>OU342446.1:7507500-10007500 GCA_910589575.2 Carcina quercana | reverse complement strand
CTTGGCAATGTATCCCGCGAGAACTACATGCTCGATTAAGATAAAAGTAGACTATGTCCTTTACCGGCCCTTCAACTATTCTTATACCACATAATTACTATAGTACAGAACGAACTTTCACCGCCTCCCACCGATCCGTAATACCTCACTTCTCCCCGCAAGAAAGTGGCCCCGTTCAAGGGTCGGTAATATGGCGCGCAGGAAATTACCCACACATACGCGTGTATACTCGTACACACATTCGATGTATGGGAATATGAAACAATATCACATTTGTTTGAAGCGTCCTGCTGTTACTATAAAAAAAAATCAAGTCATGCTGTCCATTGGACTTTAAGGTAGGACAAACAAACTAATTCACCAACTAACTAGGATGTGGGTAACACCCACCCGAGTTCACCCGACTACCGCTCGCTCGCTGTGTTTACATAACACGGCTCAGTGTGTCTGTAACGTTACACACGGCTTCCCGTGGTACACGGTCACGGACACAGCGATGTGGCGATGGGTTACTACAGTACCTACTCGCAAACTATGTTGGCCCCTCTGAAGTTAGCTACAAAAGACCGCGTAGTATCAAATTATTCACGTATAAATGGGAGGCAAGGTTAGTTAGCGGGTGCAAAGAAATGTCCTAATGTTGTATGTCATCTAGGGATAGTTAATATCGAAAATAATATACACATTCCGACTGTACATGTTTGAAATTGCGGAGTGCTAACTTCAGAGGGCACAATGGCCGGTCCCGAGTTACCTGCAACCAGGTCGTAGGTCGTCGGTCCATCTAGTAGGAGGGACGGCCTGGTAGACGTTTCCCGGTAAATGGTCGCCACTCGTGGCGCTCTACAATCTTAGGTAACCAATAGATGAACCCTAACTTAATGTTTTGACACCTCCATGGCCTAGTGGCTATGGAATTACAATCCAATGGTTTGGTTGGTGGTGAGACATTTCGCGGGCAAAAGCTAGTCATTATGTGTAAAAATAAACTGATTTTGTTTACGCACTGTAATATAGTGAGCTTCCCCTAGCTTCGATCTGTCAAATCCACATCAACGGGCGCCATAGTTGTAGAGATCTACTATCAACATAGATCATGGATCACACAATAACATGAGGTCAGGCGCAGGCGCAGGCGGTGACTCAAAAAGTGATTATTATTGCAATCGCAGGAACAATCATATGTTTTGTGTTATATCTACAAACTATGCCTGCAATTTTACCCGCAATCTGAGGCGTTGAAAAAGAAATTTGATTTCACGAAATTTAAAGGAAAACTATCACGACTTACTTTATAAGTTACCGAGTAATAGTCGACATAATTCTAAAATATACATGGAGTTAATTAAAAAATACTTTTTATCAGATGCGTGGCAGACTACTACTCTCCTAATGATTCCATACTAAACAGTTGCCAGCTAGCTTTGATAAGTAATTACCTAAAAATTGGAGATGAAATTATAGTGTCGAGAAATAAATATCATTAATTTACAACTTTATAGTTAGCTACAATAGCAGTTACGCTGCTAACGGTTCATAGATGGCGCTTTGAACAATAATCGAAAAAAGTGTTTGAAATGAAAATTGTGATTCACTGTGAAGTTTTATGTTAATTTTACTCATTTCGCGACATCACAATCTGTTGTCCTATTTTTAGATAATTACTACACAAAGCCAGATATTATCTTTTAAAAGATTATGGCAACATAAGTTTAGTATGAAACTTTGATGGAGATGGATCGTTTTAACTTTGTTCTCGTTATAAGATAGACATCGGTGCTTTATTTGTACCACCCATTTGAATCTAAGGGGCAACGGTAGAGCTGTGTGTGCCACAGCATAACCTAACAACGAAAGCAAAACCCGAAGTCGATATGACTCTGTATACATCGCCACCGTTTACTACAAACTGATTTATTGTACTAAAACCAGTGTTTATGCTGTACTGTTTGCCGTCACGAGACGCGGAGCCTAAAAATATACAGACAGACACAAATGCACGATAATATATAGCGCGAGTTCGGTGGTACGGAACGCATCGTCGGCAGAAATAGCGGCGGTGTCATCGGGCCATGCAACGCACTGCGGGTGCAGGGCAGTGACGTCACGGAATGGTTTGGTGACACACGTAGAATTGGGATGATGACTACAAAAATTCGAGAGGCTGTGTGAAATTATAAAATGCATTCTTATATATATACGACTTATATAGCCTAAGAGTCTGCGAGGGCCAGACCTTTGTTATTTTGTAAAAGCTGAGAGTTTCTCTGCGCATTTGCCCAATACAGGTAAGAACGATCAGAGACTATGTATCTTGGAACGCGGTTACTTTGGCAGGTAGTTGGTAAGAAAGGTGTATAAAATCATACCTTAAAATCAGTTTTTATATATTTTCTTTAGAATAATATTAGAAATCACGTCGTCCATTCCCAGACATTTCAACCTCTTACCAGAAACCCCTAAACCTTCTAGTGGATAATTAGTTGAAATTTTCGCAGGTGATGTATTTCTGTTGCCGCTGTATCAACAAATACTAAAAACAGAATAAAATAAATATTTAAGGGGGCTAACAACAAACGTGATTTGTTTAAGACGTGCGTTTTAAAGTATTATTAACGCCATCTAGGGACGCGGAGCAAACGTAAATCGAAAATTGTATTTGAGCGCATTCGTTAGAGGATTGTTCGGTGCATATTATTTATAATTGTATGTATTTTAATTATCCATATTGAACCCTCGGTGTGCGAGTCCAACTCGCACTTGGCCTGTTTTTGTTAGAATGCTACATAGCTTTTTTTTTCTTTCAAATTGACCAAGAAGATGAGTGGTCTGCGGTTTGCATAACACAAACACTGGTTCACGGTTTCGCTAAGACCTAACAAAATATATCGTTGTAGAGTCCTGAATCAGCCAGAACGCAATGTTTAGACAGTAGCGCAGACCGGGCCGGACAGTACCTTTTATCGGACTCATTTGATTGCACCACTGCACTGCAGATCGTCTGCCTGCACGCAAACAAACCGTAATGAGATCAACGTCACGATGACGTCAGAGATGTACCGCTTCCGTCTGCGGGGGCGGGGCGCACTGCCAGCGGGGAGAGAGCTCCAATGATGAACTCAGCCTTTTCTTAATATGCACTTGTATTTAGACAGTGGATTTATAAATTGGTTCTCTATATGTACACATTGGCAGATTAAGTACTAGCTATGGACTTTTTGCATGTAGACAAAATCGAGGACACTAAAGGCATTCAAAAAGAATTGGAAACCGACTTTAATTGCCCTTTATTTTTAATTTAAGATTTATATCGTTTTCTCATGGAATCCACTGTCAGAACTGGACCAAATTGAAATTGGACCACACGAGAATCACCCAAATCGGTTCACCCAGTCAAAATTTCTGAGGTAACAAACATACCCGTCGAATTGTGAACCTCTTCCTTTTTTAAAAGTCGGTGAAAAATATAATAAAGAATTAGAACATTACATTACGAGCAATGGTTATAAGAATTTAAAATACATGTGGAACTGAATAGTAATTTAGGTAATATAAACAATAAGAGATTCGTTGAGCGTATTGTATACATTTAACTACTAAAAAGAGAGGACGAATGTCTGTCACGACATATCAAACGGCATAACGAAATATAAAATTACGTCATAGCTGCCCCGCTACTCTGCTGGCTGTGGTCACACTGTTAGCGATCAGCGTATATGGAAACAAAACTGTATATTATGTAAACAGAGTTTTTATGCTGTGTAACATCAAAGCTTTGAACTATATTGATTTCGACTCTAAACAAAAGACATCAACTTCAACATCCAGAATAGATCTCTGCCAGTCCTGAGCTGCTTCCACCCAAAAATTCCGCACGGCCTTTACTAGGTCCTCAGTTTAGTTAGACTGAGAACCGGTTCACTTTTCACGGTGTGTCACAGTAAATACCACTCTTCGGATCCGTATGTCCTTAGTGGCAACGCGAACTTCTGTCTTTAGACGCTGAGGTATTTTGGACAAGAAGATATGCCATAACTTCCCGAAAGCCGTCAATACATTTCTTGTTTCCACATACTGATATCGTAATAGAACATCGTTTGACCGCTAACAGTACCACCAAGCCCTTATCGTTGCAGTTAGTGATCATAAACCCATTTCACGAGCGCTGCGGGCTGCGTGAGACCTTCAGATGTTTTGATGACTTCTAAATTTGTGTTTATTGAAAATAACGCGTGGAATTATTGCCTACAATAATTCGGAATTATTGTAGGCAATAGTTCTGAAAAGATGAGACAACGACAATGTACATGTCAGCGTATTAGAAAGGGACAACATGAAATACATCAACGCACGTGGCTTCCACACCGTTAAATTTTTATTTTGCCTTTAACAATACGGTATAATTTGACTTTGAGGGTAATATTCCTCGCTTAAGATCGTCAGCGGGCCCATGCATGCCCCTTCTTGATCATTCTGCTTCGTGTCTAGATACAAGCTTTAGAAGTTGCCTATTCACTGTAAAGTTGAAGGTATATGGATTCTAGCAATCCAATTGAGCTTTCACGCCATTGAATATGAAGTTATTGTACGAGTATGTTGGTATTTAATACACTAAATTATTATTTGTGTGGAGTACTTGAGATCGACTCAGCTCTTGTATTTAGTCTACAACGGCTCTGCATCGTGAGTTAATCGGGGGATAGTAAATATAGATCGCTAATGTTCCTGCGAACCTTGTGTAAATACAACATTATAGGGTTCACACTTCGCTGTGATGAATCTCACACTAGCTGTGCATTTTCCTGGTTTCATCGTCATCATCCGGGAAACTTCCACTGTTGAACGTAGACTAGCTCCATGGTAAACCATAATAACCGGCCCTGAGCCGCTTGCACCCAGCGGCTCTTAGTGACCTTGCTCAGGTCGGGCCATCAAGTAGTAGTAGGAGTTAGTTCCGCTACACGTTTGCCGGCACGTGTTCACCGCTAGAGAACTCTTACACCATATCGATTATCCGTTCTTCAAGCGATATGGCCTGCCCATTGCCACATAACCTTGCTGACCCTAGTTCGTCTACGGATTTATTCATTCCGGAACATTATGACAGACGAGAAATGGCATAAATGACAGAGGTGAGAGAGATACAGAGAGAAATGACTGACAGAGGTTGACGATGGAAATATCAATGCGCAGAGAATCACTTGTTTGCTTCACTCATTAGACCAATTTGTCTTATACAGGTTGGTTCCGGCCATTGTATGTTACGACATTGCTAGAATTCTTCTCTCTTTCTCTCTCTTTGTGGCCAATGAGCGTGCATTCCCTTTCCCCCGCATACCTCATTACTTTAACTGAATTGTTGGTATTAATTAGACACAATGAATAATATCCGTCGCGTAGGTCTATTCTCTCTTCTGACGCGGCTTCAGCCATAGCAAAACCACCTCGGGATCGACCGCTGCCTTGCCGTAGATGGATGGAACTAGTCGTCCACGATTTCCTGTTGGTTTCCTTAAAAATGATGATGATTTAAACTATAGAGAGTGTCCGGTACCCCTACCCGCAGATCATTCATCTATCGAGCGGTTCTTGTTTATCTCAGCCCGCGAAAGTAAACCGTCCGACGATTGGCATCAGAAGCTGGCTGATTCTTGCAATTATAGGAACCGTGGGAGTGGTGCGTTTTGTAATTTAGTTCTTATACATAGGATATGATATAAATATCAAAAATCACGTATTAAAGACGCGATAGAGCGGAACAAAGGCTCCAAGGTGTTTGCAAAAGATCTGTCTATAGGGCAGAGCCAACTGACGAGGCTGAAGACCGATACGGGCGGCATTGTTTCGTCAAAACCGGAAGTTTTGAGAGAGATCGAGAAGTTCTATGGACAGCTGTACACATCGTCACAGAGACCAGGCGCAAGCCCGGTGAGTGACCGAAGAGCCAAACTGACCCGACACTATACCGAAGATATCCCGGACGTCAGCCTGTATGAGATTCGAATGGCTCTCAAACAACTTAAAAATAATAAGGCGGCAGGTGAAGACGGAATCACATCAGAGCTTCTGAAAGCGGGTGGAAAACCGATACTTGTAGTCCTTCAGAAGCTCTTTCAGTCCGTCATACACGAAGGCTGCACGCCAGAAGCGTGGAGCAGAAGCGTGGTGGTGCTCTTCTTTAAAAAAGGCGATAATGCCTTACTGAAGAACTACCGACCGATATCCCTTCTGAGCCACGTTTATAAGTTGTTTTCGAGAGTCATTACGAACCGACTAGCACGCAGGTTTGACGACTTCCAACCTCCCGAACAAGCCCACATACACCAGACCACATACATACGCTCCGGCAGATTATACAGAAGACCGAGGAGTATAATCGGCCATTATGCCTGGCGTTTGTGGACTACGAGAAAGCCTTTGATTCAATCGAGACTTGGGCAGTGCTTCAGTCTCTCCAAAGGTGCCACATTGACTATCGCTATATCGAAGTGTTGAAATGTTTATACAATAAAGCCACAATGTCCGTCCGAGTACAGGATGAATGCACGAAACCGATCCAAGTGCAGAAAGGTGTAAGACAGGGTGACGTTATATCCCCGAAACTCTTCACCACTGCACTGGAAGATGTTTTCAAGCTTCTGAACTGGAAAGGACTGGGCATCAACATCAACGGCGACTACATCACTCACCTTCGATTTGCCGATGACATAGTCATAACGGCAGAATCCTTGGAGGATCTGAACGTAATGCTCAATGACCTCAACAGAGTTTCCCAACAGGTGGGTTTAAAAATGAACATGGACAAGACGAAAATAATGTCAAATGTCCATGTTGCACCTATGCCGGTAGTGGTTGGGAACACTACAATCGAAGTTGTAGACGAGTATGTCGTATACCTGGGACAGATCGTTCAACTAGGTAGGTCCAACTTCGACAAAGAGGTCAACCGAAGAATCCAACTCGGCTGGGCAGCGTTCGGGAAATTACGGCATATCTTCTCGTCCAAAATACCTCAGCGTCTAAAGACAAAAGTCTTTGATCAGTGCGTGTTGCCAGTGATGACATACGGAACCGAAACGTGGTCTTTTACTGTGGGCCGAATAAACAAGCTCAAAGTCACTCAGCGAGCAATGGAACGAGCTATGCTCGGAATTTCTCTACGTGATAAGGTCCGGAATGAGGAAATCCGTAGACGAACGAAGGTCACCGACATAGCTCGACGAGTCAGTGAGCTGAAGTGGCAATGGGCAGGCCACATCGCTCGAAGAACCGATAACCGGTGGGGAGTAAAGGTTCTCGAGTGGCGACCACGTACCGGGAAACGTCTACCAGGCCGTCCCCCCACTAGATGGACCGATGCCCTGGTTAGAGTCGCGGGGAGTCGCTGGATGCAGGTGGCTCGGGACCGGTCGATGTGGCGTACCATGAGGGAGGCCTATGTCCAGCAGTGGACGTTTCCCGGCTGATGATGATGATGATATAAATAAGTGAACAAGGCAATAATACACCATAATACGCCACATGATATGCAGTTAGACCTCGTGAACATGATACAAGGCTTTCATCTTACCTTCTAGAAGCCCCAAGTTGACGAGGCGCTTGCTATCGTCACACAAAAGTGCTACTGTTTGACTATCACAAGATTTGTTTCGTTTCGGATTGGGTGCAAATTGTATGAATCCGAAATTAGGATTTTGAGGGAATTTCAATTTCAATGTTTCAATCGAGGTCTGGGTTATATCGTACCAATAAGTTCCAATTTACGATTAGGAATTTATGTAGGAATGATAAAAATCATTACCATTGGCTTTTCGGTGAAGGAAAACGTCGAGAGGAAACCTGCACACTCCTGAGAAGAAATTCAAAGGTGTGAGTAAAGTCTACCAATCCGCGCTGGTCCCGCGTGGTGGACTATGTCCCATACACTCTCTGTAGGAGAGTAGGCCTGAGCCCCTGCAGTTGGGACATGTATAGTCTGTTGATGATGAGTATCAGAACATCTGAAGAGTCAATCTAAACCAACACCATCGTCGGAACCTTGTCCAACCCGGAAACAATTACCGACCAGAGCTACAAGGTTCCCCGACCGACACACATGTGTTTTCATCTCGACAACGCGTCGACGTCTCAATATGAGCGCACGCGCACGTTGTCATCTTTGTTTTGAATGTAGTAAAGATGGCAAATTACACAATTAACCTTATGTTTTTATAAGCGTCGAGTCTTGGCACTGGGACATGCAGCATCACACGCTTGTAATTCTGTGTTCATATACACGCGACATACTATGTATCGTATATACATCCTCGCCTCACATTAATCGGCACTCACTCACTTTTTACCCGACTACGGCGAAGACTAAATCACGGTTATGTTGTTAGGGTGTCTATGTTCGTATGTTCCCATATATCTCCTAAGCTATTTGTCGCAGATAAATGAGTGGGTAACATGGTGGTAGCTAGCCAAGTTGATATAGAAAATGCCCCACCACCAATCAAACCGAGTCTTGAGAATCAGGACCGGTACCTCCGAAATTAGTCCAACATTTTACCAACAGTTAGGCCTTTCCGCTGTCATGATACATTGCAGAAAACTGTGTTATTGTTGTTATTTGTGACTTTAATGTGTGTACTCGAGGTGTATAAAATCGCGCGTTTCCCCAGACATCAGACTAATCTATATCGATTTTTCTCCCCCAAATACCCCCAAATACCAAATTTCAGCGAAATCGTTGGTGCTGTTTTGGAGATCCGGATTATATATATACAAGAATTGCTCGTTTAAAGTATAAATAAATATCTTTCCCTTTCGAAGATTGCCACGATATCACTTAATGTTTAGTTTCAAAATAAAACCAGAGCTACGTTTGTTGAGATACTAGAACCAAAATTAGATAGAAGATTACGCTTGAAATAGTACACAAGTGTAATACATTCCTATAACTAGAGACGCCTGTTTTAATTAAAGATATCTGGATGAGTAGTAATGTGACCCAGTTACCTAATTCAGTGATGCAAGAGCGCGAATCTCGGAATCAGTTCAAACATTTCATTCAGTTCAGACGGCTCGTGAAGTCCACAGTGAGCTCGTACTTAGTAGTGATGGGTTTTTCTGTTCAGTTCTTTTTGATCATCTCGTTTGTCAAAAAGGAGCTTTGACTGGATTAAACTTAGATCTCCTTCCCTTTTTTAACGAAGGGGAATCTTCAAAAGATACCCGACACCTTAGGGGAAGAGACTGGAAGATTTGGGTTGTGTGAGTTTCTTACCCACTAACCCCTCCGGTGGCCATCCGCTACGCATATCAGGGAGATTGGGGTTCTCCAGATGACGTTCCTCTGGAGGACCTTCACTAGATAAAATCATCGTATTGATACCACAAAATCTTAAGAATTTGTAAACAGTATTCATAATCAGCTACAATAAGTCAACGGTTGGTTACTCATGAGTTTCATAGATCGACTCATCGGATTTTATATAGTTGCCATAATCACATACAGTCGAGATGTCCAAACGAGAATCCATTCTGCAGTAAAATACTCTTCCGCGTACTGGGGTGCATCTGTCCCAAGTTTTGTGAATACAAAAAAGTAACATACTGCTTTCGACGAAATCATGACGTACAACTTCCAACAAGACGAAATCGTGGAGATGAATATCTTGTCCAAGAAATCAAGATTTGCTTCTTCACTCAACTACAGGAATCGTTAACATTTATGAGGAAATACGATATGCTGGATCAATCCAGAGGTACGGGTCGATTTCAAATGGGGGTACCTATCGGTACTCGGTTTATTTGGTGGTAGGGCATTTTCTATGTCCGCCTGGCGAGCTACCACCATGTTATCTAAATCTGCCAGCAAACAGCAGTGATTCTGCTTCTAGCTAGCTTACCTTCCAACGCTATCCGTTGGTATATGCTGCCAATCATCTCAAACTTTCTCCCAGTCGCCTGCTACGATATTCGCGGAATGAAACTCAAAACTATTTTTTGAGGAAAACTGTCATCAAATCATGCCGTTGAAACGTTTTTCCTTGTCTTTAATCAAGCTAGATCCCTTCACAGAAGATCTACTCGTAAATGACTCATCAGTGAACTAGTTCACCAGCGTCCATCTCTATTCGAGATAACATCGGAAACACGTTTCCAAACAATAAATACATAGAACGAATAACCCTAATGATCTAAATATAGGAACTCCGGCGCAGCGAAAGCGTTTTTATTTAAAATTTCGCTTCCTTCGCTTTATTTCTGCACGCGTTACGACTGTAGTGTTGTGCGTCGTTTAGAGTTTTATTGTCGATTAATGTATCGATGGAAAACTGCAGTCTTTAATAAAGACTTTTTAGGGTTCCGAATCTCAAAACCATTCAACTGCAAAGTTAAGTTTGTAAATATAAAAATCTATTTTTACTGTGTTGTAGTTTCAAAAATACTGGTTTTCAGATTTATTCCTAGGGTTCCTAGTTTCTAGTTTTACATAGAGGTACATTGTGTGTGCAGTAGTATTTTTCAGTAATAAAACTCTTAGTCGATTCAATCCATCAGGCATGTATAATTGTATATTCTTCAATATATTCTCAACACACAGTCGGGCAGAGTAACGTTTACTAGTACTATTTCAACAGAATTCACAACAGGAATCGTTTACAAAATGAGTGTTCCTCAGTTTTATACTACGATCCTCATAGCTCCCACCATCGTCAGTTCCTACTTCGAAAACTACAACTTCCGTGAATCAAAACAGGCACAGTTATACAATATTAATTAATCCCTATAACCAATTACATTAATACTGAAATTCCAGAATGGATAATTATATTCAATATTTGTTACTAAAGGCTCACATTATTTAAATACATGATTGTTCCTATAAATTAGATAAACAGAGCTGGTTGAGGCAGCGTGCATCGCCTTCTGACCGGAAGTAATTGACGACGACATATTATACAATATCTTTCTAGTTAACAAATCATAGAATCAAGTATACAATATCAAAATACAAACGCAGTTATTGTTTAAACATTTATGACTAATTGTTAATATCGTTCAGTCACGTATCCGAGTAACTTGTATTAACTTAATTTGATGTGACGCGGGTTTTGGGCACCTGCTGGAGGTGCTTGTTATGCCTCTTCATATAGATGTCGCTGGTAGCCCTTGCACCGGATGTTATTGCCGGTAACACTAGCCAAATTTCAGTATTCTAGGTCAACGGAAAGTACCCTATAAGTTTTGTTCCCTTGCATTTTGTATGAAAATGGTCGAAAATACAGCTATATCTTGTTATTGAGTTGACCTATAAGTGCGATTTTTCCACTGATCCAAGGAACGGCAGACTTGAGTATTTGATATTAATTTCTACTTCATACCTTTACGCGTTCCTGAGAAAAGGGTCTTGACAGACACACAGACAGACAGACGGACAACATAGTGATCCTGTAAGGGTTATTGTTTTAATTTGTTAAACGTGTTTACTTGTCTCTCGTCGGACGCTAAACTGTCACCGGCGTAAGTGTGTGTTGACCAGCAATCCGACCACACACCGGTTATCCTTCTTTCCAAGTGGTGCGGGGAGGCGACGGACAGGCCTTCAGAAAGGGGAAGTCATAAATACAGTGCCTCATAGATAATTTGAATTAGGATACAAATCACTGTATTCTAGTCTTTCTCAGCAAATAAACATTTCAGTTGTCAAAAACCGGGGCCATGTTTTACAAGACGTGCAAATGTAGCTATAGTCATCTATTTTTAATACACGCGCGCTGTCATTAAAATGACGAGTGTCTAGTTTCTACAGAATTGTTCAACTGGAAATAATATTCGGGGTAGATAATACTAATTATGATAAAAGTGCAGTAATAACGTTTATCATAAAAAGTCGTGGTAGCTCAGCTGCGTAAGTCCTTTCAACTAGGTCTGAGTTCGATCCTGGCTACCAATGAGTTCAAATTTGTTATTTGGAATGTATGCACGAATGATAAAATCATTTTCTTTTTTTCGGTGAAGGAAAACATCGTGAGGAAACCTGCACACTTCTGAGAAGAAATTAAAGGTGTGTGTGAAGTGTACCAATCCGCACTGGTCCCGCGTGGTGTACTATGTCCTGTACAGTGCTAGGAGAGTAGGCTTGAGAGGCTAGAGAGAGAGATAGAGGGGGGGGGGGGGGGGGGGGGGGCACATATATAGGCCGATGATGACAAAAAATTTGGTCGGGAAAGTAAAAAAAATTGCGGGCAAAAACTAATCAGATATCGTATGTTTCTGTTTGGTTACGATTATTTATACATATGGGATTGTAAGAAACCATTAAGAGACGCGCTACGCAATTACGCACTTGACACTGTCTGTCTGTCTGTTCCTGCCAACAGGAACACTGTTCTGTGTTGTTTTTAATCACCAGACGGACTGACAGTAGGACTGTGTACTACTTGTTCTTCTAAAGGAACGTTCTCACTGGACGTCCTCATTGTTTCGTGAGCATTTGTAAACAAGCGAGGCTCCCAGCGAGCCCAGCATTCGAGCAAAACTATGAACGTTCGAGTCGAACATTCCCTTGTGAGCTTGGACCATTCGAATAAGATCTCGATTCATTTTAAAATGTCGTAATGTGGCGGTTGTGGCGACAGCATTTACTAGTTTACAAGTGGCCAGTAATATTCCTATATACATAATCATTCATTTCATTTTATGAGTACTCGCTTTCGAGCGTTTTATTAGCGTGAACATTCGAATGCGGACGAAGTTTCCGCTTGCGAGTAAGCTATGTAACGCTCGACTCAACGTCCACACCACTCGAATATTCGACGTCGAATGCTCATTACACCTGAATGGTCTCAGAGAGGACGTTCCCTTAGCTAACAATATTGAGAGCAATTACATTGATTCTGTCGGGTACCTGTCTGCAGCGCCCGCCCTAGGTTTAACCGAGAGGAGGTCGCTAGGAGGCCCCATGGGGCAAGGGGTGACAAAACGCCAAGTGGCGCAAAAATAAACATGAGACAAAGAGCGCCAGAAACGGCAATATAAAGCGACAAAAACAACAAGTGATACACTTACACGACGCGGGGAGATTTATACGACTTCCAAATGCGGCAGGTTCATGGTCCGTAAAGATGTGGTTAAGATTAGGCTGAGATTTACATTTTGTTTTCATTGATCGATCAGTATTTTCAGGGTTACGTACGTAAATAGACACAAATTTTTTACCGACTTAAAAAAAGGAGGAGGCTATCAATTCGGCGGGTATTTTTTTAAATGTTTGTTACCTCAGGACTTTTGACTGGGTGAACCGATTTGGATAATTCTTTTTTATTTGAAAGGTGGTGCTTCCCGTGTGGTCCATGAGAAAACGATATAAATCTTAAATTTGCCTCCAGTTCTTTTTGAACACAATTACTTATATTCAATGCGTATTTCAGTCCGATTAAACAAATATAATAAAAATAAGTTAAATATCAAAGAGGGTCATCAGACAACCTGTTGTATTCAGCGTTTTGGTCTAGATCTGTGGTATATAATGTGAGGTGGTCCAGAACATTGTGCGAGTCCGAATTGCACTTGGCCGTTTTAGTAACTTTATCCATGTTTATACTTCTTCTTCTCATTTCTTTCCAGTTTTATGAATCGGTTTCGATGAAACAAATAATATCTACACGAGTGTTTGTTTGTATCAAACGAGACGTTAATACCGCACGAGAAGCACGCAATTTACGTCTTTATGTCTGTCTGTTCATTCTGTTGAACCTTGGTTTTGAACGATTTGTTTGAAACTCGATTTTATGTGATTATCAGAATCAAAATAAAATTATCTTTATTTTATATACAAATTGATTTGTGTAAATAATATCAGTGAGCTGTGGAACTGAGCTACCTCAGTAGTGTGTCATTTCTCTACGTGATATAATCTGGAATGAAGAAATTCTTTGCTTCTAATTTTATCATGCGTACAGCCAGGGAGTGAAACGCGCTGCCGGCGTCTGTATTCCCTGAAAACTATAACTTGGGTGTCTTCAAGTCGAGGGTGAACAGGCACCCTCTAGACCAACGCGCACCATCGTAGGCCACATCGTCGCTTACCATCAGGTGAGATCGTGGCCAAGCGATGATCTATATATACTCTGTAAAAAAAATTTGACCGATCGAAACTAACATAGCTTGACGAGTCAGTGAGTTGAAGTAGCAATGGGCACTGGGCAGGACATACACTCCAAAGCCGAGACCACACGGTGAATGGCACCCATGAATTTAAAAACATAAGGAAACATTACATCAATAACAAAATTTACAAATTAAAGGCGTATTGGAAAGTAAACTAAACATCCCTCTAAACATCCTTCTAAACGAATGTCAATGAAGATACACGCCTGGAATTAGATTCACGTATTTAGATTTTAAAGGTCAGAGTTATACAAACTTGAACATGGATATTGACCTTCGCTCGCGACCTCCGATGCCACAGAAAACTCCATGAAACGTCATAGATTTACGAATTTCAGACGTCACTACGTGCAGAGTAAAAAGTAGGTGACTGTCGCCTAGTTTTCATTGCCATGCATATAACAATACGAATTGATAAATGCGACGAATATTGAGACTGATTATATATTCAGAAAACCATGTTAAATGGATACTAACAAATAACTGTAGTTGTACTACGATAGAATTGAAAATTGAGTACGTTTATCATAGACTGTACGATCAAATACTTTTTACGCCTACCACTTAGAAGAACTTATCTTTTTACTGCCATATGATAGCCCATAGAGCGCATTCAATGAAATTGCGATCGAAAGTACAGACTATCATGTAGATCCTATCGTAGTAAAAAACTTGTGTTCTATATATTCGCATTTGTGATAAGTCGCATATTAAGAAGAAATGCGAAACCCCGTTCGAGTGAGAGACCGAATGACGTGTGACAGTTTGTGGTACTCGTAATAGCGTGTCCATTGATGCAGTTAGATCTTTGACTCTTGTACTGTCACTACGTCGTATCAGAGGTTATTTATTAAGCCACACTTCATCAAGAACTAACATGTGTAATATTTAATTTTAAAGGTAGTCTAGAGCCGCCCACTGCCACTGACTCAATACTCTGAATCTTTCTTAGTTTTATAATATGAATCACTCGAGCTCAGCGCTCACCGGCGCGCGAGTCGATTGTTTATCTTTAACGTACTATTTTATTCATATAATCCTTCCGGTATATTACCACTGACTATTTATCTAGTGGCCTCAGAATGCTTCCGTTCAAAACTTCTGTTGCCATAATGTTGCGATCATGAAAATAACGCGATGTGAAAATTTGCTATTACGAAAAAACGATTTCGTGAAAAAAAATTAAGAAAATTAAATTATAATATAAAAGATTATCGTAAAAGAAATATAGTATCAAACTTTTGTTAGCGAAATCACCTTAAGACTTTTTGACACATGAATTGTATAAAATTTCATTTTGTGTGTCATTCTTTTGTGTGTGTGTTGTACACTTCTAAAAAAATTGTAAAGTTATCCTAAGGACCTCATATATGACGGAATTTCCATGTATTTGTATTTAATTTAAATGTTTAAAAACCTTAAGATGGAGACTGTTTTTTTTTCTCATAAAAACATTTTAAAATTATGGCCCATCCCTAAAACGAGTATTTTATAAAATCTAAGATTGAAAGCCAATGGACCCTTAGTGCGGTGTGAAGTCATTGAATTACTGTGTACTAACGTTGTGAAGTGGCCCACTTGTTACAGTGGGGTGTAGTAAAGTGGCCCATCTTTACAGTACGACAAATTACTACATCAAAGGATTCGTAGATCAAAATTTAATATTTCGCAAACAGATCCCCGGATCGAATGTTCTTTTCATATCTTATATTTTAGAAGAACATTCTTAACTCAATGTGGGGTGTCTCACACAGTAAATAAAATAGACAAACAAAAAAATCACCCCGTTCCAAAAATATGATTTTTCAAGATTTTTCAGCATTCTGTCGGCGTTATATGTGTAGAACCATGCCAGCTTTTTTACAACAGCTTTTTAGTTCCAAGAATGTAAGAGTCACAGCGCAGACAGTCGCACAGACGGTCTTGGAAAAGCTATAAGGGTTTCCTTATTGACAGTAACTCAGTGTTCTCAAGAGAGCGATATACCGTGTTGTTCAGAAGTATATCTTCTCAACATGTTCTCCGATGAGTCACATGTCCAACCAATGAGAGGACGACGTTGTTGGCAGGCGTGTTAGGTAATTGTAACGATATTTCACGGAACTACAACGCGTTGTGGACAGAGACAATCCGTCTGTGTTCTGACGACGCGACGCGACGACCATCGTTATTACAAAGAAATACTATCGGTTGTAATTTATTTTTGAAAAATAAAATTGACCATGTGCGATTCGGACTCGCACAAAAAGGGTTTTATCACCGTACAGTTTTTAACGAAAGCTCGAGCAAAAACGATGAAAAATACGTTTATGACGTTGTCTATCACTTCACTGGCTCAGCAATGTATACGTGTTCGGTACTACTAAACCTCCACACCCGCCCACGGCTCTCGTGACCCTGTCAGTCAAAGTTACTTGACAGCGACGTTTAGCAAACCAACTCATAGACACACGAAACAGTGTGAGTATGCTATGGCGCATATACTACAGACAGGCCCGTTCGTTGTAGCGGCCATATTAATAAATTCTATGAAAACTGTTGGAAACCCTAAAAACGATTTTTAAAATTTTTGAGCACTACTAAAAGTTTACATAGCTAGAGCGCCTTACTAGCTTTAGGCCTCTGGTATTTAAATATATTTTTTTGGGATATGAGGGGTGCAGTCCATGTGTCCTGCGAGTCACTGCGAGCTTCATAGATCTATTGTGCCAATCCCCTATGAGTCAAAACACCTCCCCAAGGACATTCTCAGTCATGAATCGTCCGTACGATAGGCCTGGGTTCGGAGGACCTAACACTTTCCGTTGCGGCATTATGGCCTCCGAGGTGCATCACAGTGTCAGGATGTAGATGGTTGTTTCCTCGTTCTCCTAAGAGAATCTGAAAATTTTGCTGTCACTCAGGCCCATGTAGCTGAAGTATTTATTTAGCTTGCGGTGCCCAGTTAGGGTCTGTGTCAGGATCCTTAGTTGGTTCCTGCTTAGCGAAAGAGCTTCGTTTGTCTACGAATTGTAGGCATTTAGAAGCGCCTTAGAGAGGTGTGGCTTTCCAGAACTGCAGTCCTCATCGGCGTGCCCACTGGCTAAAGATGGGATGACGCAGGCCGGTTCCGCTCCTAAAAGAGACTTTCCGCACCAGCATTAGATAGCTCATATAGTTAGTTCTTATTCAATCGCAAATGCCAGAGTTCTCAGGCACACAAGCCAAGGTGACCTACATTCATATAATGATCCTATAATTCCATATAATGTAGCTCTAAAGAGATCGCCAATGAAAAGCACACAGATGTTGATTAAGTGTTTACATCTCACTCTTACGACCTTTGTTTAACAAGTCGTTAAAGATCAAACGTATCGATAATGGACCTTCAGCATCTCATCTCCGGAAACCCACAAAATATGACACCCGTCGACAGCGGTGCGAGCGAAGCGTTGTTTTTCAGTTATTCCTCTATAGTGTTGTGATTAGGTGGGCGGCTCTCCGACTAAAAGAAAAATACGATAGACATCAGAAAAAATTATATAGACATCGGACAAATACGAAAGACATCGAGAAAAATACAATAGACATCAAGAAAAAATACGATAGACATCAGAAAAAAGTATAGACATCGGACAAATACGAAAGACATCGAGAAAAATACAATAGACATCGAGAAAAATACAATAGACATCGGGAAAAAATATGATAGACATCAGAAAAAAAATATAGACATTGGACAAATACAATAGACATCGAGAAAAAATACGGTAGACATCAGAAAAATGCACTAAGAAATTAATTCTAAATAATACAAAAGCGAAAGTTTGTATGTTTGTTTGTATTTACTTTATAGCGTACTTAACAGACAGTCAAAAAGGCCAAGGGCCGGGGCTGGCAAAATGACAGGATACATTTTATCCTGCTCTAGTTCCATTACGATAATATACATTACATATGAACGTTACTTTTACAAGACTATTTGTTAGTCTACATTTCATTACATTCAATACTTACGAGCGGAGGGTTCGGGACTGAAGGAAACGAGTGTCCAAAGGTTCGGAGTTTATTTGTGACAGGTTCAAGCTAAAATCTTGAATCTTTTTGTCAGAGTGCATGCGGATTCAGTGGATGCTACGTACGGGTTTCCCACAAACAAAGTTTAACTTTGTCCCCGGTGTTTTGGTATTATGTATTGGTTTACGGTGATCCCCGTTCAATTAAAAAGAAATTTAAAAAGAACAAGCAGTGATTACCTTTAGGATTAAGTAAGTAAGTTATAAATGACACTTTCCGCGAATGTATGGAGCCAAGGCCTGGTCTTGTACACTTATGATTTTAAAAGGCCACATGAAATAAAAGTGATTTAGTTACTATTTTTGTATATTTTGGTTTAGTTTATTTGTACAAAAACATATAAAACGCACGAAACAGGGAAGACTTGACGTTGAAAACAAAGATGGCGTCAATAAAATGACATAGTGACGCTGTCACTTAGTACAAAAAGCATCATTTTGTACAGTTAAAATAAACTTAAATAAAAAAAATATGTAATTCTAGTACTTTTCTATAAATATTTAGATTCTTACTTGATCTGTTTTGTGCTTGAAGCTTCCCAAAAGCCCTATTAGGTGAAATTAAGGACGAACTAAAATCCATAGTAAATAAATAACCTACGTTTAGAATTTTCCTCTAGTATGAGTTACGCGGCATTATTTCGGTTATCAAACACATTTCGTGCCAAGATTCCGTGGCAGGGGGCGCGCGGGGCGCGGGCGGCGGGCGCGGGACGGCCTGCGCGTGCGACTACGATGACAGGTGACAGTGACACTGACAGCCACTAGACACCAGATGTCATCTGTTTATTCTGACTTTTGCCGGAGTATATCTCGCCCTTAGAATGATAGACTGTAAAGGATAGTCTAATATCAACAGAATCTGACAAAAGTGAAGCATGATACGATGTACGCAATATTTGTGTGTATCATCATCATCAGCTGGGAAACGTCCACTGATGGACATAGGTCACTTCCATCCAGTGATTCACTGTGGCCTTAACTAGGTCGTCGGCCCTGTACGTGGTCGCCACTCGAGGTTTATTTCCCATCGGTTACCCGTTCTTCGAGCGATGTGACCTGTGCCACTTCAGCTCACTGACTCGTCAAGCAATGTCGGTGATCTCAGTTCGTTTACGGATTTCCTCATCCCGGATTTTATCACGTAGAGAAATTCCGAGCATAGTTCGTTCCATTGCTCGCTGAGTGACTTTGAGCTTGGTTATTCGGCCCACAGTGAAGGACCACGTTTCGGTTCCGTATGTCATCACTGGCAACACGCACTGATTAAAGACTTTTGTCTTTACACGCTGAGATACACGCGACTCTCTAGATGTGCTGTAGTCTGAATGAATTTCAGATATAAAAGCGACATTGCCGGCTTGTACGTATAACAGCTAGCTTTTGATAGCAGTATTGATTACGTCACGCGTCCAGTCGAGATATGTGACGCAGCGATGATGGCGGACTAAAAATATGTTCACGGAAAAACATTCGGAAGTTTACGTAATTGTCGAGTGACGAGAATTCCAGCGGGACAAGCGGGCAAGACGTGTGGTCTAAGCTGTATAGGACCATCCCGTGTCATCCTGCAGGTGTCGTAATATGACTGAGGGAGACAACAGTATATGAGAAGCAGGAATCAATCGTTTTATTGCCAGAAGTGACAATGCGAAGTGAAATGATTTTCACCGCCTCCGTTTCCCAATGGCTACACGCTTTGTCTAACAACCTGGAGACAACAAACCTGGGACAGGTTTGATTCCCACTGGGAGTACCTATCAGTACTGGGTAATCGTTTTGCACTTGGCCTTGATGACAAGATTGTAAGACGTTAAGAGTGCGCACCCGGAAAGCCTCAAACTAATGTGTCAATAGCTCGTCTAGTGCTATTAACAACTGTTGCTTGGCGGTAGACTGCGTAGTGGTTAGCACAGAAAAAACGTCAATGATGGTATCACAATAAAAAGCAGTTGCGCTCGCGCTCCAAAATAGTCAAATCACTAACATTTAGTTCCCGAATATACTATTAAAACAATCATGAAAATACACTTCCATTCAGATCAGCGCAGCTATTCCGCTTCAATCATTGGTAGACGCCATTCCCGAAATATACATTTCCTACGCTAATTATAACTAATTTGTCGACCAACCTGCGCAGGCGCTTCCGCGAGCGTATGTTTCTAGTCGTGCTAGACTATTATACAGACACGGCACTCTCTCCTGCTCCCATCGCCGGCCCTTACACCCGCCGATAGAAGACAAATGATTACTTAATAATTAAGACGAGGTACGACTCACAAATATAGAATTTAATAATAGCTGCGAGAACTTTGTCGTTACGTAGTAGCATTAGTTGCTTGTTACAAGCTACGAGAACTTTGTCGTTACGTAGTAGCATTAGTTGCTTGTTACAAGCTACGAGAACTTTGTCGTTACGTAGTAGCATTAGTTGCTTGCTACAAGCTACGAGAACTTTGTCGTTAAGTAGTAGCATTGGTTGCTTGCTACAAGCTACGAGAACTTTGTCGTTACGTAGTAGCATTAGTTGCTTGTTACAAGCTACGAGAACTTTGTCGTTACGTAGTAGCATTAGTTGCTTGCTACAAGCTACGAGAACTTTGTCGTTAAGTAGTAGCATTGGTTGCTTGCTACAAGCTACGAGAACTTTGTCGTTAAGTAGTAGCATTAGTTGCTTGCTACAAGCTACGAGAACTTTGTCGTTAAGTAGTAGCATTGGTTGCTTGCTACAAGCTACGAGAACTTTGTCGTTACGTAGTAGCATTAGTTGCTTGCTACAAGCTACGAGAACTTTGTCGTTAAGTAGTAGCATTGGTTGCTTGCTACAAGCTACGAGAACTTTGTCGTTACGTAGTAGCATTAGTTGCTTGCTACAAGCATGGATTAATGAGTACTAGAGGATCCACAACGCCATACAAAAAAACGTAATCCGCTAAAAAGCCAAAAAACCCCACCAGTACTAGATGTCGCTACATCTCGCACGCTACTATTATTATTTTTCGCCCGACGGACTAATTATTTAGTAGATTTTTTAGATGGCGCTGTGAGCTGTTTTAATGTATTACACAAACAGTAACAATAGATGGCACTGTTGACATTTTATCGCACGACTAACCCGCGCGGGGCCCCTAGGCCCATGTGCGTATTCCGTGTTCGCTTCGTTTCTAGAATTGTATGATAGGTAGGTAGACACAGTAAGTATCGAAAATTGGCAAATGGTTAGGCCACGCAGCGACCGTTCTTGCCGCGTAGTAGAAGTTTTAGATAGGAAGATTGTAACATTTATTAGTTGTTGTAAAACAAATATATGTAATATCAATCCTGTCATCTGTAAAAGCAATTAGTTATTAAAAATAATAATGATCCCTCCTCATACAAAATGCATGCTACGAGTAAATGCGTGTGTACCTATATATGTCAGGGCGAGTCTCGAGTCTTTTTTTTAAGTTACCTACATAAAAATTATTTTTGTATTTGTACAAGAAGAACGATTATATTACAATGAAGTAATCCTTGTTATTCGTTGGTCTTAACATAATTATGTATATGATGTGGCCTACTCTGAGCTCTGAGGCAACGTATAGTAGTCATGTCAATATTTCACGATATAATAATAGATAAATTCACAAGCTTGGTTTTCATTACTGCGTAAAGCATTTGTTAACCTCCATAATGTTTTTTATAAAACTGGTATAATTTATTTGTTTTCTCTCGGTCCACACACGAAAAATACAAACCATGTACCTAACATAAAAAAGCAGCCAACTGCGTGTCGGGCCATGCGCAGTGAAGGATTCTGTAGTTGCACGCAACAATAAGTAACGGGCCCACACAGGACGATGTAATTTTGAATGGAATTTATACAAAACTCTCATTATAACATCTCCAAGTATATTTTATGATTTGATAGACTATTACTCGTTAACCTATAAAGCCAACTTAGTCGTGATAGTTTTCCTTTCATTCAGTATATATGCTACCACGCACTGTGTTGTTTATGTTTTATATTGTATTGTGTTTTCTGTGTGTTGTTATTTAGTTTTTTATGCATTTTTTGTTTATATTTGTGACTATGGGTTTATTGCCCGAAATAAAGAATTATTATTATTATTATTTATTATTATTACTGTGAGGTGAGGCGTAAAAGGTGACTAAGGGAAAAATATTCAGGAGATGAGCAGCAACATCTACCTATGTAACATCTTCCTGCGATCGCTAATCTCAAAATGCTAAATGTTAACTCCTGCCAAATGTTGCATTAAGATTTTTCATACACACATACGCAGGGGGTATGAAGTACAAGTACGCACGGTGTACCTACCTCAAAATACCTTACAGCGCCATCTGTCACATTTCTATCGTACCACTGTATATATAAGTAGGGAGATAAAAAAAAGGTATGTTTACGAAGTCGACGTCATTCGAAGTGTAATAAAGCATTTGAGATGATTATTATGATATTGTGTACTAGTAGCGACATCTGATCGATCAATCGGAACTAAATATCGAATTACGCTATAATGTATGAGCGTTGTGGATCCTCTAGTACTCATTAATCCATGCTACAAGCTACGAGAACTTTGTCGTTACGTAGTAGCATTAATTGCTTGCTACAAGCTACGAGAACTTTGTCGTTACGTAGTAGCATTGGTTGCTTGCTACAAGCTACGAGAACTTTGTCGTTACGTAGTAGCATTGGTTGCTTGCTACAAGCTACGAGAACTTTGTCGTTAAGTAGTAGCATTGGTTGCTTGCTTTGACTTGACTAGACTTTGTTAAGCGGTTGCAAAAATGAACCCTATTTCAAGGTAATATCATATCTGTGCGTTTCTTTCCATTGTTTGTAACCCTTAGTGCGCTAGTCTGTCTCCTACTTGACCAATCTTTTTTCTCAGAATAGTCTTAATACATTGATTCCGATGGTCTCAACTCCTGTTAAAAATCTACACGTTTAGCCTGTGTTATCTTAGTCAGTTATGTCAGAAAGAGTCAGTCGCTCACGTTTTGCGTCTCAGGATGTACCTCAGTCACGAGTCCACACGTTCTGTTTAGTCTAAGGTCGACCAGGAATTACACTGTCGGACACAAACTCGGTCACCCATGTGCGTTGACATTAAATCTTATTGGGCTGTCTCCAAATTGTGCGGCAGTTCCCAATGTAATGTAGTATTCAGTGGTAGGCTAGTTAGATACAATTACAATGGTTTTAGGCTATAAACTATGACTTTTCACGGTGGGAAATATTACTTTTACTGTAGTAAGTGCTAGCTTTTGCCCGCAACTTCATCGGCGTGGACTTCGGAAAACTTGCAGTTCCCAGTTAGAGTCTGTTTCAGAATCCTTAGTAGGATCCTTAGTTGGCTCCTGCTGTGCGGATTAGGTTGTTCCTTCACTAAAATTAGTAATAAATTAACATACTCAAAGTGCAAAATACGCATGTTTTCCTTCTGAAGCGTAACATTGCAAGTTCTTAAAGTGAGCATTGTTCAGTTTCAGAGGCAGTGCGGCGGCGGACATGCCGCGCGACGTACGCGCTCCCCCCATCCACACCGGCGCTTGCGCAGCGCGATCACACATTCCACTGACAGCTGACCCCCGACATCGTGAATGAGAAGTTTTATTTAAGGTGTTTATAACTATCTTTTGAGATCAATAATGGCGCTAAACATCCTTATTCCATTTCATATTATTAAACAATGAAAACGTACAAATACTTGTTTTAAATAAAAAGTAAATGTATAATAATCAAATAAAACATTTTCACTTGAGTTTTTCTTTTAAAAAATTTAAGAAATTAATGAAACTTTGCAATAAAATAAATTACAAAAAGCGCCATCTATGGACCAATACGAATAATACCAATATAAAACTTCTCGTTCTCAATATAAAGCTCTAATTCAGGAAACTGGTGCAATGTGATCTATGTGCGTCCGAACGAAGTGTTGTGACCAAGTGTGTGAAGTCAAACCAATGCGTGTGAATAATGAAGTGAATTTGTTGAAAGTGAAAAGAACGCTGCAGCGTTCATGATAAGGAACAAAGTGGTATGTGGTGGTGACCTGGACCGGAAAGATGGGAATACAGGTTGACAACAGTGTTCACTATAACTCTTGTGAGTATTCTAATATTAATTGCAGTTTATTTATTTTAATTTATATATTTATTTGAAAAACTAACAGCGTTAAAAATACATACCAACAAGTGATAATAATTTGAGACGTTATTTTGTTTTTAGTAATCAAATAAAATTGATTAAAATGAAAGCCACGTACTTAGATCCAAAAGCATATCATTTAGCAGCGAATTTTCTAAACACTTTCTTAACTTCGAATGTCGCATTAAATCTGACAGCAGTTAAATTTAGGTTTTCCCTTTTATGTCATTACAATTAAAAAGAGATGGCATATAATTGAGAGCTATCTTATTTAGTCCTAGCGTACCTGCATAGCTCCCACTAACATCCATCTATTTACTCGTAAAGAAAGTTTTCATGAAAACTAACTAAGAACACAAACTTTCTATGTGTATAGAAAGTTTAGGGATTGGTATTGATTAAAAAAGATATGAACTCGTTTTTGTTAAAACGATGCTGCGTCTCAAATTACGGCCAGTCTTGAAACATCCTACTTATATTTTTTACCGACTTCAAAAAAGGAGGAGGTTATCAATTCGACGGGTATGTTTTTTTGTTACCTCAAAACTTTTGACTGGGTAAACCTTTTTTATTTATTTAAAAGGTGGTGCTTCCCGTGTGGTCCCATTTCAATTTGGTCCAGTTCTGACAACGGCATCCCTGAGAAAACGATATAAATCTTAAATTTGCTGTAGTAAAAGTAGACTTTTAAGGTAATTGAAGTCAGTTTCAAGTTCTTTTTGAACGCATTTACTTGTCTTGTATCTTACAAGTAACAAAATGAGCAAAATTTTACTACCGTAGTATAGTGTAGCAAATCTTAGCAAAGTTAGGGCTCTCATTCAAGCACAAGGACCTAGAAACTGACTATGATATCTGTTAAATAATCCGCTTCGAATTAGCTTATTAGGATACAAGCACGGCGTCTCTTACCCGTTATATCGATGGACCATTCTTATTATCATGTCAAGCCAGAGTCCAAAGTCTGACCCCGTCCCCGCCTGACATTGCACGCCTGGAATGCCTTCAGACCCGTACAAAATAGCCGAGTACTTCTGTAATTAGAACAGTGAACTGCAAATAGAAGCTGGATCCTTGTCCTTTTCACAAACTCATTTGCACGCATAGACACAGCAGTGGCTGGATGGAACGATGGGGAATCTGTAACTTACGCGTAGTACATGAGATGCCAGTAGCGCTCAAGTAATGATTGCTTACTTGAGAGACCTCTTTATTATAAAACGATAGTCAAAACTCAAATCGCCTGAATCTACGAGTATATTGTCAAATAAAAGTAAGTCTCCTCTCAAATCTACTCTTGAGTAGTGATCCTTGCTTGAGCGTCTGTGTCCTGTTGTGGTTAGATTTAAAGAATACTTGCTTTAAGCGTAGATAAGATAATATGGATTGTAATGGGAGCTATGCAGGAATGCTAGGACTAAATAAGGCAGCTCTAAATTATATGCCATCTATTTGTAATTGTAACGACATAAATGAGTAAAACATAAAAATAGCTGTCAGATTTAATGATACAGTAAAAGTTAAAAGAAGGTGTTTGAAAAATTCACTACTGAATGATATGCTTTTGGATTGAATTGGCATTTATTTTAATCTATTTTATTTGGATTATACAATACAGTTACAGAGTTAGTTTAACGTGTATACTATAAAAAGTCAAATCCTTTGCCTCGTCGCCTCTGTTGACTATCTCTACAGCAAGTGGTTGTATATTTGAAGAAGTTAAAATAAAATAAATGCTTAATTATTTTTATTAGTATCGAAAGAATTTGAAAAGGAGTTTAGAATGTCAACACTAGAACATTCCATCTAGTCAGCTAACGTGTCAATGATTGGACTATTTCAGAGTGTCCGGAGGCAGGGAAGCGTATTTTGTATTGTATTTTTATGCGAGTTCAATGTCGCGAGTGCTGCGCACGCGGCGGTCGCGAGCGAGGCGACTGCGTGAGAGATCTGTGTTCCTCTGGTTCTTATCAAGAAGCTTCCTCTTAAGTCTTTATCGCTTTCTTTTCTGGTCAGCTGATCAGGATTCAGGATCTTGAATTGCGTTGGGGATCCTGCAGTAATCATTCGAGTAGCGCAATCCGAGATCCAACCGTGCAGCTGCATGACTTTAAGGCCAGCCGAACGATCTGGACGACGCTAAACCGAATCGGGACCGGAGTTTCCTGCTGAAACTACCACCTCCACCAGTGGGATCCGAATGAGTCACCGGCATGCAACTGTGATGCTTCGCAACAAACAGTGGCACACATCGTCGAAAAGTGCCCTGTCCGACATTGAGCCCTTCTGACTGACAATAGAAGAAAGGAGAACAGCTATCCTCAGCAATGCGGATAAAAGAATGGCCGTACACTTACGAGAGCTTGGTTAAAAAGACTTGAAAAAGACAGACACCGTGTCGGAAAGGTGATGAAATATTTGAATTGTATCAAAGCTATCTAAAATTACTATGTATCTTGAGATAAAGGGAAAAAGTGTCATGAATCAGCCAAAAGAGTTTCCCACAAAAATCTTGGGAGACAAAATCAATTTGAAAGCTCACTAATTATCGTGTTTACAGATATTTAAACATTTGTTGAAATATGAAGAGAGCAAAAAATAAAATTATTTATGGATGATATTATTAAGAAATACGGCAGCCCTGTGTCATTAACCTTCTGAAGCAAGCGGAATAAATGTTTCCCAGTACTCATTAAGGAAATGTCTCTCTCAAACACGATTTTTACAGTTGAATGAATGAATGGCTTCCAAAGAAAATGAAATCATTACACATTTCGACGGATTAAATAGCAAGCAATAATGTCCTAAAAACGCTTCGCTGAACTTACGAATAAAAGAATCAAAACCTAGCGATATATTTATTTTTAACAAACTAGTTTAGGCACTAGTCTGCTTGTGATGTTTCTGGTTCATTATAATGTCTTTTAGAAGCTTTCATTTGACCATATCTAGTCAGGAATAGTAAATGCTGACCAAACATCAATATTAACTCTGAACTCGAATAGATCCTGTCTGAGTATAGCGCTCCCAACAGGAGCCATCTGAGGATTCGTTTATCGACGCGGTACGATGGCATAGCAGCTATGGAATGAAGACTAGAACAATAACAAACTCCGTAGACTAAAACAATAAAGGTGGAATTAGATCTAGTTTTTCGAGAACATACTTTTAAGCCTGAAATGAACCTTATTCGTACTGCTGACATACATACATATGTTGCTAGTATTAGGAAGCTAGAAAATCATAAAAGTAAAGGATGAAGATGAAATTATGTACGAGTATACGCAATCAATTTTAAACACATTGGAATCTGTGAAGCCCACGTTTCTAACGCGGTTTTCATATGAACCGAAGTGTCCAACCGTGAAAACACCATTTCAATCCAATCATCAATTTATCGAGAGATTTTCGTGGAAAAGACTCTCACAAGTAGCAGTGATTGTTTCAATCACGCGCACCAATAATTACCGACGTCAACTCCCGCGCACCTACGTGAAACTTTCATCAACAAACCAACAAAGTAGAATGGACGATGTAATTGTTATAATTATATCAGAAACAATATAAACCAAGACCCATATGTGTATTTATTTGTACACCTGAAAGCGAAAGTGGAGTTTTACAAATATAAAACAGATAAAATGAACGCAATGCATTCGGCTTTCAAAGGAATAGTAATCGGTCTGCAATGAATGATTAACAGGCTATAAAGGTAAAAGAAACATTGAATGACTTTGTTATATTGCCGTGTCAGAGAAAAGTAGAACAGGAAGTAAAATGTCTTTACTAAGGACCTTAGTGGTTTAATGGCTACACGCTTGGACTAAAATCTGGAGATCTCGGGTCAGATTGCCAATAGTGGTACCTAGCGTTACTCGGTTTGGTTGGGAGCTACCATCATGTTACCTAAGTCTGCCAACAAACAGCCAGGATAATGGAACCGTTATGTTTCGGTATGAAAGGTGTCATTAGCTAGAAGCTTTCTGAGTGCCAACCAACGGCCCTATCGTCACTTACCTTCATTTGAGATAAAGGTCATATGCGAGCTCATTCTGCATAATAATTATAAACTAAGAGATGAGAATGATGAATGATGAATGAGATCATGAAGCAGAAAAGGCGACTGCTTGGTACACAAATCTAAATATGTGAAGATTAATGTTAATGGAATCCTATAACTGTGATTTAACAAATCATGGTAGCGCCATCTGTGACCAAGTTCAAGAACAACGGAAAAGCTCAGACTCACACCTCAATTGGCTCGGTTTCAAGGAGAGTAACTCATTCTGGATACTACTGATAGATGGCGTCAGTGCTGACTATAGCGTATACGCTGAATTATGTTTACACTCTATCGGTCGTTTATTTTTAAATCGGAGCGTTTTATAAGTGGCCTAGGAAGTTATGTAGAGTCTGCAGACTGAGTAGAACAGGGCGGACCGAGAGCTTTCCACTGTGGTAGTCGAATGTACAAGTACGACTAGAGTAATTGCAGATTTTATGAAACTTCTATACAATAAAGGAGTTGTAGTCTCGAAACAAGGCGAGGAAGATTTTCACGTACCATTTGAATTTTGTCGTAATCTCTCTGTTCTCAGTTATTTTTAATCTATTTTAAATTTTAATCAGTTGCCTAGTGCTAATCTGATGGAAAACTACCAAAATTTTATTGTTTCTTTTTTCTTCAACGCGTAGGTGTAACAGTTTTGTAACATATAATATCATATTATGATTTCTGACAGCTCATTTCTGTGATTGACAATCATCTTTTGCGGTTGGCACAATTTTTAGTAATTTTAAAGCGTTCTGAAGTCTGTTACATCAATTGGCTAACACTCAGTTCTGGGTATCATGAGAAATCATAGAATTTTCAACCTCTTTCTAATCTAGATAGAATATTTTAACGTTTACAAAGAGAACATAACTGTCAGTTTATACAAGATAGACTTTACTCCTTATGTTTCTGATTATAGTGAAATTTCTGTATGAGAGTCTCGAAGGGACCTACGTGTTAGCCTATCAGAAGACCGGGCAATTCTTGAAAAATTGTGCCCCTAGAGTTAGAGATATAATTATTAATATATAATTAATCAGTCAAATTCAAATCTTAATATGCCTAGAAATATCAACATCAGGAATAACGTGTAGTAGCTGTACATTTGTAAATTTCTCGAGCATTTGCTGCCTTGATTCAATGTTTTACTCCAATACTACCCATACTTTCTGATGAACAATTTCGTTGGCAACAAAGTTTCTTATTACCTTTACTACAGTCCAGAAGTAGGAATACAATTATTACATTTTTAACTTATGATAAAGCACAAAGATCAATTTATTTAAACTGTTGATGATATTCTCCTTAATGAGCTAACGAAAGGAAAAATTATATAAAATCTGAAGAAGTACATCTAAGTCGTAATTAAAGAAATTAATGTTTTATTACCTTATATTGGACTACATACCGGTGAGAAGGTTCATATATACTGCCAATTAAATGAGTCCGGAGAATATTTCTGCTCGATGCAGTTTCGGCAATTACCGGCACTCCACTCCCGCGCAACTACGTGGTCGTATTCATCAACAACGCGGGCATGAGCTGCTGATGAGGTAATTACTGCGTTTATGTTTGGATCAGGATTATTTAAAGAGAGCAGTAGAATAACAGATGATATTTTTGGAAAACAGAATTATAATGCAATATTGAAGGGCAAAATATTAAATGCTAAAAATGAATCTTGCCTCCAACACGGTGCCATGTTCACAAAAGAAGTGCATCGAATTCATGTCAAAAGTGACATAGTTGTCCACAAAACTACTCCGGGAATGTGTAGGGCCGAAAAAATGCTCCAGTCACAGAAAATCATCGATCGCATCCCTAGCATGTTTGCTGATTATCAGCAGAAAATGACCGAAATAAGGAAGAGATTTTGATGATTTCCAAAATACTCTTTGATTTGATAAGGAGAGCAATGTGGAGACGGGTGGACACGGGCTCCGGAAGCCCTGGATGCTGGGCCCTGACCATCGTCAAGCAGCGGTGGTGGGCGCCGGCGCATAGGTCAAGGCAGGGCGGGTGGCGGGGCGCGCTCGGTGGCCCGCTCGCCGCAGCAGCAGTCCGCGCCGCGTCGCGCCACGCAGCCGTTGCGCGCGCACCCTATATTCAGTTCACGGCCGCTCTATTACCGGACGGCTATTTCGGCGCATAATATTCGGAACGGTGCGGAGTAGTGTTCAGTTTCGCGCGGGCAGGTGCGCGGGCCGAGGCCGGGGATGCGGAGGGCGCGCGAGCCCGCCTGACCGCCGCGCCGTGCCGCGCCATGGAGCGCCGCCGACGCTCCCGCCTCGACACCACAGACAACCCCATGACGAAGGTGGCCCGACGCCGCGAGAAGCCGCGCGAGCGATGGCTGCTCACGCGCAAGACCTGGAAGTACATGTCCGATGCCGGACGCCGGCTCATCCCAGACGGTGCCCAGAACCGCCTCGAGGACATTCCCCGCATCGAGGCCTACTTCCAGGACGTCTGCCAGAAGGAGCCTCGCTTCCTGCTGTGGAGGAAAAGCTCATATCCGGGTGCCATACCTCGCCCGAAACGGAAGAAGCGTGCGCGAGGCGGCTCCGTACGTGCGCGGTCCCCGTCCGACGATGCGCCTCCCGTACCGAGGCCCACCGATCTCTTCATCGGACACACTTCAGGGGGACGCTTCGACATCGCCAAATTGCGTCGAGACTTCTTCGCGACTCCGGCCACCTCGGCCTCTACGTCAGGCTACAAGTCGGCGGCACCAGTTGTCCCTCCACCACCGGTAGACGACGAAAGCTGTCTCGTCGATCTCTTGAGAAATTACTTGAAATTAGAGGAGGAAGCTGGTTCTTCGAAGCACTCGGAGTCAGACGAATTAGTGCGCTCTCTGAAAAAGTATCTCAAGAGCGCCTCTGAGCGCGTGCCGAGTGACTCCGACGGCGACCCCACGCGTAGGACGCTCCTCGAGAACCTCGGTAGATACTATTGTAGATCCTCGAACAGGGACACCATAGTGCAGGATCTATTGACCGATAGGAATCTGTTGAAAAGACTGTATCATGACTTGCGTAAGACTAAACCGTATCGTGGAGGTAGGAGCGGCGGCGGTGGCCCGAGCGGCGGGTATGGACCCAGTGGTTTCGGAAGTGGTGCTAGTGGCCGCAGCGTGTTGCGGAGTAGGACTGTTAACGTGTCACGTTTGGACGATGGGGAAGACGGCTTGCGGTCACCGCCGATGTCACCGCCGCCGCTCATCGAAGTGTATGGTGAATCGCTGGAAGAGCGACTCGTGGACGTAGGAACCCAGACCATACCAATATCGGAAGAAATTCTGATGGAGCTGGAGCGAAACTACCGTGACAAACTGGAGGCGGCTACAGCTCCTACGAGCCCGACCAGCCCGCCTCCGGAGCGCAAGCCAGCCCGGCGACGATCCAGCGTCGATCACGACGATGTGTCACAATCAGTCAGTGACACTATAAAGCGCTACCTAAGGATGGCGCGGAAGAAAAGCGTGGACGCTGACAAAGCTGATCGCTTCAAGCGAATCAACTACGACAAGAACTTGAGAAACATAAAGCCTCGAGCCCCCGGGGACGTTGACGACGACGGTCCCCACAAGGGCTGCCAGACAGAAGAAGGGTGGATATTGACTTACCGGGAGGTTCAGTTGGTGTCTGTAGAGTCTACTCCGACATCTCCTCCGTCCCCAGTGTCTCCCACGCACTCGCACTCGTTCCTCTCGACCCTGCTCGGGAGGAGTACGTCCAACTCATCAGCTCCGTCTGCAGGTGGCATGCAGAAGTCCAGATCCTCGAGCAGCGTGGTGCAGAGCGTCAGCAAGCGTCTGTGGCGAACGAGGAGTCGCAGCCAGAGCCGGGCGTCCAGCTCATGGACGCCTCAGGTCAGTCGCTTGATATTCTGTTTGCGCTTTTTTAACATAAAATGTGCATTTAAAAAATTAGAGTGATTGCTATCCCTAAAAAATCAATGTTACTTGTTGTATCTTATTCGTAGGAATTGTGATTGAGCTTGTAAAATAATGAATTTAAAGTGATGTTGGGTGTCCCTAATACGAAATAAATACTACTGAATAATTTCTTGAAGGTTTCCTACCGCTTGTAACAATATCATTAGACTTTTGAGTAAATGAACTATAATGATTTAGATTCTTTGGGAGAAACCTTATAATGGCGCTCCATTCAACGACAACAAGGTTCAAATAAATTAATTTGCGTTAAATAATCTCGTATACTTGGTAAAGAAACATCAATTTGTGTCAGTGTATCGGTTTTTTACATAAAAGCACCTGATGGTAATTGACGATGTAGCTGGAGGATTAAAGTGTGGTCCAGCTCACGAGACCTTGGCTTTACATCAGCTATTAACTGTTTTGTTTTCTGACAGTCGCGGTGAAAGCCTAACCGAAGTAAAGACATACTGCCAACTAAAAGTATATATAAACGTATTTAATTGTGATAGTGGGTGTAGTGTATGTGCCCATAGCACACACTGTCTCGTGCGTCACTGTGTGGTTTGCTAAACGTCAATGTCAAAGTGTCAACGACAGTTCACGAGAGCCGTATGAGGACGTTTACCTTCTACCGAGCACGTGGCATTGCCGAGCCGGTAAAGAGATAGTTACTGTTTACTTCTACAGTGGGTTTATAAACTGACAGATCGATTGGCGTTAGTGACGGTCAATTATTCAACTTTACCACTACTGTTTGGCCGGGGATTCCCGCGTCAATTAAGAGGATTTGTAAATAAACACCACGCTTAAAGGTGGATGGGGTATTGCAGCAGGATTTTGTTTGATATACGGTTAGAACTTGCCGCTTAGCTCATGAAATTTTCTTTATGCCCCCACGAAATGATCACGGAATTATTTTTAAAACCGCGTCAAAAGTTTTAAAGAATAATTTATTTCTCAAAAGAAATTAATATTTTACTTACAGAGAAATTAATATATAATTAGAGGGCAAAAAAACAATAAAAGAGCATGCAGAAATTTTAAAAAAAATTATCCTTGGATGTGATTTAACAGTTTTGACTTGAATTTTAACAGTTTCCGTTCTTGTAGTTCCTTTGGAAGACCATTGAACAGTCAAAATACTCCTTTTTCCGTAGCTGGTTCTTGGTCCTCGCAGTTGTAAATAGTTTCTAGTTTCTTTCGCGTTTTCTTCTCTATAGAACACTTTCCCGAAAGGGGAGTAGATTCATAATGTTCGTTGACGAAGATTTATTACAAATATGGGGATATTTTTTATATTTTGAACTTAGCTGACTATTCCTACAATAATTGCTATTTTTTATTATTATTATTATTGTATACATATCCTGATATATCAGAAATATTTTACAGGTTTTAGCATAAATAAATTTAACAGTAGTTGTAAAATGCAATGTGGACTGGAAACAATATTTAAAAAATTATTCAAGGAAATAAATTATGTCATGACGTTTCCATATTTTCCTAACGTTTCAATAAATATCCAATTTTTCTCGACTTAACGGCATCTATTGTTTAATAATTATTCATGTATTTGTAGTAAATTTCAACAAGAGCGTTTCCTTGTTCAAGGATCGGGCTAATCTAAATAAGTTCTTTCAATGTATTTAAATAATTTCAGTTACAGATTTCGTGCAGTACCTTCTTAACTTACGCTAAAACAAATGAAATGGTAACAATTTTATGTCATTTGGTAAACCATTGCAAACAAGGGCACAGGCGGATGATGCAGAAAAGATTTCTCGAATTACCAATTTCCGTTCTCGTTCCATAGCAAGCTGAGTAGTTCTCTACATAGCAACCGCGAATGTATTCCACATCACTTTCCAATCACACCACTCAGTATCAGTGCTTCACATACGTTCACATTCCAAATTATTTTTGGTGTGAATTGGCAAACAGTTGCCGGCTCGAATAAATCGCCTTACAACCCACCCGATAGCTACGAGTCTGCTTAGGGCTGCTCTCTGAGATTACCGATTGATCAATCTAAATTAACTGCCTTTTTACACGACTGCGCCGCTTGATGAACTTTTGCAGTAACGTAAATTGCAGTAGAGAACTTTTTCAGTAACGTATTTCACGGTGGCGACCTTTTGCAGTAACGTACATCGCAGTAGAGAACGTTCGCAGTAACGTATTTCGCGATGGCGACCTTTTGCAGTAACGTACATCGCAGTAGAGAACTTTCGCAGCAACGTATTTCGCGATGTGTGACTTTTTGTAGTAACGTACATCGCGGTAGAGAACTTTCGCAGTAACGTATTTCACGGTGGCGACCTTTTGCAGTAACGTACATCGCAGTAGAGAACTTTCTTTACAACGTTCTTCGCGATGGCGACCTTTTGCAGTAACGTACATCGCAGTAGAGAACTTTCGCAGTAACGTATTTCGCGATGGCGACCTTTTGCAGTAACGTACATCGCAGTAGAGAACTTTCGCAGTAACGTATTTCGCGATGGCGACCTTTTGCAGTAACGTACTCGTACATCGCGGTAATGAACTTCGCAACTTTAATGTACACTCGAATATGTCTCCACTTTTGAACCATGTCACTTTCATCTTTAATTGACATTTCCCTTCAACACTTCACATATAAACAAGCAAGGGTGAATGTGACATGGTTCAGAAATTGATACATATTTTTTTACTCGAGTGTACATCCCTGCACATCGTACGGTAAATAATAATTAATAGTCTACATATATAATTACATAATGAATGATAATAATCCGATTTATGATCAATCCGCCTCCGTGGCCAAATGGTTATATGTTGGATTCAAAATCCGGAGGTCCCGGGTTCGTTTCTCAATGGGGGTACCTATCGGTACTCAGTTTGGTAGGTGGTAGAGCATTTTCTATGTCCGGCTACAGCTACCTCCATGCTACCGCCCTGTCAGTCTGCCGCCAAACAAAAAGATGATGGACTGTTGGATAGGAGACTCATTTATAGATCACTATAACTATTTTTCCGTTAGGTGATTTGCCATAATCATTACACCTGTCAAGTGGAATGGTGGTCAAAGTAAGATGTGATTACACATATAGTAGAGCGCCCGAGGTAACAAATATTACCCAAAAAAAAAACAGTAAATCGCACGTGGTAAACTTCTTACCATAAAGTGTGTTTTCTATCTTTTTCTATTGCTTTAGACCCATAAACAACGTTTTTGTCTTGGCCTGAATGAATGTGGCTTAAATTTTTACTCTCTTTGACTTTTCAAGTATCTAACAGCGTCACGGGGTCCTGCTCCACTGCGGATGAGATGCTACTCGTACCTCCACCAGTCTTGCGAAATGTCAAACGGACGTCCGCGAGTGTGCGAGGCACGAGACGAAACTAATGAAGTGTCCGGTAGTAGAATGTGCTATTAGTTTATTTGCATGCTCCGGACACTTCGACATTGTTTACAAAATGTGATTGTCCTTGAGTTAATTTCATCCAAAAATATATGCGCGTGCGACTAAATATTTAGGACGGCTTTGAAATCCGAGTCTGTAGACTTTGTAGCGATAGCTGTGAAGTGCGCAAGAGCACCGCGCACTGATCAATGAATCATTACATTGCCTCAATTTTATTGCTTTTACTTAGTACGCTAGTTTTACTGCTGCGACATTTTTTCTCTTGAAAAATAGTTATTTTCTCAAACTTCTGTATAAAAAAAAATGAGTATTTCGTTTCGTACGTGGAGGTTCTCCTTTTAAGTATATGAAAATAGCTGCAACAGAAGGCTGATTAATGGAGTACATTTCAGACTAGTTATAAGCATAATGTAAAAAGAATTTATAATATCAATGTGATAAGAAAAGTTTAACAATATTTGACCTTACAAATGAATAATGAAAAAAAAAACATTAAAACTAATAAAATTGCAGCTATAAACATCTTAAAACTAACAATAATGTGTGTGGCAGTGTGGGAGGTTTGTGTGAGAGGAGAATGTGAGTGTGTGTGTGTGTGCGTGTCTTCTCTATTAATCGGTTTCAGTAAAAGTAAGCTGTTGGGATCGGTCAGCATGTCCGCTGTATAAGTTAGCACTTGTGCATTCAAAGAGGTATAAATCGTTTCATACTTCCTATAGTACCTATTTTAAAAGTAGCCTCCGTGGCCTAGTGACTAAATGCCTCACAATCCAGAGGTCCCGGGTTCAATTACCAATGGTGGTACCAATCGGTACTCGGTTGGAAGCGTCGGTGGCGCAGTGGATGAGGCGCGGACTTTCAATCTGAGGGTTCCGGGTTCGAATCCAGCCGTGTACCTATGAGTTGTTTATCAATTCAAGTACATTATCCGATTGCTTAACGGTGAAGGAAAACATCGTGAGGAAACCTGCATGTCTTGAACAGGCATGTGAAGTCCGCCAACCCGCACTGGTCCCGCGTGGTGGACCCATACACTCTCTTTAGGAGAGTAGGTCTGAGCCCCTGCAGTGGGGACGTATATAGGCTGTTGATGATGATTATGGATTACATATGTAAATATACAGTATTTGGAAATTACCGCCTCCGTGGCCTAGGCTAAATGTTGGCCTCACAATCCTGAGCTCCTGGGTTCGATTTCCAGTGGGGGTAACAATTAATAGGTACAATAGGTTGAGGCGTCTGGGTGCGCACGCTTACCATCCAACGGCCTTACCGTCACTTACCATCAGCTGAGATGAAGGCTAAATGCATAAAAAAGATGCACACATATATGAGCTGTATTTTTTGTCTGATTTTAACTGTTATGAATTAAGGAGCATCATATCTCACCGAGTGTTTGTTTGTAACCGCCGCACCCGTGAAGCGTGCAGTACACGCGGACACCGTAAATAACCGCCCAGCGTTTAGTTTTCAACACATATTTTCCAAACACCTATATTTTTACCAGCAAGGTTCGCTGAGAACGCGTTTTAGCTCGTCCTTAGTTAATTTTGTAAGTTTCTATTTCTGTTTATCGCAGAACATTGCGAACTGTTTGCATTGTTGTGAGGCAGGGCTTCGTCGGCAAGGACAAACAAGAGGTCTCCCATACAATCTCAAATACATCTTTTTCGTTTTGTTATAACATAGCTTTGTTTTGTTAGACATTATGTTTCGACAGCCCATCGGCCGGTCCCGAGCCACCTGCATCCAGCGACTCCCCGCGACCTTAACTAGGATGTCAGTCCAAACAAACAGAGTTCCCATACAAACCTTCATCCCTACTTTTCACCCCCACAAAAAAATCTATAAAACACGTATTCCTTTGCTTCTAATCTAACCACTGGTCAATTTTCATAGCATTATCTTCAAAAGCGAAGGACTTTCAAATAATTTTGTATCCCTGTTTTCACTCTTAAGGGATGGATTTTTCGAAATCGCTAAAACACGTCACTCTTAATTTTATTTCATAAGGCTGATTATCAATTTTCATGATATTGACTTCAAAAACAACAGAGTTCACATACAAACTTTCATACCCCTTTTCTCCCCTTTTGATGATAAATATCCAAAAACTGTGAAACACATATTTCGTTATTTTTGGTCAAAAAGCTTTGTACAAATTTTCAAAGATTTATCTTCAAAAATGACTGACTTTCATACAAACTTACTATTTTACCCTGTTAGGGGTGGAATTTCGGAAAATCATTTCTTAGTGCGTGCTTTTTTTAACCGACTTCAAAAAAGGAGGAGGCTATCAATTCGACGGGTATGTTTTTTTTAAATGTTTGTTACCTCAGAACTTTTACTGGGTGAACCGATTTGGATGATTCTTTTTTATTTGAAAGCTGGTGCTTCCCGTGTAGTCCCATTTAAATTTGGTCCAGTTCTAACAATGGAATCTATGAGAAAACTATATTAATCTTAAATTTGCCTTAGTAAAAGTAGACTTTTAGGGCAATTGAAGTCGGTTTCTAGCCGGTTTCTAGTTCTTATTGAACGCATTTACTTGTTTACTGGTATATTTGCACGCGCAACCCACCTACCTCGTGCTCCGCTGAAAACCAGCGCTGTCGCTGCATTCTGTAGTGACAGCAACATGCTGAGTCGGAGGACTTTTTGGCATAGATATGTCATACTTACCTGTTAATGTTTTATTATTATTAATAGTATAGAAATATGTATTTAAGTCATAATTTTTTCATAATTTCTGTGCCAAATAAACTATTTTCTTTCTTTCTTACATATAAAAAAACTACCAGTGAGGTATCATACAAAATATCATTCAGTTGAATTGAAAATGTCATCCTTTTTGAAGTCGGTTTAAAAGTTTATATAAGAGTCCGCGAGTCGTAGGCGGCACTCAGACAAAACACATATTTTATATCGATGCGCGTGAGTCACGTCACGCGGGCGAATGCTGCGCGCGCGCACGCCGCGGTGACACCGCGCACCGGACCGTCCAGCTTCAGCGGTTTGTTTATGGGTGTTTCGACATTATCAGCCTTGGGACTGTGGGGATCTGTGGGTGAAATGGCGTCTGGTTGACATGGGAAACTAAGATTTTTAATAACTTGGCATCGCAGTCGGATCGGATGCTGTTTGATATGTCAGTTAGTCAGGCTTTTTGATTATTTTTTTGTAAAATGTTCATTTATAAGAATACAAATAGAATAAGATCTTTTATAGGAAAATCGAATTGTATTTTTTGAATGAAAATTGTGATATTTCTTATCGAGCGAGATTTTGTAACTTGACAGTCGGGATCTCTTCAAAAAGTCGCTTCTTGTTACTACTACTTCTTGTAAAAGTCTTGATACTCATATTAAAATCTTTTTCTATAGCAACATTTGAAACATATTTATTTTAAAAAACTTGAGAGGTGTCAAGGGACACCCGGATGGAACGAAGTTCCTTTCGATTAATTAAGTGAAGGAATTGTAATAAAATTTTACAAATTTTCAATAAGGTTTGAACGGATTTTTAACATTATATTTTAAATATGGTTTTGTAGGTTTTTTTATTAGATTTTTTATGTACGTGATACGTTTTGTTTTTAGCGACATCTGTCATTGAGTAGCGGCAACTAATCAGAGCCATCTGTCGTCACATAGCTGTACTGTTGGTATCGTCTTACTACTACGTACGTCGTACTAACAGATGACGCTAACTTACTATAGCAAAAAGTGTCGTGACAACTTTTCGTAAGAATTTTTCCGTCTAGCCCCCTTTCACAACGCGCGATAAGGAACTTCGTTCCAATAATTTTAAGCATTTTTACTTAATTTGTTTGTTGAGTTAGGCTTATATTTTTTCCATATAAGCGTCGGAGCGCAGTAGATAAGACGCGGACCCTCCATCTGGGTTCGAATCCAGCCGTGTACCTATCAGTTGTTTTTCAATTCAAGTACATTATCCGATTGCTAAACGGTGAAGGAAGGAAGATGGATTTTACACCAGACTAGAATAAAGCAAAGCCCACTGTTAATTACGAGCTCCACATATACGACAACGTAATTCTAAATCTGACGACTTGATTCGCTATTACTTACCTATCAGCCCGATGTATCTCCACTGCTGAAGATAGGCCTCAAGTCATCAAAATCATCTAAAACGCATGAAACAAATCCACAGATATGAGCGTGATGGCCTATCATTTTGTTCGCACAGTCATTAACATTGGTAATGTTTACTAATAATGTATTGCTTGTCAGCGTAGTCATAGCTATATAGTTATCTCGGTTACGAATGTCCTACTAAACTGTACGATATACTACGTCACGATGCGCAAGAGTTTACAGATTTAAATTTCACATGCGCAACCTATGCGACCATGAGGCCATATAGCGATAGTGACGCCTTCATTCGCTCTTTTCTACATTTCCCCACAATTATACAATATTTTTTTAAACTTAAGCGTCGGTGGCAATGTGGATAAGGCGCGGGCTCTCAATCTGAGGGTACCGGGTTCGAATCCAGCCGTGTACCTATGAATTTTTTTTCTTCAATTCAAGTACATTATCCGATTGCTTAACGGTGAAGGAAAACATCGTGAGGAAACCTGCATGTCTTGAACAGGCGTGTGAAGTCCGCCGATCCGCACTGGTCCCGCGTGGTGGACTATGGACCATACACTCTCTGTAGGAGAGTAGGCCTGAGCCCCTGCAGTGGGGACGTATATAGGCTGTTGATGATGATACAATAATTTCAAAAACCAAACCGGACTTATTGTAGGTACATTTTATCGATACATCATGAATTGATATATCGATTGTGTGCAGTTACTATTACACACAATTAAAAGTGACCACTTTATGCGGTTCAATTTATAATAACTACACAGAATCTAAACATGAATCCATAATGTGTCGATACGCCGTATACCAGGAATGACTACAAAAGAAGGCTCCGGAAATGTAGAAGAGAGCAAATGAGGGCGCCACTGTAGCTATGCCCTCTTACATGCTACAACGTTGTGGGGCTTTATTTGGTGTTAGGGAAAGTCCATTAGATAAAACATTCCGATGTGGCAGCGTCCTACCTGAAACGTTTTGTAATGCCAAACCTTTTTGTAACGTAAAACTGCTAGTATTGAGAGACATGAAATGCAAGTCACAGAACATTAAATAATATAACACGTTCAAAAAATTGGAACCGACTTCAACTGCCATAACAGTCTAAAACATAAATCGCCTAATATGTTTACCTTTAGCGGTAGAATTATGTGGCTGTATATATTGTTTTTGTTGGTTTCTCATAAAGAGCTTTATCAATTTCGATAAATTTTTTATTGTATTTATACAAAAAAGAAGAAGAAAAACATACATTCGAATTGAGAACCTCTTCCTTTTTTGAAGTCGGTTGAAAAATAACATGTTACGGTCACTTTGCTTTTGTCCGCACGAAGAGGTTTATCACACGCTCCTCATTATCCGATTTCATTTATAAATCATTTTCAACCGACTTCAAAAAAGGAGGAGGTTCTCTATTTGAGTGTATTTTTATATGTATGTTACGTGATGACTCCGCTAATTGTGAATCGATTTTGATGATTCTTTTTTGTTTGGTAGAGCATACTTCAGAAATAGTCCGTTATAAATGTTATCAAAATTGATTGGGCACTTTTTGAGAAAATGAACAAAAACCAAATTTTAACGCGGTTTAAGTCGGTTTTTAGTTATTTTTTAAGTTAATTATAGCATTTTCGATACACAATTACACATACACACCCAACATGTATCCATTTAATTACACAATTAAATACATCACGCACACTACATTATGTTATTTAATTCTAATATTATGCATACCTCTGTTAATAGACACATTAATTTAAACCATGTTGTTAAAATAAGAATGTTTTTCTTAAATCTAATTGTGCTAGAATATTTGATCTAGTTACATTCTAAAGCGTCTGCAGCTAAACTAAGTTTAAAAACTTGTATTTTATCATACAGTGCCTCACCCCTTAGAAAAGCAGACGGAACGTCTAGCCGCCATTATAAAATGGATCAATTTACATGCAATAAGCAAAACCGTCGGTGGCGCAGTGGATAAGGCGCGGACTCTCAATCTGAGGGATCCGGGTTCGAATCCAGCCGTGTACCTATGAGTTGTTTTTCAACTCAAGTACATTATCCGATTGCTTAACGGTGAAGGAAAACATCGTGAGGAAACCTGCATGTCTTGAACAGACATGTGAAGTCCACCGATCCGCACTGGTCCCGCGTGGTGGACTATGGCCCATACACTCCTCTGTACGAGAGTAGGCCTGAGCCCCTGCAGTGGGGACGTATATAGGCTGTTGATGTGAAGCAAAACCACTTATTCTAAGTTAACAACACTGTGGAAGTGAAAATATTTATCAATTTTACAATATTCGCATGCCTCTAAAGGTAATGTGAGAAACTAAAATTTTCTGAATGTCAGCATAATATGTAACTAGTTCGATGATTCAAATAAACTCATCCTTTATCAATCTTTCTCGCACTAGTGCACAACAGTGCTATTTAAACTGCTGCTATCTGGCGGTACTTAAATCCCAAGTTGGTATCTAGCCAGACGGGTGTACAAAAATGGCCCTACCACCAACACGAATAATATTATATTTTGTATATCGCGTCATAATCGGCTGATGAACTTAAGAGCCCCTCGACACATTTTTTGATCGCATCGTTGTAATCGACTCGGTCGGGTCGGACCGCGGTTGGACCACCGCCAACTCCACCTGATTGCATGTCGTGCATCTCAAAAAAACATGTTTTCTCGGAAAGAAGCTGCGATATCGTGTGACGTCATCAACTGTCTGACCTTGATGATATAATGCGTTTAGTGCAAGCGGGTATTTCATTGCAAATATTTGCGCGTATCAATATTGTCAAACGATGCAATGACACTATCTATATCTGCTGCCGTTATGTAAAAGGGCATTCAGTAATAGAAACTGTAATCCTACTAATATTATAAGTGTGAAAGTTTGGATGTTTGGGTGTTTAGATGTTTGGATGTTTGTGACGCTTTCACGGAAAAACTACTGAATGGATTTGAATGAAACTTTACAATAATATAGCTTATACATCAGAATAACATATAGGCTATAATTTATAAAGCCATATTGTGTAAATTGTACAAAATCACACTTATAATATTAGCGAGATTACATGGGCAATTTTGGCATAACAAAAACGCGTTGCCTAGCAACCAACCATAGAATATGTAAAGTCGTATATACAAACTTTCGAGTTTATAATATTGGTGTAAAGACTATTTGAATGTCTACTACGTCAGATATTGAATTTTATTTTGTTTCTCTAAATTATTAGACTACGTAACAGAATAAACACTATTTTGTACCTTATGCTGTACAATAATTTGTCATAAACGTCACCTGTACCTATCGAACAAGTAAAATACATCCTGAAGTACACGCGGACAAAGTCGCGGGCGGAAGCTAGTAATTTATAAAGACATATTGTGTAAATTGTACAAAATCACACTTATAATATTAGTGGGATTACATGGGCAATTTTGGCATAACAAAAACGAGTTGCCTAGCAACCGACCATAGAATATGCAAATTCGTATATTATAAGTGTGAAAGTTTGGATGTTTAGATGTTTGGATGTTTGTGACGATTTCACGGAAAAACTACTGAATGGATTTGAATGAAACTTTACAATAATATAGCTTATACATCAGAATAACATATAGGCTATAATTTATAAAGACATATTGTGTAAATTGTACAAAATCACACTTATAATATTAGTGGGATTACATGGGCAATTTGGCATAACAAAAACGCGTTGCCTAGCAACCGACCATAGAATATGTAATTCGTATATACAAACTTTCGCGTTTATAATATTAGTGTGAAGACTTTTTGAATGTACTACGTCAGATATTGAAATTTCTTTTGTTTCTTTAAACTATTAGCCTACGTAACAGAATAAACACTATTTTGTACCTTATGCTGGAAATGGAGATAGATGACTTCTATGCCTATCGAACAAGTAGCATAAATCCTGAAGTACACGCGGACAAAGTCGCGGGCGGAAGCTAGTTATATATAAAATAGCATGTCCTATTATGTAAGACCAAAGACCAAAAAGAGTTTTCACTAAAACCTTGCGTGAGTGGTTAGTAGATAAATCTAATAATACTGTCGCGGCGTCCAATCTCCACGGACAAAATCTCCGTAGAGTGCAAACTCGCGGTAACAAATGCCATTATTTAAGAAAAAGTAACAAGTTCGCACTAGTTCACTGCTGGACACAGGCCTCCTGCATGGTATGACACAAAACCTTTAGTTCCCCTCGACCTTTAGTTCATAGTAGTTATGTTGGTACTCGTATGTTGTATGGGTCTATTAGGGTAGTGTGAATTCAAATTTGCAATTTTGAAAAACTTGTGGATACTGAGAAAATCGAGAAAAATTTCCATAGTTGGGGACTTTTTTCACTATTTGCTCTCTAGGGTCGAAACTATTCATTTCCAGCAAACGATGTTTTCTACACTATTAAATTGTATTTACAGCTCTATTGATCCCATAAGAGCCAAGCTGAGGCTGTTCAAAGGTGAATTTTTTTTCTCTAAAATTGAAAACTTAAGTTTTTTTCAAACAACCTTTGGATTGATTCCCAAAAATAGCTCCACACCCAGTATAGGTGCTTTCCAAGAGTTTATATATAGTTTTTAGATTTACATGCATCTCTACATCATTCAACACTTATGTTTTGACATGTTTAAACGTACACTAAAACATATCGTTGACTGATGCGCAAGCGCTGTTCGAAAACCAAACGTGTAAATACTTCTGGTGGGGTACACTCCGATGATTCATGCCACGACTATTTGTTGTAGGAAGTCGAAGAGACCGTTTTATTATATTTTACATTTGGAGTTCCGTTCTAACAAGGGTTCTTGTCATTTCGCCAAATCCGTCTATCATAGCTTATTTAGCCTTATTTAAATTTCTACATCACCATATGGCACCTTGTATGTTTTAACTATCTGAATCTGGCGGTATGACCGGACAGGTCATAACGTTAATATTAAAAGTAATTTGTCAATTAGATTATTTATCCTACTTCCTACTAATATTATAAGTGTGAAAGTTTGGATGTTTAGATGTTTGGATGTTTGTGACGCTTTCACGGAAAACCTACTGAATGGATTTGAATGAAACTTTACAATAATATAGCTTATACATCAGAATAACATATAGGCTATAATTTCTAAAGACATATTGTGTAAATTGTACAAAATCACACTTATAATATTAGTGGGATTACATGGGCAATTTTGGCATAACAAAAACGCGTTGCCTAGCAACCGACCATAGAATATGTAATTCGTATATACAAACTTTCGCGTGTATAATATTAGTGTGAAGACTATTTGAATGTACTACGTCAAATATTGAAATTTCTTTTGTTTCTTTAAACTATTAGCCTACGTAACAGAATAACACTATTTTGTACCTTATGCTGGAAATGGAGATAGATGCCTTCTATGCCTATCGAACAAGTAGAATAAATCCTGAAGTACACGCGGACAAAGTCGCGGGCGGAAGCTAGTTTGTTTATAAACTTATCTGTACTAAGCTATGTGTAAAATGTATTTGAATTTTCACAATAAAGTCACTTATTTACAATTACAAACATTAAAAAAAAATACACAAAAGAAAAACGTATATTTATTTATTCAAAAACAAACAGTTATAATACACTTTTTTCATACAGACGTGGAAGATATACAAATTAACCTAAAGTTTCATCAATAAGTTAGCGAAGGATTGTATTTATCAGTAAATAGATAGAATTGCATTGCATTGTATTGCTCGGCAGGTTTAGAGCAATCACTGATTAATATTTGTCATTATTTAACTTTCCATTCACGTTTCTATCTTCACCTGGCTCGGATGTTCCATTACGGCACCTACTCGTAGCAGCGTTGAATGAAAATAGAGATCAGCGTATTTTTCGCTTTACAAATACGAATATATTTACAGCTAAAATATGGAATGCACAACCGGTTTCCGTGTTCCCTGAAAACAACTTGGGAATCTTCAAACGAAGAGTAAATAGTCACCTTCTAGCTAGACCAACACGTAACATCGTAGATCTCATGCTCACTTAACATCAGGTGAAATTGAGGTCAAGCATTGATGTATCTTCTATGTAAAAAATAATATGACCAAATTTTTTTCTTCAAATAAATGGTGTAGTTATACAATCCGACATATGGGCACCCAAGTGCGATGATTGTAGAATATCTCTTTCTAAAGTTGACATTGTTATTTTAGTTAGGTACTTAAAGGGTGTTTTAGTTACATTAATTATTTTACAAAAACGTGTTGGCTTTCCTAGATTTTTCTTTCGACCTATCGCAATTTTTTTTCTAGTTCAAACTTTCTTTATAGTTTAGCACTGAATAGCATATTTCGCTTGTCTTCTTTCTTTCACCTTTCTTTTTTTACCTTGTTTAGGCGCTTTAACGTCACTGAATGGCTATGGAGATAAAAAATGTTTTGCTTTCTTTCCTCATTGGTTTGTGCTTGTAATCTTCGCGATATTGTTACTTATTTTCTTATATTACACTTTAGTTCTAATTTCTATCACGTTAGTTCCTATCACTAGAGTGACTAACTAGAGATATACGAGTATGTCTAGTCAGGTGCGTGATTGAGGCATATTATTTTATTCCTTAAAACATAAACAGTTCCTGTTCATTTCTAATAAATAAACAACAATAATACTTTTTTTATACAAAATAATCATTTATTTATTACAATCTAGCTTGTTCATGTCATTGTTTCTTTTTTACATTTACTAAGTCCCTGGTACGTATTCAGAATAAAATATTTAATTTGTTCTTTTTTTATATATTCACAAGCATCGGTTACCGAACGTGGTGTGATGACGTCACGCGTTATGTGCAGGGCAGCTGTTGCTGGGCAGACGGCAGTGGACGCTGCGTGCGGCTCACGGACACCTCTCTGCTGACCCTGAGCGAGGTGGAGCGTCGTGCCCTGCAGCAGGCGGCGCTGGCCAGGCTGCAGCAGCTCAACCTGGGCACCACCATCAAGATACCCGAAGGTAGGCCTTCTACAGTTGTTGATTGTGACACCTCGCTGCTCAACCTGAGCGAGGGGGAGTGTCGTGCCCTGCAGCAGGCTGCGCTGACCAGGCTGCAGCAGTTCAACCTGGGCACAGAGGTTCCCCGCCTCCCACCGATCCGCAATACCTCACCTCTACACTCAAGAAAGTGACCCGCTCAAGGATCGATACCATGGCGCGCAGGAATTTACCCACACATGCGCGTGTATAAAACGTTCGTTCCATGTATGGAATAGGAACTGATATCACGACATTTATTTGAAGTGTCCAGCCTGTGGTACATGTGAAAACCAAACCTGTCCGACTGTCCAAGTTTCTACTATACAGATGCAAGTCTCGCGTTCTTCTGTTTCTACGGTATTTAGGTTACGTGATACTTTTGACTCATCGCATCATTCATATATGTAAAGTATACATATACAACCCTACAAAACTGTCATGGCGTCCTTCTCAAATATATTGAAACCCGTAAACTAATGGCGTTGAACGTCGGTTGCTTTGTCGGAAAACTATAAATTTAAACGGATATTTCTCGCAAATCTCAGCGGTTACCCTGTTAACGTTCGTTTAACATCGGTTTAGTCTCGCGAATATGAGTTAAGAGGGCACTGATATGCAATGCTTAGATACACAACACTGTTACATTTGAAAAACGTCATATGGGATTTTTATATTTACTGTTCTGTATGAATAAGCAAATCTTTAAAGAACTCAGTGAGGTCGTACTAGCATTTTTGTATTAAGAATTTATTTACATTTCTGACCGTGAGCTTGAAGTTTTTTGTCGTTGAGATTTTTGATTGGAGAGGTACTTCCTTCTAAGTGGTAAAAAGGGAGTACTGGATATCTCCGCCATATGATATCCGATTTTGATGCGGCTTCTTTTTATTTGAGAGTTTAATTGAGTTAAGGAGGAGGAGAGAAAAAGTAAAAAATGTCTTTCAATTACTGGTCTCACAAAAATTTTGTAAGATTGAAGAACAGTTCCTCAAATTGCAGTAAATTGCTCACTTTTGGATGTCTACCGGTGAGATCGGCCCTTTAATTACTAGATAGTGATTTATAGAGCACCTGGAACCATCTTGTCATCACAAAAATAATAGGACTCAAACCAATTAAAATGTTATCGATAAATCTGTCTTAGGTGTTATTTATGCCTCAATTTCGATAATATTTTAAGAACGGACTGGCTCTGTGAGGCAAAATACGTGCTCGCGAGGTCTACAACTCACAGAGCCACTAGTGTAAATGTATTGGAGTGAAAAGTCCAAAGGTTTCTTGCCTATAGAGCAATCCGTCTGTGCATCTGTCCGTGTTAGATCGTCGCAGGAGTTTAAGATTAACCCATAACGTTACGACACTTGGTCTCCCGCCAGCTCCACTCGGATTGCGATCTTTTCTCCTCGCGCTATTAGGACCGGAAATTACTTAATTTTTGCTTCCTGACAGTAAGAGGAGCAAGGTCAGCCTGGAGTGAGATAGCGCGCTTCAGAATTGGTGCTTTGGCGTTGGACGACATGTTGACAACATCATTAATCAATACAATATTCTTATTACGGCATATCCATGCACCAACAAGGACAACCTTAAGAGGGTATGCTGTTGTCAAAGCGCCCATACAAACGTAGTCCAGTCATATTTTGAGTATTAAGCTATGAAAATCTATGAAATTTTCAAGACACAATCTAGAAACAAATATCTGTGTCGGTGGTGAGTCAGATTTTCGTTTAAATATATACTTTCAGAGTTACAGGGCGACAAAGAATTGTATTTTACTGTAGTAAAAAGCCCCAACTTTGAACCTGATTTACAAGAGTATGAATCAATTTAGAACAATTTGGAAAAACCACCGACATCTGAAATTTTATTATTATACTGTATTGAAAAAATGGCTACATAATATACTGTATCCTTCAAATGATCCCTGGACTACGAAACATCCAAATAACGGGTGGATAACTTCACGTAGTGTATGCTGTCTCACCGTACGCGCTCGGGTAGGATAGGGCTCGGATAGGGACAGCTACAAAACAATCCAAATTTGAACGCGGCCACGTGCTCTAACCAACATAGCCTCTTAACCAGTGGGCACGCCGACGAGGACTACAGTTCTGGAAAGCCACACCTGGACAAAACCACTCTAAAGCGCTCCTAAATGGCTATAACAGCTCGTATGCAAACGAAGCGCTTTCCTTAAGCAGGAACCAACTGAGGGTCCGGACACGGACCCTAACAGGGCACTGCAAGCTAAACAAGCACCTCAGCTACATGGGCCTGAGTGATAATAGAACTTGCAGATTCTGTCAGGAGGATGAGGAAACGCCCATTCACATCCTCTGTCACTGTGATGCCCAACACCACAGCAGAAATAGACACCTCGGAGGCCATACTGCCTCAACGGAAAGCATTAAGCCTATCGTACTGTTCATGACCGAGATTGGCCTTGGGGAGGTGATATGATCCATAGAGGACTGTCATAATAGATCTATACAGGTCGCAGTGACGCGCAGGACGATAGTACTACCCCTCATGCCCAAATAAAAAAAACGGCATATTTTTCTACGCACCTTTACAAACAGACGCAGCGGCAATATCCAAATATCGTCCAAGGTTACGAATGCGTTGTTCATTGCGCGCTCCCGATAGAAATGTCATGTTACATGGCAGTCAGGAGAAGTTACCTAAATCGTGTAATCCGATAACTGCGTCAGAACATGACTTTAGTTAGCTATCATAGTACCGGCTATGCTGCGGAATTTCTCTACGTCATAAAATCCGGAATGCGGGAATCCGTAGACGAATTAGGTTACTAATATAGCTCGACAAGTCAGTGAGCTGACGTGGCAATGGGCAGGTCGCATCGCTCGATGAACGGACAATCGATGGGGTGTAAGAGTTCTCGAGTGGCGATAAAGTACCGGGAAACGTGTACTAAGCCTTACTCTCATCTGATGTTAGGTGACGCTGAGATCACTTACCGTTGATACATGTTTTTTTTTAAATAAACTTATTTTCCATCTTATTCATCTACGAGTACCTCTCCGTTAATCCGTTAAAAACGTTAGTAGTTTTGCCCACGACTTCGTCGGAGAGATGTCAGAATTAATTTAACAGGAACGATCCATTAGAAAGGGTTTAAAATGAGCCTACGTCCTTTTCCGGCCCTTTTATAATTCCTACACCAAAAATCAAGTGATTCAAGGAAGGACAAACAAAAAAACTCACCGTCGCATTTATCACAGCTTTAGCACTGAGCTTTGTGTCACCTCTGGCATAATATCAGTCACGGGTTCAGAGCTTGTGACAATATGATGATCCTGAGCCAACGCCCTTTCATGTCATAAACATGTTCTAACCCCGATTGTACATACTTGTGACTAGAGACGTCTACGTCTCTGAGAGTCTCCCGCTAAGAATACTACAGGAGTCAACTTACGCTACGCGCCGCTCTTGGCGCCGCACCAGGTTGCAATGTGATTCTATATGCGCTGTCAGTGTGGAATCCACTGGGGTTAGGTCGAACAAGTTGTGGGCTGTTCAGGTTAGAATCGGAATTCTCAAATGCCTGGATACATATTTATTTGAAGCAAAAACTTTGAACCCCTTTTTACGAAAATTGCGCGGACGGAGGAGCATGAAATTTCGCACACTTATAGTTTATAAAGAGGAGTGCAGAATGATAATTTTTTTAATTAATTACGGTCGGGTTCCGACTGCTGTGTGATCACTAGTAATAATAATGACGCATCAAATATTATAAAATAATAATTCTAAAGAAAATGCGGATCAAGTGCGAGTCAGACTCGCGCACTGTTCTCTACTGTCTCTCTCTAGATTCTGTACAGAATATTAATAATTAGCACGCTGAAAATCATTAATAAAAGGTAAGGTGATATGCACACAACTATGCACTAAAAATGTAAGTCGATTTTATAACTTTTGCAGTTAAATTACTTACAGGCTTTAAACTGCAAAGTTGAGTTTTGTAAACACATAAAAGCTATTTTTACCGTGTTATAATTACGAAATCCGGGTTTCCATATTTAATACTATACTTATGATGTACCTTGCTACTTGCCAAATTTTACGGTATTCTAGGGCAATGGGAAATACCCTATAGGTTTTGATTCCCTTGCATTCTCTCGGCTTAATCAGCCATATCCTTTTTATTGAGTTGACGTAGAAGTTTGATTTTTTCGCAGATCCAAGGGACTGCGAACTGATGTATTTCATATTAATTTAAATTTGATACTTTTACGCGTTCCTGAGAAAAAGGTCTTCACAGTCAGACAGAACAGACGGTCAACAAAGTGATACTGGAAACCCGGGTCATGTGCCAGGCTCAAAAGTACCCATGACGCTGGATGTGCCTATCCAGAGCACCAAAAATCAGCTGTCTCCACCGCAAAAGGTTCAAAGTCGTACAATGCTTCCAAACAAAATTATTTACTATGCTTGTGTCTAGCACTCTCTGCCGCTGTGCCAGACGAGAGAACGTCCTGACCCAAGTGGGACGAAGCAAAATTACTTGCACAAATAACGTGCAAGTCCAAAAATACAGTCCAAGTCATACTCAGATTTTAAACCTGCGACTACCCACGCTAATAACTGCCTGTATGGCCTAATGGCTATGCTCGACTAGTAATCCGAAGGTCCCGATTCCCAGTGGGCTCACCGGTACTCGGTTTGGTTGGTGGTATAGTATTTTAGACATAGACACAACTTTATTAAACACACACAACACAATACACGTACAAAAACACAGTAAAAATATATCAAACTAAACTATAAAAAACAAAAAACAAAACTAATTAAAAAAATATTATTTACAACTTATAAACAAAATTTAAGCTATATAACATACATAACATTTGGTTGTGTTGTACTGTGTTGCTAAAATGGATTTTCTACGTCCACATGTCTAGCTGCCACCATGCTACAGGATTGCCGTCGAACGGTCTTATCGTCAGTGGTAATCAGGTGAGATGAAGGCCAAGTTCAAGCACAGCATACATTAAAAAACAATACAAAACCAACGATCGGGTTTGTTTAGAGTTCACACATTTTTTCCTAGCACCATGTATATGATGTAAAACTTGGCACGCCTCGACACGGTCACACACACACTCACCCACGAATACACACACTCGAACAGATTATTTTTGATTAGAGAAGTACACAATACAGTAGATTATTTTTGATTGGTCGTTCGCCCGCGCTTGTTTCCCAGCTTCCACAGATGATGTTCGTTGGACCTCGGAGTTTACTAAGAACGTGTTTAAATATGGTTGGCATCTCTATAGCTCATTCTTTCTCTTATCGTGTAGGTTGTAAGGTCGATGACCGACCTCACACACCCTAGTGTCAGAGTTGTTGATCCGGCACAGTCCTCTGCCACGTCTCATGTAGCTACTACCTGTCGTAGATAGTAACCGGTGACAACGGATTAACGTGACTAACGAAGCACGGAATCATCTTACTGTGCAGACAGACAATCCTAACCAACTGGGGTAAGTATTTGACAATGTCCCTACTGGTAATTGAACCCGGGACCTGTGCGTGCGTCTGAGTCTAACGCGCAGCAAAACTCCGCCACGGAGGCCGATGGCAAGGATTCGCTCGCGATAAACGAGCATAGCTGAAAAGTAGCTTGCCTAAATTAGCATATCTTACGATGCATTCAATTTGGGGTAGTAATTGCCTTCTAATTAGCGGCAAGTCAGTGCTGATCCGGTACTGCCTTCGTGTAAATTGAAGAAGAAGAAAATTAGGCCTGTGCAAAGACATTTAATATTAATAGACCGGACAAAGCAAACAAACATTTTGATCCTAAACTTATTACCAATTGGTAATAAGGGTAGGCGGTACCAATTGGTAATAAGTTACTCAATCTAGTGTCACATCACGTCACGCGGCCGTACAAGACATTTGACATACCACTGACTTTTGAGATCAAAATGTTTATATGAAACGTTTCCCAATGACCGCTCTATAACCTATTTAAATCTCTCTGGGCCTGTGACATATCGATATTTTTTGTATGATGATTTTGCATTTGGTCTTTATCAAGTTCATGAGGCGTTGGCTTTGCTCTCTCTTATACCGGAACACAATCGTGATATTAACACTGCAGTTTTGCGACAGACTTGGGTGACATGGTGGTAGCTAGTCAGACGGACATTACATTGTCCGCCTATCAACCAAAACAACAGCTGGTAGGTATCTTTACTAGGAATCGAACCCGGGACCTCCGATTGGTAGCCCAAGCGTGCAGCCATTAGGACACGGAGGCGGTTAAGAATATACAATTTCTTTGAGACAAGAAAAGCGTCTCTTCGCTGTCAGAAAGCTTTTCAGCGGAATAAATTAATTTTAAAAAAGCTTTTAATTGGACATTCTTCTCTGCACAGCGAGCCACCGTACTTGTCAAATAAATCTCCATTAGACGAAAACTATTACCGCGCACGCGCGTGACCGACGTAGACTCGACGGAGCATGGACACGCTATCACGAGTAGACCTGGAGAGTAGGTGCTTGGCACCTAGTTTGGATTTATGTATTTGTTTCCTATATGGGTTTATAGGCACTCACGATAGATCCTAAATCAATTGAGTAGATTGTGTTTAGTAAAAGTCGGCTTTTATTTATTTTTAATAAAATAATAATCTAAATATGTATAGAAAAATACTAGAATTATATTTTTACATTTATTTTAATTGTACAAAATCATTCTGTTTGTACTAAGTGACAGCGTCAAATGTCATTTTATTGACGCCATCTTTGTTTTCAACGTTAAGTCTACCTGTTTCGTGCGTTTTATATGTTTTTGTACAAATAAACTAAACCAAAATATACAAAAATGGTAACTAAATAACTTTTTTTTGATAATGGCCTTCTGAAATTATAAGTGTACAAGACCAGGCCTTGGCTCCATACATTCGCGGAACGTGTCATTTCTTCTTGTATGCGACAAAGCCACGAGATATAAGCAACTTAAATGTTATACTTCTAAAACAACTTTATAGTCGTAGGCTATATAGGTCAATATTTTATCGCAGCCTCCATTAGGCACCATGTAGTGCGTGTCCATAGTTAACATATCGCTGTCTCGCGAAGTTATCTGCGCAGGCGCGGCGCCAGACTTCACGGTTATTTATCGCGCTGCCTACCTCGTCATACCCGTCACCTGGACGTCGACGTCGCGGGCGCTCGCATAGGTAAACAGATCTCCGTAGCTCGCACCAAACTACGGGACTCTTCATATTTATCTTCATTTTAATTCTCGTAAAATTTCTTCCTGTACGAGTTCATAAACGGCAAATATAGGAAAAATTTTACTACAAAGAGGCGCTTCAAATACTTCCACTTTAAAATCACTAAACCTATAAATCATTAGAAAAATACTAGAATTGCATTTTTGGTGCTATTTTGTCATCAAATCATAATTTTTATGCTAATTAAGTACTTGTATTAAGACATAAAATAAAATGACGAAAGAATTCATTGACGCCATCTTTATTTGTAGGTCAAGTGTTGCCATATTCTTGCTGTGTTTTTGTATATAAAACTACGTCAAAATATTATGAAATGGTAATGAAATCACTTCCATTAGATAATGATGTTTCAGGTCAGTTATGGGGATCCCCTCATGGAAAATCCATTTTCCATGGCGATCTATGAGGGATGTCATTCACCGCGACGACTGGCTTATAGGGGAGGGGAGATGTGCAGTAGCCTATGTAACGATAACAACATATTGCGATCACCTATCTATTTATGTGTGAGTCTCAAGTCTCAGGGATTCATGCACCCGATGATGATGGTACTCATATCCGGTGAATGTGGCGTCATGAAGCGGGACTACTCGTATGTTCAGCAGTGGACATTTCACTGGTGGTGATGATAGGAACGAAAGACAAAAGAGATCAAAACTGAAGTCATAACAACGCCAGCAAGGTGAATGACTCCACAAAACTGTAAAAAACATCAAAACAAGGAACGAAAATAGAACTAAATTCCCTCCATATGGGCCACGTTTGATAACATCAAAAGAGGCGAACGCGAAAATACTGCACTTGGGAAATTTTCCACATATCGAGGAGACATATAAACACGTGTAACGAAGGTAGTAACGAGACACTTGTTTTGATTGCGGATTGCGAAGAGACTTGCGCACGCGCACCCGTGCCAATGCGCAGTCTTTCAAGTGATTGTTCCCCTGTAGTGGTGTATGTGATGAAGAAATAAAAGAATATGATGTGGTAGTTCAGTTGGGGAGAGCGTCAGTCCTTGAACAATCGAGGTCTGTGTTCGATCCTGGCTCGTACCAATGAGTTCTTATTTGTTATTTGGAATTTATGTACGAATGCGTCATAAAGCGTTGCGCTGCGTCAACCGAAGCGTCGGTGGCGCAGTGGATAAGGCGCGGACTCTCAATCTGAGGGTACCGGGTTCGAATACAGCCGTGTACCTATGAGTTGTTTTTCAATTCAAGTACATTAACCGATTGCTTAACGGTGAAGGAAAACATCGTTAGGAAACCTGCATGTCTTGAACAGGCATGTGAAGTCCGCCGATCCGCACTGGGCCCGCGTGGTGGACTATGTCACATACACTCTCTGTAGGAGAGTAGGCCTGAGCCCCAGGAGTGGGTACATATATAGACTGTTGATGATACGAGTAACGATAAAGAAAGGACGATAATGTTTCATTCATTTATTACGTAAGATTTACGTAAGATTACGGAGAAGGAGGTCAACCACGTCTTGTTTTTTCTTACAAGGGTTTGGAGATTCGTACGCAAGATCAAAAATGCGCAAAATTAAAATTATGCTGTAAAAAATGCGGGCAATCAAAACTAAGGTCTATTACTATCAAAACATAAAAACTACTAGTTCCTTTGTAAGCACAAACAAACAAAAAACGGGGGTCAGCTATTAATAATTCTGGTATTAAATTTGATATAACATTAAATATATGCAGGACATTTTATTAAAAATAATCATCTTACGCTGATGACCATTGCTGTCAGTGTCTTAGTTGAATTTTGAAATGATGACGTAACAAAATGATGTTGTTTCAGAGAACACTCCCACCACCGCCACCAAACCCAAGCGTCGCGCCTACCTCCTCAAGAGGAAGGCCCTCACCACAGGGTTCTTCGACCAGCGAGGGGGCAAGGATGACAAGGGTGAGAATATTATGTTACACATTTAGTTTACAATATTTGTTTTAACAATTTCGTTTGCTGTTCATTGATAACACATAACATTACCCTATTACACCGATTTCAAGACCGCACGACAAAACACACACACACTGCACACTCCTAACACAGTCACCCCCATTTTTTTCTTTTAAATTCTTCGTCTGAATCACTGCTTTATATACATGCATATGTCACTGGTTTCACAAACTGTTGTAAACAGGGACACCCTAACAAATACAAAAATAATAGTTACAAAATGGTGTAAAATAAACATCATTTAGTATTATTATTACTTCGAGTGTAAACCCATTATTCATAAATAGCAATCAATTAATTGTAAAACTGTATTGGTTAAGAAACAGTCTTTGGTTTCCTCATTTTGGGTGCATTCTTAGCTACCCTCTACGAAATTACGTAGGCCTCTACGAGCTACGACAACTTGCTACGTAAGGTCGTAGCCCCTATCCAATTTCTTGTAGGCATTCGTAGCAGCTTCTTAAGCTCGCGAATTGCTCTCTTCTTCCTTCGATCAATGGAATTTATTTGTTGCTATACTTGTTATTAAAATTGCACTTTTTTTAGCGTGATCCAACTTCTAAAGTGCCACTCAATTTTTTACATCTTGGTATTGAATTTGGTTTGCTTCTATCACTGGCTGATGCTACTAAGACTACTTATATCATATAGAACTATGACTTATGTCAGAAACAAGTAAAGGCGTTCAAAAAGAACTAGAAACCGACTTCAACTGCCCTAAAAGTCTACTTTTATCAAGGCCAATTTAAGATGTATATCGTTTTCGCATGGATGACATTCTCAGAACCGGACCAAATTGAAATGTGACCACACGGGAAGCACCAACTTTCAAATAAAAAAGAATCATCCAAACGGTTCACTCAGTCGAAAGTTCTGAGGTAACAAACATTTAACTAATACACACTTGGGAATGTTAATGGGAATCTCAAAAACTACTAAACCGATTTTGATGAAACTTGCAGTCTTCCCTGAGTTGAAAAATACCTAGTTCAGCAAAAAAGGATTATTTAAATAGAACTTGCAGTACCGGAAATATACGAAGATAAACATTTTATTTTATTTTTATTCAAACAGTTTATTGTACTCGGAAAATATTACATATAACACAAAAAATAAAAATATACACAAAAGGAACAGCTTATGTCTAAAATAAATTTCTGACAGCAGTCCTAGGTCAAGTGATAAATAGTGAAGAGAGGAGAGTCAGGCGTGTACGATATAATAAATAATTTATTTTTAAATTTATTATAATGAATATTTAAAAATTATTATTCTATTTGACGTAATATAATATCATCTATAAATCTACCATCACTATTAAAAATGAGTTCATGATGATGAAAAAATATGACTAATCTACTGTCCATTGTGGTCACATGGCCCTAGTAGACGAGCCCCTGGCAGACACTGCCAAGCCTGAGTCACGCACATGGCTGGCACTCGTCGATGCAAGCATACCGGTGACGCACGCGCCGCAGCGATCGAGGTTGCACGGGAGACTTGTTTTGTTACTTCTGTAACATCTTATTTACAAGAAGTAATCGTAAATAATCTTCTCTTTTATATAGTTTAGTAATCTTACAACGGCTGCCGTGGCGCATTTCTCGTGCAGCACACGCACAGGTCGCGGGTTCGATTCTCGGTGGACATTATCAAAATATTACTTTGTGAGACTCCCAGTTTGGTTAGGACATTGCAGGTTGAATCACCCGACTGTCTGAACAGTGATATGACTCCGTGCTTCGTTAGTCACGTTAATCCGTTGTCACCGGTTACTATCTACGACAGGTAGTAGCTACATGAGACATGGCAGAGGACTGTGGCGGATCAGCAACTCTGACACTAGGGTGTGTGAGGTCGGTCATCGACCTGACAACCTACACGATGAGAAGAAGATCACAAATGATTATAGTTCTTTTATGTTCCTTACCTCAATAGGAACAAGGAACTATTATAGAATCAATCTACTATCTATCAATATCCTTTTACTCAGGAACACGAGGAGGTATCAAGTTGAAATTAATATCAAATATTCAAATTGAAATTAATAATATAAGTTTGTCAATGGAGTTGTGGAAAAAACACAAAGGAGTATACGTTATACCGAAATAATTATTTGTCAAGCCAATTTCGATTAAACTTTGAACTCTGCACCGGCGCAGACGCAGCTATCGGCTGTAAATCCGCGAAGTTTACAGCTTCTCGTAAACACAGATAACTCACTCAGATGTGTTCATTACACGAACTGCTCTATGTGCTGTCTCTGTTCCGCAGACTACACTGTGCAGGCGTAGCTTGTAATTAATTGATCAGCGCATTAACATGTTTTTAAGATTGACGTGATTGGCTGATTAATTAGTAAGGAACAGTTTGTTTATTGTGATATCGTTTCTTTTTATTATTACAATGATTCAACTAGATTTGCGGCATGCCTGTCTGCCTGCGGCAGCGTCTGTAAGGATTTTTGGCATTATTAATAATAATAATAATAAAATTAAATTTTTGTGGCGGCACGTGGAGGTCGTTATCATCTCCAATTACCTACTTAAAATTAACAAAGCAGTCTGTGTAGGCTACGTTGTAGTTATTTCTATCAAAAGCCTACCTGAATACATATAGTGACTGGTATACAGCAGTATCTGTGGGTCCGCCCGCGCCCGCGCCCCGGACCCAACTATGCCGAGTATGTCCTGAAGCGATGCCAACACCGCGCCGCGTCGCGCGCCTCTACCGATTCAAAACATGCGCGTGCGACTCACGAACACCGCCCCCTGCTGGTGGATATACAAATTAATCAACACAGTGTTATCTGAGTCCCCTGAACACCACATTGATTCTATGCTCGTCTGCCAAGCTGGAAATGCTGATGTTGTAGGTTCCATTTCATACAAGTATATTATTCATATTTTGAATTCAACTTGCTTAGGTGAATGTATCATTGAATTTCGCAGGGTCACCTCATGTTATCAGATTGGTAGTAGAATTGACTTGTGTATCAATGACATCACAATGCTATTACCAATCCGCCTGACCAGCTAGGTCATTGTGGATGATTATGGTTCATCCTCTCATTAAAAATGTGATGTAACGGCTCTAAGATTTATAAAACTCTTCATCGTCAACAGCTTATATATATATCCCTCTCTCTCTCACCTACAGAGAGTGTATGGGACATAGTCCACCACGCGGGACCTGTGCGGATTGGTAGACTTCACATACACCTTTGAATTTCTTCTCAGGAGTGTGCAGGTTTCCTTACGATGACTTCCTCCACCGAAAAGCCAATGGTAATGCTTTTTATCATTCGTACATAAATTCCAAATAACAAATTTGAACTCATACGAGCCAGGATCGAACCCAGACCTCAATTTTTAAAGAACTGATTTGCTGCGGTATATTTTACTCAAAACAAAACCTATTACATTTTAATGATGTCTAAACATAGAATGTAGATGTACTTATATTAAAAACATCATAATAGCACGCCGACTCTTGCGAAAATATGTCAATCCGGAATTTTAATAGCGAAAATTGGCACCAGCACTTATGTGGGCACCGGTCCCAAGAATAGGACAATACTGAAAGCTTTCTTATAGGTTAGTGGGAATGGAACGCATTTAGAATTTATTTCTGGTGCGCTATTGTGGTTGAGAATAGTCTTAGGATGGTGCCGATTGATGGAGTCGATAGTTATAGGTGGAATAGACCACCGAGGGGCGCGGAATATGGTCGGTATTCGTCAGAATATCTATCTATCTAGCGGTATTTACAGCAATATATCAACATTACCTTACCAATATATATTGATATATATTACCTAATCAATTTAGATTAAATTATTTGTTACTTTGTGTACCTTAAAAACGAAGCGCTTGAAAACTGTAGGTAACATATAAATTTGCTTTTTATTTCACATACGGGGCTTTGATAGGTGAATTTGATTCAGCTGAGACAGCTGTTTGGCAGAAGACTTGGTAGTATCTAGATAGATGGACATACAGAATGCCCTACCACCAAGCAAACCGAGTTCCGATACGACAACTACTGGGAATCGAACCTATACTTTAGATGTATCAAATCTAAACAAAACTTTTTTGTATACTCAGCCATTGCGGCGGTCAACACTAACATCACCAAAGCGTAGTGATTATAGCGAATCACCGCAAGGAATTGCCGTTTATTGTCGCGATATTTAACTGGCGCCACCGAGTTATATAGGTAACATATAGGTTATAGAGGGGGTATTAGGAATATTTTCATATAGAAAAACTTTGATCTTGATGGTACATTAAACGTATTTTACGGTCGCGTGATGTGATATGGCACTAGGATGACTTAATTATGACCAACTGGTAAGGGGTCGTCTATTAATTACGGGAGTCCATTACCGGGGAGGTCGAGACAAATCTCACCCGATCTCACGGGTCTCGGCAAATATCACGTAATTTTTGGAAAATCAGTGCAGTGTTGAAGAAGAAGCAGGATTTTACTGAAAATCAGATGGACATGTTGGTTATAGTAGGACAGTCACTCGTGAAAGTACACATAGGTCCCAATGGACATAATTAGGAATATTCTTTCACGAATTTTTGTAGTCCCTATGTATCGTCTAATTGTCTTTCTCGATTCTGGATTAAGTTGAGCAAATAATGTTTTTAACATAAATCTAACTCAATCAAGCACAGTTTAACGTATTTACAAGAAAAATACGCATTTTGAAAAACCTCACGTGAGATTAAGGAGTCTGGAAGGGTGTTGTGCTAAATCTCACGACATTTCACCAAAGGGGGAGGGGGAGTCGAAAAATAGCCAAAATCACCTCACGTAATTAATGGACTCCCCCTGAAAGGGATCAAAATATATCAGAATAAAGTGAATAAAATTTAGTACGAAACTTTCATCGTTTGAATCATGTAAACCTAATAGACCAAAGCGTATCATCATTGACCTATGGCACTCCATCATCTGAATTCATCAAGCGTTGATAGACATTTTAATAACTAACAAGTTCAAAAAGAATTACAACCCGACTTCAACTGCCCTTAAAATCTACAGCATTCATCCCCTAAAATTTTCACCGTTACAGGTAGGTACGAGTATTATCTAGGTACATAATTTCGATAAAATGTATATGGGACCATTTCTGAAGTACCTACTACCAAACAAACAAAAAATCATTAAAATCGATTCATAATTGGCGGAGTTATCGCGTAACATACATACAAAAAAACATGCAGTCTAATTGAGAACCTCTTCCTATTTTGAAGTCGGTTGACAACGAAGAAGAAATACAAAACCTTGTATCACTGTTTTACAAACATCAAACACGCAGAGCTCAACGCTAACAAATCTCAAGTATTTTCTGAAGCAGACGACTCGCCGTAGCAACAACGGCAAACAACGCCGCATTCCACAATGATCGGAACGATCTTTTTAACAGAGAAAATTATGAAAATGAAAACGGCGTAGGCGCACCGGACCAAACGTACACAAGCTTAAAAATAGTCGGCAGCCACGATGCGTGAGGAGCATCCCTCATCGCGGCCGGCGTGTTGTTCTCGGATCGTGGGGAAGGTAAACATGAGCGTGTTTGATGGCCCCACAAGTCTCACTGCTGATTTCCACGCGATACCTCTTCTTAGTGACCTTCGGGATTTGGTGCTTGGAGTATAGGATATAAAATATTATACAACTGGCTCATAGATTCTTGGCGCGAACTTGAAAAATGGTGGTTCATTGCAATTTTGTTAATTGAATAATAAAACTGTTATGTGTGTTTTTTGTGTTATAATGGTGTGATATAGTGCAAAAAGTGTCATGGACGGTGTTATAGTATCAATTCCGCAAAATTGCGAGGGTTTCGACGCGATCGGAAGAGTTTGCCATGTCGAGTACATTCGACATATGGATTCTTTCGAATAATGTTGAAACTGGGCTGGGCTGGCCTTTGAAGTTCTCGTCGAGAATCCAAATTAAGCGATAAAATGTACACATTATACATTTTATTGATAAAGCTGAAGAAATGGCTTCGGCATAGTTTATAACCTCAAAATTTGTTCACCTAATTTTACTCGTCATTGGCTAGATAACCACTGGTTAAAGCCATTATTTAAAATAAAATAAAAACTGGCTCATAACAAAGTCCTACTGCACTGTAAAGGAATATTTATGAACCTTATGTCAAAAGCTTCAGTGCGAAAGGAAATTTGAGATCCAGTAACTAATTTTAAGCCTTAAGTACGTACTACGTACGGCTACAGGTAAAGCTATACACTTCCAGTATACGCTGAACCGGTATCGTGTCGCGAGTCCGTTCAATGCGAGGTCAGCTTATACTGAAAATTTATAGCTTGATGTGTAGCCGTGTGTACCTAGCACATTACAGCAAATAAACTTCATTTCATAAAGATAAACGCATTGAATTTAAGTGATATTCTTTTGTAAATATTGTATCAAATCAATTTGTATAATTATGAGCAGATGTACATCTTTGCTAATTAATTGATTGACTATAAAGATGTCGTCAAATCTATAAAATAGGCATTTGTTTTGTCATATTTGATTGGATTTTATTGAGTTAGATTATTGAAGATGAAGAAGTGGAAGATGATAGCATGAGATACTTTGACTCCTTAACATCAATCCTGTATATTAACAAGCCTCATAGATTAAAACGGTCAGAGATATGGTTTATGGAAGTACTGCAAGTACGTAGTCCACGCCCGGTAGATTACAAATGCAAATTATTCCGTAAAAAAGGTACATTATGCTCTTTGACATGTCCCCCGCACTAGTCCATCAGGGCTAACGTGAAGGTCACGAGATATCGACAGTATTCTGCATGACAAAATCGCGTGACAAAATAAAAAGCAAAAACAGGTGTTACAGAATATGCAACAAAATAACAACTTAAAATCAAAATGATTGATGTGATTCAATGGACTGGAGTGAGTGATTATTCCAGAATCCTAGCCCACAGGCTGATTGGCGATCGAAGCATGTTGACATTTAAACATAGCTACTGCTGCTTTCCACCTCCCTAATATCTACCCTTAGTTATCTTTTCCTTGATCTTCCTTATGACATTGTGATCCCATAAGTTCAGTACTGGACTCCTCTCATTATCTAAACTCAAGATGACACAAATTATTTGTGAAATACTCATAACAAAAATGCATTATTCCGTAATAACATCTTCAAATCCTGTCACACGTATGTCTCTTATAAAATGCAGAATTATTGTTAACACTTTTTTACATCACTTTCGTATGAAACATGTCGCACGAATCGCTGAATTTGTTTACTTCCACAACAATACGATTCTGTGAATTCGCTACATGCTTGCATTGAACTTGAGCCAAATTTCCTTGATACATTGAAGAAATTGCACGTCTTTCCTTATTTATAGCAAAAATGTAGAATCCAGGTCATGTTTGTTTGAGAGCGGTAACTTTGTTAGCGTTTAGCTTTTCCTTGGGAGCATTATTGTTTACAGAAGTTACCTTGGCTTAATAAAATCTCAGTCGTATACCTGTCATCAGAGTATTTAATGCCCTCATTAGTTATTATAACTATGGTTCTTTCGATGTTTAGGAAATATACACTTCTAAATTACATCTAACCTTCCAACCATACATACGCTCTTCCAGATTATAGAGGTTTAGAAGGCCGATGAGTATTTATTATTATTATTTGGACATGAGCGGTACAGTCCTATCGTCCTGCATGTCACTGCGACCTGTATAGATCTATTGTGTCAGTCCTCTATGGATCACATCACCTCCCCAAGGCCAATCTCGGTCATGAACCGTACGATTGGTCTGGGTTTGGAGGTCCTAATGCTTTCCGTTGTGGCAGTGTAGCCTCCGAGGTGTCTGTTCCTACTGTGATGAAGAGCATCGCAGTGGCAGAGGATATGGATGGGCGTCTCGTCATCCTCCTTACAAAATCTGCAAGCTCTATTGTCGCTCAGGCCCATGTGGCTGAGGTGTGATGAGTTTAGTCTGACACTATGCCTCACGTTTATGGACCAAAAGAAAGCTTTCGATTGAATCGAACCTACGGCTATGCATCAGATCCCTCTAAAGAAGCCACTTTGACTGACATTATATTGAATAATTATTATTATTTCGATGTATTGAAATATTTGTACAATAAAGCCAATTTAAGTAAAGGACGAATGCACAAAATCGATCCAGATGTAGAAAGGTGTAACACAGGGTGACGCAATACCCCCGTAACTCTTCAACACTGCGCTGGGAGATGTTTACAAACTTTTGAACTGAAAAGGTTTTGGCGTCAATATCGAAGGCGAAATTACATCTTTTTTCTGTACATTACAAATTTATTTTACCATGCCCTAGGAAATAGGATAGCTGACTTTATGCAGTAATAATTTATAAATAGGATAAATGGATTAGATTAGATTAGATTATCATTTATTTGCCAGCACAATACACATAAAAACAAAATACACACACACAAACACACATAGGAAGAAGAACACACAATAGAAGTAACAGCATAGTTTATAGCAATGTATCATGCCAGCAAAAAGGCCCTAGCTCAGCATAGTGTTGTGGACTACGAGCCCACAACGCTGGTAATTCTGCTAGAGCCTAGAAGGTGTGAAAGGAAAAGAAAAAGAAATATATAATAGAAGGGAACAAAGGTTTAACATGAAGGAAGGAAATAAACATGAATATGGACATTTATAGGACAGTGCTATGATAGGTAGGAGATAAAGGAGATAATTAATAAGCAAGTAATAAGCCTCTTAAGAAAAATAGTTTTGTATTGTAAGTAAGTGACTTTTATAGCTATTTTTAAAATTGAACTTATTGTAATGTCGCGAAATAAGTATCATTAGCATACAATTTCATAACAAGCACCTGACCTACATACAACCACTTAGTGGTCACCATAGATCTAGCAAGGTTGCAGTGAGTGGTTGGGCCCGGTGGACCACCCCCCTTGTCTCAAATAAAAAATACAATTTCATAGCGCAGCAAAATTTTCAGTTTTACACACTATTTGTTTATTATTTTTCAAAAAGCCATCTGCGTAGCTGCGTAACGGCTAGTGTAGCTGACAATAAATTTGTACGTTAATGATATTCATTTCGCGGCACTATAATCCGATTATCTATTTTTAGGTTATTAATTATCAAAGATATTTTTAAAAGATTATGGCAAAAGATATTTTGTATGGCAGTGTTCTGGGTAAATTCCCGTTAATGTTGAATGTTCGCTCTTGTGTGTCATTTTCTAAAATTCAGTTATGCGGCAGAATAAACAAGTGCACGTTGAGTGGTTGACAGACGTCTGCTGTAAATGCAAACCTTAGTTTCAGTAAATCTAAAAATGACACGTTCGAAATGCAATCAAGCTTTGAGAATGCATCCAAAATTAAGCCACAACTAAATTTAGATTGGAATGTTGGAGATTGGACTTGGAATCCAGCATTACCGCAAACAAAAGCTCATCTAAAAGTTATGTCACTCAGCTTCGCGCCACGGCAGGCGCCACTGTCTCGTATTATATGGACTTTATCACCTCTTACTTGCGCTTGACACTTCAATTAGAGGTAGGGTTGACTTCCATAAGAGCTATTTTCTTCCTCGTCCCACTCCCAACAGAGTAGTCTTGATTGCCATGCTTCGGTTGTCACTGACCTAAACATTACTTCTCCTCCCTCTTTTCTATCTTCATACGCTCATGCAGAATGCCGTTTCAGTTGCTGCTCTTCAAATTGATGATCCAGAAAGTCCTCATCTTCTAATTCATGTACCTGCTCTTCCTGCGCTGAGTAATTGCAACCAAAGATTCATTTAATCCGTCCATCTCGCCTTTCTCGTCCTTCATCACTGCTCTCCTGGTACATTCGTCCAGGGTATCTTCAACTGTATTGAATGACTATTCTTTTCACGGGTCCTTCTCAGTTTTTCATTCATCTCCACTCTCTTATTCGTGAAGGTTATCCACTGTTAATTTGAAATCAATCCTCTTTTGTTGGTGACTTATTGAATCGTTATCACTGCTCTTATTATGTACTTGTTTTTTTTTATATTCTTCCTTATCACGACTACGTGTTGAGTGACTCGTCGCTATATATCCATTATGCCCATCATCAATATTCTTCAGGGGTATTAGAGCAGTGCATCGTTTTCATAAGCCTTTATTTGTTCCGTCAATTTTGTAGAGAGTACTGAGTGACGATAGCTAGAGGCTGAGGGTGAAAGAGTGCCACCAAAGAGATACCAGTTCCAGAAAAGAATTTACGTATAATAACTTGAATCGGTGGCATGTATACTCTTAAGTGTTTTAATTCCTTAGTACGGAAATTTCAAATCCAGGCTTCAATGTATAATGATATCGAGAAAGATGAAGCCGGTAGCCCTGCGCTCGCGCCTGGAGCGTGGCGTGCGCCATTATATCTGTATCGTGTGTTAACATTAGCACGCTACGAATAGACCATCAGATATAACTCGGCCTTTGAACGTAGAAATAGGTCTTACATGCATCCTGATGCGGAAGGACTCAGCTTGACAACGCTGGTTTTCTAATCAGCATGGATTCAAATTCCGATACTGTGTAGTTATTATAATTATAAAAAAGCAGGTCAAGAGCGACTCAGGTTTGCAATTCCATACTAAAACTACAAAAATTTGTCGACAATCCAAACTGAAATTCCCTAATAACTAAATGTATTGTATTCACAATCCTGAGGTCCCGGGTAGGATTATCAGTGCGGATGCAATCGGTACTCGGTTTGTTTGTGGTATGACCTTTTCTGTGTGCACCGGGATGCAAACCGAAAATAGCATAGGTATTCCTAGTATTTAGTTTAGTTTAATTTAATTGTAATTATTATTATTATTATTGTTAAATTGTTTTTCTTTTTGTTTGTTTTTATGCCTTTGCAATAAATGATTATTATTATTATGTCCGCCTGGCTAGCTACCACCATGTTACCTAAGTCTGCTGCCAAATAGCACTTTTAGTGTATGCGATACAGCACACACACACTGTCTCGTGTGTCTATGGGTTGGTATGCAAAACGTTAGTGTCAGAGTGTCAATGAGAGCCGTGGGCGAGTGCGAACGTTGAGAGTACCGAACCCGTGGGCATTGCCGAGCCAGTGATATGTGATAGACGGATCATACGGATCAAATCCTACAGAAATGTTTATAGCATTTGTATGTTCGTTCTGGTATGAAATGTATAATAGCCAGCGCTTGCCATCCAACGGTCTTATCGTCACTTACCATCAGGTAAGATAAAGGCCAAATGCAAACCGTAAAAAAACTGTATTGCGAACTTATTTGTGTGTCCACAGAGTCTAACAGCAGCGGCAGTGTGTTCGGCATAGCGCTCACACAGTGCGTGGAAACAGAGCGTGCGCTGCGCAGGCAGCAGCACGGGGGCTCCAGGGCGTCCCTGGCGTCACTGGGGGCCCTCGAGAAGGGAGGAGATGATGTGAGTCACTATCATGTATATCAATGACATCTTATTCGTCAACAAATATAACGAGTGCTTCAAGAGATACGAGAGAAAAGATAAACATACAAAGTTTGCTAAACTTATACAAACATTCCAAAAAAGTCAATGAACATTTGAACAAGAACTATTAACTGCCTATCATGGCTGTGTAGCTTCGAGACTCAGATACGGGATAATTTTCTGGGCTAACGCCAAAAGCACACAAAACTGTATACGAGCCGTGGCAGACATCGTTTCAAAAATTTAAAGATTGACATCATTACATATGAAATAGCTTTATTTATCAGGAAAAATGAGGGGTTATTTCCAAAAGTCCGTAGCAATCGTCGCCATGACCTCAAAACCATCCCCTACAAAACGGCTCTATACAGGAAAGCTTGCAATAACATTCCAAAAACCATACGAGAGCTAAAAGACTTGAAGGAATTTAAAAATCTGTTTAAAAGAAAATACTTACTACACGATCAATGAATTCCTCAGTAAAATACAACGATAAATTAAAATTTATTTTAATTATTTTACATTTAAATTTACTTTGACTTTATTATTACTTAATTTGCATTTGATTTATCATTATTTTAGATTCATTATTATTGACATAAACATGAACATTCGTGCGCCGCAAGACTCAACGTAGCGACCGTTGTTTCTTAAACTACGATATTTAATACCTATGTTGCATATATAAAATGATTTGATTAACACATAACCCTCCTTTGGCTTAGCTATAGTCGGGTAATAAAGGACTGAATGAAATGTATAAAGTAATTGCTCACAGATAGCTCGTATTATGCCTCATACAACAAACGTCGCCGTCGGATGCGCGTGATCATTATGTCAGCATCGATGCAACTCCTAAAATAAAATGGCCGGTCTATTTATACGTGTCTTTGATCAATTAAAAAGATACGACTCGATCTGTTTATGCTCGATGTCTATTTTCTGATGTCAAGTGACGAATTCACGTGTTAGCGGCCAGTTTATGTTGGTCTCTAGATGTTAAAGATATACCCTATCGCGGGAAACTATGACTGGTTCTGAGCCGCTTGCATTCAAGGAGTCCCCGCGACCTTAACCACCCTTCTAGAAGGGGATGTCCCGGTACTCGCTGAAGGCTTATAGAAAACTGAAATAAAGAATCATACAGCAATAATAAAGAAAACGAGTTAACGCGTTCAAAAGAACTAGAAACCGACTTAAATTTCCCTAAAAGTCTACTTTTATTTAGGCAAATTTAAGATGCATATCATTTTCTCAATGATGCCATTCTCAGAACTGGACCAAGGGAGCACCAGCTTTTAAATAAAAAAAGAATCATCCAAATCGGTTCACCCAGTCAAAAGTTCTGAGGTAACAAACATTTAACTAATACACAAATAACATTTCCTATCTCAAAAACTGCTGAACCAATTTTGATGAAACTTGCAGTATTTCCTAAGTTGAACAATACCTAGTTCAACAAAAAAGGATTATTTAAATCGAACTTGTAGTTCCGGATATATGCGAGGAGAAACATACATACACACCCTTTTGAAATTTGTCACACTTGTTTAGAAGCTGATAGAGACTAAAATATACGAAAACTGAGCAGTTCTGGAAATATTACATACATACAGGTCGAATTGATAACCTCCTTTTTTGAAGTCGGTTAATAAAAGACATGGTGCATTTGCAATCAAAACATAAGTTTAAAGAATCATTAACAAATTTAGCAACCACCCAACCCCCCACCACCCCCTCTCCCTACACACACCCTCACTCCAACCCTCCACATACACCCTGTGAAAAACACACAAACAAAATTGGCAATACAACCCAACCTAAATTTTAATTTTTTATTATGTTTACTTAGATTTAGTAGTAGTAAACAGTACTTCTATTATGATACTATTATCTACAAATAATAATAAGTCTTATTATTTATTCGTAGACTATTATGGAATAACTATGCCATCTGACACATATATATATATATATATATATCATCATATATATCATCTACTATTTGTTAAAGGTATGGTAAAGGTGGTATGAGGATCAGTAAATTAAAAACAAACATTATTATTTACTACAGAGAATTTTATATAATTTGGACTCTTCCCCAACAGATTGCGGGACTCACTCTTTCTATCTTCATTCATCATTTTTGACTCAAATAAACGTTATCTTATCTGTGAGATTATCCAACATCTTTCAAATGTTGATTTCGATCTCTATTTGGACGTCCAGTCGAGTACAGTCACATCAGAAGTGGGATGTGCATCAGGTCCACGTTATTTGGTCGCGTGCGCCGACGGGAGTGGTTGCGATTCGTCAGTTGAGCGTTCAGAAATAGTTCTCGTGTTCCCAGCCAAGACACGTAGCGTGACGATGACGCTTGCACCTGGGGCCGTCTACCATGGGGGACCACAACGCTGACCTAACCTGAAAAAAATTATTTCATGGGGTCATTTTCAGGACGTACACTAAGCACATATTTAATATACTACGTACAGAACCGCCTCCCACCAATCCACGGTACCTCACCTCTCCCTGCAAGAAAAAGACCCGCACAAGGATCGTTACTATGGCGCTCGCGAACTTACAAATGCGCCTGTAAACAAACTTTATCAGGTCTATGTGTGGTGATTACTCGACATAACTGAACAGTTAGTGGTTATGTAAAACAGCTTATTAATGAATCCAACTACGGCAGAAAGCAATTGGACTCACAACCGGAGCTTGCAAATTCAATTACAAATGCGAGATGAAAAAATAATAGTGTAAAAGAATTTCTTTAAAAACTGAATCAAAAACAGCATAAAAGGTTCTAATCTCCGTTTAAGTACCGTTTAACAGCTGTCCAGGAGATTCCGCTCTTCTTAAACTGTAACCTGAAATAAAGTACAAATTAGGTGAACATTTTGTGTTAATTTTATATATAGTACACTAAATTACGTATACCACACAAAAATAGAGCAAAAGGAGAAAACCTTGACATTGAACGTCTATCCGAAATTTAGAGTTATCTCCTTTTAACAAAGGGCATTCGTTATAAGAGCGACGAGTATAGCTTTATCTGGTAAGCTTCAACGTCAATTTATATTCCATTGACCTAATATATTTGGTAACTTCAGAAAGAACAAATATCCGAACCGGACCAAACATAGCACTGTTATAAAGATCTATTTCTGGAACACGATGCAGACAAGAATAAACAGCTTTAGGCAAGAGGTACACCTGCCTATATCGAGACCAGTGCCCTTGTGCCTGTGGATGATGAAATATTAACAACAGGTTACCATAAACAGAGTAACATAACAAAATCGGCAATGAGGAAAGATGAACTAATGCGATACGAGTCAGTAAGCTAAAGTATCAATGGGCAGGCCACATCGTGCGAAGAACAGATAGCCGATGGGGAGCAAGAGTTTTCGAGTGTCCATTACGTACTGGGAAATTTGTAACGGGCCGTCTCCCTACTAGATCTTGTTCTACAACCGGGTAAACCAGGTACAGCCGGAGAGCAGCTCGGAGCCGGTCATTGTGGCGTACCAAATCCAGTATGTAGTAGTCCAGCAGTGGACGTGTTCAGACGTATGATAATGAGAGGCTTTAAGGAGTTGTTAGTTGCTTTTTCGACTTCTTTATTAGAGGTATATTATCGTGTAGGTAGTAAGGTCGATGAACGATCTCACAATGTGTCAGAGTTGTTGATCCGCCACAGTCCTCTGCCACGTCTCATGTAGCTACTACCTGTCGTAGATAGTAACCGGTAACAACGGATTAACGTGACTAACGAAGCGCGGAATCATAGCACTGTTCAGACAATCAGGTGATTCAGCCTGCAATGTCCTAACCAGGCTTGTGAAAGTTTCAAAAAATGATTTTTGCCTGCCTGCCTGCTGCCAACTGCCTCATGGAGTTAGTACTTTTCAACAGACTTCAAAAAGGAAGAGGTTCAAAAAAAAATTTGTCTGGTAGAGCATACTTCAGAGATGGTCCCATATTTTATCGAAATTAATTGATCGCTCTTTGAGGAAATCAACAATAAAACAAATTTTAAGGCAATTGAAGTCGGTTTTTAGTTCTTTTTGAACGCGTTAACTATCTAGTGCACTTTGCAGAGAAGAAAGGGGAACAGAAACTCTTCAGCTATCGCGTCTTTAAAAAACACCATGTATTTTTTGTTTTTAATTTTTCAATGTTTTTCTTAATTATATTATACGACTTACTTAAAATAGTTTAAATCATATCCCTATCTTCTTTTACCTAAGATTGCGAAGGTCTGAATATTTTTTAAAATATAAATATTTGATTAAGATAAGGCTCCAGCCCCCCATAAAGTTGGCATTAGCATCTAGTTTAAACATAAGTCTTCCTTAACTTCCTTTAAATATTTAAAACAATTGTGTAGAAAATTTTTGTTTTTAGGGTTCCGTATCTTAAAGAAAAAATAGGATCACTTTGTCGTTCATCCGTCTGTCTGTGTGTCACATTGATATTTATATGGAATACTTAAGTCAGCCATCCCTTGGATCTGTGAAAAAATTAAACTTATAGGTAAACGCAATAAATTTCATACAAAGTGCAAGGGAACCAAAACCTATAGGGTACTTCCCGTTGACCTAGAATCTTAAAATTTGGCAGGAAGCAAGGTCACAACGTATTACAGCACAAACATAAGAACAAATCTGAAAACCAAGATTTCTAATTATAACACAGTAAAAATAGCTTTTTTATATACAAACTTAGCTCTGTAGTTGAAACGCATAAATCGGATATCTAATTTAGCTGCAAAGTAAATTTGGTTTTTCAATCAGAATTACAATTTCGGTAGAGCATTGTTGGGAGCATACAGTTATATGACTTTTATGTTAATTATTAAGATTCAGAATCCCACTCGCACTTGACTGGTTTTTTTAAAATTGTCTAACGCGTGCGAGATCCTCTCTGGAAGCCGTCAAGGTTACAGCACTCCTGTACCAAAAAACTGTGCCATAACTCTTAACTCCCGCCCGCCCAACGGCCGCCCAACGAACGGCTAGAGCGCACTACGTCACTAGATAAAATTATCCCGACCTTAATGAAGCGTCGGGAAGGCCAGGCAGGTGTAATCGGATAGTTTGTGACGTACGATTACGATACAGCGTCAATAGTGACCGACCACTGATTACTTCGACGTCACTCACAGTCATTATTGTTTTACAGAAAAAGAAATAAATAAACGTGGCTTTTATTGGATTCGTGGTGTTTGCGGGCTATCATTTGGTGGGGGAGGGAGTGTGTGATCTGCTATATAACTCCAGGGTTGGACATGAGCCCCTGTGTGACTACTAGCGTTTTTTATGCATTTCAAAAAATTTAAATTTTACAATTGCATGATTTCTGAAGCGCAATGCTGTTTCATTTCGGTGGGTTTCTTACACTGGAAACAATGACAACAATTTTGATCCTTAAAAGAGTATCCCTGTACATACTTCACGTATTACTGATCTGTAATAAGAAATAAACTGATTTTTGGGTGTAATGCTATACGACACTGAAAGATCTTGAGATTCTCTAAGTAAACTATGCATTTCTTGATATCTTCACTTGGCAACTAACAGAAACGCGATTCCATTACTTTGCCTCGCTAGATTTTATCTTCAAAAATACCTTTTAAAAATCATATTTCCTCAGAATATTTTTAAACAACATAAGGTATGGCAATGTAAATTGTTTTAATTAATAAGTAACAATAATATTGCTAGTCCTCAATAAGCTTTTTTTCTCGAATCCTCACGATTATTATTTAATGAATTAAAGGAGGTTTTCTCGTATCTAAACGCAGGGCTCACGCGGAGCGACGACATTCCCGACCCTACGTCTCTAATTTTAGAGTTCCAGATTCTCACACAAGCCACGCTCGTTAGGGTTTAAACAACCCTAAGAATATCCGAATTGTATTACATATAATTCGGTACAAAATCTTATCTGTATCCATCGAGAAGAGAAGGCGGCGGTACAGACAGACAAACAAACAAACATCGCACTATACGCTGCCCGCGTAACACATGATTGGCAGCTGTCATACAGAACAAGCTCCGTCTGCCCGCCGTCTGCCCGCGGCGTCGCACGCGCACCGTGCCGTCCAACACTGCGATCTGATGATCGATCGGGTTTATTGGCTATCAAATTTGCGTTTATTATCATTGCATCGTTTGTATGCAGTCTGCGAGATGACGGACGAACTATGATTCAACCTGAAAACGTCGACAACGTGGGAATCCGTCCAAAATAAAAATACTTAATATTTTGCGGCGGCGGTACGGGTGGGAGTGTTTGCGGAAAGTCAAACGACGTCCGAATATATAATAACTCAGTTATACGTTACACCTGTTGTCCGATTGAATCTTTTCATTGCATTTTAAATGTTTTCTTTTAGGTGTATATAACACATAAAAACATGATATAGCTTCATATATTGTAATGTGACGTCACAAAACTTACCCGATTCATATGTAGTGGTTTAGCACCGCGTGACTATATTTACTTTTCGGCGGGTTGTGCTAAAAATAATTAGTTGTATCAAAACAATTGCTAGAGACTGAAAAAATCTGTGCAATTCACAATGAAACTTTTTAATGCCTACCTATTATGGTTCAAAATATCCAGCCCAGCGACACACAGACGGACGGACAACGGAGTGAGACGTCACCGTTTGGCTCTTTAAAAGTACGGAACTCTAAAAGGACATCATGTCACACTCATGTCAAAATCGTGCTGAAATATTCCTCCCGTCATCCTCTCGTGGAATGTCCGACGCTATGTCCAGCAGGTTAGGTTCTAGCTTCAGCTCTAAACAACATGTTCTGTTGAAATGCACGTTTATGAGGTATTCAGTGAGCGATTCACTCCAGCAAAATCTGTTAATGCGGTGCTTGGACACAGACGATATATTTTAACAACCGAAGAAACATAAACAGGCTGTGAAATCAACTAGCATAGAGACTGTTGGAGTATTAACGTATGAATAGTCAAGGAAGTCCAATGGAGGGAATGGATGATGTGTTGGCTTTATAATTGGCCATGGGTATCTTACAAGCACACTACCCTATCCAAGAACACTCATCATTCATCTCATCGTGTAGGTAGTAAGATGATCCACCTCACACACCCTAGTGTCAGAGTTGTTGATCCGCCACAGTCCTCTGCCATGTCTCATGTAGCTACTACCTGTCGTAGATAGTAACCGGTAACAACGGATTAACGTGACTAACGAAGCACGGAATCATCTTACTGTTCAGACAATCAGGTGATTCAACCGGCAATTTCACACATGACCTTCCGCGTGTGTTGCGCTCTGCTAACGCTCTGTAAAATACGCCATGGAGGTCGTTGTATGGTGCCAATTTATCAGGGAGGTCCCATAGTAGACTGATGCAGACGATTACGAGGATAAGCATAATTTTTGGTCGGTTATAAGGCGCTTATTTTGCCCGCTGTCTTTTTGTTGCGTATCTAAGTCAGCCGAAATATCAGTGTTAATACCGTCTAAGACTTCAGAAAGTAGCCCAGGGGAACTAATTAATGGACCAGGATAATAAATGTTCATACCGGAACACAACAGTGCTATTAACCCTTATGTCTAGCGGCAGATTTAGGTAACATGGTGGTAGCTAGCCAGGCCGACATAAAAATCCATACCACCTACCTAATCGAGTACCGACAGGGAATCGAACCCAAGACCTCTGGATTGGTAGTCCAAGCGTGTAGCCATTAGGCCAAAGAGGTGGTTAAATTTAAAAAAAACGTAACAGTATGATTGGTGTGAATTGTGAGGTGATAAAATTATTTGGACAATTACCTGCGTTTTCTATTTTGTACCAAAAATAATTGAGACTTCTCAATTTCCAGAGTGAATCCTGTGATTCCGGCGACTGGGGCTGGGCAGGGTTGGAAGAAGCTGGCAGTGGAGGTCCCAAGGTCCCCACCCTGATCTCCGCCTGCCTGGCGCACCTCCGCCGGCACGGGCTACGCACCCTGGGACTCTTCAGGGTATCCGCCTCCAAGAAGAGAGTTAGACAAGTAAGTTGCCTACATATCCATCATTCAACTGTAACCTCCGTAGAAACGTTGGTACACACTTGAACTCAAAACCCGGAGGCCCTGGGTTCGTTTCCCTGTCTGTACTCTGATTGGTAGGACATTTTCTTTGTCCGCCTGGCTACCACAATCTTACCTAAATCTGCCCCCAAACATCAACGCTCATTAGCTTAAGGCATCTGGGTGCGCACGCTACCGTCCCATGGCACAATACCTCTATACTAAGTCACCCATTCTACTCTCCCACAGGCCATATATCTATGAGACGCTAACACAGGGCGAAAACCTTCAAAAGATCAGACAAATTTGTCTTATACACTTTCTGTGGTTTCGATACCGGTGAATTTGAACTGGCCAAAGTACACTTCTCTTCTGTTGGGGCCAGAGTGCATTCTCTACCTTCGCACTCCTTATTACTTTGGCTAAGTCGTTGGTGTCAGTCATAATGAAGACTAACCGTCTCGTGGTTACGCTCCGAAATTGACAGCAGATTCGTCGACGCATAAGTATATTTTCTTGTTTTGTGAGTGCGTGTGAATTCTTCATCGTGTAAATGCAATTTTATCCCAACCAAAATTTCAGTCAAAGTTTCAATGCAAAATTATTGAATTACTCCATCGGTGTTTCCCGAAGCCGCAGCGTTGTTACAAAGTCTGCTCCTACGTCAACGCTAGCCGTGAGAAAAACACGAATCGACCGAATTAGACGTATTCACAAACGGTGACCCAAATACAGCGCGTGCCTTATTACAAACACTCCAGTGCTGCAACACTATCACTGTTGTTATGGGCGCCTGGTACTTTGTTTTATCGTATCGCAATTTATTTGTACCGTGAAGTTGCAACAGTACGGCAGCAGAAGTCTGTTGACCGCTTAAACAAACCCAAGGTACACGTGCAGGGTACCTACGACAACTACTTCAAGCAATATCAACTCTGGGCCGAAGCCTACGGAGTGGCCTAATGCCGATTGGATTTCTATAAACACTAAATAACTCCTTGTACTGTAAAGAAGAAAATATTTCTATTTGTAAAATTCTTTATTACCCCACTGTTCAATTATAAGAAGAAAAAGATATTCTTCTAGCAAGTATTTTTGTATTCCATCTTACAACTAAACTTTCTTTAAATTTACTTATCTTGAAACTTAGGTAGCCGTAATTACCTCTGTAACGCTCATACCTCTGTCTGCGCAGGAGTTGCAGTGGGCGGGAAAGAAGAATCTTTAAAGCGTATACCAGTATACCTAAAAACTTCCGTCTAACGAAAGAACTACTTATTGGTATTGGAATAATCTAATGAGGATCGTTTCTAATGTTTCAGTTAAGAGAAGAATGGGAGCAGGGACAGGAAGCTGCACTGGATGCTGCCGTGTGTCCTCACGACGTAGCCACGCTCCTCAAGGAGTTCCTGAGGGACTTACCTGACCCTCTCCTGTGCAGAGACTTGTATTCCGCCTTTCTGCAGACGCAGAGTAAGTGCAATAATTCCTATTAAGTAGTGACGTGTGGTTGCAGCTTTAGATCAACAGACTGACCCATAAAAATTTTGAGACTAGACAATCTAGAGGCTATATTTGAGACTCATTTTCATCAAGATACTTTAGACTGAATCAATGGCTATCTTACTACCTTACTGTCTAAATTTGGACAGACAACTTGGGCTAAGAAAACTGTACTTGCGGTGATAAATGAATGTCCACATGAGCAAAGCTGCGGACTAACTAACCACCAGCGTCATCAGCTACAAAAGTACATTAGAGTCATTTGGACAAGAGGTGAGGTAGATTGTACGTCGAGCTTTTCACTGCGACCGTTGTCCCTTTGGCCTACCCGTGACCAATGTCAAATCCGATCACGATCGAAGTCATGGATCGTACGATAGGATTGGGTTTGGTGGTCTTCTTGCATCCATTGCGGCAGTGTGGCATCTGAGGTTTATATTTTTGCTACGTTGTTTTTTTAACGTTTCTTTTTATTCCTATTATTAAACCAATATGTAATATCTTCCAGAAATTCGGAATCGCCGCCTGCAGTGGGAAGCCCTGAAGCTGATAGTTCAGCTGTTGCCCGCGGCGCACCGGGACACCCTCAACGCGCTGCTGTCATTCCTTGCTGAGCTGGCCCAGCATGCTGATGATGATCACGAGCCCGGCAACAAGATGGACGCCGCGAACCTTGCAACCGTCTTCGCACCGAACATACTGCACAAGAATAGGCCAAATGAAGCCGCTAGGTTAGCTCTCAATATCTATATTATTATATCCACCAGAACCAATATAAAAAGTTAAAAAACGCAATAAAGCCCAAAATGCCTAACATCAGCTGATACTCTTCAAACTGCTGAATCGATGTTTCCCAAATATAGCTAAGAACCACCGCAAGGAAACCTGCTTTCACGTAAAAAAAAACTCATCAAAATCGGTCCATCCATTCAAGAGCTACGATGCCACACACAGACAGACATTTGCCTCTTTTTGCGTCGGGGATTAAAAAACAGCCTCTAGAAGGCGAGACAGTGGAGACCACGTGCTGTAAAACGTATACCAGTTGATGGACCGACGACCTAGTTAAGGTTGCTGGGAGTCGCTGGATGCGATGCTTGGAACCAGTCATGTAGCATACCATGGGGAAAGAATACGTCCAGCAGTGGATGTTTCCCGATTGATAATGATGATTGTATGTACAATAAATGAGTGGCACATTACAACGGGATATCATAAATATTATAATTTAAAAATGTCATTTTGCATTCGCCTACAAGTAATATTTCTTGGCTTCACTTTTGACGGATCCTTTAATAAGAGTATACAACTGTTTTCCAGGCGTAGTAAAAAAATCTAGAAGGCTGCTGTCGACATAATCATGAACAGTCATTCCATTGATGGATTTGACATAATATTCCAACAATATTGAGACCTAGACGAAATCATAGTGTGTAGTATTAGGTGCTTCAACAGAGACCCTTGCAAGCAGATAAATTCACCACTAACTCACTACTAACCTTCAAGAGCCACGATGTTAAATTACCCTTAGTGCATACCTGATCGTTTCGTAGTGACCCATATATGGGGCACTGGACGTTGAACGTGTTAAAAAACTATTACGTATGTAGTTTTTCAAAGTTATGTAAACACCTGGAATGGAGCATGGATTCCAAAGCTCACAAATTTTAATCTAAAATCACGCACTGTCACCTTCCAGCGCAGAGCAACTGTCTGAACGTGCTGACGTCATCAACGTGGTGAGACAGCTGGTGGAGAGACAAGGAGAGCTGTGGACCCTGCCCGCGGAGCTGCTGCACGAGGCATACATCCATCTAGCTCATACTGCGCCCGCGCATCTAGACTCCTTGCTGCCGAGGAGAGCCGAGTGAGTATTATGGAAATGGTTCCAGATTTACTTATTTACCCCATGTATTTGCACCCCGTGTGTATTAGGAGCATCCTATGTCTTCCCACGGGTATCTTAGATGATAAGTGAGAATGGCAAGCGACTGGCACTAGTCTTCCATTCCTTTTGCCACACTAATTTAAATATTTAGAATATAATAGGTTTATTTGTATGCGTATGTGTTTTTATATATTTTTTATGGTTTTGTTTGTCATAAAATGCCTACTTGTCGTAGTAGTGTGTGTGTACTCTTAAAATATTTATGTTTGTTGTTAATATCATAAGAATTCTCAGTGGGGACCTTTTTTGGCACGTCATAAAATTGTTTTTTATTCCAGAGTGTAAGTTAGTTTCAGTATAACGTGTCGAAAAAAGTTTTTTCTTTCTTTTCCTAACGTTTCCCGGCTGATGATGATGACTGCTTATTACTTATTTATGTATTTGTATCAAATTCCAACAAGAGCTGGGTTCGAAGAACAAGGGGTTCAAATATCAGGTTAACCTAAGTCATTTCAATGCGCATCTAGTAGTAGTGACTTTAATTGACAGGTTACGTGCAGTAACTTCTTAAGTATTCTATGGTTTGAGTGTAGGTCAAGCTCTTTGATGACGTATGTTCTTTTCTATCAGATGTTCAGGTCCGGAGTCGACGGTTTCGGGCGCGGATAACGCGTCGCGTCGCGTGTGGTCGAGGGAACAGTTCCTGCACGGTGCTGCAGCCACCGGGGGACCGGGGAACGTGGCGCCCTCTAGGTAACATTCACTCTTTCGTAACTACTGGCCTTCATCCGCCGTGCACAGTAACCGTATGCGCTTTTGATCTTACGTGAGGAATTTAATCCTAAAATTATCAGTTACTAGCTTCTGTCTGGTATAAAAGCAGCCTATGTCCTTCCTGGCCTTCCAACTATCCCTCTAAAAAAGCAAGTCATTCTGACCCTCAGTTACGACAGAAAGAAACGACAAACAAATTCACTTTCGCTTTTAAAATATTAGTCTGGATGATGAATGACATTAATAAATGAAGTATAGCCACAGTATAGTTATAGAAACGATACTCACGAAAATTATATAGCTTGGGCGGCTTAGGTCTCGAATAATAGAACCGATACGGTGAGGTGAAGTGGATAGGGATAGTTGAAGGGCTGGTAAATGACATAGACTGTTTCTCCCATTTATCTATTGCTGGCGAGTGGGAACGTCTTTACCACTCCACCCTATTTCTTTATTCTAAACGAGTCTGGGGTCCCAGATAGCTTTAGAGTCCTAAGGAAATTCATCCACCTTCAGTGGACGCGTTTCAAGTGTACCGCTGTAGATCCTGGCTAAAACAAATGACAAGAATAACAGTGGGAGCGGAGAGGAGGTGGGAATATCTCGATCGAACAAAAAGTTAATGTGGGTATCCCACAGTTTCGAAGTCAGAAGAAAATACATTTTATTGGCAGCTTTGTACATTGCCTACCGCGCCCAAATTTTCGTGGCAGTCTATTGGTCTATTCCGTGTGTAACCCCGCTGCCGTTGGCAGACGCAGTGAGAAGGGGCACGCGCGCCGGCGCACGCGGGACGCAGCCTCGGACACGTCCTCGGGCTCCCTGTCCTCAGCCATGACCATTGTCACCAGGTAAACAGCTTCTACATATGTGTCTTACATCATATAGTCATAGGCGTAGCTAGGGGGGGAGCAAAGGACAGTGCCCGCCCTACAAAATTCACTCTTTGCAAACTCACACAAACATCTACACCCACACAAACTCTCACACACACCCTCTAACTCACAGTCACCCTAACGCCAGTTTTTTTAAAGTTATATAAACAGTTATTGTTACATTAACAGCAAATAAACAATTTTATTTACACTACCTAATATTGTACAAAGCAATAATAATGTCATCTGGGGAGAAAGAGAGAGACTACATCTGTCGCACAGGGCTCCCCCTATGACAGACTGTATGGCTACACCATATTTTGTAAATTGTTTTGTGACGTCACCTGCCTGTATTACAGCATTAAATGTATGAAACTTGTATCGATATTTTGGGTTATCTTGTAACATAATATCGATGTACCCCTATAAGAAAAAAACTAAATCTAATAAGCATTTTAATATTCGAAGAACTTATTTTTCGCAGACTTTAAATTATTGCAAAATCCAAATAAGAAATATAAATTATTACATAACAATAACAATATAATTTCCTTTAATTTCGTTATGGTATAAAATAAAATTCAACCCCTATCTATTTTGGTGTCAAGTACTTTCTTTCTGAAATAAAATGACTTTTTGGTGTAATAATATAGAACGCTTAAATATCCTGAGAATCTTTATCTTGACACCTAAAGAACCTGAAACGTATTTCAATGATTTTGCCTAGATAGATTTTTTTAAATAACCCCTTAAAATATTAAGATATTAAACTACAGCAGGCAAACACGTCGAAATTACTTTAATAAATAGATAACTACAATATTCACTATCGCAAAGATGCTGTTTTTCTTATCGTCACAATTATTTTGACGTGACAACGTCTTATAAATTGGTTTGCCGGGTGACACTTCAAGAAACTGCGTTACGCTCCGCTCACGTTATGCGCTCACAATGAGAGCGAGTGAGAGGCACGCGTCCCTTCCACTCGGGCATGGTTAGCCCGCCTAAGAGCGAGAGAGACAGACATAAAAAGTGAAAGGCACGCGTCCCTGAATGAATATTCACATTAAAATTATTTTACCACTCAAAGTCGTTGTCACGTAAAACTTTCGCCCGTATACCGACTTTACAGGCAACCAATTTTTTTTAAATGAATTAAATGTGGTGGGCTTTTTTTGCGTTTCTAAACGCAGGACTGATGCAGAGTGAATGACATTCCCGGCCCTATGGCTCTAATAATAGAGATCCAGATTTTAACACAAGCCATGCCCAATGCCCATTGGGATTTAAATGCAATGCCTGAATTCTGCAGCAGGGTACGGAGCAGTGAAGAGTGCGTCAGCAGCGGCATCGTGTGCACCCCTGCTTCCGCGGCCAGGACGGACTCCGCCCCCGACTCCAACGACTCCGCAAGTGACTATAATGAGGTGTGTAGACCTTACAGTGGTTGACTTGTGGTATTTTCCTATATCCTGGCCCGTATCAATAGGCTCCAATTTGGTATTTGGAATTTATGAACGAATGATAAAAAAATCATTACCATTGGCTTTTCGTTGAAGGAAAACATCGTGAGGAAACCTGCACAGTACACCTGTGTGTGTGATGCCTTCCAATCCGCACTGGGCCCGCGTGTTGGACTATGGTCCATACACTCTCTGTAGGAGAAGAAAGCCTGAGCCCTGCAGTAGGGACATGTATGTAGATAGGCTGATGATGATGAATAAAATTCAACTTTTCCAGACACTAGGCGGCTCGGATGACGACAGCTGCGTCATCACAGCCTCCCTCCACATCCCCGCGGCATTCCCGCGCGAGTCCCCTCGGGGAAGACCCTCGGTTCCCCCCAGAAGACGCTCGACCTCCGGCTCCGAGTCCTCGGCTAAGAGAGACTCTGCCGTCGGATCCTCATCGCCGGCTTCTGCCTCCAACGCATCCAGCCCCCCTGCGAGTCCACCTCCAGCCCCATTGAGGGTCACCATGACGTCAGCAGGGGAGGTCAGAAGACCGCCAGATATCGATAGACTAATGTCACTGGGCAGGTGAGATAAAAAACTTTCAAGAATGTTTACTAGGATATTGTATTCTGTTGATGAATGAAAGGGCTATATATTCATATATAATATATATAATGTGTATGAAATTCTTAAGGAAACTGACGTATTTAATTTGATAATGATCAATGTACCAAATACCACATAAGTTTCAAATACCACATTATTTGTGATAAGTTTTTAGAACTTACAATGGGTCCTTAAAAGATAGACACATGCCATCGCGGACTTTTCTGTATACCTATGTAAGGTAAACAATCCCAGCATACATTGTTGCTGAGTTATATCTCAAACGGATTAGGCAGAGTTTTCAATCTGTTGCTAAGAAGGTGTTAACAAGTACAATCTTTCAGAGAACGCAATACATCAGACGCTCGGGCAGTAATCCTGCGGCAACATGACGAGACCACAGTACGAAGTACCCGCGTCTCCTCCCGACAGGAGACCAGGAAAGAAGACCTATCCCTCAGAAGAGAAGAGAAAAGAGAAGAAAGCAGAAGAGAGGAGAGTAGAAGAGAAGGCGCCACGCTCTACAAGAGAGGGGAGCTTATCTCCAGCGCCCGCACGCCATCTACATGACAAATCATTTACTTCTTTTTATACATAAACGTCTATTTATCAAGGTATGCGTTTTCTTTAAATGTAAGAAATTATCCCAGGGGATCCATTTTTAATATACAAAATAGATCAAAGGTTATCGTCAATCTCACCATATTAAAAGACGATGAGGTCGACGATGTTACGCGTTGGTCTAGAAGGTGACTATTTACTCTTCGTTTGAATATACCCTAGTTGTAGTTTTCGGGGAACACAAAAACCGTCGTGTATGCCATATTTTAGCTGTACGCATTTTGAATGTAGAAGCGAACCGCTTGGTGCGAGCTGTATGAATCTCCTGGAGGTCTGTCATTTTCCTGTTTGACCGGGATTAAGTGTAGCTGATGTACCCTTTCATGCCATTGGACTAAATTTCTTCACGATTGATTGTGCCTTTGAGATGCCACGATGGTTTTATCTCTCCTTATAATTAGTGAAGGCCGTTGGATGGTACTCGTGCGCCACCCAGAAAGCCTTACGTGGTGAAAGAGGCACCTACCGCACCTGTGCCATTAACAGTGCTGTTTGGAAACGAAGGTTGACCAGTGACCGCCTCCAAAAGCAAACTCACTTTCGCATTTTGTGTTATACGATAAGTGTATTATTGTTAACAAAAAAAATGAAAACAACGTTCATGAGTTTAAATAGTCTTATGTAGAGCATCTGAATTCCTTATATCGATTAGTGATCTACTTACTGCCTTCTGTGGAGCTGTTTCCTCATGATGATGGCTCACATTATGGTACTCTGTGTGGTCTACTGCCTTCTGTGGAGCTCACCCCTCATGATTATGGCTCCCGTCATGGTACGCTGTGTGGTCTACTGCCTCCTGTGGAGCTTGTCCCTCATGATGATTGCTCCCAGCTTGGACACTCCATCCTGGTACTCCGTGCGCCCCAACGGTGGCATACCACCCGATGTCTCTGTAATAAATAGCATTATAGTCACGGATTTAGCATAAGTTCACCCCATGTTATCCCTTAAGTGTCTTAGAATCAGTAAATGGATCCTTACCGCACTTCCCGCCGCCACCGCCACCAGTACCCCCGCCGTGTCCGCCACCGCCACTGCCGCCGCCACCACCGCCACTACCACCTCCGCCACCACTGCCCTGCTTGGATATGGTCTTCGGCGTGGAGAACCTCTGCTTTGGCAACACCCTGCAAGGATCTCCAGGCAAGCGCATCGGCTGCGAACATGGCCCAGTTCCACTGTCATCCGCGGCTCGTTGAAGGTTCTCGAATTTAGCTCCGGGACCTGGAGAGAAACATCAAAGTTACTGTAAATGGGAAGTCTACGTCTGGAGAAGTCTGGTAGATTACGATAACAGTAAGCTGAAGTAGAAATCGGCCACGTCACTCGAAAAACATCTCTAGCGACGAAGTCTCAGGAAATTTCTACCTAGTCGACTCCCCATTAGATGGAGTAACGGGTTAAAAGTCACGAGATCTACTGAATTCAAATAGCTTGGAGCGTAGTATTTGGGAAACTCAAACTTCGCTTCTACTTTTGTCTTGCGTACAGCTAAAATCTGAAAAGCATGTACCCGTGATACCTGAAGATTACTGAAGGGAGTCTTCAAACGATTATATATAGGTCCATTATAGATATAGACCAAGGCGTAACATTGTCTATTGCTGTTCAGCGTATAGAAATGACAAATAATAATCTTTATGTAAGTCTCCGTTGCAGTGGCTCGGCTGATGACGATAATTGACCTGGTAATCCAGGAGCTCACCTGATTCGCAGTAGTCGACCTGATAGGTCGTCTTGTTCCGATCTTTGTCGATGCGCTGCTTCAGCTCCGGCGATGCCTCACTCTGCAATATGCTGTACAGCATGGGGTACTTCTGTTGCAGCTGGAATTAATTCAACAACTTATTAGGGTCAGCAAAAGATCGCAATTTTAGGCAGCAAAATGAACATCAGCTGTGTTTTTTTGTATGCTAGATGCAAACACAGAAGTGCTACGATCGAACAGGAGTACATATTTCTAAAGTTCATAGCAGCAAAGGATGCAAGGCAAATGCCTACATTATTCGTGAGTTAAATACTCCTCGTATACAACCGTCGTAGGTCTCGTTCAAAATTACTCGAGCAGCGCTGCTTGAGCTACATTGCTCTCCATTGTGTAATAGCAAGAGTCACGATTTATTTCAATGTCGTTTCGGAGTAGATAAATTCCTCCAATCATGCATTAGTATAAAGTTTTCTTTCTATAATGGGCTTGTAAGGCCATTGGATATTAAGCGTCTGCAGCCAGATGCCTCAAACTAATGAAGAGCTGGCTCTGCTACCTTTCATATCGCCACACAACAGTGCTATTAACTTGCTTTTTGATGGCAGACTTAGGTAGCATAGTAGTAAAAATCCAGGCGGACATACTAGCTGCGACAATAGCTAGGAGTGAACGAAATTATGAGGTTTTGTAAAAGCCGCTTCCAAATTCTGGAAACCTTATAACATCGTTCAGGCTTTAAAAATTGTTTTGTGTATTTATTGTTAAGAAATATCATTCATAAGCAGTAATCAGTTAGATTTTGAAAAAGAATTGCATACAGCTTTAAGTTGGTTACGCATATGATATTTTTTTGCAAAATACCCTCACTTTCTGCACTAGCCCTAATAAAGAAATCAAATAAAATGAATGTTACAGTGACCTTGTCTAGGAAGGCATTCGGCTGGTTGTACCGCGACGACGGAGTCTCAGGCGCAGCGCCTAGTTTAGCGGGGTAGATCTTGGGATCTAGCAAAGGGCCCATCAGCTGAAAGATATACAAAATTAACATGCATTCTAATAAATGAGATAACCAGGAAGATAGCTCGCAATCAACGGCCTCCGTTGCGCAGTTGTGTTAGAGTCAGAAGCGCAACACACTTGGAAGGTCCCAGGTTCGATGCCCGATAAATACATTGTCAAAAATATTTTTGTGAGAATGACCCTAATTAGGTAAGTCTGAATCACCTGATTGTCTAAAAAGCGAGATGATTTCAGGTCGTTGTCTTTGGCAGCAGTCGTAAAGACTTCTAACAACTTAATCCAAAAATATGGTCTAGTTTTCTTTCTGATTTCAAGGGTCAGATGGCAGTCGCCTCCGTATAAACTACTTGGGTTTATATAGCCGACCTCTGTGAGAAACGGGATGGCTAGGCGTAAGATTATGGTTTATCTTACAAGTATTTGGTCATACCCTTGCCTCAGCCTTTTTTAGCCTCTGTAGGCGTTTTGCAGCGTACTTACTATCAAACTTCTGCGACGAAGAATGGCTAATGACATAAGTTCAGCTCCAGAAATGATTTAACTGCATCTCCCTGATCTTACCTCATTCCGCGACCAGCCAGTCTCTTTCCCTGGTGGAAGATTGACGTCTTGTCCAGAATACTGAGGGCAGCGGCAGTCCGCTGGCATCGCGTTCTTCATGCATGCCTGGTAGAATGCTATCTCTTCAGGAGTTAACTGGTGCAGACCTCTGGAATGACAGGAACCAAAAATATTCACATTGCAGTTTGTTTTCGGCTTTTGAATCGGGCCACATGTATTGTCTTTCCATTGTATGACAAAAGGACAACGCCAGGGGATAAGAAACAAGCGCGTCTACATTTCACGGCGATCACCAGGCCTTCCAAGCAACGACTTTCTTTCAACAACAGGTTAAAGATGTTGTGGCATACATAATGCGGTGGCCATGTACTTAAAGTGTTCATTTATTCTCCTTATACGAACCCACGGGATGACAAGAAATGATCCTATTTTAAAGTCAGGTTCAACGTTAGTCATACGAGGAAATATACTTCTCAAATTCAATAACGGTTCCAACGATTTCCCAAAATCAAGACCCGATCCAACCCCTAAATCCCCTGACCAAAAAATGATCTAACGAAGTGATGCTCCCCTATAAAGCATCCCAAAGTTAGCTCGTGGAGCTAAAACAATAGTATTGACTTACCCCCCGGCACCCGCAGCACCCCCTCCACCTCCACCACCAGCGTTGGGCAAGTTTGGCCATAAGTAGTCCTTTCTATAAGTAGTTAGGTAGTGATCCATGGAATACTAATTTCTTTAAATATAAAAATATGTTTGAATTGTTGTTGTAACTATTATCGGAAACATTACTTTAGATTTTGAATGTAAGTTTGGTCTGGATTTAGTACATATGTTATTTACTGTACGATAAATTTATTTATAAATAAAGATAATTTGGTTTGACATATTTATTAGGAGAGACAGGTGACGGATCTGTGTCAACTTGATTTTTGTATATTTTTGGTTATTTATGAGTTTTAAATAATGAGACTAGTCTTGAAAAAATTTGCCAGTGAACCTCATCCAAATCGCAAGTTAGAAAGATGTTACATTTTCATTTGAGCGAGTGGCCGCGCGCCACCGGCGCGTGCGTCGCCGTCCGTCCGTCCGCTACCAGTACCAACCCGCTATGCGCTTCGGTCAGTTCAGTATCGCGCCTGCTAGCGAGCGGTTGTATGTCAGAACGCGCGTGTGATGTCGCACTCCGAGAGTATATTTTAACATGTAATGTTACGAATATGCTTTTTCTCATCGGGACGACGCGGTCGTTTTTCAGCACCGTAACTCAGGTGCCTTCTGAGCTTGTGTGTCAACGTTTGTAAAAATTAAAACGCATCGCGCTAATGTAGGAATACCACGAAAGAACGAAATTTTATTTGTGAGGTCACGTAAAACAATTAGTTTAAAAAACCGTGTGATTCTGAAGCCGAAATGCAGGCAAATTAAATCAAACACTGGACAGGGAACTATGCGTACTTGCCAATCTTGTGCGGACTGCGGCGACACGACGCGCGCTTCTCGGCTGCTAGCTTGTTGCCGCCACGTGAGTACCCACTCAGAGTATTCCTTATTTTACCCGGGATTCTATTCTTCTATATGTAATTTAAAACATACAATAAATTGGATATGGATAATAAATACCCTCGCTGATCGGTCAGGGTTCTTGTTTTTACATTGTTAAGGAGCAAACTATAACTCTAAACTCTATAAACTACTACTCGCTGACAAATATATCTCTCACTTATATCCATCATACATACAAGCATGATCCTTCGTCCTATATCGTATAATGACCTCCCGTCCTATAATGTCGACTTTCCAAAATGACCACTTCGCAGACGAGATGGAGCATTTGTTACCGCTTTGCGCCTCGCACAACTATCGCATAGCTTATGAAGAGCTACCGTGGCAATATTTCTGAAGTCCAAACAGATGAATTAATGCGGTTCTAGTATTGATAAACAGTTAATCGGTTCATAATATAATACACAACGTCGCTCACAACTAAAATCATCAAATAAAATCATATTTTAGTTATCACAAGAAATTTATTGAAACATTCACTTTAAAAACATTTCACGCGCATCGCTTTTAAAACGACATACTACAGCCCATCCTCATGGCAATCAACCCCCAAATATTGAGGTTTCTTCCAAGGGTTTCAGATTCTGAATTGACGTAAGTTCTCTGCATTTTTGTATGTCGTTAAGATTTGAATTTGTATGGATAAGGTGTTGCTTGGTGCACTGTATAAGCGAATGGTACATAATTGGAATACGGGTGGCGAGTATTACGACGTGCTACATTATGGTTCATCGGCCAGGAGTAGTCGTTTCTGTATGTCGATTGTCTTTCGATTGCTGTCTTCAAGCTGCTCTCGACTCGCTGGTGAAGAAAATTGACTGTACGTGGACAGCGAATCAATTAGAACGTCAAAAAATGGATGTGGCATTTGAAAAGAATGTAGACACAGGTATAATTATAGCGCTAAGTGGATTAAAGAACATTGTGAAATACTTATCAAAAACGTATTAGATTGGAATAATTCTAAATTCTAATGGCTCAGTAATTGTTTTTTTCCATTTGACAAATCGTGTCATTAAGAAAAATAATGTAGGGCAAATGAGTTCTTTTTACAAACTATATAGCTATTTAAGTTCGTATGGGTAGAACCACAGATACTCTCTGCAACTCTATAGATTACAGCTAATTTATCATAAATCTGCGTCCGTCAATCTATCCTGCTCTCGCACACGTAATCAGCCGAATGAAGAGAATACAGCAATATTTTTATCAGAATGTCGTTAAAAATTTTCACGAAGAGCACTGTCTACGCTTGTAATAAATAGCCAGTGCCTCGTTAAATCGAGGCGAGCGATCGAATTACACGATCTAATTCCAATATCACCTTTTTACAATCAGTCAACTAGAAGAAATAATGCCTGGCTTCTGTTTCCCGAACGCTACAACCTGGATGTCTTATATGAAAGGGTGTACCGAATCTGATGGATTCCCAAAAAATTCTAGGCTGAGTACATTTAGAAGTGACTGTTTATGTTACTTAGATACATCATGATGGTAAATATTTATAATTTTCTATTGAATTAAAACATACAGAATATAATTGAAACAATTCTTTAATACTTTTTTCCGAACAGAGTTACCAAATATTATAAGTAGATAGCTCTTCAAATATAATAGGTGTAAACGGAGGGCGTCCGGTATTTCCCGTATTTGGGTTCCTCGCGCGGCGGCCCGAACGGATTCTTCTCCAGCACTACTTTCCCAAGCAGCCCGTGGGTGATCTCGTACTGCGTTTCTCCTGTCGTGACCCTCAGGATCTTGCGTAGCTCCTCTGATAAGATGAAATTAAACCTGATCATGTTCCGGTTTTTTAATTATGCACGAAACATGCATCCACGAGTATAATTAAGACCCTTTAAATGAGTCTTCGCCATAATCCACAAGAGACACTCAGCGAGCTATGGAAAGGGCTATGCTCGGAGTCTTTTTGATGGACCGCTTGATCAGTGTTAACGACGACGCAGGGCAAGTATGACTCGGTGGTAAGTTAAACACGAGTATAAAACGAATGGACTGTATTCTCTATTTTAAAACGACATAAAACGAAATAAAGCTACACAGCGACACAGAAAACCAAAAGAAGACAGACAATTTTGACATAACATTATTTTCTAATAAAAAACAAAAACTGCCAGCAACAATCAGATACAAAAGAATTTTATTATTATTTTTAAATAAGGTAGGCAGCTGATGCAGCTGACATAGCCTGCATCCAGCCATTCTCAACTTCAATCATCTTGGTGAGCTTGACTTTTCCTGTCAAGTCTATTTTTAAATGTGTTGATACTCTTCTTAAGACACAATTTGATACGATAGAAGCAGAACTAACTGGTGAGCTTGTCGTCGTACTTGGGCCTCATGGACATGCTGGCGGGAGGTTCTAGGTACTTGTCCGCGGGGGGGTGTCGGTAGGAGCCGGCGGTGATGGTGGCAGGGATAGCCACGTCGTCAGGCAGGCGCAGGGTCTGCAGAGCGCGTGCTCGACGTGTCAGGTTCACTGACATGAACGGCATCTCTGAGAGCGACAAGATTTTTAACAGGTTTGGTGTGATATGATAGACAAAACATTGGTATTTCATATCTACCTACTTATCAAAGATTTTTAGGAATAAATGAATAGTTCTGAAGGTACATTGGAACGAGTTTCGTATTATATCATTTTTAGGGTTCCTTACCAAAAGGGTAAACAACGGGACCCTATTACAAAGACTCCGCTGTCTGTCTGTCACCAGGCTGTATCTCATGAACCGTGATAATTAGATATTTGAAATTTTCACAGATAATGTATTTTTGTTGCCGCTATAACTGCAAATACTAAAAAATAGAATAACATAAATATTTAATGGGGCTCCCATTCAAGAAACGAATTTTATTGAGACGTGCGTTTTAATGTATTAGTAACGCCATCTAATGACGAGAAATATATTTGCTACTCGACACTAGACAGCGTCACTAACACATCGAAATTGAAAATGATATTTAGGCGCATTCGTTAGAGGATTATTCGGTGCATATCATTTAAGATTTTCCGTATTTTAACTATCCATATTCTGTACGGAATACTTGGCCGGTTTTATGTTCCTCGCCCTCAAACGGCAGAAAGATATAAAGATCGAGTTCAGAGGTCATTTGTGTCGTTGTTGCGCAGACACATTGGATCTAATCTATTTATCTACTCGCACGATCTCTCGGATGAGAGCATGGAGTGCAAAAAAAAGTCTCAGGGTATTTTGTTTGTATCCACGTTAAATATTGATTACTCCTCTCACCTCTAGGACAATACTCGACCAGATACTCCGAGCGTGATCGATCCTTCACCTGGTTCTCGATGGGGGTCGGGTCTACGTCCCCGGACATGTACCTCTCCGTCAGGGTCGGGTATTCAACTGCGAACTGATCACAGACATTACGATTGATACTAGTCATAGCACGACTGATCACACAAATTTAAAGTCGCTCATCGAGCTATGGAAACGGCTATGCTCGTAGTCTGTTTGATGGACCGCATTCGGAACGAAGTGATCCGTCAGAGAACCAAAGTGATCGACGTAGCTCAGGCTGAAGTGGCATTGGGCTGGTCATATCGATGGAGCAGACGAGTCTTCGAATGGAGGCCACGCCCAGGCAACCGTAGTGTACGTCGTCCCATAGATGGAAAGACGACTTACGTAGGACGTGAATGATTCCGGAGAGTAGAGGATCGAATTGAGTGGCGCACTCTGGGAGAGGCCTATGTCCAGCATTGGACTGCCGCTGGATATACATTATATACAGTAACGAAGCACTGTCTGTTTTCAAGTCTGTAAGTGGAAATCAAGGCGTAACACCCGCAACGTTCCGGGTTCAACCAACGGTATTTATCAAAAAATGGGACTTTCCCAGTTCGGTTAGGTTATTGCAAGCTGAATCACCTGATTGTCTGAACAGTGAGATGATTCCGTGCTTCGTTAGTCACGTTAATCCGTTGTTACCGGTTACTATCTACGACAGGTAGTAGCTGCATGAGACATGGCAGAGGACTGTGGCGGATCAGCAACTCTCGAACGCCGACTCTGTTACTTTGACACAAATGTAAATCTGATTCGCTCTGCGCTATGATTGTAGCTCTCTTAAGTAGTAGGTGTTTTGGCTTGACAGGGGATATTTGAGGGGACAGGGGAGGATAGAAGGGGACAAGGGGTCGCACTTCATAAATGCCAGAAGTTGATTTCAGTGTAGGGTTTTTATCACCCACCCTTTGCACAGCGTTCTTGTAGTATTCCGGCTCGAGTGGACAGAGCACGTCGGGACTCTTTCTCGGAACATCCTTGGGCTTCAGCGCGTCACGACTCAGTCCCACGACCAGGCAGTTGTCGCAGTTGCCCTTCAGACGCTTGGGGAAGCTGCACAATAGGATTTCTTTTTTTGTTTGGTAGATTATACTCCAGAGGTCATCATCAGCCCCCACTGCAGGTGCTCAGGTCTACTCACATACAGAGAGAGTAAGGGACATAGTCCACCACGCGGGACCAGTGTGGATTGGTAGACTGCGCACAGACCTTTCAATTTATTCTCAGGAGAGTGCAGGTTTTCCTTCAGCGAACATAAATTCCAAATAACAAATTGGAACGAGCCAGGATCGAACCCAGACCTCCATTGTTCAAGGACTGTCGCTCTACCCAACTGAAACTCCAGACAGAGGTGGTTCCATATTTTATCGAAATTATCTAGTGCTTTTTGAGTAAACCACAAAAAACAAAATATGTACCAGGGTAATTCGACGCCTAAAGGTTGTGGCGTGCCGCCTCCTTGGTGCGCGAGGAGGTAGCTGGCTGGACAAAATGATGTCAACACTTTTGAATTTAAAAAATGCGTTTTTGTTTTAAGCTTCTGGATGTACACGTCGTAGATAAATAATGTAAAATATTGTCGTAATGAAATCCTTGTGTCTCCAATTAAACTCAGTAATATAACAAACAGTTTCTCATTTAAACGAACACGCGGGGAGCCCCTACAAAGCGCTTCCCGATATTGGGGATGAATGCTGTATTTTAGTGCAGTTGAAGCCAGTTTCTTAGTGATTTTTGAAAGCTTAAATTATTGTATGCAATTATTGCAAAGTACTAACGGTATCGACTTCTTGGGAAAGTCCACCATGTAGGTGGTACGGAAATCGATGACACCATCGAACACAGACATAGCGTCGTTAGTTTATACTCAATACCAATAAATAATAAGAAAATAAAGCTTTTGTGTTGTTTTTACCAAGTTGTGATATAAATGTCATCAAAATGTCATGGACTAGGAGCATCCAAAGAGTATATAATATACTACGAGCATCAAATAGGAGCATATAATCACTAATCATGAAGGTAGGAGCTTATATGCTCCTTCACTTACCACTACGTTTTAAGGTTTTATGACTGTCAAAATGTAAATTTTAAAAATTAATATGTCAATTTTTTTATATATCTAAAAATCTAGTCAATCTGACATTCCGTTACGACGTAAAGGAAGGACAAACAAACAAACTCAGGTTCGCATATATAATAGAGACACACCCTCTCGTACCGCTCCCATACCTTAGGAACACGCTCAGTTATGCGTTAGACCTGTGATATGAATGATGCAAAAATTTCAAACATGTTTCTATTTTAGTTGTCTGTTACGAAAATTGGTGTGATCCCAAATTTTAAAGATGTCCGTATATAATATATGGAAAAAGGAAACATTTGAGGTTCAGGACAGCTTTGCTTCAGCCAACATCTTACTGCGATCACAAATACCCTACCATACATAGTGATTATGGCTTCATCATATTATTATCAAAACTATTACAAATAAAAAAACCAAACGAGTCCAAATTTAAAAATAACAACAGACAGCTCAAATACAAATTATATAATTTTTATTTATAAGTAAATTATACAAATTACAAACGATGAACACGTAACCGATACTTCTAATTCTGAACGATAACGTCGTATTAGTTTATACAGAGAAGTGATAGCATAGCCTTTGCTTAACAAAGAGTGTTTGAAAATAAGGACCGCTACTGGAACATAACAAAATAATTGTAAGAGTCTCATGCAAAAGTTTAAAAAGTAAAGTCGGTTTACGGACGATAATTTTACACGATAACACTTAGGCCGATGTGCCTCTCTATAGCTTTTTCACGCTCTCGCTTGCACACTCGGCTCAGGCGGAAAGTGAAACTTTTTCGTGCGTGCAGCCGGCGCTCATCGATTTATCACGTCAAAAATCATCCGACAAATTTTGTAACACAAAGTATTTGTTTCGTCACACAAACTTTGTTTTATTTGTTTGCTTAAACAATGTTTTTGTACGTTTGAAAACATCCGCCACATTCGCCGTTGCTTCTTTCATCAAAATGGCGTCTTATAATGAAACATATACGAACAAAAATTACATATATTTCAAATCAACTTTTGTTGGTCTAATTATAATTTTAAAACAAGTTTCCATCGTACGAAGTCACTTTGAAAGCCACACATTTAAATAATAAGAACTGTATTAAACCACTTTGTTTCCGTTCATTTCATGAACTGAATCCAAAACAAAATGTTTATAGAACAAAATGAATCAAATTTATTAATTAAATACACATGACTAATTTAAAACTTTCCACTACGAAAGCTAAAGTCATAGCAAAAATATAATGCAATAGTTTTTAAAGGCTTACTAAGGCTTTTTTGTTCGGTGGATTTTCACATCACTCGGTGGCAAGTACCTATATGACAGTAGGATGGAAACGTGCTCAAGTTGAGGCATTGACAATCATTTGAAACGGTTTTATGTTGGTTTTATGAATAATAACTGTTTCCAAGTACCAAGTATTGACAAACTGAACATTATCCCTCTCCTAATGCTTCCATACTAAATTTCTGTTGCCATAATCTTTTAAAATAGAACAGCTGGCTTTGATAAGTAATTACCTAAAAATAGGAGACGAAATTATAGTGTCGCGAAATAAATATCATTTATTTACAACTTTATAGTTAGCTACAATAGCTAATGGTTCATAGATGGCGCTTTGAAACAATAATCGAAAAGTGTTTAAAATGTAAATTGTGATTCACTGTGAAGTTGTACGTTAATGATACTCATTTCGCGACATCACAATCTGATGTCCTATTGTTAGATAGTTACTACACAAATCCAGGTGATTATTTTAAAATATTATGGCAACAGAAATTTAGTATGAAACTTTGATGGAGGTGGATCGCCTAAAAGACAAGATTTATAAACATTTCATTAAGTCTATCTAACCTAAACTTAAAACGTCTACTTCATAAAATATAGCTTGATACAAAATTAATATTGTCATTCAATCATAGCTCATACAGGCCGCATTTGGCCTTCATATCATTTCCAAGATCTACCTACATCAGATGAGTATACGGGTGTATCGCCACACACTTACCGGTCGACGGTATTTCTTTATGAGCGCTCACTAGTGGGGCACTGAGGCAAAATCTCCGGCTCATGGTTGCAACCGGCTAGTGTATCACGATATATGGAGTGTGTATGTCATGTACGCCTCTTTCTAACCAGCCCGTACGTTCTTACCGGGGATGATGGCCGGTTGCTAGCTTTCGGTTCGCGTCGGTAGGTGTGTGACGATCTGTATTTTGTGTGACATTCTAATCGTCCAGTTTCAATTCTGTTCTGTTCTAGGTAGATCAGAACGTCGGTAGATGTGGGACGACGCTTACACATACTCTTTTTAAATAAATGTTAGGACTAATACAGGGCTGCTCCTCCTATGACAGACTGTATGGCTAGACCATATTAATTAAATTGTTTTGGCCAATAAATATTTTGAATACATATTAAATAACTAAGTCAGTGTATGCTTCGAAATATATTTTATCAAGTAGATTCAAACTATAGTACATATAAAAGAATACGGCACTTGTTATGTTCGCTAAATGTAAACCTGTGAACATAGCATTATTACATTCTAAATACACATAAACGGCTGTATAAGTCCACTATTGGACATGGTCTCTCATACATCGTCACGCCACACTTTCCATGAGGGGATTTGACATGATCTTCACGATTGGCGATCGCAGTCAGATGTTCGCAGAGTTCAGCGCTTCACCCAGGGCTAGCTGTTATCATTTACCTGAACACAACAGAGCTATCGTCACTGCTGTTTGGTGACAGATATAATTAGCAAATACGCTACCACCAACCCGACTATCAGAGCTACCACGCACTGGGAATCAAAATCGCTACCCCCGGTTCGTCCGTCCAAGAACTAGCCACTAAGCCATGGAGGCGGTTAGATTTGAATGAAATTGAATTGCACGTATATGTATGTTAGGGAAATCCTCTAACAGAAAGTCAAATGCGGCGTTCAATGAATGCTCATGCCCAACAGCGGACTTATATCGCCGATTACGAGTATATGTTTACATAGAGCCAAAAAACTTCGACTTGTGTCTTCTATATGTTAACATACACACGTATAAAACATGGCGTCGTTAATAGCCTAGCAATTGTCATTTACACACAAAAAGATTCATAAAAAATTTCTTTTACCATAATCTATAGTTAAAACAACCTTCTAGCTTCAACCACAACATGGCGCGTGTTAGAATGGGCCAGAGTGCATTTCCCTTCGCCCTGCACATCTTTGACCTGCAAGGCTAACATGAAGACCACGATATATCGACAAGATATTGACATTCTGCATGACAAAATTATCTCGTGGCCTTAGCCATCTCGTGGGCAGATGGACTGTGACATAATCTTTTAAAATAGGAACCTGGCCTTCATTTTAGCCCTGCTGAATTGTTTGTGATAAAAATAATGGACAATTAGCCATATTGTGGGCAGATGTACTGTAACATAATCTTTTAAAATATGAACCTTGCTTGTTTATATGCAGTGGTATGAGGGAAATGTCAATTAAAGGTGAATTTGCCATGGTTCAAAAGTGGATACATATTTTTGTACTCGAGTGTACAGGAATTATATTAAAAACAGAACACCAAATTATGGTGCCGAGAAATGAATACAACAATATTTTGCACTTTGTTCAAGCAAGATTGATAGTATATATATTGAATTAAAAATGAGCCTTGACTATTCAACAAAAGCCATCTAGTGGCTTTTAGTTGCGTAAAGGCTTAGTAGCTTACCTTATAGTTGTACGTTAGTGAAATTTATTTCCTAGCGTGATAAATTAATGTACTATTTTTAGGTAATTACTTATGAATGCCGGCTGTACTACTAAAAGGTTATGATAAAAGAAATTGTTGACATATGCTTCGATTTCCATAAGCTCTGGTTTTCGCAAATTCTAATTAAAAGCTAGAGAAGGGACACGCAACTTTTCCGTATAAAAAACGTCATTTGTCTTCTTGCGGGCACGAAATCGATCATTTAATTAATTTGGCTACCACTTGGCCTTTATCGTACTTAGTATGGATGGAATCTAGGTCATCCATAAAAACCTTATTTTAATCAGCCAACTTTTATGACCGTAATTGGTGCGGAGCATATTTTTAACTGTTATAAATCGGAAAAGTTACGTATTTGTCTTTATATATATATACGATTTATATTATTTATATTTATCTATTTACAGAATATATAATATATCCAATCAGTCAATCGCGTTTTCTCCCAAAATAAAGAACAATATTGAAATTTCAAGAAATATATCAAAGTAAAGGTATTAAGAAGCTTAAGAATTTAGCTTTGAATAAGGAAGAAAAACACATAATAATAATCATTTAAATTCAAATACATTAAAAAAATATTGCTGAGAACCAATCCGTAGAACGCTTATAAATAAATAAAAATAAACAAATCAGTCGGGTTAGCATGGGACAAATGAGAAAGGGTGATATATTGTCATATAACGACAAATGTCATTATTTATATGGTTTATTGTTAGTTGGCATTAAAGTATGAAATCTCGCTCTCATGCGTCTTATGCTACTCTGGCTGATTTCTTGATTTTACACATATCATTTTTCCAATGACAACATTTTATTCCTACTATAGGCATCATTCATTATTATATTTTCTAAAATAAATCTTACACAAAATAATAATATATAGATAATAGCTACCCTAGCATGACATAAATCGCGTCGGGCGTGACAAAACTATTGCAGAAATATTTCTTTTTTCGTGACGTCAACAAAAACTCTTATTACAATTTTATTGAATCAATTTTAACTGTATGAAAATAGGTATGAGATATAAAGCCATGACAACTACTTATTGTCGACATCATCGAACTGCTACCACCAAGCCGCCGTATTATCCGACAGCTTATATAGTAATAAAAATAGCGAGAAAAATATCTTATAGTTTATTTAACATAAAGCGAGACAAAATTCATCATGCTAGGCCGGCTTTTGAAATTTCGAAATATTTTGGCAAAACAGATTTAATGATTTTAGTAAGTTTTCATATTTCCAAATAACACACAAAAAAATATTACACACTGCGACTAAATATTATTTCTAAAATGCACTCTCTAAATTGGAAATAATTTTGTTAGTTCTAAAAGTATAATTTTTTCCATAGCACAACAGTGCTATTAACACTGGTGTTTGGCGACAGACTTACATTTGGAGACAGTGCATATCAGAATCAACCCCGAATGTTGTCTACAATCGAATTAATTATTCAAACTACGGAATAAATACAAATTATATATTTAAATTAAAAAGGTGGTAGAAATACAAATACTGACTCATAATAATGAACTTAAAATTATTGCTTCATATAATATGGGAAACTAAAATGATATTATTTTTGGTCCAACGCTGATTCAGTCCAATTCTAATAATTAAATACATTTCTCTATTGAACGAATTTTTACCTCTAGTAACGTCAGTTATGATCGATGATTTTCTCTTAACACCACACTGAAAGAGACAAAACACTATATTTGAATGATCAAAATTCACAAATTTTTTCAGCTCACAAAGAGTATTGTTTTGGGTCAGAAATGACCTCTGTCATGGCCTGTGAAAGACTATCTGAGACCAGACCAATTTTTTTCTTAACTACCTCTAACTACTTCTTAATCCAGAGGCCCTGAGTTCAATTTCCAAAGGGGGTATCTATCGATACTCGGTTTGGTTGGTGGTAGGGCATTTTCTATCTACTTCTATCATTTTACCAGTCTGCCGCTAAAGAGCAGTTTAAATAGCACTGTTGTGTTCCGGTATGAAAGGTAGCAAAGCCAGCGCCACCATCATGTGAGATGAAGGCCAAGTGCAAACATACATTTTTTTTAAATTGACTATTTTGAATCACACTCAGCTGTAGGGTTGCGATAAGAATCCCCATAAAATCATACATCACTGTGTAGTTTCCACGGAGAGTTAGTTACCTCATGAATCAGTACGAGTAGACAGTGTCCCGCTCCCCCATCGAGGAGGTGCGCTATGGCACCCTGAACGGCACAACCAGCTCCTCGTGGTGTTCCACTCGAAGCTCAGATATCGCTGCAGCGGCACGCCTCACTGCATTCGTTATCTGACAAAGTTGAATGAGATAACTTAACAAATCGATCGATCGATGTGGAAGAATGAGTTCATGTGTGTCAACTGGGACTACCCCAACACTAGATGGACCGACACAGTGCTTGGGACTTGTGGCGTATCATGGGGTACAGGGAGAACTGTATTCAGCAGTCATCATATCCCTCCTCAATGGTATGGCACATTGACCAGCCCCAAGCCACTTGCGTCTTTTACCCCCCATTGGTTATCTGTTCTTCGAGCGATGTGTTCTGCCCATTGCCACTTGAGCTCTCTGACTCATGGAGCTACATATGTCAGTGACCTTAGTATACACAAATGAAATACGACTTTATTGGAAAGAGTTACTTCAGGGTAATTCTGTATTAGTTCTTGAATGGATTATAGTGTGTGAAATCCCACCCGACTCGTTCCAATATAACCTCATATCTGACAATATCAGAAGAGAGGTAATTGTATAGTGATCAGGAGACCAAAGATCACTCACCACCATCCTCTCTTCGCTCATGAGTGGCTTGTCGCTGAGCAGAGCGGTCCGCTCGGCTAGAGACACGTCGGCCAGCAGCTTCCTCGGCGGCGGTACGGGCGCGCTGGCTGCACCCACCCGCGCCGTGTACGCCCGCACACGTTCACTGTACGCGCCAGGCTCTAAGGCATACGGTCCCAGGGCACCGACGTCTATTACGTTGCTGAAATAACCACACATGCTAATATTGATACCTGAATCGATTATTAGGAAGCAGATAAACAGTTGATTTACATAACACTCAGCATGAGCTTTTCCTCCTAATCGCACAATTCCTAATTGCATAAGTCAACTGTTTGAGATGACTCTACCTCATAAATCTCAATATCGTACTTTTCATGAGGGGATTGACTGCAATTTTCCTTTTACAGGACCCATGGAAAAGTACTGTAAATGGAAAATTTCTCTCAATCCCCTCATCAAGTCAAATCAAATCAAGAAGATAAGGCAAGTGATGTTTAGAGATCATGTCATATTCCTACGGCAAAAGCAATTTTTGCGCTGTCACATGGCAGAACGCGGCGCGCATTTCAGGTGATGTTTTGGGTGCTGGATAATGGTTCAAAGTGATGTCATGAGGTACAAAAAGTAATGAAAATAAAAGCACGGTTTTGCACATGTCTAAGAGAAAGAAACCCATTCGCAAGAGTCACTACAGATGATATTATGGTCTCCACATCTCCAATATTTCACATCCACAAAAGATTTATTAAGGTTGAAGTGAAAATTTGAGCCCGGTAGACCGGAGCCCCTTGTCGCAAATATACAAAAAGCAATATGTCTCACGTAGCAGTCTCATGCAGGATTCTGTTAAGTGCGCTCTGCTCGTCTGGTTTCCTGGGTGGTGCCGCTGCCGAGGCAGCTGGCACCGGGCTCTCCTGTTGCTGCTCAGTCACCACAAGGAGATGGGTTCTCTCATTCGCCGTGTTCTCCTGGAACAAATTTCATCATGATTAGATGTGTGATTGAAGCTGTAATTGGAAACAAACAAATGATCAAAGTCACTTTCTCATTTATTAGTAATATAATGATTAAAAAATTGTGTAAAAATCTTGTATAATTACAGCGGAAAAGACTTTGCATAAATAGAACAAGAAACCCTATGCCCCATTTTTATTTCGTACAGTAAGTAGTAGTAAATCATCAAAAAACCTTCCAAACTTGCAGTGAATACTGGGAAAATGAACCAAATAATATCTGTACATTACATTCCATAGTTGGGAACCTTTGGCGAGCATTTCTAATTTGCAGTTGGCTGGTTTTTACTGGTGTTAATGCATTATATATCTAGGTTAAATTGTGTCTTGCACACACTGTAGACTAAATGTGTAAAGGAAATTAATAAAAGAACCAATCCTCTATTAATTAGCCATAACCAAATAGGAATACTCAAAACTATCTGAAAGTAACTAAGCAAAGAAAATAATCAATCATACAACTTTTACAACTGATATCACAATGTAACAAACTTTGTTGTGTGTAATATAACCAATACAATTAACAAAGCAGATTAAAAACTATAAGTGGCATTGAAACATTGCAATAAATTAACGTAAACATACGCATTTACATACAGTTGAATAGCCAGAAATATGAGATAACGATAGCAGCGGAACTAAAAAGTTCACTGTGTCAAAAAAATACCTATTCGTAAACAGGAAACAAAGGAATTTCACCAAAGTTTTTGGACGCGTTTTCGCGAGTATATCAAAGTTCAACCGATCAAAATATGATGCAGATGGTGTAAAAAGTTCAAAATGATAGTACAAAAGCAGTTTTAAACGGAATTAAGACGCAAAATCACCTGCGGATCGTTTTCCTTTTGGCAGATGCTATAACAACAGCCCATGACTGTGTTTCTTAGAGACTCGAAGCATGAATGCAGCAGATTGTCCTCCCCGTCGGACTGCATAAATGTTTGTGTAAATCACTTGTGATGGGGATAAAAATAGAAATTTCCGTATTTCCTTCGCAGCGGACAAGTGACAACTTGACAAGCGACGAAACCGTAAAATGTCAACTGTCAATGTCATTTGTCAGTTCAATTATTCTTATCACCCCTACAAAGCGACAACCGTTGGATTTTATCTTACAGACATTCCATCAGTTTTTTTATTATAACTTTTATTTGTCGCTTTCATAATAAAATGTATATAGGTAATCAAATGTCAGGAACCAAAGCAATTTGGTGGAAAGTGATGAAATACTCTCGTCAAAAATCATAAATTAGTGATAAAATGTACATACACAATTACACATTATACTGCAGAAATCCAAAAATCACACTGAGAAAACTGCAGTAGTGGCTCGAACTAATTTGAAATTCACGAATAAGAAAATAAACATCAGAAATGGTTGCAAGGTCTAACGGTCATTGCCTCTCCTGAAAAGTAGTGAAAAACAACAGCACTTCAATACAATGTGTCAAAACTGTCAAAAGTGTGGAAAATAAAAAACACGTCAACTCCACGATTCGCAAAAGTTTGTGTTTTTTAATCAATTGTATTTTTATAACTCTAACTGGGACCATGTTGAGATATAGAGGAAGGAAGAAAGTTTTGGAAAAAGTCAAAGAATTGGATGCCTTTCCTAAAGTTCCAGAAGAATACGTCAATAGTACGCCGGTCGGTGGTACATTTTCTGTTATCACATTTTTCATTATCGTTTGGCTCATATACAGTGAAGTAACGTATTATCTAGACAGTAATTTAGTATTCAAATTTATGCCTGACACGGATATGGATGAGAAATTGAGAATAAACATAGATTTGACTGTCGCTATGCCATGCTCAAATTTAGGAGCTGACATCCTTGATTCTACCTCACAGAGTGTCTTTGGATTTGGTGAGCTACAAGAAGAAGACACTTGGTTTGAACTTACAGAGGAACAACAGAACTCTTTTGATGCTATAAAGTATTTAAACTCGTATTTACGTGAAGAATACCACTCTATCTGGCAGCTTCTTTGGAAAAAAGGCCATGGCACTGTTCGAGCCACGATACCAGCGAGAAAAACCAAACCCAACCGAAAACCAGACGCCTGCCGCTTACATGGTGTCTTAACCCTGAACAAAGTTGCTGGTAACTTCCATATCACGACTGGAAAGAGTTTGCATTTACCAAGAGGGCATATTCATTTGAACTTAATGTTTGATGAAAGTCCTCAGAACTTCAGTCATCGTATCCATAGGTTAAGCTTTGGAAGTCCAGCAAACGGGATCATATATCCGCTAGAAGGAGATGAAAAAATTACTACGGAATCAGATATGCTATATCAGTACTTTGTTGAAGTTGTTCCAACTGATGTTGAAACAACCTTTGAAATAACAAAGACGTATCAGTATGCTGTTAAAGAGTTGCAGAGACCGATCAGTCATTCACGAGGATCACACGGAGTGCCTGGAATATTTTTCAAGTATGACATGGCTGCTTTAAAAGTGAAAGTATACCAAGAGCGTGAAAACTTATTACAATTTATGTTACGGCTGTTTGCGGTCATAGGGGGAATATTTTACATTGTAGGATTTATAAATACTATAGTTTTGCATATACGGACTGCTTTTTTGAAAGCCTCAGAACCTGCAGTTGTAAATTATCAACCACATGATATAAAGAGGCCTTTGGAGACTAATCCACTTTTAATAACACCTGACTTGACTGTTCCTTTAGGCATAGTAAGGCAATGATTAAAATATATTTTTAGTCCATAAGTTAAATGTTGAAACTGATATTTGTATATAAACGATTTTTATTGTGTACTTATTTATTATATGCTTGAAATATCAGTGACTCGAATACATTTTTGATTATTTTTTGAGTGTTTGCATTTTTGTTTGTTTTTGTAAAATTATGCACAGAATTTTATATGAATAGCTGATTCCCTTTCATATTAATTTAAGGCTTTGTAATTGTGAGTTTAGCTGACACTTAGTCAATTAAAATATAAAAGATCTGTCTTGTGCTACCGCATTTGGAAAATGCATTTATTTTTATATTATTATAAATCATTGTCATCAATTTATTGACATGTCTGTAAATTGACTAGGATATTATGGTTGAGATGTGAAAAATGATGTTTTATAAATTTTATACACACTATGTATGTGCTTGATTGTAGTAAAAAAATTGTTGTTTTAAATAAATGTATGTGAATGTACACCTATGTTTATTGTTTCAGCATGTAACATATAACTTTTATTGCTGTGTTTAATTGCCCTGTACATAGCAATACAACTTTGACGTAAATACATAGTACTCGGTTTCTACTTCGTTTCAGAATCGAATTGTTTCGAATCAGAATCACTGCCATCTCTAAATAATAATTTTCTACAATATACAAATGTCTTCTCTGCCTTTTTTTACATATAAAAGATAGATCAACGCTTCACCTCTATCTCACCTGATGTTAAGTGACGATGTTCTGATGATGATGATGAAAACTATAACTTGGGAATGTTCATTTTCAGATTCCCAAGTTGTAGTTTTCAGGGACACGAAACCCGGTAATGCATTCCAGATTTAACTGAAGCAAACATTATTTTAAAGAAATGAAACGAAATGAAACATTTGGTGCAAGCTGTAGGAATGTCCACAGTATAAAGGAAAAGTTTTGCCGTTCTTCTGTTTGACCAGTACTTGAATGGGGAAGGTGGAATCAACAAAGAATTAGCTCCTGCGCTCACTTTTAATGACTGATTGATATATATATATCATAGTGCATTGGCTAAGCGAAACTTGAAATTTGGAATGTTTTCCTGGAATGATTCCTTTGATGATTGAAGTATATTAAATTTTTAGAACCTTAAGATATCACCAGGCTTTCCATTAAAGTGATTTACTGATTTATTAATATTGTTGTATGGCCAATATCCTCCATTTTACCCATAGACTTAGCAGGCGAGTTGGCGTTTACAAATTGTTTATTAAAGGTAGACGCCGTAAAAGAACTTAATTTATAGAGAACAGTTTATCCTGGAATTATCCTATTTACTTCCTGTATCCACGTTACGACATGGGGGTGTTCTTATTCAAAAGCCGAGACCACACGGCGAACAAACAGGTGCCGTTTCATTTCCCCTTTAATTTAGCACTAGCGGGGTGCGAGGGGATCAGAAATAATCAGCAAACGGTCCATGTCTCCATCTCTCTCCCTCCCGCATGCTCTGTTTATCTCCTGTCGCTCGCGCACGCTCCGCTTCTCGTGTTCTCGCAGACTGCGCCTCCCCCGCCCCCGCTACCATCCATTCGCGCGGCGACATCGCCACATAACGGACGTTCGACGTTCAAATTCGAAACCGTAACCGAAAAAGTTTCCCAACTTTTTTTTCACCGGCTCTCAATACAATTTTTAACATTAAATCAAGATAGTGCGGTGCTCCCAGTGTTGTTATAAGTGTTTGTGCTGTGTTCAATGTTTTTTTTGCGACCGCTATTTACCGTTTCAATTGAACGTTACTGTTCAATAAAAAAGCGCGTAAAGTCGCGTCCATCGCAGTGTGCCGTATAAGGTAAAGTTGATTCTTTGCGCTGGTGAAAGTAGACCTTTGTTAAGTTCATAAGGACACGGGCTCTTGCAACTCGCTCGGAACGACTCGGCTCGCTTGCATTTCGCGAGAGGTGAGCGGTGTTTTGGTATTACCTACTTATTTGCTCTTCAATCTACAGTTACAATTTACAGCGACGATTTTTTGTTGCATTTAAAAATAAGACATCTTTCACTTTAGTTAAGTAGGTACTAGTTGATGTCTACTGCAATTTCTTATGTAAATACTACGCTAATTGCCAACTTTCTGCATAGGTTAACAATTAAATTGCAATTAAAGCTATAAGCTAAAAGTATGTTTCGTTGAAAATGACCACGGTACGTGCTATTTTCGCGCACGAGGCATGTTATTATTATTCCAAAACCTTTTTATTTCTTCACCAAAACTTTTGGCTGTTTATTTTGTATAGACTAGACAGTGTGAGTTTTTTTCAGTTTCCAAAAGGCAATGGACATTTCCATTCAGCCAAGGAATTGATAATAATAAATTAATTATATTAAGCTGTTTCCACTAACAGCTGAATGCTCAAGCCATTCATGAATGCTATGCACCACGGACCGTAGGTCAGTGCCCTACAGCCTACCTGTTGCCGTCCCGCCAAGCCGGTTCCAACGCCTACGGGGACACTGAAAAAAAAAACCACAGGATTACTGAGGTTTGAATATAGATTGATCTATTTTTGCTAATTTCTTGGTCGTTAATTTATAGCTGAACATAGCCATCTGCTTTTAAAATAGTATTTTATTTTTTAACTAAATACTAAATAACTAAAGGATTTTATTTTATTTTTTTAAACAATTTACAGTAGTCGGAAAAGATTTACATAACACAAAAATATACACAAAAGGAACAGTCCTAGGTCAAGTGAGAAATAGTGAAGAGAGGAGGGCAGTCAGGCGTGTACGATATAATAAACTATTCAATAATACGATATGCCAAAAAATATACTAATGTATGTATATATCAATGATAATACATGCTTTACATACAACAATTATATACTAACTTATTAACTAGTTGTAAGAGATAGAAAATATTAGGTATAATATTGAAGAAATGCCTGAAGTGACTAATATAGAAAATATTAGGTATAATATTGAAGAAATGCCTGAAGTGACTAATTTTTCTTACATTACAATATTAATAATATCGACACTAAATTATCTGTAACCAATAACTGTTAATTGGGCAAAAAATAAATTGCGGTAAAATTAATTTTACTTCAGAAATCAAAATAAACAAGTTAATGAACAGTAAATTTAAAAAACGGCGTAATTTTTTAACTTTTTATTATATTGATATACCCAGTGTATCATGACCTAGATGACAATTACCCGGATGATAATCATCATCACCCAGTGTCACTATCACAGTAAATACGAATCTAATGACACCTCTCAAGCTAAAAAACATCGAGCCGTTCAGGCCACAGAGCGTGCCAAACAATTAATTATACACACATACGTACATCCTCTCAAAAAACATAACCCTCATTCTGGCGCAGTCGAGTAAATACCAGCTAAAAGGCATAATGAAACGAAACATTGGCATTGGCTAAGAACCAGTTTTTCGCACTCCGGTTTTTTTCGTAATTATAAAAATTGAAGTCAATGACAAAGCAACGGAGATTCTACGGTATTCAATTAAATCAGTTGAGAAATAATAAGTTAGCCAATGTATTTTGGTGTTTTACTGATGACACAATGATAGACATATTAAATCTGGACCATAGTCTGGTCTGTAACAATGATACCAAATATCCAGAAATACTGGGACCTTAATCGTATTTTTGCTGGTATTATACTTTGATATGGGATTTATATGCATTAGTTGTCAATCTATCATCGAAAATGTTAAAGATCGATTTCATTACTACTTAATTAACATTAACATGAAAAAGTACATGATATAATACAATACTTATTTAAAAATTGAAATGCATTGTCCTGCCTAATATGGTAGGACAAGTAGGCGACTTGTTGGTGACAGTGAAGAATCTAACCAAACATTTCTAAAATTAAATGCCTATCAAATCATGTCAATTGTCGCAATAAAATCAACTGCCGTTTATTTCCATTCAAACCGTTAACACCGTGTTCTTTACAATCTTAATTGCTTTATTAACTGCCAGCAATTAATTACGCCACTATCATCGCAATAAACTAGACTCTTTTAAACTTCTCTCATGAATACAGATTAGAATTTCTAATCACGAAGCAAAACTCCTCGGAGAAATTAGTGATGGCTGTATAATAAAAACACTAAACAAGATCACGACGAAAGAGTTTTTGTTGTTCAAGCCACCTGCAAGTATTGTCGAGTGTAAAATCAATAAGGCTTCCCTAACCACATGTGTTTGAAACTTACATTTGGTAAAACAGGACACGCATTTTGTAAAGCAACACTCTATTTAAGAGCAGAACTCAAGCACGTTTTGAGGCTCAAGTATGATATTTGTTTTGTACTTTTAAAAGCACCTAAAGCTGTTATAAGTGGGGTACATTTCTAAACTCTTTAACACGATTTTCCTTTTTATCAAGTTCTTGTCTCTGCAGTACCTTGTTTATATAAAAAATATCAAATGTAGTTTTTAATATATGTTCACTTGGAGGAAGGAACTTGGACTCTGGATCACTCTGGATATTTTTGGACAGAGACTGAAACAGTTCGGCTGTTGAATGATGTTGTAGAGGTCTCGTAAATAACTGCAGGAATTCTAAAGTGACGTCATGCGTTTGAATCGATCCATTGTTCGATCCGCAAACACCATCTGTTGCAGATTGTAAATTGTAATACAAAACTTCGGTACACATTCTCGTTTCGCGTCACGCCATTAACGCAGGCCTTTGTATTGTAATTTATTATGGCGATTTCGTAATTCCCAATCACCATTAAAGGCTTCACAATATGTCTTGAAAGTTATTGGATGTTTCTTTCTGATCTGTTTAATAAAAATTATAGTTTTGCTGATTTGTGAGTTTATTTGTTTGTTACCACTTATTATAATCGTAATGAAAGGAGACATTCCAAATCCGGCCTCCACTTTGTACACTATTTTAAAAAATCTAGGAAAAATCTAAATATTATTTGGAAAATACATACTAAGTATAATTGCATTTTTGATTTGAACAAAAACTTCCTTTTTTGTTCTGAAGGGAAGACGTTCACGTTATCTCATTTCATTAACGCCATCTTTATTTCTAGGTTGAGTGTTCTCTATTCTGTGCGTACTGATTTTTTTTAAAAAAACTACACCAAAATATTCCAAAAAGTTTTTTTTTAATTATTTGACAGTAAAACCGTTTCAAAAAGTCCAAGCCGAGACACATCATACAATTCGCCTCTTTTGACATAAATTATAGCCTTTGGCATGCAGAAAAAATACTTTTTAACTATTTATCCCGATACACTTTGGCTCCCATTACTAGAGCCCGTGCAGAGAAATTCGCGAGCAAAAATACTAATAACAAATTTAATTTGTAGAGCCAAAGGCACTGAAGTAAACATGTGTACATTATAGGAAGCACGTAGCTTACATGTCAGTATGAATTACACTTGATAAAACAATACACAGTAATTACGCACGCGAAACGCAGATGTGCCGAGTCGCTTCGACCAAATGTTACGCACTTGGTGTTGAGTTGCGACTAAGCTATAAAGTTATTCCAAGGGTCGTGAATAAGGGATATGTTATGTTTAGCTTGCGAGCTTGAATAATGAAGTTAATTATTGTGTACTGACTCCGCATTCTTTTAAGTTTGATTAGATTCTACAAACTATTTGTTGTACATGTTTTTGAGAAGAGTAAGAGTTTCCATTAAATAAGACTCAGTTTAAAACTCACAGACCACCCAACTATCTAAAGATTATATCGAACAACTCTCAGAATTTAATGCCTATTTTTCAAATGCTATAATTGTAATTTTTGTAGAATTCATTTGTATTGTTCTTTTTTTTTACTTAGAGGATGTCATTTCATTGGTACTATCTTTATTTTTTGGTTGAATGTTGCCTGTTTAGTGCGTTAGAATATAATTGTTTGTCCAAAAGCAAGGCCAAGGTATACCAAAACGGTGATTAAAACACTTTTATAATGACGTTTTAAAATTAGTAGTGTACGTCAGGGCCGGGCTCCATACCTTTGTGAAACGTCTTTTTAATTTTTAAAAAATATTTAGACATTTTTTTATCTTTGAGACAAGTTTCAGCCCATATAACTATGAAGCTATAAAATGATAAAAAACAAACGCGTAGGTAATTTTTACTAACTGCAGGACGGATTTCTCGTGTTAGATCTTCGCAAAGGAAGCTAAAGATGAAACTACACGGTTCACGACGTGACACTCGTTTTTTAAACCCAAAAATATCCCCAGAGACAAGGATAGTCCCGTGGCGTGGAATAGACTATGAGCTACAAGTATATCATGTTACACGAACAAAGCTTAGCTGGAGTGTCCCGCATCCGTTCTTAAAATAACTTCAGACTTGTTTTTAACACGTTAAGCTCGGCTTATAGCTGCTCTACACAATGGGCCATCGTGTGGAAGGCATAGTTGAATGGCTAATGGCGCGGTGCAATGGTCTGACATTGCCTCGATGTTTTTCGCCTGCACATTAAATGACAGCAGCCAGTGATTAAGGGGTACACTTGACATACTCAACCTTTGAGCATGAGTGTTGAATTCGATTTCTAAGCTACGAGAATAACGTCATCATGATTATCAGCCGGGAAACGTCCACTGCTGGATATAGGCCATCTCCACGGTATGCCACAGCGACCGGTACAGAGCCACTTGCATCCTTTACCAGGTCGGGATCTTCAGATCCCTGACTCGTCGAGCTATGTCGGTGATAATAGTTCGTCTACGGATTCACTCATTCCGGATTTTATCACAAAATTACGTCTACCATGTCATTTATGATACGATACTACTAATGTCAATCGAAGATCGAATTGACAGTGGTGTAGCGGGGTGTTTAGTGGACTGTATTTATTGTATGCGGGTTTTGAGTTGACGCACACCTCGAAGGAAAATCCAGCTACCCAGGAATATAAGATAACAATGGTAGCTGTAGTAAGGAGGAAATGCACAATACCTTAAATTTCTCCCTTTTTTGCTTTCCCCGGGGTGCACGGAGCGGAGGTAAGGCGGCTCGAACTGCAATCTTCGACTTTTCTTTTCTAAGTGAGCGTTGACAGTTGACTGCTCTGTCGTATGCAATCAACTATATGTATTGTGCGGGAAAAGGACGGAAGACAGGATGGTTCTACGTCAACTCAAACGCCGCGGTTATTTTACGAAACATTTAGCGCATTTTAAGCGCAACCATTGCCCCCCGGCTTGAAGGAATGCCTTCAAAACTAACAACTAAACTAAACTAAGCCCTAACCTAAGACATAAACATACTAGAACTATTGCCTAGGTAAGGGACACAGACGTATAACCGGACGTAAGTACGTTCCGGTTGCGGTCCTAACACGAGCAACCCGTATCACACCGTCGTCGGCCGGAAATACCTCTACAACGACACCAAGTGGCCAATGGAGAGGAGGCGAGTTCTCAGTGTTTAGGACTACGACGGTTCCAACGGCTACTGGGTTGGACGACGTATTCCACTTGTCGCGGGATTGTAGCGTGTGAAGATACTCTGTTCTCCACCGCTTCCAAAATGACTGCACTAATTTGTCTAGTAAGGCGTGGCGAGAGAGGATATGAAGCCTGTCTTCGCTAACTTCGAGAGCAGGTAAATATCTCAACGGCGACAGATTTAAAAAGTGTGCGGGAGTCAACGCAAGGGGTTCTGAAGGATCGCTAGATAGCGTTCGACACAGCGGTCGCGTGTTCATTATAGCCTCTACTTGCGCGAGCACAGTACTCATTTCTTCGTACGTTAAAATTTGTTCACCGATGACACGGAATAAATGCATTTTAAGGCTTTTTATATTAGCCTCCCAGTTTCCACCAAAGTGGCTAGCGGCGGGTGTATTCAATGACCACGTAATGCGATTTTCAGCCAGAACGTGGGCAAACTCTGTGTTGAAGTGTTTAGACTTCAAAAAAAGGTGAAGTTCGGAGATCACGCGTTTTGCTCCAACGTAATTTGTTCCATTATCGGAATACATTCGCCCTACAGGACCGCGGCGAGATAGGAATCGCTTAAGAGCTGCCATAAAGCAATCCGTACTTAAATCACTTACCAGCTCAATATGAATCGCGCGGGTTGTCATACAAATGAACAAACATATATAAGCCTTAATTGACCTAATACCACGACCACGCGACGGAGTCACCTTAAAGGGGCCCGCGTAGTCCGTGCCTGTATGCATGAAAGGCTTTGCGGATTGCAAAACACGACAACCTTTATGGTCAGACATTTCAGGAAATGTAGGTTTAGGCTGAAGTCTAAAACAGGGGATACATTTATGCACCCTATTGCGAATTAAATTCCGTGCAGATAAAATCCAATACCTTTGTCGTAACAGTGACATAAGTAAATCTGGACCTGCGTGGCAATTGATTTTGTGATGATAATCCACCAACAAATTCAGAATATGATGTTTGCGTGGTAAGACAATCGGGTGTTTCTGACAGAAAGTCAGATCAGAATGAGTTAAACGACCACCGACTCTAATAAGCCCATTTTGTAAGAATGGCTTAAGTCGTTGGAATGAACGGCTACAATTCTTTCCAGATTGCAATTTAACTATCTCATCCTGGAAGTATAAGGCTTGCAGTTCAGCTAGAATTTTATGTTCTGCGTAGGTTAAGTCTGCGGCTGATATGAAGTCTCGCGACGGTAGTAGCTTCATAAAACGGCAAACATACACCACACACCGCAAAAGCTTACTCCAAGAGGAAACGCGATTCGCTAACGCGATAATAGGAGACTCTTCTAGCGAAACATGCGCTACAAAAGAAAGTTTCTTCTCTTCAGGCGGATCTGAAACCGTAGAGGGATTAAAGGCGTCAAACGGCCATTCTGAAGGGTTAGACTTGGTCCATGATGGGCCATTGAACCACAGCGGGTGATTTATAATTTGTGCGGGAGTAAGTCCACGTGACAGACAGTCCGCTGGATTGTCTGCGCCAGACACATGGAAGAAGTTTTGTGGGGCTAGCAAAGATTGGATCTTAGAAACTCTATTGGCAACGAAAGTATCCCACCTGTGGGGAGAAGCGTGGATCCAGCAGAGAGCTACTGTCGAATCAGAAAAGGCGTATACTTCTTGGAATGTGTATTGTCCTCTATAAGCGTCAATAATGCGATCCAACAACTTTGCGAGCAATAGTGCAGCACAAAGCTCAAGCCGAGCGAGTGATACGACCTTGCGGGGCGCGACTTTTGATTTGGCACTTATAAGGTAGACGGTATTAACTCCGTGATTCTCGACGTGGAAATATACGACGCCTCCATACGCCTTCTCACTGGCGTCAGCGAACCCAATGATGTTCACTACACTACCCTTTATAACGCCAACATGACGCGGAATTTTAATTTGCTCAAGCATTGGGAGCTCTTTCCTAAATCGTGACCACATTGCAATAATGTTGTCGTCAGGAACGTCATCCCAGTCACAATTGCTTAGCCATAGCTCTTTAATGAGTAGCTTGGCGTACAATATCACAGGGGCTACGAAGCCTATCAAATCCCACAACCTTGCAACGCAAGATAAAATGGTGCGTTTTGTGCATTTATCAGCGGGTGTACACACTTTAAAGTTGAAAGTGTCGGAAATTGGTGACCAGCTTAAGCCCAAAACTTTATGCAAGTCATGTTCTCCAAACTCCTTAACGGAGGGGAGGCGATGCGTAGGTGGAATGGAATCCAACACAGTCTGAGAATTACTTGTCCACTTGACCAATTCCCATTGAGCACCCTTAAAAAGATCAATGAGCTCACAACTAACAGTGGCTGCTTCATCTTCACTCATAACAGAATAAGCGATATCGTCCATGTATAGGGACCGAGAAACTATCTCACTTGCGCGGGGGAACTTGGAACCGTCATCTGCGATCAACTGACGGACCGTGCGTAATGCGTGGTATGGGCTTGACTTAAGGCCGAAACAAACGCGATTAAATTGAAAAACAGTAAGCTGGTCTTGCGGATTAAAGCGGTATAAAATGCGTTGATAACGTCGAAAAGCTTTGTTCATAATTATCTGCAAGAATTGCTGACGACAGTCTGCGGTCATAGCAACGGCGAAAAGACGAAAGTTTAAAATGATCTTAAAAAGATCGCCTTGTAAATTTTGTCCACAATGCAGAATATCATTGAGCGAGTTTCCAGAGCTAGTTTTACTACTAGCATCAAGAACGACGCGTAAGCGAGTTGAGGTTTTATCCTCACGAACAACTCCGTGGTGCGGTATAATATATGAAGGAAACGGGGTTTTATCGGAGTCGTCAGCGGGTGCGGGTGAGATATAATCTTTTTCTAAATATTCATGTATGACGTCATCATATGCCTGCATTTTTCGTTCAAGGCAGAGGAAACGTTTCTCAGCAACTTGACGGGAGTCACCCAGTGAAAATACATCCCCTTTAAAGGGTAGCGTGACAGTATACCGACCGTCGCTATCGCGTGTAGTAGTGCGAGTATACATTTCTTCGCATCTTTGATCATCAGGGCTGAGAACTTGCGGCATGTCCACCTCTTCGAGTTCCCAGAACTTGCGTACTACTGAGTCCATGGGCTCGACGGAGCAACAATACGACACGGAAGTATAATCGTCAAATTTAGCTGGAGCGGTGCCTACGATCACGTATCCTAACACTGTCTCTAATGCAAGAGGTGTGACGTGCGCGGGGTGACCTTGAACCTTGCCCGACAACAGCAGGTGCGGGAAAATAGAAGCACCGATTAACATGTCAATGCTTCCTGGAACGTTATAAGTATCGTCGGCTAAGGGTAAGTTTTTAAAGTTCGAAAGCATTGAATCGTCAACGCGAACGGTAGGTAATTTTTCTGTCACCTTATCTACGACTAACGAACACACATCAAAATTGATGTTTCGATTAAATTGCGAAAATATTTTTACTTGTACTAATCCCTGCGTAGTTTTAGTGGAACCTCCTATTCCCTTAACAGTAGGACACGTCGGACTTTGATAAGGTTTTAATCCCAAGCGATCACAACATTCGCGTGAGATGAAATGGCTCTGAGACGCGCTGTCTGCCAGAATCCGTACATAATGTTCGTCGCCTCGAGCGTCAACCACAACAACGCGCGCCGTCGCTAATAAAACGGTTGTTGTATTGTGATTGTTATTTTCGTTGTCATTAGCAGACAGGGTGCACAAAGAAACGTCACCATTAGACCGCGAGGGGCCGGCCGCCGGCGGAGGCGCCGTATCCGTACCAGACGAGGTGTTATTCGGTGGCGGACCGGTTCCGCATGGTGAGGATGTAGTTTTATTCTCAAAATGCAACATAGTGTGATGCTTGAGCTGACATTTATGACAATGTGTATTAGAATTACAATTCGATGCGCGGTGACTTTTACTTAAACAATTAACACAGAAAGAATTCGATTTAACAAATCGAAAGCGATCACTAGGTGTCAATTTATGGAAACCCGGACATTTATATAAATGTTCGTGATGCGTACTGCATAAGTTGCATTGAGAATGCGGTTTACAATCAGCTGTAGTATTTACATAGCTTTGCGTAGACTTTGGAGGTCGCCCTAGCGAATCAATTTTTCTATAGAAACTTTTCTTAACTTCTTGTTTTAGAGGAGAAGTTCGTTGTAATATTTTAATGTGATCTCTAATAAATGACACTAGGTCATCAAATGACGGTATATCAGCGCCGCGTTTGTTCAATTCGAAAGTGCGAGCGGTTTCAGAATCTAACTTTTTCAAAGCGATATATAAGAATATAAAATCCGAAAGTTTATCGATTTTTAAGTTTTTCAATGCTGAAACCGAAGACGCGAACTTGTCCAGAAATTGTTCGAGGTCGTTAACGCTCGCTGAATTTAATGTTTTCAATTCTAAAATCTGCTCTAAATAAGAAGACGCTAGAAGCTGTTTGTCTTCATATCTACTTTTCAAGGAATCAAAAATATCCTTATAGTTTTCAGCACACGGCGTTATGCCTGCGAACACAGACTGTGCCTTGCCCGTCAATTTCCCTATAAGGTAGTACATCTTCTCAGAATCTGATAACGCAGAATTATCATGGACAGTGTTTTTAAAAGCTGTATAAAATAGCGGCCATGTTTTTACGTCACCATTAAATTCAGGCAACTCAATAGGTGGCAATCGCGGCCGGTCTCCTCTTATGTCCTTGTTTACATTCGGTGACATTTCCAGCGATCGCGCTGCACGCTTGATGCGACAATATAAATCCTCAAACGCGAGTAAAGGCTGATAGTTGACAGCATATTTAGGATTCAACTTCAATTCAATAGAATTTATCTGATCCAACACACTTTCGAAATCGTTACGTAATTTATCAGTTGATTCTAAATCACATAAAAAAGATTCCTTTTGATATGCGTCATCAAGATTATTAGACTTATCAGCAATTGTTTGTATGCGAGAGAACATCAAATCTCTTTTTGCGGTTAAGAGTGACAATTTATTTACGTCAGTCATTATGAAAATATTATAGTACGTAATATTATTACTATAATATGCGGTGCGGCGGAAAACAGATGTGAACCTACACAGGTAACGTTATAAAAACGACGCGGGGTGCGGGCGGCGTAACGAGATAGCTCGTACCGAAACAAACAAGACGTTAAATAAACGAACCTACTAGGCTATACGTCTGTTTCCAAAGATAACTACGATAATTAAATCGAGTACAATATGCGTTATTGACTGCAAATAAATGCAGAGACTGTTCTGAGAAATAGCCGGTAATTTATTTTTCCACCCACCCTACATTTACAATAATTGATTGTAGTTGCGAAAACGAATAGAATGATCAAAATTTCGCCACAACTTAACGTATTTATACGTAATAGTAAGTTATCCGGGTCGATTAGGACCAAAAATGGTGTAGCGGGGTGTTTAGTGGACTGTATTTATTGTATGCGGGTTTTGAGTTGACGCACACCTCGAAGGAAAATCCAGCTACCCAGGAATATAAGATAACAATGGTAGCTGTAGTAAGGAGGAAATGCACAATACCTTAAATTTCTCCCTTTTTTGCTTTCCCCGGGGTGCACGGAGCGGAGGTAAGGCGGCTCGAACTGCAATCTTCGACTTTTCTTTTCTAAGTGAGCGTTGACAGTTGACTGCTCTGTCGTATGCAATCAACTATATGTATTGTGCGGGAAAAGGACGGAAGACAGGATGGTTCTACGTCAACTCAAACGCCGCGGTTATTTTACGAAACATTTAGCGCATTTTAAGCGCAACCAGACAGGATCGAACCCAGACCTCGATTTTTCAAGGAATGACGCTGTTTTTAAATTCAAATACTATGGTTTTTTTAAATAAATAAAAATTGATTTACAAGTCTTAAGCTAATTCATATATGTATATCTATTATCTATTATAAATACATATAAGGTATATGTACTCGTATTATAGATTGACCCCGTTTCGTCGCCACAGCCAGCGCCCGCGCATTCTGATTCTCAAATTGTGAAATACCCGTATAGTAACGAAAATAAGTATAACTGTCATTGACTTGGTAAAACGATGGAAATGCGACTGAATTGCATTTACGATTTGTGCACCAAAACTACTACAATCGCATGAAGTTACGACTGTTATCTCTGTACCCTCAGTATATTCAAATGTTATGTTGTGTGAAATTGTTATTAAGAGTAAAGGGATAAAAAATATCATTTTGCATACATTAAAAGCTCCTAAAATGAATATACGCCGCTATTTCATATCATTTTAGACTGTTTTTTCTTAGATTTTTCTGAAATTTGTTCAGTTTAAACTTGAATTGTTTGTTCGTAAATCCTATGTAAAGAAGTTGACTTTAGAAATGTTTTTTATCACTCATTTAAATAAATTGAAGAATTTTCACTGCAAATGCGATTAATACAATGTACGGCGCGAAGTAGGTGACACGACTTTCCTAGTTGCTCGTATATCTTTGTAACATGTCTAAACCTTTAAATCAATAGCAATAATAGCAGTCATTAAGGCAAATGACCCGCGCGTGGGAGGAATTCCCATTCGGATTGTCTGACATTTTGGACAAATTCTTAACCACGCCTTATTTAGTAAGAAGTACATTATTCCTTCAGCTGACAAAGATCACTGTTAAAAATTGTACCCAAAAATTTTCCATTCTTCACCACGCTTGGTTTACGAGCTTCTACGAGGTTGCTGAAGTAGCAACGAGCAGTTGTCGCTCAAAGCACGGAAAACCGAGTTTTCATTTTTGTAGGAAATATGTCTTTTTTAAAGAAATGTTTCATCGTCATATACATATGTCCTCACTGCAGGGGCTCAGGAAAAGAAATGTTTGCAACTGTCTGAGATTTTCTTTAAAGTGAACGACACGAACGACAAAACAAAACAAAGTCTGTCGCTTGCTGCTTTGCCCCTAATAAGGATTGTCAAGTGCGAAAGGGAGACCAATACATCTATCTCCTTCGTGTCGAATATCAAACAAAAGAAAGCGTGGAACGCTCTCGAATGTTCCTGATGATTCCGAAAATTGAAGGTCTAGGAAGGATCTAGAAACAATACCGGGTATATAAGGCGCGACCCGAGCTTCGAAGTCAGTTCATTCCACTGCTAAAAGTTTCTAAAGCAATATGGTCTAAAAATGACTATGTTCTGCCTGCGTGGCCTAATGTTTACATGCTTGGACTAGTAATCTGAAAGTCCCGGGTTCGATTACCAGTAGCATAGGCACTCGGTTTGGTTGGTGCTACGGCATTTTCTATGTCCGCCTGGCTAACTACGGACATGCTACTAAAGTCTGCAGTCAAAGCACTGTTGTGTTCCTGTATGATAAATAGCAAACTTAGCTTAACGACCATATCGTCACTGAGGTGATATAAAAGCGAAGTCCAAAACCAAAAGACGTTTTTCGTCTGATGATGAAACTAGGTCTTTTAATACAAAGTAAGACACTAATTAACTATTTATTCTACCTACAATTACAACACATGCTTAACATTTTTAATGAACAAAGGAGTATTTAGCAGCCATTGTAAAGCTATTGTGCAGAGCCGTTCCTAATGACCAAACAAATTCCACAATATCGGTCAACTTCGATAGTGGCTCAGCTACTGTTTTGGTCAACAAACAAACTTAAGGCGAAGTTTCATACCACATTTCTGTAGCCATAATCTTTTAAAATATAATAGCTGGATTTCTGTAGTAAAATCTAACAATAGGACATCAGATTGTGACGTCGCGAAATGAGTATCATTAACATACAACTTCACAGTGAATCACAATTTACATTTTAAAAACTTTTTCGATTATTGTTCAAAGCGCCATCTATGAACCATTAGCTGCGTAACTGCTATTGTAGCTAACTATAAAGTTGTAAATTAATGGTATTCATTTCGCGATACCATAATTTCAGCTCCTATTTTAGGTAATTGCTGATCAAAGCCGGATATTCTATTTTAAAAGTTTATGGCAACAGAAATTTTGTATGGAAGTATTAGAAGAGGGATCCCTTTTAGACGTTCTTACTATTTTAAGTATCTTATTGTTCTTTTGCTATACAAGTACACACTGAAGGTGTCAACTACCGTTGATTTTCAACTGACTTAAAAAAATGAGGTTTGAAATTCGACTGTATTTTTTTAATGTACATATATTACGCCATAACTGCGCCAATTTTGAATCGATTTTGATGATTCTTTTTTTGTTGGGTAGAACATACTTCAGAGGTGGTCCCGTATAAATTTTATCGAAATTGATTAAGCGCTCTTTGAGAAAATCAACAAAAACAAAATATACTTAGAATTCTACCTCTAAAGGTGAACATTTTAGGGCATGAATGCTGTGGACTTTTAGGCAGTTGAAGTCGGTTTTTTAGTTCCTTTTGAACACTTCAATTATGTTAACTATAAATTGGAGTAAATTTGTAATTTCGCTTTGTAAGATCAACTTATGCCATCCAGTTGTAATTGAGGTATCTATCACTTAAAGTTTGTTATTGTAGTTAATGAAGGGCACCTTTGAGACTTGTGGGTCACTATCATATTAGTGTAATGACCCATTGGTCGTTAAACTTACTCTTTGATACAACAAATCCCAAATCAAAACTCTTAAATGAGTTATTATTATAATCTATATATAATAATCTTCTTTATAGAAATACGTGAAGCAAAAACTTTGCACCCCTTTTTACGAAAATTGCGCGGACGGAGGAGCATGAAATTTCGCACACTTATACTCGTAGTTTATATAGACGAGTGCAGAATGATAATATAAAAAAATTAAATTATTTATGGTCGACTTTCGACCATTGGGCTACCACTATTATAATATTTATATTTATATATATATATATATATATATATATATGTATATATAATATATTTTCTATTGAGCTTTAAATAATTCTTTTTTACCATTCTCGTTTTAACGGTGTTCTTTCTTACTTTAAATTTGATCCAGTGCGTATTCTTACAAAATTTGTAATTTTAAAAATGATTTTATATTATTCAATTCTATTGAATTAGGAGTGGGCGCCATTTTGAAGAAGAAAAAAACAGTAATGAACAGTTGAAATGACAAGTTATTTTTTGGTGAATATATTTAATTATTTATCATTTTCATCAGACTCCGAAAACGAAAACAGGAAAATTGAAATTAATAACAAATAACATTCCCTTGGATCCCTTCGATCTATGAAAAAAAAGCTAATTACTAAGTCAACTAACGAAAATGATATGGCTGTTTAAGCCGCATTTTAGACGAATTCCTTTGAGATGCAATATAGGCGGTCAAATATCCTTATTGAACTATCATCATAAGATAAATTCCAAGTGCAAACCCATTAAAAAAACGCCACCAACGCCAACCTGCCTGTCAAGTAGTATCCAGAGTTCTGGCAAATCTCCTCGTACGCCAACTTTAGTTTGCTATTTCGTCGAAAACAATAGTTCTCCACTGCGCTGTAATTCAATCATACTTTATTAGGGTCAATTACTCCGAATTACACTTTGAAACGATTTATGGCCTAATGATGTTATAAATGGAAGAACAACTAATTAATCTTATAATTGGTAAATTTAATAGCTGATGTTTTGTAACAGCTCTTCGTCATAACTAAATACTGGTTTCTTAAACTGTTTCAGCGTTTATTACTGACGATTGTTTCCTCAGAAATAGAAATTGTATTAACATTTTTTAAATGTATTTTGCACTTGGCCTTCATTTCATCTCACGTGACGATAAGGCGGTTGGATTGTAAGCGTGCGCACCTAGTAGCCTCAACCTAATGAACCTTCATACCGGATCACAACAGTGCTATTTAAACTGCTGTTTGGCGGCAGACTTAGGTGGTAGCTAGCCAGGTGGACATAGAAAATGCACCACCACCAATCAAACCGATATGGGACCCCCACTGGGAATCGAACCCGGGTCCTCCGGATTGTGAAACCAATATTTAGCCATTAGGCCACAGCGGCGGTTAAAATATGGATGTGCTGATGAACTTGCTATGACTTTTTTTAACATTAAGGCGATCCCTCTCCATCAAAGTTTTATACTTAATTTCTGATGCCATAATCTTTTAAAATATACTAGCTGGATTTGTGCAGTAACTATCTAACAATAGGACATCGGATTGTGATGTCGCGAAATGAGTATCATTAACATACAACTTCACAGTGACTCACAATTTACATTGTAAACACTTTTTTCGATTATTGTTCAAAGCGCCATCTATGAACCATTAGCTGCGTAACTGCTATTGTAGCTAACTATAAATTTGTAAATTGATACTATTTATTTCGCGACACTATAATTTCGTATCCTATTTTTAGGTAATTACTTATCAAAGCCATATTTTAAAAGATAATGGCAACAGAAATTTTGTATGGAAGCATTAGGAGAGGGATAACGTAAACCGAACTTGCTATGCCTCGTTTGGATGATGTATTGAACTGTAATGAGCCATACCAGTTGTAAGTCAAGATCGTAGTATTAACTTGACCGAGTAACCAGTCTGGTTACGCGCGTCGCGGGTGCAGCATTCTTGTGCGGAAAGTAGCGGGTAATCTTGCGTTAAAATATGTACCAATAAAAAATTACGTCTGTATACATGCACGCGACATCTAGTCCGCTTCGAATACAATGCGCTGCCGTCGAAATATCTTGTGTTGATTTACAATCGACTTCAAAAAAGGAGGTCCTCAAATTAGACTCTATGTTTTTTCTTCTTTTTAAAAGCTTTTATTTAACTTGCAATGTTTGTATGTATGTTACGCGATAACTCCGCCAATTATGTACCGATTTTTATGATTCTTTTTTTGTTTGGTAGATCATACATGAGAGGTTGTCCTATATAAATTTTATCGAAATTGATTAAGCGCTTTTTGAGAAAATCAACAAAAAGCAAAATATATACCCAGATAATCCTCTATGAGTTGTTTTTCAATTCAAGTACATTATCCGATTGCTTAACGGTGAAGGAAAACATCGTGAGGAAACCTGTATGTCTTGAAACCGCCGCCCACCCGCGTGGTGGACTATAGCCCATACACTCTCTATAGGAGAGTAAGCCTGAGCCCCTGCAGTGGGGACGTATATAGGCTGTTGATGAAGCCTCAAAGGGTAAACTAAACATTTCAAGTGATGAATGTTCTAAACTTGTGGCAAAAGGGCAAGTGAAGTCGGTTTCTTAGTTCTTTTTGAACGCGTTAATTATTTATTACCCTTTAGAAGCAATAGGCGAAATATAAAGTTACAATAAAAAAATAACTTACTACATCAATGGACAACGAACGAATTGCATAATAGTGTTTAACTTTTTTTATTAATTATGAAAAAATATAATTACACTTTAACATATTTTTTATAATTTCGGGACCTTTGAAAACATTCTATTGGCTCTGTTCAAAAAAGGTTTGGAACCACTGATCTTTATGTAGTCTACCAGTCTAGAACATTGACATCTGAATGAAACTCATAATCTGTAGCCAGTTGTCACAATCGCCGACCATGGCAGTGGAACCACTGTTTACTAAACAGGCATGCCGTCATGCCATCGAAGCTCTACTGCGGAAACTCGACACGTTCTCACTTTGTAAACTATCTTTCGATTTTATAAGGATTGATAACATTAAAGTTTAGTGTCTATTGACTATGTGCGAAGTGGGTGGTGGGGAACGGCAAATCGATCGTAGCGCACGACGTGGCAGAAATGTGCAATAATTCTGGGCTGTCATGTGTCAAATTGCTTTATTTTCATAACTTCCTTTATAATTTTAAGTAAAAACGTAAAAATTTGCGATATGGCTCATAGTACATGCTGTGTCGTAAATTGTAAAAACAATGAGAAAAACAGTTCGTGCAAGTTTTATTCGTTTCCAATAACAAAGTGGGCATTACAGCAAAGACAAAAATGGATAGCTGCTGTGAAGAGAAAACACAGTCGCACTTAACATTTGTAACAACACGTTCATCATTTATCTGGAATTAAAATAAACAATAAAATAATTAATATAAGTAAGCTGACATGAAGCTAACTCAAATATACTATTTCTATAACTTGATATGTAGGTAGGTATGTACTCACATTTAATGATGTTTTGTAGGGAGTTTGTGTGACAGACGTTTGTCTTATGATCAGAGCTCTTATTAAGAAGCTTTTCCCGTTCGTTCTAAGCTCTTCCACTTCTCTCACATGCTGTGCTAATACTAATTTTTTCCCTTTTTGCTCAGTTTCAGGTTGGAAATGTATTTTATGCTTAATCGATTCAAATCCCGTACGTATTATAATATCCATATTTTTCACGTGGAAGAAAATCGCTAGGTATAATATACACACTCACTTTTTACACTATTTTCTTCAATTTCGTTGAAAAACTAGTCAAAAATCAATATCACAAAAATATCTTATCATCTAGTTGACATGATTTGACAGATGACAAGTCCTGAATAGTTGTGGCCACTAGGGGCGCTGTCATCGCGCACACAACGAATAGACGCAAGTAAATTAAAAAAAATTGATAAGTCTATACAGGGCCTAAAATTCAAAATGGCCACATAACTTGTTTGAGATGATTAACAAATTACTCATTAAATTAGTTTCTTAGCTCACACGTTACCAGTTACTACACGTCTACTTATTATGCAAAATTGTTTCTGACAATGGAAACATTGAAAATTATTAAAAAGAAAGTTGAAAGCAATAATTCTTTTTGGGAATATGCCCTTGGGCATAACAAAACCAGCTCTTAACATTTATTAAGTTATGCTCCATAAACACCATTAGTTACACATTTCGCTCCTATATTTGGCTTTATGGTTTTTCTTCAATCCCTTGCACACTGGTGCGAGACCCTGCGGGTATTAAGTCGATCCACTTTCAGCCTATCCTATGCATATTGGCTCTGAGAAGGTTTTTATAAGAATTAAAATGTAGTACTCGTAGCTGTACCCCTCGACTTCTTCCACGTAAAAAGATATTACAATAACCCGCCTATTTTTGCTGGGTTTTCATTTTGCTGCCTTTTATACTATCTGTAAGATGCCTATTTGTAATTTTTTGGGAACATGGAAACTGACAGCGTAACATATTTTAGATATCATAAGCAAATGCGTCTAATGTCAGAATTGTTGATCCGCCACAGTCCTCTGCCATGTCTCATGCAGCTACTACCTGTCGTAGATAGTAACCGGTAACAACGGATTAACGTGACTAACGAAGCACGGAATCATGTCACAAGCTGAAAGTCTCAAAAATAGTTTTTATAGTGATATTAAAACCGATATTTGTACAATAAATTTTATCAAATTATTTGAATTCGATGCACACTCGTAAATTCAATGATGATACTCGTAACAACGTTAGACAATGGTAACGCTCGTCTGGTCGTTGATTCGGCCATGCTCCAGCGCACCTTTCGTCGCTAGTCTCTGTCATCGACGTCCGATGGCTGCGTACCATTTAAATCATAACATATTATAGAACAAAGTCACCCGCCGCGTCTGTCTGTACGCGATAAACTCAAAAACTACTAAACGGATTTTCATGCGGTTTTCATATATCAACAGAGTGATTCTTGGGAAAGGTTACGGTGTATGATAAGTTATGGTTTTGTGTAAATTGGAAGACATATGACGATAATTGTTGAAGAGGTCGGAAAAAAACAAGCCGTTTGTGAGCGTTTATCGAATGCACTGCCTAATCCGTTTGAGATATAACAAAACAAAGTATGGTGGGATTGTTTGTCTTATACAGGTATAAAAACAGTCTGCGATAGCATATGTCTATCTTTAAAGGATAGCTTATTATACATAAATGCATCTTATGACAACATATTCATTATCAGCTGCATTAGTACACTGTTGGACGTAAGCCTTCCCTCATAAATCATACATTTGACCTTCTGAATGCTATAACCGCCTCCGTGGCCTTGTGGCTGCAGGCTTGGACTCACAACCCGGAGGTCTCATGTTCGATTCCCTATCGGTACTGGTTTTGGGTTGTGGCAAGGCATTTTCTATGTCCAGAGCTGGACATAGAAAGTTGAAGTTGTAGAAGAAGAAAGTCGAAATACTCCATGTGGTCTATAAAGCCCTAATCTTTTTTTATGTATGATGGATTTGAACTTGGTCTTCATCTGACCTGATGGTAAGTGACGATAAGGCCGGTGGATGGAAAGCGTGCCCACCTAAAAGTCTCAAGCAAATTAGGCGATCTTCGAACACTATAATCCTTACAAAGTGTAATCCATTAATATAATTATTTTATCTATCGTTTACCATTTCCAAGTATTTCCCAAGAGGATTGTGCGAAACATCCATTAGCCTAAATCGATTTTAAACCCTCAAAGATAAGATCTCAGAGAAACAGACAAAACTACACAATACGGGGAAAGCATTAGTATTCTGGAGCCGTTCAATAATCTTCCTGGTTGATGGGTTTTCTGGAAACGCTTGTGAGTCATGCAAGTCTGGCTTGGGAACGAATTGGATAATCTTGTCCAAATAGAGAATATGACTCATCTTTTATATAATTTCATGCGATGTGTATGATGTGTGAGAGCGGAGCTTTTTTTATATTGGGTTTAAGATTATTTACCGTATTATTTATTAGCTGTGGGCGCGATGACAGCTCCTAGTGACCACAATTGTTCTAGATTTGAGATCTGTCTAATTAGAGCAACAGGATTGTTTTTCAGCAAAATTTAATGAAAATATCTAAAAAGTTTGCGCATATAAGTTATTTTCTTATTCAAACTGTCATTTTTACTAACTACGGGATTTGGAATTGATAAAACATGATATAAATGACACGTTCCGCGAATATATGGAGCCAAGGCCTGGTCTTGTACACTTATAATTTTAGAAGGTCATTATCAAATAAAAGTGATTTAGTTACCATTTTTGTATATTTTGGAGTAGTTTATTTGTACAAAAACATATAAAACGCACGAAACAGGTAAGGCTTAACGTTGAAAACAAAGATGGCGTCAATGAAATGACATTTGACGCTGTCACTTGGTACAATAAGAATGATTTTGTACAATGCACAACACACGATTTGGGCAGCGAGAACGCTATATGTAAAATCAAATTTAGCATAAACCTGCGTCTGTAAGTCTATCCTGTTTCCTCATATGTAATACGCCGAATGAAAAAAGAAGACCAAAATATTTTCAGGGTACAAAAAAAAACTGAGACAAGGTAAGGTGACGTTTCAGGACAGTCATGTAAGAAGGTTTTATCGAATGGAGTGTTGAGTTTTGTTTCTCAAAGAAGAGTCTATTATATCATAAAATAGCTTCTGCAAACGGCAGACCTTCACCCGTACACTGTAGATATTCCTACAGCTCGCACCAAGCGTTTCGCTTCCACATTTATCGTGCGTACTGCAAAAATATGGAATACACTACCGGTTTCCGTGTTCCCCGAAAATTACAACTTGGGAATCTTCAAAAGAAGAGTAAATAGGCACCTTCTAGACCAACACGTAACATCGTCGACCTCATCGTCACTTACCATCAGGTGAGATTGAGGTCAAGTGTTGGTCTATCTTTAATAATAATAAAAAAAGCTATCATCTAGAACCCCTGGCGTGTTGTCTAGAGTTCAATAAACAATTAAACACTGAATTTCCACGATTCATAAATAATTCATAAGCATTTTATAAATAATGCATATTTCACATAAACGATGCTCAGATAGAAAATGCCTGTACATTCACGTAAGCAATGATTCCGTATGGTCAGCTGGTTAAAGATACTTTATCATTAGATCAGCTATAAGTTTACCAGTTAACTGAACACGAGCATTTCTAACAGATCGCCACGTCAAGCGAATTATATTTTAAAATAAACGTCATTTGAAAATTCAGCTCGCGCCGAGCTCTAAGCTCCTTACAAAGAGTTAACTGGCTCGCTGGAGTAATGTCTTCTCTAATCCGCATTCCTATTATTCTGATGTTTAAAAAAATTATTTTGTGATTGCATTTGGCTTTCGTCTCGCCTGATGGTAAGATGATAAGGCCGTTGGATGGTAATCGTGCGCACCCAGAAGCCTAATTAGGCGCTGGCTCTACTACCTTTCATACTGGACGTCCACTTCTGTACAAAGGCCTACTCCATGGTACGCCACATTGACCGCCACCTACCGGAACGCTACAGTGCTATTAACATTGCTGTTTAGCGACAGACTTAGGTAACATGGTGGTAGCTAGTCGGTCGGGCATTTTCTGCCGTATCACCAACCATATCGATACGTCTCCACTGGGATTCGAACGCAGGACTGACGGCTTGTAAGTCCAAGCCACTGATGTGTAGTCCCAGAAACATAAAGCGTGTAGCCATTTCCGGAAAATGCCGTCTAACGTTTCCTCAAATGGCCATTGAAACGGGAAGAATATTGACGTAGGTATTCTTTTAATTATTTCGAATTTTAGTATGAGAAAAATGTTTAACGTCTCGTCACGACACACCTGTACAAGTACATGCAAGCATTTTGAGCTACTCGTAGTGTAATTAGTGAACTAAAACAGAGTTATAAATGAATAGTTTTAGTGTATGAACAAAGTGTCTTCGCCTTACTTGTCCGAGAAGCCATTGATGACTGGCCAAACCGTCTAAGGGTCTGTATTAAAAACAGGGGTGGTCATTTTGAGTAATAATTATATTTTATTGTTGATTATTATCTACTTAATGTTTTAAAAAAATTAGAAATATGAGTTAGTTATTTAAAAAGTTATGCAACTATTATTTCGTCTCAAAACTTATGAACACACGAGGTAAAATAATTAATATTAAAGTTGGAATTATTCTTCCCTCAAAAATAAATAAAATAAGAATAAATTTATAACTCTTAAAGTTATATATAACATTACAAGTAAAAAAATAATATATTTAATAAAAAAAATTAATACAAAAATTATTTTTTATTAAATTTTCTCTTGCTATTACTATTAAAATTCTAATTCAGATTCTTAATAAAATTAATCCAAAAGAAATGATATCACAAGAATATATATATATATATATATCGTAATTACAAAAATTATTAAAAACTAAGAATCGTCAATGGACTGACGACTTAGAAATAAGTATCAATAGAAGTTTAAGTTAAATTTAAATTACTTATTAGCTTATGTAGGCTAGATTGTAATAAATAAATTGATTTAGAAAAAAAAATACATGCAATGAAAACACCACACAAAAACCACATTTAAACCTCAAAATGGTTTACGATTTCGTGTAAAATATATCTCTAGAGGTACACAGTATTTAGAATGGTTTTCATCCGAGAAAAGCTGAAAATTACAGCGCCGCAAAAACTGCTCGACTGTCAGGAACCTTGGCAAAGCCATTGAAGGCGCGAGATGACGGCGGCACATGATTGATGTGCAGTATTTATAACATACAAAACAGATTCGCACACTAATTTAGCGGAAAAGGACGGATGACGTCATCGAGTACACATCGCGACCTTGGACTTGACACATGTTTAGTGATTTGCCGTGAAATGTTTCATGACTTCATGGGCACCTTGAACATTAACATCCGTTCGCTTCGCATCATCATCAGCCGGGAAACGTCCACTGTTGGACATAGGCCTCCCTCATGTTACGCCACATCGACCGGTCCCGAGCCACCTGCATCCAGCGACTCCCTGCGACTCTAACCAGGTCGTCGGTCCATCTAGTGGGGGGACGGCCTGGTAGACGTTTTCCAGTACGTGGTCGCCACGCGAGAACCTTTACTCCCCATCGGTTATCGGTTCTTCGAGCGATGTGGCCTGCCCATAGCCACTTCAGCTCACTGACTCGTCGAGCTATGTCGGTGACCTTCGTTCGTCTACGGATTTCTTTATTCCGGATTTTTTCACGTAGAGAAATTCCGAACTTAGCTCGTTCCATTGCTCGCTGAGTGACTTTGAGCTTGTTTATTCGGCCCACAGTAAAGGACCACGTTTCGGTTCCGTATGTCATCAATGGCATTTGTCTTTAGACGCTGAGGTATTTTGGACTTTGGCTTCGCATGCTCATCGCATCACATGATGAGCTCGGTTCCCACTTGACAAGTGCAATACAACACAAATTTATTATTATTATTTTGTGTTCTCTTTTCCTCTGTTCATGATTTACTGTATTTGTATTATTTGTTGTGTCTTTTTTTGCATTTATTTTTTCTGGAATCTTGTATGTCTTTCTGTATTGTGTTTGTCAATAAAAAATATGTCTATGTCTATTACTAGGTTTTGCGTGTATTGGTTCGAACGGGACAAAAATTTGTCTATTGCCTTCTCCAACATTTCAACCTAGGGTTGTGGCCGAAGAGAACATGGACGAGTTATCATTGATTTAAGAGGCTATGCTGTTGTCAAAGCGCCCATACAAACGTAGTCCAGTCATATTTTGAGTATTAAGCTATGAAAATCTATGAAATTTTCAAGACACAATCTAGAAACAAATATCTGTGTCGGTGGTGAGTCAGATTTTCGTTTAAATATATACTTCCAGAGTTACAGGGCGTCAAAGTATTGTATTTTTCGGTAGTAAAAAGCCCCAACTTTGAACCTGATTTACAAGAGTATGAATCAATTTAGAACAATTTGGAAAAACCACCGACATCTGAAATTTCATTAGTATACTGTATTAAAAAAATGGTTACATAGTATACTGTATCCTTCAAATGATCCCTGGACTACGAAACATCCAAATAACGGGTGGATAACATCGCATAATGTATGCTGTCTCGCCGTACGCGCTCGGGTAGGATAGGGCTCGGAGAGGGACAGCTACAAAACAATTTAACCTTGAAACCGACCACGTGGTCTTACCAACATAGCCTCTTAAGCTGGGAGGTGCGATAAGCCCTACACAAATAAATAGTGTCTGTGAGCTGTAGACCTCGCGAGCTCCCTCATACTTTGCCCCACAGAGCCAGTCAGTTCTTTTTAAATATCGACGAAATGGAGGCATATATAACACCCAGTACAGATTTATCCCAACGATGAAGTTGGCGCCATCTAGAACATGTTAATTGGTTTTAGCCTTATTAATTAGTTTGTAATGAGAAGATGGTTCCAGGTGCTCTGTATCCCTATATTTATGAATTCACCCAGATTTATCCTCTTGGCTTTTTTTACTTTGTTCCGGTTTTTTACTTTGTCTCTAGTCCATAATTCAACTTTCAAATAATAAGATACCGCATCGAAATGGTTATCATATCGCAGAGATATCCAGTACCTTATCTTTACAACTTTTTGGAGGAAGTACACCTTCAATCAAAAATCCCCACTAAAAAAATTCTAAAAATTCGGAGTTATCGCGTAACAATACATATAAAAATAACATACATTCGAATTTAGAAGCTCCTCCTTTTTATAGTCGGTTGAAAATCAAGTCATTCTTTTCATTATAACCAAAGCGATTTAAATATATTGTTATAACCTAATATAATATCGACGGCTTTACTGTATGTTTGTAAATAATTAAAATCAATACGTAACACGGATCGGTAACGTACGGTTATGAATCCATTAATATGTTTCGCTTTGAATGTTTAATGCAAATATCAATTTATGCTAGTTTGTAACTACCCAGCCATAGATTAAACGTTACACAAGAAGCTCCGATACATAATTATAAACTTTATGTCATCGGAATTATAATTTCACCTTAGATTTACATATTATTTGTTTATGGATGATCTCGATAAGGTATTGAATTATTCACGCGAATTGTGTAACGCCAAACTAGGTTTTCCTGTTCTTGGAACGATCATAGTTTCTTGAATGGGAAAGTGTTGTTGGGGACACACCTGTCTTGAAATCGGAAGGCTATAATGCCATATAAAACTTACAGGTCAATGCAATAAAAAGATATAGCTGTATTTGACCATTTACATACAAAATGCAAGGAAACCAAAACGTATAGGGAATTTCCCGTTGACCTAGAATCCTGAAATTTGGCAAGTAGCAAGGTCTTACAGCATCACCATAGAAATAAATCTGAAAACCAGCATTATTTAAATTTTTAGCACAGTAAAATAGCTTTTTTATATTTACAAACTTAACTTTGTAGTTTAAAGCCATACATTGGGTATGTAATGTAACCGCAAAGTAAAGTTGGTTCTTCTCTTCAATCGGACATATTTTCGGTAGAGCCAGATTTTTAGTATGTTAATTATCCATATTCTGTACGGAGCCCTCGGTGCAGGAGTCCGAATCACACTTAGCTGGTTTAATAACCACATATACCGTTCCAGATCGATTGTACCGACACTAATTTAGCGAACGGACTTTAATACCACACTAGGTCAAATGAGAGGGGAAAGAAGTCATCCCATTTCATACCTACATCACTACACCCGTGAGATATGAATGGACCCCTATCCAAACATAGATAAAATTTTGTTACCGTAAAAGTCGCTAAATGAGACCTGCGTGTGCTCTACGATCGTTTTCATACATCAAACACAATCAAATAAATCCTAAAGAATATATTTACGTCCACAGAAATCTTAATGGTAATAGAAATGTTTGATACGTTATAAAACTGTAGTAACTAATAGTCTGCATGGACTTAAGAGGCTATGTTGGTTAGACCACGTGGCCGCGTTCAAATTTGAATTGTTTTGTAGCTGTCTCTATGCCCTATCCTACCCGAGCGCGTACGGTGAGACAGCATACACTACGCGAAGTTATCCACCCGTTATTTGGATGTTTCGTAGTCCAGGGATCATTTGAAGGATACAGTATATTATGTAACCATTTTTTTAATACAGTATACTAATGAAATTTCAGATGTCGGTGGTTTTTCCAAATTGTTCTAAATTGAATCATACTCTTGTAAATCAGGTTCAAAGTTGGGGCTTTTTATTACCGAAAAATACAATACTTTGACGCCCTGTAACTCTGGAAGTATATATTTAAACGAAAATCTGACTCACCACCGACACAGATATTTGCTTCTAGATTGTGTCTTGAAAATTTCATAGATTTTCATAGCTTAATACTCAAAATATGACTGGACTACGTTTGTATGGGCGCTTTGACAACAGTATACTCTTTTAAGGAATTATCCCATAGGTATTCGATCGGGATACAAATTAGAATATATCCTTCTCTAAACTTTCACCCAAAGTATGGCCGAAAAAGCGTGAAGGCGGTTTTGTTCAGAAAAAACTCACCGATTTACGGTGGGAGGCGAGGCGAGTTGAGACAACTACGAGTACAATGTAAAGCGTGTCAGACAGGGACAACATGAGATACATCAATGCGCGCGTGTTAATATTTTATTTTACACTAGCGGCCCGCCCCGGCTTCGCACGGGTGCACCTTTATTTTGGCATAAACGTAGAGTAAATGTAATCTTTCTAGATCATTACAGAAATTTTCTGAACTTTCCAGATTTTTGCTAGCTACTATCACCCACTTACACACATCGCGACCAAACTCCCTTACTTTCAGCAAGAGATCAAGGGGTATTCACTACCCCAACGGGAAGTTGATCGGAGTTGGTGGTGATAGAGAAAAACCCAGTCTTAACGTACTAACATTAGCTTTGTGAATTATTATCTCATATTTTGCGGAACTTGATGTTGTAGTACACATTCCAAAACATTGAATTTTCTATTTTGCTGTCAATAATAACGCATAATGAGGATAAAATTTCTCGCGTTACATCAAAAGCGCATACGTCTGGTGACTTCGAAGGCTCCCGTTGGTTAATGTGCTCCGTAGGACAGCCACATAAGGAACTATTGTTACTGCGAGTGAACTTTGGTGTTTGGTGACGCCATTTCCATCGACTCTCAATTTAGACTTCCGTGGCTGTGACGTTTGCTAACCCACAAACTCAAGTTGGATCCCTTTATAAATACCGCGATATATTATTCAAGTTATGGAGACGGGTGATGGGAGGTACACCGAGGGACTGATCTGACCTTTGATCTTAGATGTTCGAGAGCATTTCGAGAGGCTGTTCGCATCTTTACTCTCACGCTAGCTTGATTTAATGGAGCAGTTCGAGATGAAAATACAATCTTAAATATTCCACACGTTTTTAGGGCTCAGTACTTACGAGGAAAAAAATCACTATTGGCGGAGTTATCGCGTAACACACACCCAAAAAAAATACGCGGCAAATTGAGAACCTTCTCCTTTTTTGAAGTCGGTTGAAAACGGAACCCTTATAATCGTAATCTCACTTTTTGTGTCTGTCTATCCGACCGGGCTAAATATCTCAGGAACTACTAATCCTATCGATTTGAAATTTGGATTAGTTATAGGAAATGGTGATCCACATTCCACAGGTGCTCCTAGTAAAATAATTGATAGTTTTTTTCTCATGTAGATTTATAAAAGGGCAAAAGTATGGGGGTATAAATTTCTAATGAGGAACTAGGTCACGTATGGTATCGTAGAAAAGAGCTTCATTTGTACATTCTAAAAAGATTTTTGTTTATTTTATTTACTGCAGAGTTTTTGACTTATCATGGAAAATGTGTTTAAAAATACCATTCTCTGTCATCTCCGAAGTTTCCATAGGGAAAAATTTGAAATAATCAAAGTAGTACTTTGTGTAAATCCCTGCGACGTTAACCAGGTCGTCGGTCCATCTAGTAGGGGGACGGCCTGGTAGACGTTTCCCGGTACGTGGTCGCCACTCGAGAACCTTTACTCCCCACCGGTTATCGGTTCTTCGAGCGATGTGGCCTGCCCATTGCCACTTCAGCTCACTGACTCGTCGAGCTATGTCGGTTGCCTTCGTTCGTCTACGGATTTCTTTATTCCGGATTTTTTCACGTAGAGAAATTCCGAACATAGCTCGTTCCATCGCTCGCTGAGTGACTTTGAGCTTGTTTATTCGGCACACAGTAAAGAATGAAAAAGAAGATAGACAACTCGTCATGGCATAGAGAGATGGCGCATGCGCATGTTGATACAGATTTCATCAACACCAATAAACATCGTGTCGTTTAATCGAATCATCTGATTCCAACACTCACAAGTGTTGCGACAGAGTTAGCTGAGAGGCCGCCCGCCGCCCGCCGCCCGCCGCGCTGCAGTAGCCGTAAATCTCAATTTAACGGATATTTCATCGCATCTCGACAACAGACAAACCGTTGCCACTTCATTCATTCAGATTGTACAATTGACGATGTGATTTAAAGCCCTGTAGTCACGGCACATACAAGCGTACAAGAGCCCGTAGTAATAGCCCGGCGTCATCATCAAAAATGTCAAATAAAATTTAAAGTTGAACGACCTCGTGCTAAAGCCGCGCTCGATTTCAAGCGCATCTAGCTGTGACTGTGATTTTGTTGTCTGGAGAAAATCCTGAAACATTCTATCATCCGCATATTTATATTTTGTCCCTAGACTTTTATCCGTCTTTTGTTTGAACCTACAAGGGTACCTACATCTTTATTAGGAAAACCTATAATATCTAATATAGTCTCATTCCCAATTTGTCCTGACCACATCATGCCCCATGGTCACCCTACATCAATAGTTATTATTATTATTTGATTGATACACTAGCAGCTCTTGGAGCTGATGCGTGTGTATCACTGCATGTTTTAAATGTTTATCTAGTCTGTTTCTGAAACGATTCACTGAAGTAGCACTTATTACGATTTCAGGGAGAGCGTTCCACGCACTCCTAAATAGAGTCTTGGTGAGCTTCATTGAGTGCCCTCTCGATCGACTGTTCTGGCTCACAGGGAACAAGGTTTTGATGTTGCTCACATTGTAGTGTCCATTGAGTATTTTTTGGTGTTTGACACTAGAAATCTTTTGAAACTGTATTTTCTGCTCATTTTTACACCATTGCTTTAGCAACACTGGGTGGGGAAGAGTATGGTGGACGGGTGCGGGCCAAAGTAACGACCGCAGAAGCCGGCTGTAATTTCACCAAAAATTGCATTCGATCTTTTTCCCAATAAAATTTTCTTTGTTTTAATGTTGTTTGAGTTCTGTTGTGTGAACATTTTAGGCTCGGCGTGCATGTCTAATCCGATTATAATCTAAATAATGATTTTAAATTTTATATGTATTTATTCCCGCGTTAATCCTGTAAATCTTTGTATAATTAACGTAAATGACCAACTTTTCCTCACAACCGAACACCGAGTTATCTCTCATTTCCATGTCGGCTGCGCTGCGCGGGCGCACGCGGAAGTGTCGACCACGCTCTGATTGGCAGACGAACATTTGCATAACATCCCCACGTTCACTGTTACAATGTAATACGGTGCATTTTGCCTTGGGATCGAATGGATAGATTGAGAAATTGTTTGTGACTAGAAGAAAAGAAGACAGAGCTTTTCACTTTTTCAAATACCTCCGTTGCGTGAATCGATGGCGTAATTGGTTGGTGGTATGACTCTTCTATGTAACATCATGCTGTCTAAGTATACCGCCAAACAGCGGTGCTAACAGCAATGTTGTCTTACGCTAATGAAAGTCAACAATTTTTTAAATATATTAGTTACCTCATAGCGCCGCCAATTTTGAACTGGTATTTATGTTTTTTTTATTCAGTAGGCTTTATTTCAAGGGATAAACTTACTTAACATTGAAGTTTTTATTTGATCCTGAATGGGTAAAAACCGGCTAAGTGCGAGTCGGACTATCGCAACAAGGGTTCTGAACGATGTAATGATACGAACCTTAAGAGGGTATGCTGTTGTCATAGCGCCCATACAAACGTAGTCCAGTCATATTTTGAGTATTAAGCTATGAAAATCTATGAAATTTTCAAGACACAATCTAGAAACCAATATCTGTGTCGGTGGTGAGTCAGATTTTCGTTTAAATATATACTTCCAGAGTTACAGGGCGTCAAAGTATTGTATTTTTCGGTAATAAAAAGCCCCAACTTTGAACCTGATTTACAAGAGTATGAATCAATTTAGAACAATTTGGAAAAACCACCGACATCTGAAATTTCATTAGTATACTGTATTAAAAAAATGGTTACATAATATACTGTATCCTTCAATTGATCCCTGGACTACGAAACATCCAAATAACAGGTGGATAACATCGCATAATGTATGCTGTCTCACCGTACGCGCTCGAGTAGGATAGGGCTCGGAGAGGGACAGCTACAAAACAATTTAACCTTGAAACCGACCACGTGGTCTTACCAACATAGCCTCTTAAGAAAGTTAAATATCTCGACCGGATTACTAATAGTAAGTTTCTTTGTTTCTTGATGATTTTATGTCACAATCCTACTAATATTATAAGTGTGAAAGTTTGGATGTTTAGATGTTTGGATGTTTGTGACGCTTTCACGGAAAAACTACTGAATGGATTTGAATGAAACTTTACAGTAATATAGCTAAACATCAGAATAACATATAGGCTATAATTTCTAAAGACATATTTTGTAAATTGTCCAAAATCACACTTATAATATTAGTGGGATTACATGGGCAATTTTGGCATAACAAAAACGCGTTGCCTAGCAACCGACCATAGAATATGTAAATTCGTTTATACAAACTTTCGCGTTTATAATATTGTTGTGAAGACTATTTGATTGTACTACGTCAGATATTGAAATTTATTTTGTTTCTTTAAATTATTAGACTACGTAACAGAATAAAAACACTATTTTGTACCTTATACTGTATAATAATTTGTTATATATACGTCACCTGTGCCTATCGAACAAGTAGAATACATCATGAAGTACACGCGGACAAAGTCGCGGCCGGAAGCTAGTTTTCTATAAATACTATAAATTTCAAGCATTAGTAGTTTCTGAGATAATCCGTTTTGACAGACAGAGACAAAGCGAGATTATAAATAAGGGCTTCGTTGCATTCGACTTTCAAAACGATAAAATTACGGACAGTTTCCTAAAATCCTTCTAAAAAATTACTGGCCGATTAAAATCATAATATAAGCGAAAACAGTTATCTTTAGAAATATTCTTTTGATCTGTCTGTTCAAAAATGCAGCATGAAATTAGATTTGGTTCTCAAAAACGTATTATAGAGGTCTATTTTAAAATGTGACGCGTGAGAAGCCGAGTTATCACTTTACTAGCTAGTTATCAAAAAATAGCTCCGTCGACATTTTGTTAGTCTAATATACATTAGACTTTACAAAAGGGCAAAGCATACACCAAAGAGGGGACAATACAGTAACCTTGAGAAAGTTATTTATTTCGAAGATTTACTTGTAAATGAACAAAGCTGGGTAAATATAATGAAGACGCAGGATTTACAGTAATTGTAGGAGGTTGTAATAAAAATAAATAATGGTAACAGGAAATAAAGGCCGTTGTTAACGTAAACATTGAAAACCTTGCAGATGTAACATTATTTTATTACTAAGGAGGTACTTCATGAAATTTTGTAAATTAAAGTCATGCGCTGAAAACTTGATATTTATTGGGATGTCATAAACGTTATGTCATCATCATCATCAGCCGGGAAATGTCCACTGCTGGACGTAGGCCTCCTTCATGGTACGCCACATCGACCGGTCCCGAGCCACCTGCATCCAGCGATTCCCTGCGACTCTAAGCAGGTCGTCGGTCCATCTAGTAGAGGGACGGCCTGGTAGACGTTTCCCGGTACGTGACGTTAACGTTATGTATTGTTTATTAATTATTTATGTGTTTGTAACACACAACAAGGGCGTACCATTTTCAAGGATCAGGGTAACCTAAATAAGTCATTTTAATGTATTTAACTAATTCAGTACATAATAGTAGTGACTTTAATTTACATAATTAAAGCGTTCAAAAAGAACTAAAAACCGACTTTGACTGCCTTAAAAATGTTCACCCTTAGAAGGGCAATTATCTGGGTACATATTTGGTTTTTGTTGATTTTTTCAAAAAGTGCTCAATCAATTTCGATAAAATTTATATGGGATCACTTTTGAAGTACGCTCTACCAAACAAAAAAAGAATCATCAAAATCGGTTCACAACTGGCGGAGTTATCGCGTAACATACATACAAAACATACAATCCTTTTTTGAAAATATTATGCAGTACCTTCTTAAGGTACCTACTGTTTCAATTTAACATTCACATACATTCAAACATTTAAATATACTTTTATTATATTTCACTAACAACTAAATACACATGAATGTGAAAAATAAAGAAAGGAAATACGCTGGAGTATATTCTTTCTTCACTTTTTTTATTGCAATTGAAGGCCGTTCCCTGACCCATAACAAATCCAATTTCTGTCTAACTTCCTCTAGTACGATACCTATTATTGTAAATATTATATTATGTCAAATTGAATATCAATAAACGATTTCATGGGTTCCATTGTCCATTTGTCTGTCCGGTCATAAGAACATTTCCCTGCTTTTTGTGACATGGCGTGCGAAAACTTAATGCTTGGTAAATATCATTTCAATGTAAATAAGTGCTATTAAATGGCACCAAATCAGTATCATTACAAGCCGTTTAGAACACGAACGGGCCAGAAAAAGTAAAGGAAGAAAGAAAATAAGTTGAGGAAGGCTTCGAATTAATTGTTGCTGTAAATTGCATAGGTTAGCTATGACTTTCGCCGCATTATTATTTATAAAGTATTGTAGGAGTTCCAGCCGTGGTAGCTCAGTTGGGTAGAGCGTCAGTCCTTTAACAGTCGAGGTCTGGATTCGATCCTGGCTCGTTCCAATTTGTTATTTGCAATTTATGTATGAATGACAAAAATCGTTACCATTAGCTTTTCGGTGAAGGATAACATCGTGAGGAAATCTGCACACTCCTGAGAAGATCAAAGGTCTGTGTGAAGTCTACCAATCCAAGACAAGTGCCAACATTAAAAATCTCACTTTCGCATAGTATTAGTATCGACAATAATTCGCTACACAGGCGAAAAGTGGCCTGCCTTTCTGTATTCTATAGGTTACATTTTGGAAAGTGCGCGCAAGAGCTGTTCATGTTGATTCCGCCATCGCCATTTTAAGTATCGATCCAATAGACGTACAGCAGGGCTCCACCAATACGTCGTTGACATTCCTATGGCTCGCACTAAGCTTCTAATTTTATCATGCGTACAGCCAGGGAGTGGAACGCGCTGCCGACGTCTGTATTCCCAGAAAACTATAACTTGGGTGTCTTCAAGTCGCGGGTGAACAGGCATCTTCTAGACCAACGCGCACCATCGTAGGCCACATCGTCGCTTACCATCAGGTGAGATCGTGGACAAGCGTTGATCTATACTCTGTAAAAAAAGACAACCCTAACTGAACAATACCCCGTTGCGCAGACGCATCGATGCTGCGCATGCGATTCTATTGTTATCAAAATGTATTAGAAATGCGACCCGATTTCTGCGCACGCGACGGTATTCTGCTTCCGCTGCATGGAGCTTGACATATATACTTGTTTGATTATATTTAATTTTGGCAAAGTTTTTATTGGGATTGTGAGTTTAAAATAAGTGTAAATATCTATTCGGCTGTCGAACCCTCGCGCTTGGTGCCCTACCCCGACTCGCACTTGACACTTTCTCTTTGTGTAATAGCATGTTAATATCCCTGTTTTGTTTACTTACATATTCGAACGTACAGTCAAATGGAGTATGTGTTTTTTCTTTAACAAAAAAACGAGTAAATAATGCGCATGATTTTATTCAGGCAGTAAAAACATTACTCTTCATCACTCGGAGTGTCCTGCATCTTACTGCGATGCCCTGATATACAATGCCAAATTCACCAGCGTCTGTACGCCACAGCCGGCTTGATTTGAGCTCGCAGATTAGGGGCTCGGCGGCATTTACCAAAGGCGACATAACGGACTAATAGTATGCAGATAATTCTGTTTCTTTCTATTGAGTGTCGGACGCGGCCCTGCCTAAATTAAGAGGGTATGCTGGTGTCAAAACGCCCATACAAACGTAGTCCAGTCATATTTTGAGTATTAAGCTATGAAAATCTATGAAATTTTCAAGACACAATCTAGAAGCAAATATCTGTGTCGGTGGTGAGTCAGATTTTCGTTTAAATATATACTTCCTGAGTTACAGGGCGTCAAAGAATTGTATTTTACGGTAGTAAAAAGCCCCAACTTTGAACCTGATTTACAAGAGTATGAATCAATTTAGAACAATTTGGAAAAACCACCTACATCTGAAATTTCATTAGTATACTGTATTTAAAAAATGGTCACATAATATACTGTACCCTTCAAATGATTCCTGGACTACGAAACATCCAATTAACGGGTGGGTAACTTCGCGTAGTGTATGCTGTCTCACCGTACGCGCTCGGGTAGAATAGGGCTCAGATAGGGACAGCTACAAAACAATCCAAATTTGAACGCGGCCACGTGGTCTAACCAACATAGTCTCGGAACTAAGTCTGAATTGTTTTTAACAGCATGCTGTTTCATAATCAGATTTGTGCTGCGTGGGAAAATTCCCGTTCCGACTGTCCATTTTTGGTACCGCTAAACCTCTGCTCCCACGATCGTTCCCTAATGGCGTGTCATCGCCGTGGCCATTGCACGCAGAGGACGTGATCTCGATTTTGGTGATAATACCATGCCATATAGTCGCAATTTAGGTACAACTTGAGATAGACACGGGCACGACCGAAAACGACCGATCGTAATCAGTTTAGAATTCGAATTTCGAAAGCAGTCTGAAACAAAAGCGAAACGAAACAAAGTTCGTGGTACAGCAAAAAAACGAACGATGATCCGAAACAAAACGAAACGAAAAAACTAGGTGCCCTGATTCGAAGAAATGGTCCGAAGCGACACACATAAATAGCCTTGTGTTGTATACGAGTATGTCCCCACTACAGGGGCTCAGGCCTACAGCTCTCCTACAGAGAGTGTATGGGACATACCACGCGGGCCCAGTGCGGAGTGGTAGACTTCACACACACCTTTGAATTTCTTCTCAGGAGTGTGCAGGTTTCACGATGTTTTCCTTCATCAAAAAGCCTATGGTAATGATTTTTAACATTCGTACATAAATTCCAAATAACAAATTGGAACTCATTGGTACGAACCTAGACCTCGATTGTTTAAGGACTGACGCTCTACCCAACTGGGCTACCACTGCCAAAGCGACGCAGCCATTGAAATTTTAGTTACGCGATATTTTTTAATTATACGAGTATGTAATTACGGTAGCTTCATTTTCTTATCATTACTTTGTCAATGACTCGGGGTTTTTTGTGGAATAATTTTTATTATGTCGATATGACTCCCTAGACGAGAGGCCCAGTAGCTGCACGCTAAGTTTGCCCCTCTGAAGTTCCATTAGCTCTCCGGAATTTGGAACATTTACAGATGGAATGTGTGTGTATTATTTTCTATAATAACTATCCCTAGATGACATATAACACTAGGACATTTCTTTCCATCCGCTAACTTGCCTTGCCTCCCATTTATACGTTAATAATTGCTTCGCGGTCTTTTGTAGCTAACTTCAGAAGGGCAAACATAGTTTGCGATGTATACATGTTCGTCCACAGCAGTGACGTCACCTGCGCCTGCCCACGGAGTTGTCACAGCATGTCAGATGGCAGCGATAACAACGCGTTCTGCATAAACAAAATAATTGTCTCTCGAAGCACGTGCGCTCTGTGGGTCATCAGCGTGTTATTGTTGACTTTAACAGCTTACTAGCCCAGATGGCTTGTATCCGTTTGATAGCCTTTAGCAAGTAAATTGAACATTATTAGTGTTTTGATAGACGGGACAAAGCTAAACTTGTTTCCGATTGGATTGGTAACAAGTCACTCAGTCTAGAGCGTTTCTTAACTTTTTCAGCCACGGACCCCTTTTTTTTCGAGGGGGAAATTCTGAAGATACCCGACTCCTTTGAAGAGAAGTCGGGACATGTAAAGTTTTTATTCGCTAAACCCCCTTCGGTGGTCAACCTCCGCGCAAGTCGAAGAGCACTGGGAACTCCATACATCAGTGCTCCTTTAGCGCTTCGTATTGGTCAGCCACGGACCCCAAGGAAAACAAGCGCAATTTTCAAAGACCCCTTAATATAAGAATATCAATAAACTTCAGTCCTTTTATTTTGGTTGTAAGGATATTGATTTTTAATGAAACGCAGACCTTTAAGCGCGAAGGTGTTTAATCATTTCGTTTAGTCCAGAGATGAGACTACGGATCCCGATACGTATACTCTTGGACCCCTAGGGGACCGTGGACCACAGGTTAAGAAGCACTGGTCTAGTGTCACATCACTTCAAAATAATTTAAATTTTAAAATAATTCTTTTACATTTAGTTGTCTTAAAGGCTTTTTTATTTGGCAATTTATAATTCTACAATGAGGTACCTACTATTTTGAAAAATAATTTTGTTTGTGTCTAAAAATTGTTTTCTTTTGTTTTCAGGTAAGCGTTTACCAAGAAAAGTGTTCGTGAATGTTAACGCGAATAATGGTAAACTATTTAGAAGATAGACAGCGAATCTACCTATGTAAGGTCAACATCTTACTGCGATCACCAATCCGCCTGACATGCACGGTAATTACGGCAAATCCACTCATGGAAAGTCAAATGTAATCGATGAGGGTGACACATGTCCAACAGTGGACTGAAATGAACCTAATGTGAAACGTGTAAAATAAGATAGCACAGTTTGGACACTTCATACAAATGTCGTGATATCGGTTCCTATTCCCATACACATATACCCATATTACACATATTATATACACATATTACCTGAGGCGAATGATTCAAAAATACGGTCAAACCTGTTTTCATGCGACTTGTAGTCGATCGTGACTTAAGTCGTGTGCGACGAAGCTACGAGTATGTCACACGATTGAATCAAAAATAGAGCCCAGTTCTTTCACTTCAGCTTACACCCAGTACAGATTTATCGCTAAGATAAAGCTGCGCCATCTGGAACATATTAATTGGTTTTAGCCCTATTAGTAGCTTTGTAAAGAGAAGATGGTTCCAGGTGCTTTATAAATCTCAATCTTTATGAATTCACCCAGATGGAAATGAGAATACACTGATTGTTACTCTCAGCCCATGTCATTATTATTACTCACGATTTCTAGGTACTACCAATCATTGGGTACATGCTACGGAACTTAAAAGCTAGACTTTTTCGTCATTTTACTTTGTCTCTACTCTATAATTAAGAGAATTGTCTGTTTAGAGCACGTGGCTGAAACTCTGACTCGCCACCGCCACAGTTCTAGATTTTGTCTTGATAATTTCATCGACTTTCATCGCTTATTACTCAAAATATGACGTACTACGTTTGTATGGGCGCTTTGTCAACAGCAAATCCTCTTAAACTAAACATTAAAATGATAAGAAACCTCATCGAAAAAGTGGATGAAAATTATTTTAATGCGCATCTTGAACCTTGAAATTTGTACGTCGTTGACGATTTCGTTTAAAGACCGTAAGATCAGGCAATCCCACGGGCTGTCCACTAGTCAATTACAAAATATCAGTAACAATAGCTCCCACACAGGTAAGCTGTTAAAAACCGCGTCACCTCAAACAAAGCGTTATCTGTTACAGAATCGGTTACTCATTTCGTAACAACGTTAACTAACAAAGACCTAACTCATCCTTGAGTTAACTAATCCGTTTATTAGTTACTGAGTCATGAGTTCACGAGGCCTTGACCTTGCCCTGTTTAGGAGATACAACTTGGTTTATGTATAAAGTTACGACGCATTTGGTGAACTTGTACACCGGGTGGCTTAATGGTTGCTGGTCTAACAATCTAGAGGTCCAGGGCTCGATTCCCAGTGGAACCTATCGTCTGTCCGTCTGGCTAGCTGCTACTATCATGTTAGTTAAGTTGCCGACAAACAGCAGTGTTAATAGCACTGTTGTGTTCCGGTATGACAGGTAGCAGAACCAGCGCCTCATTAGCTTGTGGCTCCTGGGCCTGCATTTTTACCAGAAATTTCGAGCGTAGCTCTTTACTACTCTACTAGGTAGTTATAGTTAGAAATAATACCACTTGAACGCCGAATAAATAAGTCACGGTCCAGCTGAACATCTGCGTCTTTGGGTCACAGCATCGGGCTGAGCTGGTGCCGTTTTCCAAGCTAACTTAATTTTGCTGTAATTATTTGTTTTTGTTTTCTGTTTGTGTCATGAGTGTGTGTGTTTTTGTTTACCATTATGTATTGTATTTATTTTTAGCTTGGAATAAATTATTTTCTTTCTTTCTTTACATAGCTCTCTAAGTGACTTCAGAAGAAGAGCTGCTGCACTCTTGCACCGCCTTCAAATACCTTCGTGTATAACGGACTGAAAGATGACGAAAAGCACCTTAAAACTTACTAAACTTACATTATTTGTAGTGTAGATTTTCAAGTCAATGACTTCTGTTCCCGTAGCAGACCTTATTCCAAGAACATTGTCCTAGCGTAACATGACCCTCGATGACACGTCACTGCAATGTACACTTGCAGCCAGCTTGCAATATGTGCATCTGACAGCTCCAATCAATCAATAGCAGTCGCAGCGAGGTCAGTCGGTCCCCTGCTACCAGATGAGTTGGTCGTATGTCTAGTTATTGAGTCGACAACACGGCTTGACTCGAGGGGACTGCGCTGCTTCAGGAAGTGTATCATTAGAACGTCTGATGAGAGCGATCTGTTGCAGAACTTAAATTCAAATAAACTTTATTGCACACACATATACATACACAAAACAAAACAGAACAGAAAAGAACATAAAAGGTACAATGAAGGCGGCCTTATCGCTAAGAGAGATCTCTTCCAGGCAACCTTTGGGGCAGAAGAATCATATAAATAAGAAAGGATAAGTGGTGCTACATAAATAAATATATACATACATATAATGGATAAACAATAGACAAAATATAGTAGATCAGGAAGGAAAGAAGAAAAGGCTGCTAAGGAATAATCTGTTCAAGGAAATACGTTTTAGGCAAGTTTTGAAGGATTGTAGGGATGGGTTCTGATGGCGTCTGATGGGTTCAGGGATAGAGTTCCATAGTCGGACACTGCACGGAAAAGGATTTTGAGTAAAATTTGGAAGAATGTGAGAGGAAGTCGAGTAGGAGGGTCTCAGAAGAACGTAGAGAGTGAGTGAGACTTGAAGAACGAAGGACTTTCAATTCAAGCTTTCATTAGATTTAACCGCCTCCGTGGCCTAATGGTTAACTGTTTGACTACTCGTAACAACGGAGCTCCCGGTTTAGAATGCCATGACGAGTTGTCTATCTTCTTCATGCAAAAGCAATAGCAACTACTAAGGCTTGTTATAACCGCCTCCATGGCTGATGGCCAAATTTTGGACGAACTATCCGTAGTTCTTGGGTAAGATTCCCAGTGGGTACCTGGGTAATGGTACTCGGTTTGGTTGGTGGTATGGCATCGTCTATGTCCGCCTGGCTAGCCACAACCATGTTACCTAAGTCTGCCGCCAATAGCACTGTTGTGTTCAGAACCAACCCCTCATTAGATTGAAACTTTTTGATTGTGAATCCAACATTCAGCGTCCTCTTCTGGCTATATACCTCGCGCTTGTATGTAACTGGAAATTGGAATACATACCACACTTTGCTAAACGAGTCAGAACACCAAGGTCGCTGACCACGGTATCCGACTGGCATCAGGTTATAAATATGAGCTAAAACGTACGCCCCGCGTATTTCACACGCGGCTGCTCATTTGGTCCGGCCCAATCCGATTACAGCGGCCGGAGAGGCTCTGCAAATGAAATCTGAATTATGCTGTTAGGTGAGGCCCTCATGTTGAGGTCACAGCGAATCACTGTACTTTACTGTATTGCTAAAGAAACAAGTACAACATCCGGCTAAGAACGCGACAAAAACACCGTAAAACACGTTTCTTGTAATGGGATACACATTGTGACAATCTGAGGAGTCTACCTACCTATTACAGCCTGTGAAAAGACAGACGTATGGCGGAGGCAAATCAAATGCAAGACATCTTTCGATAGTTTCCTGGCTTGTCATAATTTTAGGTACATAACATGACAATTTTTTGACGACATTCCCCGAGTAAAATCACATTTATTGGACTCCCCTTTTATCTTCAGAACAAAACTTCATCATCATCAGACAGGAAACCTCCACTGCTGGACATAGGCCTCCTTCATGGTATGCCACATCGACCTGTCCCAAACCACCTACATCCAGCGACTCCTCGCGACCTTCACCAGGTCGTCGGTCCACCGAGTACGGACGGACGGCCCGGTAGAAGTTTCCCGTGGTTGCCACTCGAGAACTCTCACGCCCCATCGGGTATATGTTCTTCGAGCGATGTGGCCTGCACATTTCCACTTCAGCTCACTGACTCGTCGAGCTATGTTATGACCTAAGTTCGTCTACGGATTTCCTCATTCCGCATTTTATCACGTACATTCAACAAAACCATTCAGGTATATTCTCTGATTCAGTTTTGTCTTTACTATTAAATACAACGCTCGTGTTTTTAAAGTACTTAAATTAAAACACCATTACAATTATTTAGAATTCCCGTCAGACAAGTGATGTCCTAATCAACGTAACATGAATATTCAATGAGGCGTTAAATTGGTCCAGTTCCTCGCTTCAGTAGGCATGGAGACCACTCCAGGGTCCGATGGGATGCCATTGTCCTCTTAACACCTAATTTAATTTTAGCTGCTTTGTTTTTAACAGCCTCCGTGGCCTTGTAAAGGGCTTGGACTTACAATCAGGACGTCCCGGGTTCGATTCCCAGAGGTACCAATCGGTTTTGTTGGTGGTAAGGAATATTCTATGTCCGCCTGGCTAGCTACCACCATGTTACCTAAGTCTGCCACCAAATAGCAGTGACAATAGCACTATTGTGTTCCGATATGGAAGGTAGCAGCGCCAGCACCTCATTAGACAGAGGCTTGTGACTGCGCACGCCATCCAAAGATAGATATCATCAGGTTCATTTAAAAAAATGGCCAAGTGTGAGTCGGACTCGTGTACCGAGGGTTCCGTACAGAATATGAATAATTAACATACTGAAAATCATATTTTATGAGAATAAGTTGTGCCTAGCGAAAAATACTAGCAATTCTTGTTAATTTACACAGTTAAATACAAACAAGAAAATGCGTTCAAAAATAACTAGAAAACGACTTCAATTGCCCTAAAGGTGGTTAAAGATATTTTATAAAAGTCAACTTTTATTAAGACAAATTTAAGATTTATATAGTTTTCTCATGCATGCCATTGTCAGAACTGAACCAAACGGGACCACACGGGAAGCACCAGCTTTCAAATAAAAAAAAGAATCATCTAAATCGGTTGACCCAGTCAAAAGTTCTGAGGTAACAAACATTTAAAAAAATACCCGTCGAATTAATAACCTCCTCCTTTTTTGAAGTCTGTTAAAAACGACAGACGCTGGAACAGTTTGTAATCGTAAAATTTCAAAGAGATAAAATTTAAAATTATTCTTATACTTGTGTCAATGGGAAGTATACGAGTATAAGTAATAAGCTTCAATTCCTTCTACATCGAAAAATACGTCTTAAACAGCCGTATCTTTTTAATGCGTTGACCTAGCAGCTTTATTTCTTCACAGCCCCAAGGGACTGCAGAATTGTTTATTCGCTATTAATTTCAACTTGATTCCTTCACGCGTTCCTAAGAAAAATAGTATTAACAGAAAGACGGACAACAAAGTGGTCCTATAAGGGTGCATTTTTTCTTTAGCGGTACGGAACTCTAATAATGGATATTAAACTACATCGAATTAACTTCCCGTGTGAATATGTACTTCTCTTCTTCTAGATTGATCGTAGTTCCTTTTATATTTCACATCAACAGCCTATATAAGTCCCCACTGCAGGGGCTCAGGCCTACTCTTCTACAGAGAGTGTATGGGACATAGTCCACCACGCGGGACCAGTGCGGATCGGCGGACTTCACATGCCTGTTTAAGACATGCAGGTTTCCTCATGATGTTTTCCTTCACTGTTAAGCAATCGGATTGAAACTTGCATTGAAAAACAACTCATAGGTACACGGCTGGATTCGAACCCGGAACCCTCAGAGTGAGAGTCCGAGCCTTATCCATTGCGCCACCGACGCTTCTGCTTTTTATACTTACTTAAGTATATCCTATTTCTAACTTTTATCACAGCCATTAAGGATGCCCTAATGAACCCGGTTAATCACCGGCAGTTAAACACGGGTGATGTAAATCGTTACCCCAGCAGTTAAATTCGTAAACAAAATGTTGAGATGAGTACTGAGAAGTCGCTCTACATGGTTGCGTTCTCTTTGGATACGTACATTCACTGGCAGGCATGGTCCTTTTGAATATAGAACGATCTCTATACAGTATTTGAATATAGAACACGTCGCTGTAGTAATTAGTACCTAATCTGTTGTTTTTTTCAAGTTGTGAAGCGCATATCGCGTTTTAGTATGTAAAGTCAGGTCCGCAGCCAATCTGCGAGTCCGCCTGCCCACTGCACTGGTAACATTTTTCAGACGTGAATCCATGAGCCGTGACTTTTCTATAATGTTTGACAGTAGTGAGTTGCACCACTTGTCTTTCCACCCTTCTCTATCAATAGCTGTGTACTTATGTAAAAACATCTTCAAAAGTCCTGAAAAATGTCAAATAAAATTTAAAGTTGAACGACCTCGTGCTAAATCCGCGCTCGATTTCAAGCGCATCTAGCTGTGACTATGATTTTGTTGTCTGGAGAAAATCCTGAAACATTCTATCATCCGCATATTTATATTTTGTCCCTAGACTTTACCCGCCTTTTGTTTGACCCTACAAGGGTACCTACATCTTTATTAGATATACCTATAATATCTAATATAGGCTCATTCCCAATTTGTCCTGACCACATCCTGTCCCATGGTCACCCTACATCAATAGTTATTATTATTATTTGATTGATACACTAGCAGCTCTTGGAGCTGATGCGTGTATATCACTGCATGTTTTAATGTTTGTAAATGTTTGTCTAGTCTGTTTTTGAAACGATTTATTGAAGTAGCACTTATAACGCTTTCAGGAAGAGCATTCCAAGAATGCACTACACAGTTAGGCAAGAAGTGTTTCCTTGGGTTGCTCCTACATAGAGGCTTGGTGAGCTTAATTGAGTGCCCTCTCAATCGACTGTTCTGGCTCACAGTGAACAAGGTTCTGATGTTGCGCATATTGTAGTGTCCATTGAGTTTTTTATAAGTTTCAGTAAAGTCAACTCGTTTGTGTTAGTATGACACCTGTCGAGAATGAATTTAAGATTTCGGCTCTTTCAATTCTGGTAGTAAAACCCTATATTCAATACTCTAAATATTACATTGATATGCTTAATTCATTCTTGAATCATAGGATAAAGTGTAAATAATCCTATAAAAAGCCTCTTGTCTGCCTGTAGATAATTTAACAAGCTATTTTAAGGCAGTCCCATTTGCCCTGACTTCTCGTGTCAGCCTGGTCACCCTACGCCTAGGACAATGACACTTTGACAGCCATGCGCCGGGAACGAGGTGACAGAGCCCTCAATGTTTTATTGGTTTATCTTAACGTTCATCTCACTGATTGATTCCAGTTAACTGGCGGTTTGTTTATTTTTAACTGAGCCATTCGTAATTAGGAGTTCAATTTGGATCTAAGTTTATTTTGAAGTTAAATTGTGTAGTCTAATAAGCACACGCTTGAACGATTGTTGAGGGTGTCGTACCTCTAAAGGAAAAAAATACCCTTTTATGATCACTTTGTTGTCCGTCTGTCAGTCTGTCTGTCAAGAAACTTTTTCTCAGGAACGCGTGGAAATCTACAATCCCTTTTAGCTGTAAAAAAAGATCCAATTTCTAAATCTAGGTCAGTGCAATGAAAAGATGCAACCGTTTATGCCGTATATTTTGATGATTTTCCATGAAAGCGCATCGAAACCTTCCTGAAATTTTCCTGAAAAAGCAAGGTCTTACATCACAAGTATACGAGTAAATATAAAAAGTATGTTTTAATTACTCCTACTCATTAAAATCGCTTTTACAAATACAAACTGTTCCAGCGCCTGTCGGTATATTCTTAATGCTAAAATTTTTGTTAACAATTGCTCGTTGATTTTGTTCAGGCATTCTGCATATTACTTTCTCAGTCTCGGTGCGGGAGTCGACTCGCACTTGGCCGATTTTTTTTGTAAAATGATAGTTGTAGGGACAGAAAAGGCCATAGAAAGTTTCCGTGGGATAATTTCTGAAGCCTGCGCGGTCAAACCTGCGGGCAAAAGCTAGTAAATAAAAGCGTGCTCACCTAGAAGCTATACCATAATGCCATTACCTGAAAAAGGGTGCTAGACATCGGCATACCCAGCATGCTGACCTATATCTGAACCCTAACACCCGCTCTAAATATCAATCAAGATGTCCGACCGCTGTTTCTATCAACTACCTACAATCCTATGTACACTCAACGAATACAAATAACGAACTTAGATCATTGACTTACATGAACTTTAGACATGGCATTGTTACTAAAAAGTTTGTAATAATAATTGGAGAAATGATAAAAAATGCACGTCACGTTCGTAATTCAAAACTCCTGTGTTTCGTCAGTTTATAACGAACGCCTCGTCAGTTATCATGCGTATATCTGGTTAACCGAGATTGCTACTACTATTGCATTGGATGATAATTGTAAAGGTCTACGTGAAATACGTAAAGAATCGACGAAGTTCATCTTTTAACGGGTCATCATGAAGGAGGCGTACACTAGTCTTTGCTTGCACTGTCACATCAGTCTTCTGCGCCATCCTGGCCGCCTGAACAAACAAAATGGAAGAGCTGTAGATTTAACAAAGTACCATATATCTGGTGGACATTTACTCCAAGTGTGTACTCCAAATTTCTAATAAAAGCTCTATACACATACCACAAAATCCCATAAACTTGAATGGATACATACTAGAAATCTGGCCGGTAGTTTTATTATAAACTAGCTTCCGCCCGTGACTTTGTCCGCGTGTACTTCAGGATGTATTCTACTTGTTCGATAGGCACAGGTGACGTATATGACAAATTATTATACAGCATAAGGTACAAAATAGTGTTTATTCTGTTACGTAGTCTAATAATTTAAAGAAACAAAATGAATTTCAATATCTGACGTAGTACATTCAAATAGTCTTCACTCCAATATTATAAACGCGAAAGTTTGTTATACGAATTTACATATTCTATGGTCGGTTGCTAGGCAACGCGTTTTTGTTATGCCAAAATTGCCCATGTAATCCCCCTAATATTATAATTGTGATTTTGTACAATTTACACAATATGTCTTTATAAATTATAGCCTATATGTTATTCTGATGTATAAGCTATATTATTGTAAAGTTTCATTCAAATCCATTCAGTAGTTTTTCCGTGAAAGCGTCACAAACATCCAAACATCCAAACTTTCACACTTATAATATTAGTAGGATTGCTGTTTAGACACAGTCCGGACACTTTATATAAATGTTGTGATATCGGTTACTGTTTCCATACATCGAACGCGCGCGATATTACTGATGCTCGAGCAGGTTAATTTCTTGCAGGGAGAGGTGAGGTATCGCGGATCGTCTGGGGGCGGTAAACGTTCGTTCTGTAATTCTGTGGTTTAGGTGCGCGCCATACAAAGTAGCACATCTATTGACTAAGAGTCGCTGACTTGATTAGATTGATATTGGGCTGTTGGGTGTATGTTAGGGATTTACGTTGGAAAGTTGGTCTACTCTTCTGGATCGTGGTGAGAATTGGTGTTTGCGATTAAACGGTTTGTTGGCTATAGGTTTAGTGGGCTAGATTGGATGTAAGCCGCGTTACTGGAGCTTATTTTGGAGTCGAGGTGTTTTATTAACATCGCTTGCACTTGGCTTTCGACTCTTGATGTCAAGTGAATGAATCCGCGCCATTCCGAGCCACCTCCGTGTCATGTCTACACGATTGGACGCCAGGTCCCAGGTTCGATTCATAGAGGGAGTACCTATCAGTACTCGGGTGAGAATATGGCCAAGTACATATTTTGGTACTTGAATGCTGCTTGAAGTGAAGGCTGGATTGGAAACGGGTTCCCTTAATATATATTTTCTATGTTTGAATTTAGAAAATTAACCGAAACAAGTATAACTACAGTTTCTGAAATCCTTTCCTAAAATTTAGAATGGACCTTCAGGAACAGGGTGGACAAAGTCTAGGGTATATAATAATCTTTTTCAACCCGGATGTAATTATGTGCATCAGCCAGTATTGAATCTCTTTGAGCCTTATAAAAATATTCACGTCTGTAACATTTGAATTTCAACCAACCTCCAGTATTTGAAGAGGTCGCCAAAGTTTTATTTGTGACCGTCCTCATTCAAGTCTTTTCACATCTTTTCATCTTCTTTAATAAAGGTCCATTGTTTTGGGTATTCATTTTCGTCAGGATTTATGTTTGAAGTCGAGATTCGAATTTACATTTTGAGTGACGTTTTCTTCTATAGCATTGTTTGTTGGGTGTTTTTTAGTTCGAGAGTTATTTAGTATTCCGTGGATTTCAGAGAGAAGTTTCCCTTTATATGAACACGTTACAATATTGTATTGTGTAAAAATGACAGTAACAGTCTCTTTGTGCATTCCTTTACGTCGTAAGAGAGAGCTAGTGAGTGGGTTAGTTGAAGTTCTCGTGGTTATAATTTCTGAAGTTGCGGACACAACGCTAGTAATAACCGAAGCCAGTACAATTGTTTCTCTGTGGGGTTTTGTTTGCTTCTGTTTGTTTACGTTTTGTTGTTATTGGATTGAAACTAACCATAATTCCTTCACAGAGTTATCACAATATTGTACCTATAATGTCAACAGTGGCAGTAAATAACAGGCGCTCATTATGGATGTTTACTTTTAACAAGACGTTCCATCTCTTTCTATATCACTAGTATCATCGTTGTCTATCTCGCTCTATTGCTCCATATCTCATTGCCTTGAACTCGAGACTTTGATCTTCGAAGCTATTATAATCCATACGTGTCGACTAGGTGCTTCCCGTGGCTTCGGTCGCGCATGGTGTTATTTTTGTCTGTAAGTGTTGGATAGCAGTCGATAACTTACTAATAAATCTATCTTAGTCTTGTGATTACACTGCTAGGCGAAACGAACAAACCAAGTGCGAGTCGGACTCGTACACAATATGTTTTAAATCAATACAGAAAAGATTGTTACTTCAATTAAACTGGGATTAATAACAGAACTATAAATATTATTTTAACACTACTTAATACTACACTACCAAAGACATTTAATATTAATAGACCGGACAAAGCAAACAAACATTTTGATCCTAAACTTATTACCAATTGGTAATAAGTGATTCAATCTAGTGTCACATCACGTCACGCGGCCGTAAAAGACATTTGACATACCATTGACTTATGAGATCAAAACGTTTATATGAAACGTTTCCCAATGACCGCTCTATAACCTATTACTATATTTAAATCTCTCTGTACACTACACTTGTTCTGTACTACAACACTACCGAACTAAATTATTTTTTTACGCTATAAATAATTTTCAACTGCTTTCCAGAATTCTACCGAATCGCGGAATTAACGCTCGAAGAATGTCAGTTCTATGATATACCTCGGAATCTTATTGTAATTACATTGACATAATATAACAGTTCTTTTTATACCTATATATTTTTGAATCAAATGTTTTTTTGTCATCTGAAATGTAATTTTTATTATTTTGTAAGATCCGACATTTGTTTATTGTTATTTAATTGTTTTGGAACTAAGACAAATATTTTGCTTGCCAGTTTCTGGCTAAATGTAAGAAACAAACATGTTATATATGACCGATATGTACCACATTTAAGCATAAATTAAATAGTTCTATAAAAACAAACAAAAACTTTATTTTTGCCCCTAAACACACAAAAAAACACAAATAACAGCAATTTTCCAACCGAGATTTGAACGCGGATATCTCGGACGGAATGACACGTGTGAACCACTCGGCTAAAGTGATTATGTTTGACAGCGTGAAATTTCCCATCATACTTTGCGTCGAATAATTCGAAGGAAAAAGCGCATGAAAACTCGAAAACGCGCGTTTCCCAGACATGAGACTAATCTAGATTTTTCGCTCCCGAATACCCCCAAATACCAAATTTCAGCGAAATCGCTGGAGCCGTTTCCGAGATCCGGATATATATACAAGAATTGCTCGTTTAAAGTTAAGCATAATAAAGAATTTGAAATTTGAATATACAGCGTAGTTCTACATTTAGTATTAACAAACTTTGTGGGTCTTCATCTGAGTCTGGGATCATTTTCCGGTTTGTCTAGTTTCGAACTCATACTTGGCTCTCATCATATAATACAACCCTTAGCGTTCCCCCTGTAATGACATCTGACGTGCACGACCTAGAGGGAGCTAAAAGGTAGATGCTTGTATGCAAATTGAAGTGTCACTACAGCTTCAGACACTTCACACGTTTAACGTTTTAGTGGAAGCTTAATTTATTTACATTTATGTCAGAAGGTAGGCGTAGCGAGGGAAATCTTAGAGCTAGTCCTATATGTCCTATGTCAGAGCATTGTTTGAGATGTTTCCGGGTTTAGAATAGAACCCATATCTTCCTGAGGGAGTCCTAAAAAGTGATAGTCCAGAAAATGCTTTCACCATATTTCCCAAGTAACATTACGCCTAGAACAGTGCCAGTACAATCATCAAAGGCGCTTTAACTCTCAAACAGTTGCAGTTATTACCACCGAACAAAAAATATAACAGACCCGTTACTCAAACAATCGACTTGTGTTACGAAAACTAGGTCCCTTAAAGTCTTAGGGGCTTAGTTTGCATGCAAGGTCTAAGATTATTCCTGAGTAGACCACCTCCTCCTACTAATATTATAAACGAGAAAGTTTTGATTGCTAGCCCCCAATCGGTCAATCAGTTGAATAGATTATTATTATTTATTTATTTCGTCAGAATACAAAGTTCCATTTTTGTTAGTATAAACTTAAAAACTATGTTAGTACAAATCAAATCACAATCTCATAAACATGTCAAAAATTACTTTATTATAGAGGCTACAGAGGATAAGTGCTACTCTGTCCAGTGCCTCTTAAAGGGACAATCTAGTCTGACTGCTATGGCTCTCAGGAGGCCGTTGGTGCTGCCTGTGACGCGATGCATCAGTGAAGCGGCTCTGTCTCTTATGATGGCCTAAAAGCCAGGTACGCGCGCTTCCGCAAACATCTTAGACGCGCTATAAAAAGATTCATGGGCACACATACAAAATAGATTTTTAGTACACTCGAGCAGAAAAATATGTATCCACTTTTGAACCATGTCACTTTCACTATTGCTTGTTCCTATGCAGTGTGTTGAGGGACATTTTAGTTAAAGGTAAATGTGACATAGTTTAAAAGTGGATACATATTTTTGACTCGAGTGTACAAGTTCCTGTAGTACAACTTCTCAAGTCTACGCAAACGAAGACGCGGGGCAAGAGCTAGTGCATCATCATTACCAACCAGGAATCGTCCACTGCTGGACATAGGCCTCCTCCAAAGTATGCCACAATGACCGGTTCCGGAAGTAGTGTTTTTTAGTGTAGCATGTTTGTATCTATATTTTTATGTTCGGCCACTGCCGGAATTACATAGCGAGTCTGGTTTTAGTTTAGTTCACTGGTAGTTCAGTAAATACGAGGTAGGCAGCGGCACTCAAATTAGTGTGTCGCGAAATGTGGCCATTAACGCACTCTAGAGCTCACGACGATGCAACGGAACCAGCTTTTAGGTTGAGTAGCCCTGCTTTAACATTTCGTGACCACTTACAAACGTACAGTTTTGATAAATGAAGAAATAACAGCGGAATTAGTAGAACCTCGTTCAGTAATAGTTGTTGATCCCTGCAAAGTGCGCTCAAATAGCGTCTCGGCACACGCCGCCTCTAGTCAAAGGATGCCGCCGCGAAATCAAAGTATGCCGGCTACAGCGTACACCCCCTGGTAAATTTGGCATTTTTTAATATTCAATAAATTATTTATGCTGTCTAAATTAAATTAGGTACATTATTTATTGCTCCGTTAATACAATGGGATTGACTAAACTTTTATTATTATGATATTGTATATGTCTCCGCACACCACCCCTTTATCTTTCTCCTCGCCCTGTTGACTGGAAGAGATCCCTTTAAAGGGATAAGTCCGCCAATTCTACTTTTATTATTGTTTTAAAATTTTAATTATTTAAGATGAATAAAGAGTATTCAAACAAACAGACTAAAATAAAGCCTGTATAAGATGTATTTATTATTCTGACGCTTTTACTGAAAGTGCAGGCATGACATAGGCCTGTCAGTGCACTATTGCAACTGACAAATATGACATAATTATTGATTCTGCCACCGTTTCGACAACATTCTTGTTCTCGTACAAAACAAAAGTCACCGTCTGTTCAGTTCGCGTGTCACGCTTGGCCATTGTCACCAATTAACGTAATTTCCGCTCATTGTTTGTTTGTTTGTCTAGTTGTCACAGAAGTATTAGATCTGCCTTTTAAGTTATTTGTAAAGTGACTTACAGAAAAGATAAGTTCGACCTATTCCTGAAAATGATTAGAAATGTTGCAAGTCTTCTTCGATAAAAATATAATTGTTATTACTTGGTTTTAGTTCAATATTTTTAGGGTTCCGTAGTCAAACAAGGAACCCTTATAGTTTCGCTTTGTCCGTCTGTCCGTCCGCGGCTTTGCTCAGAGACCCTTACTACTAGAAAGCTTTAATTTGGTACGGGTATACATATTAATCACGCCGAAAAAGTGGTAGAATACAATTTAAAAAAAATATTTTTTCTCCCATAGGCTCTTAGACCCTAAATATGTCATCCCCAAGTTACGTAACTTGGGGATGACATATTTAAGTTTAAGGAAAATATATTTTAAGAACATTGAGGGTCTGGGAATATCACCTTTTGATTGAGGGACCCATTTGCGAAATATTAAGCTGTAAAGTGATAAATCTTTAAAAAATCACAGTAGCAGTACGTATGCTAAAATTTAAAGGAAAACTATCACGACTAAGGTGGATTTATAGGTTAACGAGGAATATTAAAAATTACAGGCGACCAAATTATAAAATATACTTGGAGTGGTTAAAATGAAAATTTCGTACAAATTTCACTTCAAATTACTTTTTATAAAACCAGTTCAACTACGGAACCCTACACTGCGCATGGCCCGATACACTTGACCAGTTTTTTACATCTAATTCGGACTATTTCCGAATTTGAAATACCAACCAACTTATAAAACTTTTACAGTAACATGAAACTAAAGAATGTTTTATTGTTTCAGGTTATAAAACGATCTACCGCGTTTACCGAGATAGAAGGTAACATTATAAACACTGTGATTGATTCTTTATCACCCGCTAAGCAGCCTGATGATCTTTTTAACAGTGTCATTGAGAGTGTTGGCTTTAACGAGCATTTACCCGCCTACACAATTTGTGAAGTTATAAGGCATACGGTTATAAGGGAGTAAAGGTTCTCGAGTGGCGACCACGTACCGGGAAACGTCTACCAGGCCGTCCCTCTACTAGATGGACCGACGACCTGGTTTCAACCGCAGGGAGTCGCTGGATGCAGGTGGCTCGGGACCGGTCGATGTGGCGTACCATGAGGAAGGCCTATGTCCAGCAGTGGACGTTTCCTGGCTGATGATGAAGGCATACACACAAACAAACAATCGAATCGAAAACTCATCCTGTTAAAAGTCGGCTAACAACTAAATAAAAAATAACTTCGTCTGTAACAATATCTTATTAATTAAGTCATACAGTATTACGAGCATTGAAGCGAAAGTAAATTCATTTTTTACCCGCGACGGAACGGAGACAGTGTATGCGTTTAGGGTGAGAGGATGTTTGTTTGTGTGTTTGTTTGTGTGTACATACAAACCAATGTTGCCACTTATTTTGTTACCTCTATCTTGCCTCTATCGTAAAGAAATTAGGCACATACGTCATTGAGAGGAGACACGCTAATATGGATGAACTGTCCTCTACATCAGCAGCAGCCGGTCCTGAGCCTAGCAACTAGCAGCCAGTGCGTCACCGTAATTCACCGTATCCTCTCGCAGGTGGACCTGCATCAATATATTAGAAGTCCACGCACACAATACACGGACAAGTGCTAGTTCGGCAGAAGCCACACACGTGTACATATGTCCTTCACCTTTACCGTTATTAGCTACGAGTATTACATGATACAGCAGGCCACCTGCTTAGTTCGCTTGAGACAGACAGATATGTTTCGTGATAGGATATTTTTTCTAAGCCCGCCTGAGCTGCCACCGTGTTGTGTAAGGACACGAAACTAAAATTGCTCAATCCTAGGCAATATAGCTCTTAATTTGGCCGAAACCTGCGACTGTAAGTCTATCCTGTTTTCGCACACGTAATTCGCCAAATTAAAACCAAGAATGCAACCATTTTCAACAACGTCGATTTCTACCTCGTTACCTCAATCTCTCAAAAATCGAACGGAAGAAAAGAAGCTCAGGTCTTCTATAATCTAAGATATAGTCAAATTCAATTGTGAGTCTCATCCACATCGAGCAATGTTGCTCCATATAGCGCAACTATGAATAGATATTCGATAATACATAACGACTTTTGGCGGTTCAAAGTAATACTGCTGAAATAATTGACACATTTTCTTTGAATTGCTCCAGATTGATCAATTACTGTTGTGATGAGATATAAAAGCCGTGTGGCCCGGGAAAGTGTAGGGCAAATTTAAAACTTTCTTTTCCTTTACACAGTAAGTACCTGTCTTCCAACTCGCGTCCAATTTTTCAAATTCAAAACTCATTTTCATGCAACGCTCTACACAGAAACCCTTTTAAAACGTCAGTTCTAAAACCGGGCACATTAAGAGGGAACAGCAGATAAAAAATTTCATATGAAATTAAGGGTTTGGGATATAGCTGTTTTCTCAACGAAACGTTAGCCAAATTCAATCATTTTGATCTTATTCTCTTTATCAAAGAATAATCTAGGCCCGTTGGTTTTGCTTTTTTCAATATTTTGTCTACAATTAGAATTATGGGCATCTCAAAACTCAAAATTTCAGAAAAAAATTCTTTCAACTTATGGTACTCATTATTTAGAGTAAACGTAACATTTTCAGAAAAAGCAAAACCAACGGGCCTAGATTATTCTTTGATAAAGAGAATAAGATCAAAATGATTGAATTTGGCTAACGTTTCGTTGAGAAAACAGCTATATCCCAAACCCTTAATTTCACGGCAAAACTAGGCAAATACCAAAAAAAGCTTCAACTGTCCTTCTCGCACAGTTCGGTTCGGGAGGCAGGGTACACTATATCACAACTATATACTGTGTATTATATGTATAAAAATAAAGTAAGCATGCATTAGTGATGTCAATAAGCTTTATCGATTTTTTCGACTAATAGTGGTGGGAAAAATATATCGATAGATACCCTTTCTCGAGCTATAATGGTTTTACCTGTTAGTTTTAATGTTTAGATTGATCTAAATAAACAAATATAAAGACAAATAATTCTAAGGAAATTTATTTTATCTCTAGAACAGAACATTTTCCCTGAAATTCTTAGTTGTTGTTACGTTTTGTTACGTGTAAATAATTAAATATGATTTATGAATAAGTGACTTATGTTTCAAATATTTTTTTAATGTTAAAGTTCGAGTCGGACTCGCATACAAAGGGTTCCGTACCACTGTAAAATATCTAAACAGAAAAAAAACACAGAAAAAACATAACATTTATTGCATGGACATCCGTTTATTTATAACTTTTTTAAAAGCTTTTTTATATTATTTTTTGTTATTTATTATTATTGAAAGTCTTGAGAGAGAACGAGAAGTTATATGGACATCGCATGTACAAATCGCTACGGAGGCTATATGACCCGACACTTTACTGAAGATATCCCGGAGATCAGCCAGCAAGAGCTTGAAATGGCTCTCCGACAACTCAAAAACCGGTCAAGTGCAAGTCGGACTCGTGCACCGAGGATTCCGTACAGAATATGAATTAATGACATACTGAAAATCATAAATAATAGGTACGGTAATATGCACCCAACAATGCTCTACCGAAAATGAAATTCTAAGTTAAATTACATGCTACGAAGTTAAGTTTGTAAACATTAAAAAATCAATTTTACTGTGTTACAATTAAAAAATTCAGATTTATTCCTATGGTTGTGCTGTAAAACCTTTCTTCTTGCCAAATTTCAAGACATTAGGTCAACGGGAAATACCGTATAGATTTTGGGTTCATTGCATTTTGTACGGAAATGGTCTAAAATACAGCTATATCTTTTTATTGCGTTGACCTATAAGTTTCATTATTTGACAGATCTAAGGGACAGCAGACTGGAGTATTCGATATCACAGTGATCCTATAAGGATTCCTTTTTTCCTTTTTACTTAAAATATAATAGTATAATATGAAGTATGACAGTAGGAAATACGATAGATTTCGACGATATTATTATTCATGTCGACAAATAAAAACTTGAAATATTTTTTCCCAGTTATACATCTCATACACTTAAGACGGGATTTTTAACTCGTCTATTCTATTGTGTGAGGTGTCGTGAAATTACAGTTTTTTAACCGACTTCAAAAAAAGAGGTTATCAATGCGACCTGTATGTATGTAATATTTCCAGAACTGCCCAGTTTTCATATATATCTATACCAGCTTCTAAAGAAGTGTGCCAAATTTCTAAAGTGTATGTTTATTTGTCCTCCAATATATCCGGAACACACACACAAAAGAAAAACACACGTAGGGTTCGTGGATTTCAACAAAGCATTCGACACACTCGAACATAGATTTATCTGGGACGCACTGGAAAAACAAGGCGTACATGCAAAATACATAAGAATACTGAAAAACATATACACAAAAAGCACCGCACAAGTGAAGCTAGAATCTACAGGCGAAGAATTTTCGATTGAGAGAGGGGTACGCCAGGGAGACCCAATTTTACCAAAAATATTTTCAGCTATCCTGGAAATGATATTCACAAATCTGGATTGGACGAATAAAGGACTAAATATAAATGGCAAAAAGCTGAGTCACCTACGCTTTGCAGACAACCTGATCTTACTTTCGGAAAACCCGAAAACCCTACAGACAATGTTCCAACAGTTAGCGGAAGAGAGCGAGAAAGCAGGCCTGTCAACGAACTTAACGAAAACAAAAGTAATGTCAAATTCCTCACAAACAGAGCCCATAACAGTAAATAATGGAGAAATAGAGTATGTAGAAATGGACAAGACTAATAACTGAATGGCAACCACGAGATAGCAAAAGAAAAAGAGGCAGACAGACTAGAAGATGGGAGGACGACATCAGACAAGTGGCGAGTCCAACATGGACCCGCATAGCGAAAGATAGAATAGAGTGGAAATCCTTAGAGGAGGCCTATGTCGAAAGACAAGCTGTAATGTAGGAACGACCGGTTACTGATACTTAATATAAAAAGATAAGTAACGTATAAAGTAAGCATATTTTTAAGAAAATTGTAACAAAAAATTAGTTCAGCAATAAAGGCTATTTTATTTAATTTATTTTTTATATATCCGGAACTACAAGTTCGATTTAAATAATCCCTTTTTTGTTTACCTAGGTATTGTAAAACTTAGGGAAGACTGCAAGTTTCATCAAAATCGGTTCAGTAGTTTTTGAGACTGGGAATGTTAAGTGTGTATTTCGGCGTTGCAGTGCAGCAGAGCAAATTTAAAATTAATGTTTTAACTGTACTGTAATCTGTATGCCGAATAAATTATTTCTATTCTATTCTATTAGTTAAATGTTTGTTACCTCAGAGCTTTTCACTGGGTGAACCGATTTGGATGATTCTTTATTATTTGAAAGCTGATGCTTTCCATGTGGTCCCATTTCAATTTGGTCCGGTTCTTAGAATGGAATCCATGAGAAAACAATATACATCTTAAATTTTCCTTAATAAAAGTAGACTTTTAGGGCAGTTGAAGTCGGTTTCTAGTTCTTTTAGAACGCTTTAACTTGTTAGTCCTTAGACTCTAGCACTCTAGGTACTAAAACACCTCTAGGTCACCTAAAGTATCGTTGGAAGACGAACGTTCGGATATGGTGAAACTAAAAGGTTTCTTTGTTGACCGTAGAACCCTAAAATAGCAACGCCATAATTTATATTGTATTTATATGTGATAGGTACTTACTAGTCAATTATATCAAATACAACCACAGTATGTCGAGACTAAACCAATATGCGAACAATAATTTCTCAAAACGTAAAACAAGGGTTGACGCACGCTCACGTCAAGTTTATTATAATTTTGAAAAATACACTCTAGCCCAGGCGGAGGGGTAGCGACTATGCGCGGCGCGCAGGGGCCTCTTTGGGATGTTATGCAGCGTTATTTGTGTGAGTGAAAGCATGTGAAAGGCTGTATGTGTGCGTACCGAATCGCGACAGCAATAACATATTCAAATACCTACTATTCTACGGAGACTTTGCTTCATTGGCCTCTTAAGGAATATTCTTCTAAAAATGGACTGGTATAGGCAACTGAAATAAGTGTATAAAACCTGGCCAGGAATATTACATGTTATAAAAATGGTTGGTGTAATGTTGGGGAATTACTTTCATGAGAACAACTTTGATTCTTGAAATTATTTGACAGACCTGCGGATTCCTGGTGATGCTACATCTACGAGTAGCAGCATCGCATCGCACATTCCTATGTTTCTATCTTTTTCTGTCACTCAGAACCGTCATTTACTAGAGTGAGAAAGAGCGTTTGTACTCCCACTCTCTTCCAAGATTCCACTGTTCTCTTGGCACCAACGATAACACATGAAGTGTTTCTGTTTTAAAGCTTAAATTTGGGTTAATAATATCAAAGAACGAAACTCGATTATTTGATCCGCAAGTGCATTAAAGCTCCAAGAGAGAAAGCTGGCAACGTCGCCGCTTCAAACATCATATCTGATGTTTTTTAATCTGTCCAAAATCGCTCGGAAGCAATTAAAGTGAGATCAGATGATGTCAAGGCGACTTGATGGGGCGGGCCACGAAACGAGCGTGTATATAAATACCGGATTTTAAAAGTTGCGATAGCTATAGTGCTCTGTCTCTTTCTTTTCCGACTGGCTGGCAACTACCATGTCATTTAAATACGCGGTTTTGATATTTGAGGATTGTCTTGATTAGAATCGCACCTTACAGCTCACACCAAGCCTTTCGCCGCCATGTTGCTCATGATTACAGCTAAAATATGGAATTCCTGGAAAAACGTATTCCTTGAAAACTACAACTTGGAAATCTTTAAACGATGGGTAAGTAGGCACCTTCTAAAACAACGCTTGTCATCAGGTTCGTTGTTGATACATACTAATATTATAAATGCGACAGTTAGTTTTTTTCTGTTTCCTTTAGGGAGAGCCAGACTAACAAGATTTTTTATAGGGGTAGTTAAAAGGCCGGTACATGACATAGCCTAAAGGAAATACTGATTTTGAAGGGCCGTGAAAATCTATTTTTCTCACTAACGGTAGCAGATAGAGACTTGATATTATATCAATGATATCTCGAGGACATCTGCAAGGAACAGCACAACCAGAAACACGATCTGTGAAAATTTTCTCGATAGATTTATTTTTCAAAGTCTGCTCTTCTAAAGCACTTAAATTGTTTGTTTTAGGAAGCTACTTAAGATTATCAGCTTATTTTTATACAATTATGAAGGAAATTATGGTTCTTAAGTTTAGCACAAAGGATTTTTAATTGATCTTCTAGTTTTCAAGCAACGAATGATTTGTCGCTTACATTGATTTTCTTGAGACAATGTGATGCTATGCATATCTCTCTCTGCCGCCAAGGAACTAAGTATCGCTATTGCTCTCTCGCGAGCCAACGTGAAAATAATCAGTGAGTCGTCTTAATACCGATCGAACAATTCGTTCCCTTGGAATAATTATTGAGGTTCACCCGGGCAAGTGGCGGCCAAAAGTTAGTCTTTTATATGAATGAAAGAATCGCTTCTTGCCTGGCCCGACGGATCAAACCGCGGAAACTTATGCGCAGTGACAGACCATCTAGCCGTCCGTGATCCAGATCTGCTAGATCTGCATAATAATATATATATACTCTGTAGACACTTTATGAAGATGACGATCTATAGAGAAAGTAGATTTGGAAGATTATGATTCTGGCTCGGTTTAATTTCAAGTTATACTATGATATAATGATCCCTGAAAAATATACCGGTCAAGTGCGAGTCGGATTCGCGCACACAAACTCCATATAAAATATTAATAATTAACATACGGAAAATCATAGATAATAGGCTATTTGACTGGTTTTTTTGATCAATCTCATATTATTCAGTAGAGTTTAAGGAACCCAGAAAAAGTTGTATTTTTCAATTCTGGTACATATTTACTGAAAAATGTTGAATTAAAAATTCAATATTTAATGAGCGCGCCAAAACGCTAATTTGACAATATGGGTCTGCGGTGGCTTCGGTGACGTCACTTGCCTGTACTATAATCGGTGGTACATGTCACCCACATACATTTGTGCAAACAAAAGATAAAAGTGCAGTTAAATTTACATGAACAGAGTGATTTATATAAATGTTATTATACTTACTTTGCTGTCTTCACATTTTTTAGCTCCGAAGCATAAAAATCGGGATTATTTTTGAAAAATAATCCGACCATGATTGCGTCGACTTGGGGCAAGTTTCTGCTGTCTGCTTTCACAAAATCGTTGTCCATAGTGAAAGTACTTGATAAAATTTTGCGAATAAATCACACAAAAACAATACTGAACGCAGGAAAATATTATTTAAAAATTTTCGAAAGCTATCATTACAAGCACGTGAACAAGTTTACAGGCCAGTGACGTATTCATTAGACAGACCAATCAGGACCGTTTTGTGTCACGTGACAAACATCAGAAAATATGCATTTTTATTTACGGATTTTTGAATGAATAAATTATTATTTTTAATTTCCGATAGTAAATTACCATTCTTAAACTTATAATACATACTGATTACATTAATTAAAATTTTATTTTTAACATGGTCAAATAGCCTATTAATAGGTAAACGAATATACACCCGAAAATGATCGACTACACGACTCCCCGAGATTTACTATCTAGTAGGACGGCCCGGTACACGTTTACCGGTACTTGGGCGACACTCGAGAACTTTTACACCTGGCCTGCACATTGACGCTTCAGCTCACTGACTCGTCGAGCTATATGATTAGTTAAATCATAATTTAAATAAGCGAGATAAAGTTTACTTAAAATCTGGATTAGCTCGTCGAACATCAGTCCTTCCAAGCTAAACGTTGAACTTTATAACCCACGACTCTAGATTCTAGATAAATGAGTCAGTCAGTCAGTCGTCAGTTGCCACGCTAATAGTCATCAATAGCATGTTATTGGTTGCACGTGCCATATACGTGTTCTATATAGAAGTATTTGTGAAGGTCGTCCAGTAGGATCGGCAGGAAGCAGGCGCAGGCGCAGCTGTGCGATTTAACTATTGTAGCTAGCTCATTCATTGTTTGTTACATTACTTGATAGGTTTTTTTAACAGAGTATAGATCAACGCTTGGCCTCTTGGCAACGATCTCACCTGATGGTAAGCGACGATGTGGCCTACGATGGTTCGCGTTGGTCTAGAGGGTGCCTGTTCACCCGCGACTTGAAGACACCCAAGTTATAGTTTTCTGGGAATACAGACGCCGGCAGCGCGTTCCACTCCCTGGCTGTACGCATGATAAAATTAGAAGCAAATCGCTTCGTGCGAGCCATAGGGATGTCAACGACGTATTGGTGGAGCCCTGCTGTTCGTCTGTTGGATCGATACGGAATCAACATGAACAGCTCTTGCGCGCACTCTCCAAAATGTAACCTATAGAATACAGAAAGGCAGGCCACTTTTCGCCTGTGTTAGGTACAGTTTATAGGTTAGTTTAGTTGGCTGGGTGCGTTCGTAGATTGTTTACAAGCTATTCGCATGATATTTTTGTAGCGTCTTCAAGGAGGAGCTCCTCAATTTTATTGTTTGTGTGTTACTCGATAACTTCGCCAATTATGAATCGATTTTGATGATTCTGTTTTTGTTTGATAGATAATACTTTAGAGGTGGTCCCACATAAATTTTATCGAAATTAAATTGATACTTTTTTATCAAATCAATAAAAGACAAAATATGACCTCTCTCTAAGGGTGAACATTTTAGAGGATGAATGCTGTAGACTTAATACTAAAGGTGTTCTTGATAATATTGTTATTAATTTAAATGCAAATATTGTAATTGTACCACCATGTTACTGAAGTCTATCACCAAACAACTGCACTGTTGTTTTCCGGTAAGAAAGGTAGCAGAGCCAGCGCCGTATTAGGTTGAGGCAGGATGCTTACGCTTACCTTACATACAACGGGCCTTATAGTCCACCGTGGGCCACTGTGGACCTTGTCGTAACCAAATAGAACCAATTATAGTCTACTTAATTGATTGAGATGAAGAGTACCTCTGTCCTGTCTGCCTTTCAACTATCCACGCATAAATAGTCAAGAACTAAGACATTTAAAATATTTTATAATAGTAATAGAACGTAAAAGCAAACAAAAATTTTGATCCAAAACTTATTACCAATTGGTAATGAGTTACTCAATCTAGTGTCACATCACGTCACGCGGCCGTACAAGACATTTGACATACCGTTGACTTTTGAGATCAAAATGTTTATATGAAACGATTCCCAATGACCGCTCTATAACCTATTACTATATTTAAATCTCTCTGGTCAAGAATTTAGGACACTTCGTTACGCCGTGAAGGAAGGCCAAACGAAGTCACTTCCGCATTTATAATTCAGATTCTAAATAGTTTTAAAAGCAAAATAGTTAACAAGATAACACAACACACATCTATCATAACACAACACACGTAGCTTAACACATCACTACATACATTACATTTGTGTCATCATTGACACTATATACATAAATTACACAAATATTTTTTTCCTTCTTATTTAATAAAATGTAATAACAAGATTACTACCATTCACACTTTACGACTTACAATGTATAACGCTTCATAATGAAGTAGGTTTATATTTATTTATGTTTACTTTGTTAACTCGTAAAACTAGCTCTACTTAACTCTACTATTCGAGAAAATTTGTCTATATATGTACTGTCTATAAGCTGTTAATTTTCCAACAAATAAAATAAGAAAAATATTACAATAGGTTTAAATTATTAAATATCTGGGCGACCGAGCTTTGCTCGTAGTTCTTTAAAAACAAACAAAAACTATATCTCTGCCCCTGGTTAGCCATAAAGAGTGGAACAATAATTACAAACTTGAATAAATCAATAAAAACACACAAAAAAACTAAAATAAAAGCAATTTTCCAACCGGGATTTGAACGCGGATATCTCGGACGGAATGACACGTGTGAACCACTCGGCTAAAGTGATTATGTTTGACAGCGTGAAATTTCCCATCATATTTTGCGTCGAATAATGCGAAGGAAAAACGCATGAAAACTCGAAAACGCACATTTTCTCAGACATGAGACTAATCTAGATCGATTTTTCGCCTCCGAATACCCCAAAAATTTCAGCGAAATCGCTGGAGCCGTTTCCGAGATATATATACTCGTATATACAAGAATTGCTTGTTTAAAGGTATAAATTTGCGCGTAGGAAAAGGTATATGACGCATTTTATTTCCAGAACACGATATCGCTATAATAACTGCTGTTTGACGACAGAACTTAATATGGTGGAAGCTAGCGTGTCGAGGCTAGAAAAGCCCTACAACCAACCAATACAGGTAGCAAATTGAACTGATCTAATTTAATTTGTCTAAATCTATAAAATCTGGTTAGCAGTCGAAACGTCCAGCTTAGTGGTACAACAGCAATGCGATGGTTCGGGAGGTATTACCACTAATTAGTGAAGACCTACAATAGCTGGTGGTGGCGAGGCAATCATACATTCACACCGCTGAGCTTACGTTGTTTTTGGGTACAATTGTACTGTAAACCAGTGTCTCTCAAACTTTTTCCAGGGAACCCTTTTGTAACATTAACAATTTCACGAACCCCTTAAAGTAGTGGCTCTGTTTCTTTGCATGGCTTTAAATACAAGGTCACTCATTTTCCATCCCCTCACATCCCTGACCCCTTGAAGGTAGCAAATATTTTTTCCCATTTTTCGAAATGGCTGAAATATGTCTGTTTAACTTTTTCAACTTCCATATCTTTTCCCTTTAAAAGATTCTATAATTACGGACCTGCTCACAAAATTTCAGGAGAATCTTATGAGAGATGCAACCTGTAGAAGAGAACAGATGGATTATTGCCCAAACTGAAACGGAGTGGCTCCGCTCCCGCTTCTCGCTCGCTCGGTCAATAAAAACAAATTGCTGGTCTAACTGCGTGTAGTTTGTAAGTAGCTTGCCGTCTTATTTTCGTCTGTGACACGATTGACATGGTTAATTGGAGCCCAAGGGCTCCGTGGTGTATACTTTGATAAGCGACTGTAAAGTACTGGATGTAAGTTAATATACGACACTAAAAAGAGTTGTTAAAAACCATTATGAGCCCTTACTGCCACCTACCACCAGGGACCCGCAGTCTGTCCGTTCGGCTTTCACAAGGCTGTATCTTTTGAACAGGAATAGTTAGATTCTTACAATTTTCACAGAGTGTGTATGCGATTTGCCGAAAGAGAAGTAGGTTCATAGACTTGTCGAAAAAACATTTGTAACGTTTTGAATAAATTATTTGACTTTGCTATTTTTTCGGTCACTTTAGCCAACCCCCAGACCTCCCAATATACATTTTTGGTCAGTCTTGTGCTTTATGTCGTGTGGAAACCCACCTTGTTCTTGACCGCTTTAAAAAATCTAAACAGCGCTCTATGTAGCTTCTATAGTCACAAAATTAAAACACGCATAAACGAAATTAAATACAACGCTCAGGGTCATTGACTCTACAACTTACTCTACAATTAAGGGCTTAATGCCGCCCTATCACCAACCAAATCAATAGATACCCAACAAGGACTCCAGTAGCCTTTCAGGACATTCCAGCAATTGAGCCTTGTGTCTAAAATAATGATTGGGATTCCAAAGATCCAGCCACGGCGATCTCGTTATTGTAAATACACTTCATGTACACATACACATATAATAGCCGTCTCAATGCGAGTATCTGGTTTATTTTTCTTATATTTATCAAACAATACCTTGTATATTTTGAGTGAGAAGAGATAACCTTTGTCTTTACCGTCGTTGTTATCGTAACTTGGAATCTAAACACTGAAATACCATAGCCCCCTCCACATATACAATCTGTGTTAGCTCACTAAACAACATACTGAGTCATGTCATTGTGGACTGGAGTGTCCCACTCAGCCATCTTCTTTGTGTTGGCCTTTTATGATTATATATTCCATTTTTACGTCATCATCAGTAGGATGATGATTGTTAATTAAATCCCATCATAAGTATTGTAAGATACCTAGAATACGACTAGGGGAAAGAATATTCGGGAGATCGTGTGTGAACGTGAACATGGTCCTTCAAGACGGATCATGTTCACGTTCCGCTAAATAAAACCACGCGAAAAATAAATTTAAAACTGCATTTCAATAGGTTGTTTAAAATGTTCGACAATCGCGGGTGGGTGTTGGCGTACAACTCAACTCAGAACAATGTTGCCAACATGTGAATGACAATAGTCAGATTTTTATGTATTGAACAGATGGTCATCAACATGTAACATCATCTAAGCCTTCTGACCTACCGATCCTGTCTACCTAGACTGACCCGATCCGAATCTTGCTTGCTGACTCGTTTTTGACGGTGTTTGACTTTCGCTTATTATTATTTTCAAAGAATTTTTACCCGCGACTTTGTGTTACATCTGCCGACATAAAAAGTAGCGTATGTCGTTATCCATGCCTGAAGCTGTCTAAATTTCATCACGATTAGTTGTGGACGCAAACAAAGTCACTTTGAAGGTTTCCGGAACTCGTACCATGTTCACCTTAAAACGTAAGGTGGTTATAGTGCAGTGTTCAGTATAAAGTGGTAGTTTATCACAAAAGGCGTGTGTAGAGAGTGGGCGTAACAAGAGACTTGTGAATGGACCTCCGCCGTATTTGGTACGTTGAAACATCACATGCTTCTACAGTCTTGTCTCGACCGAACTGAACTGTATAGCCCTTTATTAACAATTGCAAAAGTTACAATTTTATCTAATTTCTACTTAATACTACAATGAGAATTTGTTACAGTGATAAACATGATGATTTTCAAATTAGACACGGGTTGCTTGATTGTCTAAGGCAGCATAGGATTCCCCGAGTGTTCTCATCATAGTAATATATTTTGCTTCCCTCGTCCGTTTAATATCTTCTTATTAACTAATGTATTGTCTACTACTTTACTTAAGTATACAGATACTTTGTCGCTGGGGTAACGCATGCGTGACTTTGCCCGCGCAAACTACAGAAATTTCCCCATAGGAACGACTTTGTTCAATCGGGATAAATCGTAGCTTATGTCCTTTCGTCAATTTTAGTTCGTCAAGTTAGACTCTCCGTTGCGGCATAAATGACTTATGAACTTATGAATTATTATGGATTGGATAGTTAAAAATGACTTGCGGAACCTGTGAGCCTTTTCAAGGGAGCCCCGAGGTTCCGTTGCAGATTTGTTCTTTTATAACCATTTCAATGTCTCCCTAAGTTTAGAGATTCTGTCACTTTTGTATAGTCCTATTCCACCAAGTTAAATCAAATGAAGAATTTGAAAGGGAACTCATTCCTGTTGAATCTCCAGAGATATCCCAGCTTCCAGCACGCGGTAATTCAAGCCTCGACCTAGATGCTGGACACGCAAGACGTGGGCAGTGTATGACGAGCTGGCTGGATGCCAGACTTTCACTCGGCGCACAGTTTGGACATGGGTTTGATTACTTGCACTGACGACATGCGTTCTTTAGGCCAGGGACTTCCTACACTGTGTTTCGCGAAGTAAGGGTTTCGTAGAAAAGACTCAACATTTCCTATAATTAGTTAAATTCGTCATTGAATAATACAAGTTGTAAAACGACGTTAAGTGATGCGCCCCCTGAAATGTAACTTTATGAAGTGCCCCGTGGCTAGAAGTTTGGGAACCGCTGCTCGAAGTTAGTATCTGGGCTGACAATTTCAAAAAATGAGGGTGTTTACAATTCACTGTTTAAAAAATCGTAAAACAAATTAATATAAAAACGAGGCGAGAGCTCGTACGAATATGAATAATTTACATACAGAAAATCATAATACTCGTAAATAGATACCCTATAGGTTTTGATTCAATTGCGATTGCAAAATATGCGGTATAAACGGCCGTATGTTTTCAATTAAACTTATAATTTGGATTTTTCAGTTACAAGGGATTGCAGACTTGAAGTATTTGATATTAGTTTTAGGACAAACCACGAAGTGATCTTATAAGGATTTCTTTTTTCCTTTTGAGGTGCAAAACACAAAAAAATATCAAAATTCCAATTTTTTGGCATACTATGTTTGTTTTGGGTTGTGAAGTATTTAAAAAACTGTGCAGGACATGGTTTTCGTTGTATAGACAGTAGACTAGCAAACCGACTTTCCACTCGACGCTTAGTTTGACAGCTACCCACGCAACCTCTATTACAACACAGCTAGACAAAAGGCCAAGGGATTAAGGTTGAACCGCGGTTTAACGGACAAAAGATCAGTTTCACAACTGTCAACTGTACTCTTGAAAAGTTAACTGATTATTTGTTATTGTTGAATGCGTACTAAACTGTCGGCTAAGGTAGGTGTTCGCTGTGTGTGTATCAGCATCAAGTGATGAAGGCAATTGCATGAAACAACCGGCCAAGTGCGAGTCGGGCTCGAGCACCAAGGGTTCAATCAACATACTGAAAATCTTAAATAATAGGTAATATCTACCCAACAATGCTCTACCGAAAATGTAACATGGGTTACTGAATTTCAAATGGACATAAATCATCCACACAACTTTCCAATCACCGTTCAAAATCGATTTCTTTCAACGGCAACCGTGAAATATTTATAAAACTTCATCACGCTGCCGTATTGGGCGGCGGGTTGTCTCTCGGTCACAGAAATCTGACTCGTGCCTAATAGAAGTGCCTTAGACATTATAGTTGGTAGTAACACAAAGTAGAGGCATATTTAACAATATTCCATGAAGAGAAATGGCTAAAATGTACTGTATATGGTCTGTTCTGAACTTTTTCCTATGACATGTGTTGAATGAAATATCAATTAAAGGTATATGTAATATCGACAAAGCTCCCGCCTGGTCAGCTTTAAAACCAAGTTGCTTGCATGTTGTGATCTTAGCTAGACCCGTCTTTTGTTTTGTTAAATAAGGAGAGACGAAAACGCTTTTGTTTGTGATTATTTATGACTTTTTTGGGTTCATTGTAGTAGTTAATTATAGTTTAGGGTCATTTTATAATGTATCACTGTGGCGTCCAACTTGCGGGATTTTTACAAATACCCATCCCAAAAAACTAGCAAAGCGAAGCATCCCGAGCCACGACCGTATGCGAAACTGGCCCTAATGGTGGTCAAGCGGGAACTTTGTCGATAGTACATGACAAGAGATGTTGCCGTTTATACAAACAAACCATACCGCCTCCGTGGCCTAATGGCTTGGTGAAATAATCCGGAGGTGCCAGATTCGATCCCAGGGGATACCCATCGGTAATGGGATTTATCGGTGGCAATGATTTTTCTATGTCCGCCTGGCTAGCTACCACCATGTCCGCTAAGTCTGCCGCCAAACAGCAGTGCTAATAGCGCTAATGTGTCCCGTTATCATTAGATTGAGGCGTTCTGGGGTGCGGTTTGCGGACGGTTACCACCCAACGGCCTTATTGTCACTTAGTATTGGGTGGGATGAAGGCCAAGTGCAGACCCATCATACATTAAACATATTAGCATGGATGATGTCTTAAAATTCGAAGCGTACAAGATCCAGGCCAAAGCTACATACGATCCCGGATGGTATATTTTGATTAGGGATTTTCTCTTTCTAGTCATGAATACAATAACGTTTCACCACTATGAATATTCATTATCGTCAACAGCCTATCAACAGGCCTACTCTCCTACAGCGAGTGTATGGGACATACTCCACCTCGCGGATTGGTAGACTTCTCACACACCTTTGAATTTCTTCTCAGGATTGTGCAGGTTTCCTCAAGATGTATTCCTTCACCGAACAGCCAAAGGTAATTAATGACTTTTATCATTCGTACATAAATTCCAAATAACAAATTGGAACTCATTGGTACGCCAGGATCGAACGCAGACCTCGACTGTTCAAGGACTGATTCACTTCCCAACCTAGCTACCATGGCTTTCTATATACAATACTACTACTATTACTACAATACTATTAATTTAGTTTTCTATGGTAGTATTACATCGCTCGTCTCAATCATAAGAACTGATAGACGATCTCACGGTGTTCAGACAAACTCCGTGGAAACTCGTTGAACTTGACAAACAGTTTTGTCATGGTTTTTATATTGGAAAGCGCGACCAAATCAAGGTGGCCATTAGTATCGGTGACAACAGTGGCACCTCGTGTATTTCCGACTTTGCTGGGTTTGATTTCTATTCTTTCTGATTGAGAATTTGTGATCTTTCTCTTCAGAGCCACAGTATATCTTGCTAATGATGTATCCGCCTGATATACTAGAATGATTTCTCATAGTACAATGAGATCAGTACCTCTAGTGTGAGCTTTTAACAGATACTATACGTCAGGTTTGTATGAAGCATCACAGCTTCGTAAACGTGCCGCTAGAGGCGCTGCACAATTCTTCATACAAATGTGAAGTAAGGCAAAGGCGATCGTATTGGTTAAAAACTCACAGAGGTACAGTAGACAGCGGTTGACAGTTCATACTGCATCAAATGGAACTGCTCGATTTATACCCCTGCAGTTCTCTCTCTCAAGAGCCTCCTCTTCATGAACGAGTCCAGTTCTTCGCGTCATCTCTTTTATGGTCTGCTGCTACGTCAGCTGCAGCTGACGCCCATTCCGTTGCTATCCACGGTTGCCTACAGTTCCTCAAGTCTTATTCACTAGACATTTCGAAGATTTTTATGTTCGCCGAGTGCTGTATTTTAAATCAACTAGAAAATGATAATAAGGGAATTATTAGTCTACTAAAGTTCGCTAAGATAAAGTCGGCTAGTCAAATGAAGCCGACGCGATATCAAAGAAGAACTACTGCAGTGTATACCCGCTGGTGAATTTGGCATTTTATATCGAGGTATCGCATTGAAGTTGTGTTTGTGACTTTATGGCGACTGCTGCTTGTATACAAAATGTTTTGTGTCTGATTTGATCCTCCTTCATGTGTACCTATTTTAGGTCGGTTAAATTATTACACTGCTTAAATTTAATTGCATAATATCAAAAGACAAAGGACTGTACCATACAATATCAGATGATGCTATAGTCAAACATAAGCCGAAATTGCAAAAAAGGTTCGACCCACTACTCTTTCTAAGCGAGTAGAGTGCGTAGGTAGTCTGAGCCATGCCTTGCCGTAATAAGAGATACAAGACTCGAATACAATAAGTACACGATATTAATAAAGAAAGATTTGGTTGAGAGGTAATACGTCTCGGCTTAGAATAGCAATATTCATGCTACGTCGGGCGGAAACTCAAGACGTACTAGCAATAATGACTTTGTGCCTCTTCGGTGAATATTTTATATCAGTTGTTGCTTTCGTATACCGAACTGTACCCGTATTTATCAAGGTTGTGTGGCAGCAATCTCCTGAGCGATAATTTTTTAATAGACCAACGCTTGACCTCAATCTCACCTGATGGTAAGTGACGATGAGGTCGACGATGTTACGTGTTGGTCTAGAAGGTGACTATTTACTCTTCTTTTGAAGATTATCAATGGGGGAACACTGAAACCGGTAGTGTATTCAATAGTTTTGCTGTACGCACGATAAATGTGGAAGCGAAACGCTTGGTGCGAGCTGTAGGAATATCTACAGTGTACGGGTGAAGGTCTGCCGTTCTTCTGTTTGATTTGACCGGTACTTGAACGGCGAAGGCGGAATCAACAAAAAAAGCCCCTGCGCAGTGTGCAAAATGTATCCTATAAAATACCGAAAGGCAGGCAACCTGACGCCTATGTTCGAGGCTTTGAAACTTTGCCTTAACTAGCGTATCTTCCTTAGGAACATGGTCTCGTGTAATTTATTATTATTGGAACGATAAACAATATTGATGGACTGTCTGAACTTTTTCAGGTTTTGTCAAAAGAAAGTATCACTATAAATTTCTTTCTTTTTGTTTTTCCGTCAGTCCGTCTGTGTACAAAAAATATTAAACTTGAATACATTTGAGCTTCCGTTTGAAGTTTGACACAAAAATGAACATCTATAAAAGTCGTATTGGCGTATCTTCGCTCCTATATTATTACTTTCGTTTGCCCGCGACTCAAGTGGACTGCGTAATGTATCCCACGGGAACTAAATTCTCGATCGGGATAAAAGTAGCCGATGTTCTTTTGCAATCCTTCAACTATCCCTACGTAAAAAATCAAGTCATTCTGACCTCCCGTTACAACAGCAAGGAAGGTCAAACAAACAATTAAACAAACTATTAGTATGGGTATGGATGTCTAAAACATCTTCTTCCTAGCCATTCTCTACCAGTTTGGTGTAAGCTTCCTTCAGATTGCGCCATCTATCCCGGTCGCGCGCAACTTCCATCCAGTTGTTCCACGCAACCTTCTTTATTAATGAGTTTACATATACGAGTAGATACGCCTTTATTTTCCCACATACGAGATTCCGTTTCATAACTATCAAAATAATAGACATGTCACATTACACTCTGTGATAATTCTAGTATAAATTATTATAAAAATGTTTTTTTTGATAGTTTCCTTTCATGCAGCATTCCAATTGAGCAACGAATCGACGTGATTTTTGGTATAGTATCAACTCGATAATAACTTCTTTATTTATAAATGTGTTGACGACGAAATCTAGTAATTCACACATTTTTACATGCCCATTAGTGACGTCAGAAGAATAGATCGAAGAAAAATTAACACTGCGTGATAGAATGCAAGAAAAGAATATTTTCCGCCCACACAATGCTTTAATACTTTATTGTCGTTATGTATGTAACGAATGCGGGAGCGAGAGCAAAAACCTTGGCATTTCAATCATTCATTCCGTAATTATTACCGTGCGTGGTAGAAACCGCTGTCACGTCACGCGGCGTTGACACGGTGTTCGATGCGATCGACGTGACGTCAGCAATGATGGTGACAGCGCGACGGACTAGAAACCATAAGGTATCATCTAAGTCCAGTGTTGGACATGAGCCTTGCTGAGAGATCACCATGCTGACATCATCAGGAATTTAATTCTCTTACCAAAAGCTGCGGGAAAAGCTTAGTTTTATCTAAGGTTGTGTCAAAACAATGGACCAAAATTTTAGTCTGCATTCAAGTCACTCTCCCTGGAATCCAATTAATTCTAAAATTTCAGTTCGTCTGTTTTTATCTGCCGCCCATTCCACAAATTATTTGGAATGCTCTTGACGTGCCCTGCTGAATTTTATTTGAGTTTAGCTTAATTTAGTGGAGTGATGTAAAAAGTTTGTGTCAATAGAAGCGCGTTAAAACAATTGTTTTTTTTATATACAGGAAGGCTATGAATTAGTGACTAGAACTAATATTTTCTGACTATCACTATCACTAATTACTAGAAATCTTTCTGTGTATAAAAGTACATAATGCACATGTTTTGTTTAAGCTTTATTTACGCAATTAAAATATATTTAGAACTTTAAAATAAGAAGGAATAGGATTGCTTTTTAAAAACCCGCCAAATGTTGGACTCGCAAACAAAAGGGTTTGAACCATAAAATAGCATAACCATCTTTTATTTCTGATTTGTTAAAAAAGATTATTTAGTTTCCTGTACTATTTACACAAACTCCTGTTTGCTGTTATTATAACAATTTTTATTATTATTTATTTTTACACCAATTTTTATGGTATGTCAAAAACTGTGCATATAAAATAAGACAAAATACGGCCAAGTGCGTGTCGGGCCACGCGCAGTTTAGGGTTCCGTAGTTGAACTGGTTTTTAAAATGTAATTTTGAATGAAATTTGTACGAAATTTTGACCACTCCAAGTATATTTTATAATTTGGCCTACTAATACCCTTTAACCTGTAAAGACAGCTTAGTTGTGATAGTTTTCCTTTGAAGTTTAGTACATACTACCGTGAATTTTTCAGATTTTTAAATAGTTTAGCAGGTAATGGTAACACTCAACTCTGCCAAAAATTATCACTTAAAAGCTTATCTCGCAAACTGATCCCTGAACCGAAAAGTGGTGTTCCTAGACCCTCAATATTTTTGAAATACCTATTCAACGATACCCCACACAACGGGGTAGACGTGAAAAGAAAATTTCAGCCGCCAGTTACATGGATTTTATTCTACCACTTTGTCGGCGTGATTAATATGTACTAAATTATAGCTTTCTAGTAGTAAGGGTCTCTGAGCTAACCGCGGACGGACTGACGGACGGAGAGAAACTGTAAGGCCTTCATGTTTGACTATGGAACCAAAAAAAATTTTTTATATGCTGCAGACCAATTGAAAAGTATGCCTCATCAATGCTATGAGTATGAGCGGTTCTTCTATGAGCAGTTTGTTTCAATTTCTGTGGTTTGGCAAACCATTAAGGGTCTTCCAAATTATTTCATATAATTTATCTGCCCCCGTCCACCCACTGGGTTATATGTGCTCATAAGCTTTAAAATGTTTTCTAGCATTCATTAATGCTTAAGCCAATATTGGATGTATGTATTTCTTTCACGCATAAACAGGTAAACGGATCCGGAGGGAGTTAAGGACATAAATGGAGTATTATCTGGATTATATGAATATTACATTTACTTCTAAAATAAACAATTAGGAAGGTCAAGAACTGCACGGAATTCGCAATCGGAAATACAAGTTCTAAAATAGGAATATAAGCAAATATTGCAATTCCACTGGCCGTTCCCCTCGTCTATAAAGTGCTTCGTCACAAATACACCGAGCTATGGTATTATATGTGCATAGCTGCGCACGCGCATGTCAGACGCAAATAGACGGTTCCAGTCCTCGGCTGGTACTCGCATCAAGTGGTTACCGATCTAGCTTGGTTTTTGATATTACCAGTATTACTGAAGATCAGATCATGAAGGCCGATGGTGGTGTACACCCGCAGGTGAATATATGTACCCATTCTTTGGTCGATTAAATTATTTTTGCAATTATGTGCATTATCATGTACTCGTTTTTATTACAATAATCATATATACTGTTCGGGAGTACTGACACTATCTATGCCAACAAACTATAAATCATTATCATCAACAGCCTATGCCATCAACAGATATATTATGTCCCTACACATGAACAAAATTACATTTATAAAGTGTCTGATGCAACACTAATTAAAGATTGATACACCCTGTACATAATATATTGACAAAGGTTTATTACATCGAACTTAAGACGGTACTGCACGAAATTTTGTAAGCTAATAGCTGAATCACTACTCACTGAATCACTACTCGTGGAATCACTACTCGCTGAATCACTACTAGCTGAATTAATTAGTATAGTTTAGTATTAGTTAGCATAACGTTTATGACATCTCAATAAATATCAAAATTATTTAGATGTCATTAACGTTATGTATTGTTTATTAATTTATTTATGTATTTTAACAAGAGCGTGCCCTGGTCAAAGGTCTAGCTAACCTAAATAAGTAATTTCAATGTATTTAACTGATTCAACGCACAATATTATTTCCTGATTTATAGATTGAATTATAAGAGTAAAATTACGTCACGATGGTGGTTATGTGATGATTATTCGTACATTTATACAGTTCCGCAGTGACGTGGATCGAAATATCTGTCAGCGCGGCGGCATATCGCAGGAAATTAAATCAGCGAATCTGTTCCATTTCCTCGCTGTCGGTGCCTTCGGGGCTATAGTCACAGACATGGCGACGGATTCAATAACATTCAGAGGGACATATAAATCTGGACACGTTGACTAGCGCGGGTGACAAGTGCAAGTGACTAGTGGCGTGTGTGATCTAGAAAAATAACCTATATATACAATAACGTACAGTTAAATTATTTACATAACCCCCTCTCTGTCATTCGTGGTGATAAAGATAAAGATGAATTTATTTGCATCGAACAAGATATGATGACAGAAAATTTTGGGTTCTCACATTCCACCTTTAGAGGCATGCTAATATTTTAACAACATGGTTTGAATTTATGTGAATATTTACAGAAATATTGTACAGTATTTTAAAACACTACTTTATGACGAATCAAATTATTTTTTATATGCTATAAATATGATGATAGATAGATAATCATTTTATTTGCCAGCATAATACAAATAATAACAAAATACACACACACCAGAAGAAGAACACACAATATAAGTCAGAAATAACAGCATCGTTTATTGCAATGTATCATGCCAGCAAAAAGGTTCTGATGCTTACACCACCATCTTTTTAACTAGTATCTAGTAATTCTTTAACTGAATAGAAACTTTTTTTATAATAGCCAACCACGCAATTTACTTTCGAGAAAGATTCTCGCCAGTTCTCTTAGGGTAGTATTTAAACGCAAATCAAAAAATATCCTTTTTCTATGCAATAAGATTCCAAATTCCCATCAAAATTACTGATTGCACAGCATAATATTCAACTCAAAATATCACTAAACACACTACAATTTATTTTCGCAGCGAACAGCGATTTTTCCTAAAGCAAAAGCTTTTTCATCAATGCACAGCTAATAATCTTAATGCACATTATACCTGTTAACTCTTTTTCTTTTAAATATAGCTTCTATTTTTATATTATTTACAGCAGTTTTTCTAAATAAAACAGCGTTTTATTAATCACAGTCGTCTTATTATTTATTAATTACCACATAATGAGATCAGCAAAAAATATATAAAATTAGATACAAAATTGTAATTTATTGAATTATTAAAGCAGGTCTTGCTTTCGCGGGGCGTCCACGCTTCCTTTTTTGGCCAATAGGCACATTTTTAGCTTCTGCAGGTGGCGCCACGTACTTGAGTCGGATCGCAAGTCCGATGATATGCTTGCACATGTAGTTCTTAAAAAAAATGGGGCAGGTGCATTTTCCGTTGACCCAGGCGGTTTGTTGGGTGGGCAAAGCAACTCTCCAATATGCGAAAGCGTTTTTTTTGTAACCATCAAAAGTGTCCCAATCTTGAGTAAATGTCATGTCACTTGCTGTTGAGCTTCTAACTACGAGGGGCATACCGAAAAGATCGGTAATCGAGTACTTTCGATTTAATTAGATTAAAAACTCTTTTTGATGAATAAACACTGGTTAGTTGAAAATCGAATACAATTGACAGAATTAAAAAAAAATTTTTTTTTAAAGAACAATATCAGTTTGAAATTGATAGGTCGATAAAAAAATGGAGCTTACAAGAGAAAGTTTCCGTGCCATAATTTTTTACAACTTTCGACGAGGATTATCTCAGGGACAATGTCTCGCTGAGCTTATATCTATATTCAAGAGTGAAGCGCCTAGCCAGACGACAATATATCGCTGGTATTCTGAATTCCGGCGTGGACGTGCTTCTCTTGGCACCGTACCTTCCACAGGCCGGCCAAAAACAGCGGTTACACCAGAAAATGTCGCTGTTGTGCGCCGAATGATACAGGATGACCGACATATTACATATGAGCAGATTCGGGCTACTTTAGGGATAGGTATGACTGCGATACAAACTGTTTTACATGGTGAACTGGGAGTGAGAAAGCTAGTTTCCCGCTGGGTGCCCCATAATTTGTCCGAAGAGCAAAAGGCGGCTCGTGTCAATTGGTGCCGGTCTACTCTGCAACGCTTCAACGGAGGAAAGTCAAAAGCAGTTTATAACATTGTCTCTGGTGATGAATCATGGATCTATTCATATGAGCCAGAAAGAAAGCATCAGTCGGCTGTCTGGGTCTTCGCAGGTGAGATCAAGCCAACAAAAGTTGTCCGCTCTCGCAGCGTATCGAAGAAAATGGTCGCTTCGTTTGTCGCGAAAACAGGACATGTAGTCACAGTTCCCTTAGAGGAACGGAGAACGGTTACCGCTGATTGGTATACAACGGTTTGTTTGCCACAGATGATATCCGAACTCCGTAGAGGTAACCCGAAACGACGCATAATCCTCCATCACGATAATGCGAGCTCTCACACCGCTCAGAAAACAAGCGAGTTTTTGAAGCAGGAAAACGTTGAATTAATGGATCATCCTCCATACAGCCCTGATCTGAGTCCCAATGATTACTTTACATTCCCTAGAATCAAAGATTTATTGCGTGGTCAGCGGTTTCAAGGTCCAGAAGAAGCAGTGGAAGCATACAAATCGACGATTTTGACCATGTCAACTTCGGACTGGAATTGCTGCTATAATAATTGGTTCGAACGAATGCAAAAGTGCATTAACTGCAACGGAGAATACTTCGAAAAGCAATAAAAATAAATTTAGTTATTTCCTGTATGTATTGTTTTATATTCCCGATCATTTCGGTATGCCCCTCGTATATAAGTATTTAGTCCGGAATCAGATTCTAAAAATTTTACATTCTTGTCAAGTTTCGCCCATTGATATGCAAGAGTCCAGTCTTTCAGTTCTATCGGAGGTAAAGTTTTAAATGTCTCTGGTTTGTGATCTTTCGACCATTCCTTGACCATATTTGTTGCGACTGAGATGAATCTAGACAAAGGAAGTCGTTCTCGTAATGTGTGGCTGTCTTTTATACTTCTATTGAATGACTCTAGTGCATTGTTTGTCACTGGAGAACCTTCGGCTGATCCAAGATACCAATTTGGATTGAGCGAAACCCACTCCTGTTTGAAATATGATATGAATTGCTCTTCTTTTGCGTGTTTATGTAAAAACGCAGTTAACGCTCGTTGAAATAATGTAGAAGAGGTAGCTGAATGCAACAAATCTATATCATCCAACAATTCCTTCTGTTTTTTCTTCTCAACCAATTTTTCTACTTTTTTTTGTATGTTTTTTTTTGCGTGTGCCCAACACATTTTAATAGTAGCCTCTGTGCCAAACACTTCTTGAAAAGCGTTTTGAATGCTTTTTGCTGCGTCGCAAATAAGTGCTTTTGGTTCTATATTAAAATCATAAAGAGTTAAAGCGCCCCTTTTGAGTGCATCGAACAGCACTACAAAATCTTCTTTACGCTCTGAACTTGAAATCGCCATACAAAGAGGATGGAATCGCTTTGCTTTATCAGTTGTGCCAACCACTAATACTGGAAACCCCTGCCATGTAAGTTTGTACGTGGCGTCTGCATGCAAGTTGGTAGCTAAAGTTGCTAATTTTAACAAAGATTTTGTTCCGATCGCAAAACGAAAGGTTGTATTATCATCATCCTCGTACACGTAGTAATAAATTACATATGGTTCATTATCGTCCTCAGGTATTTCGGATTTATTTATTAACCATTGCTCTAACTCTCCCAGACTGATTGTAGAAGGGCCTTATACAACTCTGCGACGGTCAGAAAGATAATTATTTAGTTGCTTTTTTGAGGGAACTTTAATACCATTTATTTCACTCAGACGTGCTAAAATAGCTTTTGGCTTTAAATGCAATGCGTATAGCTTATTAATTTCGTCCTTTGTTTCTTGGGTTATGCCATAATCATTTTTGGTCCCAATAATCTCATGATCATGATCGCTGCTTGTACGGTACAGTAAGACAGCATCGGAGTTTGACTCAAAAAGCAAATAAATTTGTGCTGCACACTGAGGGCCTCGGTATTTAACTTTGTTGCAACGGTAATACTGTTTTTTACCTTCTTCTGTCGTGTGAGTAAATTTAGCAGTCCAAATCTTTTCATCTCGAAGAAATTGTTGTGCTTCGTCAAAAGTTACGAACTTTTTGACAAATATCCAGTCTAGGCCACCTTTTCTCGTTCGTTTGGTACATGGCTCCTCTTGTGACTCAGGTTCACTGTCCGAACAATACACAGGAACATCACTTTGTTGTTGTATATTACTTGATGATTCCATGGTATATCATCAGTAAATTAACATTAGATAAACTCAAAAGTCAAATGCACACTAATTACACACAAATATTGCAATTATTGTTTTTATAAGATTATCTTTCCGGGTCGCCGGCGCAACGTAACACCGAATGAATATAAACAAACAAATACACGCGGATTGTGTAAAACGACACCTACACTGACGAAATATTTCTATTTCGCTCTTACGCGCGAGATATACGGTTAACTCCCGACGACACGACCTAGTGCTATCTCTATCTTACTCAATCGCGCCACTCTGCACTCCAGTGACGAAAAAGCGCCTTTTTCAGTTAATTTGTTCTGCTTTTAGAAATAATGCAATGCAAAAGGATTTTTTTTGGTATAATAATCATTAAATTTGCCGAGCATGGCTACTTGAAAATTAAGACAAATATGATGAACAGGTTTTGTTGTACTTATTGGTTAATATGCGACTGGGATAGTTATTTTGCTATGAAATATGAAAAATTTGCTGTGCAGTCAGTATTTATGCTATGTATGTAGTATTTTTGTACAAAAATAAATTTAACTGTATTGCATTATGAGGAAAAAAGTAATGTCATATTGATGTAAAATTTCGAATTATCTGCAGTTTGAGTTTTGTTAAACATTTAGTTTATTTGTAGTGAAGTAAGTTATTTGATGTAAAAAAGAATATAAATGATGAGTATGTATTGATAGGCGATTATTTATTTGATATGCAATTTATAATATCCCGTTCTCTTATATACCTCGAAATCTTATCTTATCGGACAAGTTTCGATTTTTTGACAGATTTGTACTAATTAGTAATGACAATCGATAATCGTACATTAGTAATTAGTAAAAATCTCGATTATGTTGATGTTTTTTGATTGATCGAACGTATGACAAGAAGCGACCTTAGCTCTCGGTCTATACGAATTAAATGTGTTGAGATATATTGGACGTGATGGAATCTGCCACTTTGATAGTAACGTCAAACCATATTCATGTTACATATATTCTGTTAAAGTTATATGGGCACATTTAAAATAAGCTAAACGGAATTATACATTTAAAAAAAAAAGTGAAATACTTGTGTGTGAAGATAAAGAAAGAAAGAAAATCGTAAAAAAAACGTTATGTATCCCTCGGGAGAAAGTGTGAATCCCGACCCGTCCCTCGGCATGGCATTGTGCTTGCGCCCTCGTTGGTAATCGGTCACTTTCTTCCCTTGGTGAACAATGTACTATTTTACATCTGCTAGAACCACACGATATATAATAAATACTTACTTGAACACACGCGCGGTAAAGCAGGTAATTGTACATATAGGTACGTGATCGATTTCAATTGAATTATTAAGAGGCAATCCGAAATAGAACGATCGTTACAGTGTTGCCAGTTACAGGCTTTAGCAGCTAGACTGATGCACAAAATACACAATTACACTAAAATACTCTAATTACCTTACCACGGCAAATGCAAAGGAGGGTAGTTCATAATAAAAACATTCGCGCTTTTCAACCAGTATGGATTTCTTGCTTGTGTTGCTACATAAATAAAACTCTATCACCAGAATGCCAACTATTTACAGGACCTACAATGCGCATGAATTGGCAACACTATTACCACTGAAGGCCAATGCCCCTGAAGTGGAAACACACGCTATTTCCAGAACCAAATAGCTTTACAGCCTCTTGGGATATCGTCTCAAAGTCAGTAAGAATCTCACCGTATTATTTTGTATGATATTCTCGTTTTCTTTCATATGAATTTCACTTTCTGTACCTAATATTTGTATAAATCCTAGTAGCTTTTAGTATTTTGGTATTTGAAACCTGAAAACTATTATTTTAGCATTTGAAAAGCAATAATGTAAATAGAACATTTGTAAGTGTAGTGTATGCGTTATAGCATACACACTGTCTCGTGTGTCAACGCGTTGATTTGATAAATGTCAATGTCAAGGTGTATAACACTGGCAGTATCATTGTACATTATTTTAAAAGTGTCAGCAGTATTTTTGTTGTACAAAATCATTTCCTTTTGTACTAATAAGTGGTAAACTTCAAATGTCATTTCATTGACGCCATCAATAGAATTTATTCAAAAACAGTTACACGGTGTTTTTTAAAAAATGAAGAAATAAAGTTGTAGCAAAAATGAATTAATTAGTTAATTTTGTATATAGTATACATATAATAATATAATGTAATGTATTAACCGTCAAAATTCTTCAATATTGTAACAGCACTTATCAAAAAGTTTTTTTTGTCTGCCTATTTTGTTTTTGTACAAGAAAACTAAACGAAAACATTTAAAACTAATAAACCGCCGTTTTATTTGATAATGACGTTTTAAAATTAGCTTTAGTCAGAGAGATTTAAATATAGTAATAGGTTATAGAGCGGTCATTGGGAAACGTTTCATATAAACATTTTGATCTCAAAAGTCAATGGTGTGTCAAATGTCTTGTACGGCCGCGTGACGTGATGTGACACTAGATTGAGTAACTTATTACCAATTGGTAATAAGTTTAGGATCAAAATGTTTGTTTGCTTTGTCCGGTCTATTAATATTAAATGTCTTTGGTTTTAGTACAAAGACCAGGCATTTTGGTATGAAACGCGAGTTTTTATGTAACCCACGCGAAACGCCCTTTTCAATTGACCATTATTTACCTAAATCACAAAGCAAGCCTCCGATATAGAACCACCGAGTGTAAAACGTGAGGAAACGCGCCTGGAAACCTTGAACTTATAGCTGCATCATAATAAAACAGCTCGCTCCATTGAGTCTAGTTACAGCACAAGCTAAATTAAACCTTACTACAACGTAATATGAATGGGAGACGCTCGCAGGAATTGTAAATTGGCACAGTTCATCGCCTCTGAGCAAAAAATCCCGGTAGAGTGTTACCATTTGTTACGAACTCACTGCAGAGTCGAATACAAATTACTGTTTGTTGTTGTGTTTGGTATGTGTTTATTTTTATATTTATGCAAAAAGAAATAGAATAAAATAGTTCTTTATTTGCTAAAACTTATAAGAGGGACCTAAAAATATTATCTTAAAGAAATGCTGTTATTCTGTTAAAGATTAATTTTGTTATTGTTAGTGCGAATTATTTTTGACGTTTTAATTAAATTTATACTGATTTTTTCTTAATTTAATTGCTGGAACTTTGAAGTTAATTTATAGTTTTTGTTGTTGCAGTTGTAAAAACAGTCCACCAACTGAGCTTGTACTTGCTCCTGGGGAACAAGCGCTGGTTTTCAGTTTGTAAGCGTAACCGCTAGAGGGGCTGTGTAAATATATACAATGTGTGTGTGTGTATCTGTGTGTGTGCAGGAAAAGGAAAATATTGTAAAATAAAAATAATAAAATAGAAAAAGCAAGTAAATGTATAAAACATAAATTAGATGTTATATGGAGGTATATTTAAGTAACTTGAGTATAGGAGACAATAGAGGTATATAATTTAAGTAACGAGTAAGTACAATATCTTTTTGCAAACTGAGCTGGATCCCTACATACTCTTAATGGTTTTATTATAACTAAAAAACAACAACATGAAACAGCAAATGCTGACATGGCTAAAAGTTATTATTTAAAATAGACATGCGCAGAATGTGTCACTAAAGTGAAAAGATATGTACATATCTTTTGATCATAGTGAAGTATATCACTCTTTTAGTTCACTAGTTCAGTGGCTGGTCATCGCTGTTTTTTGTTTGTTAGTTCACTGTGGTAATGTAGTTCATCAAACAGCGCGATGTTTTTGATTGCTGCGAACTACGAACGAGATTTAGTCTTTGCTGCAATAAACCTCCTTCTGTTTTATTCTGTTCTAATGTGTTTGTATGTACTAAATTTTTAAATAAATAAATAAATTTTTATGTTACTATGAATAACAGATTTCCCTTCATACTTTATTCAGGCTTTTATCAATATACACTAGTTACACTAAGTTAATATACACAATTTAAAGTATTTCAATACAGAATTTACAAAAACACTATTTATATAAAAAAATACCGTTTTTATATTTACAAGTAACGTAATGAATTCGCAGTATAACTTGTTTAGTGCGAGCTGTTTGTTTACGTTACGTAAAGTATCGCCTTGTTTTAAAGCTCAATTTCTTTAATGCTTTTACTAAGAACGAGAAAGTGCGAGCGAAATTGATACAACTCTCTCTGTCGCTCGCATTGGCGGCGGGGCGCAGCGGTAGGTCGCTCGCCGTTCGGCAACATTCGACTCGACTCGGACTCTAGTTCGTTTTGTTCGCGGTGGAGTGGACTGACTGAACGAAGTGAACTACAGATATATTTGTATCGGAAGTGAACTAGTGAAGGAAGAACTAAACACAACTGAAGTAGTCCAATTGAAGTATTCCTTCGCGAACGACACACGTCTAATTTAAAATAACAATATTTCAATCAATCAAATAGACTTTATTGCACACACACACCAGAACATAAAATAATATAAACGGTACAATAAAGGCGGCCTTATCACTAAGAGCGATCTCTTCTAGGCAACCTTGTGTCATCAAAAAATAAGTAATCAATCATCACTGTCAGTCAAGTCACAATCGAGTTGAAGTCGCGTCGAGAACCAGTAGTAGTAACAATGTGGACCATAAAACCGTGGGTTTTATCTCATATCGCGTTATTGCAGATCCCGTGACATTCAATACGTTTTAATAATGTTATTATCTCCGGCCTCTGTTGCCTGGGAACGTGTGCTGAAAGAATCTGTTCGTACAGACACAAAATGAACGAGATCTTCATTGAGATATACTGGCATCTCCACTGTACCGACTTCATGAACGGCGAATTTCAGAGACAGCCAAAAAAAACTCTAAAGCTGGCAATTGAATATTAATTTTATTATTAATTTTTTAACCTAGTTTCATGCATTCTATAACAAAATCTCAATTGTGCATCTGTGGCATACTAATGAACGATTTTGATTACTGTAAAAATAAATTACTAATCTGTGAAATGAAACATTACAATTGAAGTTTCGATGTCATAAGGACAAATGTATTAAAATGTTTGTTTAGAAACCGACATACTCGTACTACCGTTTTGGAGGTTACTTTGGGATTTAATTGTATAGAGTAAAATATTATGAATCGTGTTTCGACGTCTGTGTTATCACAGATAATATCCTCAACAGTCATATGTATTTATCCCAAGTCTACAGATATCTAGAGTTGTTCTTGAAAGTACGATCGTTCGGTGGTGGGTAGGTCATCGAATCCGCCAAGCTTCGCTGTTCCGGTGATTTATAAAATTATTCTATTATTTTCTATTTTAAATTTGGCATACTATTTTAAATTTGACATACTATTTTAAATTTGAAATCATTCATAATTGTAATTGTAATTTTTAAAAATATGTACTGATGGTCTTGATTAAATGATTTTCATTTCATTTCATAAAAAACAATACTAAAAGGTATTTTGTGTTCTCTAGCATCGCTCTACAGTTCTTAATAATCGATTAATTTGCTAATATGCCTATAGACATAGTAAGTCTGTGTATAAATGAGTTCATTTCCTTGTTTCAGGTCGCGCCGAGGTCGCCAGTTGCCATGGCGACCCTCGCTGAAACAAACCCCTGAAGTCCACGGTGAGTAACACAAATTCATAACTGACGTTCGATGTGTGATAGATATTGTAAATGTCTCACTTACTTGTAACTTATTAACATAACATTTTCCAGAGTAAAGTTAAAAAAACTTGAGAGGTGTCAAGGGACACGGATGGAACGAAGTTCCTTTCGATTAATTAGTGAAGGAATTGTAATAAAATTTTACAAATTTTCAATAAGGTTGGAACGGATTTTTAACACTATATATTAAATATGGTTTTGTAGGTTTTTCCATTAGATTTTTTATGTACGTGATACGTTTTGTTTTTAACGACATCTGTCATTGAGTAGCGGCAACTAATCAGAGCCATCTGTCGTCACATAGCTGTACTGTTGGTATCGTCTTACTACTACGTACGTCGTACTAACAGATGACGCTAACTTACTATAGCAAAAAGTGTCGTGACAACTTTTCGTAAGAATTTTTTCCGTCTAGCCCCCTTTCACAACACGCTACTTATTGTACACACATTCAGCAGACTTCCACAGATTTCCTGAGAAGATACTCAGCTCCTTCGCAACTTCCACTCACACAAAACAAAGTACCTGCACAAAATACACCCAGACCTGACAAACCCTAACATTGCGTAATGATAATCTCTTGTCCTATTTCATCATCAGCCGGGAAACGTCCACTGCTGGACATAGGCCTCCCTCATGGTACGACACATCGACCGGTCCCGAGCCACCTGCATCCAGCGACTCCCTGCGACTCTAACCAGGTCGTCGGTCTATATAGTAGGGGGACGGCCTGGTAGACGTTTCCCGGTACGTGGTCGCCACTCGTGAACCTTTACTCCCCACCTGTTATGCGATACCGAGCGCTGTGGCCTGCCCATTGCCACTTCAGCTCACTGACTCGTCGAGCTATGTCGGTGACCTTCGTATGTCTGCGGATTTCCGCATTCCGGACCTTATCACGTCCACGGACTTTGTTCTATTTATTACCTATTATTTATTTAATAGTTTACATATATGCGTGAATGACTTTTCAAATATATCTTTCACACATATTTATTTTCACACCGGGAGCAGAGTGAAATTAATCGCTGTGCAGTTGAGTTGATCCCTGACATTCATTAATTCGTTTATTTAAAAAAAACAGTATAACTGTGTGCGAAAAAAACAAAAAATTACAACTAATAAAATACCTTAAAAATACAATAATTTAGCCAATAATATTAAAAATTTAACATTACTAAAAATATATAACAAAGTCATTTCATAACATCTAGTGCCCCATGTCAGGTTATTACATGTCAGAAATCCTTAATGGTGTACAATTTTTTTTCTAATGATAAGAGTCTCAGTTTATTTTTAAATACATTTACACTTTTTATATTTTTTTAAACAACTGGCAGTCTGTTGAAAAGTAAAACAGCTTGATGCCTTGGACAATTTTTTTTTATATTTATTTATTAAATATTCAGACAACCATGGTCCACAATGCCTAGCAATGTTCGGACACGGTTAACAGACAGCATATTTACACACAGACCACACGGGAAGCACCAGCTTTCAAATAAATAAATAAAGAATCATAAAAATCGGTACACCCAGTCAAAAGTTCTGAGGTAACAAACATAAAAAAAATACCCGCCGAATTGATAACTCCTTGTCGGTCGGTTGAAAAAAATTTGGTTTTAGTTGCCAGAGTTGTTCTTTATTTAGGTACTGTGGCAAGGCTAGCAAAAGCAAGAAATTTACACGAAAAATGCTATAAAAACCCCGTTATCAATAGAAACAATTTACTATACAAATCACATACAGCTGTGTCCACCTGAATTAGGTACTTGCTTCATATGTAGCTATGTGTTCGTGAGAACAAAGAAAATACAGATTCGGCCTATATAATGGAGGTCGCTCCACGGCCTAGCAATGCCGTACTAAACACTTGCCCAAATATCAGTTGAAGCGTACTTTTCGTTAGGTCATCAACGGATTCGGAGATTTAAGAAGGTACTGCACGAAATTTTAATAAATTAAAGTCTACTGCTATGCGCTGAGAGAAGCCATGGTAGCTTAGTTGGGTAGCATCTCTTGAACAATCGAGATCTGGGTTCGATCCTGTCTCGTACCAATGAGTTCATGTACAGCCTGCGGCAATCCACTGCTGGACACATGCCTCTCCAAGAGTGCGCCACTCGATTCAGTCATCTGTTCTCCGCATCCATTCACGTCCGGCTACCCTACGTAAGTCGTCTTTCCACCTCGTCGGGGGACGTCCTACACTAGGTTTAGCCTCGGCGTGGTCTCCACTCTAGAACTCGTCTGCTCCAGCGACTGTTTGTCCTTCGTCAAATATGACCGGCCCTGCCACTTCAGTTTGCTTATACGGTGAGCTATGTCGGTCACTTTGGTTCTCTGACGGATCATTTCGTTCCGAATGCGGTCCATCAGACAGACTCCGAGCATAGCCCTTTCCATAGCCCAATGAGTTACAATTTGTTATTTGGAATTTATGTATGAATGATAAAAATCATTATCATTGGTGAAGGAAAACATCGTGAGGAAACCTACCAATCGGCACTGGTCCCGCGTGGTGAGCTATGTCCCGTACACTCTCTGCAGGAGAGTAGGCCTGAGCCCCTGCAGTGGGGACATATACAGGCTGTTGATGTGTACTATGTGCTGAATAAGTTAAATACATTGAATGGACTTATTTATGTTAGCCCGCTCCTTGATCGAGGGCACGCTCTTGTTGAAATTTGATATAGTTACATAAATAATTTAATAAACAATACATAACGTTTATTTCATCTCAATAAATATCTAATTTTTCTAGTGACTTCGTTTTACAAAATTTCGTGCAGTACCCTCTTAAGATTTCCAACGAAGGTTTTATAGGTACAAAAAAATTCATAGAAAAATCTTTTGAAATAGAATAAGAGGCTTTGTGCAATAGTTTTAAAGAGATTTAAGGTGAATTACACGAGAAAAATTTCATGCGAATTTCTTTTTTATTCTTTTGAAATAGGGCGGATAACCTATGGGAAGTAAAAATCATCTAGTAGCGACCACATACCGGCAAACGTCTAGCGGGCTACCCCCCTACTAGATGTACTGACGACCTGGTAAAGGTGGCGGGGAGTCGAGGTCTGTGATTTTATGCTGCTTATGATAAGTTGGCTTTAAGCAAAATTAAAAAAAAGTGATTCACATGATAAAAGTTTTATACGAAATTTATTTGACTTTATTCATTTAAAATAATTAACGCGTTCAAAAAGAACTAGAAACCGACTTTAACCTCCCTACAAGGTTACATCGTTCATCCCCTAAAATGTTCACCCTTAGAGGTAGAATTATCTGGGAACATATTTAGTTTTTGTTGATTTTTTCAAAAACAGCTGAATCAATTTTCATAAAATTTATAAAAGACCATCTCTGAAGTATGCTCTACCAAACAAAAATAGAATCATCAAAATCGATTCATAATTGGCGGAGATAACGCGTAAAAATGCAGTCGAACTGAGAACCTGATCCTTTTTTGAAGTCAATTGATAAGATGAAGAGAAGAATTTTTCAAAAACCAACAAAACTCAAATGCCAGTCAGAATTCGAATTGATTTAATCATATTATATGCTCTATTAAATATTAGATTTTCTGTCCGAAATTTTACGGTCGTTTTGCTGTATCCCTTTAAAACGAAATAACTAAATTACAAGCAGGGGCTTTAGAAACACAACCCAATTTAGGAAAGGCGTAATGTTTAGACAAACATGACTCCGACGATCCTCTAGCTTCGATCTACATTTATAAATGAGTCCCGATAAAATGAGTGCTTAGCAAAATTACAAATTAGTCAGTCATAGTAGAGCCAATTGTAGTTACTATTTATGTTTGACTGGCAGAGAATTTTACGTCATTCCCATGCATCCCACTGCGGTGTCTTGATTTAAAATTCCAAATTCACCAGCGGCTGTATGCCGCAGACGGCCTGCTTTGATTTCGCGTCGTCATCCTTTAATAGAGGAGGCGTGTGGTGCTGCTTTAAACAAAGGCGACGAACGGATTTTAACATACCGTGGCATTGAGATCCTCCTCCTTTTTTGAAGTCGGTTTTTAACTATTAAATCTTAGTGTTTGACAAATTTCAGCTCAGAGTCGAGTATTATTCCCAAATCCAATATTTCAGAAGCAGGTTCAACGACGTTGTTATCAATTGTGTACTTGCTTGGAAATTTTATATGTTTTCTAGAAAATTTTACATGTACACATTTTTTAGCATTAATTTCCATACCATTTTCGTGGCACCATTGCGCTACTGAATTCATATTTTCCTGTAACAGTTCCATGTCATCAACAGAGTTAACAACCTTATACATTTTTAGATCACCTGCATAAAGCTCACAATCAGAATTTAAGATTCTATCAGTTATATCATTTATAATTAATATAACAAACAAAACAGGACCTAGATGTGACCCTTGGGGTACGCCAGACGTAGGTGATCGGAATATTAGATCGTAGGATTAGAACAAACTTTAGCGGGCCTATTTAAAATTGTAAGGCGCTGTTAAAAGCGGCAGTAAATTCAACTGGCTATAAGTTATTATGTTTGTAGGGAGTCCCCTCTCAAAGTGGACACCTGAGCCACTGCATAATATTAAAAACGTTTTAAAGAGGTTTGCGAAGTTCATTTTATCTTTTTAAACACACTTTTAAAGTGTTACTTGCGGGTATTCCTGCCTGAAGCTTATACGTGTTCAGAAATCGTCTAGTGACCGTTTATCGGGATAAAAAGTGTCGTAAGTCCTTCTCCATGGCATAGGCTACGTGCTTGCTACATCATGATCGGCTAAGAAGTTGAGTCGTGAAGACAAACAGCCTGAATATTGATATTGAAAAAAAGTTTATTGGACCCTAGAAATTACGGTAATATATTAAAATAGAACCTCAACTGAACCGACCAACTGCCCTAAAAGTCTACAGAATTCATCCCCTAAAATGTTCCCCCTTAGAGGTAGAATTATCTGGGTATATGTTTTGTTTTTGTTGATTTTCTTGAAAAGCGCTAAATCAATTTCGATAAAATTTACATGGGACCACTTCTGAAGAATGAGCTACCAAACAAAAAAGAATCATCAAAATCGATTCATAATTGGCAGAGTTATCGCGTAACATACAAACAAAAAAATACAGTCGAATTTAGAACGTCTTCCTTTTTTGAAGTCGATTGAAATTATGAATAATATACTTCGCATCAGAAAAATCGAAACACCTTGCAAGTTTATGTTTTGTAAGGATTATCAGAAAAACCTATGAAAATTTAATTTGAATTTAGAACATTATCATTACGATTAGAAAACCTCATTCGCTATTAAATTCATTCACTATTAAACGGCATTCGACATATATTCCTAAATATACACATTTTTCTGATAATCCTTACAAAACATAAACTTGCAAGGTGTTTCCATTTTTCTGATGAGAAGTATATTTTGAAATTAGTCCAAAATTACACGTACCTTCACGTTATCTTAGTGATTTTATGTTTATCTAGGGACAGGTTCGGGTACTTTGAACTTTATATTTGAACCTTTATATTCCCTCTAAATGCAGATGATGTTGCGGGCAAAAAGGAAGCCGATTATTATTATTACTCGGCCGATTTTGAAGGGCTTTCTGTGCCTCTACCATGAGTTTACGCAGGCGATAACGTATATCGTTTACTATCGGAAATGCTGCTCAGTAGAGATGCGGGTGACAAGGACAGAGCGATAGTTAACGATATACGCTATCGCCTGCGTAAACTCATAGTGGATGCCGTTCTCCTGAACCTAACGTGATTCATGTACAGTGTACACCCCTTGCCACTCCGCTAGCATTACAACGCGGTTCACAATGCATGTCGCAACGTGGTCACGGAGCGGAGCCCCAGTTCCCAGGCTGCGGTGATTACACCAGCCGCGTGCTTGGGTCACTTCAGGGTGACAGAGGTGTGAACGAAGACGAATTAGATGCTGCGTTAAGGCCGTTCCCTGACACAGGAAATTACAGTGCGCCATATCGACTCACGTCTCGATTTCGATTGGTTTTTTGTTTCAATTAATTTATTAAAAATTAGTTTTCAAATTAGTTTTTTTAATAAATGCTTTAACTAGTGGTTATCTAGCCAATGCCGAGTAAAATTAGGTGAACAAATTTTGAGGTTATAAACTATGCCGAAAACATTTCTTCAGCTTTCTCAATAAAATGTATAATGTACATTTTATCGCTTGTTTTGGATTCTTGACGAGAATTTCAAAGGCCAGCCTTGGTTTCAACATTATTCGAAAGAATCTATGCCGAATGTACTCGACATGGTAAACTCTTCCGGGGCTCTATTTTTGATTCGCTCTACGCGCCGCGAGCGCTCGTTTTCTACTGATTTTCGTTCGACTTACGAAATTTGGTATTTTTGAATCGCTCTTCTGCAACGAGTGGTCGGGACCACTCTTTGCGGAGGCGAGCGATAGACTAAACGCCATCGTCGAACACTGACATTACCACTTATTGACATTGAACTTCTATGTACTTTGCATTCCGTTTTCCTTGCATGAATTACCGGTTTTATTTTTCTGCATAAAACGGATAAAATTAAACATTTAAAGTTATATTGGCAACACCTGAGGCGAATGGTTCAAAAATACGGTCAAACCTGTTTTCATGCGACTTGTAGTCGATCGTGACTTAAGTCGTGTGCGACGAAGCTATGTCACACGAGCGAATCAAAAATAGAGCTCCCGATCGCGTCGAAACCCTCGCAATTTTGTGTAATTGATACTATAACACCGTCTATGACATTTTTTGCACTATATCACACCATTATAACACAAAAAACACACATAACAGTATTCTCAGAGGAGCAGTATTATTAACCAATTAACAAAATGGCAATGAACCACCATTTTACAAGTTCGTGCCAAGAATCCTTTCAACCTAGTTTCATAAAGTTTGTTTTAAAACGCTCATGTGTATTAGTTTTTCGTGGTCACTGGGATTTAATTGTATCCAGCGAAGTATTATGAATCGTAATACGACGTCTGTCTTATCACGTAATATACAAATAAACTCGAAAAATTCACATTCAAAGGACACGTTCCGCGAATGTATGGCGCCAAGGCCTGGTCTAGTACACTTATAATTTAGGCTATTATCATATAACAGTGATTCAGTTATCATTTTTGTATATTTTGGTTTAGTTTATTTGTACAAAAAATATATATAAAACGCACGAAACAGGTAAGACTTGACGTGAAAACAAAGATGGCGTCAATAAAATGACATTTGACGCTGTCACTTAGTACAAAAAGAATGATTTTGTACAATTAAAATACATGAAAAAATTTAATGATTTTTCTATACATATTTAGATTATTACTTGAATTTTTGAATAATGTACAAGTGCAGGCCGAATTTGAAATATATCTGTTATTATATTAGTATTGATAAGATAGATGATTTAATGACGTCAGGATATTCTAGGATTATTTCCGCAGATATCCTACAAAATCAAATACAAGTAAGTTTACCCTTAAACATTACACGCGCTTGAAACTACGTTATCGAAGACACTCGGCGAAACCTGAAAACCCACCCTTGCTGCCGCCGTCTCTCTCGCTCAGGTGAGATCCTCATCTCCCGTCTCCCTCGCAGCATCCCTATCGACCCGTTCAGCTGCCTTGACCCTGACCAGCGACCTTGAGAGATGAATATTGTAGGTTATGTTGAGTTTGTGTTGTTTGCGAGGTTTCGGGTTGATTTGAGTTCGGATGCTGATTTTTGAGTTACGTTATTTTGCTATATTTTTTTAAATAAGCTGACTTTGGTTTATAGTTACCTAAAAGTAGGAGAACGGATTATAGTGTCGCGAAATGGACAGCTATAATGTCAGCTACAATAGCTATTACGCAGCTAATGGTCCGTAGATGGCGCTTTGAACAATAATAATAAAATGATTGTAAAAATTAAAATTGTGATTCAGTATGAAGTTAAATGTAAGTGAGACTCGTTTGGCGACATTATAATCCGATTTTTAGATAATTACTGCACAAAGCCAAGTATCCTATGGTAAAAGAAATGTAATATTAAATCTGTCATCGAGCAAATGACCTTAGTGGAATGGCATGTATTTTATCATTTACTAAAAGTACTCGCACAATAAGTTTGCCCCTCTGAAGTTAGCTCTCCGCAATTTCAAACATGTACAGACGAAATGTGTGTGTATTATTTTCGATAATAACTATCCCTATATGACATACAACACTAGGACATTTCTTTCTACCCGCTAACATGCCTTGCCTCACATTTATTCGTTAATAAAATTGATACTTCGCGGTCTTTTGTAGCTAACTTCTGAGGGGCAAGCTTAGTTTGCGAGTACTGTACGCGCTAGGTTTGTGACGAAGATTTTAGCGTAGCTAGTTCTTTAGTTTCATAACATCAGTGCAAACAGCTCAGTTTCACTAATGAACTTTTAAAGAGCTTTTAACGATTCGTTCAATTAATGGACGACTGCATTTCCAGCTCTATGCATGAAGTCACGTTGCATGCGGCCTCTGCCTTGACCTGTTTTACAGACAGGTGCCGCTTCCTTTTTAAGTTGTTTATTTACACCTTGCTAATAAATACCTGATTCAATTAAAGTGAGCTATAAAATTACAGCACAATCAAAAATATGTATTACGGAATGAAAAGTCCGCGATTTCTAACTTCTAATGATAACGGCAATTGCCATCTTTGAAATAATATGTTAGGAACGTTGGGTATTGAATTGAATGTAGATTCAATTCGTCCGTTATATGTCATATTGACATGGATAAGTTCGTTTTAAAACTACGCGCAACAAAAATAATAGCTTAGGCCAAACCACTTGATTTAAAAAACCAAATCTGGTTTACTGATCCCATGGTCAGTAACTATTGGGAGCGAATTACGTAGCATAGTGCAAACCCAGTGTAGATTTTAAAACACGAATAAAAAAATCTTGTATGTACCCCCTTTAATTTTCGAAAACTTTGTGAACATTTCAATTGTACCAACTGCGGTTCAAAAGCCCTGTGACAGATCGACAAACAGACAAACGGACAGCCGACCTAGTAATGGAGTCCCATTGAACTCCCTTTGTGTCCATCATCATCATCCGGGAAACGTCCACTACTGGACATAGGCCTCCCTCATGGTACGCCACATCGACCGGTCCCGAGCCACCTGCATCCAGCGACTCCCTGCGACTCTAACCAGGTCGTCGGTCCATCTAGTAGGCGGACGGCCTGGTAGACGTTTCCCTGTACATGGTCGCCATTTACTCCCCTTTGTGTAAGGAACGCAAAAACTTTATTTCGCGTGAGTGTAACCTCAGAATAAAAACCACGCGAACTTCTTTGGTCAGACCTCTGCCCTTGACCTGGTTGTCTGACAGATGCAAACCTTTCCTTTTAAGGTTAACTTTATATTAACGCTTCGTCGATAAGTACGAGAACTGACTCATTGAATGTGAGTCACCGTTATTCAGTTCCAAACAAAACATATACTATGCGCGTTGCAATAGTATGATGCAGGTTATATATGGAATGTCGTAGCTAATTTAATATTTATGTGTTTGGTAAACCATCAGCCACTAATGTTCGTATGGACAGTGTAGTTGGTAAACCGGTGTCTATTAAATTGTAACGAGCTGACGGTTCGGGATTGAAGGAAACAACTGTCCAAAATTTCGGAGTTTATTGGTCACAGGTCCAAAAGCCAACCTTCAAAATCTCGGATCTTCTTAACAGAGTCCCTGTCTTCTCTGAATATGGATCTTCTGCAGAAGAACGAACGAATAAACTCATTTTCACATTTACAATATTACTATCAATAGATCTTTGTCTGCCATGCTTGCTATTTGCCTAGACCGTCATTGAACTGGCCCACTTCTTAGGCTGCACCCTGCAGATATGACCCATCTTACCACAGACTGCAAAATTGTTTTTCGGAATACGATAAGTATGTCCTTTTGACACAAATGTTGCATTCCATTGCCCTTTTGGCAGACTTTCAACTTGGTCTTTTCTGTATCGATTATAGACCAGTTTGGGCACCGTATACCAGGATATTAAGATACACACATGTGACAAGTCTATGTTTCAAACATGATTGAAACGACCGTCGACAGCGTGCAAATTTTCCAACGCAAAACTCGCGCATTTGTATCGCTTCAAACACGCTTTTTTGTGATGTTGCAAAGGGGTATAGCGGTAAATAAGCTACGACGCAGATGTGAAGTCATATGCAAAAGCTAGCTCTAAGTAGAATCCTTAATCGATGAGCTACTTTTCTCGGCGTTTTGGAGTCTAAGGTCTTTCCTTATCATCATCAGCTGGGAAACGTCTACTGCCACAGGTCTAGAGCCGCTTGCACCAGATCATCGATATATCTTGATGGTCTGATACACGTTTCCCTTCCCACATGAGCTCTTTCCTCGCTCACCATCCTTTCTTCAAGCGATATGTCCTGTCCATGGGAAGCTTCTGCTACTATTACATCTACTTGTATGTTATTCCAGGGAAAGGCGGATGTCGGTCGGCGCGGGCGCAGGTCTCATGTCGTGTGTACGCGAGGGCTCGCTGGAGCCTCCATACCGACCGCACCAGACGCACACCGACCAGCACAGCCATGGTCAGTACAGCACATTACAGGACGAGGGTGGCACATTGCCGATTGCGACATCAATTTCCTGTGACTTTAGTTTTACCGATTTGATGGAAACAGCTGGATGGCTTTCTATTCCGATACACAAGTTCGCTTCGCTGGTGGAGTGACCGAAGACGACACTGGATGCCCAATTGGGTACTTCACACTTAGATTGGGGTCGAATTGTATTTTATACCATAGCGGACATTCTAAGAAATCCAACCCAAAAAACTAATAATTGGATTTTACAATGTCTCAAAAATTGCGAAAAATGTAGTTCCCGGGAAAGTAAAATGTTTATTAGATTTAGTTTTTTCATTGCATCTAACGTAACGTAGCATATATTGTCCTAAATACGCTTTTGTGACGGCACTTTCACTTTCTCTTTATGTGATTATTTCTCGAAGTTTTGGCCTTGGTTTCCTCTTTGATGTCAATTATTTGGTGGAAGGGAAATTTGAATTAAATCAACCGTCGTACTGTTTGCAGGCGAAGGGCGCACGGGCCGGTTCCTGCGCGGACTGCGGCGCATGTTCAAGAGACGCGGGAGCGGCGCGCGCGCAGACTCTTCGCCAGACCCCAAAAGCAGCTCCACCAGCGAACTGCTGGACGCCGAGCGACATGCGCGACGGAAGTAAGTGAAGACATTTATGTCACGGTATTTCGCTCAGAATGCTTCCACACAAATTTTCTTTTGCTATAATCTTTTAAAATATAATAGCTGGAATTTGATAAGTAATTACATAAAAATAGGAGATCGGATTATAGTGTCGCGAATATCATTAACGTACAACTTTATTGTCAGCTACAATAGCCGTTACGCAGCTAATGTCCCTAGATGGCGTTTTAAACAATAATCCAAAGTATTGTGTAAAAATTAAAATTGTGATCCGCTATTAATTTGTTATAATTACTGCACAAAGCCAGTTAACCTATTTAATTGTATGAAACTTTGATGGAGCAGATAGAATGACCTAAACGGTCTAAGCTTTCTGCCAGTTTTTCTTCACACGTTCTGCAGCCCGTCGGGAATCTCTGGGAGAGGCCTATGTCCAGCAGTGGATTGCCGCAGCATATGCTTCATTATTATCATATCAAATACAACCAGAACAAATTAACGCATTCAAAAAGAACTAAAAACCCGACTTCAATTGTCTTCAAAACGTTCACCTGTAGAGGTAGAAGAATATGGCAACATATTTGTTGATTTTCTCAAAAAGCGCTCAATAAATTTCAATAATATTTATATGCGACCACCTCTAAAGTATGCTCTACCAAACAAAAGAATCATCAAAATCTATTCACTATTGGTGGAGTTATCGCGTAACATACATAAAAAACATACAGTCGAATTGAGAACCTACTCCTTTTTTGAAGTCGGTTGAAAACTTAGAATAAGAAACTTAAGTTTTTTCATCGCTTGATCTATGCTCTTTATGGATTTGAGGACATTTGGTTTAGTATTTGGGAGCCACGCTGTGTTGCAGCGAATTTCACTTCTTACATACATTTTAACCCCCGACGCAAAAACAGTGGTGTTATAAATTTGACGCGAATGTCTGTATGTGTGTGGCATCGTAGAGTGGCAAGTTTCCTTGCGATGGTTCGTAGCTATATTTAGTAAAAATCGATTCAGCAGAATTTTCGGATTATTGAGTAGGATTTTTTTAATTTTTAATTAATTTTAGATGTTATATGAATACAAGAAATTATACCTATGCTTTTCTAAACTATGTTTGTTCATGTTTTATCTGACTGACTGACTGATTGATAATTATTGTCGTTTGTCAGAGAGGGTGCGTACGGCAGCGGACTGTCGGTGTCGCACGACTCGGTGTTCACGGGCGAGCGGTCGGGCGACGAGTCCAGCGACGAGAGACCCACTCCTGCGTCGATGCACGTCACTTCGTCGCACCGGGTCTGTATGCTTTGGGTTATAATAAAATTTCACAGCTTTCCTACTAATCAATAAGACAATCATTTTAATATAAATAAATCAGAAATCAGATTTAATAAAATAACTTTCGGCCATATGAAGTCAATCCTCAACATGTGTGGAAGCAGCGCCATCTTTGTTCTATATTGTTAGTTTTCTCCATTCCTCGTGCGCTTGCTTGGTTTGTTTACAATTTACATGGTAAGCGCTTCATAAGTATGAAACATTGACTATAGATGGCGCTGTCCAAATTTATTTATTATTCAATGAATATGATTAATAAGGATACCGTTATTCGTATTAAGGATCCGTTACCGCTCTCCGAATGCTTCCATACTAAATTTCTGTTACCATAATCTTTTAAAATAGACTAGTTGGCTTTGATAAGTAAAGCAATAGATAGAGCGATTCAAGAGGAAGGTTTATATATATAATACATGCATAATATAGTAGAGCAACACTGATAACTTTAGAGGTTTCTAATGTGATGTCGTAAATAAACAAATTTTTGCGCTTACATTGCAAACGCTGGCTGAACCGTACGAGATAGATCAAAATAATGTACTACAATATTGTACATCTTAAAAAGGTCTACTAAAAAGTCCGCGATGGTATATGTCTATCTCCTAGGGATAACCTACAATAACATTTTTTTATCCAAATAATTGTCATTGCATTGTAAACATGTGATTGACGGGAAGTGTCACGTCAGTTTGATATTAAGAGGCTATGTTGGTAAGACCACGTGGTCGGTTTCAAGGTTAAATTGTTTTGTAGCTGTCCCTCTCCGAGCCCTATCCTACCCGAGCGCGTACGGTGAGACAGCATACATTATGCGATGTTATCCACCCGTTATTTGGATGTTTCGTAGTCCAGGGATCATTTGAAGGATACAGTATATTATGTAACCATTTTTTTAATACAGTATACTAATGAAATTTCAGATGTCGGTGGTTTTTCCAAATTGTTCTAAATTGATTCATACTCTTGTAAATCAGGTTCAAAGTTGGGGCTTTTTATTACCGAAAAATACAATACTTTGACGCCCTGTAACTCTGGAAGTATATATTTAAACGAAAATCTGACTCACCACCGACACAGATATTTGTTTCTAGATTGTGTCTTGAAAATTTCATAGATTTTCATAGCTTAATACACAAAATATGACTGGACTACGTTTGTATGGGCGCTTTGACAACAGCATAGCCTCTTAATTATGTAGTAGCTCCCATGCGATAAATCCTAAAGTTCACGTGGTCGAAACCGCGGGCAGAAACTAGTTTTTAGATAATTACTGAAAAAAGCTAGTTATTCTATTTTAGAACAGATTATGGCATCAGAAATGTGAAACCTTTATCGAGCGAATAATCTCAATGCATTCTTTTAAAAGCTTTTCTTGCAAGCCGCGTATAGTTTTATCTACAATCATACTGAGTAAGCACATTCTTTATTCAATTTGAAATGCATTTGGATAACAATTTAAATAGAAAGCCGGTAAAAACTGCTAAGTCAGCGCGGTAGAAATTAGCTCGTCTGTTTGTGTGTTAATTAGTTTTGATTGAATGGAAATCACGTCTCAATGATGTGTGTACTCAAAGAAAAATGGTTTTTAGTACATACAAAATTGTTGTTCGTGTTTCAAGAAGCCTGTGGATAGTATTTTTAACATAAATAACGAAGTAACCAAATGAAGAAAATAAATGTAACTAACAATTTTAAAAATATATATTTTATCATAATCATTTAAAGACTATCTTTGTTTCCTTTAATTATCTAAAAATAGTCGTGATAACTCAGTTGTGTAGAGCGGCAGTCCGTTCTTGAACACTCAAGGTCTGGGTTCGATCCTGGCTCGTACCAATGTGTTCTAATTTGTTATTTGGAATTTTTGTACGAATAATAAAAATCATTACCATTGGCTTTTCGGTGAAGGAAAACATCGTGAGGAAACCTGCACACTCCTGAGAATAAATTCAAAGGTGTGTGTGAAGTCTACCAATCCGCACTGGTCCCGTGTGGTGGACTGTGTCCCATACACTCTCTGTAGGAGAGTAGGCCTGAGCCCCTGCAGTGGGGATAATATAAAAATAGGGCCTCCATATATTAATGTAAATGAATATCATTGACATACAACTTCACAATGAATAGCAATTTCAATTTTACAAACTTTTGATTATTGTTCAAAGCGCCATCTAGTGACCATTATTTGCGTAACGGCTATTACACCTGACAATTAAGTTGTACGTTAATGATATTCATTCTGCATCACTATAATCCTATCTCTATTTTTAGGTAATTACTTATCAAAGCCAGCTATTCTATTTTAAAAGATTATGCCAAAAGAAATTTTGTATGAGCAGACTCCCGTTAACGGGCTACGTTATCCAAGCTAGATCTATTTATCTAAGCCCATTTAGTCGTTTGGAGGACTAAATAATTTCACAACCTTACACACTAAACTTACATACATCCTAAATACATTATTCTCTTCATTTCGCATTGAGTTTATTGAGTGAGCAAGTGTACGTTGCCAAGGTTGGTTCTTCAAGGTAGATTCGTTACGGAACGGGTCTTGTTCGGTCAGGAAATGCGAATGTACATTTTTCGTAAATAGAATCATTCGATAAAAATAAAACTTGAATCCTTATATTATAATACAATGACATTAGCGTTGTTGCAAAACCGCGTCTTTAAAATTCCTTGATCTGATGCGTCCCATTGTTAGCCATTTACGAATAAAAGGGATGGCAAAAGCGTTAAATTTTTATCTGGTTCTAGTTTTTAACGCCAGTTGGGACTAGACAATCATTTTTCAAAAAGGCCCTGATACGAGTAGCTATCGAAACGAGCTGTTAAATTAGGGCAATTTTCTCGACAAAATAGCGTCCGCTGATTTTTTTTTTTAGTATATTTCTATTCTAAAATTAATCATTAATGATTTTAAATATACCTGTAAATTATAGTTTGACATAAATTAATGAGATGACTTGTGAATTATTTAATGACAAAATTATTAACATTGTACTAATTGACATGCGATGTAAACTAATTTTTTAACAATTAAATTCCTTATTAGATATGTTTATAATATTTGCACACCTGTGGACAGGTTAAGTACATCGAACTAATTGAAATTGCTATCTAAACACCGTGTAAAAAAACGATGTACTTGCCAAATATGTTTTCTTTCTTTCTAAAATAGAAAGAAAAAATTTTGGGTGAATATATTTTGCGACGTACTTGGAAAAATATTCGTTTTTTTTTAAATAAGCATTTTTATAGTCCGACCGATGACGATAACTTTTGGACTATCACTGACTACGCGAAATCGAAACTGGTACTGCATGGTGACTGCAAGATAAGTAAATCTAATGCAATCTGTTTAGTACTATAAATAAGGTCTACCTAATTTCCAGTTCTTTATTCAAATAATAACACGACATAAATCAGGATTAACTAAATATTAGACATTCGTAACTTTAGTATGACAAATGATAAATGTCTGTAAACAAATCTGTTGGTATCCTAATGACCTGCAGTAAATATGGTCTCTGAATTAAACCAACATGTCAGACTCGACTTGTTATCGGGTGAACTTCGATTGGTGCAGATCTACTGACTCGGGAGCTGGCAATACGTTCTTTTGTAATAGGAGGGAGCTATGTCAAAACCGACGACGTTTCAACACCAGCATGCACTTTTACGCTATTTAAAAATCAACGAAAATCTGAGGGTTGTATTGTAATTGCAGTATTGTATATACAAAATCATTCGTATTTTTGAAACGAGTAGTTAAAAACGAAAAATGTCTTTAAAACTTCATCTTTATTTTTGGGTTGGGTGTTGCCGTTTGTGCGTATTTATTGTTTTGAATAAGAAAAGAAACTTACTGTGTATAAAGTCCAGGCCGGGGCTCCATACAGTCGCAAAACGTGTCTTTTGTCTGTCTTTGACAGTTTTTTAAAGGATTTTGATGCATCGATGTTAGTATAAGAGCTAATTATAAAATAAAGCATTCTAGCATAGATTTATTTATTTCTAAGTACCAATTTGAAAAGTTTACAATAAAATATAAAAATGTCAGAGTGTACAATGATCGTCAAAAATATTCAAAATGTAATAATTATATAAAATATATGGAAAACATATGGATCAGTATCGTTTACACTTTCTGTTTAAATTTCCAAAAACACAAAATAATTACAGTTACTGAAACAGAGTTTCAGCATTTCTAATCTGTTTCGATATATACTGAAGAACTGAACTGAATTACTGAAGAACTTTAAAAATCTAGTAAAGGTCGCTCCAGTAACAAAGCTCACCTTCATAGCGCTCTAAACCGTTGCTCAGGCCGGTTCTGCTCTCGTGCCCACGACGTTTTTACCGCCACAATTCGTCCGTGTGTGCCGTCAGAATGTTATTTTATACGTTTTTTTAACACACTTTTTATTTTCCTCATATCGAGTATAGGATGAATCAGCGCGCAGTCTCGATCCTCGAACGAACGCGGTCTCACGTCGACTATCGGAACCGTCCCATCCCTATTTCTCGGAAAAGTTTGCATTTAAACCTATAGAAAACTCTTTCGTGTGAGTGGCCAGTGTGAGCTGATGAGGTCGCAATAAAAATGATAGTAAAACTTTTTGGTTGATAAAGATTGAAAACTTTTTGTGTAAGTGTCCAGTGGCGTTTAGTGTTAACATAATCTGTGTTGTTATTATTTGCGAATGGCGAAAAGTTACTTCGTTGCGAATATTTAAATATCATTATGATGAATTTCAGTGACCAGTTATTTATTTACTGGGCTAAGCTCAGTCTTATAACAAGATGGTTTACGGATCAAAATTAATTACGGCACAGGCGGTTTCTGTGGATCTCAGTGTAATATTTCATTTTGTAATGGTTCTGCTCAGACGCGAGTGGGCACAAGTCTGACTCATACGAGTATGTCTGAACGAATCAATAAACCTTCGACAGTACAACATTCCTCTGTTTGAAATATCTTCTCGTAAATACAGCAAAACTTGCCTGAAGTACAAGTAAAACTCTTTGATGGTCGGTAATTGAAAACTTGGCGAGGAAAACTGAAAGTTTCCGTTTAGTGGCCAGTGGTATTGTAGTGTTAATAAAACTTTTGGGTGACAACAAATTTAAAGTATTTGTTTAGTGGCCAGTATTTTAGTAATAAAAACTTCGTGATGTTCTTATTTCTAAACAGCGTGGAGTCTCTAGCATCTTCAGCTTCAACATCACTTTCAAGACCCGAATAACAGGGGTGGAATATTAGGGAGATTTTACTATTATTTTATTAAAAAGTAGTTAATATAAATAATAACGTGAATGTTCATTTTCTCAAAAATAGCTCAATCAATTTCGATAAAATTTATGTGACCACTTCTGAAATACTTCAATTGGCGGAGTTCTTGCGAAACATACATTTAAATCTCTCTCTTTAAATCTCCTTCTTTTTGAAATCGATTGAAAATTGAAATCACAATGTCGGGAAATTTTCAGTTTCGAGTTTCGAGTCAAAATTTATGTCTGTATAATTTAGAGGTAAGTCCTCCCCGCTACCACCATTTTGTATAAACATAGCACCAAAGCACAGCATTTACAGCACTGTTGTGTTCTGGCTAGCAAAGATGACCTAGTCAATCATCATCAGCCTATATTTGTCCCCACTGCAGGGGCTCAGGCCTACTCTCCTACAGAGAGTGTATGGGACATAGTACACCACGCGAGACCAGTGCGAATTCGTAGTACCTAGTCAATGCCGCATTGAATTGCTTGCTTTTTTATTCTAAAATCAGTTGAAACAAAGGTCTGATGTCCTCGAAATTTAATTAAAGCACAAGTAACCTATGAGTCACAAGCTAGGTTCTAAACGTCTACGTAAGCTAGGCACCCTGCACCCGGTCACAGTCATAAACATGAGAATTAACTACCGTACAATATTGCCTAACGCTGTGATCGTAGCACGGGTCACCAGTTATGTAATCAAATAACGAACAGACGAATGCTGTATTGAATGACCCCACCGACTGTTTATAATTTTAAAAACTTGAATTTAGAATCACATCCGAAGAAATTCTTTGTCGGGAAATTGTAATAGTAGGACTGGCTGGTATCTTAGTTCAGTCATAAAAAGGCAACAGTTTCTAATTTTAAAATGTTTTTAAATTTAGAATCACATCCGAAGAAATTCTTTGTCGGGAAATTGTAATAGTAGGACTGGCTGGTATCTTAGTTCAGTCATAAAAAGGCAACAGTTTCTAATTTTAAAATGTTTTTAAATTTAGAATCACATCAGAAGAAATTATTTGTCGGGAAATTGCAATGGTAGGACTGGCTGGTATCTTAGTTCAGTCATAAAAAGGCAACAGTTTCTAATTTTAAAATGTTTTTAAATTTAGAATGCCATCTAAAGCCATTCTTTGGCGGGCAATTGGTATAAAAGGGCTGACTGGTATCTTAGTTCAATCGTAAAAAGTATATTAAATGTGAGTAACTGGTGTCATAAATATACCGATAAAGTATGGCAATTGAACCAAGGCTTAACTTGTCAATTCTTGACCCAAAAATATCCAAAAATAGCAACGTGAAAAATTGTAATAAAAAAAATTACGGTCACAAATAGAGCTAAAGAAATGTATGTCTAACGACCATATCCTCTTCTATAAAGGATAAATGAAAGGTCCCACCCGTAGATCTAAACTCAACAGAGGATGGGTAGAGAAGGATAGAGGATACTCGAGGAATCGTATGGGTCTGCAACTTGACTAAATTCTCAGCTGAAGACATCGATTTTGAGACACTATTTGTAAAAAGCTTTCTGTTAGCTAACATAAAACAAAACTAACTTGCCAACTTGCTAAACAATGAGGTACAAACAAGTAGGTAAATTAGTTCTTATCTCCACATTTATGCAATATGTTTAAGTTATTTAATTATGAGTTTGTTTTATATTTTATTAACATAAATTAAAACTTAATTGCGTCATCGGAACAGTATAATTATCTAATAAATAGAAAGTGTAGTTAAAGTTGAAATATTTTAAACAAACTTTGACACTGATAATTTTTAAATGGGGGTTCCTACTGAAATCTTTTAAGATAAACAAGTAATAAATAATTAAATTCAATGAACGTATAGTTTACTATACAGTCGTTCCGCTCGTTGCACACACATACTTTCGAAAATTCTCTTGGCTGAGTAAATGTACGGCCAACAATTAACTAGTCTTTTTGGGACTATTGCGTTGATTGTTTGTGCTCGGCGTGTATTTAAAAAAAAAGTTGACAGTGAAACTTTTTGGTAAAGTTCGAGATTTGAATTCGAATTTCTTTTTAAATTTAGTTAGAAGTTTGAATCGTGGAAAGAGATTGTGTTTTGAATTAGGAATTGTGAATTTGTATTAAAATGGGCAGAAGCAGAAGAACATTTACCGGTGCTATAAAGAACTTCTGGAATCTGACATGGGTGTTGGCGGCAAAAGTGTTTTTGGTAAATTTCGTTCTTTTTATCTGTTTTTAACCGACTTCAAAACAGGAGGAGGTTCTTAATTTGACGTGTATGTTTTTTTTGTATGTGTGCTACGCGATAACACCGCCAATAGGGACCCGATTTTGATGATTCTTTTTTTGATACAGCAAACTTCAGAAGATGTCCCATATAAATTTTATCGAAATTGATTGATCGCTCTTTGAGAAAATCAACAATGTCCAAATTTTTAAGGCAATTGATTTTTTTTGAACGCGTTAATTACGATTTGCAGTTTTGATAAATAATTTATCAAGACCTAGAACGCATCTACATTAAAGCCATTATAGTTTGTAAAATCAATTTATCTCTCATCTAATTATGACCTGAAATATCGTAAATCACAATCCTCAATCAGATAAGACGTTCATGAAAGAAAGAGAGAGAAAAAAAACTCCAAACTAAAAATAAACTATGTAAAATTAATTGTGATACATATATGAAAAAGGTCCTCACTCAGCTTCTTGCCGCATCAGCCAACCTGCTGCGTCAAAAGAAACAAGTAGACATTTAAACAACAATAAAATTATTTTGGTTTTAAATGTTAATTTATTTTTAAAAGATATAGTCAAAGTCAAAATCTTTATTCGTAAACATAGGTAATACAGTAGATGGTAGTAGGTAACAGTTGTAGATCTGCTATGTCTCGTCCTTAGCGGACATACGAAGTTATACTTTAATATACTTATTAACTAGTATTACATATTGCAAAATTTTTGAAATATAATTATGTCAAAAGTAGGTGGCACAGTAGTAAGACGGAAGTTTCTATTTGTCAGCAAAAAAATCTTTCACTGTGTAGTACGAGTATGCCTTGTCGCACAGGTGTTTATACAGAATAGATTTCAGTTCTGTGATGTTATTGCAACCTTTAATTTGTAGTGGTATATTTTTGACATTATTGCATGTGATGTACATTTCTATACAAGCGGTTGCGTCATCGGTACATTTAAGTCAAGACGGGTCACACAATAGCAATTACACTTCTGCTATCTTGTGGAAAGTGAAATTTGACATTAAGTCGCTTTGGGTATCAAGTCATGAGCTGTAGCGGGCCAGGGAAATACCGTCAAGTATACGCGGACTAAAAATATCAGCGCCTCCTACATATATATATAGCTGTATACATATGTATATGTTTACAGAAACAATATATTTTTTTAAGTTACTACACTTAAAAAAATATATTGTATTAATTGTATAAAGTATCTTAGACACAGCTTGTGTAGCGCATGTCCTTGACAAACACTTAATGACTTGACAAACACTTGACTTAATTATTTATTTAAAAATCCTGCCAAGTTAGTCTGTCGAAAAAAAATCTTACTATACTGTTCTAAACAACTGTATTCTTATACCGTAGACAAAGTAACTGATAGACTGAGACCACATATATTCCTTTAGTTGTCGCAGCCAGCCATAGTAGTGTGTATCGACGTTTTCAAAAAGTATCGTCAAAAATATTTATTTAAAAAAATGATGGTACATCGTTTTTGCCTTGTCTATCATTAAAATTACAGTGCAGTAAGTTAATACGTTTGGACACCAAATATTAGCACCGTCTTTAACAAGGCCATAGGTTTATTTAATCATCATCAGACAGGAAACGTCCACTGCTGGACATGGCCTCCGTAAAGGTACGACTGACCGGTCCCGTGCCACCTGCATCCAGCGACTGTCCGAGACCTTAACTAGGTCGTCGGTCTACTTAGTAGAGGGACAGCCTGGTAGACGTTTCCCGGTACGTGGTCGCCACTTAAGAACTCTTACTCCCCATCGGTTATCTGTACTTCGAGCGATGTGGCCTGCTCATTGCCACTTCAGCTCACTGACTCGTCGAGCTATGTCGGTGACCTTAGTTCGTCTACGGATTCCCTCATTCCGGATTTATCACGTAAAGAATTACATATTTAATTAGTGAGTGATTAACATTTTCTAAGTTTAAAAAATCATAGCGCTCTCTATTCTCAACGCTTGGACCATAGACTAAAGAGGACACAATGCCGTCATGTGAACAGCGGGTCGGAATTTTTTAATTTTATTGTGTCATATCATCTCTGATTTACAAAATTAACCCGTAACGACATCGCATAACACCACTCAATAAACCAAACATTAATATTATGAATATTATCATTTTATATTGAGTCTTTATGGTAAATATTCAAAAATCTTACTCATCGGACAGCGGGAGTAGATTTCTCGTCAAAGTCTGCCGGGCTGCCGTCTGCTTCAGAATTTGTCCTATAGAAACACTTATAAAAATAGCTTTGTATAAGTTTTAGGCCTTGTTCTTTCCAGATAATATTCTCTATTAGAGTTAAAAGAGTTTGTATATTTCTTGATTTAAAACGTCATTTTCAAATGAATGTGTTTAAACGCCATTTTTTATATTTTGGTCTCGGTTTTTGGTCTACCATGAATGGCAAAGCTTAACCCAAAAACAAAGATGGCGGCAATGATATGTTTTGACGTTTTATACTAAGTACAACTTAATAAAAGAATAGTACACAAACTTAGTATTTTAGTAGCTTTTTGAGGTGGATGATTTCATTATAAAGCTGAGACTAAATATATATCTTCTTTTAGTACTTCTAATACATTATTGGGATGGGACAAATATTACCTTACATCTTCTCATCGTGTAGGTAGTAAGGTCAATGACCGACTTTACAAACCCTAGTGTCAGAATTGTTGATCCGGCACAGTCCTCTGACACGTCTCATGTAGCTACTACCTGTCGTAGATAGTAACCGGTAACAACGGATTAACGTGACTAACGAAGCACGGAATCATATCACTGTTCAGACAATCAGTCTCAAAAAGTGATATATAACAATGTTCCTACCGGGACTCGAACCCATGCGTTGCGCGTCTGAGTCTGACGCTCAGCCAACTGCGCCACGGAGGCCGAAACCTTATAACAATAGAGAAAGATATATATTTCTGAGATAGGTATCGATTTTTTTGGGAAAACCCCTCATTACGGTATTCTTACATATTTCTCACTTTACTGTAATCCTACTAATATTATAAGTGTGAAAGTTTGGATGTTTGTGACGCTTTCACGGAAAAACTACTGAATGGATTTGAATGAAACTTTACAATAATATAGCTTATACATCAGAATAACATATAGGCTATAAATTATAAAGACATATTGTGTAAATTGTCCAAAATCACACTTATAATATTAGTGGGATTACATGGGAAATTTTGGCATAACAAAAACGCGTTGCGTAGCAACCGACTATAGAATATGTAAATTCGTATATACAAACTTTCGCGTTTATAATATTAGTGTGAAAACTATTTGAATGTACTACGTCAGATATTGAAATTTATTTTGTTTCTTTAAACTATTAGCCTACGTAACAGAATAAACACTATTTTGTATCTTATGCTGTATAATAATTTGTCATAAACGTCACCTGTGTCTATCAAATAAGTAGAATACATCCTGAAGTACACGCGGACAAAGTCGCGGGCGGAAGCTAGTTACTACATAATTTATGGTTCGATCAGGTTTCTGTATAGACCTTGTTTATGGACTAACTATAGCGTAGGTGGAATATTATTTTAAACCGGTATCCACAAGGATACCACACCTAAATATTTACAAAAATAAGATATTTGTTTGATAAAAAGCGAACGCCAAAGAGAATATAACATTAGCAGAACACCACAGAGCTCAATAAGTTTTTTTTTGCTGACCTTGTCTCTGTCCCCCAGGGACCCATGTGTCCACACCGCTTGTCGCCGTCTGCGGTAGCAGCGGCAGCACCCGCGCTGGCCCAGGTCGCTCTAATGTGGCACGGGGCCAGTGTCTCTCATACCAAGCCGGGACCTCTCATTCTGCAACCATTTCTTTCATTGCCAACAGGTTCCAAACCCGCTGGGACTTAGATCTGCATTTTGAATATTTCAGGCAAATATCAGGTGACATAGTCACAGAATTAATATAGTAATAATAGTGTTACGTACAGAACAGACACTCACCGCCTCCCACCGATCCGCGATACCTCACCTCTCCACGCAAGAAAGTGACCTGCTCAAGGATCGGTAATATGGCGCACGAGAATTTATGCACACATGCGCGTGTATACAAATGTCATCTGTTCGCTGTATGGGAATAGGAACCGATATCATAAGCCTAAGATAAGATATTCCTTTTGCTTTAGTATATTTTAGTTTATAAATCTGTTCTTTCTTCTAAACAAGCAATAAATTTATTTTTCTTTCTTTCTTTCATATCACGACATTTGTTTGATGTGTCCGGCCTATGACATAGTCGTAAAAGTAAAGCCGATAGTAGATAGAAAATTGCCCTCTCACATTAAATTACAAAGGCCTAGCATAAACATTCAGATATGCAAACAGTAATAAAAGACTACCCTGAGCCAGAATCGAACAGAACACGAATGTGGGACCTCAACAAAGAGATAGTTTGATAAACTCCATTGTTGGTTGTTGCTAAATAACGTTGCGAATGTAGATATTTATGCAACTGCACGCGGATGCTTGCGCCGGCGCCGACGCGGCCCCGATTTTGATTCAAGCTTGCGTCTGTTATCATTCAAATTCTTTATTTTGTAAGTAAATTTGATACAAAACGTTTTTTGACGGTAATAAATCTACCGCCAAGGGTAGACGTTCTACAAACGACCAAAGAAATAACAGCTATATATGTTATATATACGAAAATCTGTTGTGAATTTATTCAGTTTTTCGAACGTAAAAAAATCACAATATATCTCAGCCATTTCGAAAATATTCCAAAAGAACACATCCTTGATGTTACCCTTATTGAGACGAATTAACTTCAGGGGGTCGGGGTGGTAGGGGGTAGAAAGATAGACTAAGGAAGTTTGTCGTTTGGGTTGAAAATAGTGAAGAAGTAAAAACTATGAACATTTAGTCCGTTTTAAGCTATGCTACAATTAAAAGAAAGAAGAAAAAAAACCACTGTCAAATTTTTTTTAATATAACTAAATATTCTGTGAATATTTCAAGCGTCTACCTGTGACCGTAAAAAATCCCGTTTGTTGTATGGGAGCCCCCTTAAATATTTATTTTATTCTGCTTTTTAGTATTTGTTGTTACAGCGGCAACAGAAATACATCATCTGTGAAAATTTCAACTGTCTAACTATCACGGTTCATGAGATACTACCCGGTGACAAACGAACGGACAGCGGAGTTTTAATAATAGGGTCCCGTTTTTACCTTTTGGGTACGGAACCCTAAAAATTCCCTGCATTTCCGTCACTCAATACAGTTTACCTTGTTGGCTATCTCGTTCCGACTTGATATTTCTAATATTAAGAGGGTATGCTGGTGTCAAAGCGCCCATACAAACGTAGTCCAGTCATATTTTGAGTATTAAGCTATGAAAATCTATGAAATTTTCAAGATACAATCTAGAAACAAATATCTGTGTCGGTGGTGAGTCAGATTTTCGTTTAAATATATACTTCCAGAGTTACAGGGCGTCAAAGTATTGTATTTTTCGGTAATAAAAAGCCCCAACTTTGAACCTGATTTACAAGAGTATGAATCAATTTAGAACAATTTGGAAAAACCACCGACATCTGAAATTTCATTAGTATACTGTATTAAAAAAATGGTTACATATTATACTGTATCCTTCAAATGATCCCTGGACTACGAAACATCCAAATACCGGGTGGATAACATCGCGTAATGTATGCTGTCTCACCGTACGCGCTCGGGTAGGATAGGGCTCGGAGAGGGACAGCTACAAAACAATGTGACCTTGAAACCGACCACGTGGTCTTACCAACATAGCCTCTTAAAGCCAGTTGATATAGTAATCGCATAAGTTTGCCCGTCTGAAATTAGACACAAAAGACCGCGTAGTATCAATTATTAATATTAACGTATGGGTGTGAGGCAAGGCAAGTTAGCGGGTAGAAAGAAATGTCCTAGTGTTGTATGTCATATAGGGATAGTTATTATCGAAAATAATACACATACATTTCGTCTGTACATGTTTGAAATTGCGGAGAGCTAACTTCAGAGGGGCAAACTTATTGTGCGAGTACTGTACTTCACCTGTGGCGTAGGTAAGCGTCCCAAGAACTTGTATTTTACATTTGAACTTGGATTAGCAAGACCTAGCTCCCCGTAAGAAGGAAAATGACTATATATTCTCTGTAATATATTACTATTATCCATCCTATATTACTCACGTTATTTCTGTCATTTGTAACGCACATTTCCTTGTAAACTGAGTAATACAGACAATCCGATATCCATACTAATATTATAAATGCGAAAGTGTGTCTGTTTATTTGTCCGTTCTTTACGCCGTAATTAAGAGTCAGATTGACTCGATTTTTTGTATAGGAATAGTTGAAGGTCCGGAAGAGGACATAGGCTCCTTTTTATCCTGTTTAAACAAGTAGTTCACGTGGGATAATTTCTAAAGTCAACACGGGCAAAGTCGCGGGCATAATCTAGTAATACGCAAAGGTATTGTTGCGTCAAACATTTTGTATTTCAGACGACTATCATTCTGAACAACTCATTAGCTTTTGCGGACGTCAATATAAAATTCCTACATTTTTGTATTTATTATTATTTGTATTCTTTAAGCGTGTTTTATATGCATTTCTGTTAGAATATTGTCGAGAGCTATTTTGTCCATTTTGTCTTAAGCTGTGTCACGGAAACGGATGAGGTTTTATAAAAAAAAATTTTTGTTTTACGGAAGTGACTTCTCGCCATTTTAGAATTATAAAGTTCAATTAATATAACGAAAATAAAAGTGTGCTGTGATAATGCAAAACAAGTGCCAAATTGAGTGTTAAAATAGTGTTTTAAAGTGTACACATGAGCCATACATGGAAGAGAAAATTCCGATGGGTAACCGAAGGGAAAATAGCCAAATTTTGGGTATGTATTCTCATTTACTTCACGTATGTTTCTGACTGAATCCCGTTTAAAAAGCTACACACACGGATCAATTTGATCAGCCAATTTCGTGCCAATCTCATCTACGTTGGGACCGTGACGTAATCTTTTGTTATGTTCGTAGATAACCTGTAACAAGTCAACAAGTGTCATTATTATTACTTATGTTTACAACGCAGCCTGCATCGATATAGCTCGACGAGTCAGTGAGCTGAAATGGCAATTGGTCGGCCACATCGCTCTAAAAACCGATAACCGATGGGGAGTAAGAGTTCTCGAGTGGCGACCACGCACCGGGAAGCGTCTACCGGGCCGTCCCCCTACGAGGCGGACCGACGACCTAGTTAAGGTTAACGAGGTGGCGTACCATGAAGGAAGTATATGTCCAGCAGTGGACGTTTGCTGGCTGATGATGATGATGACTCAGATATACTTACAATTAAATAGTAACATGTAATAAATAATATGACATGTGATTTTGATTTGTAAAATAAAATACGAATTCTAATAATTTAAGTAATATTAAATAATGGACCTAGTTGTATAAAATAAATGAATAATATTATAAAAATGACTTTTAAAATACTTTGCTTGTTAGTATTTACTATAAAAACATTACTATTTTTAGTTACTAGTTTATTGAATAATAATTAGTAAATATTAGATTTTCCTAAAATAATAATTTGTTTTTAGAACGCCGTATTTTACAACAAACAATATAACTAATGCATGACTTAATTAGGTCATTGCGTGTTGTGGCAGTGGCACAGGGACGGATTAAGTAACAACAGCCCCGGAGGCAGACGGATCATCTTTGTTAGTGGCTTTTTACTAGTAGTAGTTTAATTCTCCCGAATGGGAAGGCAAAAGAACAAAGCCATACAGCCTACTCTAAACATGACGAGAACTTCAAAGGCCAGCCTTGGTTTCAACATTATTCGAAAGAAACCATATGCCGAATGTAGTCGACATGGTAAACTCTTCCGATCGCGTCGAAACCCTCGCAATTTTGCGTAATTGATACATTAACACCGTCCATGACACTTTTTGCACTATATCACACCATTATAACATAAAAAACTCAGGTAACAGTATTATTAACGAATTACGAAAAATTGCAATCAACCACCATTATTCAAGTTCGCGCCAAGAATCTGGCTTTTTACTTATAAAATAACCTAGTGCTGTACATTTTGCGAAAAAGCTTTCATTGTATCAGTATCCAATCGTAGTAGGTAAACCAGTGTTAAATTAAAATTTTAAAAACACAACTCTTTAAAACTCTTTAAAGTAGCTTAACACATCACTACATACATTACATTTGTGTCATCATTGACACTATATACATAAATTACACAAATATTTTTTTCCTTCTTATTTAATAAAATGTAATAACAAGATTACTACCATTCATACTTTACGACTTACAATGTATAACGCTTCATAATGAAGTAGGTTTTTATTTATTTATGTTTACTTTGTTAACTCGTAAAACTAGCTCTACTTAACTGTACTATTCGAGAATATTTTTAAAGGCTTGTGCTCTATATTTGTCTGTATATGTTATGTTTATAAACTGTTTATTTTACAACAAATAATATAAAATTAAAAAACTGCTGAATTGATTTTTACCAAATATAGCTAAGAACCACCGCAAGTTGCTATTTTCACGTAAAAAAAACCCGCATCAAAATCGGTGCATCCATTCGAGAGCTACGATGCCACAGACACACAGACATTGGTGTCAAACTTATTACATCTCTCTTTATGCTTCTGGGGTTAAGAAAGGTATCCTTATGGCGCAGAATTTTTTTTACCTTCGATAGTCTTCCATTTGACCACGTTGTAATGATTGATACTTAGTTGATGGTATTAATAATGTATTCTAACATATTATTGTAGACGCCGTGAAATTTTAAAGTCCAGATGGAGTCGCGGGCTATCGCTACTTATATGGCCCTGCCCCCACTACTGACTCCGTCCCTGTCGCTTGATACCGCGCAGGAAGGAAGCTCGCATGCGCAGCGGAGATATTGCTTATCATTTCCCGCCATTGTCGTTCCTTGTTTGGTTACATCTTCTGTTTGCGGGAGGAACAAATGTTACATACATTTGGTTAAGGATAAGAATATATAATAATACTATATACACAAATCTCGCCATTAAAAACCCGCGAGTGATCGCACCCACGTACTACGAGCGTCTACCCAGCGATCTAAAAGGTGAAACAAATGACGAAACGTTTTATCGACGACTAAAAAACCTTTTGTTGGATAAAGAATACTACAATGTAAAATATTGTATACTGGATAAATTTTGAGTATCTATAATATTATGGATTTATTTTATTATTTACTTTGACATTGAATTTACTGTTTGACATTTATTTTATATAATTTTTGTCATTTTAAATATTTTTGACGATCATTGTACACTCTGACATTTTTATATACATTTTTTGTAATCTTGACATTGGTACTATGAAATAAATAATCTAATCTACTAAACTCAAGTTTAATTCCATATTGAAATTTTAGTTTCTCAATTCCACCTTTAGAGGCAGCAAATATTGTAAATTGTTAAACATATCAATAACATAATAACAACAACAAAATACATAATTTAGTTCAGTTATTATTTAAGTTTAGTTTGTTTTTTAATTGAATTTCTCAGCTTACACATAATAGTTTTAGTTTATATGTAAACGTATTGAAACTCTAGGTCTATTTAATAATAATATTAGTTTTCATGTATATTGGATGACTGTTTGTTTCATAAATAATAAAATAATAAATAATAAAAAAACATGTCGTGATTTACAGAACTATGCATATTATTTTAACACTACCTACATATACCGAATTAAATTATTGTTATACGTAAGCCTATCCATAACCATGGTAGCTCAGTTGGATAGAGCGTCAGTCCTTGAATCGAGGTCTGGGTTCGATCCTGGCGTACCAATGAGTTCCAATTTGTTATTGGAATTTATGTACGAATGATAAAATCATTACCATTGGCTTTTCGGTGAAGGAAAACATCGCGAGGAAACCTGCACACTCCTCAGAAGAAATTGAAAGGTGTGTGTGAAGTCTACCAATCCGCACATGGTGGACTATGTCCCATACACTCTGTGTAGGAGAGTAGGCCTGAGCCCCTGCAGTGGGGACGTATATAGGCTGTTGATGTATGCCTATCCAGGAATTATTTAGAAACTTTTATCTAATATCCAATCACACGATTTATACTCGAGGAAGATTATATGCAGTTCTGAATCTTGTTATTATTGTAAACCCTTAGTGAATTTTGTTTATGTAAAATAAATAAATGTATATGTAATGTATATTGTATGTTTGTCAATCAGGCGGAGCTGGTTGCAGCGGTGCGACGGCGCGGGCGCGGGGACGGCAGCGACGACGACGAGGACCTGGGGCTGCCACGCTCGCCCCCCGCGTCCCCACAAACAGACAAGGCTGACAAGGTGGGTAAACATTACCTAGACACGTTATTTATTAAAGCCTGACCTGGCATATGCAGTTCTGACACAGGTGCCGCCGCCATGTTGGAAAATTTCGTTCTGTTAGACACTGGTAAATTTTTTAACATATTTATTACTACGCGAAGATAAGAAAATGTATACCACATGTATACACTTTAAAACTAGCTCAGAAAATGCTGCAAACGATGGAAAAATTAAATTTTGTGTGGTAGATATTTCCATAAAAAAATTATTTTAGATCATTATATTTACTAGACGCATATAGAGGTCTAATAAATTATTAGAAGGGTTAAATGATAGTTGATTTTGTTTATTTATTTCAGTTCAACAACGATTAAAAGATGTCTACCTATGCTTACTAGTACCCATACAGATTGCCTAGATATGTCTACCTAACGACATCTATCGAACATTTCTCTCTCGAACACACGTGTTTGTGTTTTACGTAGTTTAACGTCATCTATGTTCCTAACTTTAGTTATAGATGGCGCTGATAGCTGTTTTTACACTGAGTAGACTCCGTGGCAGAGTCCCAGAGTTTCAACTTGAAATACATGTTTTAATTCAAGATAACCGTGATCTAATAATACGAAATAAATACGTATTTTTCATGATACTGACTTTATCAGTTGGAAAAGCTATATTGCCTAGATACCGTGGCTCAGAGCTGAACTCATTTTTATCGGCCGTGGAAAATTTTATTGTACGATTTTTACACGCTTTTTGTAAGGTATTTAGCTTCACTAAACTAGCTATGTAAACTATATAATTATCTAAACAAATATATGAAATCAATTTTAACCTACTTCTAATATTGTCGTATTGATTTGAAACTTTGTGATTGTATGTAAGTCGGATAAGCTCGTTTTCGAGCTATTCTGACTCTATAGCGAAAAGGTCAATAGAGAAACTATTCAATGGGTACTAGTAAACCCCTCGAGTTTATGCTCATTTTATTTGTTGTGCCGAGTCGCCCCAACAGAAAATACTGTGGTAGTCCCGTTGATCTATTCTCCCTCCCGAGAGACGCGGCACAATGGGCCAAACAACTTGACATAGATCTGTAGTGAACAACAAAAATGCCATACGCCTAAATAAATAAATAACCCTTCGAGTTTGGGCTCATCTTGTATGTTTGGAAATGCACTTTTAGTGCATTACTGACAAAAACGTGTATAGTTTTTTTAAACTAAAATTTATTTAAAATAAAACTGTGACAGATTGACTGATTTTTAGCATTGCATTTAGGATTGCAGCGTCCTTTTGAGAAATTAAGAGGCTATGTTGGTAAGACCACGTGGCCGCGTTCAAGGTTGCATTGTTTTGTAGCTGTCCCTCTCCGAGCCCCATCCTACCCGAGCGCGTACGGTGAGACACTACGCGAAGTTATCCACCCGTTATTTGGATGTTTCGTAGTCCAGTGATCATTTGAAGGATACAGTATATTATGTAGCCATTTTTTCAATACAGTATATTAATAAAATTTCAGATGTCGGTGGTTTTTCCAAATTGTTCTAAATTGATTCATACTCTTGTAAAACAGGTTCAAAGTTGGGGCTTTTTAGTATCGAAAAATACAATACTTTGACGCCCTGTAACTCTGGAAGTATATATTTAAATGAAAATCTGACTCACCACCGACACAGATATTTGTTTCTAGATTGTGTCTTGAAAATTTCATAGATTTTCATAGCTTAATACTCAAAATATGACTGGACTACGTTTGTATGGGCGCTTTGACAACAGCATACTCTCTTAAATTCGTAATTTGCTTTTAAACTACCTTTTAAATTGATAAATTGATTTAAAAATTTCAGGGATTTAATTATAAAAACGATGATGGGATCGCATGTATTAGCAAATGGGTATATATTTTGTAGTGTTATCGTAACAAGATAAGAAAACTAAATATTATCTCAGACTAGCTGTCGCCCTTCCTGTAGGTCATAAATCTGCCGATGATCTTTCAAGGTAAACCCGACTAACAATGTTTTGTGTTTCTAAATAGATGTATAAGATAGATAATGGTGTACGTCTAGCTATTTGGTAGGCTTGACGGTCCCTGAAAAGCGAAACTGGTTTAATTGGCAACGTACTTCTGCATTAATTTAATGAGTAAATGAGTTCAAAAAGAACTGGAAACAGACTTCAATTGCCCCAAAAGTCTACTTTTACTAAGGCAAATTTAAGATTTATATAGTTTTCTCATGGATGCCGTTGTCAGAACTGAACCAAATTCAAATGGGACCACACGGAAGCACCATCTTTCAAATAAATAAAAACCCAGTCAAAAGTTCTGAGGTAATAAACTTTTTAAAAAACATGCCCGTATAATTGATAATCGGCTCCTTTTTTGAAGTCGGTTAAAAAATCACGCACGTTAACCCCTTATCCAGATTTTGCTCATAATGCTTCCATAAACAAAATTATTTTACCATTAAAATAGGAAACCGTATTATAGTTTCGCGAACGTTACGCAGCCAATGGTCAATAAACCTTGAAAAAAGCTGTTTCAAATCCGTCCTTAACTTGTACACTACATAAATAATCAAGGAATAATCAAAATGTAGAAAAATATAAGAATTTTATTTTACTGTATATTTTGTTTTTACAAAGTCATTCTTTTTGTAGTAACTTAAAACGTGAAATGTCATTTCATTGTCGCCATCTTTGTTTCTTAAGTCTTGGTCTGTTACGTGCATTTTGTTTTTCTACAAATAAACTCGACCAAAATATTCAAAAATGGTGATCACTGTTAAAATTAGTAGGATTCAAGTTCAGGCCAAGGCTCCATACTTTCACGGAACGTGTAATTTGAAACAATTATCCATTAGAGCTGTGTTTTTCAATCTGTGGGTCGCGACCACTAGGGGGTTGCCAAACCTTGATATGGTCGCGGGCAAAAAGAAAAAGGCAAGGTTCTACAGTACAATAAAAACACAATGTTAGTGAAAAGGACGGGCTTGTTTATTTTTCAAAAAAATGTCAAATCGAGGTGCTGTTTTTGAAATGTTAAATTTTTTTAACTGAAGTCTATCTCTCTTCTTCTTGAGCAATTTACCTCGTACTTATTTTCAAAACTTGCGGCGTCTTGCAGAGGGTAAGGTCCTAATAATGAAAATCTTTAACGCATATTGTCTTGTAATTCGATTATTTCTTTGTACATTGTAAGGGGGTCGCCATAATTTTTCAACCTGTAAAGGGGTCGCGAAATCAAATATATTGAAAAACACTGCATTAGAGGATGTACAGAACCACTAAGCCTTACCAATGAACAGGCAAAGCCGCTGGCAGTTAACTAGTATATAATTCTCGCGTCTTGTGACCACACTATCAGAATATATATCAGTTGTCGCTACACTGTCCCTAAGTGCGTTTACAATCTCATATCATCTACAGAAACTGATATTTGCTCGCGTTATTCAATACTAAGAGATACAGTGTTGCTAACCACAAGAACTCTAAAGAGGTTAGCTAGCGTAGAGATCATAACTGTCTTGAAACCTGTGGATTATTATTGATTTTATCCAATGAGGTTGTAACAATGGAGATCCTATATTGTCATAATCAGGTGGGAAACGTCAACTGCTGGACATATGCCTCATTCATGGTAATAATATATATTATTATTTTATTCAGTTTTTTAAGTATCTGTTGTTATAGCGGCAACAGAAATACATATACCATGTGTGAAAATTTTAAATGTCTATCACGGTTCATGAGATACAGCCTGGTGACAGACATCCAAGTTAACATGGCCAGTCACACGAAATTATATACAATAATTAACAGTCACTGACAATAAAAGTCTAAAAGGGTTTAAACAACAACAAGAAAGTTGTTTAACAGCTCTATATAGTTCACGCAGGAATCGAACATAACAATAAAGGACTCAGTTCTGAATTCAAATTTTGATAAACAATAAATCCAATAATACATGGGCATGGAAATTAGTAATCGCTTGTATTCGGAAACGCGATGATTGATTCTTGGAGGGACCTTGAAAAATGGTGGTTCATTGCAATTTTTTAATTGGTTAATAATACTGTTATGTTTGTTTTTTGTGTTATAATGGTGTGATATAGTGCAAAAAGTGTCACGGACGGTGTTATAGTATCAATTACGCAAAATTGCGAGGGTTTCGACGCGATCGGAAGAGTTTACCATGTCGAGTACATTCGGCATATGGATTCTTTCGAATAATTTTGAAACCAAGGCTGGCCTTTGAAATTCTCGTCAAGAATCCAAAACAAGCGATAAAATGTACATTATACATTTTATTGAGAAAGCTGAAGAAATGGCTTCGGCATAGTTTATAACCTCAAAATTTGTTCATCATTTACTCGTCAATGGCTAGATAACCACTGGTTAAAGCCATTATGTAAAAAAGGGATGATTGCCGATGTGCAACATTGACGGCCCCGTACTGTACCTACACCCTACCATGGATAAATAAGTACTAGACCCTACCTACCTCGAAACACCGTTGTTTTGCAACGGGATGTCATAATGGATGCCTAGTGATTTATTCGAACTCGTGTGCCTCTACGCTTTGTTCTATCAATTACAACTATGTTTTAGTTGCCGTTAATTAATACGTATACAGCACGTGTTTATCAGTAGAACAGTACGAGACAATAGCCCGCTATCGCTACGTGGCTGTACGCAACCTCGGGCGCACTTTCACCGACGTTGCATCGGTGCATCGGTGCTTGCGTGCACTTATTATAAACGTATAGCTGTTTGAAAAGGGCTGTTAACAAAGTAAAGCTAGTAGGTCAAGTGAGGTATCGTATAAGAGATTTTATTTGCTGCATAGTTTTTTAAGCCGTGGCATCTCAGTTGGGTAGAGCGTCAGTCCTTGAACAATCGAGGTCTGGGTTCGATCCTGGCTCGTACCAAGGAGTTACAAATTGTTATTTGGAATTTATGTACGATTGATAAATCATTACTATTGGCTTTTCGGTGAAGGAAAACATCGTGAGGAGATCTGAACACATCTGAAAAGAAAGTCAAGGGTGTGTGTGTAGTCTACCAATCCGCACTGGGCCCGCGTGGTGGACTATGTCCCATACAATCTCTGTAGGAGAGTAGGCCTGAGCCCCTGCAGTGTGGACGTATATAGGCTGTTGATGATGATGATTGATGATGGTTTTTGACTTATTGCGAATTATATCATCTCCGAAGATTCCAAAGTGAAAACTTAAACTTATGAAGTCGGAAAATGAACCTTTTTTCAAGGTAATATCTGTATAATTGATTCGGAAGTGGGAAAAGGCGGCTCATGTGTCAACATGTAAACGGCAATCTTCTCATATTAAAAGTAAATGCGTTCAAAAAAACTGGAAACCGACTTCAATTGCCCTAAAAGTCTACTTTTTACTACTAATAAGGCAAATTTAAGATTTATATCGTTTCCTCATGGGACCACACGGGAAGCACCACCTTTCAAATAATACGATTACAAAAATACGACACGATACGAATACAAAATAAAACGAATCATCCAAATCGGTTCAACAAGTCTAAAAGTTCTGAGGTAACAATCATTTAAAAAAAGACATACCAGTCGAATTGAGAACTTCCTCCTTTTTTGAAGTCGGTTAAATACTAAGGCCTACCAAGCTGCCTACGTGTTTAAAAACACTGGTACATACATAATAATTACAGGTAAGCGGTATTTCGGTAACTGTAATTCGACAGTTAGTTTTATTTAAACCACAGTTGCGCCCACCCTGTGTTTTACGTGAGTTAACGGCATCTACTTTACTGTGTCGCTCCGATATGATTATAACTCTAACTCTATATATACTTCGCATCAGAAAAATCGAAACACCTTGCTAGTTTATGTTGTGTAAGGATTATCAGAAAAACCTATGAAAATGTAATTTGAATTTAGAACATTAACATTAGGATTTGAAAACCTCTAATCTGTACGTTTTTTCCATAGTTCGGAACCCTTAGTGCGTGACTCCGACTCGCACTTGGCCGTTTTTTATCTTTCGAATAATATCGTACACTCTAGCAGTAATAGGCCTGACTGCCCTCCTCTCTTCACTATTTCTCACTTGACCCAGGACTGCTGTAAGAAATATCTTATAGAAAAGCTGATCCTTTTGTGTATATTTTTTCTGTTTTTTTTTGTGTGTGTATAAAAATAATATTTCTCTACTGTACTCTGTGGTAGCTGGTATGTCTTTCAAATATAATGCATTTAACAAAATCTTAATAACGCCTTATTAATACTCTTATAAATGAATATTAATGTTTATTTAATAAGCAAGTATCTGATGTAAAATTAATTGATTAGCAATTACATTAAATGTATAAAATGGAAAACTCGTAATTTTTTTGCACTCGAACCAAATGAGGAAATTTGTCCTTGCGATTTCTATGCTAAACTTGAAGCATTTCTCAACCTCAACGTCCTATGTACAAAACAAATCAATCCTAGAAATCTGATAGCCTTGGAACAGTAACAAAACTTTCAGAATTATGCAAATAACTCACATATATAGTATCGGAAACAGAATGATACAACCAACATCGCCTATTATGGCTTCCAAATGAAACCGAGTATCTAACGCCATCCATTACTATCAAACTTCCAACCAGCCAGTCTTACCGCGCCAACTGACAGACACGCGCGTTTTTAAATTTCGAACGCATGTTATTGTTTTATTTGCTGCCAGTTTCTCAAAAAAGTTTCTAGTTGCAAATACATTTTGTGATGCGTTCGTGAAGACTGTTCAGTGTTTATAATAAAAATAGTTTATAATAAAATGTTAATAGTGAAGTGTCAAATTGCCGTGTTTTTAGGATTATTTCCAGTTTATTAACAAAGGTTTCAATGAGTTTTGATAGGCTTTGTGTGTAGTTTTTTTCTCTCTCTTTGTGTAGCAATCGGGCCCAGTCTTGAATGAATTTAAATGATTTCATACGACATTTTTCGGGATTATTGCTTTATTTTAATGATCCTTGAGTTCTTAGAAATGTATACTGTACATTTTTATTTATAAAAGCAAACATTGAATTTTTATTATTTAAAAAAAAAATCTATTTTGAATTCTTGGAAACAGAATCAAAAATGCTAACCGTTTTTCCTGATGAAATATTGACAATGATAAATATCTGCTGCAGACATACTGATTTTGATCACGAAAATACATTTATCACAATCTGCGACATAAGATTAACTAATCTCCGATAAAGTTATCCAAACTGTTTTAAATTTCGAACGAACACTTCATAAACGTCAAAAGCCAGAAAAATACCCGTAGAAATTCAAAATAAGAATTCACGCTGGCGTGTTATATTCGCACCTCGCTCCGGAAACAAATACAATGTATGTTTTAAAAAAATACATTCGAAAGCGGATTCTCAGCATTTCGAATGCTTGAATTATTTCTGTTTGTCATATGTAAACTGTTAATTATAATTACAATAATTAACTACCTATTAACATGACCGATTATCAGAATGCACGACTTTTTGCAGAATGCACGATGTTTTTAAAATTTATAAGTAAGTAATTAAACAATACAACTAAGTTTTTCACCGCTTGCGGCACCTTACAGTATTACTTGTTTTTATCCGACTGCGCCAGAAGGAGGGTATAGATGTGTATTTGTTTGACACGTTCTGCGTCCTGAACGGCTCGATGGATTTTCGATTGAGAGGTGTCGTTAGATTCGTATTTACTGTGAGAGTGACACTGGGTATATCAAAATCATAAAAGAAAAAATAAATACGCAGTTGAATTTTCAAAAATTTACTTTTTACTACCATATTCAGTTGAATATTTTGAAGCAGTTTTTTTTAAAATATATAAAACATATTTTTAATTACTAATGTATAAAGTCTAGGACTAGATTCACACAGAAACGGATTCATTATTTTGTGTAACGTTATCCCTCTCCTAATACTTCCACACTAAATTTCTGTTGCCATAATCTTTTAAAATAGAACAGCTGGCTTTGATAAGTAATTACCTAAAAATAGAAGACGAAATTATAGTGTCGCGAAATAAATATCATTAATTTACAACTACAATAGCAGTTACGCAGCTAATGGTTCATAGATGGCGCTTTGAAAAATAAATCGAAAAAAAGTGTGTTGAAAAATGAAAATTGTGATTCACTGTGAAGTTGTATGTTAATGATACTCATTTCGCGACATCACAATCTGATGTCCTATTTTTAGATAGTTACTACACAAATCCAGCTATTATATTTTAAAGGATTATGGCAACAGAAATTAAGTATGAAACTTTGATGGAGGTGGATCGCAATGACGAGAATTCTCTGAGCATACATCATTTAGGTCCAGGCGAAAAAATAAAACCGGTAAATCACGCAAGGAAAACGGAACGCAAAGTTCATAGAACAGTTCCTACTGTCAATGTCAATAAGTGGTAATGTCAGTGTTCGACGATGACGTTTAGTCTATCGCTCGCCTCCGCAAAGAGTGGTCCCGACCACTCGTTGCAGAAGAGCGATTCAAAAATACCAAATTTCATAAGTCGAACGAAAATCAGTAGAAATCGAGCGCTCGCGGCGCGTAGAGCGAATCAAAAATAAAGCCCCCGGACTCACTCAGATTGTAGCACTTTCAGTCGTTGTAGCTTACCTAAGTAGATCAAGTATGATGACGTCACTAAACAGATTACACACTTGACTCGTGGTAAACCAATATCGGTGACTGAAATAAGTATGAACTGAACATTGCAGGTGCTTCAGTCACGTGGCGTGAATAAGACAGTAAACACCTGCGTGACAATTCTAAACTGGATTTCGCTCAGAATGATTCCATAATTTCTTTTACCATATCTTTTAAAATAGAACAGCTGTCTTTTATAAATAATTACCTAACAAGTAGGTTAAAATATATATTAATGGGTGATATTCTAAACCTCTTACAGCAAAAATTCACAAAACAGTCACCCGTTTGAAGTCCAAATAATCACACTTAAATAATAATAATAATAAAAAGAACTCACTTATTATTACTAGTTAGTAGTATTAGATCGAAATTGAAATGATCTTTCATATTATGCACTAAAACTTATGGAAATGCAGTATAACTAAGAAACACGTAAGAAAAGAAAAAAGAAAGTATACGGCCTTTTAAAATCTTCCTGCGATCACCAACAATCAAGCGAGGTGATTGACTAATCCGCCCATGCAGTACGTTGGTTGCGAACATATATGGAGACTTGAATATTTCCGCCTCTTCCAATTTATTATTCATAAATGTCCAAACAAATTGAGTAGTTTTATGTTTTTGACAGTTGAATTATGTCATATCACTTCAATTAATTGATTGAGCATTTTGACAATTTTATCGTTCATTAAACATTAATTATAAAAGACATTCATTGTAATCTATTTCGATATAGTTGTTTTTCATATGTTCCTCCTCATCATATCAGCTAAATTTCCCAACTTACATTGTGAATTCATATAGTTTCTAAGATTTTCTTAGGTGCATACTAATTAATGTCTCAAACAACGAGACGCTTCAACAGAAATGATGTCAATAAAATTTTATTATCTGTCGTGTAAAAGTTGCAAGATTAAAATATTTACTGCGTGTGAAAGTTACAAAATAAAATACTCCGGACCGGCGCTGATTTATAACGAATGTTACCTATGGACTGCAAGTTTTAATTGTTAACATAACACTAATCGGCTATGTATGGCAACATTGGCAACACACAACGGTTCATTCAACCAAAACACTGTTTCAGACATTTGTTCCGTAATTACCGTACAGCCTGCTCTAGAATTAACTGCGTTTAGTTCACGTATTTTATTTCAAAAATGGAAGCATTGCATCATCCAATGCCATAGAGCGCGTCGTGGGTGGCCAGTGTGAATAATCTGTGTTTTCCTTTTGTTTGGACATTGATATAAAACCCATTCAGCCTTTTGTTGTTGTGCTTGTGGATTAGCCTCGTTATCCGACTACGGCGAAGCTGGAAGGAGGACAAGGATGTATGTGTTCAATAGGCTAAACAAGTCAGTAGATGTTTGTTTACCCCCGGGAGTGTTAGTCAACGTGCATGATGTCATCATAAATCCAATATGGCAGACATTAGAGGTTATGATTCTAAAAATTAGTATCGTATAAATCCTATAAATGTGGTTGGATTGGTGTTTCTCGGTTCCGAATACAAACGATAAATTAGAATTTCTTTTATCACTTCTTTTTAATTGTAAAGTTACTTTCTAGCTAAGCTTGCAGAGACCAGAATCGCTCGGGGGCGAAATCATAAAGCCCCCGCTATTTGAAACGGTTTCACTTTGACAAGTCATATTGTTTAACAACAAACAGTAGTGTTTCTGAGCAGAGGAACATCCGCGTTCTGTTAGAAAACTGTCTCCATCATAGCTGATGCCAATAACTCGTATTTCATTGTACTAAATCCAGACTCGAAATAAAGTAGTCAAAGTTAAGGTCGCTGGAAGCAAGTGGTACCCTGCAGGACTATGTCCAAATGTGGACTTTCTATGTTTGATGATCAGACGCAAAGATTTGGATCTATATTCTCCATTTCTCTACATCCGCTGACAGTAGAACAATTGGGCAAGTTTCGGCAAGATAGAAAGGCCGGTGCCTGATTAAAATTGAGGCTTTCGGATTAAAACGACTCCATATTATGACTTTATCGTCACTTACGAGTACCAGCTATCACGTAAGATGAACACGAAATAAAAATTATCTTTCTGTCTCGCTCTTCGATACACATACTGTCAGATTTTTGCTTTTGAATGTCCGATTCGACCTTATCCGATCTGATACGAGTATATTATACGTTAACAGGAAAACATCAATAAAATGAACATTATATCTCTTGTTTAATAGACTAAATCATACTTGCTTTCGTACATTTTATATTGTCTGTAAATACTGTAATAAAAACAGCGATTGGCATCAGAAAAATCGGAAGCGGCTCATCCGTTTTGCCGCGCCGACGCGCACCAGTTATGCAATAACGAAACGCAATGTGAATTGTAAAATGGAACGAGTGCGCCCAAAATGGAACATTCGAAATTTAATTTAATTCGAATCACGCGTTGATTGTCGGACCGATGACCAATCGGTGTTTTTGCAGCTATTACGCTGGACCAATCAAGTTAAATGATGCTTTGGCAGATTACCTAAGAGCGGCATTTCAAAAAGAAAAACTTGGGCACTTATGGCATACAGGCTAGTTTGAATGAAGACTTTTTGCGTGTATGCGTTTTTTATTTAACTTTGAACCTTTATACCGTAAATGGCTACACGCATGGACTAACACTACATGGATAACAATCCGAACAGATTCCGGATTCGATTCCCTGTGAGGTATCCTCATGGGAGTACATGTCTAGCTGGCATCATGACACCTCTCGGTCTGCCGCCAAACAGCTGTGTTCATAGCACTGTTGTGTTCCGGTGTGAAAGATAGCAAAGCCTCATTTGCTCAAGCTTAAGGTTTCTGGGTGTGCACGCTCACCATTCTACGGCTTTATTGTCACTTACCATCAGGTTAGATGACGGCCAAGTGCAAACCATAAAAATATCGAACGACCTGGTAATGTTAATTTAAAGGCTATGTTCAGCCGTGGACGTTATACAGCTGCTCTGTCTGGACAATAATTAGAAATATTGAGTTAAGTAGTTTATTTATTTATTTCAGTGAGTTATTTTTTAAAAATATATATAGTAAAATAAATAAATGAGCTCAACAAATTATTATTATGGCACGCAGTATTTTCTATTGTCGAATGAAGTAACAATAAATCTTTGAAATTGGAGTTAAGTTATTCATTTATTTATTTCAGTGAGTTGTTTATTTATTTAGTTGAGTTATTTTATTTATAATATTTAGTTAAATAAATAAATGATCTTCTCAATTTATTATTATGGCACGCAGTATTTTCTATTGTCGAATGAAGTAACAATAAATCTTTGAAATTGGAGTTAAGTTATTCATTTATTTATTTCAGTGAGTTGTTTATCTATTTAGTTGAGTTATTTTATTTATAATATTTAGTTAAATAAATAAATGATCTTCTCAATTTATTATTATGGCACGCAGTATTTTCTATTGTCGAATGAAGTAACAATAAATCTTTGAAATTGGAGTTAAGTTATTCATTTATTTATTTCAGTGAGTTGTTTATCTATTTAGTTGAGTTATTTTATTTATAATATTTAGTTAAATAAATAAATGATCTTCTCAATTTATTATTATGGCACGCAGTATTTTCTAATGTTGAATGAAGTAACAATAAGTCTTTGATTAATTGCGTTTTTATCTCCAATAATAAATCTTGAATTGAGTGGTCGAATAACAAATTGTTTACTGTCATAACTTCAAAATTGATATGGATATATTTATAAACATTATAGATATAAATGCAAAAGGGAAAATAATAGCTTATCAAAGAGAAATAGATTAGTAGGTTTCCACAAAGGTGCGAGTCGGTTCAGTAGGCTAGGTGACAAAAGTCACATGACCCTGTTTCCTTGATGTATACTCTGTAGTGTGTAGGGATGCCATACGGCCGTGGTTTTCCGGAAATTTTCCGAAAAAATCCCGGAAGGGCGAATGCATTTTTAAAAATAAATTCTATGAAATGACAACAGTAAAAGAGTTTGATATCAGAAATAAGAGATTGAGTTGATTTTTTAATGTGTAGGTTTGCAGAGCAAACTTTGCACTTGGAATTCATCTCATTTTTATTTTATTTTATTTATTTGTTTTTGGAAAACTTACAGGCTAATAACAAAAACAGAAATTACAAACTTAAAACTATTCCTAATTACAAGTTTCCACCTGTGGGTGTCTACATAATCTAACGTTATTCTTTAAAATAATGATGTTACATTTAACAGTGTATAGTGAACAAGTATAGAGATATAAATGTAAATAAGTGAACTAGAAGAAGAAAGAGAAATAGAGAGAACGAAATAGTGTTTAGACAAACGAAACTTAAAATAAATCAAATAATAATAATTTATACATACATCTGATGATAAGTGACGATAAGGCCGTTGGATGCTAAGAATGTGCACCTAGAAGCCTCAAGCTCTTCTACTTTTCATACCGGAACACAACAGTGCTATTAACACTGTTGTTTGGCAGCAGAATCAAGTTACATAGTGGTAGCTAGCCAGGCGGATATAGAAGATGCCCTACCGCCAACCAAACCGTGTATCCATAACTACCGCCCACTGGGAGTCGAACCTTTGGATTGGAGGCGGTTGAATGAATGAATGTGAATAAAATATAAGACCATTAAACAAAAACTCATTGACATAAAACATTTTCCTATAGAAAATCTTCTTATCTAGCGACTAATCTGCATTGACCTCACGTCTCGTGCACTTCGGAAGTTTCCCTAGGCCTCTGTAGGCTGGTAGCCGTTCGCAACTCTTGCGCACGCTTTCTATTCACTTTCCACGGTTCAATTGTTCCGCTGCTCACTGTGACGATTAGTGCATTATCTCGGCAGATGTTGTTTCTTATTAATTTGTATGTTTGTACAACATGCTCTATATTTAGTAGGTACAATTTATTATACACTAGCTTCCGCCCGCGACTTTGTCCGCGTGTACTTCAGGATGTATTCTACTTGTTCGATAGGCACAGGTGACGTATATGACAAATTATTATACAGCATAAGGTACAAAATAGTGTTTATTCTGTAACGTAGTCTAATAATTAAAAGAAACAAAATAAATTTCAATATCTGACGTAGTACATTCAAATAGTCTTCACACCAATATTATAAACGCGAAAAGTTTGTTATGTTGATATACGAATTTACATATTCTATGGTCGGTTGCTAGGCAACGCGTTTTTGTTATGCCAAAATTGCTCATGTAATCCCACTAATATTATAAGTGTGATTTTGTACAATTTACACAATATGTCTTTATAAATTATAGCCTATATGTTATTCTGATGTTTAGCTATATTATTGTAAAGTTTCATTCAAATCCATTCAGTAGTTTTTCCGTGAAAGCGTCACAAACATCCAAACATCTAAACATCCAAACTTTCACACTTATAATATTAGTAGGATTTGATCAACAATCCCTGTTAAAAATCAAGTCATTCTGAGTCTCTGACGTGACGAAAGGACAAACTAATTTTTAGGGTTCCGTACCCTATTACTAAGACTCCGCTGTCCACCCGTCCGTCTGTCTGTAACAGCTCAGAGTCTTGCTAATAGGTCCTTCAAAAATATTGACGGTCGGAATATCACTTTTCGATTCAGGGACCCGTTTGCCAAACAAGCTTTAAAGTGATCATTTTTGTCAGAGTCGAGCGTCCATAAGAGGCTATGTTGGTTAGACCAAATGGCCGCGTTCAAATTTGGATTGTTTTGTAGCCCTACCCGAGCCCTATCCTACCCGAGCGCGTACGGTGAGACAGCATACACTACGCGAAGTTATCCACCCGTTATTTGGATGTTTCGTAGTCCAGTGATCATTTGAAGGATACAGTATATTATGTAACCATTTTTTTAATACAGTATACTAATGAAATTTCAGATGTCGGTGGTTTTTCCAAATTGTTATAAATTGATTCATACTCTTGTAAATCAGGTTCAAAGTTGGGGCTTTTTACTACCGTAAAATACAATTCTTTGACGCCCTGTAACTCTGGAAGTATATATTTAAACGAAAATCTGACTCACCACCGACACAGATATTTGTTTCTAGATTGTGTCTTGAAAATTTCACAGATTTTCATAGCTTAATACTCAAAATATGACTGGACTACGTTTGTATGGGCGCTTTGACACCAGCGTACCCTCTTAAAATTCACAGTAGTAGCTTATATAGTGCACTTCAACTAAGTCGGCTTTGCAGGTTAACGAGTAATAGTGAAATATACCAAACCGAACCAAATTGTAAAACATACTTGGAGTGTTCAAAATGAAAATTTCTTACATTTTATGGAATTGCTTGGTTTTTTAAAAATTTTAATTACTGCCATGCCTTTAGTGACACTCGCAAGATTAGAACCAATCTATAGACGAGAGAATCATCAAAATCGGCGCACGCGTTTAGTTTCTAGCGCCATAAAGGAAGTGTCACGTCCCACTGCAGGAGCTCAGGCCTACTCTCCTACAGAGAGTGTATGGGCCATAGTCCACCACGCGGGCCCAGTGCGGATCGGCGAACTTCACATGCCTGTTCAAGACATGCAGGCTTCCTCACGATGTTTTCCTTCACCGTTAAGCAATCGGATAATGTACTTGAATTGAAAAACAACTCATAGGTACACGGCTGGATTCCAACCCGGAACCTAGGTACATACATTCAATAATTCTACATAACGTAAGTAGAAGCTTAAAGTAAATATAAACATCTGAAAACTTGTATTAAATGATAAGCTATTGATTGCGCTATCAGTCGATTGTTACCGCTATCTTGCTATAGTGATATGTGAAACTAATTGCGAATAAATATCGAGTACGACAATATACAGCACGCCATAAATAAAACATAAACTTTCTTTTGATCTCTTACCGATGCACTTGTGCAGTGTGCAGTTCATAAAAGTGTGGTAATTGATCGAACCTTCTAGACAACTCTAGGAGTCATTGGAACGTAACACAAATTCGATCAGAATGCTTCCCTACAAAATGGCTTCGGCTTTTCTCATTAAAAATTACTTTTTATAAAACCAGTTCTACTACAGAACCCTACACTGTGCGGGCTCGACACACACTTGTCAGCTTTTTATTTTATTGTTCAAAGCGCCATCTATGAACCATTACCTGCGCAACGGCTATTGAAGCTGTCAATAAAGTTGTATGTTAAGAGGCTGTGTTGGTTAGACCACGTGGCCGCGTTCAAATTTGGATTGTTTTGTAGCTGTCTCTATCCAAGCCCTATCCTACCCGAGCGCGTACGGTGAGACAGCATACACTATGCGAAGTTATCCACCCGTTATTTGGATGTTTCGTAGTCCAGGGATCATTTGAAGGATACAGTATATTATGTAACCATTTTTTTAATACAGTATACTAATGAAATTTCAGATGGTGGATTTTCTAAATTGTTCTAAATCGATTCATACTCTTGTAAATCAGGTTCAAAGTTGGGGCTTTTTACTACCGAAAAATGCAATACTTTGACGCCATGTAACTCTGGAAGTATATATTTAAACAAAAATCTGACTCACCAACGACACAGAAATTTGTTTCTAGATTGTGTCTTGAAAATTTCATAGATTTTCATAGCTTAATACTCAAAATATGACTGGACTACGTTTGTATGGGCGCTTTGACACCAGCATACCCTCTTAATGTGTCTACAAAAATAAAACAACATCGCAGTGGCTTCATCAGTCCATCTGCTAAGTGTAGTGACAATGGCGAATCTCCACATGGAAAGTTACATGGCATTCTATTAGCAAGGCTTATGTCCACGCGGCCTTATGCAGCCGAATGGACGAAATAATCTAAGAACCACATCAGTTTGCGTCGGTACAATATCCCTATTGAACTGATTGGTTGATGGAGTCGTTCCGTCCCCTTCTTCCGCCGAATCGTCGTTGCAGGTCAAAACGCTTGCGCAGATTGATGCCAATCATCAATCATGTATTGTTTATTTTATTAATCAATTATGATATGTTATCCAAGTACAGTGGAGTCTTAGCCATGTCTTAGCCAAGTCAGAACTTGAACCCGATCCATACTAATATAAAAAAATGCGAAAGTGAGTTTGTCCATTCGTTACGTCGTAACGGAAAGTCAGAATGACTTGATTTTTAGGGTTCCGTACCCAAAGGGTAAAAACGGGACCCTATTACTGAGACTTCGCTGTCCGTCCGTCCGTTCGTCAGCGGGGTTTATCTCATGAACCGTGATAGTTAGAGAGTAAAAAATTTCACAGATAATGTATTTCTGTTGCCGCTATAACAACAAATACTAAAAACCAGAATAAAATAAATATTTAAGGGGGCTCCCATACAACAAACGATTTTTAGACGTGCGATGTAACATATTAGTGGCGCCATCTAGTGTCGTACTCGTCTACTACTGCTACTACAAAACTAAATAGATTAGAGGATTGTTCGGTGCATATTATTATTTATGGTTTTCCGTATTTTAAATATGTATCCATATTCTGTACGAATCCCTTCGTGCACGAGTCCGACTCGCACTTGGCCAAATTTTTGGTATAGGGATAGTTGAAGGACCGGAGAATAACATAGGGTACTTTTCATCGCAATCTAACAAGTAGTTCCCGTGGGATCGTTCCTAAAGCCCACGCAAACGAAGTCACGTGAAAAGTTAATGTGAAGTAGCGAATTCTATCTCTCTATATATTGCCAGACTAAATGTATGACAAAATGACATAGTTGTACACTCGGGGACACAAATATGTATACACTTTTGAACCACGTCACATTCACTCTCTCATGTTTCATGTAGAGTGTTGAAGGAAATGTCAATTAAAGGTAAATATGACATGGTACAAAAGTGTTTACATTTTTTCGTACTCGAGTGTAAAAGTTACCTGTGTTGTTAGTACTTCAGTCCAGTTAATTAAAATATCGTTTTCAAGGTGACACTCTTTTAACTTAATTAGTGTTTGGAAAAATCGATTCTCGGTTGTTTTTGGATGAGTGAGCTATAACGTTATGTTGTACGTTGTGTTGTCGTCCCGGATTTAGCATATGATTACCAGGTATCATCATCGTATCATAGTCATCAAGAAAGAATTCAACACCCCAGAACTAAATTAAATAAAGTATTGAAACAAAGTCGCCACATAAAAATAATAATGTATAATAAACTCCCACTTGACATTTGCCGATTGCCTTTTAGCGAATTCAAGAAGAAAAAAAACGTTTTTCGAAATCAGTCCCTTCTACTCTATTAACGAATTCATAGAATTACGTCTGACCAATGAAATGTTCAATTTTAGTTAAACTTTTAGATTAATATAACTAGGCTAATTAAGTATAGTTTTAATATGCATATATGTAATATTTTGACGTGCCTAGTGTAATATTCATATTACTAGGTCAATAAAGTGAATCTTGAATCTCATCGTCATCTGCAAAAGTCTGAGCCTCCCTTCATTGAATTCCATGACGGGATTTGGCATAATCACCACGCTTGGAAGGTGGTTTGGTGATCGCAGTAAGATGCAATTGCAACATAGACGCTTTATGTATTAACTGGGCCAGTTGTTTTTATACAGAATATAAATAACCGCTTGTCAACTATCTTACCTAATGGTAAGAGATGTGCCTGTTCACCCTGGACGACACCCAAGTTGTAGCTTTGTGGGATTATAGACGCCGGCAGTGCGTTCCACTCCCTAGCTGTACGCATGATAAAGTTAGAAGCAAAACGCTTAGTGTGAGTCGTAGGGATGTCGACTACGCACCGGTGGAGCCCTGCTGTTCGTCTGTTGGATCGATACTTAAATGGCGATGGCGGAATCAACATGAACAGCTCTTGCGCGCACTCTCCAAAATGTAACCTATAGAATATATAGACAGGATATTTTTCGCCTATGTTTAAGACTTTCGAATTAAGCGGGACAATTACCGTCCCGAAGACATATATCACGGGGTCATTTGAGCCCTGGAATAGGCACGTTGGCAACAGTTGAAATGGAAGCGTCAATCCACAACAGAAAATAACGTTTATACAAATTCCGCTGCCAATAAATGAATGTACCTGCACTACAGCCGTCATAATAAATTATATAAACTAATATTACCGCATCCAGTAATCCTCTATATCCTTATTAACGTAATCTGTTTTATTTTCGTACAATTGATTTGGTGCAAAACGTGCGAAGTGCATGCCAAGATAACATTTCTTTTGTGTTATCAGTTCGCGAGGCGACACTGGCATTGGCACTCCAGTGCTTATATTATCTGTGAGATCGTGAAGAGATATAATAAGAGTTAAAAATTGTATGTACAGAGTGACAAAAGTAAAAATGATCTATAAAGCTTTCACCCTAGGGGTTTATAAACAAATAGTTAAAGAAATGCGAAGAGTGACCAAAGTGTAGGGTCTATAACGCTTTCACCCTAGGGTTCTATGAACAAATAGTTAAAGAAATGCGAAAAGTGACGAAAGTGTAGGGTCTATAACGCTTTCACCCTAGAATGTTTCACAAAGGGGTGTGTAGTCTAGAACGATCTACTGCGGTTTATAATTTTTTTTAAAACATTTTTTTTTCCTTCATAATACTAACTCGTCTCGTTTTCGTGCCACTCTGAGCTCTGATATCTCATGATAATGTATCTGTAACCAATAATCGTGACGGCACAATGACTGCACTTGAGACCTATCAACAACCTACCAATTTTTACATTCGTTGAAATGTCACTTTCATTTACAGTGTGTGAGTATCAACATAAAGCCTTAAATAACTAGAAGCCTATATGTATAACGCTGAATAATGAGAAAGGTTTTTAATTATTTATATTTTCTTTGTTTGTTAACTCGTAAAACTAGCTCTACTTAACTGTACTATTCGAGAAAATTTATAAAGGCTTGATACCTTGTGCTCTATATATTTACTGTCTACAAGCTGTTAATTTTCCAACAAATAAAATAAAAATAAAATAAAAAATATTATAGACCGAATTTATTTGTAATATTTATTTTTGTGAAATGAGCAAGCAGTTATGTTTTTTAATCCATAATGAAATTTGTTGCTGTTATCGTAAAAAAATGTAACAGCGATATTTAAAAATAATAATTGTTGAAAAAGTTAAAAGTTATTGCATAAAGAAGCCCAAGACAGACAGGCAGAGAGAGAGAGAGAGAGAGAGAAATAAACTATCTGAAAAGATAAGAGCGAGTAGTAAAATATGCGCACTTGTATCTAATAATCAGAGAGATTTAAATATAGTAATAGGTTCTTATTAAATGTCTTTGCTAATAATCTATTTTTTATAGAATTGTGTACCTTACATTATAATACGTGCAATAAACATATAAAACCAAATATTTAAATTTACGATTACAAAAGTGTATTAAATAATTTAAGAAAGTTATATAATAATGAATAAACAGAAGTGCAATAAAACCTGTGATAGAAATAGTGATGTGATGTGACTCGATGAATTGACGTCGATAACTCGATAAAATGATGTTATACGTGACAAAAACAACGGAGGAGGTAGCTGTTAAACGACCGCCGAGGAGGAAGCACATTAGTGCCAATATTAAGGTTGGTGTTAAAATTTGACCCAATTCGGAAGTTGATTGAAAAAATACTTGTTTTCATTCGAGAGCCCTTGTGACAAGACAAATAGCCCTGGCAAAGATTTTTCGATGTTTTGTGATACAACCCGTCCAAAAGTAATTCTATAAATGTGGTGCAAAATGTATGAATCTTTTAACAATATTTGCCATTTTATATAAATATAAAAACTTTCAAAATATAATTTACTATGTGTAATAATATTTTACCATTCGAGTTATTTGATTTTTGGTGTTTTTTGTGACCTGTTAAATTCCAGTAATTTGTTCAATTTTTTGTATGCCATTTTTGGAGTAAAATACAATTCAGACCCAATCTATAGTAATGTGTCCAATAGTTTGTAATGACCCGACAAAATGTGGTATTACGTAGAGTTTCCCTGTCACTTGAATTATGGAATGTATTATACATACCAGACATTGCCTAAAATCGATTTACAGAAGATCTTATAAATACAGTCATAAACGATTCAACGGAATAAACTAAATTAAACTTGACCTTTCCAGTACCAATCTCTCATCATTTCAAAAACATTTATCACACAAACAAATCCTCGACATGTAAATATTTATATTTATGTAACATGTATGCAGTGTACGCAAATCACATCCGGATATAAAATGTACAATTATACAGCTCGCCATCCACTCATGCGCAGCAATTGTGTAAGGATTCTATTACTTTCATAGTATTATGTTACCGGGTGTTCCGATTACGAGTTAGCGACTCGCCAACCCAATCTATCGATAAACTAATCGATATTTTACAGTTCCTTCCGTCTGTTTGATATTGAAGGTGGTTTGATTTAAAAAAAAATCAAAAGTGACGTTTCAAAACGGGCCCATCTAAAAAGAAATCAAGGATGGTTTGAAAAATAATATATTTGCATTTTTGTAAGTATTTTTTTGTGTGCAAAATCATTATTTTTTGTACGAAGTGAAAAGCGTCAAATGTCATTCCATGGCCGCCATATTTACTTTTTGGTTAAGAGTCTGCAGCAAGCTCGAGTTTCCATGCAGTTACGTCCTTATTTTTGAATAACACGTTGCATCATCGTAAAATTTGGCAAATATAATAAGATGAGATATATCTTAGTCTTCAATTAGTTTATGACTCTTGAAATGTTATTATAAAGAAAATGGAACGAGTTTTGCATTTTAGACTCAAACCCTGTCCACTTCGGCTGAATATTACGGCCAATATATGGTTTAGATTTAAGTCAAACCCTATTCTAGATAGTTTCACACGAAAAAGGATTTTCCGAAATTGATTTTGTGGTTTTTAAATGAGAACGAAACTACGAAAATCAGTTTAAAAACTACAAAATTATGATGCCAAGAGCAAATCTTTTTATAATTGCATATAAAAATTAACAAAATGAGTTTATTCAAAGTTACTTTTTTAAGGAAAAAAATTAAGTAAAAATACGTTATGAAAACCGCATAAGGAATCGAATCTTAAAGCTCTATTTCGTTTTACAGCCTAGTTAGCTTTCTAGATTATTTATTTCCTTGTCTTGTTTGTTTCTTTTTCACGCCTAAACCTTTCCAATATTTTCATCAAAAATTCGGCAATCAACGACTTGTGACAAGAACATATGGTTTTGCCTGCATTTGATTTTAAATAACCTTGAAAAATGTCGGCTTCACGCAATGCCAAACACCTACCTGCCACAGCCTTGACAAAGTTCAATCGATATTCTTTCTCATTAACAATTTACATCCCTATGTCAGCTACTGTTTTAAAATTAATGAACAATTCACTTCTCACTGTTTCATTTTTAATAAAAAGGCTGCTTGCCCACATAATATATATATATATATATATATATAATAAGCACTGCGTACAGAGCAGATGTTCACCGCCTCCCACTGATCCGCGATACCTAAAGCCGTGTTTCCTGCGCGTGTTTTGCCGTACACACTACACAAAAACCTCTACACAAACATTGTATTTCGCTACACAAAGTTGGTGAAGCTATATTTTCGTGTTTGTACCAGTACCATGTTTTGTGTAGAGGTTTTTGAGTAGTGTGTACGCCGAAACATGCGCAGGAGATCGGCATTACATATATCGAAAGGATGGATGATGTTTCAGTAAATTCGCGCGCACCATACAACCGACCCCTGAGTCGAGCACTTTCTTGCGTGTATAGGTGAGGTATCGCGGAAAAAAAAAATTCTCCACAAAATTTGTACATATTAATTCTAAAATCACTTAATTCTATGGTTCCGTGACTTTGTGAAGACTGGCTCCTGAACTAGGATCCCCTGTGCTACAGGAACCAGGTCTCCACCACAGGACATGTGTTTTTTTAAGTAACAAGAAATATGATATTTTGTATTTTCACTGAGCTTCTCGAAAAGTCTAGAGATAAAAAAAGAGAGAGTCGGATCCATCTATCCCCTTCGTATCGGATAAGCAAAAAATGACTAGCGTTTTCAACTGACGTTGAAAGCTCTCGAATAATCGCATAAGGATTGTTGATTCCTTCGTATCGAATAACAAGCAAAAGAACTTTGGACTCGTGTTTCTCTTCAATCCAACGAACCTGCAGCTCGTAACAGTACATTATCTAGTCTTAAAAAATAGTTTTACATTTAAAAAATATAGTATATGTATACTAAAAGAAGTGTGTGTGTGTGTGTGTGTGTGTTGGGAGGTGGTGAACGTCTGTTCCGCACTTAGTTACTATATTATGTGCCTCTCCATAAATTATTCGATGTCAGATGCTACACTAAGCTTGCGGCTAAGTATGTTGTGAGTGTCACAGTCCTGATGACGTGCTGTGTTGTCTCCAGCGCCACCATGCGGGGATCTCTCAGTCCTCGTGCAGCGACGGCTCCCTCCTCAGCGTCGGGTCCTCGGAGATGGACGAGGACAGCAGCAGCGGCCACCATCACTCCCACGACCACTCCGCACGCAGCGACCACTCAGACCTATACAGTAAGTGTACAAAATGACAACACCGGCACCGTCAATGTGTCCCTCAATGTAACCGTCAAAATGAATGTTCAAAACGCCATCTAAGGACCGTTAGCTGCGGAACAGATGCTGTAGCTTATATTAAATTCATTTCGCGACACTAATATCCGATCTCCCGAATCCAAATTTTGGGCAATTACTTATTAAAGCCAGGTATTAAAAAGTCATTTTAACATATTATGGCATAATAAAAAATTTATGGAAGCAAAAAAATCTCATACAAATTATCTTCGAACTAACTGAAGTGCGAGTCAAAGATGAAATATTACAAACCTAGGGACTTACTAACTTCAGGCTTCTGGGAGAGCAAGCAAACATTCTGTGACCTAAAGTCCATCAGGTAAAATGAAGAGATTTAAATGTCATTTCAAATTATATAATTTATAAATGACAACCATTCCATATACGTAGAGTACTCGACATTGAACTTGGTATATATATATTTATTTATTTATATATATAATAAACGAATTCAGCTGGTAATGACTAATAGTCACGATATGCCACCTGTTATTAATTAGTGACATGCGACGTTTTTTATTAGTGCCTAATTTATTCTTTGGGCTTTATGGCGTCCCTGACTGGACAGGTGCCCAGACAAAACCGCTTGAGCTAGAAAGTTAAAAAAAATTTTGTGTCTGCAATTTGTGCCACTATGTGTTATTTCATTTTTGTTTATACAGTCGTATCCATCGATGTACTTCGCCAAAATTATGGGCTTTTTTTTTTAAAAAAAAGATGGCACCCGGTCACTACGGCCAAAAATCTTCGAACCTCTTTTATTCGAGTTATAGAATCTGCAGCTGATTTAGTTGTCAATGCTTTTAATTGACAAAAGGTACCTGTTAAAATGTCACAATTATTAACGGAGGAACCTCGGTGTTTTTAGATTCGTCGGAGCCGCCGACAGGCGTGGCGCCGCTGTCGCACTCGGCCGCCAAACATAAAATGGCGGTGCGCCCGCGACGAACACACGGCGCGCCCCGACGGAAGAAAACAAGCCCTGTAAGTCACAACACACACACTAAACTTACTGCTGTATTATCTATTTCTATATATTTTATTTATTGTTCCCTTTACAATGGTTACCACACTGTACACGTCCTGATACAATAGTAATGTAATACAATAAAAATGAATCTGACATAATGTTCTCATTGGCTGTGAGATGAGAATCTTGAGTCCTGAACCCGTTCACACACTGCTTGATGGTCCATATATATATTATGTATGAATTTGTATCATATAAATGGTAAACCGTAACCATGTGCGTGGAATAATAAACATTTATCTTATCATCATCATCACCTGTCATCAATCAAAAATACAGATATAATTATATGAAAAAAGAACAAAATTAAACTAAATATTAAAAAGAAACAAATGACGCTGAGTTTATTAAATGCTAAAAATTACGTTTTCATTCATACTTTTAGTTACTGTTGATACATGTATTTTGAATGAAACTGTTCTATTTCCAGATTGCCGCGTCAGCCTTGCCCATCACTCCCGAACTGAACGAAGAAATGATACGAAGCACTACTCCTGATGTCTCCACCAAGACCTCAGAAGTTGTGACTGGTATGTCTCCTATTTTATTGAGTAGAGTATAGTATAATCAATAAAACCTCTATTAGAATGACCGAGGTTGAGGATAGTCGCAAGGAACTCGGGTCCGGTCATCTTGGCATACCATGGAGGAGACCTATGTTCAGCATTTGACGTTACTCGGCTGATGATGATGAATCGATGAAAATGCTACGTATTAAACGCTACTAAAGATTCAGTTAACTCAAGACTACCCTTTTAAGGGAACTTTCGCAGTTTAAGAAAGTGCGATCTGCTAATTTCGTTTCATACATCATGATGAAAAATACTCCTGAGATCAAATTCAAAGATGGATGTGAAAGCTGCACTCAACCCTCTTGACACAGTTTAATTTCCTAAAATTAGATCCTGGGGTCTGATTCAATCAATTATTATAGAACTAATTTTGTGAACCGTAAAGCGAATGAACCAAGCTATACGTATGTTAAACATACACTTTTGACCGCGTCTCCATCTGCGTGGACTAGAAATTATAGCACGGAAACACTATATCGGTATAAAAAGTGACTGACAAATTTCATCACGATTGGTAGTGCCCTTGAGGCGACCTTGCCTGTGGAAACTAACTTCCGCATTAATAATGTTCGTTTACTGCCAAATTCTGTAGGCTAGTAACTTTATTCAGTTTTCGTTATCTAACGAGATACCCTTTCTGTTTTCAGAATCATTCTCTTCATCGACAACGACAAAACACACCATCGTTAAGGAGTCCCATCACCACATGAACCGGGACATAAACCGAGTGATAGAAACTCCAAACGATACAAAACTCAAATCCTCATCCCTACCGCCAGGGCTGGCTTTAAGTCAGCTTGTGGGCCAGTCTCCCGCCAAACTTAGCATAGCTGAGACCAATACTCCCAGATCCTCGATAAAAAGAAGCAAATCTAGCTCGCAAGATCAATCTAGAGAATCCCCAAAGATTCACGTTAACGAAAGTCAAATGCAAAGCTGTTATTCCGAGGAGAGGATGTCGAAATATCGTGTCGACAAAAAGTATGCCGAAGAAACTTGCCTTGAAAAGAAATCTAAGTCAGAGAAGAAGATTGAGAATGAAGTTATAAGATCAGGGAAGAAGGAAGAGTCGTTCTTCAGTAGGTTGTTGCTAAGGAAAAGCGGAAAGAAATCTAAGAAAGACCAAACGGATGGGGAAGGTCAAGCTGAAATGAAGAAGTCTAAAACAGAGAAGAATTCAGCGCAATACAAAAGTGTAGATGGAGAAAGAAGTGAAAGGAGCGGGATGCCAGATGGTTTTAAACCGGTACCTGCTGAAAGAACACATAAATCTGCCGGTCAGAAGGTCTTTGCTAATAAAATGCACAAAAGAATTGATAATAAAGGTGGTTACGTTCAAGACGGAGCTTACAAAGATGTATACAGCGCAGCCAAAGTGTCTGGAATGGAATATAATATAACTGATCTCAAAATCGCCGAAGAAACTGATAAAATGCTAAACGCGGAAATGAAGAATCGTTTCAGTCGTAGAGACGAATTTAGTGAGAAAATTGAAAGAACGAAACGGACACCTTCTAAAGAAGCAGTTGACGATAAAAGGGAATCTTACGGTGTACATGAAAAGCCTAAAAGGCCAACATCAGTTCAAAGAGCTGATCCATTTTGTTCTAAAGCATTTATCAGTAACGAACAAGCTCAGGAAGATAATCTTTCGCCTGGTCTTGTGATTTCAGACGATGAACCTCCTCTTAGAGGAATGAGGATAAAAAATCATAACGATTACGTATTCCACAGCGGCAGCATGCCGAAAAACATACCTTACTTCAACCCAAGCATTGTCGTTTCTGAATCAGCTCCTGTAAAGACTATTCGGCATCAGAGTAGTGAAAACGTCAAGTACATGAATAGATCTTCCGAACACGTTTCAGAATTCACTGAAAAGAAAATTGAAACTAAACGGGAGTCAATGCATCACGGCTCTAAGGCGGAGGAGTCTTACGTCACTACAGGGCTCAGGTCTCTTGGTGACGAATACGTTGAACATAGAAGCAGTATTGGAAAAAGTCACAGTTTTCGATATGCATCTGAAACCACATCAATTAGCTCTCAGGAAAGTCAAATGCCTAGTCTACCAGCAATCGTTGGAATCTCGGAACCATTGCTCGAAAGCTGGGAAGTTAACTACAGAAGGAATGTCAGTGACAGACATGATTATTCGAAGCGGATTTCAGCTAGAAACTACAACATAGTAAACAATAATGACGCGTTTGATAGTTTGCCAAGTACTGATAGTTCTTTCATGGACAGTCTTAAAACTGATAATGATGATAGAAAGCTGTTTACTAATAGTATACATATAACCATGGATAGAAAGAGGGACAGTGATATTTCTCAAATCGAGGCCAAAATTGACGATATTATTAGTTCACCTAAGCCTATTATAGCTTCTATACTCAAATCTAGCTCTCTGGATAGTGTTAAGAGCAGCCCTGAAAAGCCAATTGACGACAGACGAAAGACAATTTCAGTGGAAAGCGCTCTTAGTCAAGGTAGCAAGAACACCAAACCAGATGCTGAAGGATTTATCTCTGTTACTCACATTAATAAAGAACAAACCCCTGGCAAAAATAACGAAGCTTTGAAAAATAAAAGTGATGAAAAAATTCAGAAAGCTGGTTCTAAACCAGGCGTACCAGAATTCTTGAACATACAATTAAACAGAGTTGATACAAAGCCAGTTTTAAATGTGGTATTAACTGCTAACGTAACGCCAAAGAAACTCGACAGTCCTCAAGCTGACAAAGAACAAGAAATTGAATTATTTAAACCCACTGAATCGAAAGAAACTAAGATACAAAACGTACCGATTAAAAAGGAACTTGTGATGGCTAAAGTTGCCGAAAGTGGAATTGAAAATACTCCAGTTGAAAACAAAATATCTCCTGTCATCATTAGAAAGTCAGTAGTGCAGCCAACTGTTCCACAAAGTCCATCTACACCTAAAGCTTTCTTCAAACGTAAAGCCGCAAGCGTAGAACTACAAGACAGACCAGAAAAAGTCCGAACAAATTCTGTGAGTACCGACGGAAGCACGGAAAGAATATTCGATAACATCTCAATGGATCAGAAATCACACTCAAGCTTTGGAAGTAAGAGTTCAATACAGAGCATAGACAGCAATGAAATCCGAACGCCGGACAGGAACGAAGAAACCGTGGTTTACCGAAAAAAGCCAGTACTAGCCAAGGAATTACGCGACCGGAAAGACGACGAACCGGAACTGATGAAGGTTTTCGCTCGCAGATCGCTGAAGATCAAAGATTCTGAAGCCGACAACATAGCTCAAGCAATAGCCGAAGCTAGTAAAGAGGATGAAGCCGATAAAATATCAGCGAACAGATCGAAAATACTCAAAAATGAATTCAATGCTTCAATTAAATCACGAGATAGTGACAAAGAAAACGAGGATACAAAAGAAATGACGGAGGATAAGGTTATTGTTGATATAGCTGCCAGAGTGAGCCAGTTTGGCGTGCCACACTATCAAAGAAGCGTTAGCATAAACAGCGTATCAAATCCAAAACGAGAAAGCGCTCCCGCTTATCGAAGCGAAGTAAACAAATATAAGAAAGAAGTATCAGATTCGACTCCGGAAAAACGACTGAGAAATCGGACTTTCCCAGATCCATCGAACGACAGGCAAGAAATAAACATCGCTAAAACCGAAGCGATGAGTTTCAAAGCGGACACTTTAACGAAGCGACCGTGGCAAAGGAAAGACGATGAATTCAGGAAATCGGTTGAGAATAGGGACTCTGTGATAGAAAAGGACGTGGATAGGGAGAAGGAGGAGGGTGTGAAAGAGAAGGGTGCTGGTGAGGGCGAAACGCCGCAGTATAAGGGGATATTGCAGATGAGAGCAGAATGGGAGAGACGAGCGAAGCAAGGCATGACCAAATAGATACCGGTGCTAAGTACGAGGTACGTTTTATTATTTTTAAATAATTTATTGTGACATGTCTATCTTGAGCAGGTGTTCTCTGACTACAGATCCTTTTATGGATTCATACTAAGCTTTTCTTTTCGAATTTGTTTAGCGAACAGCTAGGGAGCAACGCACTGCCGGAGTCAATATTTCGCCTAAACCTGACATTGGAGTCTAAATCATCACTTTGTATTTGTGTTCTATATGTCATCTAGATAGATTTTAGTCATGAAAAGGCTACAGAGTTAATTCTGAGACTCCGTCAGAAGTTTTTTGGATATTGAAATATCCAAATTCAAAAATGCTTCATTCAAAAAAACTCTAAAGAGTTTAATCGCGAATGTGGAGTGTAACCATCTCTAATAATACTTTGAACTATTTTCTTCTTCTTCAAAAAACCTCTCCCATTCTAATAAACTTTATTGCACCAAAAAAAAATGAATACATAATTAAAATAATACAAAGAAAAGGTACAAGGAAGGCGGTCAGTGAAGGCGGCCTTATCGCTAAGAGCGATCTCTTCCAGGCAACCTTGGGCCAGAATAATCGTTTATGTAACTAGAGGCAAATGGTGCTACATAAATACGATAAAATAATATACTATAATTATTCTAATAATATAGATAATCCATAATCAGTATAAACGTGGATCAGCAGGCTGCTAAGGAATAATCTGTTCAAAGAATATGTACGTTTTTAGGTATGTTTTGAAGGATTGTAAGTTCAGCTCGTCTGATGGGTTCAGGGATATAATGCCATAGTCGGACACTGCACGAAAAAGGGTTAATAGTATAACTTGGAGGAATGATAGGGGAAGTCGAGTAAGAGGGTCTCAGAAGAACCTAGAGGGCGAGCGAGCCCTGACGAATTGAAAGAGAAACGATCTTTAAGAGGCTATGTTGGTTAGACCACGTGGCCGCGTTCAAGGTTGCATTGTTTTGTAGCTGTGCCTATCCGAGCCCTATCCTACCCGAGCGTGTACGGTGAGACAGCATACACTGCGCGAAGTTATCCACCCGTTATTTGGATGTTTCGTAGTCCAGTGATCATTTGAAGGATACAATTATGTAACCATTTTTTTAATACAGTGTACTAATGAAATTTCAGATGTCGGTGGTTTTTCCAAATTGTTCTAAATTGATTCATACTCTTGTAAATCAGGTTCAAAGTTGGGGCTTTTTATTACCGTAAAATACAATTCTTTGACGCCCTGTAACTCTGGAAGTATATATTTAAACGAAAATCTGACTCACCACCGACATAGATATTTGTTTCTAGATTGTGTCTTGAAAAGTTCATAGATTTTCATAGCTTAATACTCAAAATATGACTGGACTACGTTTGTATGGGCGCTTTGACACCAGCATACCTTCTTAATTTAGGCAGGGCCGCGTCCGACACTCAATAGAAAGAAACAGAATTATCTGCCTACTATTAGTTCGTTATGTCGCCTTTGCTAAATGCCACCGAGCCCCTGATCTGCGAGCTCAAATCAAGCCGGCTGAGGCGTACAGACGCTGGTGAATTTGGCATTGTATATCAGAGCATCGCAGTAAGATGCAGGACACAGGATGTTTTATCTTTTATAAAGTGTTTTTCTTATTCTTTTCAGGAAGAAGTTGGGTACCAGGCGCTGTATACATTCGTCTAGCTAGCATACAGACATAGTGCCGACGCAGGCCGGCGTAATACATATAATGTTATGATATTAGAAATATAGATTTTATCTATCGTTGTTAAGACAAGTGTATTTTTGAGTGTTATTATTACGCAATCAAATAGAATAGTTTCTATTTTATTAAAACAAAATACAATATGTATTTAAGCATTTCTGGTGAAATACAAATTTTATTCACATAGTTTCATTTTTGTTTTCTTTCCTTTCCCCCAAGTATCACCTAGGTCACTTCACGAATATGTGGTCCCAATTTGAATATTGAGTGATGCAGGTAAATGTTTTTGTAAACAGAACCCTTATAAAATCACTTCTCCGTCAAAGTTTCATACTAAAGGGAATTGCCCATCTACGGCCTAGGTCATCCAAGCAAAGGCCAGAATTGTGATATACACAACAAGAAATAAAAAATAAAAAAAAGAATTTTCATCTCATGATCACTACGTAATTAACTCGTAGGAAAACCACAAAACAATAAGGAGTCTATTTCAGATTTTAGTACTAACAGATCTTTAGGACTTTAAAATGGCGTATCAACAGTGTTGCCATTAACTAACAATTTATAGAATATCTATTCGATTTAATCGATTCATTTATCTAAGAAATCGATTACCGTGAGTAGTACACATTTAATTATCGTTACTCGAGTGGATAGCAAAACTATCCGAATGGATTGACAAAAATAGCAACAATATTGGTTTATTTATTTAATACTTGATTTAGTTCACGACTCCGTCGGCGCATTTTATTTTTCTGATATTAGTTAGATATATTTTAAATCAATCATAGCTTTTCAATTTGAATGAATCCAATCTATGAACGACACTACAACAGCACTGTGTATTGAGATCTTTAAGAAAAAGATTCATTTCAAATATCTCAACAGTCATTTAATAATTATCGTAGACGTATTACCTATATGATGAAGAAAAAGTTATTCAATCAAATGAGATGAATATGTAGTTGTATGCAGTATGTATTGGAGTTCATACTGACATGCATGCGTAGAAAGTACCGTTTTGACTGTATTTTATAGCGCGACACACAAAACGCGTTGTGTATTATGTACCTATCGCGTTCAGATATTACGTCCGGTGCACGGATGCCCTAAGCATATATTCGACATGCTTGTGTGAAGAAATGACATAAATGTAACGCGTTGTTAGTCCAGACGGACCATCCGTGTATAACAAAATCGAAAATACCAATCGATATTACCAATCGATTTTTAAATGGCAATTGGCAACATTGGCGTTGACGCTGTTTGACATTGACAGAGTTAACCTAGTTAACATCCATTACATATCTGTCGTTTTCGTGCACTTTCAGTGCATTTTCGTTGGGTTTGAATCGTTTAATGATTTCGTGTTTTTTGTATCTATTCTCTTCAAACGACCCTTGTTTTGATAATGGACCCTGACGCTGAACCGAACCTTGTTGACCCGGGCACGAATTTGGACCCTGTCTCTACTTATGACGAAGACCCTGGCGCTAACGTGGACCCTGCGCCCGCTTTATACGATAACCCTGGCGCACTTTTGGACCCTGGACCTTCACATAATGTCAACCCTGGCTCGAATCTGGAACCTAGCACCAATTTTCGCTGCGTGAATTGCAGGGTAGCTATGAGGAAGTTACGACGTCATATTCTAGAAATTGTAGAAGTGCGATCGTTTACACAACAATGGCTTCTTCCTCAAAATGTAAGTACACTACCTACTAGTATACTTTTATGTGACAATTAGGTTAGGGTGTACACTTTTATGTGACAATTAGGTTAGGGTGTACAAAGGGGGGCGCTGAGGGAAAAACAACTTAGAAAAGTCCTGCCTTAGCGCCCCCTGGGTGTAATTTATTGATACTTTAGTAACCTGATGAAGTAGATTATTTGATGGTAAGTGATGATAAAGCCATTGGATGGAAACTACTTGGCAGCATACTTAGGCAAAATAGTATTAGCTAGCTTGATAAATGTAGAAAAACGTGTGATATGTGTACATATGTGTGTGTCACAGAGACAATTAACTAAGCCATGAAGGGGTTATATAATAATGGTGGCAGTTCCTTTATCATGATATTGATTTTATTCAATTTTTCAGGTGCATATTTCAAGTGAGGATTATGTTTGTCATTCCTGTTGGACTGCAGCGTGGAATGTGGAATGAAATTCACCGACCACCACAGGAAAATTCGCCCAGCTTTTCTAGTCACAGACTTTTTTGTATTTGCTGTGGTTGCTCCTTACGAAGTGCAAGGTTTCATATGCTGCGAGGAGGTTCTCCTCAAGAAAATCAAATCAGAGATATTATTGCTCAGCAGATGACTTAAAGACAGGTAAAAAAGCTTTTTTAAATGGTTTTTGAATACACATACACAGCAATTCTAGTCATAATTCATGAAATCACTTATCCAGTTCCACTAATCAAACATTGTATTCTATTTATAAATATGATTATACCTTACACTCGGAGCTGGTGGGGGGTAAAAGTTCTCGAGTGGCGACAACGTACCGGGAAGCGAGTATAGGGTCACCCCCCTACAAGGTGGACTGATGACTTTCTTGAGGTCACGGATGCAAGTGGCTAAGGATCGGTAAATGTCGCTTATCACAAAGTAGAACTATGTTCAGAAATGGATGTTTCCCGGCTGATGATGATAATGATTGAAAGAGTTTCAGTTTAATTAAAGTATGCTGTATTTTTTCAGGTGCAGAACTCTGATCATGTCTGTCACCCTTGCTGGCAGATAAGTGTCAGAGCAGCTGCATGTGCAACATCAGATGTACACTCCGTCACTTCTGGTTCTCAATCAGCGGAGCCCTCAAGTGCTCCTTCGGTAGAGACTGAAAGCACTCGTTTATCTGAGGCATCATCTTAAGTCGGTGCAGTACCTACGATTGTGTTGCCCAATTATGTTAGAGCCCCTGACACTCAAAGACGCTGCTGTTTTCCTGGATTTAGCAGCTCTAATGTTCCCCCTTCCATAAGAGTGCGACTATTTTGTGATAGTATTGCGGTATTAAGTCCATTTTCAGGTTTGATGATCACAATTGATAAAACTATGCTATTTTTGCATTAATTGGTATGAATCAATAGTTAATGGTATAGTAAAAAGTCTTTGTTAAAAAATAAATAAATATTTTTAGTAACTATAGAAATATGGTTTTATTTCTTAACGGCGAGTTATTTTGTTAACCGATATTGGCCAAAAGGAGTTGATAACAATACATACTAACATTTTAAACACAGGTCAGGACTGGCCACTGAGGGCCGAGGTTACTATGAAGAGTGGGCATTGTCCTTTCTGTTGCTATGACTTTTAAAATATAATATCTGGATTTGTGCAGTAACTATCTAAATTAGGACATCAGATTGTGATGTCGCGAAATGAGTATCATTAACATACAACTTCACAGTGAATCACAATTTTCTTTTTTTGGATTATTGTTCAAAGCGCCATCTATGAACCATTACCTGCGTAACTGCTATTGTAGCTAACAATAAAGTTTGTAAATTCATAATATTTATTTTGCGACACTATAATTTCATCTCCTATTATTAGGTAATTACTTATCAAAGCCAGCTATTTCTATTTTAGAAGATTATGGCAACAGAAATTTACTATGGAAGCATTAGGAGAGGGATAACGTTATTCACAACTTGTTATCTCAGCAACTATTATGGTATCGACTTGTAATTTGGAATAGTTATGGGTAATGACGGCCTATAGGCGCTGCAAATTACTACGATAGTACTTTTATGCGGAAATAAAATCATTTTCCAAACTTATGTTTAGAGCGCCATCTCTTTTAAATTTGCAGTAACTACCAAAAATAATATACGAACTTGCCGTTGTGCTAATGCTTGAAGTTTCCCTATAATATTGACAGATGGCAGCATAATCTACCACTACCAATCGACTAACGACTTTAACAAACGCATCCATGTATCGAATAGTTTGTCGAAACGTTTGTAGAGTCTAAAATTAAATGGTTTTGAAAGACTTATTCAACTATACTCCATACAATGGGGAAGACACGAAGGCCCTTTTTGGGCTATTTTTGCCCTTTTGTATTAAAAAATTTTCTTCAATTATTTCAGTTGCGACTATCTTTCCAAAATTCGAAATATCAAGTCGATTCGATAGCATTGGTAGTTGCTGAAATAATCAACTGTGACAGATGGATACACAGATAAACACCAGAGTGAGATTATAAGGTTGTTATAAGGGGTCCGTTTGAAGGCGAAATTCTTTAAGAAAATTGTGCAAAACACTAAATCAAGGATTGGTTGGTAAAAGTCAGTTTTAATCGCATAAAAATGGTTGGTAAAAGTCATTTTTATGCGATTAAAACTGACTTTTACCAACCATACATTTATAATATTTTTTATAAATTTATTTCAATATAATGTGCTACGAAGTGTACTTAGAAAGCCAAAACAAGATTTGATACAATTTTCTCTAGAGAAAAATGTTGCAAAATTCGCAAAAAAATGGTCCATGTTCGCTTTGTTTTTAGTCCACAAAAACCAGTTTTACTTCATTATAGCACCTTATTTTTCTTTCTTTCTTATACATCAAAAATAAGCATCGAAATACAATTATACAGCTTTGAGTTGATGATGCCTGATGGCACTTTAAACCGTGTCCCCTTGAGATAATTCAACGAAACGCAGATGAAGACGCGGGCAAAGGGTAGTCTTAAAAGATATTTCCTGCTGGCAATATTCATGAAAGCTTTGAACAAACAAGGGTCCGATCTTTTCAAATAAGGGGTTCTGTGATATTAAAAAGTCTCCGCTTACGTTGGCTTAAGTAAATCCTTTTGTATTCTTAAGAGTACTTGCACTTATCATCAGCCAGGAAACGTCCACTGCTGGACATAGGCCTCCGCCATGGTATGCCATAATGACTCCAGTTGCTCCCCGCGACCTATACTAGGTCGCCGGTACATCTAGTAGGGGGACGGCCGTATACACGTTTTCCAATCCGTGGTCTAAAAATAAATACAATGAATTTTCTTTATTCCCAACTGAAGAGTGCTCAAAAACAAATGTTAAAAATTTCAATAACATAAAAACAAAGGAAAAGGAGCGGAATCAAGCCATTCATTAAACCGAAACGGTATTATCCAATAAAAGTTTCCCTTTAACACCCCACAAATTATTCTTCAACCCCCTACAAGATTAGGGTGAAAAGGAACGCAAAGAAAAGGTTCTACGCATGCGTGGAATATAAGTGAACATCTAACCCTCGCACGAAGCGTTGAGACTCCATTTTATTTTTCATTTATTTCATGTTTTTCCTTTAAAAAGACTCTTTAACTGCTATTACAACGCGTCAAGTCCAACTATATATTTGCTACTGCGACCAGCGGAGTGGTTTTAAGACATTTTGACATTATTATCGAAAAGTGTGAGCTTACGTAATTTTTTTTAAATACATATTTCGTGTATGAAGATTGTGAAAGTTTGCGAGTAACGCAGAGAGAGAGACGCAGGTGAGTTCTTTGCTTTTGATTGAATCCATACGAATTTCAATGGAATTCCGTAAGAAATCCTAAGATTATATTGGGAAAGCGTTTTTCTTCGACAGACATTGATTTTCACTTAGTTGACTTGACAATGGGTAAGTAAACAGTATCTTGAGAAAAAAGAAAATGTAGAACTAAATAATGCGTAGGAAATGTTGAAAACGCATTTTCATTTACAATAAACACATTTTTGGCACAAAAATAAAATATCATAATGCAATAAATACTTTGAGGTATTTAAATTGTGCTGCGTCGCAAATTTGTAAAGAAAAATATATTTTCCATTTATATAGGCATAGGTCTTTGAATGCGTAAGTGAAGTTACTAAAAATGTATAGTCATTTGTCAGGCTTAGCACAAGAAATCGCAATTCCGTTGTGTGACAATTTTTCGAAGTATTCTTTAAGAAGTGCGTCACACGCTCAAAATCATTCGATATATCTTGGTAGATAATGTAGAAAAAGAATTGTTATAGTAGGTCAATTAAAGTTTACAATAAGATTTCGAGATATATGTAGAGAACTGCCGGGAATCTTCTTCGTGCGTAAATCGTGCGAATAGAAAAGAGTTTCTATTCGGAGCAGTAGAGAAGATACTCGTAACAGTTCAAGCGTCATATTTACGAGTATAGCATATAACTATAATTTAATTCGGTACAAAGTAATGAAGAGTGAATGTTTTTCAATTATTTAATTATTTATCATCTCATCCGAAAAGCCGAAACACCTTGCAAGTTTTATGTAAAAAACCTATACATGTAAATTTAATTTGAATTTAGTACATTAACATTAGGATTTGAAAATCTCTTATTATTCACTATTGAACGACATTTGACATATATTCCTAAATATACACATTTTAAGGTACATAATATAAATACATATGTATATAATACATATGCATATATATATATAATATACGCCGGGAAGTACCCTATAGGTTTTTGATTCCTAGCATTCTCTAAGGAAATTGTGTAACAGTACGGCTTAAACAGACATATCTTTTTATTGCGTGGACCTAGAAATTTGATTTTTTCACAGATCCAAGGGACTGCAGTCTTGAGTATTAAGTATTAATTTCAATTTCATAACTCCACGCGTTTTTGAGAAAAAAGGACTTGACAGACAGACGAACAACAAAGTGATAAGCGTGTTTTTTTAGGGTTTCGTACCCAGAGGGTAAAAAACGGGACCCTATTACTAAGACTTGGCTGTCCGTCTGTCACCAGGCTGTATCTCATGAACCGTGATCGTGATAGAGAGTTCAAATTTTCACAGATGATGTATTTCTGTTGCCGCTATAACAACAAATACAAAAACCCATAATAACATGAATATTTAAGCGGGCTCCCATACAACAAACGTGATTTTTTTGACGTTCGATGTAACAGACTACTAGCGCCATCTAGTGTCGTACTTGTCTACTACTACTGCAAAACTAAATTGATAACGTAAATTGAGGCGCATTCGTTAGAGGATTGTTCGGTGCATATTATTATTTATGGTTTTCTGTATTTTAAATACCCATATTCTGTACGGAACCCGCGAATCCGACTCGCACTTGGCCCATTTTTCCCTTTTGAGGTTTGGCACCCTAAAAATGAGACCACCCTTGAGATAGCCTATTTAATAATGATAAAGAAATGTAGTACATACATACATACATATTACATACCCAAAATATACATTCGAATTGAGAATCTTCTCATAAATTGTGAGGAACAATAAATTAGAATTGAAAGGAAAGTCAATTTGTAGGCAAAACGTAATGAAGTTTTGTACTGAAGTGAAGCGGACAGTCGCCGAGGAAAGCGTTGAACTAAAATATTATTGTTTCAATCATAACATATTATAACTAGTATTTCTGTCGAGAACTGTTAGATAACCAGAAGAACGGCTTGGTTCCACCCCTACTAGGTTGACATTTCACCATTTCGCGTCTTGCATTTATTATGCGTACAGCTAAGGAGTGGAATTCCCTGCCGGTTTCTGTGTTTTCGGAGCAACCTGGATGTCATCACAGAGTGAATAGGCTATTTCTAGGCAACTTTTTCGGCAAAAAGTTTTTTTTTAATATTTTGTGACGTAGCTCAAAGCAAAATACTCTTTGGTTGAATACACACTTCTGAAGGCGACAGTACGCCAAGGTGACCTATAATCATATAAGCTTCGTTACGACAAGGCGACATACTCGGTCCAATTTTATACATACCTACATCACACAGATGTTTACCCAGATGGCAATTTGTATGTCCCATTGTAACACTGTAATTGGAAAATTTGTGTAAATATGGGTGTATGTTCTTTAGACATTACATAGTTCTGCGTAAATGGGTTCAAATTGTAAGAGTTGAGGGCGTGTCGGACCTTATTCGAGACATTTCGACAGTTGGACTCATAATCTCAAGGTCAAGGGGACTTTAATAAAATGTATATGGGTTAGCACTTGGGCTTCATGTGATGGTTAGTTATAAGCCTGTTGGATGGACTGCGAAGCTAAGAAGGAAGCTAGCTCCCCCAGAAGCTTTAAGTTTGCTACCTTTTTAATCGGAACATAACAAGTGCTACGCACGCAATATGGTGGTAGCTAGCCAGGTAGACATAAAAATGCCCTACCACCAACCAAACTCAGTACCGATAGGTGCCCCCTGAGAATAGAACTGCTATGCTACGGTATACAATGCTAAATGAGCTCGTGTCGGCATCGTTTAAACGGAGGCGGCACAAAGGCGGCACAAAGGCGACACAAAGGCGACACTACCTAAGCGAATGTACGACCTGAATACCTAGATCCTAGATATAACATAACGACCAACAAAGTGCTTATTAAAACTGTTGTTTGGCGGCAGACTCACGCAACTTGGTGGTAGCTAGCTAGGTAGACATAAAAATGCCCTACCACCAACCAAACTCAGTACCGATAGGTGCCCCCTGAGAATAGAACTGCTATGCTACGGTATACAATGCTAAATGAGCTCGTGTCGGCATCGTTTAAACAGAGGCGGCACAAAGGCGGCACAAAAGCGGCACAAAGGCGACACAAAGGCGACACTACCTAAGCGAATGTACGACCTGAATACCTAGATCCTAGATATAACATAACGACCAACAAAGTGCTTATTAAAACTGTTGTTTGGCGGCAGACTCACGCAACTTGGTGGTAGCTAGCTAGGTAGACATAAAAATGCCCTACCACCAACCAAACTCAGTACCGATAGGTGCCCCCTGAGAATAGAACTGCTATGCTACGGTATACAATGCTAAATGAGCTCGTGTCGGCATCGTTTAAACAGAGGCGGCACAAAGGCGGCACAAAAGCGGCACAAAGGCGACACAAAGGCGACACTACCTAAGCGAATGTATGACCTGAATACCTAGATCCTAGATATAACATAACGACCAACAAAGTGCTTATTAAAACTGTTGTTTGGCGGCAGACTCACGCAACATGGTGGTAGCTAGCCAGGTAGACATAAAAATGCCCTACCACCAACCAAACTCAGTACCGATAGGTGCCCCCTGAGAATAGAACTGCTATGCTACGGTATACAATGCTAAATGAGCTCGTGTCGGCATCGTTTAAACGGAGGCGGCACAAAGGCGGCACAAAGGCGACACAAAGGCGACACAAAGGCGACACTACCTAAGCGAATGTACGACCTGAATACCTAGATCCTAGATATAACATAACGACCAGCAACGTCACAAAATTAATCTACAGCACAAGGGCAATATTTACTAACATCGTCCAATATCTTTATAAGAGATAGCCCATAAATTTGGCAGGCGTCCCGACTGGCGGAGAGATCCGGAGAATTTGCATAATGACCGACCATCAATAATCATTTGCGCTAGTATTGGAATTTATTGAGCTCACGAGGTTGGGGCAGGTGCGTTTGAAAATCTCCGTTGGAAATTATAAAGTCTGATGGGGAAATTCTGGTACCGACGGAAAAAGCTGTTCGGTCTTCTAGTTGCTGCAGTTATACCGACTGGAAATTTTAAATTAGAAAAAGACATAGTGCGGTATTAGGACGCGCGACTGAATTCACAAAGCATATGCTATTTCATTTCATGCTAAATGGATTAAATGACGACACCATTGTTAAAATTGCAATTGTTATTTGGTATTTATGTACGAATGATAACAAATCGTTACCATTGGCTTTTCGGTGAAGGAAAACAGCGTGAGGAAACCTGTACACTCCTGAGAAGAAATTCAAAGGTGTGTGTGTGAAGTCTACCAATCCACACTGGTCCCGCGTGGTGGACTATGTCCCATACACTCTCTGTAGCAGTGAAGGCCTGAGCTCTTGCACACACAAAACAAACTGTCTTTTAACCGATTTTGAAGTCGGTTGAATACAATATATTTAGAAAGAAAGAAAGAAGAAAGAAAGAAGAAAGAAAGAAAGAAATAATTTATTCGGCATACAGATTACAGTACAGTTAATACATTAATTTTAAATTTGCTCTGCTGCACTGCAACGCCGAAATGGACCTGTCTCAGCATATGCGGCAGCAGTAGCTGCAGCGCTGATTTTCAGACAGGCCCAGAGATATTTAGTAACACTAATTACTTAATTTACTGTCGTACCTTATTCTGTTGATACATAAGTGAGGTCATATTTGAATCCCTAATCCCACTGTACTGTAAGGGTTAGGCTAGGGGTGAACGATCGTAAGTAACTGTGAGCTCATGAACTCACTGCGGTCGCGGAAGGCCATCCATCACACTGACGGATAGCGGGGCTACAGCCCGCACCCGCCGCTACAAGATTGAACTCACAAATATGTTCACTGGAAGATATCGCTCTTCAAGGATAAGTCCACCGCTTAAAACACTTAAGGCAAGGGTGGCAAACCTTTACGTATCAACGTGCCATTTTTCAAAAGAAATGTTTAATGAGGTCACAGACGTGCCATCAAATAATTTTGACTTTATGACTATCGGGGAAATAATAATAATAAATACTATAAACTCAAAACTCTTAATTTACTACCAAAAATAGGAACATTTTGCAATGTTTCATATATAAGTGACGTGCCCAAAATATTGTGTCGCGTGCCGTTAATGGCACGCGTGCCAATGGTTCGCCATCCCTGACTTAAGGGAAGAAAAAAATTTTTATTCAAATACTACAGAGCTAACGCATAACTGAGTTCCTGAGGTATGGGAGAGGTACGGGAGGGTGTTTTTACGGAACGTCAAACGACGCATAACTTAGCTTTGGCCCGCGACTTGCGTGGACGTCAGAAATTATCCCACGAGAACAACTTGTTTAATCGGGATAAAAATAGCCTATGTCCTTTTTCGACTTTTTAACTATCCGTATACAAAAAGTCAAGTCCTTTTGACTCTCCGATACGACGATAAGAAATGACAAACAAACTCACTTACTAGTTTACAATATTAAAATAATAGTATTCGAATGGATTAATTAAAAGTTTGATAGCTACAAAATTTATTACACCATAATCTTTTACCTTCGGATAGCTGGCTTTGTACAGAAATTGTCTAGAAATATGACATCGGATTATAATGTCACGAAGCGAGAATCATTAACATACAACTTCATAGTGAATCACAATTTACATTCTCACACATATTTTTGGATAGTGCAAAAAGCGCCATCTAGGAACCATTCATAATATAAACTCATTTCGCGACACTATAATACGATCTACTAATGTAGGTATAGTTTGGCCAAGAGAATGCGTTCCTGAAGGGTCGAGATCCGACTGATGACGTAACATTGAAATGGGGTTCAATTTACGACAAAAATATTTTTGTTGTTTATTTACGCCACTAACTAATAATCAGCTTTAAAACAATATTATTGTGGTAAAAGACAGTCAATGTTATAGTTTTATACTGAATATAGTGTCAAATAATTAAGAAAACAATCTTTTTCTAAACCAATACTGCGCTCTTACAAGGTTACGTCGGCTTTTTATTATTGTAGTGATGTGCCAAAAATATCAGACAGTTGCAACTACTATAACGTTAATTATACAACGTTATTGTACTATGTAAAATAATTCATTTTGCTTCCGAATAAAATGATAGTAATGGAATGTACAATAAAGAACAATGGCGGAATTTCACTTCAAACACTTTTAAATCATTTCAGCATCTTAAGTTAACATATTTCTATATCCTCGATTTCATTCATATCAATTAAAACTTGCTATTTATTTTATTACAAAAATAAATCATATATTTCAAAAAGAAGGATGATCATTTTATAATATTATCGTGGAACATGTCAATTAGTGGTATAACAGAACATAGCCCGGTAGACGTTAATCGGATAACACGAATCACCGTTATTTTTTGCCCATCACTAATTACAACTAACTGTCATCTGTCAGAAACGCAATCTCTCAGTGGCCGAACTATAATATGATCAAAGTTACCTATTGTAAAGTATTAGTGCAAAAGAAATGACACGTTCCGCGAATGTATGGCGCCAAGGCGGTCTTGTACACTTATGATTTCGTTACCATTTTTGTATATTTTGGTTTAGTTAAATAATAAAACGCACGAAACAGGGAAGACTTGACGTTGAAAACAAAGATGGCGTCAATAAAATATATTTGACGCTGTCACTTAGTACAAAAAAGAATGATTTTTTACAATTAAAATAAATGCAAAAATGTAATTCTAGTATTTTTCAATATATATTTAGATTATTACTTGATATTGTAAATAGTGTACAAGTGCAGGCCGAATTTGATACATCTATTTTTATGGAAGCATTCCGATTAGTCAGAAGGAAAACTGGCAATTTCGTAAACTGTTTTAAAATCTGCAGTTTCCACTAAATGTTGAAACGTACAAATTCAACTGAAAACAATAGTATCCCTCGTGTGAGTCATATTCCGTCATACATGAGAATGACTCGCGCAAAACTAGCGGGTTCCAGTGAATCGATTGTATGTACGTAGGCAGGTGGGTAGCCAGGTAGATGTTTGTCAAATAACTTAATACGTCATGTGTGTATCTACTCACTCTTGGCTACATGACGTAATGGTGGTCCCGGGTTCGATCCCTGGTCAGGTCATCTGGCGTCTGGTTACCATTTTTGTATATTTTGGTTTAGTTTATTTGTACAAAAACATATAAAACGCACGAAGCAGGTAGGACTTGACGTTGAAAACAAAGATGGCGTCAATAAAATGACATTTTACGCTGTCACTTAATACAAAAAGAATGATTTTGTTCAATTACAATATTTGCAAAAATGTAATTCTAGTATTTTTCTATACATATTTAGATTATTGCATGGTTTTATAAAATTTTGGCCGAATTTGAAACAACTCTTTTCTGTTGCCATAATCTTTTAAAATAGATAAGTAATTACCTAAAAATAGGAGATGAAATTATAGTGTCGCGAAATAAATATCATTAATTTATAACTTTATAGTTAGCTACAATAGCAGTTACGCAGCTAATGGTTCATAGATGGCGCTTTGAATAATAATAATAAAGTGTGTAAAAATTCCATCACAATCCGGTGCAATATTTTTAGATGAACAAAGCCAGCTATTTTATTTTAAAAAATCATGGCAACAGAAATTTAGTCGGTATGTTGAAGCTTTGATGGAATTTTGCTATTCATTGCTATACTAAACCCGCGGTGCGCGAGTCCGAATATTGGCCGTTTTTGCCTGCTGAAGCAAATACAAATAAATGGTAATAAAGTACTACAAAGCAAACACTGCTTATTTGTTTTGTGAGTGAGTCCACTGAAGCCCAATTAAACCTACAATAACGACAGCAGTAAAATCAATACGCTCCTCGGCCCATTACCGACCGACGATCAATCAAACTGCTCGTTCGGCCATTGTTCCTGCAGACACAGAGTGGCGCCGTGGGACGAACATACATACACACGACACGTATATACTGTAGATGTATTAGTTATACAACTGTACAGTTATCCATGCCTTCCCGTGGGGTTCGCAAGTGGCTATTAAGTGAAAATTCCCCTGTTTGACATGTTTCGTTGATCGACAAGTTAACAGAACGCAACTGTTGTATCTCTCAGAATCTGTGTGAGATTATAGTCAAGTCCTGATAATGGTCATGTACCTATTGGAGCTAACGCGGGTGTCTGTGCAGCCAGGGGACGGTGAGATGCGCGTACGCATCTGGTGATGCTCTGCGGCGCCATCTGGTCCGCCGCGCCCGTCTCGCTGCGGTGCGGCGCGCCGGCCGTGCCGCTCGCCGCTCGCCCCGCGCCCCTCGCCGCGCTCGTCATGCACGCCCTGCACGACCACCGCGTCGACGATGACTCCAGCTTCATAGGTAAGTTATTTATAATTCAGAAATATCTAACCGTAAGCCACATATGCAAGACAGTGACAGCACGTCATCCGTTCTCACTGCGCAAGTAGGAAAGGTGTAATGCAATGCTGCCCGGAGTAAAATAACGTAAGCGACAAAACACAACTAGTGAATTTATTCACATACATGAAAATTTTATCACAGGTATAATTTTAATTTGTCAGCTTTAGAATTTCCAAAGTGATCGACATCGAGACGACAGTGTATATGGCGCACAGTTTCTTACCCTTTCACTCTTACGTGTTATTATTAGTGTCCCCACTACAGTGAGGCAAAAATTGAATTTCTTTGGGCCAGGAAACGGATAAAAATAGTTCCGTAATACTCGCTAGATGGCGCGGAATTTATATTAGCTCTGTCAAAGGATTAATGATACTGACAGCACTTTTATTTAACCAGGGACATCAGCGCCATCTATTGAGTTTTCGTTGAAGCTTATCTTGAAAGTTCTTTTAATAGACTGATTCATGAGTTTGTTTGTTTTTCCTAGTATTTTTCATAGTTCCGAACAACCTCATAATTACGGACAAGTCTTTGTACTTCAAATGCTTCACAATATAAACGCTCTAATTCGATTAAAGCCCAAATGACTGATATAATCGTCCCTCACGCAATACGCGACGGTCTGTTTCCGTTTCGCCTCATTTTGTGTCGTTTCGCTCCGATTTGTCCCACTTTACCCTAAATTTGTTCCCATTCGTTGGTTCTAGGCAAATAAAGTAGTACTGCTAAGACAAATATTAGGCTATTTGAAATGCCTTTATAAAGGAGCTGGTAGTCCAAAAGGTTGTTGGTGCGGAAAAGGGGCGTTCCGCAAATGTACGGACACCGGACCTGGAAATTTACCTTGCTATTTTTGATTAGTTTAGACTAGTTTTTAGGATTTTGTACCTCAGAAGGAAAAAAAACTTATAGGATCACTTGGTTGTCCGTCCGTCTGTCTGTCAAGATCATTTTTCTCAGAAACGCGTGAAGGTATCAAATTGAAATTAATGTCAAACACTCAAATCTGCAGTGTTTTGGATCTGTGAAAAAATCGAGCTTCTAAGTCAACACAATAAAAAGATACAGCCAATTATGCCGCATATGTCGACGAAACAGGAATCATAACCTATAGGGTACTTCCCATTGATCTATAATCATGACATTTGGGATAGAAAACGGTCTTAGAGCACAGAGAGAGAGTATGTATAGGAATAAATCTAAAAAGTTTATTATATTTTTTTAATTATATCACATTAAAAAGATTCGATTACACATTGTTCCAGCGCCTGACGTTATTTGTATTTCATTGTGTAAATTGACAACAATTGCTAGTGTTTTTCGCCAGGCACAATTTATACTTATGAAATAAGATTTTCAGTATGTTAATTAATCATATTCTGTACGGAAATCCGATTCCCACTTGGCCTTTTTTTAATTCATTACATATATGTCAATTGAAGTACCTGTTAGTTCTGCTTTTGTATTCGATAGTACGAGTATACGAAAAAAAGTTACATTCCTAAATTATGTAAAAAAGCTATGTTTACTGAATCCCATTTCGTCTAGCCAAAAGCAATACTAGTCGAAGCTAGGTATTTTAAAATAATGTTGTTAATGGTGGTCTAGAAAACAGACAGGGCTGACTGTCTATATGTGACGGGACATTTAAAAATTGTAGTCATAAACTTCGCTTGGAAACGATAATAAATCCACATTGATCATAAATACTGTTTATTTACTGGAGTATACAAGTGTAAAGGTAACAAGAACGATGACTTAGGTTTGACACGGTCCGTATTAGAGAGTCATGTTCTTAACAAGTAAATGCGTTCAAAAAGAACTGGAAACCGACTTCAATTGTCCTAAAAGTCTACTTTTACTACGGCAAATTTAAGATTTTTATCGTTTTCTCATAGATGCCGTTGTCAGAACTGGACCGAATTGAAATGGGATCACGCGGAAAGTACCACCTTTCAAATAAAAAAAGAATCATACAAATCGGTTCACCCAGTCAAAAGTTCTGAGGTAACAAATATTTAAAAAAATACCCGTCGAATTGAGAACCTCCTCCTTTTCTGAAGTCGGTAAACAATACATCGATGCGACTTCAGAAAAAAGTTACCAAAATTATCAAGCCAGTATGCTTTGTATTGCAATGTGTAGCCTCTTCTGCACTTACCATCTTTTTAATGTTCGATAGGTTTGCACATGGCCTTCGTCTTGCTTAATGGTAAGTGACAATAGGGCCGTTAGATAGTAACCGTGGGCACCCAAAAAAGCCTTAAACTAATGAGGCGTTAGTTCTGCTACTATTCATACCGGAAGACATTTACTATTAGCGTTGCTGTTTGGCAGTAGCTATCCAGGCAGACAGAATACCCCCTCCATTGTAGCGTTGAACTTTTAACGCAACCTTATTGGAAGGCGCATTAGAAGTTTCACTTCAAAAAAGAATTGGCTAAAGAATGACTTTTTATCCCTTTAAAGTGTTCCTGTAGGATAATTTCTGTGTTAGATAGTAATCGACGAGTGATGGGTAAAATCCAGTACTTTATATAAATCAAGAGAAATGCTGGGAATAGACATAACACGAAAACATAAGCCACATAAAAAGTCATTAGGAAATTAGTTAATTAAAAACAACTTATTTTAATCCTCTATAACAAACAAACAACCCTAACTAGCCGGTACCTCCACCGGAGTGGCCCGAAATACACGTCTGGGTCACGCGAGGCAGGCAGCCCTATCGGCAGACATCTCGGCGCCCCCTGACGCACCTCCCGCGCCCCCGACTTCCACAGCCTTGGTGCATTATATGAGCGGGTTCACCTTTGACTACGTAGCTTTTATTAGGTCCTGGTACTTTCCTTTCAGAATTACGTCATATTAATAGTACATTTACTGTGGGCCGAATAAACAAGCTCAAAGTCACTCAGCGAGCAGTGGAACGAGCTATGCTCGGAATTTCTCTACGTGATAAGGTCCGGAATGAGGAAATCCGTAGACGAACGAAGGTCACCGACATAGCTCGACGAGTCAGTGAGCTGAAGTGGCAATGGGCAGGCCACATCGCTCGAAGAACCGATAACCGGTGGGGAGTAAAGGTTCTCGAGTGGCGACCACGTACCGGGAAACGTCTACTAGGCCGTCCCCCCACTAGATGGACCGATGACCTGGTTAGAGTCGCGGGGAGTCGCTGGATGCAGGTGGCTCGGGACCGGTCGATGTGGCGTACCATGAGGGAGGCCTATGTCCAGCAGTGGTCGTTTCCCGGCTGATGATGATGAATAGTACATTACCACAGCGGCCAGGAAAATAGGCATTGATGGATGAACGCGTTAATGTGGGCCGAGTGGAAGTTACCTCACCTTATCGAGGATTGGCGGAAGGCGGTGAACGTCCGTTCTACGTAGTTTATTAATTCTGTGCTGCGATGCCTCGATATAAAAGTCCAAATTCACCAGAGCTGGTGATCTGACGAGCCCAGTGGGTGTGAGAGCACAGAGATATAACTAAAAGGATTGTGCCTTGATTCCTATATTGTAATCAAACCCACGCTAAGTCGTGGCGACATTGCGTGAAGACGGTTCATAGCTGGAGTCAGGCATTTGCGGTATTTTATTATGAAACGGAGATATGGTAAGCTGCTAGTGGTACGTCAGAGATAATGCAGGAATCTTAATTTGCCGAGAGCACGGCACGGCAAGCCTTATTGTTATATCATTGAAGAGAAGGAAGGAAATTATTAAGCTACTTTCTCTCTGGGAACTACCAATCGGAAAGCGATGTTACATATTTTGACGTCAATTACACATTCTACTATTAATTTGGTCTACAATACAACTTAGTTAATATGGTACTACGTATAGAAGATGTTCACCACCTCCTCGCAAGAAAGTGAACCGCCCGATGATCGGTACTATTCGGCGCGCGCGCATTCATTCACACATGAGCGTACAAACGTCATTGGTTTTTTTGTATGGTAATAGGAAGCAATATCACGACATTTGTTTGAAGTGTTCAGTCTGTTACAATACTGTGCGTTTGTATTGAGTTGTAATCATAAAACTAACCAAAGCTGTAGGCCAATGATCTGGCTAACATTTTGTCAAACTCTGCATCCAAACAACAGTTTTAATAGCACTCCTGTGTGTGTCCCGCTGTTCAAAGATGCCAGTTAGAAGAAAGGCAATGCTCCGTAAACTGGAAGACCCTATGACTAAAATTTCAATCACTTACATGTACGTTTATAATGGATTAAATATGCTTAAAAGCTACTAATATAACATTTCGCAGACTTTCTAAATTCAAAATTAATCATTTTCTGTAAAGAATCCTTCGACAAAGTAATTACATAGCTCTCGTAAATGTTGGAATCCATTTTCTTTAATCAAGCGGTAGACTTAAATTACTAATCTCTTGAAATCTCTTTCGAAACTGAAGCTTAAATTGGCCTATTAGGGTATCGAAAATCCTATTAAAAACCCGAACCCTTATAAAATCACTCTGGTGTCTATCTGTCCATCGCGGCTAATTATTTCAGGAACTACTCATTATGTCGACTTGAGAGACTTTTGAAAAATAGTGACCCACAGGTGACGCGATTGAATTTACTTAATACAATATTTTTAACTTTATTTTAAAAGGACCAAAAGTTGCGGGTAAAAGCTAGTGTTAAATAAGTCCGATACCAAACACCAGGTATAACACCACTATAGGTATTTTGTTCAAACAATGAACGGTAACAAAGCCTTTGCCTTACCAGCTTGAGTCTTTGGGCGAGTACAGATGAGAAGACAGTCATGACCCGTGGTGAATTAACGAACCGGCCAAGTGCGAGTCGGCCTTGCGCACCAAAGACCGCACCCGTGGAAAGAGACGTACAGGTACTACAGACCTTGAAAGTTCATTTTCTCGGACGCATAACTAAGTTTGTTTGATGATTTTTTAAAAGCTAATCTCAACTATGCAGCGTATAGATAATACAAAATCTGTTTTAGTAAGTTCAAAAAAGCTTTGTCATATGATATCGCACGTTGCCGACCCCTTTTGGTCCTTTTAAAATAAAGTTAAAAATATTGTATTAAGTAAATTCAATCGCGTCACCTGTGGGTCACTATTTTTCAAAAGTCTCTCAAGTCGACATAATGAGTAGTTCCTGAAATAATTAGCCGCGATGGACAGATAGACACCAGAGTGATTTTATAAGGGTTCGGGTTTTTAATAGGATTTTCGATACCCTAATAGGCCAATTTAAGCTTCAGTTTCGAAAGAGATTTCAAGAGATTAGTAATTTAAGTCTACCGCTTGATTAAAGAAAATGGATTCCAACATTTACGAGAGCTATGTAATTACTTTGTCGAAGGATTCTTTACAGAAAATGATTAATTTTGAATTTAGAAAGTCTGCGAAATGTTATATTAGTAGCTTTTAAGCATATTTAATCCATTATAAACGTACATGTAAGTGATTGAAATTTTAGTCATAGGGTCTTCCAGTTTACGGAGCATTGCCTTTCTTCTAACTGGCATCTTTGAACAGCGGGACACACACAGGAGTGCTATTAAAACTGTTGTTTGGATGCAGAGTTTGACAAAATGTTAGCCAGATCATTGGCCTACAGCTTTGGTTAGTTTTATGATTACAACTCAATACAAACGCACAGTATTGTAACAGACTGAACACTTCAAACAAATGTCGTGATATTGCTTCCTATTACCATACAAAAAAACCAATGACGTTTGTACGCTCATGTGTGAATGAATGCGCGCGCGCCGAATAGTACCGATCATCGGGCGGTTCACTTTCTTGCGAGGAGGTGGTGAACATCTTCTAAAAGGAGTACCATATTAAATAAGTTGTATTGTAGACCGAATTAATAGTAGAATGTGTAACTGACGTCAAAATATGTAATATCGCTTTCGGATTGGTAGTTCCCAGAGAGAAAGTAGCTTAATAATTTCCTTCCTTCTCTTCAATGATATAACAATAAGGCTTGCCGTGCCGTGCTCTCGGCAAATTAAGATTCCTGCATTAGCTCTGACGTACCACTAGCAGCTTACCATATTTCCGTTTCATAATAAAATACCGCAAATGCCTGACTCCAGCTATGAACAGTCTTCACGCAATGTCGCCACGACTTAGCGTGGGTTTGATTATAATATAGGAATCAAGGCACAATCCTTTTAGTTATATATCTGTGCTCTCACACCCACTGGGCTCGTCAGATCACCAGCTCTGGTGAATTTGGACTTTTATATCGAGGCATCGCAGCACAGAATTAATAAACTACGTAGAACGGACGTTCACCGCCTTCCGCCAATCCTCGATAAGGTGAGGTAACTTCCACTCGGCCCACATTAACGCGTTCATCCATCAATGCCTATTTTCCTGGCCGCTGTGGTAATGTACTATTCATCATCATCAGCCGGGAAACGACCACTGCTGGACATAGGCCTCCCTCATGGTACGCCACATCGACCGGTCCCGAGCCACCTGCATCCAGCGACTCCCCGCGACTCTAACCAGGTCGTCGGTCCATCTAGTGGGGGGACGGCCTGGTAGACGTTTCCCGGTACGTGGTCGCCACTCGAGAACCTTTACTCCCCACCGGTTATCGGTTCTTCGAGCGATGTGGCCTGCCCATTGCCACTTCAGCTCACTGACTCGTCGAGCTATGTCGGTGACCTTCGTTCGTCTACGGATTTCCTCATTCCGGACCTTATCACGTAGAGAAATTCCGAGCATAGCTCGTTCCACTGCTCGCTGAGTGACTTTGAGCTTGTTTATTCGGCCCACAGTAAATGTACTATTAATATGACGTAATTCTGAAAGGAAAGTACCAGGACCTAATAAAAGCTACGTAGTCAAAGGTGAACCCGCTCATATAATGCACCAAGGCTGTGGAAGTCGGGGGCGCGGGAGGTGCGTCAGGGGGCGCCGAGATGTCTGCCGATAGGGCTGCCTGCCTCGCGTGACCCAGACGTGTATTTCGGGCCACTCCGGTGGAGGTACCGGCTAGTTAGGGTTGTTTGTTTGTTATAGAGGATTAAAATAAGTTGTTTTTAATTAACTAATTTCCTAATGACTTTTTATGTGGCTTATGTTTTCGTGTTATGTCTATTCCCAGCATTTCTCTTGATTTATATAAAGTACTGGATTTTACCCATCACTCGTCGATTACTATCTAACACAGAAATTATCCTACAGGAACACTTTAAAGGGATAAAAAGTCATTCTTTAGCCAATTCTTTTTTGAAGTGAAACTTCTAATGCGCCTTCCAATAAGGTTGCGTTAAAAGTTCAACGCTACAATGGAGGGGGTATTCTGTCTGCCTGGATAGCTACTGCCAAACAGCAGTAAAATAAAGTAAAAAGTGTTTATTTCTTAAATAACTTTTACAGAGTTTTGCAGGGGCCTTCCAGAAAGTAGTCTTTCGACACTTGTGTTGGAAGTGCACCGCGTCTTCCAGACGGATTTACACAGTATTATTTAAGGAAAAGAGTTATTATTATGTTAGTAAAAAAATTAACCTGTTTTAAATGTTATGGTTTTCTTTTAATCTTAGTTCCTATTTTAAGTTTGCTATGCTCATGTGTGTGTGGGTGTGTGTGTGTGTGTGAGTTGCGAGAAGAATTGCACACTCCTATGCCCTACGGATACTGCAGTTCCTTGGGATCGGCTTAGTGTGGCCACATATGAGTGTACAATTAATGAGTATAGCAGTATGGTACCTAATCTAGCCATATTTTTGTCACTTGATAAGAGAGCCTCAGTTCCTTCGTAAGTGAGTGTACTGAGCCATGTTATTAACGTTTTTTGCTAATTTTTTGCAGTGCTAATAGTAAATGTCTTCCGGTATGAATAGTAGCAGAACTAACGCCTCATTAGTTTGAGGCTTTTGGGTGCCCACGGTTACTATCTAACGGCCCTATTGTCACTTACCATTAAGCAAGATGAAGGCCATGTGCAAACCTATCGAACATTAAAATGGTAAGTGCAGAAGAGGCTACACATTGCAATACAAAGCATACTGGCTTGATAATTTTGGTAACTTATTTCTGAAGTCGCATCGATGTATTGTTTACCGACTTCAGAAAAGGAGGAGGTTCTCAATTCGACGGGTATTTTTTTAAATATTTGTTACCTCAGAACTTTTGACTGTGTGAACCGTTTTGGATCATTCTTTTTTTTATTTGAAAGGTGGTACTTCCCGTGTGATCCCATTTCAATTCGGTCCAGTTCTGACAACGGAATCTACGAGAAAACGTAAATGAAATGAAAAAAGTAGACTTTTAGGGCAATTGAAGTCAAACAAACTTAGTTATGCGTCCGAGAAAATGAACTTTCAAGGTCTGTAGTACCTGTACGTCTCTTTCCACGGGTGCGGTCTTTGGTGCGCAAGGCCGACTCGCACTTGGCCGGTTCGTTAATTCACCACGGGTCATGACTGTCTTCTCATCTGTACTCGCCCAAAGACTCAAGCTGGTAAGGCAAAGGCTTTGTTACCGTTCATTGTTTGAACAAAATACCTATAGTGGTGTTATACCTGGTGTTTGGTATCGGACTTATTTAACACTAGCTTTTACCCGCAACTTCTTCCGAATTGATTTTGGAAGCCACCAGGACACCAGTTATTAACGCGTTGAAAAAGAACTAAAAACTGACTTCAACTGCCATTAAAATGGTCACCCTTAGAGATAGGATTACCATGTGGGTACATATTTGTTTTTTGTTGATTTTCTCAAAAAGCACTCAATCTATTTTGATAAAATTTATATGGGTTCAGCTCTGAAATATGTTCTACCAAACAAAAAAAGTCGGTGGCGCATTGGATAAGGCGCGGACTCACAATCTAAGGGTTTCGGGTTCGAATCCAGCCGTGTACCTATAAGTTGTTATTCAATTCAAGTACATTATCCGATTGCTTTACGGTAAAGGAAAACATCGTGAGTAAACCTGCATGTCTTGAACAGGCATGTGAAGTCCGCCGTTCCGCACTGGGCCAGCGTGGTGGACTACGGCCCATACACTCTCTGTAGAAGAGTAGGCCTGAGAAGAACAGTGGGGACATATATAGGCTGTTGATGATGAAACAAAAAAAAGAATCATCAAAATCGATTCATAATTAGCAGAGTTATCACGAAACATACAAACAAAAAACATTCAGGCGAATTTATTACCTTCTCTGTCTATTTATGTAAAAAAAACCAGTCATTCTGACCTTCAGTTACGACGGGAAGGCAGGACAAAAATATCTCACTTGCGCATTTATTATATTAGTATGGATAGTGGTAGTTAGCCAATTGGGCTTAGGAAAGTGCCCTGACACTGCTTACTGATGGTATCCCCCTGGGGTCAAAACAAAACTGCCTCGGACGCAGTTAAAACTAACAACTCGCTAGTATTTATGTAGTGTTAAATAGCTACCCGAGCTTAGTAAAACTAACAGTTACAATTTATTTAATTAGGTACCTCATTAAACTGAGGTCAAATGAGGTCACATTAACGACCACATGTATCGAGCAAGGCACCTGACTGGCATAATTTATTATAACCGTGGAAATGGGTGCTGGCGCCAGTTTCAGCCTGAAACATGACTCATTGCCTTAAAGGATTTTCCCACCCCTGAAACTCCAATCCACAAAGTCGTAACTCGCAACCGGAGTGGGACGAAACGACACTTTGGGACCAAAAGACACGAGCGAGTTGGGAATGAACCGAAAAATTGTTGTTCGATTTATTCGTTTGAGTCTTTAGTTTAGTTTTTCATTCATTTGCTTAGTCAATGTTGTGTGTTTAGGCGAAATGGTTTAGTTTTCAGTGTGTGGTCGGACTATTGTTGTGATTGGACCATGCTATGTGTAGATTGTCTATATCGTGGGGAATTCTAATACTGTTGTTCAAAAAGCCCTCGAGGATGGTGAGAAGTCAGTATAAACTTTATACATATGTCTTTTGATAACTGTAATGAAATGAACTGGTCATTGTGTGTGAGTTTGAGTGCATTTTCAGATATAATACGGTTCAAACGAAACCATACCTTTTCAGATGTACATACATGACAATATTCTTTATATTAGAAATGGATACATTGGTAGACAGTTTTTGAAAAGCCATGATCTTCCTAACCTGTTGAATACGTTGATCTTTTTATCTTTAAACGAGTCGTATAGCTTAAATGTCAATGCTTGATTTTCATGTTTGAGTTTTTGGATAGCAGTGTCAATTTTAGTAAAGGTACCTCAATTCATTCATGATATTGTGACCAATTAGAACTTTTTGATGAGGTGACGAATCGAAAGTTTTTCAGTGTGACCAATTGGTACAAAAGTAAGACGTGACTAATTATAACTAAAGGTGACATTTCATCTGGGGCCAGCTCTTTGTAGACTTTTTTAAATAAAGGTAAAAATATGTGAATTAATTTAAAATTGTAATAATCAGATTATATAGTGTAATTTAATACTTCCTTTTTACTAGGTCAATTTCACGTTCATTTTTAAATCACAGCTTGAAGACAGCACCGACTACTTAGCATTTTGCGCTGTCACAGACTCGTTCAGAAATTGTTATTAACACGAGTAAATATATGAAACCCCTGTAGTTTACATAATGCATTGCATATTAGTTTATTTCTAGATCATCGGTCGATAATTAATTACTAATATTTAGAACTATAAAAAATAGCGTGTTTTTAAATCTCATCTATGGTATGGATCGAAGTGGCTCAGTTTCTGAACGCAGACTGCGATGTTGACATTGACAATCAAAATGGCGGGTATGACTTCAACAAAACATAAAACAAATATCTACATTATGTGAATATATGTTTGATTTTGATAGTTTAATTTGGCCATCTATAAGGGAGTTACATGTCCAACAGTGGACTTATAGATCCGATTATGAATAGTCACTAGGCCACCAAGACGTTATGAAGGGTCTAGCGTTAAAACACATGACACTCCTTTTAAGCTTCATCGTCGGGTAAACATCACAGAACAACTGCTACCAACGTAACAAGCTAATATTGAGCAATACTGTGTAACGCTCTGCTGCGCCGGCGCAGCTGCAGTCGGAAGCCCGACACGTTACTACAGTACAAAAACTTCACGATGTTGTAAATAAAGAAAAAGAAAAGAGGAAATCCCTAAAGAAATTCTAATTCAAATTCAAATTCAAATTATTTATTGTTTCAGCTGCAGGTTTACAGAGTTCTTAAGTATATTAAGTATATATACATATATCGTTCCTGTGCAACTTGCCTTTTGGGCGTACAATATTGTCAGTATCATGTCATTTTAAAATTACAATGTAACATTATTTTCAATTGTCAATCAAGCTTATAAAAATTTAATAAAACTAAACTAAACCAAAATCATATTCTTAAATTAAATGTCATTTTAATTACATTTTATAATCAGACCAGTCTTTATCGCTTAAATATTCTACAAATCGAATGATCCTTTGTATCAGCAATGGGCATCCGTCCGCCATTTTGTTTAAGAATACTGCCATACAGAATTTCTTTTGCCATAATCTTAAAAAGTATATATTTATTTCCTTTCACATTCACATTAAATTACAGTTTTTGGGACACTCCTTTTAAGTTAAAAAAACTTGTATTAGGAGGCCCCGCTCTTATACAAATACATAGGTGCTACTTGCATTTAAAAATGTGTGGAGAGTTTGGAGATTTATATCGTTTTCTCATAGATTCCGTTTTCAGAACTGGACCAAATTGAAATGAGACCAAACAGGAAACACCACCTTTCAAATAAAAAAAATCATGCAAATCGGTTCACCCAGTCAAAAGTTCTGAGATAACAAACATAAAAAACCACGTATGTACCCAATGAATTGATAACCTCCTCCTTTTGTGAAGTCGGTTAAAACGTACCAGTTAAAGTCTGACAGAACTGTTTATCATTCGGTCTCTCAAATGAGAGCATTATATTTTTTTAGTCATCTACCCAATTGTCTTATTACGTCATAATCCAGCACCATCTCTATAACTTCTTCGATTGTTTATATTATCAAATATAAGCAACCATTATTTACGAGTAGCATCGGGATCTGCTCGCGAATTCGTCTGCGTGAAATTCGTAATTAATAGATGTTCTTATTCAACTAAGACCTGACAGATACAGGATTCAAAGTGTTACAGCATAATTTGGGCCTGTCAATTTGTTTCAGAAAAGGAGATTGTTTTGATGGCTGTGTTCTCATAGTAAGAAGTTTTAATATTTATGTTGGCGTCAACAATCTTTATAGATATAAATATATTTTTAAATATTGTATTATTATAATTCAATTGTTTATATTTGTCAATGTGTGGAAAATGGCGTGCGCTCTATATTAGTTCGAAATTAATAAAAATACCATAAAAAACTGTCGGGTTGTATTTACCGGGCCATCTCGTCGCCAACAATTTACAACACCCATGCTACTATAAACCGACTTCAATTGCCTTAAAAATTTGGTTTCTGTTGATTTTCTTAAAGAGCGATCAATCAATTTCGAGAAAATTTATATGGGACGCTGAGGTCTCCCAACCAAAAAAAAAAGAATTATCAAAATCGGTTCACTATTGGCGGAGTTATCGCGTAACACACATACAAAATACGCGTCGAATTTAGAACCTCCTCCTTTTTGAAGTCGGTTAAAAAGCTTCTCTCGGCGTCGAAGTTGAAATGTCAAATGAATTTCAAAAGTCGAACAAAACACAGTTAGATGTAGCATTTTAATGTTATTTAGACCAATAAAAAAGTGACTTTCTAGTATTGAATGCGCGCTGAATTTCAGTTGGGACTAAATAATGATTTTCTTGCGTAAAACGCAAATACCTGCTGTTTAGGATTCAGTGAGCATAGAGTCAGATGTCTCTGAGACGATCATAAGACTTGGGTTAGGTTTAATTACCAACACAAATTGGATAGCGGTTAAAAACTGAAAGCCCAACGTTATTTCGACACTTGACTGGCGTAGCCGGCCATTTTTATTTACGAAATTATCTGTAAGTTGTAAATCAAAGTTAAAAAGCTATTTCGTTACATTGTTGGACATAGGACATAATGTGACATCAGCTGTGTTTATGGTCCTATTCTAAAACGAACTTTGGCCAGCTGAAAACAAGAAATAAACAAAATAATGTTACGGTTTCAATTCGACTGTATGTTTTTTGTGTATGTATGTTACGCGATAACTCCGTTTATTATGAATCGACTTTTATGATTCTCTTTTGTTTGTTAGGTCCCATATAAGTTTTATTGAAATTGATTCAGCGCTTTTCTATTTCTATATTTACAAATATCAAATATGTACCCAGATAATTCTATCTCTGAGGGTGAATGTTTTAAGGGATGTCGTAGACTTTTAGGTCAGGTGAAGTCGGTTAATAGTTCTGTTTGAACGCATTAATTACCGTCTCAATCATAATCATAAAAAACACTAAGATATATTAAACCGACATCAGAAGAAGCATTCGGGCACAAATGACTTTTTCCACGATTCCTGCGCAATTTTTAAATATACCTTGTTTGAAATAAGACCTTTACAGCCCTGAATCTTTACATGTGTCTGTACAAAGTTGCGGCTTTTCAGAATACGAGAACAAAATACTGCAGACTGAGGGTTGCATTAGGCAAGGCCTTATGAACCTAATAAAAAACCAGTCATGTCTGAATCCAACTGGGCACCCCTCCACCCGATCGGCCCCCCTCCAGCCAGTCTACATCCAAACGCAAAGCTGAGCGCGTGTGTCTGTGCTTGTGAATTTAAAAAGCAGTGAACATTTTTAGTCTGTGGTATTTGAAAAGATTTTGTGATTTTTCGAAATAGATTTCTGTAAAAAGGTTTGTTTCGAAGCTGCCAGTATTTTTTAAATTGTGCTTTGGATAACTGCGACGAAGTCTGTGTGTCGATTGAATATTCGTTGGGTGCTTTTGTTTACAAAGTCGTAATTAAAATTGTGTATTCGCAAAAAAGAAAACAGATTCGAAAAAGATTGTTATACTCGATAAATTGTGCTGTTAGATTAATCAACTTGATTGGTTCCATATATACATTGTTTGTGTAATTTTTGTTCTTTTCGATAAAAATCAACACTCGAAAAATATATCATTTATGCAATAAGATACAATAATTTTTAAATAGTAGTGCATACTATTTAAAAAAAACTCCCGCTGTGACAAATATATATTTATAAATCAACTGCTCATGAGAAAGAGATCAATAATGAAAACGTAGTAAATGTTTTTTTATGTATGATGGGTATGCACTTGGCCTTCATCTTACCTGGTGGTAAGTAACGGTAAGGCCGTTAGATGGTAAGCCTGCTCACCCAAAAGCCTCAAGATAATTAGGTGTTGTCTCTGGTACCTTTCATATAGAAACACCAACGGCGCCAGACTAGGCGACATGGTGGGTAGATAGTTGGGCATCAAAATGATGGGTACCTCTGGGAATCGAACCCGGGACCTCAGGATCGTTAGTCCAAACGTGTAGCCTTTAGGCTACAGAGACGGTCAATATACACATAAAAATGTCTGTCATTTAAAAACGAATGGTTTAATTTAATTAGGGCCAAACCCGAGTCAAACCGTAATTAGTTACAAACAAGCCAGTGGCGCCCCTATTGGTCGTTTCTTCATTTCTATACAAATCTAAATACATAAGCCAAATACGGTTTAAAAAAACATTTATTTTTCATAAAGATTATAAATCAATTACATGAAAAACATAAACTAAAAAAAACACTCACTCATCACGATATCTCGGAAACTGTAAGCCCTAGAAACTTGAAATTTTACACATACTTAAAGTGGACCTACATACATGCACATAAACGAAAAATTACAAATTTAAAAAAATCTGGAAAATACACAATAAAAACACATACAAGACTAACGTAATAAAATATAAACTAAAAATATATATTCTGTTACTGTTATGTATAAAATTACAAATCATCTTATTCATTTATTTACAAAAAAACAGTAAAACTGTGTGCGAAAAGAAATACAGCTAAAACTAAAGAATTAGAAATAAAAAATATATCAGCCAATAATTAAAATTTTTAAATTACTTAAAAAAACATAAGGTGACATAAGTAATACGCGCTAACCTATTTCGGTTCAATAGCTACATGACACAGATGAGAGACGGACGGACGGACAGCGGAGTCTTTAGTAATAGGTTACAAACTACCCGTATTCGGTGGGACGGTTTATGAAATGGCACCCCAAGTGGGCAAGACATAGATTGACCAGAACGTAAAGCCGTTATACGACCACAATCCCCCACCACTGCCCCCACCCCTTTACCCTTAGTCCGTACTTAACCTCAAAACAAGTGGAATAGGGTAGCTTGATGGATCACCGCAAATCTAGTGCGTACCATTTACAAACGAATGGCCCGTTTTGTACTAAATTGACCTGAATAACAGAATAAAACGCCCTTTCCTAAGCCAAATTAGAGGAAGCAACACAAGAAACAAAATACAACGTTATACGAATATCTGAAACAAGACGGCTGGGTACCAACATAGAAGAACATACAAACTTTATATTTTGTTACGTGGGTCACACGCCCGGCCTATGTGGAGTAGGCTTTATAGTAAACAAAGTACATAAAACAAGATAGAGAGCTTTATTGGCATGACGGAACGAATCGCTGTACTAAACATGAACCTCCAAGGCTTCAACATCTATCAAATGGGAGGAGGCCTTTACCCAACCTGGGGACCTTGCTAATTAAATATATGTATTAGAAAAGTATGAAATCAAGCAACATTTAAATGTAGCAAGATCAAAATAAAGATTTTTTATTATTTATTTATTATCTCTACAGGAAAAATAAGTAACCCTTATACACACAGAGACAGTCACTTCAAAACTTGTCGAGACTCAAAACAGTGGCTTGGAGAAGGCTTTGGCTATGTCACTCGGCCGAGGAGCTATGGAACTGTCTGAAGAAGAGAAGATATCTCTAGTTATGCAAATAAGCATGCAGCAAGATGCTCCACCAGCTGAATAGAGCATGGCTGAGGTCATGAATGACCCGGCTTTCCTTCAAAGTGTCTTGGAGAACCTTCCTGGAGTAGACCCACAGAGTGAAGCTATCCGCAATGCCATGTCCACTATCGAAAAGGACAAAGGTAACAAGAAAGAGAAGGATAAAAAGATAAAGATGATACAGGGTCAACTTCCACAGATTTTTACACAGACTTTATTCAAATTTTTTAACAAACAATTTGCTCGTAAACATTGCAACTATACACAATGTAATGTATACCTACAACGAAAATTTTAATATTATAGGATGACTTGGTTGTTCGTCTGTCTGTCAGTTTGTCTATACTTGTATGTTATCTTGCTTCTTGCCAAATTTCAGGATTCTCAGTCAACTGGAAGTACACTATAGATTTTGATGCGCGTTCAAGGGAAATCGGCTGTATCTTTTTATTACGTTGACCTAGAAATTTGATTTTTTCACAGATTCAAGGGACTGAACACTTGAATATTAGTTATTAATTTCAACTTCATACCTCCACGCGTTCCTGAGAAAAGTCAGACAGACAGACGGACAACAATGTGATCGTTTTAGGGTGCCATTTTTCCGTTTGAGGTACAGAACGCTAAAACTCTTCAAATGCTTCGTTCAAGTACCGATTATCTTTACATTTTTACACACAATTACACTCGTGTACAAAACTATGTACCCACTGTTGTACTATATCTCACTCACTTCGTTCCCTGAACAGTGTCTTTCCTCAACTGCATCCAAAACAAGAATCGGTGTGATCGTGTGTGACACGACTAAATACTGGGTTCATATTTTTGTACCCGAGTGTACATTTGTATCTACTTTGCGTGATGGTATCATCATGGTGTCCATGCATGCCAAGATTATACGAAATGCGTACGCCGTACAGCACAATGCAATAAAACCTGAGATTAGAGGAGAAACAAACCGGCGGCAGCGGGCTCTGCCAAAAGAATTCACCTGTATATAGCCTCTTATTATGAATATATTTTTTTTTAATTTGCATTTACTTTTTTGTTACTATACTGGGGCGTTTTCAGAGACGTCTGTTTAGTATCTAAAGGGCTCCATAGATGGCGCGGAAGTGCTCGAAATTAATCCTACTAATATTATAAATGTGAAATTTAGGATGTTTGGATGTTTGTGACGCTTTCACGGAAAAACTACTGAATGGATTTGAATGAAACTTTACAATAATATAGCTTATACATCAGAATAACATATAGGCTATAGTTTATACAGACATATTGTGTAAATTGTACAAAATCACACTTATAATATTAGTGGGATTACATGGGCAATTTTAGCATAACAAAAACGCGTTGCCTAGCGACTGACCATAGAATATGTAAATTCGTATATACAAACTTTCGCGTTTATAATATTGGTGTGAAGACTATTTGAATGTACTACGTCAGGTATTAAAATTTCTTTTGTTTCTTTAAACTATTAGACTACGTAACAGAATAAACACTATTTTGTACCTTATGCTGGAAATGGAGATAGATGCCTTCTATGCCTATCGAACAAGTAGAATAAATCCTGAAGTACACGCGGACAAAGTCGCGGGCGGAAGCTAGTCTATCATAAATCATCATGGCAGTCCACACACGTCCCAAAAGTCTTGTTTACAACTTTGACAGATTTATTTACACAGCAGTTATATTCTCTTTGGTAGTCGGTAATTTAATATAATATAGTATAATAATACATAAGCTCCTTGCTTTCAATTCATAGGAAAAAAATTTACATTTGACAGTTAAATTTTGATATGACGATGCCATCTATTCATGAATGGAGAACCTTTTTTTTTAAAGTCTCATTACCGGTTTAGTTTTTTTGACTGAAACGGATAAAATAAAACATTTCAAGTTATATTGGCAACACCGGACACGAATGATTCAAAAATACGGCAAAACCACTTTTCATATGCGACAATGCTGTCACACGAGCGAATCAAAAATAGAGCACGTGTAGACTTTTCAAAACAAAACGCAACATTCTTGTCCTCTGAACATTTTCCTCGTCTTATATTATTTGTGAGGGCTCGTGTGCTCTGCCCCGAAGTAGGGCAGCCCATCGTCGTAATCCAGAGTTCGTCGACCCAGCAATAACAACCATATACTTACATATAATATTGTATGTAAGTCGGCATATGTTGACTTTATTATATGTCTTGTTATTACAGCTCATTTTCCATTTTAGGGGTCGTAGCGCTGGCATTACGATGAACCAAGCATAAGTAGATTACAATTATTCTTTTCTGTTTCAAATCTTTTGTGTTGTTTTATCATCAATGATGTTTCTCGACAATAGCATGAGACGACTCGTCTTACACAATTTAATATGACATTCGAAATGAATAATTTTTAGGGTTCCGTGCCTCAAAAGGGCAAAAGAAACCCTTATAGGATCACTTTGTTGTCAGTTTGTCTGTCTGTAAGTCAAGGCCCTTTCCCCCAGGAATGCGTAAAGGTATCAAGTTGATATTAAAATCGAATACTCAAGTCTGCAGTACTTTTAGATTTGTGAAAAAAATTAAACATTTCGGTCAATGCAATAAAATGATATGGCTGTTGAAGACGTCTTAGAGAATGCAAGGGAGCCAAAACTTACAGGATACTTTCCGTTGCCCTCGAATTCTGAAATTTGTAAAGAAGCAAGGTCTTACAGCACCATACCACAGCACCAACCATACAGATAAATATTTTTAAATTATAACACAGTAAAAATAGCTTTTTATATTTACAAAGTTGAAAGCTATACTTCGGGTATGTAATTAAACCGCAAAGTAAAGTTTGCACTCCGATACATTTTTGGTAGCGCATTGCTGAGTGTATATTACCATTTACCTTACCTGTTATTTATGATTTTCAGTACGTTAATGATTCATATTTTGCACGGAACCCTCGGTGCGCCAATCTGACTCGCACTTGACTGGTTTTAAAGACGAGACCACACATTGATGCTTCATGCTAATTCTGCCAAAACCTGGTACACATATCCAAAGAGGCAAAACCGTTATTTTTGGTATTGTCGATTGAATTTTCCCAATGATATTGATTAGTAAACTTGTCTCTTCTGTTCAGAACTTTGAAAATGTTCAAAGTTTAGGAATGTTCAGTCAAGGGGCTATCAAAGCTTGATTGATGTGACAGCGATAGGATTGATTGGATATTGAGGTTTACTGGCGACATCAGTCTGTTGGATCCCAGGCTTACTCGTGTATTTAGAAGTTTCAGCAAACTAATACAGTTTGAAACTGTAAAGACCGTATTTATAGATCGTCTTCAACGGAATCCCTTTCCGAATGCTTATTTCTGTTGCCATAATCTTTTAAAATAGAATAGCTGGCTTTGATAAGTCATCATCATCATCAGTCAGGAAATGCCTCCTTCGTGGTACTCCACATCGACCGGTCCCGAGCCACCTGCATCGAAAAAAATATCATTAATTTACAGTTTTATTGTAACAGAAATCATTTACTATTCAGATAATCAGGTGATTCAGCCTGCAATGTCCTGACCAAACTGGGGGAAGTCCACAAAGTGATCATAAAAAGTGTGTTAAATACAGTCATACAGAGTACAATAATACAAAGTACAATCATATAAAGTATAATCCTACAAAGTATAATCCTACAAAGTACAATCCTACAAAGTATAATCCTACAAAGTATAATCCTACAAAGTATAATCCTACAAAGTACAATCCTACAAAGTACAATCCTACAAAGTACAATCCTACAAAGTATAATCCTACAAAGTACAATCCTACAAAGTATAATCCTACAAAGTATAATCCTACAAAGTACAATCCTACAAAGTATAATCCTACAAAGTACAATCATACGAAAGTCCTTGTTAGGTCCTTGTTATGTAACTATGCTCTATTATGCACAGTTATGACCAATCGGAAGTGCAACATTTAGTATCTCGTGGAGGAAGCTGATCGGAAGTATATCCTCCGAGTTGTGAATAATTCTACAATTAAGAATGGTTATGGAGTGAAAATGTAAGCTAATTGAATATTCAATTTGGTAACTTAGAACTGAGGAACTAGGTTATTTACAATGTTCATGGCTCAAATGACACGTTCCACGAATGTATTGAGCCAAGGCCTGGTCTTGTGCACTTATAATTTAAAAGGTCATTATCAAATAAAAATGATTTAGTTACCATTTTTGTATATTTTGGTTTAGTTGTACAAAAACATCCTTCGCCCGCGTGGTCTTCGGAAAGTATCCTACGGGAATTACTTTCTTGATCTGGATAAAAAATGTAGCCTGTCCTTCTACGTCTCTTCAACTTATCCATATTCATAAAATTAAGTCATTCCGACTCTCCGTTACGACGTAACGAAACGACAAACAAACTCACTTTCGCATTTATGATATTAAAAATAATAATAGTATGGATTAAGTCTAGACTAGCGTTTTGCAAGCGACTTTTTCCGACAGCTTTGTCATCACTTACCGTCAGGTATGGTAAAGACCAAATCAAAACCCGTTATACATAAAAATATCAACATTTATTTTTGCGGCAGTTTTCTTTGAGAGCCAGCCATTTGTACGTAGTCACAGGCCGGACTCTTCAAACAAATGTCGTGGTATCGTTTCCTATTCCCTTACATCGAATGTCGTTTGTATACACGCGCTTTTGTGAGTACACTCGCGACACATTACCGATCCCTGAACGGGTCACTTTCTTGCGGGGAGAGGAGAGGTATAGCGGATCGGAGTGTTTCGAAATTACGAAACCTAACGTAACATAAAATCAATAAACATGAAATGCGATGTTACAGTAGAGTGTGCACAACGCAAGTGATGCATGGCGAACACGCAGTGTGACGAAACGTTTCGTCACGTCACAATTAACTATTGGCCAAGGTGCTGAATTAACGCTCAATTATTTACTATGTTGGTATACATGGACATAGGATTATGAAAGACATACTTGGGTTCATGATTTACTGGTTAAATATCTGGAAAATAAACATTTTTATATTTGTATAAATTTGCCTATTCTCCGCTACCGCAGCTGCGTACATGCGTGGCACGAAACGTTTAGGCCAGGGCCTCTATTTTTTATTCGCTCTACGCGCCGCGAGCGTTCAATTTCTACTGATTTTCGTTCGACTTATGAAATTTTGTATTTTTGAATCGCTCTTCTCTTTTGGACCACTCTTTGCGGAGGCGAGCGATAGACTAAACATCGTCGAACACTGACATTACCACTTATTGACATTGACAGCAGGAACTGTTCTATGAACTTTGCGTTCCGTTTTCCTTGCATGAATTACCGGTTTTATTTGTTTGCGTAAAACGGATAAAATTAAACATTTTAAGTTATATTGGCAACACCTGAGGCGAAGGATTCAAAAATACGGTTAAACCTGTCTTCATGCGACTTGTAGTCGATCGTGACTTAAGTCGTGTGCGACGAAGCTATGTCACACGAGCGAATCAAAAATAGAGAAAAAATTGTGTAGTTTAATAAGCGTCGGTGGCGCAATGGATAAGGCGCGGACTCTCAATCTGAGGGTACCGGGTTCGAATCCAGCCGTGTACCTATGAGTTGTTTTTCAATTCAAGTACATTATCCGATTGCTTAACGGTGAAGGAAAACATCGTGAGGAAACCTGCATGTCTTGAACAGGCATGTGAAGTCCGCCGATCCGCACTGGGCCCGCGTGGTGGACTATGGCCCATACACTCTCAGTAGGAGAGTAGGCCTGAGCCCCTCCAGTGGGGACATATATAGGCTGTTGATGATGATGATTGTGTAGTTTAGTGGCACATGTATAGTTCTTTTGTAAGTCAATGAGCACATCGTTTGTGTGGGGCGCGAACCGTGACGAAAAGGAGCTGCAATAAGGGCGGATGTTAAATACCTAACAGGTATCATACCGCGCGGTTGAATGTTTTTTACGTATGATAGGTTTACACTTGGCCTTCATCTCACCAGGTAAGTGACCATATAACAGTTGGGTGGAAACATACTTACCCAGATCCCTCAAGCTAATAGGGTCTCTATGCTATTGTGTTATCGGAACACAATAGTGCTATTAACACTGTTGTTTGTCGGCAGACTTTGAAAAACTTATCCTGATGGATGGAAATGGTGCTCTTTAAAAAGCCTCAATTTTAGTGAGTACAAATTCCATCCATCAGGTAAGATAAAGGCCAAGTGTAAACTCATTACCGGTATAAAATATTACTTTTAGGGTTCAGTATCTCAAAATGAACCCTTATAGGATCACTTTGTTGTCCGTCTGTCTGTCTGTCGTGACCCTTTTTCTCAGGAACGGGAGGTATCAACTTGAAATTACTATCAAATACTCAAACCTGCTTTCTCTTGGATCTGTAAAAAAGGAAACTTATAGGTCAACGCAATAAAAAGATATAGCTGTATTTTAGACCATTTCCATACAAAATGCAAGGGAACCAAAACCTGAGTACTTCCCGTTGACCTAGAATCCTGAAATTTGGCAAGAAGCAAGGTCTTACAGCACAACCGTAGAAATATATCTAAAAAACGGGATTTTTAATTAAAACACAGTTAAAATAACTTTTTTATGTAAATATTTACAGAACTTTACATATTATTTATAAAAAAAACCATTACGTTACGACGAATTAAATTATTTTTATACGCTATAAATATGATGTCACCAGCACAAATTTAAAATAGCATGGATAAATTGTGAATATACAGCAAATTTAATATTTTTTTATGTTTACAAACTTAACTTTGTAGTTGAAAGCCATACGTCAGGTATGTGATGTAACCGCAAAAAAAGTTAGTTCTACAATCGGACATATATTTTCGGTAGAGCATGACTTTCAGTAAGTTAATTATTCATATTCTGTACTCGGGAGACTCGGTGCGCGAGCCCGACTCGCACATGACCGTTTTTTTAAATCAAACACTTCACCAAATTAACCTAAACCAGAAGAACCGTATCTATGTCGCAGTTGGATTGCTTTCTAAGCTATTTTACATAACCGCTAGCTGTTTCACTGACCAGCTCCGTTTTGTAAAACAGCTGTACAATGTGTAGCTGGATTGTCATTGCGTTGCATTTAACAAAACACGTACTACCAAGGCGTACTTGGTTTGGTTGAAGGCATGAAGGTAAAAAGATAATCCGCCCGCCCTATACCTATAGGGCGGGCGGCACTGTAACAACTTTTTAGCTTCATGGTGGTAGGGCATTTTTTTATGTCCTCCTGGCTATCTACCACCATGTTACGTAAGTCTGCTGTCAAACTGCAGTGTTAATAGCGCTGCTGTGTTCCAAAATGAAAGGTAGCAGAGCCAGCGCTTTATTAGGTTGAGGTTTCTGGGTCCAACGGCCTTATCATCACTAGCCTGAAAAAAATATATTTAATTAATCAATTTTTTTTTAAAAGGACTTATTTGGATGCAATATTTTTCTTTAAAATACTTAAAAACATTATCAACTGTCTCAATCTCCTACAAAATATATTTTACAAAATCCCCCACCCTTCCCTACGTCCAGCACACACTCTTTCACGTAAGCTTCGCGCGTATCAACTATGCTATAAACACGTTTTTCAGACGAGTTTCCAAACATTACAATGAGCACCTTAGTGGAATAGACCCGTTCATAAGCTCCATATCCATATTTAAAAATCCGTAAAATCCAAACTGTAGTAATTGTTTTATATAACTCATATTAACATACTGTATGTGTTTGTTGTTTAAAATAGTAATTTTAATATAGTAGTAGACTGAATATTATGTATCAACGCTTGTGCCGAGTAGATCAAACGAAGAAATGAACCTCCAGGTCTTTGTGTATAAAAATGTTTATATAATTTTTTGTAAACGACTGTTTGTGTTCTGAATAAATAAATAAATAACCTCATGTGAGATGAAGGCCAAGTGCATTATACATAAAAAATTACTGCATTAATTAAATACATAGTTAGCAGATGTACATATCTCAGTTAACTTATCATTTTAATCACATTTAAATGATGTCTGCGAAATCTTGGAGATCCTGTTCCGACGGCAAAAACACAAATTAAAAACAACGAGGAAATACTCCCAACACGGCAATTACGAGAACAAACGAGAAAAAATTATCGTTATGAATCTAAATTAACGCGGTACGATAATAAATTAAAAATTATGTCTTTAAATTAAATGAATTACAATAACAATTGCGCTCTCACTTTTGCAACGAAAGCGAGAACGAAATCTCGGATTTGTGTTTTAAAAAAACTGCAGAAAATAAAGAAACTTTCATTCTTTTACATAATTGCATTCAAAGTTGTTCCCAGGCTTCTGTTGGTTGATAATGCGTTGTTAGGTGGAGTACACACTTGCACTGTTTCGTATTGAAGTCAAATTTATTTTGAACGAATTTCGGTAAAGATTTTGTCACAGCATCATCAGCAATTTTTTTTTCATCAAATATATACGTGTGGGGTATCTATGGATAGGTCTTCAAAAATGATATTGAGGTTTCTAATATCATTTTTTTCTAAACTGAATAGTTTGTGCGAGAGACACTTCCAAAGTGCTAAAATGTGTAACTTCTAAAATAAGAGAATGATAAAACTAAAAAAATAAGTGATGTAAATTACCATGCAAACTTCCACCGAAAATTAGTTTGAACGAGATGTAATAAGTAGTTTTTTTAATACGTCATAAATCAACTAAAATATATAAAAATACACTATTATTAAAACATCGATCAAAGTTACAACTAACTACAAGAACTGTTATATTAAGTCCCTTGCTGCTACGGAACCCTTCATGGGCGAGTCCGACTCGCACTTGGCCGCTTTTTTATTATGTACGATGAGTTTGCACTTGGCCTTCATTTCCGTTAGATGGTAATCGTGCACACCAATAATCCTGAAGCTAATGAAGCGCGTCTGCCACCTTTCATACCGGAACACAACAGTGCTATTAACACTGCTGTTTAGCGGCAGACTTAGGTAACAAAGTGATAGCTAGCCAGGAGTTCGATAGATACCCCTGGTACTGATACTGGGAATCGAACCCTGGACCTCCAACATTCAGCCATTAGGTCACGGAGGCGGTTTGGAATCAAATCAATTTACCTGTATATAAAAATGATTCGCTGACTGAGTGATCAGCATATCAATTAACAATCAGCACAAACCACTTGAGCCAGAAACTTGAAATTTGGATTTTTAATGATGTATAAAACATAAAATAAACCGTGCTAACCACAGTTACGCAAAAGTAAAGCATCAATAATATATAATTAGATTTTATAAAAATAAAAAGGATATTAAATATGAAGATAAATGAAAATATCTTTTAATACCGAACAGTAACCAAAGCAGAATTTATTAATAAAATTTCATTCAAATGCATTTATATAAAACAGATCTAGAGTCTAGTGAACAGTCACCCTAAGAAACAAAAGCACTTCTGCATAGTGATGCGCCAAAAGTGAAATGTGATAGAAAGTGTATTTTAAGTGTGTGAAACATTATGTACAGCGCGTTTTAACATTATGTGTGTGTTTTAACAACTAGCCAACGAAACATGGGACTTAACAAGAGGGAAAGTAAGTACATAATGAATTTAGCGTACGTAAGTGAAGTGTTAAAATTAGCTAATATTGTTTACTGTTTAAGATTCAAAACTGTTATTGATTTTCATGCAAATTATTTTTAACCGACTTCAAAAATGTAAGAGGTTCTCAATTCAATGTGTATGTTCTTTTAATGTTTGTTACTTCAGAACTTTTGACTGGATGAACCGATTTGGATGATTCTTTTATTATTTGAAAGCTGGTGCTTCCCCTGTCCCATTTTAATTTGTTCCAGTTCTAACAATGTCATCCATGAGACAACGATTTAAATTTTAAATTTGCCTTGGTAAAAGTTGACTTTTAAGGCAATTGAAGTCGGTTTCCAGTTCTTTTTGAACGCATTTACTTGTTTCGGGCATAATTATTATTTAGCGATTGTCATAATCGAAAGATTGACATAATCGAGATATCTATTAATTACTAATGTATGTAATTACTAATCGATTAACGATTATCTATCAAACAATCGAAACTTGTCGATGGTTGCCGGTGACCGAACGAAAAAGTGCCTTTTGTGGATATAAAGTCCTGTTTATCCATATTTCTTTATTTTAGTTATGAAGTTTTAAAAATAGACTAGCTGGCATACTAAATTAGTAGCAAGCAGTAGTTATATGAGTGGTAGCCATTTTCATAATCGAGATATTTCGATTCTCGAATGATATGGATAAGAAACTACTTTCATATTATATTTACCACGCCTTATTTTTCAAACACCTCTACAAATCCTCCGTAACCGAATGGTTACACGCTTGAACAATTCGGAAGACCCGGGTTCAATTCCCAGTGGGGTACATAGGTACCGATACCGGTGCTCTGGTTAGTGGTGGTATTCTATATCCGCCCGGTTAACCATGTTAACAAAGTCTGCCGCCAAACAGAAGTGTTGATAGCACTATTGTGTTCCTGTATAAAATGTAGCAGAGCCAGCTCCATTAAGCTTCAGGCGTCGGAAGCGGTATAGTACAGCCAATCCCATTCGCGCATTATAATTTAGCTTTAGCAACTTGAACCAGGAAAGAAAACTGTCGCAACTGATCATACGCGTCCCTTGATCCCCACTACGAGTTCTCCAAGGCGATGTTTGCCTTAATAACCATGCTTGACAGTTTAGATCGCAATGTGATTCTATGAATCATTAATTTTAACCAAATCGTCGCAATCTGGTTTCCGGGGTGTAATGTCAAATGGTTACATTTGATTACATATGTAATTTAGTGTATTATATGACATCACATGTATATTTATGAGGAAGCAAAGACGACTACTACGTTTATAGTTTATCTGCAGGTATTAGCATTAAGACTCATTTTCGCGTAGATTTGGCAACGTTGTGTCAAAGTTGGAGTTGATAGAGGTTGTAGTCGATTCCAAGTACGGGCTATCTCTTAGGCTCTTAAATAAAAAAATTATTCATATTAAATGTAACAAACTACAATGAACTAAATTATAAATTAATTTTTATTATAATTATTATTATAGTAAAAAAAAGAATCATTAGTGGAGGCCGAAAATATCATTAAAGCTTTAAAGCTTTGTTGTAGAGGTTTCCGCGCTTCCGTTAACTTATAGAGATTAATTACAAAAAATACGGCTTATTAACTAACAAAAAGAAAAATTTATACATCGCACTGCAGTGTGATAAATGGACAAATTATTATAAACTATACAATATTATATTTATGTAACTAAGTGAGCGTGTCAAGACATATGTGTAAGTGTGATTGTGTTTGTTTGTGTGTGTGTGTGGTGGTGGTGGTGGGGGCGGGGGGGGGGGGGGGGGGGGTGTAAAATGTGTAAACGATGCTCTATATATCCAGAAGAGAGTACAGCCGACGCTGATACCGATAGGTAATTTGTATTTTTAAAAATTATTTCATTTTATTTTTTGAGATGAGAGATGACATTGGGCTATTTTCTCGGTTTGGTTGGTGGTAGGTATTTCTATTTGGCTAGCTACTACTATGTTATCTAAGTATGCTGCCAAATCTTTAGTATTCCAATAATGAATGACATATTATTATACAAAAAAACACATGGCCAGAAACTCATTCATTTTTTATTTGAGTGAGCACACTTTCCATTCAGCGATCTGAACGTCACACCATCAGGTGACATGAAAGCAACGAACCAATTGCTCATTAAAAGTATTAAAAGCAAATGCGAAGTTGCCAAGCCGTACACGAAATCCAGCCTTAATTTGATTGAGTTAAGAGACAGCCCACATACTTCCACGATCTAAAGAACACGTTTGAATTGAGACGGAATTGGATCATCATCGTCGCAAATTGCCTTTAACATCACATGATTCACATGTGTTAAGAGGTACTTGGCGTTAAGGTCTGGCAAAGACGCATTTTTTGCAGTTGATTTTTTTTACAACTAATACTTCCGACCGCGACTTCGCTAGAACTTTACTAGAACACAACAGTGCTATTAACATTGCTGTTTGGTGGGTGGCAGATTATTTTAAACTATAATATACCAGAATAACTAATCAGGCGTGTTTCGGCACGCGCTAAGAGCAGCTTTAATTATCATTTTCAAAACTTATTTAAAACTAGCTTCTGCCCGCGGCTTCGCCCACGTGGACTTTAGGATTTATCCCATTGGATAAATCAACTACATAACAAATATGAAACTGACATGACGCTTTCCGGCAACGAATAATTACTTGGATATTATTCATAATTCAATTCTAAAATCGATATAAAATATGGGTAAGAGGTGGGGGTAAGAGGGTGCAAAATTCACACATAAAAATTAGTCAAGCCGTTTCGCAGAAGTGCGACCACAAAAACCGTGACATTTTTATATATTAGATTGTTTCCTTATGTGTGAAACTACGTCACACTTAATTTTTATCAGTAAGGCTAACTACCCATTTTCATGCTGCTGACTTCGGAAAACACAGAGTTCCCATACAAACTTTCTACCCCTATTCACCCCCATTAAAAATATGCGGAAACACTTATTTATCTGTTTCCACTCTATAACCGCTTAACAATTTTCTTGTTATTATCTTCAAAAATTAGGAAATGAAATTTTAATTTGCATCCCTGATTTCACCCTTTAGGGGATGATTTTTCTAAAACATATTTACATTACAAAAAAATATTTTAATCTTAATCTTTCACCTCCTTTCATAAAAATTTAAAACTTTCGTAATTTTTTAAATCATTGATCTGAAAATGTGTCAACTTGTTATCTGACCACAACTATTATTTCTTGTTTGTGTTTGTCTCGACTGCTTGACTAAACTATACTGACATTCCAACAAATTGATGGTCCCTAAGCACGTATCATCCTCATGAACCAGTTGATTAAAGCGCTGTTGCCAGATTGTATCGCGATACCTTAACAAGCAGCACAATTGCATAAAAAGGTTCACGAACTCTGTTCGGGCGCGGCTGAGTCACACTCATTTGAGAATTAATGACTTTGACGTGACGTTGGTGGGAATATACCTTTGTCCCGCTTCAACTAAGTAATACGAGGATAAGCTAAAGTAGGACTTCATTGTTACGTAATTAACGCGTTCAATAAGTACTAGAAACCGACTTCAACTGCCCTAAAAGTCTACAGAATTCATCCCCGAAAATGTTCACCCTTAGAGGTAGAATTATCTGGGTACATATTTGGTTTTTCTTGATTTACTCAAAAAGAGCTCAATCAATTTCTATAAAACAATTATGGAACCACCTCTTAATGTTAGATAGATAGATAAAAATCTTTATTTCCACAAAATTTACATAAAATACTTATATGCTTATATGTATAATTCGTTGCTTTTTGCGGAAAATGTCGCTGACTCAGCATATGCTGTGGGCGCTGCTCATTAACTGAACAGAACTCACAGCGCTGGTATTCTGTCAGAACCGGAATTAAGAGACGTCATTTTACAAACATGTGCTACAATTTTTACAATAAAAACCTTTAAAATTATATAAAGCAACATAAACGTACAACTTTCAGTTAGAATGGCATGTGCAAGACTTGCATACCATATGAAGAAGAAAAAATTTTGTACAAATAATTAATTACGAGTATCTGTGCACTTGGATGTTCTACCAAACAAAACAAGAAACATCGAAAATCACGTAACATACATAAAACATACGGTCGAATTAAGAATCTCCTGCTTTTTAGGAATTCGGTTGAAAATGACACTCATCTATATCCTAAGAGCCTGACAGACAAAAATATTATGCAAGAATACAGAATCGTCACATGAAAGTATCAAGATGAGTTTATAATTTGCCGCAAGTTTCGTTTTATCTTGTCATTCATTATCAACGATTACGAGTCGAGATCTCCTTAAACATGACTTGACGTCTTTTAAATCAAATACTTCCTAATTGCTGTATAAATACACTCTCCGTATAACGATAGGATAGCACCGGATGTTACCGTCGGTAACAGTCTAGAACAGACAGATAAATTTCGTGAATTTTTAGTATTTTAACCGCCTCTGTGGCCTAATGACTAAATTTTGAACTATGAATCCAGAGGCTCCAGATTCAATTCCCGGTGGGGCTCTTATCAGTACTCGGTTTGGTTGGTGGTAGGGCATTGTCTACCACCATGCCGCCTAAGTTTGCCGCCACATAGTTAATATCTTAGCTAGCTAGCGCCTCATTAGCTGTAGCCTTATCGTCATCCCATACCCATCATGCATTAGAAAAACACTAAAACATCACAACACAAGCTCTCGTTTAACCGTTCTTCTTTAGATTAACGCATTGAAACGAAATCTTTTATACCTGTATCAATTTGAAAAGTTACCGTCTACCTACGAGCAATACATTTACGTCTATTGTAACTTAACTGAAGCTCAATTTAACTGTAAGATCTAGGCTAGACTATCGTTTAACCCACTTAGTTAATGTATTACGTGCCGGTTCATTTCGGGTGGTTTATTTTATCACTTCGTTCCACAATCTCAGCAGCCTTGGTCTGCTTTATTTAACGTGCTAGTTAGTAGAAATATTTGTAGTAAGGTAAATATCGCAGTGAATGAATGCCTGAAATAAAGTAATATTCTGCTTTGCGGTTTCGGTACCCCAGCTCTTACCGTGGGTGTCGTAAGAGGCGGCTATGTGAACTTGGCACCCGACCTTGAAAAAATTTAATTTTTTTTGCGCTATTCGATAGATTTACGTTTGTAGTTGTTTGTAGTGAAACTATTTTCGTTTGTAGTTAAACCAAAAAAAAGTTATGACGAGTCAAAAAAAAGCTGGCACCCGACTTTGAAAAAATTAACTTTTTTTGTGGTTATCGGTAGATATAGGTTTGTAGAGGTTTGTAGTGAAACTATTTTCGTTTGTAGTTAAACCAAAAAAAAGTTATGACGAGTTAAAAAAAATTCTCTCAAACTTTAAAAAATTAACTTTTTTTCGTGATTTTCGATAGATATAGGTTAGTAGAGGTTTGTAGTGAAACTATTTTCGTTTGTAGTTAAACAAAAAAAAAGTTATGACGAGTTAAAAAAATTCTCTCAAACTTTAAAAAATTAACTTTTTGTGTGATTTTCGATAGATATAGGGTAGTAGAGGTTGGTAGTGAAACTTTTGCGCTACTACAAACGAATACGAGTAACTACAAACGAAATCCAATCTACTACAAACGATTTTGAGATACTACAAACGAATACGAGTTACTACAAACGAAATCCAATCTACTACAAACGATTTTTAGCTACTACAAACGAATACGAGTTACTACAAACGAAATCCAATCTACTACAAACGATTTTAACCTACTACAAACGAATTCGAGTAACTACAAACGAAATCCCATCTACTACAAACGATTTTGACCTACTACAAACGAATTCGAGTAACTACAAACGAAATCCAATCTACTACAAACGATTTTGACCTATTACAAACGAATTGGAGTAACTACAAACGAAATCCAATCTACTACAAACGATTTTTAGCTACTACAAACGAATACGAGATACTACAAACGAAATCCAATGTACTACAAACGATTTTTAGCTACTACAAACGAATTCGAGTTACTACAAACGAAATCCAATCTACTACAAACGATTTTTAGCTACTACAAACGAATACGAGTTACTACAAACGAAATCCAATCTACTACAAACGATTTTTAGCTACTACAAACGAATTCGAGTAACTACAAACGAAATCCAATCTACTACAAACGATTTTTAGCTACTACAAACGAATCTAGTAGAGAGTTTTAGTAGAGAGATTTTTTTTTAACTCGTCATAACTTTTTTTTGGTTTAACTACAAACGAAAATAGTTTCACTACAAACCTCTACAAACCTATATCTACCGATAACCACAAAAAAAGTTAATTTTTTCAGAAAAAAAATAATTAAAACGAAAAAATTAATTATTTTTTTTCTGAAAAAATTAACTTTTTTTCGTGATTTTCGATAGATATAGGGCAGTAGAGGTTGGTAGTGAAACTTTTGCGTTACTACAAACGAATACGAGTTACTACAAACGAAATCCAATCTACTACAAACGATTTTTAGCTACTACAAACGAATTCGAGTAACTACAAACGAAATCCAATCTACTACAAACGATTTTGACCTACTACAAACGAATTCGAGTTACTACAAACGAAATCCAATCTACTACAAACGATTTTTAGCTACTACAAACGAATTGGAGTAACTACAAACGAAATCCCATCTACTACAAACGATTTTGACCTACTACAAACGAATTCGAGTAACTATAAATACTCGTATTCGTTTGTAGTAACGCAAAAGTTTCACTACCAACCTCTACTGCCCTATATCTATCGAAAATCACGAAAAACGTTAATTTTTTAAAGTTTGAGAGAATTTTTTTAACTCGTCATAACTTTTTTTTGGTTTAACTACAAACGAAAATAGTTTCACTACAAACCTCTACTGCCCTATATCTATCGAAAATCACGAAAAAAAGTTAATTTTTTCAGAAAAAAAATAATTAAAACGAAAAAATTAATATTTTTTTTCTGAAAAAATTAACTTTTTTTTGTGGTTATCGGTAGATATAGGTTTGTAGAGGTTTGTAGTGAAACTATTTTCGTTTGTAGTTAAACCAAAAAAAAGTTATGACGAGTTAAAAAAAAATCTCTCAAACTTTAAAAAATTACCTTTTTTTCGTGATTTTCGATAGATATAGGGTAGTAGAGGTTGGTAGTGAAACTTTTGCGCTACTACAAACGAATACGAGTAACTACAAACGAAATCCAATCTACTACAAACGATTTTTAGCTACTACAAACGAATACGAGTTACTACAAACGAAATCCAATCTACTACAAACGATTTTGACCTACTACAAACGAATTCGAGTTACTACAAACGAAATCCAATCTACTACAAACGATTTTGAGATACTACAAACGAATACGAGTTACTACAAACGAAATCCAATCTACTACAAACGATTTTGACCTACTACAAACGAATTGGAGTAACTACAAACGAAATCCAATCTACTACAAACGATTTTTAGCTACTACAAACGAATACGAGTTACTACAAACGAAATCCAATCTACTACAAACGATTTTGACCTACTACAAACGAATTCGAGTAACTACAAACGAAATCCAATCTACTACAAACGATTTTGACCTACTACAAACGAATACGAGTAACTACAAACGAAATCCAATCTACTTCAAACGATTTTTAGCTACTACAAACGAATACGAGTTACTACAAACGAAATCCAATCTACTACAAACGATTTTTAGCTACTACAAACGAATACGAGTTACTACAAACGAAATCCAATCTACTACAAACGATTTTGACCTACTACAAACGAATTCGAGTAACTACAAACGAAATCCAATCTACTACAAACGATTTTGAGATACTACAAACGAATACGAGTTACTACAAACGAAATCCAATCTACTACAAACGATTTTTAGCTACTACAAACGAATACGAGTTACTACAAACGAAATCCAATCTACTACAAACGATTTTAACCTACTACAAACGAATTCGAGTAACTACAAACGAAATCCCATCTACTACAAACGATTTTGACCTACTACAAACGAATTCGAGTAACTATAAATACTCGTATTCGTTTGTAGTAACGCAAAAGTTTCACTACCAACCTCTACTGCCCTATATCACGAAAATCACGAAAAAAGTTAATTTTTTAAAGTTTGAGAGAATTTTTTTAACTCGTCATAACTTTTTTTTGGTTTAACTACAAACGAAAATAGTTTCAATACAAACCTCTACTGCCCTATATCTATCGAAAATCACGAAAAAAAGTTAATTTTTTAAAGTTTGAGAGAATTTTTTTTAACTCGTCATAACTTTTTTTTGGTTTAACTACAAACGAAAATAGTTTCACTACAAACCTCTACTGCCCTATATCTATCGAAAATCACGAAAAAAAGTTAATTTTTTCAGAAAAAAAATAATTAAAACGAAAAAATTAATATTTTTTTTTCTGAAAAAATTAACTTTTTTTTGTGGTTATCGGTAGATATAGGTTTGTAGAGGTTTGTAGTGAAACTATTTTCGTTTGTAGTTAAACCAAAAAAAAGTTATGACGAGTTAAAAAAAATTCTCTCAAACTTTAAAAAATTACCTTTTTTTCGTGATTTTCGATAGATATAGGGTAGTAGAGGTTGGTAGTGAAACTTTTGCGCTACTACAAACGAATACGAGTAACTACAAACGAAATCCAATCTACTACAAACGATTTTTAGCTACTACAAACGAATACGAGTTACTACAAACGAAATCCAATCTACTACAAACGATTTTGACCTACTACAAACGAATTCGAGTTACTACAAACGAAATCCAATCTACTACAAACGATTTTGAGATACTACAAACGAATACGAGTTACTACAAACGAAATCCAATCTACTACAAACGATTTTGACCTACTACAAACGAATTGGAGTAACTACAAACGAAATCCAATCTACTACAAACGATTTTTAGCTACTACAAACGAATACGAGTTACTACAAACGAAATCCAATCTACTACAAACGATTTTGACCTACTACAAACGAATTCGAGTAACTACAAACGAAATCCAATCTACTACAAACGATTTTGACCTACTACAAACGAATACGAGTAACTACAAACGAAATCCAATCTACTTCAAACGATTTTTAGCTACTACAAACGAATACGAGTTACTACAAACGAAATCCAATCTACTACAAACGATTTTTAGCTACTACAAACGAATACGAGTTACTACAAACGAAATCCAATCTACTACAAACGATTTTGACCTACTACAAACGAATTCGAGTAACTACAAACGAAATCCAATCTACTACAAACGATTTTGACCTACTACAAACGAATACGAGTAACTACAAACGAAATCCAATCTACTTCAAACGATTTTTAGCTACTACAAACGAATACGAGTTACTACAAACGAAATCCAATCTACTACAAACGATTTTTAGCTACTACAAACGAATACGAGTTACTACAAACGAAATCCAATCTACTACAAACGATTTTGACCTACTACAAACGAATTCGAGTAACTACAAACGAAATCCAATCTACTACAAACGATTTTGACCTACTACAAACGAATACGAGTAACTACAAACGAAATCCAATATACTACAAACATTTTTTCTGAAAGAATTAACTTTTTTTGTGGTTATCGGTAGATATAGGTTTGTAGAGGTTTGTAGTGAAACTATTTTCGTTTGTAGTTAAACCAAAAAAAAGTTATGACGAGTAAAAAAAATTCTCTCAAACTTTAAAAAATTAACTTTTTTTTGTGATTTTCGATAGATATAGGGTAGTAGAGGTTGGTAGTGAAACTTTTGCGCTACTACAAACGAATACGAGTAACTACAAACGAAATCCAATCTACTACAAACGATTTTGAGATACTACAAACGAATACGAGTTACTACAAACGAAATCCAATCTAATACAAACGATTTTTAGCTACTACAAACGAATTCGAGTTACTACAAACGAAATCCAATCTACTACAAACGATTTTTAGCTACTACAAACGAATTGGAGTAACTACAAACGAAATCCAATCTACTACAAACGATTTTTAGCTACTACAAACGAATACGAGTTACTACAAACGAATACGAGTTACTACAAACGAAATCCAATCTACTACAAACAATTTTGACCTGCTACAAACGAATTCGAGTAACTACAAACGAAATCCAATCTACTACAAACGATTTTTAGCTACTACAAACGAATTCGAGTTACTACAAACGAAATCCAATCTACTACAAACGATTTTGACCTACTACAAACGAATTCGAGTAACTACAAACGAAATCCAATCTACTACAAACGATTTTTAGCTACTACAAACGAATTCGAGTAACTACAAACGAAATCCAATCTACTACAAACGATTTTTAGGTACTACAAACGAATTCGAGTTACTACAAACGAAATCCAATCTACTACAAACGATTTTGAGATACTACAAACGAATACGAGTTACTACAAACGAAATCCAATCTACTACAAACAATTTTGACCTGCTACAAACGAATTCGAGTAACTACAAACGAAATCCAATCTACTACAAACGATTTTTAGCTACTACAAACGAATTCGAGTAACTACAAACGAAATCCAATCTACTACAAACGATTTTGACCTACTACAAACGAATTCGAGTAACTACAAACGAAATCCAATCTACTACAAACGATTTTTAGCTACTACAAACGAATTCGAGTAACTACAAACGAAATCCAATCTACTACAAACGATTTTTAGGTACTACAAACGAATTCGAGTTACTACAAACGAAATCCAATCTACTACAAACGATTTTGAGATACTACAAACGAATACGAGTTACTACAAACGAAATCCAATCTACTACAAACAATTTTGACCTGCTACAAACGAATTCGAGTAACTACAAACGAAATCCAATCTACTACAAACGATTTTTAGCTACTACAAACGAATTCGAGTAACTACAAACGAAATCCAATCTACTACAAACGATTTTGACCTACTACAAACGAATTCGAGTAACTACAAACGAAATCCAATCTACTACAAACGATTTTGAGATACTACAAACGAATACGAGTTACTACAAACGAAATCCAATCTACTACAAACGATTTTTAGCTACTACAAACGAATACGAGTTACTACAAACGAAATCCAATCTACTACAAACGATTTTAACCTACTACAAACGAATTCGAGTAACTACAAACGAAATCCCATCTACTACAAACGATTTTGACCTACTACAAACGAATTCGAGTAACTATAAATACTCGTATTCGTTTGTAGTAACGCAAAAGTTTCACTACCAACCTCTACTGCCCTATATCTATCGAAAATCACGAAAAAAGTTAATTTTTTAAAGTTTGAGAGATTTTTTTTAACTCGTCATAACTTTTTTTTGGTTTAACTACAAACGAAAATAGTTTCACTACAAACCTCTACTGCCCTATATCTATCGAAAATCACGAAAAAAAGTTAATTTTTTAAAGTTTGAGAGAATTTTTTTTAACTCGTCATCACTTTTTTTTGGTTTAACTACAAACGAAAATAGTTTCACTACAAACCTCTACAAACCTATATCTACCGATAACCACGAAAAAAAGTTAATTTTTTCAGAAAAAATGTTTGTAGTATATTGGATTTCGTTTGTAGTTACTCCAATTCGTTTGTAGTAGGTCAAAATCGTTTGTAGTAGATTGGATTTCGTTTGTAGTTACTCGAATTCGTTTGTAGTAGGTCAAAATCGTTTGTAGTAGATTGGATTTCGTTTGTAGTTACTCGAATTCGTTTGTAGTAGCTAAAAATCGTTTGTAGTAGATTGGATTTCGTTTGTAGTAATTCGTATTCGTTTGTAGTAGCTAAAAATCGTTTGTAGTAGATTGGATTTCGTTTGTAGTAACTCGTATTCGTTTGTAGTATCTCAAAATCGTTTGTAGTAGATTGGATTTCGTTTGTAGTTACTCGTATTCGTTTGTAGTAGCGCAAAAGTTTCACTACCAACCTCTACTACCCTATATCTATCGAAAATCACAAAAAAAAGTTAATTTTTTAAAGTTTGAGAGAATTTTTTTTAACTCGTCATAACTTTTTTTGGTTTAACTACAAACGAAAATAGTTTCACTACAAACCTCTACAAACCTATATCTACCGATAACCACAAAAAAAGTTAATTTTTTCAGAAAAAATGTTTGTAGTATATTGGATTTCGTTTGTAGTTACTCGTATTCGTTTGTAGTAGGTCAAAATCGTTTGTAGTAGATTGGATTTCGTTTGTAGTTACTCGAATTCGTTTGTAGTAGGTCAAAATCGTTTGTAGTAGATTGGATTTCGTTTGTAGTAACTCGTATTCGTTTGTAGTATCTCAAAATCGTTTGTAGTAGATTGGATTTCGTTTGTAGTAACTCGAATTCGTTTGTAGTAGGTCAAAATCGTTTGTAGTAGATTGGATTTCGTTTGTAGTAACTCGTATTCGTTTGTAGTAGCTAAAAATCGTTTGTAGTAGATTGGATTTCGTTTGTAGTAACTCGTATTCGTTTGTAGTAACGCAAAAGTTTCACTACCAACCTCTACTGCCCTATATCTATCGAAAATCACGAAAAAAGTTAATTTTTTAAAGTTTGAGAGAATTTTTTTTAACTCGTCATAACTTTTTTTTGGTTTAACTACAAACGAAAATAGTTTCACTACAAACCTCTACAAACCTATATCTACCGATAACCACAAAAAAAAGTTAATTTTTTTAGAAAAAAAATAATTAATTTTTTCGTTTTAATTATTTTTTTTCTGAAAAAATTAACTTTTTTTGTGGTTATCGGTAGATATAGGTTTGTAGAGGTTTGTAGTGAAACTATTTTCGTTTGTAGTTAAACCAAAAAAAAGTTATGACGAGTTAAAAAAAATTCTCTCTACTAAAACTCTCTACTAGATTCGTTTGTAGTAGCTAAAAATCGTTTGTAGTAGGTTGGATTTCGTTTGTAGTTACTCGAATTCGTTTGTAGTAGCTAAAAATCGTTTGTAGTAGATTGGATTTCGTTTGTAGTAACTCGTATTAGTTTGTAGTAGCTAAAAATCGTTTGTAGTAGATTGGATTTCGTTTGTAGTAACTCCAATTCGTTTGTAATAGGTCAAAATCGTTTGTAGTAGATTGGATTTCGTTTGTAGTTACTCGAATTCGTTTGTAGTAGGTCAAAATCGTTTGTAGTAGATGGGATTTCGTTTGTAGTTACTCGAATTCGTTTGTAGTAGGTCAAAATCGTTTGTAGTAGATTGGATTTCGTTTGTAGTTACTCGAATTCGTTTGTAGTAGGTCAAAATCGTTTGTAGTAGATTGGATTTCGTTTGTAGTAACTCGTATTCGTTTGTAGTATCTCAAAATCGTTTGTAGTAGATTGGATTTCGTTTGTAGTTACTCGTATTCGTTTGTAGTAGCGCAAAAGTTTCACTACCAACCTCTACTACCCTATATCTATCGAAAATCACGAAAAAATGTTAATTTTTTAAAGTTTGAGAGATTTTTTTTAACTCGTCATAACTTTTTTTTGGTTTAACTACAAACGAAAATAGTTTCACTACAAACCTCTACTGCCCTATATCTATCGAAAATCACGAAAAAAAGTAAATTTTTTAAAGTTTGAGAGAATTTTTTTTAACTCGTCATAACTTTTTTTTGGTTTAACTACAAACGAAAATAGTTTCACTACAAACCTCTACAAACCTATATCTACCGATAACCACAAAAAAAAGGTAATTTTTTCAAAGTCGGGTGCCAGCTTTTTTTTGACTCGTCATAACTTTTTTTTGGTTTAACTACAAACGAAAATAGTTTCACTACAAACAACTACAAACGTAAATCTATCGAATAGCGCAAAAAAAATTAAATTTTTTCAAGGTCGGGTGCCAAGTTCACATAGCCGTAAGAGGCGACAATACGGGGGGAAGGGGCAGCAGAATTCTCCTGAAGAACTAAGCCGAATACTGCGATCAACAACCCGTCTTAAATTTTACTGTGGTCCCCAGTCCCCGACGGACCAATACCTGAAGTATTGGTCTCGGTGAAGAATCTCCGATAGACATCCGGCTACCACCAACAGCTACATACTGAACCGAAACGTGGTCATTTTCTGTTGGTAGAATAAACAATATCTAAGTCACTCAGTGAGCAATAGAACGAGCTATGCTCGGAATTTCTCTACGTGATAAAATCCGGGATGAGGAAACCCATAGACGGACTAAGATCACCTTCATAGCAGTGAGCTGAAGTGGAAATGTGCAGGCCACATCGCTTGAAGAACCAATAGCCGATGGCTAGAGTTCTCTAGTGGTGTAGAAAACCACAACCGGACAGCATTTAATTCAAGATCGAGTTCCCTCTCCCTTTCAAAGGTTTTCGAAGATTTTGACATAGTGACTGGACGTCACCTTGTTTTTTACTTCAACTTGCACGCGCCATACATTACGGTCATTAGCTGAGTCAGTATCTTGCGGGGGAAGTGAGGTATCGCAGACCGGTGGGAGGCAGTGAACGTCCGTTCCGTGGTCTATATTAACTATGTGCCACTGGTCCAACTTCTCATCGCTTCACGTATCATAGTGAGTTAATGGTGCGACGTCACAGCTAGCGTCTGGTAGAGCTATCGATTTTGTACCGACCTTCAGACGGTCGCAGCCGCTACGACTCTCTTGTTCAAACCAACTCTAACTTATGTTATTGTACTTGTTTTATAATGTTTTTTATCCGTGTGGTCTCGGCTTTAGAATAGCTTGCGTAGCATGATAATCGAATACATATGACGTTCAAAAATGAGCGTCTCATGCTACGCAGACCTGTAATACTTCACAGACCCCATGGATCGAGTCCCATGAGCTGGTTTGACATAATGCGCACACGTGCGCTGCTCATCAAACGTAGAAAATTTTCTTCTATCCCTAAACTACGCTGACACTGAAGCGATCATCACCTTCTCCTAACCTACTCACAATTTCAGTATCTCACGCATTCACACGCACTCTCATACACACACCTCACCACTTTCACATTTATAATAATTTTAAAATATATATTGTTCGCGTTTTTTCACACTAATCTATGTACTTTGTTCTGAAATCAATCACCGACCTATTTAAACAAATTATGTAACGGATCCTAGCATGCTTAGTCCACGGAGGAACACTCTCCCAAGAAACAGGATATTTCCTAGTTTGGGAGATTGTGACACATTATGACCTTAGAAACATGCAGGCTCTATAAATACAGAATACATACATATGTTACTGTAGCTAACTAGCGCCTTTGTGAGGATTTGTTAGCCCTCTTTACTGAAATAGTTACTTCCTTGTATTTTTATTTTTATTTGTCGGTCTCGCTTTCCTGTGCCTTAGTCCTTGATCACGAGATCACGATGTGTCAGATCACCAAATCAACAAATTCATTTTGTAATTGTTAAGTCCTGAAATCGTAAGCTGAACATTGAACCATTTTATCTTTCGCATTTAACAACAGCAAAAATCTTTCGTTTTTTGTTGTTACGTATACCTGAATAATAACTAATTCCCTATTACTAAGCTTTCGCTGTCCGTCCGTCCGTGTGTCAGCAGGCTGTATCTCATGATCCATTTTAGGTAGACATTTCAAATTTCCACATGTGTTTGTGTATTTCTGTTGCCGATATAACAAAAACCGGCCAAGTGCGAGTCGGATGCGCATACCAAGGGATTGAAGAACCAACTCTATTTTGCAGTTAAATTACTTACCCGATGTATGGCTTTCAACTGCAAAGTTTTTTTGCTTGAAATGCACAATTAGTTTGTATTTTGTTAATTTCTTCTTGCGTATGTAATATGGCCAAGTAAATTTTATATGTATATCTATGTCGTGCGCGAGTCCGACTCACACTTGGCCGATTTTTTATTCAATTACATCTAGTTGTTGTTGGATTCCTACACGAGTAATGGCTTCCAACACGAACGGATTAGTTTTAATGCAACTCCCATCAAAGTCATGGTCAGTGTTCGTCGGCCATTTGTAATTGTTTTTTTACCGTTGTAATTTTTACTGGCACGCGTTCACTGCATACAGCTTAACTGGCGCCATTTTTGTCGGCGTTTTTATCAAAAGAGATGTCATAGTTGGATTGTTTACTAAGCTAGCTGTTTCACTAAAGCTCCGTTTTGTAAAACAGCTGTACAATGTCTAGCTGGATTGTCATTGCGTTGCATTTAACAAAACATTTACCCATGTTTAGACGTTTTGCAGAATGGATTATCTGCGACCATAATTAACTAAAAATACATAAATATATCCTTCAAATCACTGTTTTCACTTACATTGGGGTAATTTTTACCTATATTATTGTTATTATTCGTTAATTTTGACGAACGCTTTGGACGCCATTATTGTTTCCAACCGACTTCAAAAAAGGAGGAGATTCTCAATTAAAAAAATAGAATTTAGATATTATTAGTATATTGTTTTTGCAAAATGATTCTTCTATTGTGCCACGATTAAGTGGTAGACGTCGAATGTTATATCATTGACGACAACTCTTTTAAACGGTTTTATATTGCTTGAAAAAATATAAATAAAGAACTAAATATTCTTCTCAACCTTTCTAGGAGCATATAATCACTACGTTTTAAGAGACGGGACTCCCATACCGCAGCCAATCGCATTAAGCGACATGGCACTTATACACCAACCGCGTGCCAGCAGACCATAAACATTAGCTGGCTACCCGACAGGATACGTCAAACAACTGAGGTACCATCCTGACGGACCAAGTAGAGCTGATCTTTATCGATATCGATAAAATATACAGAATGGAAAATAGGGAACCCATGAATCAATATTTTTTTTCAAACCACAGGGTTGAATCCACTTTCATAAGCCTAATGCTGCACAGTAAAGATTTAATGCACTAGACTTAAATGTATACCCACGATAAAATAAAAAAGTTTTTTATTTTTTAGTCGATTAGATACAGAGCTAATTTGATGGTACATAAACGAATAACTTTAACTTTTCCGTCATAATAATAAACTATTAAATAATGCTTTTTCCTTCAATTCACACCTCATCACTTTTTTTAACAACTTCGTGACGATATTGTTCATCTTGCAAAGTATTATGTCTTTTACCACAAACACTGATTTGTCATTGGTTACTTGCATCTACGAAACGTTCTTCTTTTAATGTCCTAAGAATGTAGATAAGACGATTCTTCAAAGCTTCACTATATTTCCTCCTCGCAAGTAATTTACTTTTTTTCTTAATCGTAACTTCCAACTCTGTAAATACAATAAACATTTCAATAAATATTAAACTAATACATATTATAAACTATTTTGATGCTGTAATGGAACAGAGACAGTACAAGTATCTAACGAGAGGCCTCTCGATGAGCACGCTTTCCAAAATGACTTGTTTTTACTGACCAACAGACAAGGCCAATTGCAATCCCATTTTTATTCTACACGGCAATTCTTATTCTACTATAAAACAAACTCTTTTACTCATTTTGTTAAGTTTGAACGAATTCCAGCCAAGTCTCTGAAAATACTTCCAAGTTTGAAGTAGGCAAAAATTTTCAGAAGGATTTCGCAGACTTTTATTTTAAAAATTCCGTACAAAGTTTCTTAAGAAGTTTGCCTGGTTTTAGCTTATGGAAATTTTTACCTAGGGCTCTATAAAAAGGCGGTTGGCATCAGTGGCCACAAATTGTTTAAAACTTATGTACATTTTAGGTTGAACGAAACGGTAATTGATGTTTCTGGAACTTTTTCATGAATGCACTGAAACTTTCTAGGTTATTGTTCGAATAAGGTTCGAATACTGAAAATATTAATGACTTTTAAGGGTCCCTTGGTATCATATTGGTATCTCTCTTTCACGCCGTAACGAGCAATGACGGTTCTGCGGCTTTTTACATAGACATTTCGTAGGCAGTCTTGCATATACTATGAGGCAGTCAGAGGTCATTTTCCTCGGTTTTCCGAGGACTCCGCAATGCCCGAGCAATGCCCAGCATGGAATGCTGAGTGGCAAGTCCTGATTCAAATTACTGGAAGAGACCTATCCCCAGCTGTGCTAGTTGCGGCGATGTTGGAAAGCCGGGAGGCGTGGGATGCCGCGGTCACGTTTTGTGAGTGCGTTATGGTCCAAAAAGAGGAGGCAGAACGTGACCGGGAGCGATCCGATCCAACACGTAGACGGCGACAACGGAGAGGCACAAATGCCCTCCCGCGTCACAACAATACCCCTGGATAGGGGCACCCAGGGTTGCGGGTGGTCAGAGTAGGAGCTCTGGCCGCCATATCGGTGTGAACCGGCAACCACTGGAAGGCAGCGGTAGTACGGCGTGGTCCCGTCCCGCTGCAGCCTGGAGCTGCTGAGATGTAGTGGCTAACTGGTCAAGGGGTGGGCTAAATGCAAAGCGCGAGAGGAGCACTGGTGTGTTCCGCTGGAGTTCCCAGGGCTCCTCGACTTGCGCCGAGGATGACCACCGAGGGGGTTTTAGTGGATGGAAATTCTACATAACCCGGCTTCTCTCCAAAGGAGTCGGGTATCTTTGAAAGATTTCCCCCTCGAAAAAAAAAGGCAGTCTTGCATATACTATGAGGCAGTCAGAGGTCATTTTCCTCGGTTTTCCGAGGATAATTTTCGAATTGACTTGACTATCCCATACTCGTGCATCTGCGTTAGTTAAAGCGCCTGCCAACATTTGTGTAACATTCTTCATTTGAAATGCCAACTTTACCTTATCCTCATGCAAGATGGGTAAAGTTTCCCGACCCCTGTCGATCTGTATCGATTACATTGACCCAAAAAGGGCGAATTTTACACGAAAAAAAAACGCGGGAACTATCAATTATGTATCAGTACCTTGCTCGTAGGGTCGTTACACGGCGGAAATGGGTAGGGCAGTTACCGTTACGTTTTGTGTAGGGAGCGAGTGTGGACAAGCCCTTATTTGGATTGGTACAAGTTACAAGAGGTTGTTATTATTATTTTTGTACAAAGGAATTTGAGTGTGAAGTGACAGTGGTTAGAATATTTTACTACAGAGGCTGGCCTGGATCTTGATTTTATTTACAAAATGGCTGTTAGACATAAAACTTAGCTTTAGAGCCAACTTATATATCTCGGAAACATGCCAATAAGAGTTTTTTTCGACGAGTACTTCAGATTTAATAATGTTACCTAGCGATTTGTATAGGTTAATATCGCCGCCATTTTGAAGGGAAAAATATCAGGATGGCAGACAAAAATAAGGACAAAATATTCAAACCCCTTAGATGCCTCTTTTCCTGCCCTGGTTATCTAAAGGTGAAGGTACCTAAGTGAAGTGGTTTGTGCTGCTCGTTGGTATATAGAAGACGATATACACAATTTAGGATTAAAGTAAGATGGTGCTTTTCTATATATCTCCTGGAGTGATCCTGAATTGTCTAGGGTAGTTGACTGGTCCACGAAATCAACACATAATACATGATTATTTACAATGATTTCCTCGGGGACAAGTTTATCACGAACGAGATGGCAAATTGAAAACTTATACTCGTGCGAGCGAGACGCTTGCTTTAGGACTACTGGGCTTTATTTCGCCACAGCTTCTCCCTTGCGGTTTCGTCGCAGGCGTCGCAACGAGCGTGTTACGTGGCGTTATAACCGTTCATGTTTACTGTTGTTACTCTGTTGTTTGGATGTTGTTATCTGTTGTTGGATGTTGCTCAGGTGTTGAAGCTTGATTGGACAACACTTGTTAATCAAATTATTCTAACACATTTTACTACATTTTCACAGCAAGTTTTTGGTATAATTTGACTTCTTCATAAGCCGGAAAACGTCCACTGCTGGACATAGGACTCTTCCATGGTATACCAAACATACCGTTCCCGAGCCGCCTGATTCTAGAGACTCCCCGCAACCTTAACTAGGTTGTTGGGCATTTAATCTGAGGACACTGTCCTTCTTAATTTGATAGGTCCGAAGTATGGCTGAAATAACACATACGAGTATATACTCTGCGAGAGGTTAACTAAAATAAACAATATAAAACTACAGAAAGTATACAAACCACCCTTCATATCCAGCACGGTCGGATGTTGAAATTGGCACACGTAGGGCTTCGCCCCTCGCCCTCCGCCTTCCACCCGAGGCCCGCCAAGTGCCGGGACCGTTGCCATGTCTGATGTAATGATGTGATTTAACTATGAAAGGCATTTTTAGCATTGATCAAAATTAAGTTTTCACAGCGAAATTCACTACCACATACTGCATTCATATTGTACTTTACGTGTTTACACTCTCGTCTGTGTAATTATATTAAAGTCATGCAAGTTTGTTATTTAAGAAAAGAAAATTAGTGAATTTACTATTTTTAAGATACAGGTTAAACCAGAAAGAGCAGTGCTGATTCAAGTCGTTGATACGTCAAAGAGGTACTGGCAATTAATGATATTATAAATGCGAAAGAGAGTTTGTTTGTTTGTCCTTCCCATCTAAACATTGGGTCATAATGACTGGATTTTTATAGTGATAGTTGAAGGGCAGGCAAAAGACATTCGCTACTTTTTATCTCGATCAAGCAAGTAGTTTCATTGGGATACGGAAGTCCATGCGTAAGAAGTAGTGGCCAAAAGCTAGTAAACTATATTTTTATTCTATTTTTCGTGCATCGTTATTTTTTTTATTAAAGGCGTGAAAGTCGTGAAAAAAATTATTGCCATCAAAACATAAATAACTCTCCAGTGACATTTTAACGTAGTTTTTAACTTATCATTGTTTTGTCCACAGAGAATGGTCTTCTCTCGTACGAGAATCCGAACTACCACTTGGACCCATCACGTCTCGAGTCCGCGATATACGGCGACCTATACGACGACATGCACGACAAAACGCTAGCCGACGACTACGACGCCTATCTCGACAACAGGAGGTGAGTGGATATATAGATATTAATAAATACATATAGAGCTGTATAAATTACTGCCTATTTGACTCGTTACGTTACGAGTCTGCGATCTACGACGACATGCACGACAAAACGCTAGCCGACGAGTACGACGCCTATCTCGACAACAGGAGGTGAGTGGATATATAGATATTAATAAATACATATAGAGCTGTATAAATAACTGCCTGTTTGACTCGTCACGTTACGAGTCTGCGATCTACGACGAACTCGACGACTTGCGCGATAAAACGCTAGCTGACGAGTATAACACCACGACACCTATCTCGACATTAGGATGCCAGTGCCTATAATATAGAGATAATAAATATGTGGGAGTGTAACGGACTTTGATTAAGATAAGATAGATTAGGAAGAGAAACAAACACAACAAACTTTTGAAAACGAAACGCCGAAGCATCAAAACAGATCGGCTCAATTGACTCCCCTCGTTACGTCACGGGCACAGATGACGGGTGCATCGACCTGCATACAGCGCAGTCGCTGCATCGATCCGTGCGCACTTCCGGGTAGGGTGTGCCCTCGGTGGCAGCGGGCGCGCGCGCAGCGGCGGTAGCGAGCTTGTGGCGTGATGGCTAGCTAATTACTGTTATCTGAGGTTTTTCTATATTTAAAAGTTGACCCCACAGGATGACCCCAACATTTATTTGTAACCGTTTTTTATGGAGAAATTTTTTTATTTTCATGTTTTTTTATTTTCAATAGGTTTGCTCATTACTGTAATAAAAAATTAATTGATTGTGCCATTAAAAATTAGATAGACGGTGCTTGTAAACTTTCACGATTTAATTTGTTGACTATGACAGTTTTACCCAAAAAATAATCCTGCATGAAGATAACATTCAAAACTATATAGAAAAAATATTACAATCGGTTATATGTATAAATAGCACGAGAAAGAAATACTCCTATATCAATCTCACATAATTATTCAATTTTTATCGCGACAAAAAGGTTCCTTTGTGATATGAAGTCCACAAAAGTTTCATTCAATTAAAATTACATGTTTTATACGACAAAATAAATGTATAATAACTTAAGCAAGTCGTTCTGTAGAGATAAAGGAAAATACCTTAAAGATATTTTACGTATTCGTGTCGGTTCCCGCTTCCGCGTCCGCTCCCGCCTATGACTTGACAACAAAACAATATCGCACGTGACTTACCGCTCTCTGTGAGGCTAGAATGCAATTTTAGCGAGGGGAGAGGGGGTGGTACTCTCGTTAAATAAGTTTGCAATCCGCATGCTTTTTTAAAAATAAAATGGCCGCGCTGTTTGTTTCACAATAATTGAGGAAGAATTCGATTTTAATAATCTATTTGTCAATGTTGATTTGACGTAGTACGCATATCTGCATTATGGTTTCGGGTTTATAGAATCACTCCATGTGTTCTCGGCTTTAGAAGGAGATCACCCCATACAGTTCAGTCAAGTTAGGGATGTCACTTTGGAGCGAGCACAACTATGCTATCAACAGTGCTGCCTTAAGTAACGTGGTGGTAGATAGGCATGCGGATATATAAAACGTCCTACTGCTAACCAAATCGTGTTGAAATATGTTTAGTATTGTGGTATTTAGATATTTAAAAAACGTCCATAAAACTAAGGAAGGACAAAAACACATATTCGCATAGATGGATTTAATGTAAGGATTAGCCACACTGGATGCATTTTGCGTTCTGCGGTCAAATTGAATGCATTATGTATGAACAACGTTGTTGGTCAGGGCAATCGGTCAGCGGGCAGGGCAAACAGTGGCATTTTGACGTGACCTGCCCGCCTGCCTGCACCGTCAGACCGCATATCTATACAAAATATATAGAGACCGACAATGTTGTTCATACATAAGCAGCCCGCATTATGTATGAACAACGTTGTCGGTCAGGGCAACCGAGCGGTCCGAGCAATGCGGGCAGGGCACACAGTGGCATTTTGACGTGACCTGCCAGCCTGCTGTCCGTACGCGTCCTTCCGTTCCTTCCGCGTGCCTGCACCGTCAGACCGCATATCTTTAGTAAAATATCTATATATTTTACTACTAGACCGACAATGTTGTTCATACATAATGCGGGCTGCGTTCAATTTGACCTGACCGCAGACCGCTGAACGCATCCAGTGTGGCAAATCCTTTGATATTCAGTCTACCTCCTTCTTTCTTCAGTCTTTATCTCCAAACCAGTAACTTTAGCACAAACACCGTTATTTTAGTATTTTTATGAGTTTAGCTTCGAACTCATATAAATAGAGCAGAGTTTGTGTTGAAAACATGTTTTTAGCCTGACAGTTTACGGTCTGGAATAGTTATTTGTTTTACGTTCCGTTTTTCAAACACATTATTGAGCTATTATTAAAAACGTGCAGTTTACTTTGTTATTAATTAAATAGTTCGTTCGCTTATACAGTGTCGGTCCACCCGAACGGTATATTGGTTATAATAATAAGAAACGATAATTCAGTAACCTCACTGTGATGCCTCGATTTAAAATTTCAAATTCACTAGCGGGTGTACAACCTTAGCGGCACCCTTGAGTGCGAAGACTAAATCCTTTGACGTTCCTTTAGTCATATTCATATGTATGTCGCCTTTGAAATGCTCTGCCCGGCACACACCGCCCCTAATCAAAAAATTTCGTATTCAAACTCAAAGGATGCCGCTGAAGTGTACACCCGCTGGTAAATTTGGCATATACTACTTATTCTGAGATATGATGTGCTGGTGGACATAGATTAATTTTACTTCTGTTGCTATGCCTCTAAGGTGTGTCGTGTCACCTTGATATAACAGTGATGTGTATTGAAAATATCACAAGTCGCTTTGTTCACAGTGAACGAACAAGCCAAGTTTCGAACTCATATACAAAAGCATTTCCACTCGCGTATTCCCATCGGGCTTCAATTTACTTTTAATCCAACGCCACGTAGATCCCGGTTCGAATCCCGGACACGTTCCGTTTTCATTTCTCAATGCAGCCGTGCAGTTGTGACAATAGATTGCCTTTAGCTTCCACCGTAGCTAGGGAGCTAGAATTTATAAATCTAGAACTCTAGCATACCTATAGAATTTTATGTAGAAACAAAGCTTTTTTTATCTTACGTCATCGACTTAATTTTTTAAAATTATAATTGTCTTGCATTCGGCCTATATCACCTGATGATAAGTAACTTATGGCTGTTGGAAGGAATAATGCTCACCAATAAGCTTCATCCTAATGAAATTTATCTTGAACTTCGTCTCTGACTTGACTGAAGGATAAAGACTTAGGCGATATAAAATCTAAAGCACCGAAGTCAACAATCAGATGTGTAAATATAAAATTCCTTCATGAGTTTATTGATTCTTGTGCCTAAAAATACCCGTTCCCTGGTTCAGTTAGCTCGATGTAATACAGCACGCACGCTGTTTAGCTCGGAGCATGCGTGACGTGGACAGGAAGTATGCTTCACTGTTTCTCTTTGGAATAACTGGTTAAATAGGGCCTACGGCGGTCACTGTAGCGGAATACTCCAATCTTTATTCATGTAACGGGCATTTTTCGTGATGGTTCCATAAAAAATTTATAATAATAATATTTATTTATTTCTCTACACAGAAAGTTCCTAATTAAATACATTATTCACTTTTTACGGTGCTATATACTGTATGTGAGAGACTGGTGCCTGAAATAGGTGTGACCCTGTGTTACAGGTCGCCAGGCGGCCGGCCTCACCCACGGCGCTTTGGATGCAACACATTCAAGTTCAAAAACTGTCTGTGGAGCATAGACAAAAATAAAATAAAAATAAATATAAAACAAAATAAAAATACTTGTAAACTTATTTAAACTACAATCTAATTAACTCTAGTACGTACCAAAATACATGTATATTTCTTACTATAATTCTTTTAGCATTATCTCCTTATCTTAATAGTTTTCGACTCACAATTTTTTTCACTTTAAAGTTTAATATTTCTCAAATGGTTTCCTGTATCGAAATATTATGTTCCTAGACCGTCAATATTTTTGAAAGACCTGTTCAACTATAAACCACACAATGGGGTAGACGCGAAAAAATATATCATCCCCAAGTTACGTGTATGGGAGCAACCCTAAAAATATTTTGAAGATTTTTTCTACGACTTTGTTGGCGTGATTAATATGTATACCCGTACCAAATTACAGATTTATAGTAGTAACAGTCTCTGAGCTAAGCCGCGGACAGACAGACAGACAGAGCGAAAGGGTTGTTGTGATTTTATTTCGACGTCTCCAAGTAAATTTTATAGTTTGGTCGACCATTACTCGTTAACCTGTAAAGCCAAATTAGTCGTGATAGTTTTCCTTTTAACTTCAGTATCAAAGCCACTATTGTGATTTTTTTCCGATTTTTAAAAGACTTAGTTTAGAAAAAATTATCACTTTAAAGTTCGCTGAGTTAAGCCTCGGCCAGAAAGAAGGACAGAGGTAAGGGTTCCTTGATTGACTATGGTACCCTGAAAAAACACGAACGGAAAGTTCCGTTCCGAATAAGTAGTCAAAATCCATAAAACTCAAACCGCAAGATATCTCAGATCGCACGGTTCATTCAAGGACCCGTTGTGAACGAAATTCCACGGAAATGAGCTCAATATCCGAGGTCCACTCTACGAATACCACTTGGTTCAGAGCTGGCGAGTTGTGAACTTGTGCAGTTATCACCCCATCGAGGAACTTCTCCGGAGTATTTTACGAGCCATTGGCCTGTTAATAGTGGTGGCTTGAGGCGGTCTCAGGGAACGAGACGGCATTTCGTTAAAATTTATGCTTTGTGAGGAATTTTGAAGGGTGTGAAAGTTTTTTAAACGCCATTCGCGCTGGTCGAAGAAGCGTATCTTTTTTATATAATGTATGATGGATTCTTCGCTTTGGCCTTCATCTCACCTGACCGGATTGTGAATCCAACATTTAATCCCACCGTAATGGTCCATCGTATAAAATCTTTTGCTTTCGTCTATTTTTGGAAATCTTATCAACAGTTGAAACTTATAACAGCGCTTAAAAGGATAGTTTTATATCGTGCTATTTATTACTAGTGCCATCTTCCGGCAAATGACTGTAAGTAAATAAATACATAACTTATAATCTTTAAGAGAAATAAATGTTTTAAACTGTAAGTAAATCGAGTACTTTTACATAGAAGTATATAGAGTCTTAATTTTATTTTTGATAAATTAAAAAAAAGATCAGAGTAGGTTTGTGTAACGCTATGAAATCATAATAAAAGCTCGCACGAAATCCGACTTCCTTCAAGCAACATCGCATAGCATACAACATTCATCCCCCGCGAACAGAACAGACACCCGCGCCCCGCGCCCCCCTCGCTACGCCCCTAGGGACACGATCGTAAAGTTTTACGTCCACGTTTGCATACGGGGCCCTCGTAAAACAGATGCAACACTTGCTCCAAGTGATCTTGTATCTAGACGAGACTAAACACGGGGGAATTTGAGTATGCTAACATACTGAGGCCCTATATATAATGTAGATAAATATACATAAATATATATGTGTACGGCGCTTAGAGTAAAGCTAAAATCAATATCATAGTCTGTACGAATTAAACATCGCGAGCTGCATGCTCCTGAATGAAGTGTACCATCGTTTACTATTTAATTAGGCAAGTGCAAGCAAAAATAGAGAAATACGAGTTTCTTGTAAGGAATAGAATAGAAAAAGATCTAGTTAAAAATTACAAATTTACCTGAATGAATAATATTTACAAATTTCACTTGAATTACATTGACTTTGAATTCATTTTAAATTCAATTATTAATTAGTTATTTAAAAATTATAATAAACAGAAACGAAATTAGCTTAATTTAGAGAAACATGTAGAGCGCAACGTAGCTGTTTAAATATTAAACGAGCACATTATTTTTTATTATTTTTATAGTGGCGGTACTCAGCATCTTTCACTCGTTTTAATTTTTATGAGCACTTTCTCTGGACGAATTAAAGCTATTTACATAAAAATTAAACATGGCAGTCATATGTAAAATGTGCAAAAGTTAGTATTGAGGTATTATTTTAAATTGCTTTAATATTTAATACGCTTTATATTAGATTCACTTATTGTTAAATGACAATAATTAACAATGACAATTAATAATTAACAAAATATATTGTAGATATAAAAAATCTAAATTAAAACTATTTTCTTTGTTCCGTGGATACTCAGCAGGTGGATAAGTAGTATGATATCTCATATTAATATTAACTGAATTTGTTTTCAGAGTCGACGATGAGGCGTCGTCCCCTGTAACGAAAACAAAGTAAGTAATAATTAATTATTTAAATAATAGCTAGACCAGTTATATTGAAGAAAAAAAGAGAAAAAAAAAAACAAGCTGAATTGAAAACCTCCTCCTTTAGTGAAGTCGGTTGAAAAGTGTAGGCATAGGTTTATACTCTTCTGCCCGTGCGTTAAACATTCGATAAAAACGTGTTAATCATGAAAAATTATTAAGCGCAGTTAATTTTCTTACAGCGAAAAAAGCGGCTTGATCACGCCTCCACAACAAAATGGCGGCGATGATTCCCCCCCACCTGAAAAGGAGAGGGCAGACCAAGAAGACACGGAGAAGAGCCACTCAGGACCAGTGCCTCATCAGGCAGGACCCAACGAGGACTTGTACGCTATCCCGGTCAAGTTGAGACCCAAGAAAGAGCCGCAGTTGCCGCCAGGGTGGGAGAAACATGAGGGTGAGTGGAACTCGGGGGGAAGATGGTGGGAGAAACATGAGGGTGATTGGAGCTTGGGCGGAGGAGGGTGGGAGAAACATGAGGGTGAGTGGAACTCGGGTAAGGTGGGTGGAATAAACATGATGATGAGTGGAACGGGCCAAGTAGGGTTGTACCTCTAAAAATGATGATAGAAGTCGTCGCCGTGGTTGTACTTTTAGGTCGGAAGTCGCGGGTTCGAATCTCGTTCCGGGTACCTATTGGCGATAGGCCATAATTCTATATCCGCATTGATACTTACCGACATTTTAATGAAATATTCCGCCAAACGTGTTTTAAATTCTTTTTATATATAATAACAAGCTCTGATTGGCTGAGCTTTTACTACCAACCTAACACACCATGTTACAACCTTGTCTAGAATTAAAGATCAACTTAAGCATATTAAGAATGGTCAATACTTATAAATCCGTTAGACTAATACTGACAATACCTTATTCCTTATAACCTTATTCTCCTATTCTACGGTGAAAAGAAAGTAAAAGGATTCCAAAAGATTGCTGCAGTCACATAACGTACAAGTAGGCAGCATAGCCAACCTAACCATAGCTAACTTTTTTATTTTAAATAATGGCTTTAACCAGTGGTTATCTAGCCAACGACAACTAGAATTAGGAGAAAAAAAATTGAGGTTATAAACTATGCCGAAGCCATTTCTTCAGCTTTCTCAATAAAATGTATAATGTGTACATTTTATCGCTTGTTTTGGATTCTTGACGAGAATTTCAAAGGCCAGCCTTGGTTTCAACATTATTCGAAAGAATCCATATGCCGAATCGAATGTACTCGACTTGGTAAACTATTCCGATCGCGTTGAAACCCTCGCAATTTTGCGTAAGTGATACTATAACACCGTCTATGACACTTTTTGCACTATATCACATCATTATAACACAAAAAACACACATAACAGCCAATTAATAAAATTGCAATGGACCACCATTTTTCAAGTTCGCGCCAAGAATCCCATAGCTAACTTACTTTTCGTAAGTTATTAGAAAAGCTCAGAAACCTAGGTAGCATTGCTCTGCTTATTCTTGCTTACTTTTTCCTTGGTCCCAAATCTAGGAGAACTTGGTTCCCGCGGGAAATCTGCCAACTAATAGCCGTGTATTGCTACCGAAACACAAAACAAACGTTTAGGATAATCGGAGCAAATATTCGCTAGGGATTCAAAAATCTCCTTTATTGGAAAAACTGGAACTTCAGGGTAATAACTTTGGCCGCTTATTAAAATTATTGGGGCTTTGAAGTAAATTCCAGCCTAGATATTTTACGTGCCTAGTTTAAGCCCAAAGCGGCTACTGGGATATTATATTAAACGGCAGGTAATTTTAAGGTATTTGTTGGTCCTTAACCGTGTGGTCTCGGCTTTAGAATAACTCAGCAGGTGTCGTAAAAGGCGACTTATTTTGTAGATGGGCAGCAACAATATCTTTACCTGGTAAAAGTGGTGGTATGGTATGGTAAATTCTCTCATAGCTAGTAGAACGCCACTTTTTTCAGATCACCCGTGGTACCTTCTGGTAACAAAAAAGCGCGCCTACGTTGAACTCTCAAATTCGCCTATCTCTATTTTTCCGATACTTTAGACCCATAAGTAATGTTTTTTGAGATGAATACTTCAAGGGCGATATATTTTGACAGCCTCCGTGGCCTAATTTTACCATCTGGAGGTTCCGGGCTCGATTCCCAATGGTACCTTTCGGTAGTAGTAGGTTTCGGTTAGTGGGATTTTATATGTCCACCTGACAAGCTACCGCCATGTTACCTAAGTCTGCCGCTAAACAGCAGTGTTAATAGCACTGTTGTGTTCCGGTTTGATAGGTAGCAGTGTTAGCGCCTCATTGGCTTGAAGCTTTTTGGTCGGATGAGATGATGGCCAATATTGTTGTATCTCAGTAACCGCTAGCTTTTTCACTAACCAGCTCCGTTAAGTAAAACAGCTCAACGACGTTAGGTAATTTTTCATAATAGCTGAACATTAACACGCGAAATTGAATGAACGTTAATTATTCAATGCAGCGGGTCAATGATTAGAGGTTTTGTATAACAGCGTGAAATGAAACGTCTGCTGAATGCTCTAAATGTCGTTAGTGGCGCATAAACAAAATGGTGGCCAGAGCGTTCGTGAAAATTAACGAATAAGGCCAATAATATAGTGAAAATGTAAGTAAAACAGTGATTTGAAGGATTTATTTATGTATTTTTATTTAATTACGGTTGCAGATAATCCATTCTGCAAAACGTCTAAACATGGATAGATGTTTTCTTAAATTCAACGCAATGACAATCTAACTTACATTGTACAGCTGTTTTACAAAACGTAGCTGAAACAGTTCATCATAAGAAAGGATTTTTCAAAATTTCTCCTTAAAATTTTAATGAGCTTGAATTCATTTCATTTAGAGTACCACTAAGGAATTTTTAAGTTAATGAAGCCTTTAGTGATCAACAAATAAACGATCTCCTCAGATAACGACGGTCCTTACTACTGGCATATAAAGAGCGGCACGATCCAACGAGAGATACCGAGGATGCCGCCGGTAGAGGCCAAGGAGTCCCGCATCTCCATGGTGAGGGACTGCTCCAACCTCTCTGAAGTCACCAAGTTCGAGGGTGCGATGACCAGCTCCGTCACGAGAAGCACCACCAGCGGGGCCCTCGACCTGGACCAGGATTCTGAGAGGAAGAGACGAGAGGAGATCTCTTACAAGTGAGTTTGATGTTGTTATCAGCCTCCGTTATCGTATCTTTGAAAAATGCCGCACGGACTCACCGCCTCTATTTAAAGGATTTTAAATTCGAACTCAAACGATGCCGCTATAATGTACACCCGAAGGAGAATTTGGAATTTTATATCGAGGCATCGCAGTGGGGTTGTGTTTCTGACTTATTCATTATAACAAGTGAATGAAAAGTAAATTTTAAGAAACCCGACTATTAATTAACTGATAACTTCAAATTCTAATAAGCTAATATCGCATGGATACAGACGTCGCAGTTTCCCTGCTCGTCCGGATCCGGATGTCGGTCGCGCGGTCCGGTTCTTCGTGCGCTCGCTCGGCTGGGTGGAGATCAGCGAGGCGGACCTCACGCCGGAGCGGTCGAGCCGCGCCGTCAACAAATGTATCGTCGACCTCAGCTTGGGCAGGAACGATCTGCTGGACCAAGTCGGACGATGGGGCGACGTAAGCCATTTTTATTTCTTTTAATTAACAGATAAGTAGCTTATGTTACGTATGCGAATAAACAGTAGTAGTGTATCACGAACCTTTCATTTATAACACCTCAATCATCCCCTAGAATGTGATTTAGGATAACTCTCAAACATCCTATTACAGGGTAAAGACCTGTTCATGGACCTGGACGACGGCGCGCTAAAGCTGATGGACCCTGAGAGCCTGACCACCCTCCACACACAGCCCATACACACGATCCGCGTGTGGGGCGTCGGACGCGACAACGGACGGTGCGTAGAGGCATGCACCGCAGGCTGGCACTCCACACGGGTCCGGTTTAACGTCAGGTTTCTGGATCAGGCGGTTTTTTATTGTGATCGTGGAAATAAGATTTAATAATATTCCTGTTGTGAAACCAGACACGGTTGCCTTACAAATTTATTATGTTATTTATTTATTTATTTGGATTTCCAACAAAGAAACACTATCGTATAAGACTAAATTTTAAATATTTTAAATATTTATTTTGGTTTACAATGCTTATAAAATATTTTGAATTTTTTTTATTCTATAAGGCAAAGACGTCGTTTCTCTAAATCTTAATCTTTTAAAAATATATTTAAATGTCGTAAATCATCATATAAAAATATTTCAACTTTCCAATCTCAATTATTGTGTGTATAATCATTATCAGTGTATAATCAGGTAAATTTGAAAAGAAAAAAATTTGGCAACGAAAAACACATTGCACTTTTTTATTATTTTGGAATAAATTATTTACTGTATGTTATTAATCATTAATACAATTGGCCACATATGTTTCATAAATTGTTGAATTTTTATTTAAACTAATTTAAATGAACTAGCCTGATCCGGCAACCTGAAGCGAAAGTCCGACGTGTAAAGCCAGCGTGCGAGTTCATTTATGTACAACAACTGATTGTACACAAGCTTGTTAAATCAATCAACACAACACCTCGATAGTTTGATAAAACTAAATTTCTATTAATTTTCTCCCTTCTCCTGCTTATCTGGAAACAGCGAAAGGTACGAAACATACGTAAGAAATCGTAAAACAGAATCATTTTCAGTTTTATTCAGCCACTAGCTAGCCACACAATCATTTTAGTAACATTACATCAAAATAGTTTTAGATTTGTGTATGTATGTTGTCTTGTGTTTAAATATGTAGATTTATAAAATTATTCATCTTTTTTGTCGAATCTATTTAAAAAATTCAAAGTATGTTGTCATATACACTAGATAGAAAAATAGCGTATGAAAACTAAGTCACCAGAAAATAATTTTGATGTTCCAAAGTCATTCCAATTGTGTTTCGTAACTTCAAATTTAAATTTCGGGTTATGAAATATGTCAACTATTTTCATATAAATTTCACTGCATTTTCACTGAAACTCATTCACACGACTAAACTAATTGGTTTTCACATTATCCGGCTCGAAGGACCATGTTTATACTAGTTTTAACATAAAATATTTGTCTTGTCTTTCTCTCCTTAGAGAGAAAGGCAGCCTTTCCATTGAGTTGTTTTATTTCAACTAAATATTAACAGTATGTTTTACTTTTAAATACTATGTATATAAAGAGGCCAAACACCATGGCAAGTCAAAGGAAATCACTATAAGTAGAACATCCATACTGTTTTTTATCATTTAACGTTATCCCTCTCTGAATGCTTCCATACTAAATTTCTGTTGCCATAATATTTTAAAAATAGAACAGCTGGTTTCGTGCAGTAATTATCTAAAAATAGGAGACGAAATGATAGTGTCGCGAAATGAATATCATTAACTTTATTGTTAGCTACAATAGCCGCTGTATTGTCAAGCTGCAAGCTAAAAAAGCTCCTCAGCTACATGGGAATGGTAGAATGGTAAAGGTTGTAGATTCTGTCAGGAGGATGAGGAATCGCCCATCCACATCCTCTGCCACTGTGACGCTCTGCATCACAGACCCAGACCTGTCTCATTTCAGACAGTTCCTGACTGAGATTGTCCTTGGGGAGGTGATGTGATCTATAGAGACTGTCATAATAGATGAAGGTCGCAGTGACACGCAGGACACACGGACTGTAGCTGAGGTGTTTGTTTAGATCTGTTATCATTGTTGACGTCACCCTCAGGGACTTTGCGTACGTGGCCCGCGACCGGGCGACGCGCAAGCACATGTGCCACGTGTTCCGGTGCGAGGCGCCCGCGCGCACCATCGCCAACGCCCTGCGCGACATCTGCAAGCGCATCATGATCGAGCGCAGCCTGCAGGCCCCGCCGAGGCCCACGGACCTCCCCGTGCCCGCGGCCAGGCGGACGAGGCCCTTATCTGGTCAGTAGCTTACTAAGAGACAACATACATGGCCTCGAATTCGCTAGATTTGTTTACATAGCTAAAGTCAGAATCAAAAGTCAAAAAATGTGCAAAGGCAACGCCCTTTTTCATGTCCTGGAGTTTGCGTGACTAATTACTGGATACCCTTGGACATTTGTTATTGATGAGACATAAGTATCGCAAAGGGTAAATTATTCTCCACTACAACGTTATAATATGTTGTTACCAGGGGCGTCGTTCCCCACGCCGATGGAGGAGCCGCGCAAGACGGTGCGCGCGCGCTACCTGGGCAGCGCGGAGGTGCCGCGCGCCACCGGCATGCACGTGCTCAACGACGCGCTGGAGCGGCTGGCGGCTGCGCGCGCGCCCTCCGCCTGGCGGCCCGTCCACGTGGCGGTAGCGCCTTCCATGATCACCATCACCGAGGAGGGGGTCAGTACAATACCTTCAATATACTGTACAACACTGAAGTGACTACGTCAGCATACATTGCTTGAGGAACGGATTGCCGATGGGGAGTAAGAGTAGATGGACTATCTGAATCGCTGTCTCTCGCAAGTGGCTCGGGACTGACCATTGTGGCGTACGATTGTTCAGCCCTAGACGTTTCCCTGATGTTTATGATGCTACTATACTAGCTGCTTTCTTGTACTTTGGAGCACCCAGAGCTCTTTTTCTCTGATATGCGCTTACAGAGATCGTATTTAGAAAAATAGAAATCCAAAATAGACTGGCTTTCCCCCCTGAAGAGTCGGGTATCTTTTACATAGTCCCCCTCAGGCTCCAGTCTGCTGTGACGTAGAGGATTATTATAGATCATTAAAAACTAAGGAGTTTCTCTTTAAAATGCTAAACAGAGACCTTTGGTAGCTCTGCTCTGACGATTCCAGGTTAAACAGTTTGAGTGTTTTCAGGAAACGACGCCCATAGTGGAGTGCCGCGTGCGCTACTTGTCGTTCCTGGGCATCGGCCGCGACGTGCGGCGATGCGCGTTCATTGTGCACACTGCGCAGGATCTGTTCGTTGCGCACGCGTTCCATGCGGAGCCCTCCTCCGGCGCGCTCTGCAAGACCATCGAGGCAGCGTGCAAGGTGAGGCAGTAGTGTCGTTCATACATCACACTGCGCAGGATCTGTTCGTTGCGCACGCGTTCCATGCGGAGCCCTCCTCCGGCGCGCTCTGCAAGACCATCGAGGCAGCATGCAAGGTGAGGCAGTAGTGTCGTTCATACATCACACTGCGCAGGATCTGTTCGTTGCGCACGCGTTCCATGCGGAGCCCTCCTCCGGCGCGCTCTGCAAGACCATCGAGGCAGCATGCAAGGTGATGCAGAGGTGTCGTTCATTTTCACACGTTGTCCTTACCACGCTTCATTTTTCTTGAGTTTCGGATATTTCGGCGCTGTTACAAATGCTCCGTCAGTTGCTCGATGATCATGGCACTTGTATCAGAGCCGAAATATCCGAAACTCAAGAAAAATCAACCGTGGTAAGATGCAGACAAAATGTATCTGAATAAGTATTACATTGGGTTTTGTTAGAACTGGACTGAGGTTCTAGTTTTTTTATCTTGCCTATACGATGATTAAAGTTTCCCTATGGTCTGTGCTCTTGCAGCTCCGCTATCAGAAATGTCTGGACGCTCACGGCGGCGCCGCGTCATTGAGCAGCGCGGGCGCTGGCCCCGGGGACGCGGCTCGCGGCTCGCTGGGGCAGGCGCTCAAGTCCCTCGTGGGCTCGCTGACCGGGCGCCGGGCCTCCTGAACGACGGGGGATGAGTCGCCAGATGTTGAGAGGTAGGCTATAAACTATGCTCACAGTTGAAGCTTAAAGAGAGATATAATAGAAAAAACTTCCGAAACTTAGCTTCGAATATCGTCGCATGTTCGATGACGGTTCACATGAAGGAATTTTTTCATGTCTACTGTTCGGATGGTAAACGCTAACAAAATAGCGGGGGAAAAATGACGTGAAAGAATGATTTTTTGGGCGTTTAGCCTTAGATTAAAAACTCCTTGGGTGCGCAGCGCAATGAAATCGTTTGTAAACTTAGTTCCATCAATTTAAAAAAGATAAAAAAAACCTGGCTTCCCTAATTATATAGGGAAGCAATTGATCGCTTTCATCCCTTGGTTAACAATCTACTATTTCCCTGCACTGGTTCTTACGAATCAATTTTGTATCGAACTTTACCAATTTAATCAAGGCACTGTCATTCTAACACTAGTTTTCTTTGTGTTCCAGAGACCCCTCGCCTGGCCCCTCACAGCCCCCGGAAGAGCGAGACAGCTGCGTTTAGATGTCAAACTTCAAGGGTAACAGCCGAACGGACCATTAAGCTTGCCAGCTAATTTTGATTTACATCGCTGCGTCCGGACGTATCCGCTGCTACTCTTGACACACAAACAGAAATGAACATGAAATTTTTCAATATAGGTATACTTATATATCAAGTGTATTATAATTAAGCCTGTTATAAAAAGCTATACTAGTTCTTGTTGAATTAGAAGGAGACGGGACTTTTACACATTCAATAGCGGGTACGGATGAAAGTGACAAGGTTTTGTCCTCTTTTGATTTGACTCTTGTAAGTGCTAACTCTATCACTCACGGAAGGATAGAAAAGGACAGTAATATCAATCGTTGGTCGATTAATTAATCGAAACAATAAATATAAATATCATATTCGTAATTCAAAAAAATGTAATAAAGCTTCGCAATTCAAACGAGAAGAATTCTATTTTGAACGGTTTGTTGAGATTATTTTAACATATATTTTAACATCTCATATATATATATATATATTAAATAAAGAACGTCCTCATAATTCAAGGAATTTACTGACTGATGATTTTTATCTTTCTTTCGAAAACCACAAAGTAATTCAAATATGTAAATTAATATTGATATCATGAATAACCTCATTTATTTACGTTTTTTAATAACACACTTATTAATGAAACATAACTTAATATATGAACTAGACTGCACCTGTAAACATATCCATTAGTTTATATACAAAACTGTAATGACGTCGATTTCGCGTAAATAGCTGATGCGATGCTAGTTTAACGTATTCTATTTTATGAAGATACTCCAAAACTTCGCAATCATATTTTAACGATCAGAAGCCTTATAAATAAAATTTATTTTACCATAATCTTTTATGATATAATATTTGGCTTTAAGTAATGAAATAGCCTAAAAGTAATATCGGATTATAGTGCCGGAAAATGAATATCATTGTGGTGAAACTTTAATGTCAGCTTGAATAGCCAATCATGCAGCTAATGGTCCCTAAATGGCGTTTCGAATAGCCGAAAATTGTATGTAAAAATGAAAATTGTGATTCACTATGAAGTTGTAAAATTAATGATTCATTTCGCAACATTACAATCCGATGTCCTTTTTTTTTAAAGATAATTACTGCACAAAGCCAGCTTTTTTAAAAGATCATGGTAAAATAAATCTATTATGAAACTTTTGTCTTCGAAATCACTTTAGCAATGTCGGAAATTCAGAATAGAATATTTATAAGGGTGTTTTTTAATATCGTGCGTATTTCATCATGCACGCGGGATTGCCCCGCATGCGTGATACCCGCAAGTGTCCTTTTCATACAAGTATTTAGGGGCGAGTTCCTGGGCAATAGCCCCGCGCGGGTTTGTCGTCCATTGTACACAAGCACAATGCATAGCCCTCAGAAAACTAGATTGTGGGTCTGACAATGCGTGAAATTTTCCGCGTGCGGGGCAATCCTGCGTGCGGGGAAATCCCGCGTACGGGGAAATCCCACGTGCGTGATTTAAATTTTCGACATTAAAACGCCCTAAGAATAATGAATGAAACAGACGTGTCAATGTCAACTCTAACATTCGAAATCCAAAAATAACATATTGCGTTCTGGTTGTAAATTTAAACAGAATTTTAATTTACACACGAATGATAAGTTTGGATAGAATTGAAATCGTAAAAAAGGACAAGTAAAGTAAAAATAAAAGCATAGCGTAGTAGCTAAATTGTAGTTAATAAAATTCAATAAAAATTAACCTAAACTGACCATTATCAAAGAAATATGTCATTTTATAATGGTCATGTTTAAATCTGTATTTACTTTAAAGCTGTAAGCAATATAAAATGTACTTTTAAAAATTATCGATATTTGACATTATAAATATGGGTTTAGTACATTGTTTCGAATACCTCGATTGTAATTTTTCTATTTTTAATTAATTTTATATGAAACTTAGAGGCGGATATCACCAAAAATAATGTTATGTTAAAGTTACCTTATATAAATTTCCTAGTCCATAGTTAAATGCTTTTGTAAATTTGACGCCATATTTGAAATAAAACTACATCCCACTGTCGGCTGACATGGCAGGCCGCCAGGGATCGGTGTTAAGGTTTCGGTGTAAAATAAGTTTAAATTTTAAGTTGAAAAGCTATAGTATTAATATATAAGTCATTATAGTGTTTTGAGCGTTGTAAATACTATATAAACTTGAATATTATATATTAGTCTGGAGTGCTAATGGCGATGAATTGATGTTGTATCTATGGCCGATTTCCAGCTAGTCTTCAGTCGGAAAAAATGTCTAGCAATTTTTTTTAAAAAGTCAGAATTTTTTTTCTACTACTTTTGGCAATTTCCAACGAAGTTTCGCGATTAAAATGTCAGTCGTTTTGCAAAACTACGCTCGCAATGAAACCAAATATGACGTAGTCATTCGGGAATAAAACGATCAAGTGCGAGTCGGACTCGCGCACCGAGGGTTCCGTACATACCGAACCGAAACATACCGAAAATCATAAATAATAGGTTCGGTAATATGCACCCAACAATGCTCTACCGAAAACGTAAGTTCGATTCAAAAACCAACTTAACTTACATACTCGATGTTTGGCTTTAAACTACAAAGTTAAATTTTTAAACATGAAAAAGCTATTTTTTACTGTGTTATAATTAAAAAATCCTGGTGTTCAGATGTATTCCTATGACAGTACTGTAATACCTTGTTTCTTGCCAAATTTCAGGATTCTAGAGCAACGGGAACTACCCTATACGTTTTGGTTCCCTTGCATTTTGTATGGAAATCGTCTAATATACAGCTATATCTTTTTATTGCGTTGACCTATAAGTTTTCTTTTTTACAGATCCAAGAGACTGTAGATTTGAGTATTCGACATTAATTTCAACTTGATATATCCACGCGTTCCTGAGAAAAAGGGTCTAGACAGACGGATAACAAGGTGATCCTTTAAGGGTTCATTTTTTCCTTTTGAGGTACGGAACCCTAAAAACCTTTAGATATCACGAATTTCAATTGTTACAATATCAAAAGCGAGTAGAGTACAATGTACAGTAGAAGTTATAAACTGAATTAGTTATTGAAATAGACTCCCGCGCATCACTAGCTGGAAAACAAATCTGTGTTGAGCACGGTATGAACTAGTATAAGATATTGTTGAATTCAACTTGTTCTACGCGTCGTCTGTAGTTATTTATTAGTCTAAGACCCCTACTATAGCAGAGTTTATTTTTGCTTTAGCTTGTAAAATTATAAATTCGATTGCTAAAGATAAATAGTAAATATATTTTGTATGTCACTGGCATTTGGGGTATAAAATATTTATCGTAGGCTATATTAAGCTTTTGATAACAAATTAGTTTCAGAGCTATAGGCAACTTGAGTACACCTAGCTTCCTTTATCTATTTTTGTTTTGTAAAAACGTGTTAAAAATACATTCGAGCTTTTGAAATCGTACAACGTATGGGACATAGCCTGCATATTTTCATAAACGAGCTGGATACAAGCTATTTTGCAAACTTTCATCTATTACAAATATATACACATACTTTTGCAGCTTAATTTTTGATATATAATATATACATTTCGCAATAGGCCAGGGCACTGAAAAGGTCCTTTGCTTTATATATAAATTTGTTTTTTTCGAAGATCAAATAATATTTATAAGCGATACTTAGAAGCTAAGGATCTTTTCAGTATTCAGTATAGACAGGAAGGTTGCCTTTTGGCAGCTTTATATGCAACTAGCTATGTACAGAGCGTGGGACCCACGATTTCGAATTATTACTAACTTGAGAAGAGTTCCAGATGGTAGATATAAGTAAAGTGTTTTGTGTCTGTAACAATTCAGAAAATAAGTATAGTTTATTGTAATTTAAATGGCAGATGAAATGATCTTTAATATACAGTAGTTGCGCATGTTTGCCCCTCTGAAGTTATCTCTCTGAAATTTTGCGAATGTACAGTCGGAATATGTGTGTATTATTTTCGATAATAACTATCCCTATATGACATACAACACTAGGACATTTCTTTCCACCCGCTAACTTGCCTTGCCACCATTTATTGATAAATTGATACTTCGCGGCCTTTCGTAGCTAACTTCAGAGGGGCAAACTTAGTTTGCGAGTACTGTACGAGTGTTTATTGAAAACGTTGTTCATTGTAGTTCATTTTATTATTTTGAATTGCAAATTAAAGTTCATTTCAAACTACCATTATAGACTAAGAGTTTGTTAGAAATCACAAACTAGCTTCAAAGTGTATTTCAAAAGATAGGATCAGTGTCGCTTATCACTCTATAAAAAAAAGTATTAAAAACTTATCGGTATGGATCGATCACTGAGCTGTAATACGTAAATAAATAGTGTAAATCACACGTAATATAAGTAATAAAGTCATTATTTATACAAAGTATTATATAAAAAATCGTCGATAAATATAACGTCGGGCGAAAGCGGATAAGAAAATCACCCTACAACGTATGTTTTTAATTATAATGCTGATTAAAATACTCTTACTCATACCTACGTATTTTACGAGTCATAATTATATAAGGTCAAATTTCAAAGGTTCTTTCAGTTACTTAAAAAAAAACACGCCCAAGTGCGGGTCGGACTCGGAAAATAATTAAATAATATGCACCGAACAATCCTCTAACGAATGCGCCTCTATTTAGTTTTGTACTCGTCACTAGATGGCGTTACTAATACTTTAAAACGCCCGTCTAGGATACGTTTGTTTTACGGGATCCCCCTTAAATATTTTATATACTAACAAAAAAAGTTGAATGTAGTTTTAAATAACTGATTATTTACTATTTAAGAATGACCTTATATACAACTTAAGATAATATTATAGGCAGAAGCACAACGTAAATATTCGGCCAGTTACTTAAAATATTCAGGTACTCAGATTTCTACATTTCATAAGTACAGTCGCCTTACATTTGATGAGAATCTACAAACTCTACTCAGGGATAAAGGCGCTACTGTACTTACCGCCTCCGTGGCCTCGTAGCTACACGTTTGAACTCACAATTCGAAGGTCCCAGGTTATATTTGGTTGGTGACAGGGCATTTTCTAAAACCGATCTGTTCTGGTATAAAAGGCACAGGCAGCGCCTCAATACCTTGAGGCTTCTGGGTAAACACGATTACCATTCAAAGGATCCTCACTTACCATCAGGTGAGATGCAGGACAAGTGCAAATTATACATAAAACTCCTTAACGGGATCCGCTCCATCAAAGATTTATACTAAATTTCTGTAGCCATAATCTTTTAAAACATAATAGCTGGATTTGTGTAGTAACTATCTAAAAATATGACATCGGATTGTGATGTCGCGAAATGAGTATCATTAACATACAAATTCACAGTGAATCACAATTTTCAGTTTTACACACTTTATTATTTTGTTCAAAGCGCCATCTAGGGACCATTAGCTGCGTAACGGCTATTGTAGCTGACAATACAGTTGTAAATTAATGATATTTATTTGGCGAAACAATAATTTCATTTTCTATTTTTAGGTAATTACATATCAAAGCCAGCTATTCTATTTTAAAAAATTATGGCAACAGAAATTTAGTATGGAAGCATTAGGAGAGGGATCTCAGATTTTAGCTCATCAACTGCCGTCAAATACACTCACATTTGCATATTCTTAAATGCTAGATTGCCGTGACACGGGTTTACGAAATCCAACAGCATATCATCACTTATCATCAATTGAGAATCATCATCATCACCCGGCCTTATCCCGTTTCTTCATCGTGTTCGGCTATATAAGCCCAACTCGAAGTCGCTACTAGTTTTTACGGAAGCTACTGACCCTGACTGACTTACCCAGAGGGTAATCTAACCATAGTCATTGGGATCAGGCTGTTAGATTCACCATGGCGGAATCCACAGCTTAACGTGCAGTCCTATGCACGGAATCATCTTTTCAGATAAACATTTGATTCAGCCTGCAACGTCCTAACCAAACTAGGGAAAGTCCCTAGCTGGAATCAAACCCGGGACCTTCCGCCCCTGAGTCTAATGCAGCAAATACGCCACGGAGGCCTCCAAGTGAGAGATATATGCACTAATATGTGTCAGTTTAGTAGATAATTAGCAATCAACCAACATACATCTTCGTTATCCGCTATCGTTTGACAAATAGACGCAATAGATGTGACAATTACAAGCTTCAACTGCCTTTTATCGAAATGAAGTATATGTCAATATTTTCTATAAAGGAAAATGTTTATATGTAGCCCCTAGTTAGCTTCGAACCTGTTTTCTAGCTCACTGTTACATAGTACGATGGAATCATGTCGTCATCGCTTTGACAGCTTAAAAGCCTTCAAACTGTGGCTTTTAATGAATAAACTTTGTGAAATTAATAAAAAAATATCATAAATACACGGGTTTTGTGTTTTATTCAAATCGTCCAACAATCCGAGTAAAATATTACTCGCGTAAAAGCAACCATATACCTTACATCAATGGCATTCAAACAGGTAGAGCGAGACGACACTATTGCTTACAAAGAAATAGAAAGAGATGAATATAGTATCTACGCTTGCGTTTGCGAACACAACAGCCAGAGACGGCTCGCCACTTCACAGACCTCCTTTTGTATTATGAGAGCCTAGTACATATTGTTTTTGACGTAGACAGCTTAAAAGCCTTCAAACTGTGGCTCTTTTGTGTTTTATACAAATCGCTTGAACTGACAATCCGGAATAAAATATTATATAACGCAAAATCAACCATATCCGTCTATCAATCGCATTCAAACAGGTAGAGCGAGACGACACTATTGCTTACAAAGAAATAGAAAGAGATGAATATAGTATCTACGCTTGGGTCTGCGAAAACAACAGCCAGAGACCGCTCGCCACTTCGCAGACCTCCGTTTGTATTATGAGAGCCTAGTACATCAAATCGCTTGAACTGACAATCCGGAGGAAAATATTACTCACGCAAAAGCAACCATATACCTACATCAATCGCATTCACACAGGTAGAGCGAGACGACACTATTGCTTACAAAGAAATAGAAAGAGATGAATATAGTATCTACGCTTGCGTCTGCGAACACAGCAGCTAGAGACAGCTCGCCACTTCACAGACCTCCTGTTGTATTATGAGAGCCTAGTACATATTGTTTTTGACGTACAGCTTAAAAGCCTTCAAACTGTGGCTGTTTTGTGTTTTATTCAAATCACTTGAACTGACAATCCGGAGTAAAATATTACTCACGCAAAAGCAACCATATACCTACATCAATAGCATTCAAACAAGTAGAACGAGACGACACTATTGCTTACAAAGAAATAGAAAGAGATCAATATAGTATCTACGCTTGCGTCCGCGAACACAACAGCTAGAGATCGCTCGCCACTTCACAGACCTCCTTTTGTATTATGACAACCTAGTACATATTGTTTTTGACGTAGACAGCTTAAGCCTTACCTACATCAATTGCATTCAAACAGGTAGAGCGAGACGACACTACTGCTTACAAAGAAATAGAAAGAGATGAATATAGTATTACGCCTGCGTCTGCGAACACAACAGCTAGAGACGGCTCGCCACTTCACAGACCTCCTGTTGTATTATGAGAGCCTAGTACAAGGGTAGCGAAACATTACGTATCAACGTGCCATTTTTCAAAAGAAATGCATAAACGTGCCATCAAATAATACTATTTTCGACTTTCTGATTATTGGGTAAATAATAATAATAAATACTATAAACCTAAACTCTTAATTTACTGCAAATAAAGGAATATTTTGAAATGATTCATATAGTACCTACTTCACACTTTTTTTCGAAGTGCATTATGAATTTCGTGGACAGTGACGTGCTCAAAATATTGTGTCGCGTGCCGTTAATTGGTTCGCCATCCCTGCCCTAGTAAATATTGTTTTCGACGTAGTAAAGAGTTTTTAGTCGCGAATATGGAGTATCTATAAACTTCGAACTAAAAAAAATTCCCATTGTTAGCATGCGTAGAATTCTAGCTCAATGAGGAAGCTGGCGACCCATTCATTAAACTCTTCCGTGGCCAGTGGCCTTTTGGATAACAATCCTTAAAAATCAGGTGATTCAGCCTGCCATGTCCTAAGCAGGCCATCAGAGGAAAACAAAACAACTAGATACTATTCGTTATAAATATTTATTCATAATTATACATTGTGGGCGTAATTTGGAATTTCCAGGTAAAAAAAAAACTTTCAAATACAGCACATCTTAATTATTACAACAACAAAAAATACAATCGCGATTTGTTTCACACTTCATTACAAACTATTTTGGTAGGTTTATTACAATGAATTAAAAATTAGATCATGTCCATGGATAAAGTCACCCTTCGTTGTTTCCAAAAACAGTGGTACACTGAGAAATTAACGATGAAATGAAAATATTCCGTTTTTAAAAAGCCTCTTTCTCTCATTTGTTTTTGGGATTCAAAATATAATACATAGTAACTATGTGGGTATACATAATAATAGACAAAGTAATAGTAAGAAAGCGAAAATATTATTTAAAAAAAATTCATCTGACGAATCATCTAAAGGAAATGTAGGGCCTGTTTCTCTTAAGAGGCTACGTTGGTAAGACCACGTGGCCACGTTCAAGGTTGCATTGTTTTGTAGCTGTCCCTCTCCGAGCCCTATCCTACCCGAGCTCGTACGGTGAGACAGCATACATTACGCGAAGTTATCCACCCGTTATTTGGATGTTTCGTAGTCCAGGGATCATTTGAAGGATACAGTATATTATGTAGCCATTTTTTCAATACAGTATATTAATAAAATTTCAGATGTCGGTGTTTTTTCCAAATTGTTCTAAATTGATTCATACTCTTGTAAATCAGGTTCAAAGTTGGGGCTTTTTATTACCGAAAAATACAATTCTTTGACGCCCTGTAACTCTGGAAGTATATATTTAAACGAAAATCTGACTCACCACCGACACAGATATTTGTTTCTAGATTGTGTCTTGAAAATTTCATAGATTTTCATAGCTTAATACTCAAAATATGACTGGACTACGTTTGTATGGGCGCTTTGACAACAGCATAGCCTCTGCTTGTAACGTGGGTTAAGTTTTATTTTAAGCAATAATGAAAGCATTCGTAAAATTCAACAATACCACTCTTGCCTGTACCTTCGACTACAAAAATATGTATCAATTTTTTCACCATGTCACAATAACCTATATAGTGTGTTGAGGGAAATGTCAATCATAGCTGAATATGACATGGTTCAAAAGCGGATACATAGTTTTGTAGTCGAGTGTACCTACCACTATTTTTGGAAAATGACATAAGATAAGACTTCGATGACTTAAAGGACATATTTCTAAGACCTACACAAATGAAATAGCTTCCGAAAACACAAAAATAAAATTACAGACTGTAGTTCTGTTCTTGATTTTAAAATTTTATACTTCACTATTTACAATATCTTTCTATTTATTTATTTAAAAAAAACGTATTCAAAATTCTTCGATACACTCAAAACTTGTAATCATCGAGTAATGAAGTAAAATATAATTTTTGAATACTTTTTTGTCATTAAACGTGCGGTTTGTTTTCTGCAAGATTAACTATGGACCAATAACATGCTATTATTACGTTGCAATATGGCGGACTTGACATAAGTACACACTAGTACAAAAATATGTACTCACTACACCATGTCACATTTACCCTTTCTTGTGCCTAGGTGAAAAATGGCTACATATTTTTGTTTGTAGGTTGTCACACAGGTCGTTCGCCATCTTGTTTTTTTAAAAAAAATCGGCAGTGCACTAATTTACTTATTAATATTGTTAGAGGACTCTTGTATGACAAAAAATGTAATAAAACATATAGACTAACATTCAAAGATTCCCATATATATTCGGATAGAAATATGGATAGGGTGTCATAAAAGGATACTTTGCGAATTTGTCAAATGAAGTGTTTCTCTAAGGAGTACTCTCTAAGAAGAGTATTTCCTTAGTCATGGCTGGGACGCCAAAAAGCCAATAATATTTTCCATTCAAATCTCGTTTCAAAATAAATTGTCTCTCATTTGGTCCATAGATAACAATGCTTATAATGGAGCAAGGATTTGAAGTACAGTCAACAGCCATGTCACAATTATTTAACTTTAAATCGTTGCGAGTGGAACGAATACAAAATTGAGTGTGTAGAAATGATGCCGACTGTACCAATCATTAGCAAAGCGGAATCCTGTGGATATATTACAGTAATTTTTATTTACACAGACATTAAGTTAGTTTTACCGAAGACAAATTGTTGTTCGTAACCGAGTTTCGTAACCAGCTAAATATTTTATATTACTGTGGTTATGAACAACAAAAAGTTAAGATCTCAATATTTATCTGCAACTATATATATCTCCTATATACATGGATTAATTTTATTACAAGGAGTGAAGTAAAAACAACCCAGGTATGTATTTTTCTTGATTAGTAATCCGGTTACAGGCCAGAGAATAATTTATTCATTTGCAGCTGGTTACGAAACTCAATTACAATCGCTATTATTTACTCAGTTACAAACAAATGAATAAAGTTTCATTTATAGCTGGTTACGAAACTTCGTGAATTAAAGATAATTAACATTGCGTTTACATAATTTTTATAGCTAATAAACCTTTGTTAATAATTGTTATCAAATCCTTGCTCCAAGCTATTGCAGTGTCAAACAAACTGAACATGTAAAACTATTTATATGATACAAAATATGTGGTTTATTTTATACAAATATGTGTTTGCGAGTCTCCTATATTTCATTATATTAAACAAATTTAGAACTTTGACATATTAGGTACATAAAAATACTTTGTCTCAAGAAAAAATTTACGGTAATTCATTACTAAAGTTGTCTATAGACGGACTAAGGGAATAGGTATAGAGAAGAGAACAAAATATTTCACGAAAAAATAACTACCGCTTTGTTAACAAATTCCATAGAAAAATGAAATTGCCTAACTGTTAAAAGTTTCTGCATGCAACTTTTAAAATGATCACAATTTTATCGAGAAAAAGAAGCCTATGTCCCTAGCCATCCCATGTGTTTCAAATTTCATCAAGGTCGGTATAGCAGGTAAGTCGATAAAAAGCTAAAAAAAAATTTTGGCCGTGTCTTCCAAATTTGTTAAATACGTAAAAAAAAGTTGACATATGGAAACACGTAAAACCATGCATGAAATGAAATATATTACACAAATGGATTATCAGTAAAATAGGGCAGTGAATAAACAACATATCTATCGATCCGAACGAAAATAAGTTTCAAACAAATTTTCTTTCAGAAGTAAATAACATCAAATTATTAATTAATATCGATAATCACAAATATTCAGACAACTGTTAAAAACGCCATCTAGGGGTATTCGGAGCGTACCGGCTATTATAACTCATATTAAAATTTCATTTCTCGCCTTAACGTTATCCCTTTTCTAATGCTTCCATATAGCGATATCTAGTTTGTTTCAATATGTAGTTTATACGGCAAAGCCTACTCACACTGACTCGTGTGTCACTGTGTTGGTTCACTAAACGTCAGTGTAAAAGTGTCAATCACTGGCAGTGTCACGAGCCAGCATTGCCGAGCCAGTGAAGTGACAGACAAATATAAACATATAAGTAACACTAGGCAAATATAATCTCAAACTGAGCTTAGGAATGCTCTTGAGAGGGTCTTCTTTCGGTTCGTTTTCGAATTTTTTTATTGGACTGAAACGAACTGTAGGTCTCTCAGTCTACGTTAACGGGATCCCGCTCCAACAAAGTTTCATACTACATTTCTGTTGCCATAATCTTTTAAAATATAATAGCTGGACTTGTGTAGTAACTATCTAGAAATAGGACATCAGATTGTGATGTCGCGAAATGAGTATCATTAACATACAACTTCACAGTGAATCACAATTTACATTTTAAACACTTTATTACGATTATTGTTCAAAGCGCCATCTATGAACCATTAGCTGCGTAACTGCTATTGTAGCTAACTATAAAGTTGTAAATTAATGATATTTATTTCGCGACACTATAATTTCATCTACTATTTTTAGGCAATTACTTATCAAATCCACCTGTTCTATTTTAAAAGATTATGGCAACAGAAATTTAGTATGGGAGCATTCGGGGAGGGATAACGTTAAATGATAAAAACAGTATGATTTGTTTACTCTATTTAAACACTACAGTCACGTATATCGACATAGTTTTGTTTGATAATTTATCCACTGATCTCGGCACTATTCAACAATGAACACTGCGTCCTGCGCTGGAACGTCTATATTTCAACAACCTGATTGTGTACTGTTCTTCACGATCACTGTTTCGCGGCACTGTTGAGGCGTCAACCTGAAAACAAAGATGGCGGCTATCAACGACACGTTACGAATTCTAATTTTAAAAGGTCACAATAGAAGTGATTTCTTGATTTTTATTGAATATTTTGGTGTAGTTTTATTTGTAAAAAAATTCAACTCAAAAATCAAAACTGACGTTGAATCTGAAGGATTCTTTTTCGTCAACCCATTCACATGAAGAAAAAACATTTTACTGCTAAAGATGCAAAAATATAGCAAAAACGATTATGAAATTTTCACTCAATAACAACTTTTAACAAAACTTGTAAATTGTAAATATTTGGTTGGTGGTAAGGCATTTATTATGTCTGAATGGCTACTAACTACCACCATGTTATCTAAGTCTTCCGCCAAACGGCTGTGTTCCGGTAGCAGAGCCAGCGCCTCACCATATCTATAAGTATCACCTACCATCATATAAGTAATTTTGTTTTTTCATAAAATACTTTTTGGCAAATGAAGTCGGTTAAGTAATTTTTTGAATGCATCGACTTATGTCAATAAAAACATATAAAACTCCTTACCAGTAGAGATTGCACTACATCCATCCATTTTGTTCAAAGAAGTTTGTTCTGAAACAAGAACATTTGAAAACATTCAAAACATAATTTTAGTGACAAAACATAGTGTAATTTATACAAGGTTTTATTAACACGATAAAATGTTAGTATATACTTAAGGGGATATAGAGCGACAGTGGCGCCCTCAATCGCTCTGTTCTACATTTTTCCGCAATATTTTTTCAAATACAATTTGTAATAACAAATTTTTACACCCAATTAGTTAAAACGGACCAAAATGATGACCAAAAAAGGGTTTGTGTGTATACAACGTGTATTTTTCATATGGGAGTATAATTTATCCAGATATAGTTTACGACCGTACAAATCACATGTGAAAGCTATTTTGTTAAATAGCTTAATGAATAAAGAGTTAATCATTTTTAAAGTACGACCCAGCAGCAATGTATTGCGTCCAAATTTAATTGATAGTGGATAAACGGTTTATTGAACTGTCATGATATGACGTGTAAAAAGGGCCGTCAATCAGTCGACAACTTCAGATGTAATTAATACATTGCGTGCTCAATTATTTTGCATGGAAAAACACAATTAACTAACGATGTTTATGTAAATATGTTGTTTAGAACAAACGCTAATTGCCATTAAAATTAAAAACCATTAAAACGCCCGTATGAAATATACACGCTGTATAGCTGCCCCAATAGAAAGCCTGTAGCAGGGCTTTTTTTAATTTTTTATTATTTAAAAATTTCCAAAAACTAAACAGGACTCTTTATAGTTTCTTATCTTTAAATAATAAATTGATACATCGATTGGTGTTGTTACTATCCAATAAAACAGTTAAAAGTGACCACTTTAAATCAGATCAACTTAAACAGTTGTCAAAGATAAGAATACGTTTTTAGTCGGTTCAATTACTACATAGAAACTAAATATGAATCGATGATGACTCAATAAAGTGAACACCAGCAATGGATACAAAAAGTTCGGCGTGGTTTTGGGAAATACTCTATAAATGTGCAGTTTAAAAAAGAACAAACGAGGGCGCCACTGTCGCTCTATTACCCCTTAATATTGTTTGTTAGCATGGTTTGTAATTATTGCAACGAATAATGACACAAAATACTATAATAATCGGAAAATAACTAGTAAATTCGCCAGAAGCAGACGTCTAAAAATAATTCAATTTTTACGGTTTAAAAATCCAACAACTATTCAGAGTTTAAAGTTGTTGTATTATTTTGACAGTAATATTCAACCATATTAAAAATATCAGGATTGTTGCAGCATTCATTTACACTAGAACAGTGGCGCCGTCATTACACACTGTTTCCTGCCCATAGCGATTCTAATCCTAAAGTCCGTTGACTGAAACAGTGTCGACTGTAATATGCCCCGGCACACGCCGCCTCTTATCAAAGGAACTCAAAGTGCGGTGCAGCGTACACCCGTTGGTAAATTTGACATGTTTAATTGAGGCATCGCAGTCAGGTGCGACACTTCGAGTGATGAAGGGTAGTTGTTATGCCCCGTCTGCGACGGTAAAATTATTTTTGCTTACATGTTACATTCGTCTGTACCGAAACTATCTGAGCCAACGGACTATACTTGTTCTAAAATACAGCTTATAAGTAGTTACAACATCGAAGGAATTGTGGATTTATGTCAGCGACAGGCACCATCAACCATGGGTGAAGAAGCTTCAAGACAGCGTTTCTTAACCTGAGATTCAAAGACCCTCAGCTTTATGAAGTCGTAGAATGGCTTGTGCTGAGAGCAATTTCGTGATATTGTTTTATTCTTGTTTCGTAGTCAAGTAAGGAATGGTATAGTTCCTGTCAAACAACTTGAACAATAATGGGCATAGTGGGGATGAGTTCGAGCATTCCGGGCGACAGAGGGGCGCAAGGGGGAACTGTTCGTGCAATCACGCGCCTAACGCGGTCGAAATGACGTTCCCCTCCCGCGCCCCACTAAAGAGACCCGAAAATCGGTTACTGCGCAGTCAAGGTCAAGTTGTTTGCCGGTTACAGTACACGCAAAATAAGTTTGCCCCTCTGAAGTTAGCTAAAAAAAGGCTGCGAAGTATCCATTTTAACGTATAAATGTGAGGCAAAGCAAGTTAGCGGGAGGTAAGAAATGTCCTAGTGTTGTATGTCATCTAGGGATAGTTATTATAGAAAATAATACACACACATTCCGACTGTACGTGCGCGAAATACCGGAGAGCTAACTTCAGAGGGGCAAACATAGCGTGCGAGTACTGTACTATACATACTGTAAATTTAGTTAATATCAGTAGATTTAGTTTAACCTTCTAGACATGATTATTCAAATGTTTTGTGTGCTCTACACAAATCTAAAGTATAGCTTTCCCTTTCTTAACCATGTCATAAAAATGACGGAGTTTTCTGTATGCATTTTCCTCTCTACTATATACTTCTCATCAGAAAAATTGAAACACCTTGCAAGTTTATGTTTTGTAAGGATTATCAGAAAAACCTATGAAAATTTAATTTGAATTTAGAATATTAACATTAGGATTTGAAAACCTCATATTATCACTATTAAACGACATTTGACATATATTCCTAAATATATAAATTTTTCTGTGTTTTGATTTTTCTCATTAGAAGTATATAATGATGATAGTGATCACTTAAATTATTATTATGGTCATAAATACACTAATTTAAAACTATTGTAATTTTCATACTATTGGTAGTTCACGATTGATCCACAAAAAAAATTTTTTTTGATTTTTTTTATGGACATGTCATGACATGTTCTGCACGGCAAATATATTTGCTTTGGTAACAAACGCAATAAAATGTGCCTATGAAGTTTCATAGGGGGGCACAATTACACAGGTTAAGAAACACTGACCTGCCCTTAGGGCTGGCACACAGATCTATCCTTACGTCTCGAAAATTTTTAAAATTACTACGACCAGTAAACACATTATTGGTTAATTAAAACTGTTTTTTAAATTATTGTATCTCAAATAAAATCGTTTTAGTTTGATGTTTATATTTTTCAAGTAAAGTAGATAACCTTGGAGTGGGAGACATCTTGCCAAAGTGGCGCCAACTACTGGCGGAAATTTCGTGTAAATACGGCAATGACTATATTTATATATCATCATCAACAGCCTATATATGTCCCCACTGGAGGGGCTCAGGCCTACTCTCCTACAGAGAGTGTATGGGCCATAGTCCACCACGCGGGCCCAGTGCGGATCGGCGGACTTCACATGCCTGTTCAAGACATGCAGGTTTCCTCACGATGTTTTCCTTCACCGTTAAGCAATCGGATAATGTACTTGAATTGAAAAACAATTCATAGGTACACGGCTGGATTCGAACCCGGTACCCTCAGATTGAGAGTCCGCGCCTTATCCATTGCGCCACCGACGCAATGGAAAATTTTCAATGTTTTTTTGTGTGCAAATAGACTCGACGATAATATACAAAAATGGTAATTAAATCAAATATATTTATACTGTTAATTTCAAATAACAATTAAAAAATTATTTTTGAAAAATTCAAGAGCGCGTAATCTTCTTTTTAAAAAATTATTTTTGAGCAAGTTTCCTTGGTTGCATCCATTGCGTCGTTGGATTTATTCTGACAGAGGAATCATGTCATAACGTTTCATAATTTGATAATTACAAGTGTACAAGTCCAGGCTGGGGCTCCATACGTTCGCGGAGCGTGTTATTTATAACATACATCTTCGTTTTCATGTTGAATAAGGCTCAAAGGTACCCGCTGGCTCGAGTATAGGAATAGATCTGTAGTTAGAGTGGGATGGCACGAAGCGAGCGTGTTGTGGGAGAGGGGCAGGGGGCGTCATGTCGACTTACAACTTGTCTGCGTCAGAGTGCTCCTCCTGCAATACCGGCGCGCGCGCACCGCGCCGCGAGCCATGCTCGTGATTCGCTACACAACACAACACCACGTTACGAGCAACACTTACCAGTCAACTATATCAATACGGCCCCTTCACCTTTATATCGATTAAGGACACCCTTTGCGATGGTTTGGCAACGTCGCGTTAACTGTCATTATTGAATAAATATAACGACTATTTTTTATCGAAACTACCGAGGACAACCCACTACTAATGTTATAAATGTAAAACTGAGTTTTGTTTGTCTGTCCTTCCTTATCGTCGTAATAAAGGATGAGTTATTCACACAATAAATAAACAGATACATACAGAAGTTAAGGTTGCTTACAAAATTAGATTTTCTATTAAGATGATTTGTGTCACCATCGTATGACCGTGTCATGTTCTGGCCATTACAATTATAAGTACTGATTGTATAAGTAAATAGGCAATAGGGACGGTTTCATTGAAAATATTAAAATCAACGAATAAAGAAATTTTAAATGATGTCTATAGGACGGTAGAATTCGAAAATGCTTGGTTTCAATAAAACCAAAATATTAAAACAATCGAATTTATTTATCAATTTATGATAAGTTTGCTCTTGGCCTTAATCTGATCTGATGGTGACGATAAAGACGTTGGATGGTAAGCTTTCGTACCCTCAAACCTCATCCTAAAGAGTCGCTGGCTCTGATACCTTTCATACAAGTACACAAAAGTGCTATTGCTGTTTAGCGGCGCACTTAGGTAGCATGGTGGTAGCTAATTAATTAATTAATTCCTAACTAAATTACCACATTCCTTAGGATGTTTTATTATTTTTATCTCAATCTAAAAAAATAGTAATTTTGCTCTTACAACTGACACCAAATGCGACGTTGCCAAGCCGCACGTGGAACCTAGCCTTAATTCATAAATCCCAAAAGGCGAAAGAAAATACAATAAGAAAGTGGGTTGAATATGGCGGTGGAGTGAATTGCAAAGAAAATCGTCGAGCGTAAATACGATGATGATTTTAGAAAATTTCCAGTACTCAAAGTCATATTTTCAGTTTCTACAATCTAACTTCGCATAAATCTGTAATAAACGGTGTATATGCATAAAGATTCAATTTTATTAGGCGTTCGCGCGTACTCTTGAAGCGGGATGGCTAATTGCAATCTTATGCTTGTAAGAGCGAGACACTTGCAGTGGGTTAAACTGGCCTTAAGTACTGAGATAAGTACGTAAAATTATCGTAGCAGGGAAATAATAAGTCGCGTAATATATATGCATATAATAAGAATCATAGAAGTAACTCGCTTAAGAGATAATGTGATATTATATTTAAAATCACAATTTCACTAAAGCCTGAAAATAATTATAACCTAAAATAGCTATTAGCTATTTACAAAGGAAGGTCTGGACAAGAGACCAGCGTGGGAAATGGAGTGAAATGGAAGAACTCACGAGCAGAATTAGGTGGAATCAGATGCAGAAGAAGAAATTGTTATAACAGTGAATTTGTTAATGGGGCGACACAGCGACAGTGGCGCCCTCATTCACTCTATACATTTCTCCACAACTATAAAATAGAATTCAATTGTGCGCAGTTGCTATCATCGATAAAATAGTTTAATCAATAATGTATCGATAAACCTTAAACCAGAAATGGCTACGGTCCGGTTTGATTTTGGTAAATATTTTATAAATGCGAGAAAATGTAGAAAAGAGCGAAAGAGGGCGCCACTGTCGCTCTATGGCGTTCAATGGCATTCTTAAGCGTGGTTTTTATTTCAGCAACACCAAATTTCCAAAAAAACATCCGGATAATCTGTATTCGTAACTGGTTGAAATTCATTCTTGATTCTTTTTAGAATTATGTTCAGTGACTATAAATTTAACTAAAAAATAGTAGAATTATACTGGCCAGGCAATGAATATCCTTAATACACTTACATTTGAGCACATTTTTAGGGTTTCAGACATTCAATGAAGAAAAAAACCGAGTCAATCTTACTCTGATTCGATCTGTGTGTTTGTCCGTCTGTCGTAGGGAATAACTGAAATAATCGAGAAAACGAACCTTGTTTGAAGGTACGGTTCTTTCCATGGTTCGGAACCCTTGTTGCGGTATCTTGGACAGTTAAAAAATATATTATTCAAATGCTGTCAAGGGGCCATAAGCTGCGTAACCGCTATTGTAGCATTGAAGTTGTACTATACTGAAATTCGTTTCTCGACATCATTTCGAGGCCCTATTTTAGGCAGTCTCTTCATAAAGCCAACTATTCAATTTAAAAAGTTTATAATAAATGGCACGTTCCGCGAATGTATGGAGCCAAAGCCTGGTCTTGTACACTTATAATTTTAAAAGGTGATTGATTGATTGAGGAGATGATTTTGTACAATTAAAAGAAATGAAAAAATTTAATTCTAGTATTTTTCTATACATATTTTGATTATTACTCGATTTTATAAATAGTGTACAAGTGCAGGCCGAATTGAAACACTTCTTTTGTTTTATACCTGATTACCTATTAAGTGTCCACTTAAAGCAGTTTTAATTAAAGAACTAAATAAAACTGTAATTTAAAATTGTCTAAATTATTTAAAAAACCAGCAATGAATATTTAGTTATTTGTATATGCTATATTTAATTTATTTGTAACCGATTTTATGGTAAAAAATAACCATTTTTTCATTTTTATTTTTCATACCGATTTGTCAATTTGTGGTTTTTGGAAATTTTGTGTAACAGTTACAAAATAAAACGCTTTTGACAATGCCACTTTTTAGTTTTTAAAGACATTCGGAAGATAAAAAATCACGGCTTGCATCCTAACTAAAAAATTCACACACATGGGCTGTGAGGGTATGGGCTATATTGAATTTAATTTTTAAATGGACGAAAAGCTTTCGCATCGGGTATATAATATAAAACACTTACCACTGGTTATAACTCCACTATATGCGTTGCTGTTGAATTTGGCAGTGTCTTGTGAGTGCTGAAACGACATGGGATTGTGATTCATATGTATATTCTAGTTACGAGCTAAATTAAAATGACCATTGAATTGATATGTGTGTGAAAAAATAATGAAATACATATAACAAGAACTGTGATGAGCATGAAGGTTGATTGATGATTGTGTGAAGATTATTTGTGTGAAAGCTGAGATGATAGAGACATATGAAGAAAACATGTGTATCCCTACCCTGCGTACCCTAATGAAATGAGTAGTGTATGCGGACTAGAATACATACACTGTCTCGTGTGTCTCCGGATTGGTATGCTAAATATCAGTCAGTTTCAATGAGTGACATTAAGTAGTACCGAACAGATGGATATTGCCGAGCCAGTGATGTGATAGACAACGTCGTACGGAACAACTACTACAAAATTTAATGTAGCTGCAGACGCTTTAGAAATTAACTAAGTCACATTTCCTAGCCCATTTAGATTTATGTCAAATGTTGTATATTTTTATGAATTGAAAGGAAAACGTCCACTGCTGAATATAGGTCTAATCTATTATACGTCACAATGACCAGTCAGCAGATGTTTGCATCCAGCGGCTCGAGAAATATGAAACTGGACAAGTGCGAGCGCTCTGTACAGAATATGCATAGATAAAATACGTAAAATTATAAATAATATGCACTGAACAATCCTCTAACGAATGTGCCTATATACCATTTTCGATTTAGCTACTACTACTCGACACTAGGTGGCGTTACTAATTCTTCAAAATGCACGTAAAAAAATCGCTTTTGTTCATCATCATCTGTTAAAATTTCAAATGTCTATCACAGTTCATGAGAACACCTGATGAAAGACGGACAAACAGAGGAGTCTTAGTAATACTTAGTAAACCCTTTGGGTACGGAACCCTTAAAAATTGAATCCTTGTCATTGGTCTATTGTATTTACTACATGGCCACAGAATTAATAATAGTACTACGTACAGAATGGTCATTCACGGCATACCTCACCTCCATTATTACGGATGGACGTTATTTATATATGATTTGTCTTATATAGTTTAATATTTATTTATAACATGTTCTATATGTGGACGCTTGTAATTGGTGAATGTTGTTGTATAAGATTACTTATATTGTAAAAATAGCTGTAAGCTTCCCAAATAAACTAAATAAAACGATGACCATTACGTACATATATAATATATGTGTGTGCCAAGTGTCTGTCTTATGACAAATAATATATTTACCAAAAGAACATACCTCTAAATCTCTAATATTCTTCATAAGGGAATCGAACTCTTCCTTAGTAGGTATATCGATGCTGTCCTTTCTTTGATCCCTCCTCTCGTTCACACTAACCACTTTGTCTTTAGAAGGCACTGACTCACTTTGTTTGTCCTTTTCACACTTTTCTTCCACTAACTCAACATCACTTGAACTATCGTCAATCGGCACGGGTTCCTGATTGATATCCCCCAACGGGTCCAGATCAGAAACTATGATGATGTCCTTCTTCTTCTTCTCTGGAGGCCTTTTATCTGGTTTGATGAAGGTCGGAGAATGATATACTGGAACTAGACCAGGTCTCGGGATCTTATCCTCTGATGCTCGAAGGTTATCCAATTGCTTCGGACTGATCTTGTCTTTTGCTTTCGGACTCGGTGTTGGATCCTTTTTGGCATCTAAATTCGTGTCTACGTGCAACGGTTGTGTCAACCTATCTTTATTTTTATCTTTTTTGTGTTTATCTCTTTTATGTATATTCTCTAAGGCTTTGTCTTTCTCTTTCTTTACCATTTCATTGAGAGCCGCTGGCGATTTAACTCTTATAAGCGGTTCTGTTTGTTTCTTAGGTTCGGCTGTAACCTTTTTATCTTTCTGATTAGGCACCGCTGTAATAGTTATACTGCCTATATTGTTATTGGGTACATATTCATCCTTCGCTTTCTCTACTATAACCGACTCTTTTCTCTTCTCCTGCTGCTCGAGTATCAAGTCTTTGCCTAAAGAGAACGGATTGATAATGCTGCTGAATATGGAGGCAGTGTCTTTGAAGGGGATATCTTTGAAAGCATTGTCTTTATCATTTCTGACGGTAGGTATATCGATTTTGTCAGTCGGTTTGACAGACGTGGTGACTGTAAGAGTGCTGGGAAACTGAATGTTGTCAGTGAATGACAACGGTAGCACAGGCTGTGACGGTGGAGGTTTGGGTATCGGTTGGGTTTGTCGCTTCAAGTCAGGTGGTTTCAATTCTTTGCTCAGGCTGAAAATGGAAAAGATTTCAATTAATAACATTAATTTAACTAAGTCTGCCACCAAACAGCAGTGTTAGTAACACAGTTGTGATCCAGAGTGAAAGGTAGCAGAATCAGCTCCTCATCAGATTGACGTTTCTGGGTTCATTCAACAATGGCCTTATCGTCACTTACCATCAGATGAGATTAAGGCCAAGCGTAATCATACATAAAAAACGTGCTTTAGCATGGTAAAGGTCAAAGCGAAGCACTTGGTGCATGCCAAAGACAAATCGAATGGCGGAGGCTTACCAATTATTCTCACTCCAATATTACAATGGCAAAAGAAGAATCTAAATTCCTCCTAGCACTATCCAAATAATAAATATAGTATTTATACTTAAGGCGATCCACCTTCATCAAAGTTTCATACTAAATTTCTGTTGCCATAATCTTTTAAAATATAATTTGTGTAGTAACTAGCTGGATTTGTTTAGTAACTATCTAAAAACAGTACATCAGATTGTGATGTCGCGAAATGAGTATCATTAACATACAACTTCACAGTGAATCACAATTTACATTTTAAAAACTTTTTATTAGAATATTGCTCAAAGCGCCATCTATGAATCATTAGCTGCGTAACTGCTATTGTAGCTAACTATAAAGTTGTACATTAATAATATTTATTTCACAACACTATAATTTCATCTCCTATTTTTATGTAATTACTCATCAAATCCAGCTGTTCTATTTTAAAAGATTATGGCAACAGAAATTTAGTATGGAAGCTTTAGGAGGGATAACGCTATTTGGGAAATCATAAACTTCACACCAAATTTCAGGATTCTAGGGCAACGGGAAATACCCTATAGGTTTTGGTTCGCTTGCATTCTCTAAGGAAATTGTCTAAAAATACGGCTTCAAAAGCCATATCTTTTTATCGTGTTCACCTAAAAGTTTGATTATCTACAGATCCAAGGGACTGTAAACTTGTAACATGGTATATCTATACGTAAATCTTAATAACTAATTGGAACAAAACGGCCGATGGGCTCAGGTCTACCGTTGGCAAGCCGCCGGCAGACCTGCTTTTCAGCCCACGCCTTTTACATAGCATTACAATACATACAATTTATAATATTTTAGTTTACTTGAGTATTCGATATTAATTTCAACTTAATATCTTTACGCGTTCTTGAGAAAAATCGACTGGACAGACAGACAGACGGACGGCCGGACAATAAAATGATTCTTCTTTCCTTTTGATAGGAACCCTGAAAAAAAGACTAAATGGAGTTTACTTACTCGGCTTGCCTCAGCAGTGTTGGCATCCTAACAAACCCGTTGGGGAACAAAGGCAACACACGCTTGGCCATGAGCAGCGCGGCCGCTTCTTGGTCAAGCGCGAGTCGCTTCAGCCGCGACAGAAGCGCCCTACTGCGGGGACACCACGGGAACCGACGCTTCGGAAGTCGCTTCTCTACATGCGGCGCGCCTTCCGCCGCCGAGGCGATTTGGATCTTCTTTCTGTAAACAAAATTAATTTTTTAACTATGGTTAAATGTATGATGGGTTTGCACTTGGCCTTCATCTTACCTGATGCTAAGTGACGATAAGATGGTAAGCGTGCGCCTCAACCTAATGAGGCGCTGACTCTGCTACCTTTCATATCACAACACAATAGTGCTATTAAAACTGCTGTTTGGCGGCAGACTAAGGTAACATGATGGTAGCTAGCCAGGCGGACATAGAGCCAACCAAACTGAGTACCACTGGGAATCGAACCCGTGACCGACCTCCGCATTTTACAGACACAATAGTAACATCTTTAAATATATATTGATTGATAAATAATACATCATTATCAGCCGGGAAAAGTCCACTGCTGGACATAGGCCGCTTCCATGGTACGCCACATTCAGCGACTACCCGCGACTTTTACTAGGCCGTCGAAACATCTGTCAGGGGGCCGTCCCGGTACACGGTTTGCGCTAGTCTAAACGCGATAGTTAGTCTGTTTGTCCTTCCTAACAGAGAGAATGACTTGATTTTTTGGTAACTTATATCCCGATCGAGCAAGTAGTTCCCGTAGTATAGTTTCTGTAGTGAAATAATAATAAAATTACGCACCTCTCTTCCTGCACCCTCTCGCACTCAGCGTTGTAGTTCGCGATCATGGCGGGCTTGCGTTCATCTATCAGCAGTTTTAACCTGAAAGTTGGACAGATACCTAATGAGGCGCTCGCTCTATTACTTTCATATCACAACACAATAGTGCTAGTAACACTGCTGTTTGGCGGCAGACTTAGGTAACATGGTGGTAGCTAGCCAGGCGGACACAGAAAATTCCCTAAAACAGTGATTTTCAAAGTGTGGGGCGCGCCCCCGTATGGAGGCGTGAAGACATGCCCCACGCATACCCAACCATTTTATAACAAATGTGTGAAAGTAATCTCTTGTCGTAAATGTATTTTGTGCCCTTATTTTACAATTGCTTGGCGTGCCCAATTGCTGTTACTTGCTGGGTCCTGACCCTGGGCCGAGGGGAGGCGTGATACATATAAGTTTGGGAACCCCTGCCCTAAAACAACTTAGGGTCAATCGAGACAGATTTTTCGTTCTTGGCCGACAATAGGACATTGTAATGCAAGTAAGGTAAGCTGGATATTATAGTCGAGGTGGTTATAGGCCCGAGGCGCAGCCGAGTGCTTACAATAAATCGATGACTATAATAACCAGCTTATCGAGTACGAGCATAATACGAAGTTTTTCAATACATTTGTGATTACCATAAAATAAAACAAGAAATGATTTCACGTAGCGTAACTTCAATGTAAAATAAAACATTACAATCGAAATTTCGATGTCATAAGTGGACGCCACAGCCAGGGCCGTCAGCACCGCTGCCTACTGGGCATCATGCATCTGAGGAACCTCGACACGAAGAAGATGTCATAAGGGCCGTATGATGTATGGGAAAAGTCATTAATTTAAAGTAATTAAGTGTGTGTTGCCAGTGATGACATACGGGACCGAAAAGTGATCCTTTACTGTTGGACGAATAAACAAGCTCAAAGCCACTCAGCGAGCAATGGAACAAGCTATGTTGTGTGGAATGAGAAAATGAGGATCTGGAATTACCTCTGTAGAGTTTCCACAATCTTGTCCTCCCTTTGGTCCTCATTCAGCAGGTTGAAGTCTTCGTACGGTTCCTCGTCGCGTTTCTTCTTGTGGTTAGTTTTTGTTGGTTGTGCTGTGGCGGCCACTGATGTAGTGTTCGCTGTTACGTTGTTGATTGCTGTGGTTGTGGTGTGGTTGGCTGTCGACGTTGTGGTCGGTTGGGAAGCTGCAAGTATACACAATTTGTCGGTTAGTTTTATTATTAATTGCACATACAAAAATAATAATAAACTTAAATTAAATTGCGCAAATTGTGATGCCTATCCCTAAAGAGAGATATCTCCCGGTATTCGCATTTAAAAATAAACTTAAAGTACACAGATAGGTGTGGCCCAAGCTTAAGTATTATTAACAGACTTCAAAAAAGGAGAAAGTTATCAATTCGACGGGTATTTTTTAAATATGTTTGTTATCTCAGAACTTTTGACTGGGTGAACCGATTTGGATGATTCTTTTTTATTTGAGTGGTGCTTCCCGTGTGATCCCATTTCAATTTGGTCCAGTTCTGACAACGACATCCATGAGAAAACGATATAAATCTTAAATTTGCCTTAGTAAAAGTAGACTTTTAGGGCAACTGAAGCCCAGAATTGAAGTTTCCAGTTATATTTGAACGCATTTATTTGTATGCAAAGAGTTTCATGATTTTAATTGACTTATTTACTGCATGAATGAAATGAAAGCAGAGGGGACGTCGCTTAACTCTGACACACACCTAAAAGAAGTGTTCCTAGACCCTCAATATTTTTGAAATACCTATTCATCCCCAAGTTACCTGTATGGGTGGGTGCCACCCTAAAACATATTTTTTAAGACTTTATTCTACCACTTTGTCGGCGTGATTACCAAATTACAGCTTTCTAGAAATAAGAATCTCTGAGCGAAACTATAAGGGTTCCGTGTTGGACTAGACAACCCTAAAGATGCCCATACTTTGTTTACGAATGTGCACTTGTGTCGGTGGTACTCTAATTCTGGTGGTATGTATATATAACTCACGCGTATCGCCCTCCGAGCTGGTGGAGGCTGCTCTCGCCCGCTTCAACAGCATACTCTTGGTGGACCGGAAAGCGCGCGCCGTGCGGCCCCACGCCGCCCGCTCCACGAACGAGTCTGCTTTCATTTGTGATAGAGCCTTTTCTAGCCTGGTGGTACAACAAGAAAAAATCTAGTGTTAAGATTGCGGAATTTCGAGTTTCGCAGTGTATGATTAAGCCTAACGTTTCGATTGGGTATTTGACTCATTCAATTCCATGTAAAAATATTAAATAGCTCTAAAATTTCTCGATACGACTAATCGTTTTTTTTTTAACAACCCGCCGAAAAGTGTTTAAATCACGCGGTATTAAAACGCTCAATATAAATCGGGCATGTTTTGTGACTTCACATTACTATATTGGAGCGTTAAATGTATAAAGCTTGTTCGATATTTTGAATTATGTCGTAAAATAATGTTTTTATCTGCTATACACACTCATAAAAAACGTACAAAATTTAATGAAAAAACGAAATCTAATAATTTTTTGCAATTTTTGACACATTAAGATCTTGAAAAATCCAAATAAAAATTATTACGTATTTGTATTTCGGGGGCTTTCTTTTAATGTCCGTTACGCTATAAAATACAATTCAACCCCAAACTACTTTTTATGTCTCAATAGAAATTTCCATTAACAGAAGTGTAGAAACAAGTTCCATCGGCTGTCATAGAGGGCGCTGTCAAGCACGCTACAAAAAGTATATAAATATAAAATTGAAATCAATGTGGAAAAAAGAAGCAAAGAACTCATTATTACGAGCCAGGATTGAACACAGACCTCTATTGTTCGAGGTCCATAAAAATACGGTAAAAGAAGGGGTCTAACTAACCTTAGGACGACCTGTGTCCGATCTACGTCGTTAGACCTGCCGGCCAGAGCTTCTATCTCATCCAGCAACTCCTGCACCGGCGAAGGGAGTTTCGTCTCCGCCCAATCTCTGTGAATACAATGATAATACAAAACAACTATTGAAAGACATATTCTTGACATAGACGTGAAATTGATGCAAAAAATACATACTACATATTGTTGCGAGCTGATGGGTTCGGGATTGAAGGAAACACGTGTAAGATTAAAACTAGTTATGTTAGTAATAGCTACATTAGACGTGCCTGTAGAATGGACAATAATTAGTATATCGATGTTATCTGCCATCTTTATATACATATATATTCGAAGTGTGCTGTTGTTAAGCGTAACTTATTATGACAATAAAACAAACCAAAAAACCGAGAGGTAGACGAAATAAACTTGACTTAATACCACTTAACCAGCCAAAATTAGAATTCTATAAGAAGACACTCTATGTAAATGGAACACAATTGTATAATCATTTACCTGACAATATAATAGATCTAAATGTAAAATTATTACAACCAGGGGCCTTATCGTCTAACTCCAACACCTATCGCGATACCTTTGAAAGGTATCGGGATCGCGATCGGGATTGCGACTCTTAAATGGTATCGTCTAACATTCTTAATCACAATCGCTTTCGGAACGAATGAAATCGGCGCTTGTTGTCGTTGTGATTTTTCATTATCCTTAGCAGGAAAGGCAATGGTCTTTAAATCTTACAGCCAGTTGTTTAGTTTCCTTAACAGGCAACGGTCATTAAATCTTACAGCCAATTCTTTAGTTACCTTAACAGGCAATGGTCCTTAAATCTTACAGCTATTTCTTTAGTTATCTTAAAATATTTTTATCGCTGGTTTTGGTATCTTTTTTTACAAAAATTGCTAAGGTTTCATTTCTTATAATAACTAAGATAGCCTTGGTACCACGAGTGGTGTAGAATGTTCATTTCCGAAGTATATATAATATAAATTATATACAAATATTTTTTTGTGGGTTCTCATCCATTCACACATAGCACCGTAAACAAGTAGCACAAATTATTATTTATTATCTACACAACAGTAGTCACCTACAGTCACCCATCATAGCTAATTTTGAAGAGATACCATAATACTCGAAATTAATAAAAAATAATTATTTACGTACGTAACTTATATTATTTTATTTTGTTGAGTTTATTACTTATTTAGGCAAATAATAAAAACAACCTGAAATTATTGAGAGTTATAAATAAAACATCAATTTATTATATTGTGCGGCTGAATTTCTTCTTCTATGCGAGCTATCAAAATAGTTCTTGCTGCTAATTCAATTGATATAACGACATTGAAACTAAATCAATCATTAAATTTATAAAACAATGATAAACTTGCGAGAAATCTTTGAAAGATTCGAGCTGAGTGTTGAATCTTTCATTTGACACTTGCGAGTCGCTTTGAAAGCGATTTCTAGTTGTCAAAAAGTTACACGGTACCAATTTTATGTCAAAATTACGATTTCGTTCATTCATAATCTTTCAAACTCTTGATTAATCGCTATACCTTTCAATGACATTTAGCAGTCGCGTTTGAGCGGTGTGAAGTTCGTGAATCATCTTCAAACGTCAAATTCAAAGGGATCGTGATCGGTGTTGGAGTTACACGATAAGGCCGCAGATTGTATGACATTTTAATAAAGAATTGTTTTTTATAATACGCAAGATTTTTTAAATATAAATTTTGTTTTGACAAGTTATAATATTGTATACCGTAGAATAATTACTTCACTAAGATATTGTAATATAAATAATACAATAATAAATTATTGTACGCCTTAGGGTAGGAAATATAGATTCTAGGAATGTATCAAACCCAACAACATTGTACCACCTATTTCCATAATAAAGAGTATTCTATTCTACATTATATATTTCAGTAAGTAGGTTTAGAGAAATTAGAAAGCCAGACAAAAACTATTTACTTAGTTCATTTCAGCAAACTGTTTGTTTTCATGGATTCATTTTTCATGTTTACCTAAAGATATAAGACTATAAGTCTGATCTGAGTAAATCATCATCATCCAGCCTATATAGGTCCCCACTGCAGGGGCTCAGGCCTACTCTCCTACAGAGAGTGTATGGGCCATAGTCCACCACGCGGGCCCAGTGCGGATCGGCGGACTTCACATGCCTGTTCAAGACATGCAGGTTTCCTCACGATGTTTTCCTTCACCGTTAAGCAATCGGATAATGTACTTGAATTGAAAAACAACTCATAGGTGCACGGCTGGATTCGAACCCGGTACCCTCAGATTGAGAGTCCGCGCCTTATCCACTGCGCCACCGTTGCTTCTAAGTCATTATAAAACTCCTAAAATTTAAATATCTAATATTACTTATTTTTCTGGACTTTTACAGCTTATGAAGTCCGCAACAATGTGGAAAAAAAAACTTGATCAAATTAAATTTCTAGAAAAACTATTTACATAGTTCATTTATTAGCAAACTGTTTGTTTTCATGGATTCACTTTTATGTTTACCTAAAGATCTATGACTATGTATCTGATCTTTAAAAAAATCTTTAACTGCCTCCTCAGAGCAAATAAAAGTAAATACACACGCCAAAATGTGAGGGTTGATAACTTTATGCCGTTACCTGGAGCTGTCTGAGGTGACCACATTCTCGGAGCTGGGCCCCGGTTTGGAGGTCAGCGAGTCGGACTGCGTGCTAGAGTCCACGCTCTCAGCATCGCCGCCTGCATTGTCTGAGTAGAAACAGGGACAATATAGATATAGGTACCCTTTACAATAGAATAATCGTTCATAGGCTAGGTGACACCGAATCAGATTGGGGTTAATTTGTATTTGAAACCATAAAGGGCATTATAAAACTCCTAAAATTTAAATATCTAATATTACTTATTTTTCTGGACTTTTATAGCTTATAAAGTCCGCAAGAATGTAAAAAAAACTTGATCGAATTAAATTTTTTATGTTACATTTTGCTTTGTAATTACATATAACAATATCAACATCCTATACATGTCCCCGCTGCAGAGGCCCAGGCCTACTCTCCTATAGAGTGTATGGGACATAGTCCACCACGCGGGACAGAGCGCATTGGTAGACTTCACTCACACCTTTGAAATTTCATATCAGGAGTGTGCAGGTTTTCTCGCGATGTTTTCCTTCACCGAAAAGCCAATGGTAATAATTTTTATCATTCATATATACATTCCAAATAACAAATTTGGAGCACATTGGTACGAGCCAGTATCAAACCCAGACCTTGATTGTTAAAGGACTGACACGGACCCAACTGAGCTACCATGGCTATAATGCTTCTGCAATAAACAAGGTGGTCTTACCATCAGACGTCTGCTTGCCTGAAGTGGCGGCCGAGGAGTCAGTCCTGCGCACCTTCTTGGCTGTAGCACTCACATCCTTCTTGCTCTTCTAAAACAATAGGATTTCATTAGTGGCAAAGGTTAACAGCACGTTGCCACGCCCCCCACCGATTCGCGATAACTCACCTTTCCCCGCAAGAAAGTGACCCGCTCAAGGATTGGGAGTATCGCTGCGAATTTACACACGCGCGTGTATACAACCGTCATCAGTTCGATATATAGGAACCGTTATCACGACATTTGTTTGAAGGGTCTGGCTTTTTGAATATTTTATTATATTATAGGGGTGATCTACCCGGCCCAAACCATCACTTAAGGTATGTGGTGAAAGCACTTCCCCGATCATATATCGGACGATATCTCTAGGGGTAGGGACCATTACATCGTCTGATGTGACGGTATGCCCTCCAAGGTACTCTCTATGTGATGGAGTGCATCACAGTGACTGAGGATGTGGATAGGTGTCTCCTCTTCCTCTTTAAAGAGTCGTGCATTTGTTTTGGCCCCTGAATTGCGCGAAAGCTCCCCTCCCCTAAGCGAAATAAAAATAGTACACGATTGCTGTGCCTTAAAAGTCAATGGTTCAGCAATAGAGAATTTCAATTCTTTCAATAAAATTGAATAGACAAACTAAAGTGACCGACAAGCTCGTCGAGTCAGTGAGCTGAAGTGGCGATGGGCAGACATCACTAAAGAACGAATATCCAATGGTAAATTCTCGAGTTGCGATCACTTACCGGAAAACGTTACTGGGCTGTTTTATGAGAGGCCCTATTAGATGTACCGACGACCTGGTAAGAGTAGCGGGGAGCCACTGGCTAGCTACCACGATGTTACCTAAGTCTGCCGCCAAACAGCAGTGTTAATAGCACTGTTGTGTTCCGGTATGAAAGGAAGCATTGCCACTGCCTTATTAGCTTGAGGCTTCTGTGTGCGCACGCTTACCTTCCAACGGCCTTATCGTCACTTACCATCAGATGAAGGCCAAATGCAAAACCCATCATACATTTAAAAAAAAAGGCTCAGGTCCGGTCATTATGGAATATCATGGAGGAGGCCTATGTACAGCAGTGGACGTTTCCTGGTTGATGATGATGGTATAAATCAGAAAAACCTAACAGCCTTTATTTTGAATATATATATATGAAGTCACCTTTTTCCTATGTTGAGAGCTGTGGGAGCCAAGAGCTCCGTTTGCGACAGTCTTGGGCGCTTTGGACCCCTGGCTCGAATCCGACGAACTATCCGACGAGTCATCGTCGCTGCTGCTCGACGATATACGCCTCTGTAACAGGGCCGATGATTTATTATTAAACATTCAATCGAGGATATTTGAAGAAAAAAAACACACATTACTCAATTTTAACTTCATTGGAAGAACTTCGTTAGAACGTTTTCTACAAGTATCAATCGGAGCATTACACATCACTCTCAACAGCTCAACTGTCGTTTTTGATATTGTAAATGTAAGCCTTATCGTCCTAGTAAATGCAACCGCATTTCAGTAGTAGCGTAACGCGTCCTGTCCGTCCTTGTCGTTCGCGCCGCTAGGTGCGAGTGAGCGGTGCAGAACGAAGACATGCGCGCGGAATGCTAGGAGTGATGCATGATGTTTGAATTGGTCGAGTAATGTGTTATGCACCAACATGCCTAATGCGGAGTGGTACTGTAGCATTACCTTGTTGCTCCTAGTTGGTCCCCCATCGTCCGACATCGCGTTCTGTTGTTCCTGTACGTTCTTGAACACGAGCGCGCCACTGTTGATGTAGAATCCGCCCAGCAGCGTGTCGCACTCAGGCGGCAGCATCTCGTCGTACTGAACATAGCAGATAATACATATCATAATAGCTTCTCATCCAAAATAATATAATCAAAATAATTTTAAAAAGCCATGGTAGCTCAGTTGGTTAGAGCATGTCCTTTAGCAAATAAGGTCTGAGTTCGATTTGGGCTCGTACCAATGAGTACCAATTTGTTATTTACAATTTATGTACGAATGATAAAAATCATTACCACTGGAGTTTGGTGAAAGAAACCAGCACACTCCTGAGAAGAAATTCAAAGGTGTGTGTGAAGTCTACCAATCCGCACCGGTCCCGCGTGGTGGACTATGTCCCATGTCTGTAGGAAAGTAGGCCTGAGCCCGTGTAGTGGGGACATATTCATGATATGTACTAAGTACAACAGCGTCTAAAGACGAAAGTATTTAATCAGTGTGTGTTGCTAGGGGTACATACAAAATCCGGAATGAGGATATCCGTAGTTGAACTAAGATCACTGACATAGCTCGACGAGTCAGTGAGTTCTCGAGTGTCAAACACGTGCCGAGAAGCGTGTAGCGGGCTGTCCCTCTACTATATGTACCGACGACCTAGTGAAGGTCGCTGGATGCAAGAGGAGGAGGAGTATGTCCAGCAGTTGAAGTTTCCCGGCTGATGATCATCATCTATCATCTGATGACGATATACGAGATAAGGGTGTGTCTGTAATGTATGTATGTACATATGTGTATGTATACATACACCATCAGTGTTGTCAATGAAGGAGTCATTCTCGTCATATCCGGCTCCAATGTCAGCAAACAGGTCCTGCTTAGTTTTCTTGCCATAAGTGCTGTTGCCACCCTGCAATATCCAGACATAGAGTTTTAGCAAAGTACTAGTAGGTAATTTATTCAAATATATCATTATTTCAAGATTTCAACTGGAGGTGTTTGCCTATTAAATCTTTTAACGTTATTTCATTTTGAAACAGAAAACAATAGTCTAGGGATTTTTCTCTGGCTGTCCTATCTCGATGCAGAGAGGGCAGTGGAGATGACGTGGCCCCCTTTCCACTGCAGAGTAGGGCTGGCAAATCAGCCTGGGAAGAGCGAAATTCATCGCGCGAGGGGAGCACTAGCGAGTTTCCTCTGGAGGATCCAGAGCTCTCTGATATGAGCACCAGATGGCTACCGGAGGGGTTTAGTGAGTCAGAATCTCTTATTTTGAAGATTCACTTCCGTTAAAAAAAGTCAGAGATTCCTGTGTTTCATGGAACCTAAGGGATCTGTAGGAAGGTCTCAAGGCTACTGCTAATCATTTGACATTTTTGTCACAGTGAGAGGTTCCTTAACAGAAATTTATTGTGGGTTCCGTGGCATGATAAGTTTAGAAATCACCGGTCTGGACTGTCACGAAAAATCTGTACCTATTTTAAATGAAATGAGTCGAAACAGGAGGTGATTGATGAATTCAACTTTCTCTTTTCTTACTACCTGGCTTCATTACCATCCTCACTAAGTCATCAAAACAAACAAAATAAGCCAAGATTCGAGGGATCACCCATTGAAGATAAGACTTATTTTCAAGGTAATACATATAGTGAAGGATTAGTGATATGACTCAATATTACATTCCATCAATATATCTTCACTTTATTCTCCTTACATATAAGTAAACATATAATATGTTATAGACTATCTTAACATTGGAGAGGATCAAAAATCTCAGAATATCAGTGCTACTGTGCCATGCCAATTACACAAACAACTTCCTATACCACAATACTTATAAAAGGTAAATTTTGTTGTTTAAAATATGTATGACTGTTTCAGTCTTTCTTTGTGAATTTACGAGTATATATGTTTGCTTGTTCTTATTCTTGCCTTCATTTAGCCTGATGGTAAGTAACGATAAGAGCTTCGGATGGTAAGCAAGCTCACCCAGAGCGCTTAAACCTAATTAGGCGCTGGCTATGCTACTTTTTATACATTTAGCGGTAGGCTTTGTTGTAGACTTTGCTGTACATGGAAAAATAATCACAAAAACATAACAAAGATCCTTCAAAAAGAATTAGCAACAGACTTCAACTGCCCTAAGTGAGTAGCATTATATGGTTGTCTCAGGGATGCCATTGTCAGAACTGGACCAAATTAAAATGGGTGGTCCCACGGGAAGCACCAGCTTTCAAATAAAATAGAACCATCAAAATCGGTTCACCCAGTCAAAAGTTTTGGGGTAACAAACATAAACAAAAAACAACCATCAAATTGAGGACCTGCTCCTTTTTAGAAGTCGGTTGAATAAGGAACAGTTTATTAAACTATTTTTTCAACAAGACGTTTCTTACAGCTGTCCAGTCAAGCGAGAAATAGTGAAGAGATGAGGGCAGCTAGGCGTTTTAATATAAAAATCTATGTTGCAGACGAGATTCTGCCTTCTTGCACACTGGCCAGTTTTTATTGATATTTATTTTATTACAACAATAAGTTTTATTTGTTTTTTATTCTTCTTGTAAAGAATTTGGCTTGTAGTTGTTGGTTTTCATGTAAATGTTCGCAAAATTAAATGTTTCAAGTTTTGAATTAGTTTTTAAACATCGCTAATGTTTTTTAACATTGCAAACCCCTGGTCCCAGTTCCGTCGACAGCAATATAGATATAATAGATCTGATGATAGTAAATAGCACACTTGGCATATTGAGGGGGCCTAAATCTTTAACAATAACCATTCCAAGCTAAATTGGAATGGTTAATGTTGGTATTGTTAGTTTGTTTATATTCCATTTGTGTGTAAAATACATTGATAAAGCATAGGGGTTTTAAGGTCCAGGAATCAATTTAATTATCAACTTAATTTTTCTTCACTTTAATGTTACTTCTGTAACCTGTAATCTGATATCAGAGTCAAACTTTAGAACTATATACCTTTAACGATAAAATTCAAGATGATGTAGATGCTGCTTATTAAATAAAATAAAATCATTTTTCAGGGCCTCATCTATGAGAAAATTCAACTTTTCCAGTGGTCCATAATCCAAATACAATTTTGTTAATAGCTTTGCTTGTGCAAGACTTTGATAAAAATTACATAATATTTGGGTTCAGGAACCATATTGATTAAAGTGAAACACTTCAGAATGATTTGAATTTTCTGGTTCAGTTGTTCAGTACAATCGAAGCTCAAACACACAGATATTATTTGTGGTTAAATAAATTTATTTCTCATAAATATATATCTATTAATTTGACTTACATGATAAATCTTAATTATGTAGTTACTCACTAGGGTGCTTTAGAGTACTATTTAAAAATAGACTGGACATAAAAAATAAAACTCGGTAAGAGTAATTGAAGTGGAGAATAGCTTGATGAAATATCAGCTGCATCAGCTGCCTGCCTAACAAATTTCAAATATGTTTATTTGAAAATGTTTGATTAGAATTTGATACAAAATGCGCTCATTGGTGTTGTAGAAAAGAGTACAAATATTTATCAATCAAATATTTACTGTATAGCCTTTTCAGCATCAATAAACACAGATTTGGCATTGAAACAGGAAAGGTGGACTTTTTTATTGTTTTGATTTGGTTTTGATATTATGTAAAGATATTGATTTAGCTGATACAGATTAAGTGAGCTAGGTACATATGATTTACTTTCTGTAAGACTGTAGATACTGTGGCACAGTGGTAGTATAGACTCTAAATAATAAAAATTTTATTAAGTTGTAGTTTTAAAGGGTGTAAAAAATTTTAAAATGTAAATTTTTAACATCAAAATTATTCATATTTACATTATAATGTTATCAAAGTATCAATTCAAGGTCAATCTAATTCTTAAGTCGTTTCATAACAACTATTTTATATTTTAAATCATTTAATAAAAGATATACCCAGACCCATTTCTCAAGTGGCATCTGGGCAATTCCTGGTATACATACTATAATCACATATAATACCAATGAGCCAGTGAGTTTGTTCATTCATTTGCTTGTTTGTCCATCCTTCCTGTCTATTCAGAGAGTCAGAATGACTTGATTTTTAGTATAGGGAAAGTTGAAAGCCTGAAAAAGGATGTAGGCTGCTTTATATCCCGTCAAACAAATAGTTACAGGGTACGGTAAAAGCTAGTTTGTAATATGAAGAGTGGAGGACATAAGTATCTTAAACTTACATATTTCTGTTCAAACTTCCTGGCAACGCGTTCTACGTCTTCATCGTTGTCTGAGAACGGATTCAGTCCATCAGTTCTACCGTTCTCAGTGGGCTTCTTTCTCTGAAACAAAATGAAATAAAAATTGAATTTTAGTGCTACTAATTTAGTATGTATGTCAGGTAGTCTATTTTTAAAACGTCATCACGAAAATAAAGAAATATGGATAAACAGGACTTTATTTCTTCGGCTATAAGGCATATTCGTAATTCAATGCGTTAACTTTTTCGGTCGGTCATGCTCCGCCACAAGTTTTGATTGTATGACAGATTAGTAGTAACAATTAGTAATGATCCTTCGATTAAAGTAATTACTAATTTCATAATCGATTATCTTATCATACATGAGTAATTAGTAGACATCTTGATTATGCTAATGTTTCTTCTGTCCATCATGTCTTGGTTAGGGTGTACAAAAGGGGGCACTGAGGAAAAAACTTAGAAAAGAGTGTCTTAGCGCCCCCTTTTGTGCACCTCAACCGAAATTTCTTTGACCATTCCAATCCAAGTTCCAAACACCTTTTAAATTTCTTGCTATAAAATGTATGACGGTACTTTTATTTTATAGTTGTGTGGTTCAGAGAATCATCACTAATTTTATTTATTTAGACCGGTTCTGCAGCTGAACTTCAGCTATTTAGTTGTGAAAAAGCCACAAACATACAGAGCGACAGTTACATTTCCAATAAATAAAAATATTTAAACTGTATACATATATCTACAAACAGATTTTATTGTATGTCTATACATATATTACAGCAATATTTAAATCTACGGCAAACATCGAAAACCATAACATCGAAAGCTGCATTAAAATCGGTAACGAACTAGCGCAGTACTGTAAAATTATTGCAGAAGTACTATCGGCGTAAACATCTCTTCACCACCTCTCGAAAACGGCGCGCGCAAGTCAATGACCTCATAAGGTCGCGATTTGCAACAAGCAATGCAAACGCGAGAGTTCGCGCGCAAACCACAAAGTACAAGGAAAACTCGACCTAACGCGCGAATACGCTCAACCTACTAGAAATACCGAAAGTCAATGATAAATTGATAACACTTCAAATTAATCATTCTACTATTTATCACATTTACATAATCCAATCTATTATTAATCCGTTACTAATCATATAAACAGAAAACATCCAGAAAATGTGATGAAAAACAAAAAACAATTACCGACCTACAATAATTTATTTGAATTTATTAACATAGGCCAGTAGTCAACTACATAATTAACATATCCAAACGATTAATTGAAAGAAACATGTAACATACACTTAAAACAAAAACCACAACTGGAAATTACCTAAACGATATCGCATACTCCCTAAATACAAGCTACCTATCACGGCACGCACACTATGAACCAGTATATAAGCGCATACATTGTACATAACCTCTGCAAGACAATACATAATGTATCTACACGCATCTCAATCGATAAAAAGACAAGAAAAAGCTTGCAACGTGCTAAGGTCACGAGATCACAGCACAAACAGCTGCGTTTTGCAAAATGGAATGCATCTGACGTCATTTTGAATCAAGTTTCCAAATAAATACATAACCGAACGTAATTATAACTTGTACATAAGCAATGATCCTTGTAATACCCGGTCATATCGCAAAAATAAATAGATCTCTCCACGAAATGATATAAGTCAAGTGACGACATCGTCAACGCTATAGATACGCATATGCATGCTATATCTATCTCTCTATGAACGGTAAACATATGGTCTTCATATGTAGGTACGTGATAATTAAATTGTAATAAAACACTTCCTACATAAAATTGATCAAACTCAAGTTAGAAAGTAACCTAAAACTACGTTCCGTTTACCGGATCACATCAAGTTGAATAGGTTATCCTAGGTCACTGAAAGTCGACTTTTGCATACATTTGTACATAGCCTACACCTACTGCAGTTGTGGACTGTCATTTAATTGCTAATTACAATTATATTTCGATATAAAAACTAATCTGTTTTGGCGCAAAAACAACCTGAGCCAGATGGTAAACAATCAAAACATTGAGCTCTGAAACGATGTCCTAGGTTGACAACGATCTCCTACAGATTGTTGCAAACATGGCGACCGATATCTGGGATTCTCGTACAGTCCGTGAACGCAAATTCACATTACAGACCTAATACAAAGCCGTGAAACGTAAGCAAAATATAAATTGAAACGATCTCGACAGGGCTCTTAGGAAACGTCTGTTTACCGCCATAAGAATGACCATATCTTTTTGATATTTTTATAGCAGATTCCTTGCCCTCCGGAGAGCTGGAAAACCAGCATGGTTGCGTAAATTACTATGATTTTCTGTTATAACTTACCTCTTCTGCTATGACTAGTTCCTTGTAATTCAGCTCCGGATATTTACTTTCGTTGCTTTCTTCTAAATTTATACTTAATCTCACTGTTTTACACACTTTACTCTTTTCACATTTTGAAGCACCCACTGTTATAAGCTTAGCACGTTTAGAGTCCGACATTTTCCACCAAATTCTTGTATAAAATGATTTTTTTCACAGCATGACACGACCTGCATTTTCAAACTCTGTAGCACATTGCCACCATGTTGGAATTCATTGTTTGGGTTGCGAGCGCCACGGTAAAAATGTGAACTATGCCACTGTTTCGCTTCTGGTACAACAGATGACAGTAAAAAGTAATAGTCTCTTCCCATAAACGACATTACTTACTCAAAAATTTGGGCCGTATTTAAATAAAAGTCTCAAATAATAGAAGAAAAATGATAAATACGGATATTACGCATTAGATAAAATATACAATAGTTAGCTATGACGGAGTTAGAAAGTAATTTAAAATTACCGCCACAATTAATCAGCTCCTAACAGGTAGTTGGAACCGTGAAAATAGTTTCAATGTAACTTCAAAGATGACGCTAAAAAGTAGATCTGTTTTATCACAAAATACTGTTGTACTGTCAGTCTGTCACAGTGTGATCTTTTAAAAATTATAAACACATTTGAATTTTTATAATATCGAAGTTATACTTTCCATACCGTTACGAAAAATTTAAACTGCAAAGACCATGACACGTACGCTTTTTTTAATGAGATTTTAATTTACTGTCATCTATACAGCATCATGTAAACTATTTCTAGTTTCTTGACGTATACTTAACACAATCTCAAATACAGTTGATGAAACAGTAAAAAGCTCAAAGAGGGCGCTGATAAAATAAAACAGCGCCATCTATACAAAATGTAAATATATATTTTTTGCGATTAGAAAACCACATCACCATCATAAATACAAATAAAACCATACAATCTCAAATCCGCTTGATAAAACGTTGAAATGTTGGTAGATGGCACTGTTTATGAACTTAGCGTTATCCCTCTCCTAATGCTTCCATACTAAATTTCTGTTGCCATAATCTTTTAAAATAGAACAGCTGGCTTTGATAAGTGATTACTTAAAAATAAGAGATGAAATTATAGTGCCCCGAAATAAAATCATTAATTTACAACTTTATAGCTACAATAGCAGTTACGCAGCTAATGGAACATAGATGGCGCTTTGAACAATAATTGAAGAAAAAAAAGTGTTAGAAATGAAAATTGTGATTCACTGTAAAGTTGTACGTTAATGATGCTGATTCCACGACGTCACAATCTAATGTCCCATTTTTAGATAGTTACTACACAAATCCAGCTATTATATTTTAAAAGATTATGGCTTCAGAAATTTTGTATGAATCGTTGATGGAGGTGGATCGCCACATGGAAATAAATAAAAATCATTTTCTCGTCTTTCCAAAAGACACAAGTATAAAATTCAGCGAGACATGTAAATTAAATAGATTATCTAACATTAAATATAATAATTATAATTATGTAAAACGTAATTTTGGAATAGGTATTTAAAATATTAATTATATAGTATATAATACAGTTTGCCCAAACAGGTATCGAGACCCGATTTGGTTTGTCGTTATTCATACTGCCCGGGCATTGTACAAAATGCCGTCATTAACCACTTGGTTCCATGACCCATATACTAGCTGGTATGCCGCGACTCCTTTCACGTGGACTGTAGTATCCTACATAGGTATTAGTAATAATAGAGTATCAAACAAAAATAAAGCAAAAATATTAAGTAATACGAATTTACTCTCATTATGCTACAAACGAATATAAATCTAAAGCTAAAACCACTAAGATTCGACCTTGACCACTGACGGGCTAGTAGCGAAACTAAGCCACAATGACTTAGTTTTACTTGCTTCACTTGTCGTGCGCAGACGCACGTTCTAGGCATCATAATTATTATGTACTCTATCTGTGTCAAATATGTCAAGTGTGCTAGCAATATTCACAAACAACTAGGTACTGAAAAAACCATCATGACTCCCCCTGACATTTCACTCTCCCCTGATATAACAAATGATCCCTACTTACAGGTACTTACTGGTATTTTTTGACCTAATTCAAGCTTAGCACAAATTAATGTGTAAAAATGTCTCATTCTGAGGGAACGTGCGGGAACCTCTTCTCAAGATATTTTCGGAAAACGCTGATGACCTGGACATTATGAGACCGAGATTCCTATTAAGATACGGGACATTAGTCTCACTTAGGCACCGTTTGCACGGTGCCAGTTACTCGCACGTCTATTTCCAGTTATGCACGTCGTGCGAGTCAATAATAGACATAGACACAACTTTATTTAAGAACACACACAACACAATACACATACAAAAAACACAGTAAAAATCTATCAAACTAAATTCAGAATTTTAAATTGGATACTAATATTATACAAAACTAACTCTACGAAAAACAAAAAACAAAACTAATGAAGAAGAAAAAAATATTATATACAACTTATAAACAAAATATCGAAGCAATATAACATACATAAAGTTTGGTTGCGTTGTAGTGTGTTGCTAAAATGGACTCGTCTCAGCATGTGCTGAAGTGAGGCCACAGCGCTGGTGTTCTGACGAGGCCAGAGAGTGTGTGACGTGCGTGGGAGGAAGAGAACATAAACTTGTGTATGACTATATAATACAGTCTGAGACATAAGTACATCATAGATATATGTGACAGATTAATGAAATTATGAAAAAATGGAAGGAAGAAAGAAGACATGAGTATGCACCTATTTTGAGCAGGGGTAGTTCTTATTGCATGAAAGAAATGCATTTTTAAATATTAATAAAAAAGGCATGTGCTTTAATTTAATAAGCATATTACAAGTCAACATTAAAGTTATACGATCCTGCGAAATTAAATTCCTATAGCTTACCTCACCACATCATCACTTACCATTACCACATAATTAATATAGTAAGTACTACGCACAAAACGGGCGGCGATTTCTCACTTCTACCCGCAAGAAAGTGGAGTCTGCAATATCGTGCGAGCGTACTCACACACACGCGTGTATACACGTGACATTTCTATGAAGTGTCCGGCCTCTGGTTAGGTAAAGAGGGTGTGAGATTATGGTAAAGTGTTGATTTAAAAATGGATTATAAAAATATGCAAAAAAATGGTAATGACCGATAAAAACAATACTACAAAAAGGGACTATTGTCGGTAGTTGTCTTTCGTACACATCGAGCTGTCCTTGTCTAATGGATATTATTATAATAATAAATAATAAAAAATATTATTATTGACAGGCTTAAAAAACAACATAAAAAAGCTACAATTGTATTAACTAAAGAACAACTATGTACACATTCAAAAATACATAAATTTAAATTGAGAGTCTGTTTTCTGTTTACTTGTTACTGTGGACGGAAAGCCAGTATCTAAAAATAGTACCGGATCCCGTCACATACCGCCTTCAACATAGCAGTGCTGGATAATAGCCTCTCCCGGAACGAGGCAACACGGGCCCTGATGAGAACGAAAAAGTCTGAGACATTTGCCTTCATCCCGACGCACTGCACTTACGCGGCAACCCCATCAGGATACTGTAATAGTTTAGTTGACAGCGACTGGCACAGGGCAAACGAGGCATCAAGGCGGAATATTATTTTACGAATCCCGAGATATATGGAGGCGCTTTACCACAAAATTATTCATTACGGAAAATGAAATTTGACCTCTAGCGGCTTAATAAGGTGCCTTTCTGTAGGGCACACGGTAATTTGCTCCGGGACTTTCCATCTAACGGGCAATCTATGTGATTGTGTGGGTATTTTAATGGCAATTCGCCATTTGATGTCTTTTTACGGGACAATAACGTTTTATTTTGTTTAAATGACTATTTTTTAAAAAGTTTATATTTGAATTTAGAATTCTGTTTACCAGCGACTTCAGCTATTATCATTTGGGAATACTATACGTTGATCAAAAGTTAGTACCCCTTTCTACGCAAATTGCGCGGATGGAGGAGTATGAAATTTCACACACTTATAGTTTACTAGCTTCCGCCCGCGACTTTGTCCGCGTGTACTTCAGGATGTATTCTACTTGTTCGATAGTGCAGGTGACGTATATGACAAATTATTATACAGCATAAGGCACAAAATAAGTTTGTATATACGAATTTACATATTCTATGGTCGTTTGCTAGGCAACGCGTTTTTGTTATGCCAAAATTGCCCATGTAATCCCACTAATATTATAAGTTTGATTTTGTACAATTTACACAATATGTATTTATAAACTATAGCCTATATGTTATTCTGATGTATAAGCTATATTATTGTAAAGTTTCATTCAAATCCATTTAGTAGTTTTTCCGTGAAAGCGTCACAAACATCCAAACATCTAAACATCTAAACATCTAAACATCTAAACATCTAAACATCTAAACATCTAAACATCTAAACATCTAAACATCTAAACATCTAAACATCTAAACATCTAAACATCTAAACATCCAAACATCCAAACATCCAAACATCCAAACATCCAAACATCCAAACATCCAAACATCCAAACATCCAAACATCTAAACATCTAAACATCTAAACATCTAAACATCTAAACATCCAAACATCCAAACATCCAAACATCCAAACATCCAAACATCCAAACATCCAAACATCTAAACATCCAAACTTTCACATTTATAATATTAGTAGGATATAGAGAAGGAGTGTAGAATGATGATAATAATAAAAAGTTAAATTTATTATGGTTGACTTTTGACCACTGGACGACCACTAGTACATATAAATATGTATTTCTCCATGTCGTATAGGGTTTTACTAAACATTTTTGATAAACTAGCGGCCCGCCCCGCCTTCGAACGGGTCGACATTTATTTTGGCATAAACGTAGAGTAAATGTAATCTTTCTAGATCATTACAGAAATTTTCATAACTTTCCAGAAGTTAGACAAGGACATATATATATTTTTCACATTTTTGCCACCGAGAACCACCCACTTCCACCCATCGCGACCAAACTCCCTTACTTTCAGCAGGAGACCAAGGGGTATTCACTAACCCAACGGGAAGTTGATTGGAGTTGGTGGCGATAGAGAAAACCAATGGAGAAAACTTAGCTTTATATATTATACAAGATTAATAGAAATAAAGAATGTAAGGCGTAACTGCTATGCTGGTCAAAACTACGACTAGATTGAAAAGTTTCTAGACATTACGTGACACCAAAAAAGCAAGGAAATTTAACACAAAACTTTTGTCTTTTTTTGTGTACAATCAATTTAAATAATAGTAAAAAAATACCAGTTTAATTTAAAATAAGTAACGCCTTCAAAAAGAACTAAAACTCGACTTCATTTGCCAAAAAAATTATTTTTGTTGATTTTCTCAAAGAGCGATCAATCAATTTCGATAAAATTTATATGGGATCACATCTGGAGTATGTTCTATCAAACAAAAAAAGAATAATCTAAATTGATCCACAATTGGCAAAGTAATCGCGTAACACACATACAAAAAAAACATACACGTCGAGTTGAGAACCTCCTCCTTTTTGAAGTTGGTTGAAAAATCAATAAATACTCACGTATTTTTGAAACATCTCTTTTCAGTTTATTACTACTGAAATAGAACCCAATAAAACTCAAATATAAAAGTATACGAGTATATAGCTGATTGAATCTAATATGGAATGAAATTTTATCAGAAATTCAGTTACCGTCCCGCAGTATTGGCCCTATATTTTCATACTAGGAGGCATTCAGGAATATCGTATGCTTATTCTGGCTAGATAGCCTGCCCACGTACTCGAGAGAGGCACTGGCGCAGAGTATTGTACAGATACAGAGGATATCACTCCCTGGTTATGTTTTTTTGGGGGTTTCCATCTGGCCTTCATCTTACCTTTGGATGTTAAGCTTACGCACCCAGAAGCCTCGACCTAAGCAGGCGTTGTATGTTACCTTTCATACTGGAACACAACCGTGCTATTAACACTGCTGTTTGGCGGCAGACTTAGGTAACATGGTGGTAGCTAGCCAGGCGGACTTAGAAAATACCACCAATCAAACCGAGTACCCATAGGTACCTGACGCGGCGTCCAACCTCCACGGACGAAATCTCCGTAGAGTGTAAACTCCGCGGCAACAAAAGGCGTTTTTAAGAAAAAGTTAAAAAAAGAACAATTGACTGCGGTTTTTCTGTGACTTGAAAACTAGACGAAAATTAAGACGCATAAAGAAATTAAACTGCTTTACTGTCTAAAAGTGTTATAATTTCAAGCCGATACAAAAGTGGTCCTTCGAGCCAGATTAACCAAAGATGTTTCAAAACAGACTGAATAAAAGTGGTCCTTCCAACCGGATCTAACAAAGGTGTTTCGAGACAGACAGAACAGTACCCTCACTGGGAATCGAACCCGGGACCTCCGGATTGTGAATCCAAAATATAGTCATAATGGCTACCTTGTGTGTGTTACTTTACTAAATAGTGTTGGTCTATCTTCAATAAAAAAAATGTTACCATAATGTTTTAAAATACGATAGGATTTGTGCAGTAAATATCTAAAAATAGGACATAGGATTGTGATGTCGCGAAATGAGTATCATTAACATACAACTTCACAGTGAACACGCTAAGTGTCGTTACCTTTGTATTTTATAAACGCATTAGAATGAATATCTCTGAGACAGCCACCTATTCTACCGTCGGGGGCGTGTTGCAGGTGCATATTGCAGCAGATTGAACACGACTCTGCATCGGATTTACATAGCATTAGTTGCGCATGCACTCGATTGTTGCCACTGCCTTGCAATATATACACACCTTTCTCAAGGTATCGTCGTCAGCATCGTTTATTTATAAAAAAAGCAGAAAAAACTGTGTGCAAAAAACAATACAGCTAAAACTAAAGAATTACAACTAAATTACCATACAATAAATCAGCTAATAATATTTTAACATATATATCACTAAAAATATATAAGTCAGTTCATAACATCTCGAACTTCATGACAAAAAAAATCTAATAATAAATACACTTGTTATATTTTTTTAAACAATTGGCAGCTGGATGCCTCGAACAACGCCTTTGCTAGGCGTTTAGACATTTAAATATTTTCTTTTAGTACTAACGTTATCCTATCTCCTAATGCTCACATACTAAATTTCTGTTGCAATAATCATTTAAAATAGAATAGCTGGCATTGATAAGTAATTACCTAAAAATAGGAGATGAAATTATAGTGTCGCGGAATAAATATCATTAATTTATAACTATATAGTTAGCTACAATAGCAGTTACGCAGCTAATGTTTCATAGATGGCGTTTCGAACAATAATCGAAAAATGTTGAAAGTGAAAATTGTGACTCACTGTGAAGTTATATGTTAATGATACTCATTTCGCGACATCACTATCTAATGTCCTATTTTTAGATAGTTACCACACAAATCCAGCTATTATATTGTAAAAGATTATGGCAACAGAAATTTAGATTGAAATTTGGGTCTATGCTTAATTACATCAGTCAGTATCAATAATATGTAAAGACTAGAGCTCACAAAATCACATATTTTCTGAAATGAAATTGTATTGTCTCTACTGCATCTACGAGTTCTGTGTATTGTGTGTACGAAATGGTATTTCTCTGTCGAACGAAAACCAGTTGAGATCGAGCGCTCGATTCGATCGAATCAAAAATAGAGCTCCAGGCTCGTATAGAACACACATGGAACGTTGTGATCGCTCTCCGGCCCCTCCTATCCAATTACGACATTATTTCCTCTGTTTATATCACAAAATGCCATCTCAGTAATCCTCTGTCTTCTAACGAGTTCCTCGATACAGGGCCTCGCGGGGGTGGGACGCGGGCGGTGGCAACCAGTCTCAGACTACATGAAATAATGCGTTCAAATAGGAGTCAGGATAGCCGTGGTTGCTAAATTGGATAGAGCGTCAGGCCTTGAACAATCGAGGTCTGGGTTCGATCCTGACTCGTACTTATTTGGAATTTATGTACGAATGATAAAAATCATTACCATTGGCTTTTTGGTGAAGGAAAACATCGTGAAGAAGCCTGCACACTCCTGAGAACAAATTCAAAGGTGTGTGTGAAGTCTACCAATTCGCAGGTCAAGTGTGGTGGACTATGGTCTATACACTCTCTGTAGGAGAGTAGGCCTCAGCCCCTGCAGAATATAGAGACTGTTGATAAGAAGCCCGATACTTAAGTTATTTACAAGTGTCATTGTCATCATGCCATAGTACCGATCAGTATCGTGCGAAAACGTGGTCCTTCGTGCCTTCTACATTCACGAGATCCGACTCCATCAAAGTTTCATACAAAATTTCTGTTGTCATAATCTTTTAAAATAGAATAGCTGGATTTGTGTAGTAATTATCTAAAAACAGGACATCAGATTGTGATGTCGCGAAATGAGTATCATTAACATACAACTTCACAGTTTACATTTTTACACACTTTTTATTATTCTCGTTCAAAGCGCCATCTATGAACCATTAGCTGCGTTGTAGCTAACACTAAAGTTGTAAATTAATGAGATTTATTTCGCGGCACTATAATTTCATTTCCTCTTTTTAGGTAATTACTTATTAAAGCCAGCTAGCTATTGTATTTTAAAAGATTATGTCGAGAGAATTTTAGTATGGAAGCATTCGGGGAGGAATTCTGTTAATATCTGTCAATATTATTCGTCATTTCAATAATCATTTGTAGATGGTAACTAAGTGTGTAAAGTGAAGTGTGTGGAAAATTTAGAATAGAATACTCTTTATTATGGAAATAGGTGATAAATTTTTTTTGGGTTTGATACATACCTAGAATCTCTATTTTCTACCCTCAGGTGTACAATAATTTATTATTATATTATTTATATTACAATATCTTAGTGAAGTAATTATTCTACAGTATACAATAATATAGCTTGTCAAAAAAATCAAAACTTATGGGTATATTTTAAAAAATCTTGCGTATTATAAAAAACAATCCTTAATTAAAATGTCATACAATCTGGTTTAAAAAAAATTAACATTTAGATATTTTATATTGTCAGGTAAATGATTATAAAAATTTTTATACAATACAATTTGCCGGTTGTGCCGACCGTCCGGTTAGATGTGTGCCGCTCTGTCTACATCAGTTCTTCTTCAACTCTGCGAGGAAAACACATTGTTTTTCGGTCATTAGATCGTGTCGTTAGAGGGTAACTATAATAAAAGTTATATCATTTCTGGGACATTGCTTTCACTGATATTAGGAGGTTGGGTTAGTCCGGGATATATTGTTGGTACTAAATAATAGTCTCCTCGTGTTCTTTGTCAGTTATAGTGTTTCGCTCGCGGCCGGGAAATAACATGACAAGTTTGGTAATGGCGGCTTGTTGAAGACTAGCTTTTGTCGACAACTATGATGACGAATTTCAGAAATTATCAAATTTGTTTAAAGTGTAGTATTCCTTGCTTTGAAGAGGAAAAAAAAACCAATTTGTGTTCAAAAATTGTATGTTTTTCTAGTCTTGAAATATCATTGGCGAGTTTATTCTGAATTTTGACACACAAGGCCCATTTTTTGTTATTTTCTTTTTTGGTTTTGGTATGAGAAGTCTGTCCGCGTGTCTTAGGCTGCGTCTACTGTTAAATATGTTATTTATTCTTGTGAAAAAAAAATTACCCGTTTACGATTATCCGCTCTTAGAGCCTGCCCATTGACACTTCAGCTCACTGACTCGTCGAGCTGTGTCAAGCAGACAAATCCGCGGATCCACTAGTAATATCTATTTGATTTGAAAGGTCTTCTTGACCGAAATATTTATCCATCCGTAAGTAAAACGTTGTACGTTAATAAACTTGAAACTGTGCTAAGTTAATATAAACTGGTAATTAACACCGAAATAATACGAGTATATTAGTTACTAAAAATAAATATCCGGAATGTTCCAAAATTACGTACGAATTGTCTATTTTCAACCCACTGTGTAATACTAATAATGCAGAAATTAGTTCGTTTGTTCGTAAACTCTTCACTAGTAGTCCATGGGGTCATTTGCATTGCACGAGGAAGGCGTTATTAGTTTTTAATTATTTAAAAAAGGTCAACTGTGTGCGAGGGTTCCGTACAGATTATGAATAATAAACCTACTGAAAATCATAAAATTAAACCAACAAAACAAACTTTACTTTGCAGCTAAATTACATACCCGCATATCCCTATCGGCAGGTACTCAGTTTGGTTGGTGGTAGGGCATTTTTTATGTCTACTTGCTTAGCTAACACTCTGCGAAGTCTGCTGCCAAACAGCAGAGATAATAGCACTGTTGTGTTCCGGTATGACAGGTCCTCATTAGCTTGAGTCTTCAGCATCCAACGGAATATCGTCACTTACCATCAGGTGAGATGCAGGCCAGGTGCAAGCTCATCAAAAAGCGTCATTTTTAAATAGATTACACAGAGGTCAAAGCCATCCGTTTTGTAGAAGGGTAAACCCCCAGTTTCTTTGTACGATATAACCCACGGGAAGAATTTCATTCAAAGGCTACGGCTATGTTTTGGTTCGTTGTAAAAAGTAGTATAGCAGCAATATTTATCACGAGCGGAGACGCGACCGATTGTTAGTTAATTAACGAGATCGTTTTAAATTGAACGACTCGCCCAAAATAGCCTGTTTTAAGGGGATGGTCTTACAATTTAAATCAAATAAAAACACACCAAGAGACCAACAAACCAATCTAAAGAATGCGCCTCGATTTTCGGTATCAATTTCGTTTTCCAGTTGCAGTAGTAGACGAGTACGACATTAGATGGCGCTAGTTGTATGTTACATCGCACGTATAAATAATCACGTTTGTTTTATGGGAGCTCCCTTAAATATTTTATTCTGGTTTTTAGTATTTGTTGTTATAGCGGCAACAGAAATACATCAGCTGTGGAAATTTCAACTGTCTAACTATCACGGTTCATGAGATACAGCCTGGTGACGGACGGACGGACAGCGAAGTCTCAGTAATAGGGTCCCGTTTTTACCCGGGTACGGGACCCTAAAAAAGAAGTATAATAGGTTAGCACTTGGCCAATGAGGCGCTGGATCTGCTAGCTTCATACCAGAACACAATTTTACGAAGACTGATTTAGCGGCAGACTTAGGTAACATTTCTTCCCATGCTACTGAACCTGCGGTACGCGAATCCGATTCACATTTTTAAACCGGTTTTATTTGACAGAACTTTTTGATATTGAATTGTATGTGTGTCTAAGACCTGCTTAGAGTCGTCCTAGTTGGTCTATTGCAGGTGTCTCACTCTTACGAGTATAATATTGCAATTAGCCATCCCTTGTCCGCACGGAAATCATCGTAGATAATAATGTATAATTATGTGTTTATTTTATGCACATTTACATTATTGGAAATGCTTTATTACGAATAACAGGAATTTTTTTATACGTTATATATATTATTATATGACGATATGCGAATCAAACTGGGTTTTAGTCACGTATAAAATTCACAAAACGCTGATTTTTAGCAATTTTCGCGATTTTCTAGTATCGAGTAATTTTCAAAACGTGAATCGAACTCCATCAAGATGTAAAATCGATCTTTAGCTAAATTTTAAGTTAAATCAAACAGTTATTTATACTTTTAAAAGCAGTAAAATTGAATTGGTCAACCCTCCGACTCAGTTATTCCGAACGGGTTTCCCCTTAAGAGGCTAAAACTCCTGAATCAAACATTTTATGACTGAACGCGGAACACAAAAGAATTCCGTGTATGATCCCCTGCCCCCTGAGGGGAAATAGGGGGATCTACCCCCCGTCGCCATTAATTACCTTCGTATAAAGGCCGACACTGATTGGAAAACTTTAGCCTTTGATCAAAGTTTTCATATTAATTGCTATATTGTCGCTTAGAAGTAAGTATTCGTAATGGCCGATTCTAGTTTTGCACGATCCTCTTTATCCTCATTCAAGAGGTACTTCCCTCTGACGCGTTACATACAAACATATTTTGATCCACCACGTTTCAGCAAGCAATAGTACCTTAGTTGGGTAGAGCGTCAGTGCTTGAACAATCGAGGTCTGGGTTCGATCCTGGCTCGTACCAATGAGTTTCTTTGTTATTTATATACGAATGATAAAAATCATTACCATTGGCTTTTCGGTGAGAACATTGTGAGGAAACCCCACACTCCTGAGAAGAAATTCAAAGGTGTGTGTGAAGTCTACCAATCCGCACTGGTCCCGCGTGGTGAACCATGTCCCAAACACTCTCTGTAGGAGAGTAGGCCCGAGCCGGCTGTTGATGATGAAATTTGACTACCACAGAAATGATTATTTGAGATTCGAATTCGAAAAAGGTTAAATTTTTTTATGGACAACTGTTTGAAATAGGACCATTTTGAAAGTGAAATCGTCGATCAATCAATTGAAACTTCTTTCTTGGTAAGTCCTACGTGTAACTTCATGAGAGGCTCATAGGAATAAAACCTTCGTAAAACAAAGAAGCTCCTTATAACATGGTTCTCGTTATTACATAGCAACGGCTGCCCTTACAATTTGATTCGAGGAAGCGAGGCCGAAAAACATCCTTGAATTATCTAAATATCTGCTTATGCAAGAGCAAGCGTACTGAACGATCTGGCGACATGAGCTCTTCCTACAAAACGATAGTTATAGCGATTTATGAAGGCTCTTCATCCAAGGATTATAGTGCTCTCGTATTTTTATGCAGCGTTAAAAGACATTTGTATAAAAATACTTCTTATTGCTGTGTGGTTATGATTATTTTCTCTCTGCAGTATGTTTAATATCACTGACTGCAGCAACAGAAAGAAAAAGAAACGAAATATAAAGATAAATTAAATAGGTTACCACAGTCAATGCCATTGGTTATTGTGTTTCATTTTGCTTTTATTTTTTAGGGTTCCGTACCCAAATGGCATAAAACGGAACCCTTATGGATTCGTCATGTTTGTCTGTCTGTCGGTCCGTCCGTCACACTCACTTTTTTCCGAAACTATAAGAACTGTACTGTTGAAACTTGGTAAGTACATGTATTCTGTGAACCGCATTAAGATTTTCACACAAAAATAGAAGAGAAAACCACAATAAATTTGGGGGGTTCCCCATACTTAGAACTGAAACTCAAAATTTACATTTCATTCAATCAACTCAAATATATATTAAAAAACAAACACTATTATTAAAACATCGATCAAAGCCACAACGAACTACAAGAACTGTTATATTATGTTACTTGCTGCTACGGAAGCCTTCATGGGCGAGTCCGACTCGCACTTGGCCGCTTTTTTTATTTGAGGTAAGAATATACGAAATTGACGAAAAATCTGAAAGAAAAAACTCTTTCAACTAGCTCTACCTAGGTCTACCAGAACTGCTAGATTACATCCCTACTGAGTTGTCATTCCACCATTTCGCACGAAGCGTTACTTCGTCATTTATTCTGCTTATACTCGTAGCTAAGGATTGAATTCACTGTCAGCTTGTTTCCTGAGTGCTACAACTTGAATGTCTTCAAGGCCAGAGTGAACAGAATATTTGTAGGCAACGGTGCACCATTCTAGACTACATAATCATCACTATCTTTCGAGATTGTGGTAAAAAAATGTGTTTACGTCTCAGACTGTATTATATACTCAAACACAAGTATCTGTTCTCTCCTTCCCACGCACGTCACACACTCTCTGGCCTCGTCAGTCAGAACACCAGCGCTGTGGCCTCATTGCAGCACATGCTGAGACGATTTTAGCAATACACTACAACACAACCAAATTTTATGTATGTTATATCATCATCATCATCAGCCGGGAAACGTCCACTGCTGGACATAGGCCTCCTAGGTATGTTATATAGTTTCAATATTTTGTTTATCAGTTGTAAATAATATTTTTTTAATTAGTTTTGTTTTTCGCTGTTTAGTTTGATAAATTTTTTACTGTTTTTTTTATCTATGTCTAAAATAGAGCTCGCTGATGACCGGACTGCCTTAACCGCTTTGCGAATATCTTAATAATACAATCCGACCACTTTCTTTGCGTTTTTTTTTTAATTTAAAGAAGCGTCAGGGGTAAAAAACCTACGACTCTGTAAAAAATATTCAAAGAGATTTTAAAGTTTGCCGAGATGTTGATAATGTTGGTAAAGTAATATTTAATCAGTTGTTTTGTTGTGAAAATAATAATAATTCTGGTTACTTCTTTGAGTGTTTTTGTAATAAAGGAGAGAAGAATGCCAAGTGCAAACCCATTCATAAAAAAAACATATTATTGGATTCTTATTATAAGTAGGTATATATATAAAAGGAAATATTTCCTCAGAAGTTTTCACTTCCGCGTAATATTTTCCTTCACCTTGTAGGTATACCAATAAAGCTAATTACGAGATAAGTAGTTTAAAAATAGAGTTTTATTTGAACAGAAAACATTACCATTTTTAATATTTCCTAGTGGCTTTCATCTTCACCTCACGGTAAGTGACGATGGACCGCCAATCAGGTGATATGAAGTACAATTGCAAACCCATCACACACTCAAGAAATATTTTATTTAGACTGTCATTGAACAAGCCGCAAATCCTTTAGACTTCCCTGCGTTTCAATATAGTCTGGCGCACCAATGAGCCTATTTTGGGCCAGCACCATTTTGGGACCTATTTCACATTACCGCTATCAATTTCCGAAGCTCCAGCCTAATAACCAACATGGAGTGCAGTGAGAAATACTGCAGCAGCTAGCGGGATGGCATCTTCGTAGCATCTGGAAACGTATACCAGATTTTGGTATCTTGGAAGAGACACGTTCCGCGAATGTATGAAGCCAAGGCCTGGTCTTGTACACTTCTATGTTTAAAGTATCAATGAAATATAAGTGTTCTAATATTTTTGAATATTTGTGTCTATTTGGGGGATATATATCTATCATCATCAGCTAGGAAACGTCTTCTGCTGGACATAGGTCGAGCCACTTGCATCCAGCCATTCCCTGCGACCTTAACCAGGTCGTTGGTCCATCTAGTAGGGAGACGGACCAGTAGATGTTTCCCGGTACGTGATCACCACTCTAGAACTCTTACTCCCCATCGGTTATCGGTTCTTCGAGCGATGCGACCTGACCATTGCCACTTTAGCTCACTAACTCGTCGAGCTATGTCGGTTACCTTAGCATAGCTCGTTCCATAGCTCGCTGAGTGACATTGAGCTGGAAAACATACGTTTGTAATATTTTAACCATACGACCTATATCTCCGGATACCAGAAGAATGCAGTTTCGGTACCCATCTTACAGCAGTGCAAGCATATTAACCGACCGGGAGAGATTTACACCCGGGCTTACCCGGCTGCATATTGCGCTCCATTCAAATTTGCCGTGAAGAGCTCGCCCGGCTCCAGTAGAAATAATTGGCTTGAAAAGGAAGCCAGTTATCGTTCTCTCAAATTCTGGTTTCAATATCCGATAGATTCACCTGTCATTTTTATAAATATACTAGCATTTTTCCCTGCTATGCTATGCTATGCTTGTTCTGCCTATACTAATTTATCCCTAGGTATAGGTAATTTCTGTCTTCAAAGGTTCATTTTTACTAGAAAGAAAGAAAGAAAGAAAAAATTTATTTGCCAAGTACATAGTTTTTTACACGGTGTTTAGACAGTAATTTTTATTTTGTTCGATGTACTTAACCTGTCCACAGGTGTGCAAATATTATGAACATATCTAATAAGGAATTTAATTGTTAAAAAAAAATTATTTACATCGCATGTCAATTAGTAAAATGTTAATAATTTTGTTATTAAATAATTCACAACTCATCTTATTTATTTATGTCACACTATAATTACAGGTATATTTAAAATGATTAATGCTTATGATTTAAATATTCAGGAAAACTATAAAAGCAGTTTCCAAGAAGCCAATCCGTAATTTTTTTCTTAAAATCTATGCCGTTTTCTAATTGTAAAACCCTTGGGAGATGATTGTAAGCAATGATGCATGTGTTTAATCTAATGTTCATTCATTTTGATTCCGCCATCGCCATTCAAGTATCGATCCCATAGACGAACAGCAGGGCTCCACCAGTACGCATTTGACATCCCTATGGCTCGCACTAAGCGCTTTGCTTCTAATTTTATCATGCGTACAGCCAGGGAGTGGAACGCGCTGCCGGCGTCTGTATTCCCTGAAAACGATAACTATAGGCACCTTTTAGACCAACGCGCACCATCGTAGGCCACAACGTCGCTTACCATCAGGTGAGATCGTGGCCAAGCGTTCATCTATATGTAGTTTAAAAAACATTTTATAATGCAAGCTATCTCTTATATAAACTTAGAAAATATAACCGTCGGTTAGTATATGAACTAACTAATCTTATCTTATATATATACGTTAAGACAGGGTTTTCTCTATCACCACCAACTCCGATCAACTTCCCGTTGGGGTAGTGAATACCCCTTGGTCTCCTGCTGAAAGTAAGGGAGCTTGGTCGCGATGGGTGGTTGTCGATGGCAAAAATGTGAAAATATATATCTGTCCTAGTCTAACTCATGTGAACATCACATGAGAACTTCTGAAAAGTTCTGTAATGATCTAGAAAGATTACATTTTTGTGCGAAGCCGCGGCGGGCCGCTAGTAGATAATAAATTAAATAACGGGCTTATAGGCATACCCAATCATTATCCTTTTCCGATCCTGCAACAGTCTCCTGAAAAATAAAATGTTATGATGATCAATGACCTCTTATGAGCCTCATGTCTAGCATTGCACTTATGCAGCTTGTTATCATTGGCGATAGAGCATTTTCTTTATTATATAATCTGGTAAACTCCGGATTATTCCGGATTGTTGCCCAAGTCTCGCGCGCAGTCCAAACAATCAGTTCGAGCGCTACTGCTCGAAGTTTTAGTTTCCAAAGCATTAAACTGTGTTAGTTTGAGAACCGCTGGATTAAATTTTACACACAACTTTGTTTGAAACAACAGTTGTAACTTTGTAGGTCTCCATTGAGACCTGCAGATGTGCGGTTTGAGACACACCGGGTAAACCCTCGAAGGCTGCCGGACTACAATGCAGGCATGGTATAAAATATTGCTGTTTCTTCCAAAATAATGTCGGAAGAAGAGGCGCTGCGCAAAAAGAGAAACAACGCCAGAAAAATCAAGTCATTCTATTTGTTAGACTGTGAATGTGATGAGAAAACGAATTTTTGTGTGTGAATTTAACCCATGTTTTGATACTAATTCTACTATTCGGGGCGGAGACAAATTAAAAATAATAATTGTACCAGACGTTCCTGCCTTGTAAATGGTGCAACTAGCCTAATTTCCCTTTATTTATACAGATAATAAATATTAATATAAAAATATAATATCATCATCAACAGCCTATATACGTCCCCACTGCAGGGGCTCAGGCCTACTCTCCTACAGAGAGTGTATGGGCCACCAAGTAGGGATTGGCGGACTTCACATGCCTGTTCAAGACATGCAGGTTTCCTCACGATGTTTTCCTACACCGTTAAGCAATCGGATAATGTACTTGAATTGAAAAACAACTCATATGTACACGGCTGGATTCGAACCCGGAACCCTCAGATTGAGAGCCTACGCCTTATCCATTGCGCCACCGACGCTTCGCTTCAAAATATAATATAGGATCTCCCAATGTGTTGCTAGTTGCTGCCGGGTTATTCCATGCGCTTGGATTCCCAGCAGAGCCCGGATTGCGAGCTACTTATTGAAATATATGTATTATACACGTTCTTAGCAAAAATAAACCGCTGAGGATGGATGGTGCCCTGAATGTTGTAGGTTCGATTTTTTACTGAACATAGATCAACGCTTGTCCTGTTCTGTTCTGTCAATTTTCGAATCAAAACGCTCATGCGAGCCATAGGGGATGTCGACTACGTATTGGTGGAGTCCTTGAATGGCGATGGCGGAATCTACATGAATAGTTTTTGCGCGCACTCTCCAAAATGTAACCTATACAGTATAGAGACGCAGGCCAATTTTAGCCTGTGCTAGTACTCTGGTTGATGAGTTGTCATATATATGTTTAATCCCACTAACAGACAACAACTAGGACTGCAATTCACTGAAGAGAAACATCTTTACAAATTCTACAAAATCTCTAGTTCTAGCAACAAAGATATGTATCGAATGACGTCAGCAAAGACATCCTAGAAAACAAATGCACCTGGCGTTGTGTTACATACTGCGAAACTAAGCATTTTTAGATGGCGTTTTGAATAATAACTAAAAACAAGTTGTGATTCACTGTGAAGTTGTATGTTACCGAGATTCATTTCCCGACATTGCAATCCAATGTCCTATTTTTAGATAGTTACTGCACTAAGTCAGCTACCCGATTTGAAAAGATGAGTAATTCAGAAGAAACTTTTACCGTGTTCAAAGTTTCATACTAAATTTCTGTTGCCATAATCTTTTAAAATATAATAGCTGGATTTGTGTAGCTATCTAAAAATAGGACATCAGATTGTGATGTCGCGAAATGAGTATCATTAACGTACAACTTCACAGTGAATCACAATTTTCATTTTAAACACTTTATTTCGATTATTGTTCAAAGCGCCATCTATGAACCGTTAGCTGCGTAACTGCTATTGTAGCTAACTATAAAGTTGTAAATTAATGATATTTATTTCGCGACTCTATAATTTCATCTCCTATTTTTAGGTAATTACTTATCAAAGCTAGCTGTTCTATTTTAAAAGATTATCGCAACAGAAATGTAGTATGGAAGCAATCGGAGAGGGATAACGTTAAGACACAAGTTCAGCTGTAATTGTTTACCTAATAACGGTAGTGGAGACGAAATCAACACTATTTACTTTGAAAACGACGCCATTTTCTACGCGGGACTGCAGAGGCAGATTTTTCTTGTCTTGGCAGATCTCCAAAAGGCAAAAACAAAAGTTTTCGGTTCGCACCGGAGTGTCGGGGGTATGACCTCATAATTGGGTGCTGTTACCAGCATTCCATAATTACTTTTTGGCACTAAGAGCAAGCTCTCTGGACTACATTTTTCATGTTCTTATACATCCATACTAAAATTATAAGTGTGAAAGTGTTTTTGTCCTTCCTTGTCGTCGTAACGGAGATTGCGGACGAGTTGATTTTTTTATATAGGGATAGTTAAAGGCTCCTTTTTATCTTGATCGAACAGTTGGTTCCCATGGGATAGTTCCTCAACCTTATAGTATACTACTTATTACTATGTTGCAGATGTTTTTTGTATATTAAAGGGAATTCACCCAGAATGCTTCCATACTTTACTGTTGCCATATTCTTTTAAAGTAGAACAGCTGGCTTTGATAAGTAATTACCTAAAATAGGAGATGAAATTATAGTGTCGCGAAATGAATATCATTAATTTACAACTTTATAGTTAGCTACAATAGCAGTTACGCAGCTAATGGTTCATAGATGGCGCTTTGAACAATAATCGTAATAAAGAGTTTAAAATGTAAATTGTGATTCACTGTGAAGTTGTATGTTAATGATACTCATTTTCGACAATCTGATGTCCTATTTTTAGATAGTTACTACACAAATCCAGCTACAATATTTTAAAAGATTATGGCAACAGAAATTTAGTATGGAATGTTGATGGAGATGGATCGTCTTTAGCAGTGGAATAATATGATGATGGTAAACGAATTAGAGACAATAGGTGGGATGCTGTAATATAGGTAGACGCGTCAATTCTATCCAATTCTCTCCCAATTATCAGGCTGGAACACATGCGGCTATCTCCTTTGAATTAGGGCCATGTCTGTTAAAGTTTTTTTTAAGTATGAAAGTTTTGCACTTGCCGCACCTGACGATAAGGCCGTTGCGAGACGTTGATTCTTATCTCTTTCATACTTGGAACACAACAGTGCTATTAAAACTGATGTTTGGCGGCAGACTTTAGGTGACATGGTAGCTAGCCAGGCATACCTATCAGATAGCCTACCACCAACCAAACCGAGTACTGATAGGTATCGCCACTGGGAATCGAGCCCGGGGCTTGCGGATTGTTAGTTCAACGTTTAGTCAATAAGCTACGGATTTTGAAATTCATGAAGATCATCATCGTGTGTAGCTGTAGCCGACCCCGTGGCTTAGTGGCTACACAGATCTAACAATCCCGAGGTCCCGGGTTTGATTCTCAGTGGGGGTACCAGTAGATAGTTAGTTTTGGTTCGTGGTAGGGAATTTTCTATGGCTTCCGCCAAAAAGCATGATTGATAGCACCGATGCGTTTTGGTATAATAGGTATTAGAGCCAGTGCTTCTTCAGTCTTGTGGGTGAGCATGGTTTTCATCCAACTGTCTTGTGGTCATAATCAGTGCATTTATCATGAGTAAACGCAGGCGATAACATATATTACACACACACACACACACACTCACTCACTTCTTTTACTATAGTATAATACTAGATAATGTACAAAATATCATATTTCTTATTACTTATAAAACACATGTCCGGTGGTGGAGGCCTGGTTCCTGTAGCACAGGGGATCCTAGTCCAGGAGCCAGTCTGCACAGTCACGAAACCATAGAATTAAGCGATTTTATAATTAATATGTACAAACTTTGCAGAGAAAAAATATATATGATTTTATTTATTTATTTATATATCGAATACTATCGGAAATGCTGCTCAGTCGAGATGCGGGTGACAAGGACAGAGAGATACATAACGATACATGTTATCGCCTGCGTAAACTCATGGTACGAGTAGATGCACTTTGAGCTGTATGATGGTCATATTCAATAGACGAGTGACTCAGAACTCCTTGGCCAAGTTAAATAAACATCTCGAATCTGATCCATTGTTCAGCCCTACCACCAATGCTACCACTAAACGCACGGTTATCCGTTCCGAGGCCGTAACGACCGGGATAATCGGATGCGCGTGTATTTATCGGACAATTCCACGGCGCGAATTGTCCGATAATGCGCGCAGAATGTACGCAGGTGTTGATAGGATAGTCGGACATGATTGATTAGGAGTACACTGCGAGTTCGCGTACGTGATTATAGTTTCAACCGACTTCAATAAAGAAGGAGGTTTTCAATTCAACGCGTATCTTTTTTTGTTTGGTTGAACGTACTTCAGAGGTGGTCTCATATAAATTCTATCGAAATCATTGATCGCTCTTTGAGAAAATCAACAAAAAACAAAATTTAAAGTCAATTGAAGTCGATTTTTAGTTCTTTTTGAACGCGTTAAGAGGGTATGCTGTTGTCAAAGCGCCCATGCAAACGTAGTCCAGTCATATTTTGAGTATTAAGCTATGAAAATCTATGAAATTTTAGAGACACAATCTAGAAAAAAATATATGGGTCGGTGGTGAGTCAGATTTTCGTTTAAATATATACTTCCAGAGTTACAGGGCATCAAAGTATTGTATTTTTCGGTAATAAAAAGCCCCAACTTTGAACCTGTTTTACAAGAGTATGAATCAATTTGGAAAAACCACCGACTTCTGAAATTTTATTAATATACTGTATTGAAAAAATGGCTACATAATATACTGTACATAATATACCTTCAAATGATCACGGCACTGTGAAACATCCAAATAACGGGTGGATAACTTCGCGTAGTGTATGCTGTCTCACCGTACGCGCTCGGGTAGGATAGGGCTCGGATAGGGACAGCTACAAAACAATGCAACCTTGAACGCGGCCACGTGCTCTAAACAGACAATCCTCTTAAGAGGCTATGTTGGTAAGACCACGTGGTCGGTTTCAAGGTTAAATTGTTTTGTAGCTGTCCCTCTCCGAGCCCTATCCTACCCGAGCGCGTACGGTGAGACAGCATACATTATGCGATGTTATCCACCCGTTATTTGGTTGTTTCGTAGTCCAGGGATCATTTGAAGGATACAGTATATTATGTAACCATTTTTTTAATACAGTATACTAATGAAATTTCAGATGTCGGTGGTTTTTCCAAATTGTTCTAAATTGATTCATACTCTTGTAAATCAGGTTCAAAGTTGGGGCTTTTTATTACCGAAAAATACAATACTTTGACGCCCTGTAACTCTGGAAGTATATATTTAAACGAAAATCTGACTCACCACCGACACAGATATTTGTTTCTAGATTGTGTCTTGAAAATTTCATAGATTTTCATAGCTTAATACTCAAAATATGACTGGACTACGTTTGTATGGGCGCTTTGACAACAGCATACCCTCTTAATTATGGGCGTATACAATCCAAACAAATTCATTTTTACACAACATCTAGAAACATTCAATAGATAGGGCTGGCGCAGAGAAGACATTAGGGAGGGTGGCGCATAAACTGGTCAGGCTGTAGCACCTGTTGGACGCCGTTCCACAATGACCACTAGTTATTAATTTCGCAGACGAATCTGTTTGGATATGAGCACATCAAGGAGAACAGTCTCGTGTCTTTCCCCCTCTGCATACCCCCGCAGTTGTGCGTCATCATGGCGTTGCGGTCTTCCTCCATGATCCAAGAGTCGAAACCAGCTTCTTCTGCCGTTTGACCTGGCGAAGTAGAGGGATCATCATCATCAGCCGGAAAACGTCCACTGCTGGACATAGGCCTCCCTCATGGTACGCCACATCGACCGGTCCCGAGCCACCTGCATCCAGCGACTCCCCGCGACTCTAACCAGGTCGTCGGTCCATCTAGTAAGTAGAGGGATAGGGTTATTTATTTCAATATTTATTGAATACATATGACAGAGAAACTACTTACAATTTAAGTGGGGTATTACAAGATACGTAACTCTTATTTACAGACCGACAAAGCAGGACCAAATTGGGAGTGTGCCGCCATCTTGACAAAAGAGGTGTTTCAAATCCGGTATGCAATTTGTAAACTCATCATCAACAGCCTATATATTTTATTATGTCCCTACTATAGGCGTTTAGACCTACTCTCATACAGAGAGTGTATGGGACACAGTCCACCACGCGGGACCAGTGCGGAGTGGTAGACTTCACACAGACCTTTGAATTTCTTCTCAGGAGTGTGCAGGTTTCCTCACGGTGTTGTCCTTCACCGAAAAGCCAATGGTAATGATTTTTGACATTCTTACAAATTGGAACTCATTGGTACGAGTCAGGATCGAACCCAGACCTCGATTGTTCAAGGATTGACGCTCTACTCAACTGAGCTACCATGGCTATTATAAAATTTGTAAACTAGTAAATAATTAGAAAAAAATTACTTACAAATAACTGCAGTTTTAGTAGTTTTTATTTGTAACAAATCATAAACTAATTTATTATTAGTATCTTTTGTCCGCGATTTCTTCCGCGTGAACTTTAGATGTTATCCCACGGGAACTGCTTGTTCGATCGAGATAAAAAGTACCTTATGTCATTTTGCGACCCTTCCACTACCACTATACAAAAAGTCAAGTCATTTTGACTCTCCGTTGCGAAGCAAATGATGAACAAACAAACAAACTCATTTTCGCACTTGTAACAGTATGGATTCAAAGGTACCTTTGTCCATCTCTGCTTCTGTCTCTCTCTGTAACTTTCGTGCCTTTTCAAGACTAGCTGCCACCATGTTACTTAAGTCAATGGGATCCCAGTATGAAAGGTACTAGCTTGCGGCTTCTGGGTTAGCACTCTTTCCATCAAACGACCTTATCGTCACTTACCGGTGAAATAAAGGATGAGCCCATGAAACGGTAAAAAAAATACCTTCCAGAGTGTACCATATCCCGCCTTCAGACCACCGAGCCAGCCCCACGAATATGTGTGAAGCATCAGAATGCACATCCAGGATCTCTTTAAGAACCTGGCAAAAGAAAACTATTAGACTATAAACTTGATGATGTCAAAGTAACTCAGGCTTGCATTAATCATAGACATAGACATATTTTTATTGACAAACACAATACAGAAAGACAAACAAGATTCAAGAAGAAATAAATACAAAAAGAAGCCACAACAAACAATACAAATACAGTAAAACATGAACAAAAGAAAAGAGAACACAAAATAATAATAATACATTTGTGTTGTATTGCGCTTGTCAACTGGGAACCGAACTCATCATGTGCTGCAGCACAGACCGCAGCGATGGTTTTCAGTCGAATCCTGGGATGGCGTTAATCATTCTCATCATCAGCCGGGAACCGTCAACTGCTGGATAGACCTCTTCCATGGTATGCCACTTTGAACAGTCCCGAGCCACTTGTTTCCAGCGATCTTTGTTGTCGTTCAAATGCAATTGCCATATTGTGCCAATTGCCACTGAAACTGCAGTGGCATCACTCTCTCCGGCTGATTCTATTTCATTCTTTCACCACAAAGCAATAGCCATAAGCCAACTAGCTAATAAGCTAGTTGCAAGTAAAATCTTAACAGTCGGAACGCTTTGAAATTTTCAGAGAGTTTGTTTCGTTGTCTGCTATATCAAAAAGTTGAAAATTTAACGATGTTTGGGGACACCTTTCCTTTTTTTTCATGGTTTTTGTTCAATTTTGTATTAAATATATTAAGGTAGTAAAGAACCCTTCGTCGAATCCTACTCGCATTTGACCGATTTGTTTTATTGGACTGAATGAACGGAGCCGTAATTTAACTTGGCCTCGGTCGCGGTGTTGATGATGACGAGATGCGCGTGCTCAGCCGCGCAGGTCAGGGTTGCGTTGATCCAGGTCCGTTTCTCACTGTGGAACTTGTAGGAGCTGCCTGTCCGAGAATCGAACCTATATTCTGGGGTAATTCATGTTCAGATTAGCAAACTTACTACTAAATGTACTACGTAACTTTGTCCATATTTAACTACCGTCATCTATGGCCTTCATAGTCTTCACAGGTGGACTCGCAATCAAGAAGTACCGGGTTCGATTCTCGGTTTCGTCAGTGATATGGTATTTTCTATATCCGCTTGCTTAGCTAACATCATGATACCTAAGTCTTCTGCAGCAGGGTTTATAGCACTTTTGTGATCCGGTGTAAAGAAGAGTCAATGTCTTACTAGCTTGAGGATTCAAAGTAAATGCGTTCAAAAAGAACTGGAAACCGACTTCAATTAACCTAAAAGTCTACTTTTACTACGGCAAATTTAAGATTTATATCGTTTTCTGATGGATGCCGTTGTCAGAACTGGAGCAAATTAAAATGGAACCACACAGGAAGCACCACCTAAAAAGAATCATCTAAATCGAACACCCAGTCAAAAAATCTGAGGTAACAAATATTAAAAAAAACATTTTAAAAACATACCCGTTGAATTGATAACCTCCTCCCTTTTTGAAGTCCGTTAATAAAATGAAAACTGTACGATTTGATACATATGACGTTATCTGTCACTTCACTGGCTCGGCAATGCCGACGTGTCTTTTACTGTTGTGTTACGGTGTGAAGCAGAGCCAGTGCCTTAGCTTGAGAATTTTTGGTGAGCACGCCTTCCATCCAACTGCCTTACCATCAAGTGAGATAAAGGCCAACAGCAATCTCATTTCGCATGAAAAATATTACCTAGCTGGAATTCATGCTTTAAAACCAAAAGTGTTTTACCAGGTTCTGGTCTCTGACAGATACTCTTCAGTTCCTTGTAGCACACGTAAGGATATTGTTCCTCACAGCTGACGTCAGACATCTGACCTTCGCGATGCAGGACCAAGCAACTCTCATTGCTGAGCTGGACGGATGCTCGCGAGATGGTGGGATGGGAGACTGGTCTTCCTGAAAAGTACCATCATGAGCAGCCAGAAGACGTCTACTACACAAAAGTCTCCCCACTCTGATCATAGTCAGAATGGCAATTTTTGTGCAATGTTGTACATTTTATTATATAGGTAAAAGGTCTGAAAAACATTGGATACTCTTTATCCCAAACAGCTTCTCCTACTCTTAGATATTATTTCAGTGAATGTGTCTTACCATCAATGAAGTATTCATAAAATTTGTTGACAGTCATCCCTGTGAATATCGCGTTATTCTGGTCACCCTGCATTTCATTCATGATCCACTGTAAGCTGGTCCTCAGAATCTCGTTGATGGGAGATGCCAAGACGCCTCCTGTGAAAGGTAAGCTTAGCTGATTTATACACCAATGTTTTTGAAACTGGGTTGGTTAGCTTTCCGGGTCTTTGTGCCTGAGAATCTCAACTAATTTGGGAAAATAGGCGAGAATTGAAACCAGTTGGGGAAAATTGCAATAAGCGTGGTCAGTGTTAAAAACAATACTTTTTATCATGTTCCATCGATTGGTTCAAATCAACAATGTACGGGTAGAGAGAGCTCTTACATTTTTCTGGCTAACCGATTGACAAATGAAAAGATGAAATTAATTTTTAAAAAGCCTGGAAAGAAGACCATCACACCAGGAAGAAGACGGGTCATCAAGTGGAGACTAAGTCCAGGCAAACACACCGCACACGGCCTGTCATTGTCAGATGGCACGTAAGATAGCCAGGATGGCAGGGCAATCAGACCATGTCCAGTGGCGGTTCAGGACTGTCCCCCTGACTCCTCGAGTGATCCCGGATTGTCTAGGAATTGTTTGCACCTTTAAGAGCACACACTTACATAGAAGACCTAAAACACTGGCCAGCTAACTGCTGCCAATTCACTAAGGATAAAAATGCTTACAATCTCACGATTTTGATCCTTTTGCCTTGCAAACTAGAGATATCAAGGTTGAGGCTTTAAGGTTGTCTTGTCTTGTTTGGAAGTGAATCGTGCAACCGGAATGACGGACTTTTACGGTCGTAATGTAAATAATATGCAAGAAAGGAAAGTTACCTTCGCGGTGACAGATGTCGCTTGCATCCTTCCAATTAAGAGGTTCTCTATGCAGTTTCAGGAGTCCGTTCAGCTACCAGTTCAGTTCACCGGTACTGTCGTTGATCCAATACATTGGTTAGTTCTGAAATTAATGACCGCAAGGACAGCATTAAATGCAAATGTAAGGTCTAACTCCACAGCTGAACAATTCTTCTCTAAGTAGCTTTCAACGAATCCATGACTCTACTCTAAATCCTCTCCATGGCCTACACAACTAGAGGCTACACAACTGGATTGGATTGGTCCCAGATTTGGTTCCCAGCATCCTTCCTATCGTTCCAGGGTTCCTAACGTTATCTGGCGTTTTTATGTCCAGTGTTAATTATAGCACTTCATTGTTATATAAAAGGTGTGTACATTAGCCTGTCGATTCTGGATCAGGTTTTCATGTGAGATGAAGATTATTTGGCTTGATGCCTCCCTTATCCCGTCGTTATCACCATGCTGTGCAGGCGGGTTGATGATCGCAGTAGGAAGTTGTCTATACATAGATGTGTGTCTCTTGATTGTCTTTTTGTTTCCTTAATAAATAAATAAATAAATTTTGTTATGAGTAGGGTAGTGATAGATTCTTACCAGTGGACGAAATGTAAACGAAAAGAATAAATACAGCAGTCAGTTGTAATATCCGACACATTTTTAATAACCTCGATTACAGAATGAAGCGAGATTTGCACATATGTAATGCGGTAGCACATATTCCTACTAAACACACGATAAAATAACCAATTAAAATATGCTGTTATAATTTCCATACAATACTATTTTAAGTGATTTGATAAGAAAGACTTATTGTAACGTCCATTGTTTCATTTATGAATATCAACACCGGACCTGATTTCATTCAAATTGGATTAAGGCGGTTCTGACGAAAAATGTTTCTAGGTTTCTGCAGGAACTGACCAAACCGTCACCATTTCAGCTTGAGCAAAAATGATTTCGTATGTTCGGGACGGCGGATGTCCGTCTGTTCTCCTCTACAGGTTGCATTTTTATGTGTGATGTCATGTCATGTATGATGGATTAACATTGGATGGTAAGTGTGTGCACCCAGATGCTTCTTTCTTTGCTTTCGTAACCTTTATACCGGAACACAAAAGTGCTATTAGCACTGCTGTTTGGCGGCAGACTTGTAGCATGGTGGTAGCTAGCCAGTCGGACGCCTTCCACTATATAAATATCAATTTCAATTTGGTCTAGTTGTTTTTTATGTGATTTCGTTTCCGTGGTTAGCAGAAATTTCTCACTCATTTATTTAGTAAGTTATTTCATCATGATTCGTTGCGCTGTCAAACAGTCAAAAGTTTCAAAAATATCCACTTTATGCCGAAAATGCCTACTATCAGCTGATACTCTCCAAACTGCTGAATCGATGTTTACCAAATATAGCTCAGAACCACCGCAGACCTTTTGGAGAAAGGCACTCCATTCGCTCGAGAGCTACGATGCCACAGACAGACATTGATGTCAAATTTACTACACCCCTCTGTTTGCATCAGGGGTTATAAAATATATAGCAAACTCCAAGTACAAATTATTATAAAAGCTTGGTGCACACAGCTCTGTTTGCGTTCGAAAATTGAGTCATGTCCTCACTGTGTTTGTGCGGAACGCTCGATGCTCTCATCCAGCTTGGTATATGAGCTAAACCAGCTAGATGAGCTACACGTGCATTGAAATAGAAATGGGGACTTGTCAGGGTTCCCATGCAGAAGGATCCTAGCGGCTTATGTTGATGCACCTCAAGGTCTTCGTATGTCTATCGCAGTGCTGTTTTTTGCCGACTTTAAAATAGGAGGAGGCTCTCAATTCGACTGTATGTTTTTTTAAGAGGGTTATCTGTTCAGAGCACGCGGCCGCGTTAAAGGTTGCATTGTTTTGTAGCTGTCCCTATCCGAGCCCTATCCCACCCAAGCGCGTACGGTGAGACAGCATATACTACGCGAAGTTATCCACCCGTTATTTGGATGTTTCGTAGTCCAGTGATCATTTGAAGGATACAGTATATTATGTAGCCATTTTTTCAATACAGTATATTAATAAAATTTCTGATGTCGGTGGATTTTCCAAATTGTTCTAAATTGATTCATACTCTTGTAAATCAGGTTCAAAGTTGGGGCTTTTTACTACCGTAAAATACAATACTGTGACGCCCTTTAACTCTGGAAGTATATATTTAAACGAAAATCTGACTCACCACCGACACAGATGTTTGTTTCTAGATTGTGTCTTGAAAATTTCATAGATTTTCATAGCTTAATACTCAAAATATGACTGGACTACGTTTGTATAGGCGCTTTGACACCAGCATACCCTCTTAACTCTCGACGCAAAAAGAGGCGTGTTATAAGTTTGACGTCAATGTCTGTCTGTAGCATCGTAGCTCTCCAACGGATGGACCGATTTTGATGAGTTTTTTTACGGTTCCGTACGTCAAAAGGAACCCTTATAGGATCACTTTGTTTTCCGTCTGTCTGTCTGTCAAGACCCTTTTTCTCGGACTTTTAGGGCAGTTGAAGTCGGTTCTTTACTGAAATGCCGCCCCGCAAACGCTGCCTGTTTTCAAACGATGCCGCCTCGAAGTCAAAGGGTACCGGCTGCGTTGTACAGTCGCTGTTGAATTTTATATCGTGTCATCGCAGTGAGGTTGTGTTTGTGACATTGCGGTGACTTTTATGTCACGCATACCCATATTTTGATAAATTATTTCATACCGTAAGCCGTGGTAGGTTAGTTGGGTAGAGCGTCAGTCCTTGAACAATCGAGGTCTGGGTTCGATCCGGACTCGTACCAATGAGTTCCAATTTTTTATTTGGAATTTATGTACGAATGATAAAAATCATTACCATTGGTTTTTACGTTAAGGAAATTCAAAGGTGTGTGTGAAGTCTACCAATCCGCACTGTCCCGCGTGGTGGACTATGTCCCATGCACTCTCTGTAGGAGAGTAGGCCTGAGCCCCTGCAGTGGGGACATGTATAGGCTGTTATTCGTAGGAACTATAAATGTCACTTCCATCAAACTGTGTTCTATGTTGTTTTATGTACAGACTGCTAGTACTGGTTACGGGTAAAGTGTCTCGGGTGATGCTGATGCTAAGAGAATAACGTTTTATGGAGATCCTATCTATTTTCAACGACCTTCTTAGAGCAGCTACACAGCATGGGGCAAACACACTATACTGCTTTAAAATGTATGATGGATTTACAATTGGCCTTCATCTGACCTGATGGTAAGTGACGATAAGGCGTTGGGTGGTGCGCGTGCGCACCCAGAAGCCTCAAGCTAGTAAGGCGCTGGCTCAGCTACCTTTCATACTGGAGCACAACAGTGCTATTAACACTGTTGTTAGGCGGAGAAAATGCTGTACCACCAACCGAATACCGATAAGTACCTCTGCTGGGAATCGAATCCGGAACCTCTGGATTGCGAATCCAACATTTAGTCATTCGGCCCCGGAGGCGGGTAAAAACTTACGTTCAATCTACGAGTAGTTACTATGAATTTTAAATTTTATTCTTTACAAAAATTGCGTAATAAATAAAGTATAAAAAACAATAACTTACTCTAGCACGGTATTATTACTAGTCTTGCACCAGATCTAGTCAACAAGTCAAGTGCTTCGTTCTAAACTGTAATAAAATAAAATAGCAAGACCGTCAGTTAACCATATGCATAATACGTATGCTATTTGTAGCTTACGTGAATGATATTTTCACGGAGCTTCTTGAACAGTCTAGAAAGAATGAAAAGAAAGAGACGGATCTAACTATCTCCTTCGAGTCGCGCAGCAGACTGTATAGCGTGGAAAGTTCTCGAAAATCACAAACGAGACAACGCGGGCCCAGTGCGGACTGCTAGACTTCACACACACACCTTAGAATTTCTTTCCAAGAGTGTTCAGGTTTCCTTACGGTGTTTTCTTTGATTCCGAACCCGTTCAGCTCGCAACACCATGAAGCGACCGCTGTAATGTTCATCTAAAGTAGGGTCTTGATATCCGCATCATTTTCCTTACAGAGTGTGTGGGTAGCTTTAATCGAAGACGCTTCACAAACACGATCCATCAGCCCATGACACCGCAATCGGGATCGGATTGTGACCGATAAATTGAATGTCCATCCAACTGTCATACATTTATTGTTGTTTTAACGCCATCTGTTGACCGGTGACAGGAGATTTCTCGGCGTACTTCATTTACACGCGAGGCTTTCGATATAGTGGAGAAATTCCTATTGTTGTCACAATACGGTGTAAGATTGTATTATTTTGTTAACACAAAAACTCAATTTTTTGGCTCTCTTCCTCACACATAAGAGTGAAAGGGTAAGAAACAGTATATCGACTCTGTATCGATCTCGACAGCTTTTTGTCTCAATTAATTTATTAAAAATTATTGCCTAAACATATTGAAATTTTAAGCTGTCTTAAAAAATTAATATTTAACCCACGGTTAATTTTTCAACCTTGTTTCATAAAGTTTCGTTGAGTGTAAATAAAGTAAAGTTTGTAAACCCACAAATTACCGCTTTGGATTTGGGATTTAATTTCTATCGATTAAAATATTATGAATCGTGTTTCGACGTCTGTATTATCACAGATAATATCCTCAGCAGTCATATGTATTTTCCCTTAAGTTCTCTTAAAAGTATGATCATTCGGGGGTTTTCTGGGTCATGGAACAGTCAGGAACAGACAGGATGTCGTGGTTTTGGTAGGAGGGCAGATTAGGAAATTATATGCTCTTATTGTCATGTACATAGTTGGTACTATCGAAGAAAACGTCTGCACTTATTAGTATTCCCTGATATTATAGGCCAACTGTACAGGCAGCGAGTGTAAGATAGTAAGTACAAACAATTACTGGAGTCCCGAATGTCTCACGATAGTGCGGCGCCGTATTTCTGGCTGAATGTGTAAACTTGTCCCGTTCCCGTGCCTGAATAGTTACACGCCGGGACAATGGAGGTGATGCCGTAGAATTAATTAATTCCGAACAAAGTAAATCTTGGGCCGAACTACGTACCTAATGAAATTGCCTTTGCGGCTTCTGCCACACTTCAGCCGTGCGTGGCGGCAGGCGACGCAATCAATAACACGAAAAGCTTTCATCTTCAGGCGCAGTCTAATTTAGCATACACATGCGTCTATAAATCTATCCTACTTTCGCACACGTAATCCGGCGAATCAAAAAACAAGACAGCAACATTTTTATTAGTACGCCGATATCTACCTCGATACTACACAATCTGTCAAAAATTGACAAATAACCGAACGAAAAATAGAATAAATTTATTTATAACAGTGTACAAATGTTTTTCTTAAATCTAATTAGGTTAGAATATTTGATCTTGTTACATACTAAAGCGTCTGCAGCTAAACTATGTTTAAAACTTGTGTTTTATCATACAGTGCCTCACACCTTAGAAAAGCAGACGGAACGTCTAGCCGCCATTATAAAATGGATCAATTTACATGCAATAAGCAAAACCACTTATTTTAAGTTAACAACACTGTGGAAGTGAATAAATAGAAGTTCAGTTTAAATGAGTTTCAGGGAACGTAAAACAATAATTAACATGTTAAACGAAATTTAGCGTGGGGACACACCCTGTCTTCCCTGTTCTGATCATCCCAGATCAGACCACATCCCCGGAGAACGTGCTGGCCGGTCAGAAAGATGCGCGAATCACACACAAACTCCATAAATCTGAGAGAGATAGAGAGAGGTTTGTCACAGTTCGCCTGCAGTTGTGCAAATCAAAAAGCCCCGCGACATGGTGACGCGATCAACTCGGATTTTTTTATGATCTAGGGCATTATAGATAGACCTGAACAGCAAAGCCAGGTGTGTCCCCACGCTTGGGCTTTATCTATTGGCTAGCTCTGTGGGTTTGATCGTTGGAAAATAATCGGGCATATAGTTGGTACTAGTAAAATCTGTCAAATGAGCTGTCATTCATCATCATGTATCTTTGATCATCATTATGGACAGGGCGATTGGGAAATTTCTCAAATTTCTCATGAGTACAAAATGATTAAGAAACGCTTTCATAGAGATTGTTTTCGAACTAGACTACGCGTAAAATATAAAACCAGTCAATATATATTAATCTGTAAAATGACCACAGTGACTCGTCATGTGAATCTTTGGATCAGTAGACGGTGTGATGGGTAGACAAAACAATTGGTTTTAATGTCGATCTCTAATTGGGTTAATGGGAAATGTTTGTTTTCAAGCAGTTGGACAGAAACTTAGTGAATGGAAGCTTTATACAGATTACATTTACGAATGATGGTTTTATGTGAGTTGTGATGTCGCGGATATCTGTATCGGCTTTAGATTGAAGTAGGGCACCCAAAGAAAGTCTGACGTGGCTACCAATAAGGGAGGTTTATACCCAACAGTGGACTTCTGTATCAGCACCCCTGGAGGAACCGTGCGGTGTGATATACATTACACACATTTGATTTTTATAAATCTGAAGTATGCAGGTTTCGCGGAGTTTTTTTTTTCACCGATAAGCCAAAGTTTTCAATCGCCTTCAAAAAAGGAGGAGGTTATCAAATCGACGGGTATGTTTTTTTTTATGTTTGTTACCTCAGAACTTTTGACTGGGTGAACTGATTTGGATGATTCTTTTTTTATTTGAAAGCTGATGCTTTCCATAAGGTCCCATTTCAATTTGGTCCAGTTCTGACAATGGAAGACATGAGAAAACCATACAAATCTTAAATTTGCTTTAATAAAAGTAGACTTTTAGGGCAATTGAAGTCGGTTTCCAGTTATTTTTGAACGCATCTACTTGTTTAATGTATATTACGCGATAACTCCGCCAGTTGTGAACCGATTTTGATGATTCTTCTTTTGTTAGGTAGTACATACTTCAGAGGTGATTCCATATAAATTTCATCGAAATTGATTGAGCGCTTTTTGAGAAAATCATCAAAACTAAATATGTATCCAGATCATTCTATCTCTCTAGGTGAACATTTATATGGCTATTGAACTCGGTTTTCAGTTCTTTTTGAACGCGCTAATAGCCAGATGTTATTAATACTTTGATTTGTAATAATGCTTATGTAAAAAAAAAGTAAAAGTAAAAAGTGTTTATTTTTTAAATAACTTTTACAGAGTTTTGCAGGGGCCTCCCAGAAAGTAGTCTTGTGTTGGAAGTGCACCGCGTCTTCCAGACGGATTTACACAGTATTATTTAAGGAAAATACTTATTATTATGTTAGTAAAAATTAACCTGTTTTAAATGTTATGGTTTTCTTTTAATCTTAGTTCCTATTTTAAGTTTGCTATGCTCATGTGTGTGTGTGTGTGTGTGTGTGAGTTGCGAGAAGAATTGCACACTCCTATGCCCTACGGATACTGAAGTTCCTTGGGATCGGTTTAGTGTGTAGTTATGTGGACAGAACAAATAAATAAAGCCACTTATTTACAATAATAAAAAAACAAAAACAGTATATTTACAAAGGGAACACTTCGTCTAGCGCCAGTCCGTGCGGCATGGTGCGCAGTACACTGGCGCTGTTGCCGCGCTGTATGGCGAGGCTAAGCCGCTGTGAAAAAAAGGCGTCAGCTCTCGGGTCACCCGCGGTCAGCGCCAGTCTCACGGACACGTCTTTCACGAACTTCTTCGGTTTCGTTAACTTATTGATGTTCGCGTTTCAATGCCACTTCCTCGAGGTTTACCACGATGATACACAGAATTAAAAATAATGTGTTTTGGGTTCCCAAACGTTCGTTGCAAATGTTGTTCTTTTCCCCTTTTGTTCAAATGGAATCATAGTTATTTATCCTTATTCCAATGTATAAATAGTTATTGTATAAATTCCTGTTTAATTAATTTAAATGCCTATTTATATTTAGGTTGCACATAGATAACTGGCCGCATATGTATATAAACTCGGATTTTCGTTAGTTCGTTACTTGGTCGTGTAGCTCGACGGGGAATATTATAATCTGGTGCAATGGGGTCCAGTTTAAAATTATTTATCATGTTTTTATTCATCGCCTGCGTTGGTAAGTGTTTAAAATACAATCGTTCGCGTTCTGTGAATTAAATTGGACATCTACGAATACATTAGATAGTTGTGCAGCAATGAATATTCGCCTGCGAATAAAAAAACCGGTGAAGCGCGTGTCGGGCCACGCGCAGTGTAGGGTTCCGTAGTTGAACTGGTTTTATAAAATGTAATTTTGAATGAAATTTTCATTTTGACCATTTCAAGAATATTTTATGATTTGGCCGACTAATACTCGTTAACCTGTAAAGCCAATGTAGTCGTGATATTTTCCTTTAAAGTTCAGTATATAAGCTACTACTGTGAATTTTTCCAGATTTTTATAAGCAACACTTTAGAAAATAGAAGGGCGTAAATATCATGGCAACAATAAAATATTTTTGAATTGAAGTCACAAATTTCAGGCATCATATGTAGAATTCCGTACCCAAAGGATGCCTACAGGACGTCACAGGGCTGAATTTTAACCGACTTCAAAAAAGGAGGGTTCTCAATTGAACTATATGTTTTTTTGGGATGTATGTTACGCGATAACTCCGTCAATTATCGATCGATTTTGATGTGTTTTTTTATCTTATTATTTTGTTGGTGTTAATAGAATAGAATACAAAAAATATTTATTTAAAAATTACAAGTTTTTGTTAATCTTATTGCTTAAAACTAATATACACACTCAAAAAATGATAATAAAGAAGAACAACTTAAAATTTAACATATAAACATTTTAAACAAAACTTATAAGTTTTAAAAAGGGTACCAGCTCAGCATGTTGCTGCGGCAGGAGGCCACAGCGCTGGTGTTCAGCCGGCACCTATCACGTAATTAGTCTTAAACCTCGTACATACATAACAATCTGAACGCTAGCTCCAATCGACATCATAAGTTTTTTGTATAAACAAAATATAAAACTAAACTATGTAACCCAAACGATCATCTAAAAACAGGTAGCTATATAAAATAAAATGATCAGTAACGCCTTGTTTTTGCAAATCTAAAACATACACTTCTATTTTACGTTTAAAGTTGGAAACTGACTGCAATTCCCGTAGAGGGAGAGGGATGTTGTTCCATATCTTGCTAAAGTACGGTCGCGGAGCAGGAAGAATTTCGTACAATGACCTCTTTACCTACTGACAGTGGTCACAAACATTTTTATGTGTGGTTTGCATGAAATATTTAAAGGATGGAAAAAAACTAGATTATTAAGTATATCAATTATTTATTTAGATTTTACATTACAGCAGTATCAAAATCGTCTTAAAATTATCAATTTGGTAGAAATAAAAAAATCATAAATCCGAATCCGATTCGTCTGTATCGGAGTTACTGCTTTCTGATGACGTCTCGCCTGTCACATTTATAACAAAAGAATCGACAGTTTTGTCTACATTATCATCTAGTCCACCTAGTTTCGATTCCTCTTTTTTAACGTGACTTATGCAATTTTGCAATTATGCAAAAAATCAACGAAACCACTTAACAATTAAAACACGACAACAAAAACTAACAAATAACAACAAACTAAGATAACTGTGTTTCAAAATTGAACGAGCACTAACGCATCCCAAGATGGAATGTCGTTCGTTATTCAAAAATTATGAATCATGTCAAATACTTTTCATTGCGACTCAAGGCCAACCAAAAAACCAGACGCAAACAAGAACAAAACTTACGGTCTCAATGAAACGGTTTACAATCCCTGGTGACAGCGGTCATTGCATCTGTGCGAGCGAGACGCATTATATTTACGCGGGAGTGACAGAGATGGGTAATAATAGGTCATTGTACGAAATTCTTCCTGCTCCGTGACCGTACTTTAGCTGTGTAGTTTATTTATTGTGCTTCTAGGTGGCACTGGGTTAGCAGTGCAGAAGGCTTTTAGCCAAGGGTATCAGTACGTCGACGAATTGAAAGCCTTCTTGAAGCTGCACACGGAACCCTCCACTTGGGAAAATGCGAGCAACAAGTGTGAAGAAGAAGGTAATTAAAATACAGTATTTAAAAAAAGTTCTTTGAAAATGTTTGATGGATTTTGCATTTTGGCTTCATCTCAAGTGATGGTAAGTGACTATAAGGCCGTTACAAGCGTTCTAACACAGAAGCCTCAATTTAACGAGGCCTTTCATACCGAGACACAAGAGTGCTATTAATACTTCTGTTTGGCGACAGACTTAAGTAACATGGTGTTAACTGGCCTGGCGGGCATATAAAATGCCCTACTACCAACCAATCCGAGTACCGATAGGCACCCCCCACTGGGAATCTAACCCGGGACCTTCGGATTGTAATTTCAAGGGTGTAGCTGTTAGGACACGGAGGTGGTTGAAATGACTTGCGCCTGTGACATGTGCGAGATGAAAACACGCGGAACGCGAAACGTTTGCCGGCGATTCCAAGGAAGCTGGCCTTTTTTCGAGGGGGAAATCTTTTAAAGACACCCGACTTCTTAGGAGAGAAGTCAAAGGAAGATGTGGAATTTCCATCCACTAAAACCCCCTCGGTGGTCATCGTCTGCTCAAGTCGAGGAGCCCTGCGAACTCCACCAACACTCCAGAGCTCCTCTCGCGCTTTGCTCCTCCCCTCAGCGATTCAGCCACGACAACTCGGCAGCTCCAGGCTCTAAGGAAGCTGGCCTAGTGACAAGAACCCTAGACCCTAGGTACTTTGAAAAGTTGCCAGATAATACTTTTAAAAGCTGAAAGAGACGCAAAACCTTTACTGACTAAATTTGACTTGGTACAGGCGGCATCCTGGCCTCGCCCGATGATGAGAAGATGATGTCCAGCATGAAGCTGTTGATGATAGATATGCAGAACAGTGACAGCCATGCAATCTATACCGGGATATCTGTCTTGAAAAACTATTTCATCCGAGGTATGTTTCTATACTATTTATTTACACAATCGAATCAAATTTTACATATAAAAAAGTATAACTTATATATGAACATCAATATTGGTGGACTTTTTTTAAAAAAAATTGTGGCTTTAACCAGTGGTTATCTAGCCAATGGCGAGTAAAATTAGGTGAACAAATTTTGAGGTTATAAACTATGCCGAAGCCATTTCTTCAGCTTTCTCAATAAAATGTATAATGTGTACATTTTATCGCTTGTTTTGGATTCTTGACGAGAATTTCAAAGGTCAGTCTTGGTTTCAACATTATTCGAAAGAATCCATATGCCGAATGTACTCGACATGATAAACTCTTCCGATCGCGTCGAAACCTTCGCAATTTTGCGTAATTAATACTATAACACCGTCCGTGACACTTTTTGCACTATATCACACCATTGTAACACAAAAACACACGTAACAGTATTATTAACGAATTACTAAAATTGCAATGAACCACCATTTTACAAGTTCGCGCCAAGAATCATTGGTGGACTTGTCTCTTTCTGATACACTGACATGTACACTCGAGTACAAAAATATGTATCCACTTTTGCACCATGTCACATTCACACCTGCTTGTTCCTGTGCAGTGAGTTGAGGGAAATGTCAATTAAAGATGAATGTGACATGAATCAGAAGTGAATAAATATTTTTGTGCTCGAGTGTACATTGTCGTGCTATGAGCTTTGTTTAAAACAACGTTCACGCTCTCTGTCCCGCTTTGGATTTTAAGAGGGTATGCTGGTGTCAAAGCGCCCATACAAACGTAGTCCAGTCATATTTTGAGTTAAGCTATGAAAATCTATGAAATTTTCAAGACACAATCAAGAAACAAATATCTGTGTCGGTGTTGAGTCAGATTTTCGTTTAAATATATACTTCCAGAGTTACAGGGCGTCAAAGTATTGTATTTTTCGGCAATAAAAAGCCTTAAAAAATAAAAAACTTTGAATCTGATTTACAAGAGTATGAATCAATTTAGAACAATTTAGAAAAACCACCGACATCTGAAATTTCATTAGTATACTGTATTAAAAAAATGGTTACATAATATACTGTATCCTTCAAATGATCCCTGGACTACGAAACATCCAAATAACGGGTGGATAACATCGCGTAATGTATGCTGTCTCACCGTACGCGCTCGGGTAGGATAGGGCTCGGACAGGGACAGCTACAAAACAATGCAACCTTGAAACCGACCACGTGGTCTTACCAACATAGCCTCTTAAGCTGCACTTTGTCGCCCTGATTATTACAGGAAGTTAAGTAAATGGGAAGTCATCTACATATAAATCCACAATATCTTACTGTGGTCCCCAATACGTCAATCGTGGTAATTACGACAAGCACACTAATTCTGTGTTCATGGTACTGTAAACTCTAAAATTAGGTCAAGAATGTCGTCGTGAGTCCAACAACATTTAATTCATTTAAAAATAACCGTGCCAGTTAGAAGAAGACGAAGAAAAAAACGCCACTTTGTGATTGTGAATATTGTATTTATATATTTATTCAAATAATTTTGACTTGCTTACCTATAGTGATAAAATTTTAACACTTATAATTTTTAAGATAAAGATATGACGAAATATATGCCTTACTTTGAGATTGTCAGGATCATTATTACACCAAAACGACAGTTTATTTCAGAAAGTCGCACTAAATGGGTAATTATTGTTAGTAAAGCAAAACAAGTTTAGGTCAGGATCGGGTAAAGTGGCAGCCGATAGTTTCTGCTTGTTTGGCATGTATGTGCAAGAAATTAATATAAACTTCATTACTCACAGGTAAAGCAATCGCCAATCTTCCCGGTGTATGGATGCCCAGTAAACTTAACAAGGAGAGCTGTATCGTGATGGACTTTGAAGGTCAAATGACTGAAGTTAGTTGCAGCGATAACTACCCACACGTCTGTTATAAACAACTTTGCGAATGTGGCATCGCTGATGATCCAGGTGAGTACAGCAACGGTCCAACAACTTTGTGAATATGGCTTCACTGATGATCCATTAGACTCTAACAAGGGTCAAACTACTTTGCGAATGTGGCATCGCTGATAATCCAGGTGAGTAGGAGTACAGCAACGGTCGAACAACTTTGTGAATATGGCTTCACTGATGATCCATTAGACTCTAACAAGGGTCAAACTACTTTGCGAATGTGGCATTGCTGATGATCCAGGTGAGTCCAGCAATGGTCCAACCACTTTGTGAATATGGCTTCACTGGTGATCCATTAGACTCTAACAAGGGTCAAACTACTTTGCGAATGTGGCATTGCTGATGATCCAGGTGAGTCCAGCAATGGTCCAACCACTTTGTGAATATGGCTTCACTGGTGATCCATTAGACTCTAACAAGGGTCAAACTACTTTGCGAATGTGGCATTGCTGATGATCCAGGCGAGTCCAGCAATGGTCCAACCACTTTGTGAATATGGCTTCACTGGTGATCCATTAGACTCTAACAAGGGTCAAACTACTTTGCGAATGTGGCATTGCTGATGATCCAGGTGAGTCCAGCAATGGTCCAACCACTTTGTGAATATGGCTTCACTGGTGATCCATTAGACTCTAACAAGGGTCAAACTACTTTGCGAATGTGGCATTGCTGATGATCCAGGTGAGTCCAGCAATGGTCCAACCACTTTGTGAATATGGCTTCACTGGTGATCCATTAGACTCTAACAAGGGTCAAACTACTTTGCGAATGTGGCATTGCTGATGATCCAGGTGAGTCCAGCAATGGTCCAACCACTTTGTGAATATGGCTTCACTGGTGATCCATTAGACTCTAACAAGGGTCAAACTACTTTGCGAATGTGGCATTGCTGATGATCCAGGTGAGTCCAGCAATGGTCCAACCACTTTGTGAATATGGCTTCACTGGTGATCCATTAGACTCTAACAATGGCCAAACTACTTTGCTAATGTGGCACCACTCTGAAACAAGAGTTTCTGAGGTTTGTCGTGGACCTTACAACCTACACGATAAAAAGAAGAATATACAACCGATCGAAACTTCAATTCTCATTTCTGTTTCATACAACTTGCACGCAATCCGAAAGCAATCTGAAACGAATCAAGTCTTTTAGGTTCTATCCGTTGGTATTTCTATAATATTAGTCATAAAAGGTATAACATTGTTGATATGTGACAGGATACCGTTACGAGAATCGCACGGGCAGCTTCTACAAGCTGCACACTGAGTCGCGCACCTGGATCAACGCAACATTAATCTGCGCAGCTGAGCACGCGCATCTAGCCATCATCAACAGTGCAACAGAGGCTCAGGTAGATCATCCTTTAAAATAGTACTCTTTGGAGCATAATGTACAAAACGCAAAATGAACACAACACGCAAAATGTACAAATAGTAAAATGTACAAACAGTAAAATGTACAAAAAATACCAGTTCTTCATTTATGGATAGGTGGCACCGTCGTAACACAATTTAACTGTCAAACGTATATTTTTCAAATAAATAGGGATAGAGTCACCAAATCAGATTGGGGTTAAATTGTATTTTAAACCATAAAGATCCTATAAAATATAAATTTACAAAAATTATTTAATTTTTTTTCTGGACTTTTACAGCTTATAAAGCCCGCATACAAAAATGAACGAATTTTTTTTTTTTATTTTAAATTTTGCTTTGTAATTACATTTGAAAGATTTTTTGTATAGGGAGTGGTCACATAAAAAACGTTATTGTACGAGATATCTCAAATATTATTGACGTGAAGTCACTCCCAGGTACCGTAGGTAGAATCACTTTTCGTCGGGTTATATTAGGAAAACTATAACTCGTGTAGAAACATGTTTAACAAGGCTATTTATCTTTTCACACGATCTCTCGAATGAGGGAATAATTTTTCATAAGCCAATAAGTCATCATCCCTACTGTTGTCCACCCACCAAAACTACTGCCACGATGTTTTATGACAGATCAATTTCGAGCTATTCAATGCCATCTATTGGCATCTTTGAGAACTCAACTGACAGATGTAAACGCCTCATTCCTGCACGTAAATCGCATAAAATATTATTATTAGCTTGCTTTTATTTTGGCAGAGAGGGGAACAACCTCAGTATATGTTGTGCTTTTTTGTTGACCAGGTACTCAAGGAAATAAGAGACACACACCCGGAAATCTCTTACGCTTTCATTGGACTAGCACGATGGGCTGAAGGGAGCATATGGCACACCTTGCAAGGTAGAGTATAAAAAGTATACTTTTGAACATATAAAAGAAAGGCGGAACTATATATACACCTCACTAGTGACGTCTAAATGTCCGAAACTTCAACCTATATTCTTTATATATATTTTTTTAAATATAATACTGTTCTCTTCTCCGTTTGTGGTACAACGTATTATATATTCTACTTATGTATTCTTTATTATTTTTATTCACTGATTCTTGTAATTTATATAATAATAATAAAATAATAACATTTATAAACTCTTCAGTACAGCTACTACTATGTATGTATACTCACTCATTTTTATATATTTTCCCACGATATATGATATTATATATAGTAATACGTATTAGTGTCCGTCGGGAGTCAAGGCTTCACTGAACATCAGTGCTGCGCTTCATCCACTCCCGGCTGAAGTGCAGCTCATGCGCTCACTGCGCGACACGGGCAGTGGCAAACTGACATCACATTTTTATTATTTATTTATTGAATTATTGAATTTTTGTGTATAATTGTTTATCTAAATTACTTGTTCTATTATTATCGTTTTAATTAGTTTATTTTTCCTTGTTTCTAGTATATAATATTTTTCTGTGTGTTTGTTGTTGTGTGTGTCGTGTTGTGAAAATGCCGAATAAATATGTGTCTATGTCTACAACATTTGTACAGTACCAACTGTCATAAATTCTAGATTGTTAGTTCAACAGTTAGCAATCAGACCACGGAGGCGGATAAGGGTCGAGAAAATACTTTCATGGGATATCCGCTTGTCACCGAGCAAACCTGTGGCACAGAACTACGCACAGAACGGACGTTCCCCGCCTCCCACCGATCCGTGATACCTCACCTATACACGCAAGAAAGTGACCCGTTCAAGGATTGGTTATAGCGCGAGCGTACTCACATGCATGTTGTATACAAACGTCATCCGTTCGATGTGTGGCTATAGGAACCGATATCACGACATTTATATGAAGTGTCCGGCCTGTGACTGTGGTTTTCATCTAATTGTAAACTACCTATTTGCACAAATAAAGTACTTTGACTGAGTAGATGCATGCGGAAAGCAAGCCGTGGTAGCTCAGTTGGGTAGAGCGTCAGTCCTTGAACAATCGAGGTCTGGGTTCGATCCTGGCTCGTACCAACGAGTCTTCAATGAAGAAAAAAGTCGTGAGGAAACCTGCACACTCCTGAGAAGAAATTCAAAGGCGTGTGCGAAGTCTAGCAATCCGCACTGGTCCCGCGTGGTGTACTATGTCCCATAAACTCTCTGTAAGCTCTCTGAGCCGCTGGACATATATAGGCTGTTGATGATGATGAATGTTTCATTTATATTATCTCCAGGACAAACAGCTGCCGAGGCTGGCTACGACTCCTGGATCCTGGACCAGGATAGAAATGGACGTTTCACGACGCACAACTGCGGCGGGATACAGCGCGGGGATGATGTCCGGATGTACTCTTTGGGATGTTCCAGTACATATCCATTTATCTGTGAATACGTCGCTAATTAACCGTATACATATTAAACTAATACGATAAAACTACACGTTTATTTTATTTACCTATCGTCCAGGAATATTCGGGTACTACGGGTCAATCAATTCTTTATTGTAATTCGAATTAGGTACACAAATATTTTCTTATGGTAATACATTTTATGCATTTACATATATGTATGCGTAATTCTATATATGTATACGGAACAAGCTATGCTCGGAATTTGTCTATGTGAGGAAATCCGTAGACGAACGAAGGTCACCGACATATCTCGACGAGTCAGTGAGCTGAAGTGGCAATGGACAGGCCAAATCGATCGAAGAATCGATAACCGGTGGGGAGTAATAGTTCTCGAGTGGCGAACGCGTACCAGAAAACGTCTACCAGGCCGTCCCCCTTCTAGATGGACCGACGACCTGGTTAGAGTCGCAGGGAGTCGCTGGCAGCAGGTGACTCTGGACCGGTCGATGTGGCGTACCATGAAGGAGGCCTATGTCCAGCAGTGGACGATTCCTGGCTGATGATGATACGTAATTCCGCCAAGTCTTACCTTTTCAGACGTAAAACATGAAGTTGTTTAAACAATATCTGAAATGCAAGAGTTTGTTGTGAGTTCGGTTACCTGCCCTAGCTGTGTTCTGTGACTGGCCGTCTTGCGTAAAAGTCGAGATGCGTCACTGCTGTTCCACGCTATTGAACAAAATTGCTTTCGCATATGATTTTTCGATCGTAAACTGTATCTGGATAAATTATACGCCCATATGAAATATATAGGCGAGCTAAGCTTCAGCGAATGTATGGGCTATATTCCACTACACGGGTCCAGTGCGGATTGGTAGACTTCACACACACCTTTGAAATTCTTCTCAGGAGTGTGCAGGATTCTTCTCAGGAGAACTCGCCACTCGAGAACCTTTGCTCCCCACCGGTTATCGGTTCTTCGAGTGATGTGGCCTGCTCATTGCCACTTCAGCTCACTGACTCATCGAGCTGTCGGTGACCTTCGTTCGTCTACGGATTTCCTCATTCCGGACCTAATCACGTAAAGGAATTCCGAGCATAGCTCGTTCCATTGCTCGCTGAGTGACTTTGAGTTTGTTTATTCGCCCACAATACGATACGATACGATACAAAAATTCTGGAAAGCTGTAAAAGCAGTTTTCAAGAAGCTAATCCGTAACTACGATACTAGTTTGTCTGTATTTCCGAGAATCCATAACCCCATGGCCTACTGCACAGTTGGACCCACAATCCGGAGGTCTCAGGTTCGATTCCCTGTGGAGATACCTATGGGTGCCCAGTTTGGTTGATGGTAGAGCATTTCATGTCTGCCTGGCTGGCTACCACCATTTTCCTAAAACTGTTTTATTCCTCTGCGGAAATTAGCAGAACCAGCGCTTTACTAGCTGAGATGAAGATGAGAAGAAGAATATGGATGAGATGAAGGCCAAGTTCAGCCATCGTACATCGTAAAAGTTATATTTGGAAAATGGTTTTACATAATTAATGCGTTTAAAAATAACTAGAAACTGACTTTAACTGCCCTAAAAGTCTGCAGCATTTATCCCCTAAAATGTTCACACTTAGAGGTAGAAATTATATTTGGTTTTTGTTGATTTTTCAACTGTCAAACTGATAACCTTATCCTTTTTGAAGTGGGTTGAAAATCGAAGCCTGTTCTTAGAATGTGTGAAATTTAATCGTTTTCTAAATATTGTACCTGTATGTTTGTTTCATCATCATCATCATCAGCCGGGAAACGTCCACTGCTGGACATAGGCCTCCCTCATGGTACGCCACATCGACCGGTCCCGAGCCACCTGCATCCAGCGACTCCCCGCGACTCTAACCAGGTCGTCGGTCCTCCAGGTATGTTTGTTTAGTTTATGAAAATAATAAAGGCGCATTGGGCGGGCGTAGGCGGGCGGGGGCAGGCGGTATGGTGAGCACGTGGCTCCTGAAAGTTTCCTCCATTAGTTTTGACGGTACCTCCCTGCAGGCAGCTGCGGAGGCACACTGAGGCCTCCGTGTCTGCAGGCTGGGAGTACACTGGGGATTCTCACAAATAATTCTATCATCATCATCACCCGAGAAACGACCACAGCGAAACATTGTACACCACAATTCCTTTACGGTCATCTGTCCATCTGGTAGGGGTGTCCCTCGACACGTTTCCCGGTACGTGGTCGTCACTCGAGAAGACGCCTTATTCCTGTCGAGTGATGTGTCACTTTAGCTCACTGACTCGTCGAGCTACATATATCCGGTGGCCTTCCAGGGAAAAATTCCCATTAATGCAAGAAAATAAAGTTTTTAATATTAACCACACGTATTCATGGTTTCATTTTAAATAACAATCAATTACAACTCAGTTACAATAACTATTTAATTTTAATTTCAAGTTTCCTTTGTGTTGTTTTTGCAGATAAAAATAGAATAACGATAGCAATTTCCTGTCCTGTATGGCTATAATGCGCGTATGTTGATGCTTAAATACATACTGTTTTATAAAATAAAAACATCGGAAAAAAATACTTGTATTGTTAGAAAAGATGCAAAATTAGTTTATATTTCAGGGCATTAACTCTGACGTTTGGCGTTAGACTTAGGCATGGTGCAGTGCTATTACAAAAACAAGATACAGCAGCAAAAATAGTTTTTAGTTGGTAGAAACCGTTTATGTATGAAACATTCGTAAGACAGCACTGCCTCTGATAATTCAGTATGGTCTTTCGCCGACGACTGCACTGCGATTTTCTTCACGCGTTTACAAAACGCGACACAGTATCGCTAAATACTATCGCGCGTTTACCGCGATTGGAACGCGTGACAGAAGTGATCCGAACGCGCGACAGAAGCGATCCGAACGCGCGACAGAAGCGATCCGAACGCGCGACAGAAGCGATCCGAACGCGCGACAGAAGTGATCCAAATGCGCGACAGAAGCGATCCAAACGCACGACAATCTTTGACGACATCTAATATATTTTACACTGCTTACTTCGGCTGGTTACACTTACGCAAAAACCAACACCAAAGAGAACGTGACCAACGACCAACTCGCAGCTGGGGCGTTCACAGGCATTTGTGCATCGATGGTGAATCGCGTTTGCCTCGCTATCAAAGAGGGCGGAGGAACGCAGGCGCGGTTAGCTTCGACACTGTATAGACGACACAATATTAGGTCTTTCAAAGATAAATACAAAAATAACTTACTTCTGTATCAAACTTATATACCACCAGGCAGACGGGTTATTCCAGCATATATATATATATTGATATATATATCAATATTTAAATATGCGACACATCCGTTCGCTCCGTTTCCTCAACGCCATCCCAGGGTCCGACTGTTCACCATCGCTGCGGTCTGTGCTGCAGCACACGATAAGTTCGGCTCCCACTTGACAAGCGCAATACAACACAAATTTATTATTATTATTATTTTGTGTTCTCTTTTCCTCTGTTCATGTTTTACTGTATTTGTATTATTTGTTGTGGCTTCTTTTTTGTATTTATTTCTTCTTGAATCTTGTTTGTCTTTCTGTATTGTGTTTGTCAATAAAAATACGTCTGTCTATGTCTATGTATATGCAAACGTACGCCAGCATCGATGCAAAGTGTCGCCGTAAGGCCAGGTCTCAGCAGGATTATGACCGATCACATTACACCATTTAAGTTACTACTTTTGGCTGTCATTTTTTAAAGCATTTATTTTGAAAAGTACATACATATTAATTTACAATACTTTATCTTCCGCCAAACTGAAAAACAGTTTGTTGCCGAGTAACGCTCTGTTCGATATATAATGCTATGTACTTAAAGCTATTCACTATCTATACCTAATATCTATATTCTATCTAAAAAAATTGTTTTAGCTTATTCTTTAGGTATGTTTTGCTAGTTTTGGGAGTTTCTCTCAGCCAAGCGAGCTCATTAAATATTCTTGGCACTATACATTTATTATTATTATTTTAATAATGGCTTTAAGTTGTGGTTATCTAGCCAATGACGAGTAAAATTAGGTGAAATTTTTTTGAGGTTATAAACTATGCCGAAGCCATTTCTTCAGCTTTCTCAATAAAATGTATAATGTGTACATTTTATCGCTTGTTTTGGATTCTTGACGAGAATTTCAAAGGTCAGCCTTGGTTTCAACATTATTAGAAAGAATCCATATGCCGAATGTATTTGACATGGTAAACTCTTCCGATCGCGTCGATACCCTCGCAATTTTGCGTAATTGATACTATAACACCGTCCATGACGCTTTTTGCACTATACGTATCACACCATTATAGCACACAAAACACACATAACAGTATTATTAACCAATTAACAAAATTGCAATGAACCACCATTTTTCAATTTCGCTCCAAGAATTTCTTATACATTTATTTAGCCTTTAACTGTAAAAGTTAACGGCTGTTGGCTGAGAGAACTTCCCCTTTCTAACGCTTGTTACACTTATAATCAAGAACCAGCAATGAACATTGAACAGAGCTTAAAATCTCATTTGTATCGTACCCGAACTGTTCCCAAGATGTGTCTTAGGAACAGGAATCATCAGAGAACAGCTAGTGCCGCCGGTGTGCCTCCATCTTAACAAGGAAGTATCGAGTTAACGACTTTATGTTTTAATAAATTTTAGTGATGACGCAACACATTCTCAAAGCTCTCGCGTGACGCGACAAAAAGGGCATTAAGTGAGGGTAGTTTCATGAATACAAATTATAGGAAAACATCGCGAGGTACCTTCATACGTAAAATGTTTCGCCAAAGAAGAAATGTAGTGACAAACAAGTAAATTGTAATATTTTTAATTTGACGAAACTTTTAACTATTAATATTGAAGTTGTCCAGCGCTTGACTTCAATCTGTCCTGATGTTAAGTAACAGTAAGGTCTACGATGTTATGCGTTGGTGTTGATCATGCATACAGCCAGGGAATGGAACGCACTGCCAGCGTTTGTATTTCTACAAGGATACAGTTTGGGCACCTTGATTTACACGCTTGGACAATCCTATCGGTACTCGGTTTGTTTAATGGTAGGGCATTTGTTTTGTCCGCCCGGTTAGCTATCACCATGTTACCTAAGTCTGCCGCCAAATAGCAATGTTAATAGCACTGTTGTGTTCCGGTATGTACGGTAGCAGATCCAGCGCCTCATTAGATTGAGCCGTCTGGGTGCGCATGCTTCCCATCCAACGGTTTTATCGTCACTTACCATCAGGTGATATGAAGGCCAAGTGCAAAGCCATCATACAAAAACCCTTCTAGACCACTGCGTATCATTGTCAAACACGTTGTCGCTTACCATCAGGTGAAATCGTGTCCAAGGATTGATTTATTTCCAGAATAAAAAATCTAGTCCTTGAACAATCGAAGTCTGGGTTCGATCCTGGCTCGTACCAATGAGTTCCAATTTGTTATTTGGAATTTATCTACGAATGATAAAAATCATTACCATTGGCTTTTCGGCGAATGGAAACATCGTGAGGAAACCTGCAAACTCCTGAGAAGAAATTCAAAGGTGTGTGAAATCTACGAATCCTCACTGGGCCGGCGTGGTGGACTAGGCCCCTGCAGTGGAGAGATATACAGGCTGTTGATGATGTCAACATAATCTAAACTTATATAAGTTAAAGCTTTTCTTGAAACACTAAGGTAAGTTAACTTATGCATGCAAGCACGAACTAATATAAAAGTTTCCCGTCTACGGAATGCTTAGAAGGGTATGTTCAGGGTTCTGAACAGCTGGTGAAAAAATGGAACCCACACAATCTCACTTTGGTGTCCGTCCGTCCGTTACAGCGGATTATCTCACAACTACTAATGCTGGAAATTTGGAACAGCTCTGGGAAATGGCGAGTGCCGCTACTGAAATAGTTGGTAAAATAATTCTGTATTTACTGTAAAATAGGCAAAAATTCGGGTTTACATTTCGAATTGAGTTACTCGATCGAGTGGGGTATCGTATGATACATTCTATAACCTATTTTTATTATTTTAAGTTTTTGACTTATCAAGAAAAATGATTATAAAAATACAAATCTTCCGAACTTTATAAAGTTAAATCTGAATTAATCACATCAGACGGGCCGAGCGAAGATAGAGATGCAAGAATCTCAAGATAGAGATATCTTGCATAGTTTTTGAGAAATCATCAAAAAACCTTGAAAAACCAACCAATGACCCTTATTTCAATGTTATAACATCTGTACTACAGTATAATTATAGTTCGGAACCCTCGTGTGAGTCCGACTCACGCTTGGCCGTTTTTTTTTATTGAGTCTAGGTGGAGGGAGCACTGTGAATTAAAGTTCGCACAAAGGGCCTAAATTGCAAGTGTTAACTTTTCTTGTCGCCTCCACGGGCAATGCTGGGGAATACATAAAGACGCCTCTTGTAGAACTTTAACTACTGCAGTTGGGGGACTTAAAGATGCTAGATGCGGTTCCATACTCAACATTTTTGTCGTAGATCTTTTCTTAGTCAGAAATTTGAGGTAACTTTGGAAGTGCACTTCATGTGTTCGCTTGATAATAACGCTATAGGCATCATAAGTTTTTACCGTGCACCTTAAACCCCTCACAACTCCGACCCCATAATTTTTAAACGTCATAAGGGTAACAAATATGTTTGTAACATTTTTCGCAATAGAGGCTATGTTGGTAAGACCACGTGGTCGGTTTCAAGGTTGCATTGTTTTGTAGCTGTCCCTCTCCGAGCCCTATCCTACCCGAGCGCGTACGGCGAGACAGCATACATTACGCGATGTAATCCACCCGTTATTTGGATGTTTCGTAGTCCAGGGATCATTTGAAGGATACAGTATATTATGTAACCATTTTTTTAATACAGTATACTAATGAAATTTCAGATGTCGGTGGTTTTTCCAAATTGTTCTAAATTGATTCATACTCTTGTAAATCAGGTTCAAAGTTGGGGCTTTTTACTACCGAAAAATACAATACTTTGACGCCCTGTAACTCTGGAAGTATATATTTAAACGAAAATCTGACTCACCACCGACACAGATATTTGTTTCTAGATTGTGTCTTGAAAATTTCATAGATTTTCATAGCTTAATACTCAAAATATGACTGGACTACGTTTGTATGGGCGCTTTGACAACAGCATACCCTCTTAAATATGCTTTTTTACGTTTTCGACCTCCACATCTCCGCCATTTTGAAAAAATTCGAAAAACTAAATCACACGATCACAAAATTCCTCCAGAGAATCGGTCGAGAGAACAGCCGGCCGGCCGGAAATCATTTTTGCTCAAGCGAGAAATGGAGACGCTTCGCTCGCGCTTCGTGTCCGCTCGGTCAATTACCTATGTATCAATAAAGTACCAAGTGCTACTTAAAACAATCCGCCGGCTCAGCTTGCGTTCAGCAGTGGAGACGTGCGTCTGCGTGGAGCTCAGACGCGCAACACAGGCGGTAAATCCCTAGTTCGATTTCCAGTGGGGACACAAAATCACTCCAGTTCCAGTCGACCATTATTTTTATCAGTTTTAGTTTGTTTTACCTAGCACTTTATTAAAGTTGTATATATTAGACGTGTCATGGATCAAATGAGATCTAGGCCACATCCAGTAAACCAGTAAACTACGTCTGCGGCGCAGGAAGCTCGGTTCTTTTTATTTTTCCTTTCTCTCTGCGTCGGCCGCGCTGTCGTCCGCCATTTTAAATGAGACTACTAATTTTGCATTAACAATATGCATTTTAAAATTGCAACAACTTTTAGAAGAGTTGCTACTGCTACTTAGGTGTCTTTGTTTAAGAAGTTTGCTGCATTCAGAAGTTACTAATTGTCCGTTACAGATCTTTAAAGTTGAGTACAATTCAATTTACATACGGGTATATCAAATATGCGCCCTTGGAACCAACTTACGACTTTGTTTTGGTTGCTGTCGAGACGGAGGGACCGTGGTGCTTAGAGGCCAAGACGTTTGTCCACGAACTGGGACGCCGCCTGAGGGAGAGGGGCTCTGATCCTCGGTCGGGATCTTTCCTGGTCCAAAGGATCTCCATTGCCATCCAACGTGGCAACGCGGCAAGCGTGATGGGGGGGGGGGGGGGGGGGGGGGGCTTTGGATCGGGACCAGATCCACGCGATTTCTTAGGTTAGGTTGCGTGTTTCTTTATGTTGTAGGTTTAATTTTATTACTAATCTAGCATAGTTTACTAACAACTATAATTTACTTCTAGAATATGTATCTGTATGACTTTATAAATATTTTGACAATAAATTCATTCATAATACATTGAACTATATTTACATATTCGTCCTCGTGAAATTTAGAAATTATCCCATAGAAACTTCGATCGGGATTCATAGTTGTATAGTTACCTGTCCGGCCATTCGCGTCGCCGAGAAATGGCCACAAAAACCACGTCATTCTGTCGCTCCGTTACGACGAGATGAAAGGACAGACAAACAAAATCATGTCGCATTTACAATATTAGTACGCAGTGGTATGCATTTATTCTATACTATCTTATTTGACTGTAATATACGATTAATTCGGGCATGTTCAACCTGGCTGATGGTGTCTAGTGCAGTAGGATGGAAGCGTGCTCTGCTCAATTAGCGGACACTTTACTATGATTACTGGAACACAAAAGTGCTATTAAAATAACTGTTATGAAGCGGATTTAAAATTCGTTGACATGTTATTTTTTTCTCAATTCTTGTTGTATGTTATGTTTACAGTCGTGGGATCAAAAAAAAATGAATGCATATACTTCCATTAACATTTTAATTAATAAGACATTCAAATTTAATTCCCGCAAACATTTTCCAAAATAGTGTAAAGCGACGATCCACAAATTGGGACCATATCTATCAAATGAACGAATTTCGCCCGCCATTGTCGGGCGCTTTGCTAGATCGACGCCATTTTGCGCCATTTCGTGTCATTTGTGACGTTACGGTTACAAATTAAAGCTATTTGTAAGTGTAGGCGGGGAGGGGGAGGCAGGGTGATCAAAGACTTTTGATTCCAATTACGTATTCGGACGGAAGTGTTTTTGTTTTAGTCTCTGACTTCCGTTCGATCCGGGCTCCACAAACTGTAGCGGGAATACTCGTACGTTACCTCCATCACAGTTTCATACTAAATTTCTCTTGCCATAATCTTTTAAAATATAACAGCTGGATTTGTGTAGTAACTATCTTAAAATAGGACATCAACAACAATAACTAGAAACCGACTTCATCTACTCTAAAAGTCAACAACAATGACTGGAAGAGATCCCTATATAGGGATAAGTCCGCCAATTCAACTTTTGTTATTGTTTATAAAATTTAATTATTTAAGTTGACATATGAATGAATAAAGAGTATTCAAACAAACAAACAAACAAACAATTATCCGCTAAATAAAGCACCCTTAGAGGTAGATTTATCATATTTGGTTTTTGTTGAGTTTCTCAAAAAGCGCTGAATCAATTTAGATAAAATCTATGTGGGACCATCTCTCAATTATGTTCTACCCCAAAAAAGAATCATCAAAATCGATTCACAATTGGCGGAGTAATCGCGTAACATACATTAAAAAACATTAATTTAACATTAAGTTAATTTCGAGAGATGTTTGCGGTGGGATAAACTGGCCTAAAGGTGAATAATTTTATCTACACCACTCGGCCGGTTAAATTATGAAAAAAAACATTTTCATAAGGCGAGCATGTAACTCTTTCAATGAAATATCTGAAATTGATTCAAATTTAGACCTCTTCTGTAGTAATGTAAGCACGGTGAAAACTAATCTGACTAAGAACTACCGGAACTACTTCTTGTCTGTTGTATAGTTGATACCTACGAGTATGTCTTGTATGCTCGACTATTAGTATTCTCTTTTGTTGTTCTGCTTATGTTATTATTATTTTTAATTTTCTTGGATGCTATTATTTATTTATATACATATATATTGACTTTAGTTTAAATTATTATTTAAGAATTTATGTTACTTATTAGTAAGTATATATAATTGTGAACTTATAGCTGATAAAAAAGCCATATGTGGAGGCTTGTCAATGGCTGTTAGTCATTAATTTTACACTATGTTCCGATTTTATAGCTGTAAGCCACCCTAATAAAATAAAATAAAAATAAAAATATGATACAGTGCAAAAGTGAGGATAAATTTACGTACTCAAGTGTACATATCGTCAGATAGTGACACAAAAATGTAAAATATCTTAGGTTTTGGCAGTAGCAGAGCCCAACGCAGCGGCGGCGCCATCGTATTTACATTATAGAAATGCGGCCGCCCATTTCTACGCGACCTCTTTTCCTGTCCGCATAAATTATCCTTGAGTTTTTCATTTTACGTCCCCGGCGGTGTCTTCAAGAAGCGACTACGTGGGCGTAGTTATTTCTTAAAATAATTCTGTCTGTGCTTTTGATGGCGATATTACTTGAATGTAAAACGGGACCTGGAAACTTTTGGGACATACTCGTTTATTTAACTTAGACAATAATAATGCTTTATTATAGTTTTATTTCAATTGTAATTAAATGAAAAATGTTTCATGTCAATTATACTCGTAGTAGTATAAGAGTTAGTAATCATTTCATTATTATTAGTCGAAGTTGAATTAGTCAGATTTTCCGATAATTTTCGATGCGTAGAATTCGGTACTTCGCGAATTTGACAGATTAACTTTAACATGGTCTTATACAACCAAAGATATATTATTGTTGTTGAACAATTCAATCGATCTGGACACTCGTCACTTGAAAGACGATATTTCGTGCGTTAACAAGTAAATGCGTTCAAAAAGAACTGGAAACCGACTTCAATTGCCCTAAAAGTCTTCTTTTACTAAGGCAAATTTAAGATTTATATCTTTGTCTCATGGATACCATTGTCAGAACTGGACCAAATTGAAAAAGGACCACACGGGAAGCACCACCTTTCAAATAAAAAAAGAATCATCCAGATCGGTTCACCCAGTCAAAAGTTTTGATGTAACAAACATAAAAAAGAGAAAAAAAGAAAGAAAACCGTTGAATTGATAACCTCCTCCTTTTTTTAAAAGTCGGTTGAAAAGAGATGACAATTGCCACATTTGCAGGCCTTGTAACTCAGCGCCCCGGTTTTTGACAACTGACATATTTGTTACATGTCCGCTTTTTTCCGAAAAGCATTAACCCAAATGACGCCTTTTGCTTTATATTGACGCAACATAGAATTGATATTTATCTCATTCTATCTTATGTCTATTCTATGATGTTAGAAAGGCGATAGCGATTTTGAGTTTGATTCGAATAATCTATATATGGAACCGCATATACATATATGCACAATCTCTATAAGCCGCGGTAGCTCAGTTGGGTACAGCGTCAGTCCTTGAACAATCGAGGTCTGAGTTCGATCCTGGCTCGTACCAATGAGTTACAGTTATGAAATTAATAAATGATAAATATCATTACCATGGGCTTTTTGGTGAAGAAAAACATCGTGAGAAAACGTGTACACTCCTGAGAAGAAATTCCCGCGTGGTATACTATGGCCCATACACTCTCTGTAGGAGAGTAGGTCTGAGCCCCTGCAGTGGGTACGTATGTATAAGCTGTTGATAATGATTTATAACACACTGCACTATATTCAACATATTTCGGTTTAAAGATCTTTATTTCTTAAAATAATTTACAAAATTCACTTATATAAGAAAAGTGAATGAATTATAATATACCATACAGAACTAACGTTAAACTAAATTAAACTAATATGAGTGATTAAAATAACATTGTTTTTTATTATAAATTAGACTAGCCTAATGTGTGGGTAGAATTTAAAAAACTATACAATACAAACTACTCAAGTGTGTCACAGAGCGTGAAGCAATAGATGCGGCATAGATTAAGCATATTTATGGATACAACCATAGGACAGACTCGCACACCGCACCTTGACAATTTCATTAAACATGCATTGCCTCTGTTTAATCACGACATAGATATTCTACTACCAGATACACAAACAACATGCCTCATTAATAACCTGAGGCATTGTGTGAGCGTGCTATATCCTACGGCCTTATTTAGACCTACCGTCAAGCGGGACATAAGCGGTCATTAAATCAAATCATCGTCATCAAAAATCTACCAACGATATTGAAACTGTTCCGTTTTTTGAAGAAAAAACAATTCTACGAAGAGACGTGACAAGTTTATTCCAGTCTGTCTTTTTACACTATCACTATTTAAAATTATTTTGTAAATGATTTTTGGTACAAAAGCTGTACGTTGTAGCTGTACAAAGTATGTTTTGTACAAAATGAAAAGCGGTAAATGAAATGTCACTGTTAACGCCATGTTTATTGTGTATTTAATGCTTTTATTAATTAAAAAAGCAACTGAGCCAATATGGTAATAGAAACAAAAAACACTGTTATTTTGAAAATTATGTTTTTTATTCTAGGTCAAAATGTGCTACAATGGTAAATAAAACATCGTTATTTAATAACTTAGTTTTTAAATTGTAACGGTACAAAGCACGGCGCGGGGCTGCATCCCCTCGTTTGATTTTTTGGCTAATAAGCGGTCTCTGTGTCCATTATATTTTAAAATTACACTATTTAGCAAAAAAATTGCAAACAAAATGACTGTTAGTGTTTTAAAAAAATGGATCTCAATAACCTGTCTATATTGAACCATAGAAAGCATAAATTAAATATTCTTTTTTTCCTTAGAAGTTATAAATCCGTATAAGATTAACTAACGAAAACAAGCCAGTGGCCGCCGCGGAAAGACGTAGCGCACTCTCTCTCCAAACTCAAGATGTTTTGTCATGTGTCATCCTGATTGTAGATCTTGGTATAAAGTTCCAATAGCATGCTCAATCAGTCCTAAGGAAGCATAGATGAGTACTATCCGGAAGTCCAGCGGTTGACCACAAGTAAATTTACACCTAACCCTAACCTAACCAAAGTCTAATATCTCAAATCGATCTAGAACTTTATGTCTTAAGCGTTGAAGAAAATTTTTCATTTCATTAATTTTACACAGGAACTTTAGATGGTGCAAAAAGTTTTAAGGTTTCGTTCGTCAAATTCTCGGTCAATTTGTTGTTTGTGTACGTTAGTTAAACTTTGGTTGCTTATAATTTTGAAAAGCTTTACGGTGATTTTTACCCGACTGTGCCAGAATGAGGTTTATATTTTTCGAGAGTATGTATGTACAATTGTTTGGCACGCGCTGCGGCCTGAATGGCTCGACGGATTTTAGCTTGAGATGTTAGATTCGTAATGTACTGTGAGAGTGACACTAGGTATATACAAATTATAATAAATTAAAAAAAATTCCCTGTCGGGGTTTGTTAAATTTACTTTTCGTTCATTTGTCTAAGAATGTTTGCAAAAGCCAGAAACCTCAAGTAAATGAAGTTACATTAAGTAATAGAACTATATACCTATAGTATACTACTACTAAACTATATACCCTTGGTCATTAACATATGTAACGTGACTATAGCGAAGGTACGCGTTCATCTAGAATTCTATTGAAATTTTTCCATGAACAAAGAATAATAATGATAAGAAATTTGTTTATTTCTCTACACAGAAAGTTTTTAAAATAATATTACATTTTTCACTTGTGCTGTATGCTAATACTGTGTATGGGAGACTGCTTGAGATAGGTGTGACCCTGTGTTACAGGTCACCAGGTTCTCACCGACGGCATATTTTTCGCATTGTGTTCGTACCATTTTCATTTTTAATTTGTTTCAGTATAGCTACAATCGAACAAATATATATTTATATTATTGTTATGAAATCATTGTTAATTATTCATGTATTAACAGAGAAGCGTCGGTGGCGCAGTTGATAAGGCGCGGACTTTCAATCTGAGGGTTCCGGGTTCGAATCCAGCCGTGTAATTATGAGTTGTTTTTCAATTCAAGTACATTGTCCGATTGCTTAACGGTGAAAGAAAACATTGTGAGACCTGCACTCTCCTGAGAAGAAATTCAAAGGTGTGTGTGTAGTCTACCAATCCGCATTGGGCTCGCGTGGTGGACTATGGCCCATAAGCTCTCTGTAGGAGAGTAGGCCTGAGCCCTAGGGGATGTATATAGGCTGATGATGATGATGTATTAACAGAGTAATAAATGTTAACATATGCTCAATAGAATTAAAGTTTAGTGGTGAACCTTCAAACTCCCCAATCGTAGCTTACATGCCGAACAAACTACTGCCGTATAGCGATACATATTACATACCTATATATAGTAGATACCTTACCCATTCAATATGTTTAAGACATATATAACGCTGGTGTCACAAAGCGTGTCACAAGTGTGGCTAATGGGATAGGATGACAGCTAAGCGCCATTATCTCGTCAATTATAACTGAAACATCATCGTTAGGAGTTGAGATAGAGATTTGAGCGATATCCCAGATCTATACTTGAACAGTCTTTAGCGTTGCCGTCAGCAACTTTTATGAGACGCCCTTCCTCAAATTCATTTTATTTTGTAATTGAAAAAAAAAACTGATTCAGGTAAAAATTATAACTAACAGATTCATTTACTTGTATTAAACAGTACCAATTTTAACGTCACATAAAATATAAAAATGTCAAAATGGACAGTGATGGAAAATAAACAGTTAAAGTAAAATATATAAATATATACGTGGCCGTGGTAGCTCAGTTGGGTAGAGCATCAGTCCTTGAACAATCGATGTCTGGGTTCTATACTGACATATACCAATGAGTTCCAATTTGTTATTTTGAATTTATATACGAATGATAAAAATAGCATGTTCTTATTGTTATAATTGGAAGTGGCCGTTCAGGGAAGTGGCCGTTCATGGTAAGTGGCCGTTCATAAGAATTGGCCCCAAGTGACCGGAACCAATCATTATTATTGTATTTCCTGTGAAAGAAAAAATCGTGAGGAAACCTGCAAACTCCTGAGAAGAAATTCAAAGGCGGTGGACTATGTCCCATACACTCTCTGTAGGAGAGTAGACCTGAGCCCCTGCAGTGAGAACATATATAGGCTGTTGATTAATATGCTGTTGATGATATAAATATGTAATATAATCTGTTTATAATAGAAGACAATAAAAGATAGTTAACTTTAAAATACACATATTAAAATATTTTATACTTTATCCAATGTAGGATTTTTAGCCACCGTCAGTAAAAAAACATCATATATTGTTGAATTTGTGTAATAGGTATTTAATAAAACTTTTTAATTACTAAATCTTTAAAATTCTATCGGCCTTCCTTTCCAGTTCTAGCTAGCTACTACCCAGGCAAAGTTTCAACAGGCACATTTACGAAAACTTACAACATTTAGCCAAAACATAATACGGGCTGGTTGCTCAACAACTTTCCCCACTTAGCTTGTAGATCGCGGACGCAACTTGGAAAATGTACGTCAAAACTATTAAGAGGGGTTTGTGGCTTCCTTATGACCGAGTCTAGATTAAATTCTAAATAAGGAACTTCAATGTCATCCTATTATTTAATTAACTAAATCCACTTGTAACATTGCACATTTACAAGTACTTGTTCATATTCATTACGTTTAGGGAAATGACAATTAAAGATGAACAGTGTAAGAAACTTGTGACATATTTTTTGCAGTTGACTGTATCCCAAAAGAAAGTGCAAGGGCTGGCTTAGGGCCCCGGTAGTGCGACATATATGGCGCAAGTTGAGCCCTAGAGCGTTTCATTATAAGAGGATACCCACCGAAATATGATGATTTCACAGACAGTCTGCAAAACTGTTGTTCAACCAGCATGGCAACGAGTGAATTACATTGGCAAAAAACGCGACTTACGGCTACATTTGGTACAAAGTGCAAGGAGTGACCAGACCATCGCCTAAACATCATCAACATTCTATACACGTCCCCACTGCAGGGGCTCAGGCCTACTCTCATACAGAGAGTGTATGGGACACAGTCCACCACGCGAGACCAGTGCAGATTGGCAGACTTCACATGCCTGATCAAGACATGCAGGTTTCCTAACGATGTTTTCCTTCACCGCTAAGCAATCGGATAATGTAATTGAATTGAGGTACTCATAGGTACATGGCTGGTTTCGAACCCGGAACCCTCAGATTGAGAGCCCGCGCTTTATCCATTGCGCCACCGACGCTTTTTATCGCCTAAACATACCTAAGATCAATTTACCAACCAGTTTCTCTTAGTCAGGAAGATGTCAGATGGTCAAATTCATAGCCAAGACTCTCTGTCTGTCTAGCCAAGACCACAACACGACATTATCGATGTAATAAATCATATATCCCACATATCATTTAGCTAAATCTTGAACATTTTTCTAATTCAATACAGAACCTATTAATCATAATCTTGTACGTCTAAATATTCTAGAACCGCCACAAAGCCTGGATATTTCTTACGAGCGCTCGCTGTGTACATATTTTCGTGTTTACTTCTGACGGCGGTGGTAATAAATTTTGTGTGAAAACAGATTATTCGTTGCGCTTTAAAGTATTAGCGGGAGTGTGGTGTGGCGACGCTGAAATGGCTTCTATCGTTGAGCTGTGACCGCTGAGTGGCTGCGGAACTAGCGGGTGAACAACATTCTATCATAATAAGTTGTAGGAATACAATATGATCACGGCAGTGGTTCCCAAAGTAGAGCACCGCGACCACCCCATATTCAAGTTTCGGGACCCCCAACGTGTCTAACATTTTCTCACTACGTACTGTAAAATAACAATACGAAGGACTGTTCAGTTAATAATAATATAATAATAATAAAAGTATTTATTCTCCAGAATAATAGCTTTTGCGTCGACTTCGATCTTGGGATCGTTTATAAGCAATTGATTTTTTTACGAAGGGGAATCTTCAAACGATACCCGAGCCTTTAGGGGAAGAACCGGGTTATGTAGGATTTTTACGCCTCCATGGCCTAATGTCAAAATGTTGGACGTACAACCTCTCGGGTTTTATTTCCAGTGGTATCTCTTGGTATTCGGTTTGCTTGGTGGTAGGTAAAAGCACTATTGTGTTCCGGTATGAAAAGTAGCAGAGCCAGCGCCTAGCTTGAGGTTTCTGAGTACGCAGTACGCACACTTACCATCCAACGGCCTTATCGTGACTTACTATTAGATGGTATGATGGTATGATGTATTACATTTAAAAAAAATTATGTAACCATTTTGATTTAGCCATTTATGTGTGTAGTCAGCATGTTATTATTTTTAGCTTCACTGGTTAGCTGGATGTACATCATCATCATCAGCCGGGAAACGTCCACTGCTGGACATAGGCCTCCCTCATGGTACGCCACATCGACCGGTCCCGAGCCACCTGCATCCAGCGACTCCCCGCGACTCTAACCAGGTCGTCGGTCCACCTAGTAGGGGGACGGCTTGGTAGACGTTTCCCGGTACGTGGTCGCCACTCGAGAACCCTTACTCCCCACCACTGTGTGGTTCAAATGCGGATACATATTTTTTTTATATAGAAGATAGACCAACACTTGACCTCAATCTCACCTGATGGTAAGTGACGATGAGGTCGACGATGTTACGTGTTGGTCTAGATGGTGCCTATTTACTCTTCTTTTGAAGATTCCCAAGTTGTAATTTTCAGGGAATTTTTCGTACTCAAGTGTACATATTCGGGGAAGTTTTCCAAAAGCGGGCACTGCTTCCTTATTGAATTCGTCTCAGCTCAGCAAATACGTAAATATACTAAGACCTCTGCTTTCCTGGCCTCGGCTGAAAAATGAGCACAAACATTTGCTTATATCTTTCCCATTTAGCCGGCGACATAGTGACACAGACGGCTGGATTTCAAGAGGGGAGGATATTAAAAAAACCGCCAAAAAATGTCGTACGGTTCCCAAACCTTTGTAACGCGGCTTGTAAAAAGTACAATAAGGTTTAGCAAACAATGGCTATCTCTTAGCTCGTTAATCATTGAATATTTGACGGGCCGTCAACATTTTTGGGTTTTTCCGAATATTAATGGTGTTTTTGCGTTGTTGAACTTTTCAATGGATCGGTTCTTAGGGGTTGAATGGTGCTATTGTATGGATAAAAGGCGGTTCGGGAAGTAATGCTCTTTCCTGCATGTTGAGTAAAGCTTGTGAGAAGGAAATACCTTTGAGCAAGGCTAAGCTTTTCCTATCTGACGAATTTACCATGATTTTGCTGAATATGGACATCATCATCATCAACAGCCTATATATGTCCCCACTGGAGGGGCTCAGGCCTACTCTCCTACAGAGAGTGTATGGGCCATAGTCCACCACGCGGGCCCAGTGCGGATCGGCGGACTTCACATGCCTGTTCAAGACATGCAGGTTTCCTCACGATGTTTTCCTTCACCGTTAAGCAATCGGATAATGTACTTGAATTGAAAAACAACTCATAGGTACACGGCTGGATTCGAACCCGGTACCCTCAGATTGAGAGTCCGCGCCTTATCCACTGCGCCACCGACGCTTATGGACATAGGTATTCATTTTTTGATACACATTTATACATAAATTGAAGGCTGAAGGAAAACGAAACAAAAATAATAATTCAGAAAATAATTATTGAAGAAAATACAGGATAACAACAAAGACATTTAATATTAATAGACCGGACAAAGCTAACAAACATTTTGATCCTAAACTTATTACCAATTGGTAATAAGTTACTCCATCTAGTGTCGCATCACGTCACGCGGCCGTACAAGATATTTGACATACCATTGACTTTTGAGATCAAAATGTTTATATGAAACGTTTCCCAATGACCGCTCTATAACCTATTACTACGAGTATATTTAAATCTCCCTGGATAACAATGATGTGAGCATTGTTATGTAAAAAAGGACCCTGACTCAACATGTGCTACCGTGATTAGAGTCACAATAACGATGATTTTCGGCAGAGCCCGAATGAAAAGTGTACTACATTTTTAGGGCTCCATACCCAAAGGGTAACCAACGGAACCCTATTACTAAGACTTCGCTGTCCGCCTGTCGCCAGGCTGTATTTCATGAACCGTGATAGTTAGACAGATGAAATTTTCACAGATGATATCTGTTGCCGCTATAACAACAAATACTAAAAAACAGAATAAAATAAATATTTAACGGGGCTCGCATACAATAAACGTGAATTTTTGGCGGTTTTATAGAGAGTGGTACGGAACCCTCGGTGCGCGGGTCCAACTTGCACTTGGCCGAACAGTTATAAAATGTAATAAAACAAAAAGTTCTAATGATTTGTTTCTAAGACTCGCGTGTTGATATTTATCATGTTGTCTCTTTCTGATACACTGATATTCTCGTCGTCACAGCTTACCTGGCCTCCCACCGTAAATGGGAAAGTTTTGTTTAGAAAAATATCCGCGTGTAAACTCTCTATGCAGTCTCCTTGCATTCTGCTAAATATAAACACATGGCGATATGTCAATCATTCAACTCTGGAAGGGTGCTAGGTGCCATCGCACTGTAAAATCTTTTTTAGCGTTAGAATGCGTTCTTCTTAGACACGTGTACTGGCTGGCGGGTTACGTTTGAATATAGAACACAAGCACAGAAGCTTTCGCAATTTCAGTACAGTACCCAGGAGTTATCCACAATTAGGCTTTTATAACACCCACGCGCCCACGCTCATGAGGTCATCGCATTTGAAATTGCTTTCTGTTTTAGGCGTGTACCTACAGTTAAAATTGAAGATTTCTATTAAAACCCTTAAACAGACACCAGACAAAAATAGAACGACATTCAAAAAGAGAATTAAATTTATTGTCTGTCTGAATCGACAGAGCTATTTACGAGTAGATAGATATTTGACAACTCATCAACTTTTATAACGGGACAATTTATTAATTTAGCTTACACGTGTTTTTCGTAATTGGACTTTTATTGGACATCATTTTACGGGACATTTTGGGGGGTATATTTTTTACGCACAATGGATTTGCACCCGGCCCCTCATCTCATCTCACGGTAAGTGAGGATAAGGCTGCTGGTCGGTAAGTGAGCGCAACTAGAAGCCTCAATGAGGCACTGGGTTTCATATCGGAACACAACAGTGCTATTAACACTGGTGTTCAGCGTCAGACTTATTAAACATTTATGTAATAAAGGAGATACAGATTTAAAGACAGAATGACTTGATTTTTGGGGTAGGGATAGTTTAAAGGTATAGGATCTCGAGATAGTAAAAACCGATATGGAGTAAAGGCCCTGAAAGGTGTGAGTTGCGAGAAGAATTGCACACTCCTACGGATACTGAAGTTTCTTGGGATCGGTTTAGTGTGGCCACATAATGAGTGTACAATTAATGAGTATAGCAGTATGGTACCTAATCTAGCAATATTTATGTCATTATATGTTTATATATGTTGTGTTATTTATGTATGTATTATTATGTCATATTTATGTTATGAATGAAGCTAGTACAAAATAATTTGCGATTGATAATAACACACATAAGTTAATTTAAATTTCTCTATCGAAATCGCTCATTCTGAGAGGGTAATGGAAAGTCTAGTGACACTATAATGTCCCTGACAAAATGTAGTTTTGGAAATTAACTCCGAGCGTTGCTCCAGGGCCGCATTAGACCAAAAGAGCAAAGTTTAAATCTGTTTCCTAATAAAGTGTAAAATGTGTAACTCAACCTAGCGCGGGCTGAGGGACAGGGATAATTAAGTTTCAAATTAAAAGGGCGTGAATAAAATATTTTACGCAGTCGGGACGTCCCTTTTGTCCAACGAAACTACAAGGAGGTGAATGTTTAGGTGTAATTTTATTGTTTGTAAGGTATTTATACTTTGCAATTGCTGTTTCATCTCAGAAAAAGGTAAGATCCGTCCGGACTCTTCCATGAAGGGTTCCGTAGCAGAAAGTGACATAATATAACAGTTCTTGTAGTTCCTTGTAACTTTGATCGATGTTTTAATAATAGTGTCATCATCAACAGCCTATGTATATGTCCCCACTGCAGGGGCTCAGGCCTACTCTCATACAGAGAGAAGCGTCGGTGGCGCAATGGATAAGGCGCGGGACTCTCAATCTGATGATTCCGGGTTCGAATCCAGCCGTGTACCTATGAGTTGTTTTTCAATTCAAGTACATTATCCGATTGCTTAACGATGAAGGAAAACATCGTGAGGAAACCTGCATGTCTTGAACAGGCATGTGAAGTCCGCCAATCCGCACTGGGCCCGCGTGGTGGACTACGGCCCATACACTCTCTGTATGAGAGCCTGAATTATAGTGTATTTTTATATATATTTGAGTTGATTGAATGAAAGGTATATATTGCGGTTTACGATTTATGACTTATCAAAAAACTACTTACTAGATATCGTTCAAACCAATTTTCGGTGGAAGTTTCCAACCCCTCAAAAATATATTGTTGTTATTTTTCTTCTATTTTTGTGTGAATATCTTAATGCGGTTCACAGAATACATCTACTTACGATTCGATACTAGTTTCGGAAAAAAGTGGCTGTGACATACGGACGGACAGACAGACAGACATGACGAATCCATAAGGGTTCATTTTTTTGCCATTTAACTACGGAACCCAAAAAAGGTATCAAAAAATTACAAAACAGATTGATAACTTCCAAAAAATGCTATAAATACTTACGTGGCCGAAAAAAAATCTGCCTCCGAGTTCATATAAATTGACATCCGTGTTTTTAAATGTAAAGAGAACTGGAAGAGATTAGTATCTATTGTATTCAAAGAATTTGTCCAACTTTTATTGTAAAATGGACACTCGAGAATGCTAACTTCTCATCGGTTCTTTGAGCGATGTGGCCTGCCCATTGCCACTTTAGATCACTGACTCGTCGAGCTATGTCGGTTATCTTAGTTCGTTTTACGGATTTCAACATTCCGGATCTAATCACGTAGAGGAATGCCGAGCATAGCTCGTTCCACTTTCACTTTGAGTTTATTTATTCGGCCATCAGTAAAGGACTAAGTTGAAGTGCGGAACAGGACACGGGATACGTTTTATCCCAATTAAATATGTTGTTCCCGTGGGATAATTTCAGAAGCAAACATGGACAAAGTCGCGCGCAAAAGATAGTCTATTATAAATGCAAAAGTGAGTTTATTGTACTTCTTTACGTACGGAAAATCAGAATGAATTGATTTTCTGTATATAAATAGTTGAAAGGTCGAAAAAGGACATAGGATACGTTTCATCTCGATACAACAAGTAGTTTTTGTGGCGTAACTTTAGAGACACTATTAAATAAATAAAGGAAACTTCCAGACGCGTCTTACATCGGTGGCTTGACTTTCCACGCTCTAATGAACTTTTTTAAATTAAAAAGGGCCGGCATAACATATTATTCGAGGGCACGCATATTTTGGGCCCTTGGAGACTGTAATTTAATTACAACTTCCGCCCTCGTGTCACCCCTTCATAGATTACAGGTGAGCCGGCGCATGCGACGGTTCTCCAGGTTACACGGTGCTCAAGGGTCGCTTGCCGACATTTTCCTGCGTTCCATGGTTATTTGAGCATTTCAATGGTTCTCAAACTTTGTTCAGCAGATCCAGTCCGTGCACCATATAGCTTAGATTTGCCCTGAATTGGTAGTAAATCGGTTTAAAGAATATTTATTTTTCTCAAAAGAAATTGACATTTCACTTATAGAGAAATTAAGACTAATAATTAATGTGTAAAAACCAACAGTAAAAAGGCATGCAGAAATTTAGATTTATACATTTTATAGACTAAGTATTTATATTTAACAAAATAACAACTAATATTTATTCTTAAATGTGTTTTAACAGTTTTGTTTTGAATTCAGATAGTTTACGTTCTTGTAGTTCCCTTGGAAGACCGTTAAACAGTTTAACACCTTCAAACAAAATACTCCTCTTTCCGTAGTTGGTTCTAGGTCCTCGCAGTTGTAAATAGTTTACAATTTTTAATATGAAGTAATACTAGTTAAGTTCAAATACCTCTACAATGAATGATTAAATCGAATTTTATTGTTGTACACTTCGCTAAGGTAGACTGCAGATACATCCTGTACTGGAGCATCTAAATAGCTTTCAGATAATGACAACCCAGGAACGTATTACGTTTGTCGCTGAAAATAATTTATGCAGGATTTGTCTAAAGAACCATAAAAGGCCCTGCAAATATCATTTTAAATGTAATGTATGCAAGGATAAACATCACACATTGCTACATAATAATGATAAAAAAGATCCCAAAACAATCATGTCTGGTGCATCTGCCACAAACTCACAGGTGTTGCTTCCGGCCATGTTCAAACTTATATATTTTGAACTGTTGCTGGATATTGTAAATTAAAGGCCGAGCGAGATTTTAAGTGCACTTTAATTGTTCCTTCAGTTATTTGACACACAACCAATGTTGCTAGGATATACAAAACTAAAACTAGTGATGTGGGTTTCCCACATATTTCGGCCACCACAAGATGCTACATGAGTATCAAAACAGTTATATACAATGCAATAAAGATAAAACGATATGTATTTATGTAATCTTCAACAAAGACTATATCTACGACTCATATTTCACTTGCCCTTGCCTGTCCAGCGTGGACATTATGGCAAATATTTTCAAGTAACTTCCGACATGGTGGTCAATGATGTTATATCACCATCAAATCTAACAGTTCATGTATGCAAACAAAAGTTGACATAAAGTGATATGTGTTGTGTTGTAGCTCTTCCCCCAGGGATATCTTTTAAAGATTCTCCTTTGTTGAGAAACAGGTATGTACAAAGCATTAATTTTATTTTCAACTGTCCTAAAAAAGACTCAATTTAGATGGTAATTTTTTGGGGGGAACCGAGTGGTCCCATTTAAAATTGGAATTAAATATTCCATATTTAACGGTATAAAATTAGGTTATTAGGCGATGGGAGTCATGTAGTCTCTTAAATTTTTAATAGTTTAAAAAAAACGAAGTGAAACAAACGACACCTCACCCGTTTATAAACATTCACTCTAGTTAACTGACTGTTATTTTACTTACAATTAGTATATTTCAAAGACTTGTGGAAATGGTATCGGATGCTTAATTTTTGGAACGCATATTTTTTTTGTTTCTGGGTCAAAAATATCCCAGTTTAAGAAACACTGGGTGAAGGACTGAAGGTATTTTGGGCATGTTTGCGGAGATGGGAGGGTGTAAGGGTTGCTCAGGGAGCACTTTTCACTTTTTCGGTTTATATTGTTTGGGACAAAGGATGGATCGTATTACTGAATCTCATCAGTCGGGCGCATTATCCCGCTAATCAGACCATCCGGTGGTATGTTCTCTGATAGTAGCAGTAAACGGGCGTTTTATTATCGGCACGGTTGGGCCGCTCTAAATTTTTCTGGATAGTTCTGGACTGTAATGCGTACTTATTTGGATTAAAACAAAAATGGTTGCAGTTACAGGAATATATCGTGAGGTTTTAGCTCCCAATCACGTACCGCCAAAATATTAAAGCAATCACAAAACCATCCAAGTACAGCGTTAATTATAATACAGTTTTCGCAAATATCGTTTTTCTTTATTGTTCAAATGTTCATTCACCTCTCATTCATATTCCTAGTTGATGGATAAACAATCAAAACATCTCGTGAGGGTTGCTTTTCAGTCAGTCATTTATGCTAGCAGTAAAAAAATTCTTATTGATCAGTACAGTGAATACTTTTATTCGGTGGAAAATACTTGAAACGATTCATTTTACACTCATCACAGAACTTATCCATACTAACGTTATAAAATGAGGAAGTATCTGTCTGTCTCTCTCTTTATTTTGCATTTTAATGACAAAACCTCTGACCCGATCTTGATGACAGGTGTATAAGTGATATTAAGTGTTATTTTCGGATATTTCCTTACCAAAAAGACAACGCTTAAAGTCACGGATAAAAGCTTGTCTCCTAGTATTTGATTGTAAAATTTCGGTGGATAGTGAGCGGTTGAACCGCCCGTCTGCTCTGTAGCCGCCCGATCAGGAAGCAGTCGAGCCGTGATGGATGAAGACTGACCTGATTGATGGCCCCCAGACACGCGTCGGTTGCTGAAACAATCGCGCTTGCACTAAAACACCACAGCCAGTTGTTTTCAGCTACCTCCGAAATAGTTCCGATTTTAACAATACTCAAGCTATAATAATACGATGCTGCTAAAATATTTTTGTTTGTTTGTACATTTACTCCTCAGTAACCACGGGTATTAAAGTAGTCTATGTCCTTCTACATATCCTAGGCTATCTGTGTGCCAAATTTCATCATGATTGCCTGTTCTGTTCTGGTTGTTAAGTGGTAACAAACAAACTCACTATCGCGTTTATGACATTGGTTCGATTGCCTCGTGTACAATCGATGAATCATTTTTGTTGCATATTCGTTAATCTTTGCATCCGTCCTTTGGAAAGCAAGTAAAGCTGTGAATACCGGTTATTGACTTTGATTGTCGGAATGAACTTGTAATTGTCTAATCCCATGTGGTTTTATACAATACAGAGCCACGAACAGCAAAAGCAATAACGAAAATTTTATAATCCAACGTTTTATTGCACACTATTTTACGAAAATGTTAATAATTTACCAGCTTCATTGATGAATGCAAACCGTTTATTAAATTCCGTGTGTGTTCAGCTACTATTATAAATCTTTTTTATATATAACAGACCTTTAGTAAACCAACTAGTATGTTATGTGAAATAGCTAATTAAGTCATCCAACTACGACATAGCTAATTGGTATAGTTGCACGAAGCCTTCTACCCGCATCTACTCAAAAGCAAATATGATTTTCTTATACATACCTGTCGTCCACTGATGCCGCAAATATCTACGAAATAACGTCATATGCTCGATCTGTTTGCTCGACAGATTTATTTGTGGAAAACATCAAATAAAAACTGCTTGCAGATCTGTCCCACGACCCTACATGTCGGGACTGTTTGGGTAGCGTGGGTGATTTAAGAAATACGAAAAATGATATAAAATGTCGTACACACAGGCACATATCGTATTACACATTTTCAGTGTGAGTTGACACGCATTTATACGTCACATATATAGAACACTTTCAAAATTTCGCTGGTTCAGTGGACAGCTACATTTCAACCATATTCCCAAAAATCGAAAAAAATGAGAAGATTAGTAATTAGAACTGTAGAAATTTCTATGGACAAGCGCAATACAACACAAATTTATTATTATTTTGTGTTCTCTTTTCCTCTGTTCATGTTTTACTGTATTTGTATTATTTGATGTGTCTTTTTTGTATTTATTTCTTCTGGAATCTTGTATGTCTGTCTGTATTGTGTTTGTCAATAAAAATATGTCTATGTCTATTTACATAGAACTCCCATTCGGAGTAGTAAACATAAAAGAAAAAATAGTTTATTTATAACAATATTTTTTTCCACGCTAGCGCCAAAAAGAAGCCAAAGAAAGCCTTTACGAGCTAGTTATGTGAAAATGAATTGGCGTCCCGAGCGTTCAGCGAACACAGACATATTTCTGGTGCAGTGAATCTCTCCATGTTCCCAATCGTGAGAGTGGTAACTGACGCGGACATTTTAACTAAGGACCCAGTCGAACTCTCATCAAATTGCTCCGCTCTAGATTCCACTCAAATCCGAGCGTGTTAAGCAAACAGCGGTTCTAATAGCACCGTTGTGTTCCGGTAATGACGGTGCAATAAGCCATAGTAGCCCAGTTGGGTAGAGCGTCAGTCCTTGAACAATCGAGGTCTGGGTTCGATCCTGGCTCGTACAATAAAAGAGCAGCCTATTAACAAATTTAAAAAGGCGTTACATGAGTGGCTTCTTCTTATCAACTTTTATTCTGTAAAGGAATTTTTGGAGCTACGACAAAATAGATAGGATTTAATTTTAATTTGGTTTACGAATATAATTTTATTATGTATAACATTTGACTAATATTAATTGACATGGGTATAGATATCAATTAGTTACGTGTCTTGACATATAATTGTATGATTTAAATGCTCGATATTATTACTGGTAATTACTGTTTGCACGTCAAAACATTGGCTAAATGTGTGATCTAGAATTACTTATTTGAACATCTGAAATGTACCACATTATCTTATCTTACAATGAGTTCAAATTTGTTGTATGTCTGCTGTGCTGTACTAAAATTGTAAGTCTGAATGAATAACCAACTATACTTTCCTGTTACATTACATACCCCATGTATCTTTAAAAAAAAATACCCCATGTTGCTATAAAATAGATGACTTCTTCAACTATACTTCATGACTAGTAGTAATTTAACTTTAAGATATTGACTTGTACCAGCAGTACCAATCAATGATGATTATGATTATCGCTGCCAACTGCAAAGTTAAGTTTGTAAACATAAAGGAACTGTTTTCATGTGTTGTTATTTAAAAATACGGTTTTCAGATTTATACCTACGGTTTTGCTGTAAGATATTCTGTTTTGCAAAATTTTAGGATTATTAGTGAACGGGAAGTACCCTGTAGGTTTTGGTTCCCTTGAATTTTTTATGGAAATGGTCTAAAATACAGCTATATCTTTTTATTGCGTCGACTAGACTTGAGTATTCGAAAGGGCAGACAGACGGACAACAAAGTGATCTTATAACGGTTCCTTTTTTCCTTTTACGATGTACAGAACCCTAAAAACATTATTAACTATTATAAACAATTGAATAACTCTACACTTTTATATCAATGTTCAAAACTAACGAACTAACTTTTACTTACTATCAAAAACAATTTTAAACACACTCAAAACAGTTTGAACTTTAACATTAAAAATTTGAACCTATATCCGCCGATATTCTGTTTAAAGGCAACTAACCTGCCGTATGAAAAACGTTTAAACGTTGAACTTTTAAACGGCAAAGCGCCATAACGGCACAAACCGCCGGCAGGCCACGTGAATAGGTAAAAAATGAAATTTACACGAGAAATGAAGTGCGCGAGAAAGCAATTTCCCTGTGAGCGCGCCGTAATGGCTACTCTTTGAGAGATGTACGAATGCCACTCAACTCAAAATGTCATGGAGAAGGTATTCAGAATATATAATTCAGAAGGTATTACTGAGTTTCTTTGCTCTTTGCGTTACACTGGCACATGTAATAATATGTGTTCACTTCCTCCCACCGATTCGCGATACCTCACCTCTCCCCGCAAGATAGTGAGCGGCTCAACATTGCGCGCAAATTTATTCACACATGCGCGTGTATACAAAACGTCATCAGTTTGGAGTTCGGTCTAAGGCTATAGGAATCGATATCACGACATTTGTTTGAAGTGTCCGGCCTGTAACATTGGTGGCACTGGTTGATTGCAAAGCTGATCTGTGCTTTAATACAGGTATGTCTGTCTCATTTCTTCTTTCGTGCCATGCGGTTGATCACGTACTATATTATGGAAGTCTTTCATCTTTCAACAGTCAGCTTTCGTTCGCCCAACAGCAAAGCAGACAAATGCTATGTAGGCTTTGAAAGTGGTGAAATTGTTTCGACACGAACGGGATTCGATCCAGCAGCTCTCGACACTCTTTCACTATTTTCAATGCTATTGGCAACTGCGCCTGAGCAGTAGATATAAAAAGAAAATATAATTTGCTGTATCGGTATTACAACAGATCAACGGTGACATATCGCCCACACTTGATCGTAGCGCCTTCTTGCTGTCTTGACATGGATAGCGGGCGGACATTTCCCATGAGCTTGCGTGGCTCATCATTTGGTTGTCTTCCTAAAATACCTTAAAACTGTGGCCACTGCATTCTCGCTCCTTTATTTATTTATATGTAAAAGTTATTTAGCTGTGACTTAGTAGCTACAAGATACGTTTATTATTATATACGTTATTCGTTTTGGGAGATGGTGGCCTTTGCTATGTCTTCATGTTGCCGAAAACAAGCTAATAGGACTCTTTTTTTGTTATGAAAGCTAGCATAGACAGCTTCTCATTAGCTTTGGTGAAACGCTTTCCATCAACGCCACGGAGCCGGTTAAATGTATGTTTGTAATAGTGCCACATCCCTTGCCTTTATCACGCGAATGTTTATTCAGTTCAGCACTTGTGGTTGGTTCAGAGCTTGGTGCAGAAAATTGCGCCGACCGACCCTCCGACTGGCGCTTGCTTTAATTTACCACTGCTTTGTAGACGAAAAAAAAACTATTTTCGTATCTTAAAACTATTCCGTTTTTACACTAGTTATTTTACAGGATATTTACTTAGAAAGATCTCGTTTCAGAGTGGCTGGATAAAATTGTGCTGTAAAAGAACGTAAAAAGATTGAAGAAACTCTTAGCTTAGCGAAATTGCTCCACCTAGGATGCAAAAATATTTGAATAGCGTTACGAGTATTGGATGACTACTTCTCAGTTACACGTTTCAGATTAAAAATGGCTTTTAGGTATTGATTGTTGAACTTAAAAGTGTAGTGGTTTTTTTAAAAATTATAATGGGTTAGCACTTGGCCTTCATCTTACCTGAGGTTAGTGACGATAAGGGCGTTGTATGGTAAGCGTGCTCACCCATAAGCTTCAAAGCTAATGAGGCGCTAGCTCTGCTCCCCTTAAACCGGAACACAACAGTGCTATTAGCAGTGATGTCTGGCAGACTTAGGAAACATGGCGGTACCTAGCTGGGTGGAAAAATGAAAACGGGGATGCCACTGGGAATTGAACCTGGGTGATCGCAGTAAGTCGTTGATACATAGGTGCTCTACACTGAATATATATTCGAAAGTCGAGATCACATATAATTTGTTAGTAACTAGCAATATCTGGGTGGCTGAGCTTTGCTCGTATTTTTGTTTAATTTGAATTAAATCTTTTGAATAAATACAAAAATAGATATCAATTAGGTACGTGTCTTGACATCACAGAATTGTATAAATTAAATGCTCGATATTATTACTTTTAATTACTGTTTGCATGTCAAAACATTGGCTAAATGTGTGATCTAGAATAATTTACTTGAACATCTAAAATGTACCACATTTATTGCAAATAAAGGTTTATCTTATCTTATCTAAAAACTACAACAAAAAAAGACTAAATTAAAAATGTTGTATCCAACTGGGAGTCGAACATAGGCTCCTGTCAAGGACTATCTTACGTCTAGATCACTTAACCAAATGACCACGACAATTATGCCCGAGCGTGTGAAGTTAGCGACCATATTTTTGGTCGAATATTTTGAAAGAAAACTGCGTGAAAACTTATAAACCAAGCGTTTTCCCAGACATTATACCCACAAATCAGATACCCACATATGCGATCGTTAGAACCGTTTCCGAGATCAACGGTATAAATAAATAAATATCTAAAAAAATAAACAAACAATTTGATTAGATAAAACCATTTGGCAAGCTCTGTTCTAGATAAGGCAGTCCGTAGCAGAACTAAAATCACAGAGAAGCTAATTTAATATGACATCCTAGCCCAGGCTCAGGCCCAGATCTCCAACTTTCATGTTTGATACCCGTGTGTGAGTTTTCATTTCCGTTCTTGAATGTAGACGAAGTAAATACTTTATTTAACCCTAGTTTTATGATATCTATAAGGTAACATGTAAACGTCATCATCATCAACCGGGAAACATTCACCGCTGGATATTCCTCCTCCATGATACGCCAATGACTGATTCCAAACCACTAGCATCTAGCGACTTTGTCTGTTTATAGCACGTGGACGCGTTCAAGTTTGCATTGTTTTGTAGCTGTCCCTATCCGAGCCCTATCCTACCCGAGCGCGTACGGTGAGACAGCATACACTACGCGAAGTTATCCAGCCGTTATTTGGATGTTTCGTAGTCCAGGGATCATTTGAAGGATACAGTATATTATGTAGCCATTTTTTCAATACAGTATATTAATAAAATTTCAGATGTCGGTGGTTTTTCCAAATTGTTCTAAATTGATTCATTCTCTTGTAAAATAGGTTCAAAGTTGGGGCTTTTTATTACCGAAAAATACAATACTTTGATGCCTTATAACTCTGAAAGTTTATACTTTAACGAAAATCTGACTCACCACCGACACATATATTTAGTTATAGATTGTGTCTTGCAAATTTTATTGACTTTCATCGCTTATAACTCAAAATATGACGGTACTTCGTTTGCATGGGCGCTTTGACACCAGCATACCCTCTACGTCCATCTGTTACACGTAGTTTGTGACGAGCACTTTTGTCAAAACATATACGTATACGCGTATGGGCCATATACGTCGACGACGTAATTTTCAAATAACCTTAATACCAGTTGAGATATAGGCCAAATGTGCGAATCTAGTGTAGTGGTATATCCATAAAACTCCGCCTCATGGGTGGTTGAATAAAATAATTTCATTGTCTCATTCGAGTGACCGTTTCAAAAGATAAATAGACCTGCCAGATATTTCTCGATACGGATTTCTAATATAAAACCCGTTGAAAAGTATTTCTAGCTACGCGGTGCTAAAACGCTCCATACAAATCGGTCACACGCTGTGACGTAGCGCCGTGAATTGGAGCGCTATATTGTATGAAGATTTCAAGTAATCTAATAGCATGTATTGTGAGTTTTCGAAGTTATAATGCCCTTGCCCCAATCTCGTTAGTTGTCAACCACAGCGGTAAAGCGCTTTAAGCGCTGTTGTCTGCCAATTCCTTTCCCCGCGAACAATTCCCATCCTTCTATCTCCTTGAGTCTCATTATTTTTAAGCGCTCTCCGAAGCTGTCTCGCGGCATGAGCGATGGACGATATTCTAATGTATTATTGTTCGAATTATGAGTGCGATACATTACACTCAGACATCAATCCATCAAGCGGCATCGACTTGGGGGAAAACAATGAGCCGCTTACGAGTTTGGGAAATTACAAATTTTCTTTATCGCCTCTTGTTTATTCGACACTTTATGGGAAAATGCATGCTTGAAGAGCCTTGGAGACCGCAGAGTACAAACACTTTAATTTTAAGGTTCCGTAGCTCAAAACAAGTAAACAAACCCTTATAGGATCACTGTCAATAGGTCACTAGGTCAATACCCTTTATCTCAGAAATTCTTAGAGGTTTGTTGAAACAAATGTCAAATACACAAGTCTGCAATCTCTTCGAACTGTGAAAAAAAAAATCAAAATTTTGCTACATATTTTTACGATTTCCCTTGTATTGACCTAAAAACCTGAATTTGTCAAGAAGCAATGTCTTACAGCACAAGTATAGGAGTAAATCAGAGAACCATATCTTTTAAATTATATCACATTCAAATAGCATTTACAATTTAATCTTTATGACTTTTAGCATGTTAAGAGGGTATGCTGTTGTCAAAGCGCCCATACAAACGTAGTCCAGTCATATTTTGAGTATTAAGCTATGAAAATCTATGAAATTTTCAAGACACAATATAGAAACAAATATCTGTGTCGGTGGTGAGTCAGATTTTCGTTTAAATATATACTTCCAAAGATACAGGGCGTCAAAGTATTGTATTTTTCGGTAATAAAAAGCCCCAACTTTGAACCTGTTTTACAAGAGTATGAATAAATTTAGAACAATTTGGAAAAACCACCGACATCTGAAATTTTATTAATATACTGTATTGAAAAAATGGCTACATAATATACTGTATCCTTCAAATGATCCCTGGACTACGAAACATCCAAATAACGGGTGGATAACTTCGAGTAGTGTATGCTGTTTCACCGTACGCGCTCGGGTAGGATAGGGCTCGGAGAGGGACAGCTACAAAACAATGCAACCTTGAACACGGCCACGTGGTCTTACCAACATAGCCTCTTAAATGTTGACCGAGCGAGCGCGAGGCGCGAGCGAAGCGTCTCCGTTTCATCTTAGGCAAATGCTTTCGTATGGCAGATGTTTCGCTGTTCCTCATTTCTCAACCGATTCTCGTGAAATTTTGTGAGCAGGTTGTATAATTACGTTTTTTTTCGTCAATTAAGTTTTTTGAAAATTTTCAAAATAGCCTGAGATATTGTTAAAGAAAACGTAAAAAATAATATTTCAGCCATTTCAAAAATGACACAGAACTATTTTTCCCTTATTGAGACGCACGAACTTAAAGGGGTGTTGTGTGTTGGGTTTAAAATTGCGGGGTCAATTGAGCTACTCAAAGAAACACTCGATCTATTCGCCTCCGTGGCCGAATTGCTACACGTAGCTCCCAAATACGTTTCTCAGTGGGCTGTCGGTATTTGGTATCGTTTGTGGTAGGGCATTCTCCCTGGGACCATGTTACCTAAGTCTGCCGCCAAACAGCAGTATACTGGTGTTCCGCTATGAAAGGCAGCAGAGAATTCGACGATCTAATCGTCACCATCAGATGAAGGACAAGTGAAAACCTATCATATACTATAAATAAAATTCGAGCCACCTGCATCCAGCGGCTCCCGCGAGTCTAACCAGGTCGTCGGTCCACCTAGTAGGGGGACGGCCTGGTAGACCTTTCCCGGTACGTGGTCGCCACTCGAGAACCTTTACTCCCCACCGGTTATCGGTTCTTCGAGCGATGTGGCCTGCCCATTGCCACTTCAGCTCTTCGCTCGATAACAGTTTCATACTAAATTTCTGTTGCCATAATCTTTTAAAATAGAACAGCTTGCTTTGTGCAGTAATTATATTAAAATAGGACATCGAACTGTAATGTCGCGAAATGAGTTTTGTTAACATACTCGTACAACTTCCTAGGGAATCACAGTTTTCATTTTTACACAAATTTTACTAAGTACTACAATTCTTATTCAAAGCGCCATCTACGAGGATGGACCATTAGTTGCGGAACGCCTACTCCCATTTCCTATTTTTAGGGAATTACTTATCAATGTCTTATATAAAAATTATACAAGAACAATATAAAAATACACCAATAACAATATAAAAATTCAATTTTAAAAGATTATGCAACAGAAATTTGGTATGGAATTCGGAGAGGGATCCCGTTAGAGCGTTATTTTAAGCTGTGGTTCGCAGTAACAAGACGCATTCACCGCAATGTTCAGCACTGGAACACTCGTGCCCGGAATGGCTTGTTTACAGTGAACGAAATTAAGTTTAATGTTTGATACGAAACTACGGATGTTCCAGAGCTGTCCTGCTTAGGTGGTCAAAACTTTGTCCAGCACGGCATGACTGTTTGAAGCTTAGAAATTAGATTATTTATTTGAAAGTGAAATGAAAAATTACTTTGCAATGAATATGTTGCTTACAAGATGGAAGGAGCTCATTAATAGTTCTCACATTTACTTTTATAATACGAAATATATAAGACAAAATTATATTTCAAAAATTTTGCTATATGTAATACTAGTTAATAAGTATATTAAAGTATAACTTCGTATGTCCGCTAAGGACAAAACATAGCAGATCTACAACTGTTACCTACTACTCGTACCATGTACTGTATTACCTATGCTTACGAATAAAGATTTTGACTTTGACATTTATCCCGATTAGGGCAAATATTACGTATTGTTTTAATTATAAATAATACTATTTTATCGGTATGCATTTACTTACAATGTCAAAAAATATGTACAAATTAGAAATGTCCTAATTAAAAAGTCAAAAAAATATATATCAAAAAATTTCAGCTGTTTTATAAAAGTTATTTTCTTTTAACCATGTCATTAATTTTCGCAATTCAAGTTGTAATAATTTGACGTCATCTGGTAAAGCATTAAAATTTTTGACAAACATGTAATTACATTGTTTCGTATAATGTATAATTTATTTACTAGCGTTCACTGTGTATATATCCGTTTTTTATTTTTTATTTTTGTATTGTATTATTATTATTATTATTATTGTATAAGTTTGTAATTGTAAATGTAAATAGAGTTATATACTTAAATTTGAAGCCACACATTGATTATCTCGTTGAAACGTGGGGTACGGCTGCCAAAACTAATCTGCAAACTCTACAAAGAGCACAAAATAAAATGATCAAAGTATTATTTCGATACAATTATTTAACCCCCCCAATTTAAGTGACAAATTATACAAAGAAACAAAAATTATGAACCTTAAGCAAATCTACACATTTAAAACTTGCGTATTAATTCGAAAAATTCTCACTAAAGACATAAGATCAAATATAACATTTACTAAAAACGTCCAAGTACAAAAACGTATTTTGAGAAATGCTCATAACATAAAGTTGCTAAAACACAAAACAAATTATGGGAAAAAACCCATTATGTATGAAGGTGCACAACTTTACAACTTACTTCCGAAGGATGTAAAAGAATCAAAGTCACTTGCAGTCTTTAAAAAATCACTAAAGTGTTATTTATTCAAAGATTCTAATAAATAAAATAAGTAATTGTGTGTACTCAGCTTTACCACACATGAAACCAGTTTGCTAATGACCGGCCGCCGTTGCCGCGCCGACGCTAATCAACTAACTGAATTATTATTTTTTAGATTTACCTTCACTGTGTTTATGTTCGCGCATATATTTACTACATGTTTAAGTTCAATTATTTCTTGTAAGTGATTAGTAGTAATCTTTTAAGAAATAAATAAATCTCAAACCGTAAACCGTAAATTATATAGTTAACTAGCGTATTACCCACGATTTCATCCGCGTGGACTTCTGAAATCATCCCTCGGGAACTACATACTCGATAGGGATAAAAATAAGCCTATGTCCTACACCTATAAAAAATCAAATCACTCTTACTCTAAAACTAAAGACAGACAAACACACTCGCATAATATTAGTATGGATCAGTTTGAACGTCATCTTCCGTCAGTTTACTGCCATTTATAATTTCGAGTGCCTAATTTGCTTTGAAAACACTTTACCGCTGATAAATGGGTTTGCCTTAGAAAACAAACGAAAACAATATAGCACAACGTATCGTGAACTGAAAAATTTAATATTTGCGTGAAAAAATTACGCACACATAAAACTTTCTGAATTGAAATAGAGGTAGGAATTTTTAATATCCTTTACCTTGAACGGGGAGTGTTACAAAATATTAAAATGTCTGTAGAGCAGTGAAGTGCTGCTGCTGTTACGTTATTTTAATTGAGGTACCTCGTCGATGTTATACCTCACTTCTAAGAATCTACAAACACAACAAAGTATCAAATTATTTTAAGGTACACTTTATGTTTCTAAACCTAAATAGGTCGGAAATTTTACAGCGTCGACTTCATTGCTTTTTTTATTTTAAATACATACAGATACAGAAAACAGAAAAATATTTATTTAACTAAGACACACACAACACAATACAAAAATACAATTGACACACAAATTACGCACAGTTAAAAAATACATTATTAATGTACATAGGCATTGTGTTGTAATGTCGCGTCAAACAGGACTGATCTCAGCATTTGCTATGGCATACGAAATTTTTAAGAAGTAGATAAATAAATTCACGTGTGAATCATTTTAATAACCGTAAAAACTATTTTTGTGTGGATTACTCACAATACCTTGTTCTAATTTACAAAAAATTTTCTGTATTTTTCTGTATTTAAAAATATCTTAAATAAAATACGCTACATTTTTAAATACAAATGGTATCCAAACGTCTATATTTAAATATTAACCAAGATGTAAAAAGCATATTATATCTGTAAGTGTTTTTGTTCATCCATACTTATATTATAAATGCGAAAGTGAGTTTTTTGTTTGTTTATGTATTCTTCCTTCTCGTTGTAACGGATGATCAGAACGATTGTTTTTGCATAGACTAGTTGAAAAGACGGAGAAACACATATGCTCCTTGTAGTCCCGACTGAGCATGCAGTTCCCGTGGATACTTTTCCAAAGCGATAGAAACTGGTATATTTACAAAGCAGATAGATAGATAATATCTTTATTCGGTGACACAATTTTATACAAAAAGAAAACTTAAAACAACAACTTATGTAAAATAACTAAAATAAAAGTTAAACATTAAAAAACTAAAATTAGATACATTCGGTTGTAACTCGACCGAAAAGACTCTGACTCAGCATGCGCTGCAGGAGTCCTACAGCGCTGGTATTCTGTCAGAACTCTCCATCCAACTATCACCAGTCGTTTCGACTAACACCTACTTTCCAAAATAAAGTTTGTATAACCTCATCCGCCCTCATTCCTAGCACATCACTATGGGCGAGTTATGCCTGAGATATTGTGGGGACAAGATTTGCCGAGTCACGCGGGTTTTGTCACATTATTTTTGTCACTAAAGCTTTTCATCGGGTTCTGGATTTTCATGCTTCAGTATTGAAATGTTCCAGCCTCGAGAAATACTTTGCGTTTTTAAGCTTTGTTGAGCGGAAGTTGAGGGAAGGTCAGAAATACTTTGGAGTAAAACTTTTTGGCTTTGAATTTATTGTCAAGTTTACAGTGACTGTGGAATACTGAATTACTTTGCTAGACTGGAAGACTTTGAAAAAGATAAGATTCTACAGAGTTTTGGCTTGCACTTGACCTTCATCTCACCTGATGGTAAGTGATATTAAAGCCCCGATGGAAGTTTGTTCATCTAGATTCTAGATGAACAAACTTCCATCTGCTGCTTCTAGACTCTAGAAGCAGCAAGTTCATGAGATGGCTACGTTATCTTTCACTAGCTTTTACCCGTGACTTCACCCGCATAGACTTCGGTAAATATACAACGCTCGATCGAGATAAAACCTAATCTATCTCCAATTCCGGCCCTTCAACTATCTCTTTCTAGTCATTCTGATTCGTTACGTCGGGAAGGAAAGCCAACCCCCGCATTTAAAATATTTTTTGCATGTACTGAACTACTGATACACAACAGTGCTATTAACACTACTATTTGATTGCAGACTGATTAAACATGGTAACGGAAAACAAGCAGGTCTAGATAACGAAAAATAAACCAAGTATCAAACAGACTCCGCGCTGATAATTATCATTGATTATAATCAAACTATGAAGCCAGTAAGGGAACATATCCATACCGCGTGACCCATTTTTATACAATTTTAAGCCCCTCCCCCTCGGTGACCACCTGTAGTATATTGTAAGCCCTTCCCCCCTCTAGTTTTCACGTGGTAATTTTTATTATTTCAAATGGACTTGATGGTGTTGGTGCGACCTCTACAGCTTCACGCGGACAATGGCGAGCGCGGATGGCGCTCAGCCCGTCACGTGGTAATTCATAAATATCGTTTTAAATCATTTTTTGAAAACAGAAAGATACAATTACAAGTATTTGTGCTATAAGAAAGCTTTGCAGCAGTGAGCAGACTGTTAAAATAAAATAAAAACTCCAAATTCTTGCTACAAATGTGCGTTAATGTTGCCACCCGTAAAAAAGCGCTAAACGTTGCGCGGCAACATTTGAATACACCTCGAAAAAGCGCAAGATTTCCCTAGAGGATCTTGACTACGTGAAGAATACCTATGCCCCCACCCCCGCCCTGACCAAGCGTGGTATTTGAAGACACTCTTCACACCTAAACGGGTCCCGTAGTATAGGTACGTACCCTAAGCTACGGTAGCAGTCATTTTTCTAGGTTAATAAATATGATTCCTAATTAAAAAAGGACATTATCTGTGCGTATATGTTTTTAAAACGAAACCAAGGTTCAGTGGCAGCCACGAAATGATAAATCACATGGCGGTACATGTTCAACATAATTTGTAATGGGGAACCCTTGTCAACATGGAGCGACTCACGTCCGGCCGTGATTTAACAAGGACCTCCATGTATTTCACCATGGAATACTGGTATACTACTCTACCTATAAATACAACGGATTTTTGGATTACATTATAAGCATTCCACCACAGGCTTAAGAATAGAATACTTCTTTGTGTTTCCTCACAATATCCTTCGCCGTTAAGCAATCGGATAATGATTGAAAAACAACTCATAGGTACACGGCTGGATTTGAACCCGGAACCCTCAGATTGAGAGTCTTATCCACTACGCCACCGAATCTCGTGAGGAAATTTGAATGTCTTGAACAGGCATGTGAAGTCTGCTAGTCCGCACTGGGCCCGCATGGTGGACTACGGCCCATACAATCTCTGTAAGAGAGTAGGCCTGAGCCCCTGCAGTAGGGACGTATATAGGCTGTTGATGACGATGACTTCTTTGTGTGGTCACGCAATACGTGACTAGGACTTTTTATTCGTGACGATAAGGTATTTGGATGCATAGCTTGTTCACCCAGAAGCTAACGAGGCGTTGCTTCTGCTACATTTCGTACCGTAACTTAAACACAATAGTTCAGTAAACACTGACTGATTTGGCTATTTGTTCAAATCTTTAGTGTTTGAAGAACCTGAGTGTAAATCAAATAAACTGGCCAAGTCTTCACCAACGACCCTCGCTGAAACCCCACACCAAATGATTAAGGTAGCTCACCGGTTGCTGGCGCTCCTCGAGAGTCCTGGACGTCCAGGAATTGAAGTTCTTCCAGTGTGTGATTAGCAGCACTTAACACAACGCGAATTGTCCACTTGTCTTTATATATTGTGCGAAATTAATTTGTATGTAGTGACGCGGTCAGGTTCTTAGAGTCGACTGAATCTTTTTTCAACAAAAGCGGTGAGTACTTTTTCAGAGTCTATCCGAACCGAGGGTATATTTGAACAACGGTTGTTAAGGCGGTAAATTTTAAATTGTCTTATCCAAGCGCCGAGCTACCATGTTACACTGGAGTAGAGTAGACAGGTTCAGGTCGTTAGATATGAATTGGCCCAAACACTGACCTTTGGTTGCAGACTTAGATAACATAATGGTAGCCAGACGGACATAGAAAATGCCTTACCAACAAAATCCAGACCCAAAATTTTCCAAAGATTTATCTATAAAATGGCAGTCAGTTTCTTGTATATATTTTCCCACGAAATATAACAGCCATATTTTCATTTGCATTAAAAGGGCGGATTGGAAATCGCAGGCAGATGATCCAAACTGAGCCCTTGTGATTTTCCCAAATTCGCCGAATTCCCGAATACGAACTCACGGGACGTTATAATTCTAAAGCTCAAATTCACTCAGTGAGCTATCGAACGAGCTATGCTCACAATTTCTCTACGTGATAACGTCCGGAATGTGGAAATCCGTAGTCGAACAAGGGTTACCGCGCCAACTTAGCTCGACGAGTCAGTCAGTTGAAGTATTACTGGGCAGGCCACTACCCTTGAAGATGGGGAGTGAAGTGTTGGAATATCGATCACGTACCAGAAAATGTGTATCGTCATTCCCCTACAAGATGGACCGACGACCTGATAAAGGTCTCGGGGTGACGCTGTGTTTAATCTCTAGAAACCCTCGAGGTGAACCCCGTTACATAGAAACAACTGTAGGTGCTGCGGCAAGTCTAATTTAATAAGGAGTATAAAAAGAAGGTCATTCATTCCTTGGCGACACATCTATATCGCCATTTAGACGAATACTAGCGACATCTATTGTCGAATGACTGGTACCAATTACTATATTCATACATAAGAGAGAAGATAATAACAGTCGTGTCGCGACTGAACACGCTGGACGGAGGAGGCCTCTTTTATAAATGCTAATACAAATGTTACAGAATTAAACAGGCAGCTTACACCCTTCCACACAGTATAATACAAACATTCAGTTGTTACAATCAAACCAGGCGCACAGCTGTGCCGGGAGGTGTACGAATGTTCAACGATTTAGCACAGAACACGTTGTGTAATTGTTTCAGAGTTGCTAATATGCGGCTTAGCTACCCAGCTCTGTTTAGCCTATACCCGGATTTTCGGATTATAGGACTATATTTTAGGTTGTTTTGTTTATTTTTTAATTACCACCATGTTGAATCAAAGAGCAGTGGTACATGTGTCTGTTCCTGAGGTATGGGAGCGTAACGGAAGTGTGTGTTTACAGAACGTCAAACGTCGCTGTTATATATTCGGGTATCTATTGACGTTCCGTAAACACAACCTCCCGAACCGCTCCCATACCTTAGGAACAGACTCAGTTATGTGTTAGACCTTGTAATAGCAGTGCTGTGTTCCGGTATAAAAGGCAACACAATAAGTGCCCCATTGGCTTGAGGCTGTAATATAAGCATACTTACCAATCAACGGCCTTAGCGTCATTTATTTTTAGGTGAGGTGAGGCTCATGTCCAACAATTGCGTATTTGACATAATAAAATTGGTCCAATTCGACAGACCGTATAAAAAGATACATAGCTTTTACAAAAAAAAAACGATACGACTTTTTTTAGTTTTGTGACGTCACCTGCTAGTATTTTAGCGTTAAATATATGAAACTTGTTCGATATGTTGAGATATCTCGTAAAATAATGTTTTATGTGTTATATACGCCTAAAAGAAAATGTTTCAAAAGCAATGAAAAAACTAAATCGAATATGCATTTTACTATTCAAGGAACTATATTTTTCACAATGTTTATGATTTAACCTTCTGGAAAAATTATTGTAAAATCTCAATAAAAAAATGAAAATTCTTACGTATTTGTATTTTGAAGGATTTTAATGTCCGTTACGGTATAAAATACAATTCAACTCCAATCTAATGTCGTGTCAAGCAACCAATTGGACTTACGCAGCCGATTTCGATAAACATAAAATATGTAATTAAAAGGCGAATTCATTGTGCGTACCTTGGTAATGCCAACTCGGCTTAGCTTACCAAACATAGTTTCTTTGCCATTAAAGTTAACATTTGCAGACTTGATATCGTCTTGTTTCAGTACTGAAGTCGGTGCTTGTCAGCTAAAGGGTCTCTCGAGACCGCTTTGAAACTTTACCTCAAGAAGACGATAGATTTAATGAGAAATTTATCGTGATAATGCTAAAGGCCATATGTACAAGCTTCAATTAATAAGAGGCAATTCTGAACTCCCCTGAGTTTCCTTCAGGATTTTTCCCAGAAAAATATTATACAATGCGTTAGTATAGGAACGCGTGAAGGTGTAAAGCTCTTGGATCTGTCGTAAAATCAAGCCTCTAATTAAACTTAATCAAATAGATGATGAACAATCAATCAATCAAAATTGCTGACGGGTCCAGCGATGTATAACCGACTTCCACTGGACGTTGTAAATTCTCCGAGCTCCGCAACATTCAAAAATAACCTTAAAAATGGCTACTGAATCAGGCGTTTTAATTAAGAACAATTACCCTTTTATATATCATCATCATCAGCCGGGAAACGTCCTCTACTGGACATAGGCCTCCCTCATGGTACGCTACATCGACCGGTCTCGAGTCACCTGCATCCAGCGACTCTCTGCGACTCTAACCAGGTCGTCGGTCCACCTAGTAGGGGGACGGCCTAGCAGACGTCTCCCGGTACGTGGTCGCCACTCGAGAACCTTTACTCCCCACCGGTTATCGGTTCTTCGAGCGATGTGGCCTGCTCATTGCCACTTCAGCTCACTGACTCGTCGAGCTATGTCGGTGACCTTCGTTCGTCTACAGATTTCCTCATTCCGGACCTTATCACGTAGAGAAATTCCGAGCATAGCTCGTTCCATTGCTCGCTGAGTCATGTCCTAATGACATGTAATTGTGTAATATTGATGATGATGATGTTATAAAAGAGATAGCCGTTTATGCCGTTTTTGACACTCGTAAGGGAATGACCTATAAAGGGTACTTCCCGTTGACCTGCCGTGATATTTTCCAAGAAGGAATCTTTTACAAAACAAGTAAAGGCAAAAACAAAAAAAAACGAAAACAAAAAATATTTTACATTACAAAATGGTCGATATAGAGGGATATATGGAATAACTTGTTCTCAATTATTTTTCAATTCATTGTTAGGTTCTTATTACCTCATTTATTAACAAAGACAATTACTTTTCCAGCATGTTTGCTATTCATATTCCGGACGGACCTCTCGGTGCGCGAATCCAACTTACTCGTACATTCGGCCGTTTTATATATAAATATTACACAAACAAAGTATTAGTACACAGTTTACAAATGAACGTTGCCATCCGCGTCACACCTTTGACGTCAAAAATAGCTCCACACAACGAAAACATGTTTCCGCCACGCCCGACGCTACCGAATTTCCTAAAACATGTAAAATTACCCTCTAAATTATAGTAGTTGAACTAATAATAATTCTCCATGCGCTGAACAAACGCCCAGCGTCGGTAGGAAGGCCCTCAAATATTAACCTAAGGCTTTTGTACAACAAATTTATTGCCCGAGGCTTCCTTTACCGTGCCAAGTACAGCGTTTTAATTAAAAATGGATGCCGTGCTGTGTGAACTGAATAATAGTTACCAATTGCTGTGTAATACATACGAGTATACAATATTTCTAGAGGAGAAGCATCGGTAGCGCTATGGATAAGGAGCGGACTTTCAAGCTGAGTGTTCCGGGTTCGAATCCAGTCGTGTACCTATGAGTTGTTTTTCAATTGTGGTTAATATTACCTCAGATCTACCCTTGATAACTCATCATCATCATAAGTTGGGAAAAGTCCATAGCTGGACATAGGCCTCCTTCTTGGTACGCCATGCTGACCGGTCCCGAGCCACCTGCATCCAGCGACTCCCCGCGACCTTAACCAGGTCGTCGGTCCACCTAGTAGGGGGACGGCCTGGCAGACGTTTCCCCGTACATGGTCGCCACCTTTACTCCCCACCGGTTATTGGTTCTTCGAGCGATGTGGTCTGCCCATTGCCACTTCAGATCATTGACTCGTCGAGCTATGTCGGTTACCTTAGTTCATCTACGGTTTTCCTTATTCCGGATTTTATCACGTAGAAAATGAGACCCAGGACTGCTGTAAGAAATTTCTTATAGAAATAAGCTGTTTATTTTGCATATAATTTTCTCTGTACTATGTAAATATTTTGCGTGTGCAATAAAATGTTTAAATAAAAAAAAATTGTAACTTTTATCTACTTGACTTAAGTATTTATTTATTTATTTAAACAGTTTATTGTACACGGAAAATAACAAACAGAAAAAACACAAATAATATATACAATAGAAATTTCTTCCAGCAGTCCTAGGTCAAGGAGAAATATTGAAGAAAGGGGGCAGTTAGGTGTGTACGATATAATAAATATGATAAACGATTACATAAATACGAGATACAAAACAAACTAATATATATCAATAATAGTACATACATACTATACATACTATAATTATATATAATCTTATAGTGATAGAAAATGTTCCTTGACGTTTTTCTTAAAGGCGGAAACAGTTTTGCTGTCGCGTACAGTGTGAGGCAACGAGTTCCACAATCTGTACTACTCTATATATTTTCAAAGTCAAAAGCTTGGACAAGAAAACCTGTCATTGATAGAACGAAGCTATCGAGTTTTGCTCACTGCGGAACCATGAAATATCCCAACCCTGCGACAATGTGTTTCATAGCGTCAATAAATAGTGACGGCGTAAAAGCTAAGTGCGTTCCGTTATGGAAGCATAGCGATTTGATATTGTTATGTTATGTAGTGAAAAACACGGGATAAAAGTTGGACGAGCATTTTAAGAGGCTATGTTGGTAAGACCACGTGGCCGCGTTCAAGGTTGCATTGTTTTGTAGCTGTCCCTATCCGAGCCCTATCCTACCCGAGCGCGTACGGTGAGACAGCATACACAACGCGAAGTTATCCACCCGTTATTTGGATGTTTCGTAGTCCAGGGATCATTTGAAGGATACAGTATATTATGTAGCCATTTTTTTCAATACAGTATATTAATAAAATTTCAGATGTCGGTGGTTTTTCCAAATTGTTCTAAATTGATTCATGCTCTTGTAAAACAGGTTCAAAGTTGGGGCTTTTTAATACCGAAAAATACAATACTTTGACGCCCTGTAACTCTGGAAGTATATATTTAAACGAAAATCTGACTCACCACCGACACAGATATTTGTTTCTAGATTGTGTCTTGAAAATTTATAGATTTTCATAGCGTAATACTCAAAATATGACTGGACTACGTTTGTATGGGTGCTTTGACAACAGCATACCCTCTTAATAAACCGCCTCCGTCACCCAGTTGCTAAATATTGGACTGACAATTCGAAGGAGCTGGGTTTGAGTCCCAGCGGGAGTACTCAGATTGGTTGGTCCGCCTGTCTTACTACCATGTTAGCTAAATATGCCTCCAAACAGCAGTGTTAATAGCACTATTGTGTTCCGGTAGGAAAGGTAGCAAAGCCAGCGCCTTATCAGATTGAGGTTTAGCGGTACGCTCACCATTAAACCGCCTCATCGTCAGTTACAACAGGTGAGATGAAGGCCAAGTTGCATTAAGAGGGTATGCTGGTGTCAAAGCGCCCATACAAACGTAGTCCAGTCATATTTTGAGTATTAAGCTATGAAAATCTATGAAATTTTCAAGACACAATCTAGAAACAAATATCTGTGTCGGTGGTGAGTCAGATTTTCGTTTAAATATATACTTCCAGAGTTACAGGGCGTCAAAGAATTGTATTTTACGGTAGTAAAAAGCCCCAACTTTGAACCTGATTTACAAGAGTATGAATCAATTTAGAACAATTTGGAAAAACCACCGACATCTGAAATTTCATTAGTATACTGTATTTAAAAAATGGTTACATAATACACTGTATCCTTCAAATGATCCCTGGACTACGAAACATCCAAATAACGGGTGGATAACTTCGTGTAGTGTATGCTGTCTCACCGTACGCGCTCGGGTAGGATAGGGCTCGGATAGGGACAGCTACAAAACAATCCAAATTTGAACGCGGCCACGTTGTCTAACCAACAAAGTCTCTTAATTATATAAAATACAACGGCGGGCGCGTGCGGGATCAACCACGTCATGTAGGTATGATAGTTTTGCACTTGGCTTTTATCTAACCGATGGTAATCGTGCGCACCCAAGCTAATGAGGCTGTCATACCTTTCGTACCGGAAAATTAACAGCCTATATACGTCCCCACTGCTGGGGTTCAGGCCTACTCTGCTACAGAGAGTGTACCAGAACACAACATTGCTATTAAAACTGACGTTTGCCGACACTCTTAGGTAATCTGCCGCTAAAGGAATCAAACCCGGGTCCTCAAGATTGTAGATCCAAATAGGTAGCCATTAGGCTACGGTTGATCTGTTCTACAGCTACAAAGTAGAGACTTATAGCTTGATGCTTCTGGGTAAGCATGCGGCGAAAACCTATGTGATATATTTAAAAATATTCCGCTGAGTTTTGTGCGTGAATCGCTCGCCGAAATTAACATCCGTATATTCTGGCAATTGTAAATAAAGTAGTAGACATAAAACACATTCGCCGGACGATAAAGTGGCCATATCGTGGGTAAAGTGAGAGAGAAGATATTTGCATTGTACTAGTCGATGTAATAAAATTATAATAAACACATTGATATTACAATCGTTTCATAACCTTATACAGCTTTTGGCGGAGACTCTGTGAAAACCGAAAGGAGATTTTGCTGAAAAAAGTTTCCAATTCTTTTAAAATAGCTTTCAAACTGGCTTTGATAAAATCTAAGGATCATTCTCGGTTCCGTATGTCATCACTGACAACACGCCCAGCCGAGTTGGATACTTCGCTTGACTTCTTTTTGTCGTTGAGCTTTGACTGTTATTTTATTCAGCATTTACCAACATAAAAAAGATGTTTTTGTATTAACGCGTTCAAAAAGAACTAAGGATTCGACTGCAACTGCCCTAAAAGTATTAAAATCCCCTAAAATATTCACTCTTAGAAATTATCTGGGTATAAATTTTGTATTTTGTCGATTCCCCAAAAAGCGCTAAAACAATTACGAATCCTCTAAAATATGATCTACCAAACAAAAAAAGAATCATCAAAATCGATTCATAATTGGCGGAATGATCGCTTAATATACATATAAAATAAAATAAAACAAAAAGTCGAATTGAAAACCTCCTCTTTTTGGATGTCGGTTGAAAATTTCTTTTTTTTAATATGTTTATTTCTTTATAAAAGAATACAATTTTTACATATATATACATTAATCGCCAAACTGTGGAACAGTTTGTTGGCGATAGGCGCTCTATATATTACTTATTCTATATTCTATATGTATAAACTAAATCTTTTAATATCATATTTATCTATCTACTATTTTATCATTAAAGGTATCCAACAACCATGCCTTTAATTTTTTCTTAAATTCTCTTTCATTTTTGCAGTCATCTTCGCATTGAAAATCATTGTAAAGGCGTGGCTATTTATTTACTTAGAAAAGCTATTTAATTGAGGAAATGTGAAGGAGCAGACGAACATCCATACATTCACACGAAGCCTGCTAAAATCATATCCCTCCTTTTGGCTTCGCCGTAGTCAAGTAAACAACATCATTTTTTTCCAAATACGTTGACACAGAAAAGAATAGGTCACGAGCATCGAGGAGGGACATCAAAACATAACGTGCCGCACTCCAAGTGTAATGGGGCCCCCGGAGAGGGCTACATCGCGGCCCGAGCACCCTTGTCGACGTCAGACGACAGCCCTTGGCTCAAGTGAGAGCAGGGAATAATGTCGTCTTCTATTAACAGGGTTTTTAGATTTCAGTGGATACGTGACATTTTTCCGTACTCCAGTTACGAATTTGAAATCTCAAGTACCGGTCAAACAGAAGAACGGCAGACCTTCACCCGTATACTGTAGATATTCCTGCAGCTCGTACCAAGCGTTTCGCTTCCACTTAATCATGCGTACAGATAAAATATGGAATGCACTACCAGTTTCCGTGTTCCACGAAAATTACAACTTGGGAATCTTCAAAAGAAGAGTGAATAGGCACCTTCTAGACCAACACGTGACATCGTTGACCTCATCGTCACTAACATGTGAGATTGAGGTCAAGCGATGGTCTATCTTTCATTTATATAAAAAACATGTAGTGCGTGTTACCAAAAACAGATGATGCTGATAAAATTTATTTTACCATAAACATAGCAGATTTTTTTATGTAATTCATAATCGGCCACATGACTCCACTGTTGGACATAAGGACTTTCCTGGAGATCTGGGGCTCTATTTTTGATTCGCTCTACGCGCCGCGAGCGCTCGATTTCTACTGATTTTCGTTCGACTTATGAAATTTGGTATTTTTGAATCGCTCTTCTGCAACGAGTGGTCGGGACCACTCTTTGCGGAGGCGAGCGATGGACTAAATGTCATCGTCTAACACTGACATTACCACTTATTGACATTGACTGTTCTATGAACTTTGCGTTCCGTTTTCCTTGCATGAATTACCGGTTTTATATTTCTGCGTAAAACGGATAAAATTAAAAATTTTAAGTTATATTAGCAACACCTGAGGCGAATGATTCAAAAATACGGTCAAACCTGTTTTCATGCGACTTGTCGTGATCTTGATTTAAGTCGTGTGCGACGAAGCTATGTCACACGAGCGAATCAAAAATAGAGCCCCTGAAGTCTAATCTGCGTGTTGCCAGTGATGACATACAGATCTGAAATGTGGTCCTTTACTGTAAACCGAATAAACAAGCTAAAAGTCATTTAGCGAACTATGGAATGAGCTTTGCTTGGAGTTGCAGGCAAAATCCGTTATGAAGAAATCCGTAGACGAACTGAGGTCGACTAGCTCGATGAGTCAGTGAGCTGAAGAGTAGCAATGGGCAGAAAACAACGCTCCAAGAACGAATAATGGATGGTAAGTAAGAGTTCTCTAGTGGTGACCACGTACCGGGAAACTTGTATCAGGACGTCACCCTAACAGATTTACCGACGAGCTGGTAAGGGTCGCGGGGAGTCACTGGATGCAATTGGCGTATTTTCAGACTGTGATGATAGAAATAACAGATCGTCACAGATTTTTAGTGCGTATTCTTGTTAGTTGTCGTAGGCCAAACATACCATCATTTATATTTAAAATAAAATAACCTCGATTACATTACAAACCAATCTAACTTTTGCTTTTAGAACACTTTCTTTCTGAATTAAAAAGTTTTTCTTTCCATAAAGAAATCGGTAGCAAAGTAGGTGACCTCAAAGAGGTAATGAAGTAACTCAGACTAAACTTGGTTCTGTGAGATGTAGACCGCGCGGGTCTGTCATTAACTTACAATTGTACAGTTAGCTGCAATAGCAGTTACGCAGCTAATGGTCCCTAGATGGCGCTTTGAACAGCGATAGAAAAATAGTGTCTAAAAATGAAAATTGTGATTCACTGTGAATTTGTATGTTAATGATACTCTTTTCGCGACATTATAATCCGATGTCCTATTTTAAAATAATTACTGCACAAAGACAGACTATTTTAAAAGGTTTTTTTATGAATATTTATTTTAGGAAAGCCATCAGCACAAATATGAAAACTAGGAGGCAAATAACAGGTTCTCACAAATAGAATTAATATAAATTAATAAAGACAAGGTACAAGTTGCTATAAATTCACGCTTACTATAAACAAAACAAACAGACAAAATATTACAGCAAAAAGATAAAATTATAAGATTTATATTATGTGAACATTGTTGACTAAAAACTGTTTTCAGATTAATTTAAAAAAAACTCTCGCTTTGCATACGCCAAGAGACAATTGCGTTAATAATTATGGCAGAAGTAATTTAGTATTACCACCAATACCAACGTTAAGGTTTATATTTCTATTGTTCTGTCTACCTTAGCTTTAGTCTACAGAAGATGGTGTAAATTAACCGAAGAAGTTTCCAAAAGTGCCTTCAAAGGACGATAATTAGCTCTTTGTCTTGGATTTTGGATTCACTTTCATCTGCAGGTCATAAATCTTGGTAGAGATGAAGCTTTATTATGGTTTCCATTTTAAATATTCAAAAGGGATCTATTTGACCCCTTTTATGTTTGTTAACCTTGCAGGGGAAGAGGGTTTGAAGAAGTTAGTGGTTATTTATTACTATTGATAAAGCGAATTCCACTTTTTTGGATTGCACTTTTCGGCAAATAAGGATATCTGATTAATTAAACTAAAGCACTTAATACATAGTCAAAAAAACCGCCGCGCGCAGTGTTCCGTAGTTGAACTGGTTTTGATAAAACGTAATTTTCATTTTGACCACTCCAAGTATATTTTATAGTTTGGTCAACTATTACTCTTTAAACTGTAAAGCCAACTTAATCGTGCTAGTTTTTCAAGGGCGTTCACAAAAAATAATTCGTACGCCGTCTTGGTCCGTCCGCCATATTTGATTTAGAGTGACGTCACTTAGTTCACTGTGTATTGTCATCCAATCTAAACCTGTATGCAAAATTTCATCTTAATTGGTTGAGGATAATTGCTTTAAAATTTAGTTGCAAGATTTTATTCGAAATTGCATACTTACATAAAAATATCTGAATGTGTTTCAAGTGATATACATAGAAAGGCCAAAGCACATATATCGTCCCTAACTGTATTTTATGGTCTTTAAACATGCTATAACGAAGGTTACCATAAACTAGAATAATCCTTAATGGCGTTAAATATTGCCGTCATAACCTATAAGCTAGGCTAGGCTGTAAAGGGTAGACTTAGTGCTCATTTCGTAAATCTTCATATATTTTAGGTGATCTCTTTCTATATTTTTTACCGACCTCAAAAAAGGAGGAGGTTATCAATTCAATGGGTATTTTTTAAAATGTTTGTTACCTCTTAACTTTTGACTGGGTGAACCGATTTGGAAGATTCTTTTCTTTATTTAAAAGGTGGTGCTGGTTTAAAAGTTCTGACAACGGAATCCATGAGAAAACGATTAAAATCTTAAGTTTATTAAAAGTATACTTTTAGAGCAATTGTAGTCGGTTTCCAGTTCTTTTTGAACGCATTTACTTGTTAATTTTATCATATTACAAGCAACTAAATGATTCATTTTGTTTTACTTAAATAATAATCATTAGATATAAATGGAATTTTATCTGCCTCCAAAATCCAGTGGCTTCACAGTTGATATCCCAAGCAAGGGATGCAGGTTCGATACCCAGTACGAGTATCTATAATACTCAGTTTAGTTAATGGTGGATTTTCAACGTTCGCCTTGCTATCTACCACCATGTTACTGAGTCTGCCGCCAAAATTCCGATACGAAAAGGTAGCAGAGCCAGTGCCTAAAGATTGAGGCTTACCATCCATCGACCTTTTTGCCACTTACTATCAGGTGAGATGAAGGCCAAGTGGCAAGTACCCATCAAACAGAAAAAATATTTAAAAAATAGTGTTCTTTTGCTCCTTTTGTACTACAAAAGTATTTACAAATTTTTTTTATCAATTTAAAGATTTAAATTTGGATTATAGATAAATGAAGAAAGTCCCTTTTGAACATCGAATACGCGACTTCACAATGTAATTCAACTGTTGCTACAATAACCAAGACTCGCTACCCATAAGATAACCATAAACAACCACATATAATCCGTAATCTCCCTGAAATATCCCCTTCTAGCCCCTCTGTGCAGGCCAGGATCATAGAAATCTTAATAAACTTAATAGAAATGCCTTAGCGCTAGAGCCCTGGGAAAAATTTAAACCAAGTCCAACAGGACTCCAATATGGTTGCCTTTTCATAAATCTGGCTTTCGTTAGGAGATTTTTTAACTTAATTTACAACATCAAATTGTTGTTTGAAATTAATAATAAATTCTAATTATCCACCATCCCAATGATGACAGAGTTATAGAGCGCTGTATAGACTCAAGAGCTACGATGACTGGAAGTCGAAGTCGAGGGTGAACAGGCACCTTCTAGACCAACGCGCACCATCGTAGGCCACATCGTCGATTACCATCAGGTGAGATCGTGGACAAGCGTTGATCTATACTCTGTAAAAAAATACCGTCTGACCTTCGATAGGATGCCTAGTTTTTTGGCCGCTGTTTAAGCCATGAACTCGATATAGCTCCCAAAATTGAGATTAGATGACAGTTTGAGACAGTTTGTTATGGGTATATACGAGTATTACATTTTGAAAACATGGAGCAAGGTGGAATTGACTCCACTTCGCCTGTGTCCTCGATGCGTTGAGCTTCACTGAATTGGCATCACCACAACCGGACAAATTACTCTTAGAGGGAACGGGTGTTAATACTACTGGCCTGTGAGGTGGACATAGCTTTTCGTGGCTGTGCTGTCGTCTGCGTACCCAAAGATACCGGGCATTATAAGCAGGTCGTTGATGTGTAGCAGAAATAGAGTTGCGAGAGAACAGATCTCTGAGGGACACAGCATTGATGGTCAGCCGATCAAACGAGCAGCCATAAATTACTTCTCGAATCGAGCTGCCTCTCAGGAAATCCTATATCCATTGACACAAGCTAATAAGGCTATCGTGCGAACGCTGTATCAAGGTCGTTGCAGAATTTTAGCTGTACATTTCTATTGCCAATTTATTTGAGTTTCTGTGTCTGGGTACGAGCTAGACTGGGTGTGCTGAGTATTAATGTTCTAGGCTTGTAATTCCGTAGGTCTAGTGCTCTTAATTAAGGGGCAGCGTCCTGCGGCAGCGCTTTAGACCTTGTTTATATGCAGCGACGCTGTTCTGTTAAGGGGATGGTTTGTGGTAAGTCTGTTCTGAAACTAGAAGTTCAATTTATTTTCTTTATAATTTTCAGGACCTAAATTGCATTCTAGGTTGTTTATAGACTGACTCAATGGCATATTCGGCTGTTGTTCAGCAGTGGAATTCCAGCTGTCAAGTAAGTAGGTCTCTTATATATTAGCGTTTACCCTCGACTTTGTAAACGTCAACCAGTCTCACGAGATATACTTATTTGAACGTAATAAAAATTTGCCGATATACTAATTCCACCCTTCAACCATCCCTTAAAAATTGCGTGGAGTCCCTACGCGCGGAAGAAGTGAAACTTCGTAATGTGGAAATGAAAATAGGAAGGGATAGAAATTGATTTTTGGTGAAATAAGCCTGTAACAGGTATACTAAGCGCATGCGTTCGAGTGCCACGCATTCACTCTCGCTCTGTCTCTTTCTATTCCACCTCCCCAGGAGCGTTAAACGTTTAAAGCAACCTTGTTTCACTTCAATAAAGTCATTTCTGACATTCCGTTTTGATATAGAAGCTAGTACAAATAAACAAACTCACTCTCGCATTTATAATATTAGTGTGGATTTTGGATTTGTTTTCATGTAGTTATAAGACTGTTTGTATCTTATTAAATTATACATTCGTATAAAACAACAACAACAAACGCAAATTTTGTTACCGACAGATACCTTTAAATTGAATAATATTTGTGAAAGGAATGTTTTAGGGTACAACTAAAGTAATCTCATTTCATTTTGTAAATGTGAATGTTCAAAAAATGTTTTATTTTCGATCATGCCTAAATTGCTGAACGGATTAGGATGAAATTCGGTTCATCATGTACAGCCTGCGGCAGTCCACTGCTGGACATAGGCCTCTCCCAGAGTGCGCCACTCGATTCAGTCCTCTGCTCTCCGCATCTCTCCGAAATTTGGTTCACAGATTAACAAATACAAGAGAATCTTCTGAAATCCACGTAGACGAAATCCACTGGATAAAGCTAGTTCAATATGTAATCGTAAATTATCATTTCTTTTTGGCCGACATTGCTTACGATCTCCCCTTAAATGACCCGGTGCAGAGTGCAAGCAATTTAGCCTTTAATCCAACCGAACGACGGATATTAATTCCTTCTTTTGATTAAACGCCTTAACGAGCACCGCAGAGACTACCATCCTATACTTTAACAGATACGACTCACGAAGGTAGTCGAATTGCATCCCAAATTTGGGGTTCAAAATGTTTTTTTAAAAGTTTTTAGCTCATGAGACTTTTCGCATTCTCTTTGGCGGTTTCTCTTTGTGGCATGAAGGAATATTGTTATCAAAAGAATAGGAGATTCAGGTTTAAAATTAGAAAGATTTCATTCAGAATGATCCGTTTAAAAATCGGCCAATGTTTATTATCTGAAAATAAGTATAGTTGCTTTTTTCATTTTAATATGTCAAAGTGGTTAACAAATGTCTTCGGGGCTGTATGGACTTCTATGATGATTTATGTCAGATTAATTTCGAACTTTTCCGCGCCATCTGTGGAGTCATTTACGTTATCAACTGACAGACATCTCTGAAAGTCTCTCATGAATGATGATGATTATCAAATTGTAGCTTTTTATTCAACGCGTTCAAAAAGAATAACAACTAGAAACGGTCTTACATTACCCTAACAGTCTACAGCGTTCATCCCCTAAAAAGTTCACCGTTAGAGGTAGAACTACTAATTATTAATAAATTAATTAGAATTAAAAAGAATTACTAATAAATAAAGTCAAAGTCAAAATCTTTATTCGTAAACATAGGTTATGCAGTAGATGGTAGTAGGTAACAGTTGTAGATCTGCTGTTTCGTCCTTAGCGGACATACGAAGTTATACTTTAATATACTTATCAACTAGTATTACATATTGCAATTTTTTTTAAATATAATTATGTCAAAAGTAGGTGACACAGTAGTAAGACAGAAGTTTCTATTTGTCAGCAAAAAAATTTAGTTTTTGTTGATTTTCTCAAAAAGCGCTTAATCAATATTATTTCTATGGAATCACTTTTGAATTATGATCTACTAAATAAAAAAGAATCATTAAGATCGATTCACGATTGGCGGAGTTTTCGCGTAACATACAAAAGACAAGAAAAAAAGCCATACAGTCGAATTGAAAACCTCCTTCTTTATTGAAGTCGGTTGAAAACAAATTCAATTCAATTCAATTCAATTCATTTATTCGTATCAATTATTACTTACAGTTATTCTACACATAATAATATTGTCAAAATTATAAAACTAAACTATAAAACTAAATCTACTATTGGTAGTTTGCTAGTGCCAGCTCTAGATCGGTCATAGTCTGTCACACTCACAGTGCTGGGACCAGCAAGAGACTCCAGATATCGAGCGGCTGATGACAGGAACCTCGATTCCGAGTCGTAGAAAACGTCTACTGAGTCATCATAGGTGATAGTTTTATTAAGTAGTTGTAGGGCGCAGTGGAGCGGTGATGTAGAGAGCGCTTTAGTTCTAGCTGTGGGAACATGGAAGGTGGGCTGGGGACGTGGACGTAGGACAAGCTTTCGCACTGGTGGCACGTGTAACGATATTTCGGCCAAAGTATCTGAGTTGGTTACAAGGCCACGTAGTACACGGAAGAAGTATTTGACGAGGGTTAGACCTCGCCTTAGTTCCAGCGAATGGAAACCTACCATACCCTGAATATAGAGTGTGGGGTACAGGAGCGGATAATAGCCGTAGAGTTTCTTATATAGGAATCTTAAAAACGATTTTTGTATTTTCTCAATCATGAGTATATACCTAGATTCGTGCGGGCTCCAGACTGCACAGTTAGTTTCAAGTCGACTACGTACGTATGCATTGTACAAGACCGCGATGGCTTCCTTGCTGCTGAACTGCTTGCATTGCCTCATCAAAAAACCTAATATTTTTTTGGATTTTGTACAAGTTTGAATCACGTTATGATTGAATGTGAGTTGAGGATCAAATACAGTTCCCAAGTCACGCACAGTGCTCACCCGCCCAAGAGACTGCCCGTTTAAGGTATAATTATAGTGGATTGGTCTAAGCGCTCGCGTATAAGACATCAGACAACACTTAGATACATTCAGGTGCAGTCCATTTTTATTGCTCCACCTACAGACAGCGTCAATGTCGTCCTGGAGCCCAGAACAATCGTTGAAGTTTAGTACGGGATGTGCCAATTTGACATCATCGGCAAACATCAGGCAGCGGGAGTGAGTTATCGATTGTGGCAGATCATTGACCATCAGCAGGAATAATAATGGACCTAAGGAACTACCTTGTCCAATACCAGATGTCACATTGAACACTTTTGATATAGAGCCCTCATAAATAACGTATTGATATCTTTCAGATAGGTACGACGAGAATAGGGATAATAGTTTGAAGGAGAAACCTGTAAGTGCCATCTTCCGAAGGAGAGTGTCATTATCGACTCTATCGAAAGCCTTTTGGAAGTCGAAATATGCGACGTCCACTTGTTTTCTATTGTCCATATTGCCGGAAATAAAGTTGACAATGTTTATTAAGTTAGATGTGGTGGATTTTTTTGGCAAGAAGCCGTGCTGTTCTTCGCAAAACCAACCTCGCAGCTGATTGTAAATATGTTTGTAAATAACTGTTTCAAATATTTTTCCAAACACGGGCAGTACAGCTATGGGTCTATAATTACGAATGTCAGATTTGGGGCCAGATTTATGTATGGGCACTACTTTAGATATTTTCCACACAGAAGGATAAGAGCAAGTCTGTATAGATAAATTAAAGAGGTACTGTAATGGATTGATGAGCACGTCACGACAATCTTTGATTATCACCTGCGGTATGCCATCGGGACCTTGTGTAAACTTGGAAGAAAGTCGGCTGATGGCCTGCCTAATATCTGATTCACTAATGGAATCCAAACTTATGCTGTTTATAGTGGAATGCACCTCGCTACCAGCAGGTACCTGGGTACAGGCATCAGTTACACTTAGCTTCGGCAAACAGGATAGAAACACGCTTTTGAAGAAATCTGCAAACGACTCTGCGGTTTCTGCTGAGGACATTGTTCCAAATGTTGTAGGTTCATAATTTTTCTGATTTTGCTTAACAAATGTCCAAAATGCTGACGGATTCTTTTTTATGTTATGTTCTATCTGGCTTGTAAAACATCGCGAACCTGCGCTCACACTTTTATTTAAAGATTTCCTATAGTAGTAGAACAGAGCATAGTAAAGACCGTCATTCGTTTGTTTATAAAGGGTATGGTATTTGTTTTTTAAGTTATTCAGGAAAACCATTTCTTTAGTGTACCAATTCGGATACTGTGAAGCGCCGTGACATTTTTTTTTGTAAGGTACTGCTTGACGTAGTATATCGTTTAGGGTAGAGTAGAACCAATCGGTAGCTTCGTTCATATTAGTAAGAACGTATAGTGGGGACCAGTCTACATTATATAGAAGAGAATATAGAAGAGCGAAGTCAGCTTTACGGTAGTTAAGTTGGAGTGGGAGGCTTGGTTCATCGCCAGGTTTGGGAGGAAGAGCACGTTGGAAGGGAATGTAAGTGGTGATCTGAATATCAAGCGGTTTATGATGTACTTCGGTAGATACTAAACCAGACAAGGACTCGGAGATCGAAATCCCTGCCACAGACGGATTTGTCAGTACTAGGTCAAGAATACGGTCGAGACTATTTTTAACATTATTTTGCTGGATTAAATTACATGCTGCTAGTAACATATTAAATTCATTCCTAGCTGCAACTGATCTAGAGCAAAGATTAAAGTCTCCGATAATAACTATTGGTAAGGAATGCTCGTTACATATGTTTTCTAGACACTTAAACATGGAAAGGTATCTTGAATCCGGTACATTGGGTGGCAAGTAAAGTACACAGCAAATGAAACGTGTGTGGCCCTTTGACACGATCGCCGTCACGATTTCCTCCTCATCAGTAACCTCGGCTACATGTAGGCGCTGCAGGGTGTAAGGTCGTCTTGCCGCCAGCAGCACCCCCCCGCCACCGCGACCTGACCGGTCGCTGCGGAGCACGGTGAACTGCGGGGGGAAGAGTTCCGAGTCGTGGACAGTGTCGTCGAGCCTTGTCTCTGTAAGAGCAATGACGTCACTCGGGAACGTGTATAACATATTTTTGGTGTGAGCAAGTTTTCCTTTCAAACCTCTGGTATTCTGATAGAAGATATCCGTATTCCGCGTTTTCTTCATGTTACTGTATGTCTTTCTTTGGGGGACGAAAATTATTATTTCTCCATGGCTTAATGCATATGTCTTCAGCCCAATTCTCTACAGATAACACAATCGAAGATAATTTAGTTGGTACGCCGAGCTTAAAGGATGCATAGGGCCCACGTGACTTCAGGGCTTCCACGGTACATACGTCGGTGTTGCAGATGTACTTAAGGTGTTCTCGGATCATCTCATCGGTGGTTCCCTGTTTCACGTAATACAGGTGCAGATATCTCCAACGTTCAGATGCTTGGATTGTTGCAGAGTGTGGCGCGGCCGTGCCCGTCATTACCTTGGCGGGGGGCGGTCTGGGTCTCTGTCGTGTTACTTCCGTCCAGGCTGTGTTGTCTGACAATAAGACATTTCTTTTAGGAGTGCTCGTCTTCTGGCGTGGCTTCTCAGGCTGCGTCTTCGGGCTCTGCTGTCTTAAATTATCAGATTCAGATTTTTTCTTAGGTTCTAAATTAGCATTGGTTGCAGTTGTCTTTTCAGGCATCTTCCTTGTCTGTTTCTTTTTTTGCGTATTAGGTAACGATTTCTCAGCTTCAGGAGTAATAATATCTGAAGAAGTTTGGGTGCATTCAGTTACAGATTTCTTGGCGGTCGTGACCTGTTTTTGCATAAGGTCCGCCAAAAAACTGACTCTACGTTCAAGAGTACACATTGAGTCGGCCATCCGTGCTTCAAGTTTGGCAAGTGATGCATGGAACGCCTGTTCTAGGGAGGCTTTTAGACTTTCCATCATAGGGCGCAGTAAATCTATGACGTTGACTTGATTCGCAGTGGTGGCCGCAATGGGGCTAGTTTGTGTGGCTTGTGGGGAATGGGTACATTGTTCATTACTGAACTCTTCCAGCTCCTGATTGATGATAGAGTTTGTGACGTCCAAAATCGAGTCATCACACAGCACCGGAGCATCACTGAGTGTGCAGTTAGAGATTGTGCTTGGTCTTATAGGTGTGTTATCTCTATTATGAATCCTGCGCCGGGTGACGTTAGCGCAAGACGGACACACAAAGGATCGTTTCAATTCAATTGAACGTTCTCTAAAAGCTGCACTCGTAATATTTATACAGCGATAATGATATTTTCCTTTGCAGTTCAATAATGTACATGTCAAGAGTTCGCCAATTTCAATTCGCGTATTGCATGCGAGGCACAAAGTATCTCTTTTGTTGTTCGCCGACATGTTTGTCTCGTACTATAAAAGTTATTAAATGAAAAAATTAATATATTTGAATGTGGGTTGAGGATCGAACCCGGGGTCTGCGGACACGAATCCAAGCACGCAACCCGACGCGCCACGAAGTCGCTACAGCTGTGCGCTGAATTCAGGTATCGCTATTAAGCGGGCGTCAATGAGTCACGTCTGAACGCTTCATCAACAGTCCGATGATTCACTGTGGACACGACCGGTCTCTGTTCACAAAATATGTAACCGTCAAATCGTTTTTGTTTAATTTATATTTGGATTTATCTGTTGGTACACGACACAGTTTATTGTTTTAACACTTTCACGGGTTTATTTACTTGTTAACTACTTGTGTACTACTTAAATTGATGATTTTAACAATTCTTTTTAAAATTTAAACTCGTAACCCACGATGAATGTAGATATAAAAAGTAAAAGTTCAAGCAACGCTCAAGAATTTTCAAGAAAATCCTCAACCCCAGCTTATCCATGTAGACAAATAGAAAATAGAGTCTAGACGATGTGAATTGTTCGGTAAAATTTAGATATGCGAGTGCAAAGGATTGCTTGATCTGGCTGGAGACATCGTTGTCAATAAAGCTAGCAGTTGTCTATTTGCTTAGACGGAAATGTTGCCATGAATAGAAAAAGAGAAAGAAAACACTTTCAAAACAAAGAGCTGTGCATGTGTTTTGTCAGATATAACTGAAAAATGGGACGCTTTAAAGCTTGGTGTGGCGGTGTGTGGCGGTGTGTGGCGGTGTGTGGCGTTGTGTGGCGGACGGACTTTTAACAACGTGGTCTCGCCTTATACTATCTGTGAAGTCACTTAGAACAATATTTAGTTATAAAACCTGTCATTTTTTTAAATAATGGCTTTAACCATTTGTTATCTAGCCAATGACGAGTAAAATTAAGTGATCAAATTTTGAGGTTATAAACTATGCCGAAGCCATTTCTTCAGCTTTCTCAATAAAATGTATAATGTACATTTTATCGCTTGTTTTGGATTCTTGACGAGAATTTCAAAGGCCAGCCTTGGTTTAAACATTATTCGAAAGAATCCATTATGCCGAATGTACTCGACATGGTAAACCCTTCCGATCGCGTCGAAACCCTCGCAATTTTGCGTAATTGATACTATAACACCGTCCGTGACACTTTTTGCACTATATCACACCATTATAACACAAAAAACACACATAACAGTATTATTACCCAAATAACAAAATTGCAATGAACTACCATTTTTCAAGTTCGCGCCAAGAATCCAAACCTGTCATTTGAATATTAGTTTTTTCTGGTATGGAGCTGTCAACGTATATATTACTAACAATGCACGATACGGAACCTTGTCTCAGTGAGCTTGCGACACGTCTCAATAAATCTCCACTACGGTATGTCTGTCACGTAACGAAAGTTATGAATAGTCCATTGCGTTGTCTGGCGCGTGGTGCTCGCGAGGCTGCCTCGCTACGTGATCGTTGGACGACTAACTTATTTTACTATTAATAAAGACACACTGAATATTATCGTATAGTATGGCAGAAATATGTTGCTTTACTTAAATAATTAATGCGTTCAAAAATAACTAGAAATCGAATTCAACTGCGCTAAAACTCAGCATTTCTCCCCTAAAATGTTCACCCTTAGAGGTAGTATCTGAGTACTTATTTTGTTTTTGTTGATTTTTCAAAAAGCGCTCAATCAATTTCGATAAAATGCGAACGCGAATGAGAACACCTTTGAAGTATGTTCAACGAAACAAAAAAGAATCATCAAAATCGATTCATAATTGGCGGAGTAATCGCGTAATTTGTTGAAGTCGGTTGAGTAAAGCGTCTGCCCGCGATTTCCTACAATTTTCCTACCATATGATACCAATTATTTTCCTATATATTATTATTATTTCCTGTATATATTTTTGCGCAAAAAATTTTTGGTACGAAATATTTAATCAAAAAATTCTTGTATAACCTTTTTACAGATAGATGCCTGGGATATAACTGCTATAATTTCAGAAGCTGCCATAGTCTCAGAAAACCCCCTTCATTTACACAATCTCAAACATTACAAAGCCCAACAAAAACATGGAATCCGAACGCGGTCTTGACAAAAACCCTCTGGCCCGTCAATCCGTTCAAACAGTTCTACAATGTAATCCGCGACCGTAACGGACGTCAACCGGACGCCGGACAGCAGCCGGACAGCCGCTGGACGCTCCTGTCAGGATGTCAGGGAAATGAACTCGGACTCAGGCGACAGGATTATCATAGTTCTGACAAGGGTTGTGATGCACCTGGGACAACACAGGGTTAAGGCACTGGAAGAGTGTGTATAATTTTGTAAGCCGTAGTTTCCTGCGTTTTGCGCATTTAGTTTTAAGATATATTTTAAATGTCAATTTTGTATTGTATTGTAAAATAAACTAATTCATCATTAACATCCGTGAAACGTCCGCTGGTGTCATAGTCAATAGTCCTGCCTCACAGAACCCCACAATGACGGGTCCCGAGCTGCTAGCATTCAGATTCTCCATTTAGAGAAATGACAGCATTTTGTGGAGGATATGTTTTTTAAAATAAATATTTAAAATTTATAAAAAATGTTGTAAATTTTAGACAAAAATTTTCATCTTTTTTGCCCCTCACCCATCCGTCATACTATTCCCCCGCCCAGGGTTGCTAAAGATATATGGTTTAAATATGGAACATGTGTCCTGATGTCCTTATCCACTCCTATTACAAAATTAACCGTAAATACTCATTGTTGGTGTTTAAAACTGTTTGGTTTAAGACATGTTTTATTTGCATATTAAGATGTGTTTAAAGAAACTTTTTTTGAATTTGCCAACCTTACTAAGAGGCTCGCGAAATATTTATTTAAATGTTATTTATTGTGTTTAGAATAGAATGAATCGCCATTCATGAGCTTCGTATGCCAAATATTTGAATTAAAAAAATATATGCACCAAGCGAAATTAATATCACAACAATTTTAAAAACTACCTTTGGCTACGAACCACCTGCAACTTCGACTGCGGTGTGTGCCAAAAGGTACAATCCGCGAACGTATGGAGTCCTGGCCTTGACACGTTCGTCATGACATAGTATTAATTACTATTTTTTCTCTAGTTTTTAAAAACAAAGTAGACTGTAGAATGCTGTATGAAAGTAGTAGAATGAACTGACATTTTGACCTTGACGTTATTCTAAAAAGTTTTAATCAAACACGTTTGACTTTACACAACTCAGTTTCTCTTCATTCTAACCCATTACTTTATCTTTCAAAACGTCCAGTGGAAAGCTGTTTTCAGTGCACCAACCCGTCTGGCCAAGAATTCCCTCCTGTACACTGCACGTCTTACTAACCAAACTCACGAGAAAAATGTTACACAAATGCAAGCCGCTACCACTGTAAATTCCAGAGCCTTTTTAAAATAAGAAGTACGCTAAATGTTCTACACTCAGTCACTTTAGCGAACTTTATATCCGCAGTGAAACATTCTCGACCCAATCCTGGAGTCGTAGTCGTGTGAATCAATGTTGACGATGTGTTAGCTAGTTGGTACTATAAAATAAAATAAATAAATAAAATCATTTTATTATCAGATGTCAAGTATCCATATAATTGTTAGTACTGCTTATAACTATGTTAGTAAGTATATGTCACAACTGAGTTAGTCATACTATTTACATGTCGCATAATGGGACAGTCAAATTTACAGGCTATGGTGTTCAGGATGCGATTGGAGCTGGCGCGCACTCGACTTGATAAAGACGCGTACTTTTTTCTTTAAATTGCTATGCAGGCACAAATTTTATGTATGCTTAGTTTACAGAAGCGTCGGTGGCGCAGTGGATAAGGCGCGGACTCTCAATCTGAGGGTTCCGGGTTGGAATCCAGCCCTGTACCTATGAGTTGTTTTTCAATTCAAGTACATTATCCGATTGCTTAACGGTGAAGGAAAACATCGTGAGGAAACCTGCATGTCTTGAACAGGCATGTGAAGTCCGCCGTTCCGCACTGGTCCCGCGTGGTGGACTATGTCCCATTCTCTGTAGGAGAGTAGGCCTGAGCCCCTGCAGTGGGGACGTATATAGGCTGTTAATGATGATGATGATATGAATATGATGTGACAAAAAGACAAACACAATTAGAAGGCCTCCTTTTTCACGCAGTGAACCCTAAAAAGAACTACGTTTACATGTTTCTTTATATTTCAGGTTTCTGGTACCTTCGTTAAAACTAAATGAGTGTTTAGAAAATTATTGCATCGTTAAACAGGTAACAATGTATGCTGAGCTAGTAATGAATGGTTTAATATCCGCACAACGTCTGTATTACATTGTAACATTGTGAACGTGAGATAAATCACATAAATCATCGTATAATTATATAATACATTACAGTTTGATATGTTTTTGCTTCCTACATTTTCCTATGGTATTGTCATATACTCGAACAGTCTAGAGATAATGAAAAGTGAGGTGGATCTCCTATTTCCTTCTTGTGTGTAGCATGGAAACATCTCGAACGAGTCTGAAAGTGAGAGGCGGATCCATGTATCTTCGTGTCGGATAGCAACAAAAGATAGCGTGGAAGGCTCTCGAATGTTCCTGAAGATTGTGAAAAATTGAAGATCACTGCGAAAGATCTAGAAACAATATCGGGTATATATAGGCGCGAGCTGAGCTTCGACGACAGCTGAGTTCAGTTCTAAGTAAACAGCGCTTTGACGCGATTTAGCGAAAGTGTTCGTGTACTAGTGTGTCACGTGGTGTCAGTAGCGATAGATCGGCGTCATGTTAGTGCCAAAGGACTCTGTACGTAGAATCCAGGGACGGACTCAGTGCAGAAGACTTGGACCCAGTGAGACAGGGACGCACTAGATTTAGTAGATTGATTTGTGGACCTGTGCTACCAATAAACTCCGGAACTCGTGTTTTTCTTCAATCCATCGAACCTGGGAGCTCGCAACAGTATGTTACAAGGCAGCACTCAATTATCTGTATTTATTTTATTTACGAAATTGGCAGTAGATTGGGTTGGCATGTTTAAAACGAAGTGTTTTAAACAGTGTTGAAAACGCAATGTAAATTTTTAAACACCAAAAGAACATTGTTTTAAACAAATATATAAACTAAAGCACCTTCTCTTTAGTACATCGAGTGTTTAGAGTTAATATTGTAATGGGAGTATTTTTGAATACCTAACCGTATTCAAATTATGTGTTAATGACAAGGAACCTATTCTACAGGGCAGTTTGTATTTCAGCTCACTGACTTGTCGAGTGTCGGTGATGATATGTTAATCTCATTTTGTCTAGTTACACCTTGGCACTGGTAGGTGACACTAAATAACCCGACACTATTCTCCCAAAGTACACAAAAGCTACTTAAAAAATAAATATTCAAAACAAGCTCTTCCGAATTCAAAAGCCAATTCAATTTATTCATAGCGATTTCCAACGGAACTGCGTCTTGGCACTAATTCCACATTTAGTGTGGCGCCGAAGACAAAGCCGAGCACCCTGTCACAAATAGTGTTGTCCCAACAAAATAACTTCTTGTCTACGATGCAAATTTCTCTACGGAACACTATATAGTAGCAATAGAGTTTGCTAAAGGGTTTATTTGAGACTAGCTTCTGCCCGCGGCTTCGCTCGCGTGGACTTTAGGATTTATCCCATTGGATAAATCAACTACATAACAAATATGAAACTGACGTGGTGCTTTCCGGCAACGAATAATTATTTGGATATTATTCATACTATAATTCTAAAATCGATATAAAATATGGGTAAGAGGGTGCAAGATTCACACATAAAAATTGGTCTAGCCGTTTCGCAGAAGTGCGACCACAAAAACCGTGTCATTTTTATATATTAGATTGTCTCATTATGTGTGAAACTACGTCACACTTAATTTTTATCAGTAAGGCTAACTACCCATTTTCATGCTGCTGACTTCGGAAAACACAGAGTTCCCATACAAACTTTCAACCTCTATTCACTCCCATTAAACATATGCGGAAACACGTATTTATCTGTTTCCACTCTCTAACCACTTAACAATTTTCTTTTTCTTTGCTATTATCTTCAAAAATGAGGAATTGAAATTTTAATTTGCATTCCTGATTTCACCCTTTAGGGGATAATTTTTCTAAAAAACAAAAAACGTCACCCTTAACGGTAGTTCATAAGACTGAGTATGAATTTTCATGCTGATGACAACAAAAACATCAGAGTTATCATATAAAATGAACCACCCCCATTATACCCATTATACCCCCATTGCATTATGCAAATTCTCATGGTCTTAAGTATAACGTAAATAAAACGGAAATGATGGTTTTTAAAGCTGGAAGAGGTCCGGAAAGAGTACCCGAAGTTCATTTGAATGGAGCTGTGGTTCGGGTGGTGCGGCAGTTCAAATATCTGGGACATATACTCACCGACGACCTAAAAGACGACCTCGATGTGGAAAGAGAGAGAAGGGCACTCTCGGTTCGGTGCAACATGCTCGCGCGGAGGTTCTCTAAGTGCACCAAGAGCGTCAAAATAACATTATTCAGGGCGTTCTGCCAATGTTTCTATACCTGCCAGCTCTCGGTGAAATTTAAGAGTACAGTACGATAAGGGTGCAATATAATGACGCATATCGCATCCTTATGAAACTGCCTCGATACTGTAGTGCGTCGAGTATGTTCGCCGAGGCGGGTGTGCCCGACTTCTTCGCGTTGATGAGGACCCGTATTGCCTCGTTCTGGGAGCGTGTGCGGAGCTCCAAAAACGAAATATTGGTGGCCGTTGGTTGGCCACTAACTGAGTATCAATTTTCATGATATTCACTTCAAATACAACAGAGCTCCCATACAAACTTTCATCCTCCCTTTCATTCCCATTAAAACTTCGTGGAACACGTATATTATTTCTAATATAACCACATATCAATTTTCATGGCATTATCTTCAAAAATGGTTGACTTTCAAATAATTTTGTATCCCTGTTTCCACTCTTAAGGGGTTGATTTTTCAAAATCGCTAAAACACTTCACTCTTAATTTTATTTCTTAAGGCTGCTTATCAATTTTCTTGATATTGACTTCAAAAACAACATAGTTCAAACTTATCTTCAAAAATGACGCACTTTCGTACAAACTTACATCCCTTATTTTACCCTGTTAGGGGTGGAATTTCGAGAAATCCTTTCTTAGCGGATACTTTCACTTTACAAAAAACGCAGCTCCCAAATTTCATGTCTATAGGACCAGTGGTTTAGGCCTGAGGTCCCATGTTTTGATTGATTTTTTGTTTTTGTATATACCGTTTTGACCATAAGTCCCAGTACCTATCGGTACTTGGTTTGGTTGGTGATAAGCCATTTTTGGTCTGCCTGGCTTGCTACCACCATGTTACCTAAGTCTGCCACCAACCAGAATTGTTAATAGCACTGTTGTGTTCCGGTATGAAAGGTAGCAGAGCCAGTGCCTCTCTATTAGTTTAAGGCTCCTGGGTAAGCAATATTTCTATCCAACGGCCTTGCGTGCGTGCGTACAGCTAAGCAGTGGAATTCCCTGTCGGCTGTGTTTCCCATGCGATACAACCTAGATAACTTTAAGGCCAGAATGGATAGACTATTTCTATACAACCGTGAACGATCCTAGACCATATCGTCGCTTAACATTAAAAAACAACTATTTACGAACAAATTTTACCTCACATTCCGTTAGATCTTAGTTGTATAAGCCTTTTTAGAAGATGGGTAGCACAATCTAGCTTACTGCGATCACCAATCCGCCTACCAACAGTGGTGCTTGTTGCAAATCCAACCCTCTAAAGTGTAATGTGTCGTTATATGGGAAGGGGGCACATGTCCAACAGTGGATTCATGCAGCCAACCAAGTTGTGGAGGGACGGCCCGATACACGTCACACGGCAATTTAACGACAACAAAAAAACATTTTTAAACATTAACCACTGAAGCACCTTCTTTTGTATTTGCTATTTGAAATTAGTCAGGCATTGCAGTCATTCTGTAAAGAACCCACGATGTGTGAGACTGACTCGCACTAAGCTGATTTTTGTATTCTGTTATACTACCTATATCACCCTCAATCAATTTTTGGCAAACCTTTTCAATGTACAGATAGACACTTTGATTCTACAGGTGTGAGGTAGCAGATTTTTTGTTTTTGTATATACAGTTTTGACCATAAGTCCCAGTACCTATCGGTACTTGGTTTGGTTGGTGGTAAGCCATTTTTGGTCTGCCTGGCTCGCTACCACCATGTTACCTAAGTCTGCCACCAACCAGAATTGTTAATAGCACTGTTGTGTTCCGGTATGAAAGGTAGCAGAGCCAGTGCCTGTATTAGTTTGAGGCTCCTGGGTAAGCATGATTTCTATCCAACGGTTTTATTGACACTTAACACGTGTTTACAGCTAAGCAGTGGAATTCCCTGCCGGCTTTTGTGTTTCCTAATCGATACCATTACGATAACTTTAAGGCCAGAGTGAATATACTATTTATAGGCAACCGTGAACCATCCTATACATCATCGTCGCTTAACATCAGGTGAGATTATGGTCAAACGGAAACGGAAGCCTATCGAATGTAAAAAAAACACGTGTCAATCAATCAGTCACTTCAAACACTGAGATAATGTTTCAAAATCACTTTTAAACATTAACCACTAAATCACCTTCTTTTGTCTTTGCTATTTGCATTGTAGTTATTCTGTACAGAACCCACGGAGCGCGAGTCTGACTCGCACTTAGCTGTTTTTTGTATTCTGTATACCCTCAAACAATTTTTGGCAAGTATTTTAAATGTACAGACTGACACGTCGATTCTCCATATACAGGTAAGTTGATTTAGGTTTTTGAAGATATCTTTTTATTGCGTGAACCGATTTTGATGAAATAAAGCTTAGATGTTGCCTTGACCTACGCCTAATTTAATTGTGAAAACCGCATCAAATTTGGTTTTGTAATTTCGGAGATTAGCCGGTACAGACAAACAGACAGACAGACAGACAGACAGACAGACAAAATGTTTAAAAATGGTCTTATTGTGTTCTGTTACACTTCTTACATCACCCTCAATCAGTTTTAGTCAAAAAATTTCAATGTACAGACACGTCGATTCTACAGATTTATTATAGTAAAGAAGAAGAAGTATAGATAGAAGATTTACATGAATAATGAGCTGGATGCAACAGTTTTATTAAAGAGGGACTAATTAAAAGGCGTTGAGAGTTTGGCGTTAGTAGAGAAAAGGCTGTGCAGTGAAAAGGGTTGACGAAAAACAGGCTGTAGCTAAAGAAAGAAACACGGTGCTCGAAGCCTTTGAGCCTGTGGCATATTTTAATGCATTTTTTGTATTTGACAGCTAAGTTCAATCAAATTACTTATCAACTGTGTGATGAAAATATGTTCAGTCAGTTTAAAAATCATTAGCTGTATTTTTGAGCTGTTCGCCCGTTGAGTCTAATAGGGTGTAATGAACGGCATATTAAAATTTTTACTTTTTAATATACAACCTTCGAATTTCTTTGGTTTAATTATTTTTAGTTCAATTAAAGTCCTTAAAAATCGAAAAATCAGCTCACTCGAAAAAAGGTACTAAATTGAGTTTTGCTATTATATTTTGAAGGTTTTGCAATTTTTGTGAGATGGCTATTATGTCACGTAAGTTTTTCGTTCATTTAAATGAGATATTTATTACAAATTTATTTATTATTAATTTATTCATTATTAATCGTCTCAACAATTTTTGTCTTTAAAAAAAGGTGCGAAAAGTTACCGTTAAATTTCACCTAGGCTTCTAAAGTAATTTATTTTATTTTAAGAGGACTTTGGAAATAAATATTGAAGTGTACATAACAGGTAAATTGTCGCTTTTTCAACGATAGCAATTTTTTCTTCTTCAGAAATCAGAAGGAAAAAACACTTTTTGTACAAGCTTAGTTCTGCGGCGACAAAATATATGTTATGATAATGTCTATGAGTTACATTTCTTCACCTGACACTTGCTTTTGCCGGTTATTTTTTATACTGTTAATTTTTGTGTGTCGAAAAAAATTATTTTTAGGGTTCCGTACCTCAAAATGAAAAAAGGTACCCTTATAGGATCACTTTGTTGTCCGTACGTCTAGTTGTCTGTCATGACTCTTTTTCTGAAGAACGTGTAGAGATATCAAGTAGAAATTAATATCGAATACTCAAGTCTGCTGTATCTTGGAACTGTCAAAAAAATCAAATTTATAGGTCAACGCAATAAAAAGATATAGCTGTATTTAATACTATTTCCTTACAAAATGAAAGGGAACCCAAACCTATAGGTTATTTCCCGTTGACCTAGAATCCTGAAATCTGGCAAAAAGCAAAGTATTACAGCACAAAAATAGGAACACTGAAAACTAGGATTTTTCAATTGTAACACAGTAAACATAGCTTTTTTATGTTTTACAAACTTAACTTTATAGTTGAAAGCGATACATCGGGTATATAATTTAGCTGCAAGGTAAAGTTTGTTTTTCAATTACATTTTCGGTAGAGTGTGTGCTGCAAGTGTTGGGTGCATATTAACGTACCTATTATTTATGATTTTCAGTATGTCATTTACTCATTTTCTGTACGGAACCCTCGGTGCGCGAGTCCGACTCGCACTCGCGTTTTATAAAATTTTATTTCGTTCATTTTCGATCATCGCAAACTCGTATATTACGGCGTTATAAAAATAAAATACCAAAGAGTCAATCGCCATTTTCTGTAGATCCTGTCATTGCGAATTTTATGTATCTGACATCAAATAATTGCTTTATGGACACTGGGCAGTGTAGTCAATAAAATATCAAAAGCAATAAACGTATTGTCCTATAAAATCCACGCGGAAAAGCAAATATTTCTCAAATATTTCCACTGGACCCGTTTCAGATGAAACTCGTGCACTCCGCCGCAGCCGAACAAATGGACGATTTGATTGAAAAGTGGTCGGACCCGGCCTCATGCTCTCGTACGCATATATCGTTCATTGTTCGTATTGTATAAAGTTTTGATAACGTATCAAACTTTTATATTCCATTTTAGAATATAGAGTGGACAGGTATTACAAATTTTTTTTACCTTTTATTCACAGCGCTTTGGCTATTTCTGTGGAGAACTGGCAGCCTCATTATACCTTTTTGATACTTATTGTTTTTGGTTTTTTATGCTGTTTTTGTTTTATGTCAGTTTTTTCAGTTTTGGAGTAAATGTCTTAATGCAAGGTTGCTTTTTTCCGTTAGAGACCTCCATCTAATATACAGTCCACTGTTCGGTAACATTTCTGATGTGGAGAACTGGCAGCCTCATTATACCTTTTTGATACTTATTGTTTTTGGTTTTTTATGCTGTTTTTGTTTTATGTCAGTTTTTCAGTTTTGGAGTAAATGTCTTAATGTAAAGTTGGTTTTCCTTTCGTTAAAGACCTCCATCTAGTATACAGTCCACTGTTCGGTAACAATTTCTTTTTAAATTAATAATTATGAAGGACTGACCAGGGGCTCTATTTTTGATTCGCTCATGTGTCATAGCTTCGTCGCACACGATTTCAGTCACGATCCACTACAAGTCGCATGAAAACAGGTTTGACCGTATTTTTGAATCATTCACCTCAATTCTGCCAATATAACTTAAAATGTTTAATTTTATCCGTTTTACGCAGAAAAATAAAACCGGTAATTCATGCAAGGAAAACGGAACGCAAAGTTCATAGAACAGTTCCTACTGTCAATGTCAATAAGTGGTAATGTCAGTGTTCGACGATGACGTTTACTCTATCGCCCGCCTCCGCAAAGAGTGGTCCCGACCACTCGTTGCAGAAGAGCGATTCAAAAATACCAAATTTCATAAGTCGAACGAAAATCAGTAGAAATCGAGCGCTCGCGGCGCGTAGAGCGAATCAAAAATATAGCCCGTTCGTCATCAACGACTTTCTCTGAAAAATCATACCAAATGTTGACGGTAGCTCATCTGTTGTGGAGTTCCTCGTAGCTTCTGGACGTCCAGGAATAGTTGAAAATCTTCTTGATGAGTATCAATACGCACTTCACAAAAGCACGATTTAGTCCACAATACATGTGATTGTTGAAACCAATATATGTATGCACGGCGACGCAGTCAGGTTCGGTGAGGTGGTTTGATCCATAGGGAACGGTTACTGCTCGCAGGTCGCAAGGACACGCGGATTGGTCCCCCTCATGACAAAAAGAAGGGGATTAGATTACCGACCTACATACGAGTATGTCCCCACTGCATGGGCTCAGGCCTACTCTCCTACAGAGAGTGTACTCTCTGTAGGAGAGTGTATGGGCCGTAGTCCACCACGCGGGCCCAGTGCGGATCGGCAGACTTCACATGCCTGTTCAAGACATGCAGGTTTCCTCACGATGTTTTCCTTCACCGTTAAGCAATCGGATAATGTACTTGAATTGAAAAACAACTCATAGGTACACGACTGGATTCGAACCCGGAACCCTCAGATTGAGAGTCCGCACCTTATCCACTGCGCCACCGACGCTGACTTTCTGTATTATATAATAATGAATGTACCTATTGTATTATTATCTTTATCTTTAATTAAATTTAACCAAAAACAAAGCGCAATTTCATGGGTCAATATATTTAAACATAAGGGATTTAAAATTAAAAACCCGTGTCAATAAAATTTATGCCGGGACGAAGGCAAGCAAATTGATTCTAATTATTTTTTTCCCGCGCACGCATTTTGGATCGTTCCTCCTAAATAGCGATCATTGATACCCAACCGCGGGCATTTTGCGGAATGACCGGTCGTTTCGCAAACGACGGATTGCCCTGACTGCAGTAATTACAGTAGCCGAGGACTCTTACCGAAGGGGTGCCTTTTATTGATTCGGGTTTTGTTGAAGTTTTTGTTTTCAATCCACTTAAAAAAAGGTGGTATTCATCCATTTCAACTGTACGTTTTGACGTATATGTCATACATGATATCTTCGTCAAAAAATATATTTAAAATTCTTTTGATACAAATAAACAGAATTCATGTTGAATTGTAATATTTTCCGCCCTCAAATTCAAAACACAACTACATATTATATGCGTCACCACGCCAACAGCCGGTCTGTCCAGACGCTGAGATGTTTCACATAAAAGAGTTGCTTCAAATTTGGCCTGCACTTGTACACTATTAAAAAAAATCAAGTAATAATCTGAATACTCAAAGAAAAATACTAGAATTATATTTTTACATTTATTTTAAATGTACAAAAGCATTCTTTCTGTACTAAGTGACAGCGTCAAATGTCATTTTATTGGCGCCATCTTTGTTTCCAACGTTTTTTTTACTTGTTTCGTGCGTTTTTTTTAAATGTTTTTGTATAAATAAACTAAACTAAATTATATAAAAATGGTAACTAAATAACTTTTATTTGATGATGGCCTTTCCAAAATATAAGTGTACAAAACCAGGTCTTGAGTTCATACATACGCGGAACGTGTCATTTTCATGAAAAGAAAATTATTCATTTCACAGACACAAGTACTGGAATAAATACCTACACGTCACGGTCTTCCGGGAGTCCCGCGTTGACCTCGCTTTTACACTTGACTAATTTTTTTACAAAACAATAAATCGTCTCAACTGGCAAGTGTCCAAGGGCGGGAAAGCCGGAAGGCTCATGTGTAATAAGCCGAGGGTAGATTGGAATCGACGGTCGGGAGCTTGCGTGATTGATAGACCAGACTTGGATACAAAAAATATATACGTCATATAAATATTGACAGGATATTGAAAAGCTTGTTGTGGGCTTGACATATTCAGGGGGTAAGAGTATACGAATCGTTATTTATTTATGAGATCGGGTTCATGCATTTATGTTGACAGGAAATCCCGCAGAATGCTTCCATTTAAAATTTCTTTTACCAAAACTTTTTTTAAAATAGAATAGCTGTCTATGATAAGTAAATAACTAAAAATAGAACATGATTCCAGAGCGAGTCAGACTCGTTCTCCAAGAACAGAATATGAATTATTAATAAATATGAAAATCATAAATAATAGGTAAGGCCACTGTTACCGAACAGTGGACTGTATCTTGGGTGGAAGTCTCTAACGAAAGGAAAACCAACTTTACGTTAAGACATTTACTCCAAAACTGAAACTCTGACATAAAAACAAAACAGCATAAAATACCAAAAACAATATCTATCAAAAAGGTATAATGAGGCTGCCAGTTCTCCACAGCCACCAAACAATGATGCTACTCGAATAACGAAAGTTTATATCCGATTGAATAGTAACAAGTAAATTCTTTCAAAAAGAACTGGAATCCGACTTCAATTGCCCTAAAAGTCTACTTTTATTAAGGCAAATGTAAGATTTATATCGTTTTCACGTGGATGCTATTGTCAGAACTAGACCAAATTGAAATGGGGCCGGGCCACACGGAATGCACCACCTTTCAAATAAAATCATCCAAATCGGTTCACCCAGTCAAAAGTTAGCCAGCAAAAAAGTCATAGCCGTCGAACCTCCTCCTATTTTGAAGACGGTTAAAAAAAAAGAGATTTTTGTGAGTCATAAAAATGTATTATAAAAATCAGGTATTCCGATTTATTCCTATATTTGTACTATAGGACCTTGCTTTTACTCATTTCTCGACAAAATTCGATGTCCTATTTTTAGATAATTACTGCACAAAACTAGCTATCCTATTTTATAAGATTTAAAAGTGCTTATAAATTGTAAGTTTCACAAAAACTTAGCAACTTCAAAGAGTTAAATACCTACTAAGTAACATAATTGCATAATTTTGGATTATTTGTTTGTTTTATTTCCAATTCCATTTTGTTACATCCATTGTACCAGGGAACTATAACCGTAAGAAAGTAAGCGACGCAGTGAAAAATTTATACCCACTTTGTACGTCGCCATAACTTGCAAATCCGGCAGACCTGCAATCGCAATAATAAATCCCCGGTCCGCAATAATAAGCCCTGCAGTAATATAAAATAAAATCACGCAACGTGTGTAAATTCCGTGAACAAGTTAAGACGTGTTAGGTTGAGTACAGTACAAATGTTTTATTTTTTATTGAACGACTGGTACGTGACAAAGATTGATAGGGTATCGACTGCCAGGCGTGCTGGGAAAATTGAAATTTCAGCGAATGGAAAAATTGTTACGGAATCGTAAAAATGACGGGGCCATAAAAATGGTTTTGCGAGATCACTATATTGTACAGAGCTTGTGTGGAGATATGTTTTACTGAGGTATGGGGATTTCGTTTTGTGCTGATAAATTGAGTAATAACTTACGTGGCGAACTGCTTACTTGTATTTTTAGAATCTTTAAAACCGCCTCCGTGGCCGAACCATCCAGCGGTCCCATTGGTTAGTGGTAGCATATTTTCTATGCCTGGCTAGTTGCCATCATGTTACCTAAGTCATAAGGTAGCAGAGCCAGCGCTTTATTAGCTTGAGGCTACTAATTGGGTATGGTTTCTAAAGAACGGTCTTATCATCACATATGAAGGTCATATGAAGGTCAAGTGCTAACCCATTACACAAATAAAAGTACTAGCTTTGTACGCTTGGATATCAGACTCACGACGTCTACAGCTTACAGCGCTATTGGTTATGGTAGATTTATTGGTTGCGTGTAAATAAATTGAACTATTACAAAATACATGAACATTATTATGAAGTAAGAGTGTGAAAAACGTCACTGACGAACTGGTAGCCCACGGTATCATTTGTCGTAACAAAGAATCTAAAAATCCTAATCCGGATTTCCCGGAAACCAGATAGGGCTTTCCCGCGGCTTTATAAAAGAAAAGACAAAAAAACAATCGACAGAGTTCCAGAAAATTGGCAGCGAAACGAAAAAAGCGTCACCGGCCCGCGCGCACTTGCCAAAACGCCGCTCCCTACCGACGGAAACCAGATTATACCGGATAATACCGGATCTCGCGACGGACAGAGAGTGCCTATAAAGTGCTAAATGCGCTAAAATAAAAACGGCGCGATAAAAAGGATGTTTTAGGAGCAAACGGGAATTAGCCCCGTAGAGTCCGCGCTTAAACTTGAGTTCTGGATTTGTTGACGTTACGGACAGACTTGTAGCCTGTTGCACTCGGTAACAATAAGTTTAGTAGACAACTACAGTAAACAGTGTTTCACTACTGCAATGATCCGATCACTTTGTCTCTTCAGGTACTACCGATCCGTCCCCCAAGGCACACTGCACACCATCCCCACGACGAGGCACATTCCTGGATGATTTCCTCCGATCCCTTCATCACAAAGCGACAGTTCAAAGCCAAGGTCGAGCCAGAGTGGGCGCCCTTTGGCAAGTTGCTCGTAAAATTGTTGCCGGCTGAGTGCTTCTTGCGCTCGCCATTTGTCCTGGTGAAGCCGTAGTGTTCGCAGGACCAATAGCATCAAGTCCATTGGAAAGTGAAGAAAGAAGACATTCAACTTGACTGTCATACGGCGTGTCACGAGTCGCTGACATCCGTACTTTTTCTGGGGTAGTTCGACAGGTCTTTTCTAAGATCTCATCATCATACAGACTTATCATATCTGGGTATCTTCATCAACAGCTTATATATGTCCTCACTGCAGGGACTCAGGCCTACTCTCCTACAGAGAGCGTATGGGACAGAGTCCACCACGCGGGACCAGTGCGGATTGGTAGACTTCACACACACCTTTGGCTTCTCAGCAGTGTGCATGTTTTCCTTAACCGAAAAGCCAATGGTAAAGATTTTATCATTCGTAAATAAATTCCAAATAACAAATTGTAACTCATTGGTACGAGCCAAGATCGAACCCAGACCTCGACTGTTCAAAGAATGACCTACCCAACTGAGCTAACAAGGCTGTTATATCTGAGTATAAAGTCAGATAAAGCCCGAGCCCAAATGATTATATTAATATAATACATATTAGGTCGTCTGTTCCCTCCTTATTTTTTTCTAAATCGTTCTTCAAGTAGTTTGCCAAAATAAACCTATAGAACGTTTTTCATTTTCTTAGTAGTAGAATTGAGAAAAATCCTTTAATAGTGATACCCCACAAATAAACTATCAAATAGATCTATTATTCAAATCAGAAGGTTAGGCAGAGGGTTGACATGTAGATCAGCCAGGGAAGTCTTTCAGGTACAGATTTCAAATAACTTAAATACGTATTCATTTTTCTACAGCAAATAAATCCAATACCTTGCAAGAAGGTCAGCATAAAGAATATTGTAACAGCTATGAGGGTCAGTAGTAGGTTTCCGCACCATTTGCTGACCGTACTCCAGCGAGAGTGCAACGCGGATTAGAAAATCATTCCTTTTGTCCTGATTTATGGGTTATGCTCATTGTGAGCTTTACGAGTATAATGAGTAATTGTTTGTAGGACAACCGTTTTTTTTAAATATAAAAGATAGTTCAACGCTGGACCTCAATCTCTCCTGATGTCAAGTGATGATTAGGTCGACGATGTTACGCGTTGGTCTAGAACAGGGATCCCCAAACTATTTTGGACAAGTGACCCCTTTTCCAAATTGAACTGTTACCTCAGACCCCCATGGCCAAATTACCTACTTTTAAGATCAACCTTTCATAATGGTCCGCTAACTTAAAACAGCTGCTACAGAGTCTCTATCTATTTCTATATATTTTATTTACTATACAATGCTTACCACACCATACATATGCTAATATAATATAATCATTCTTACTGTGAGGTGAGAACCTAGTGTCCTGAAACACGGGGCAACCTACTCAGGCACCAGCTTCACACACTGCTCCATTACGGTAATTGGCATTAAAACGTCTTTGGCCTTTGGATTAAATTGATTGAATTATATAAATGTTATCTATGCTAAATAATAAGTTTTTGTGTGTGTTGTAAATAAAACATTTTGATTTGATTTGATTTGAGAATGTTATTTTTCATTCTGACTTAGGTCAATAGAAGAAGACAGAGTGAGAATTAGCAATGCTTTAAGTTAGCAGACTATTATGAATAAGGAGACCCCAAGGGGTCGATATCGACCACTTTGGGAATCCCTGGTCTAGAAGATGCAAAAACTCTTTACTAGAAGATTCCCATGCCTCATTAACTTAGGGCTTTTGGGTAAGGACGCTTTCGCCCGGACTTATCGTAACCCTGAAGTGAATTGTAGGCCAAGAGCTGCCTCGTCTGTATTATCTATGACTGATTAACATGTCAGCGACCAAGCCACTTAAACTTAAAATTTAAAAGAAAAAACTTTCCTTTTAATAGTACAGTAACAGTAGAAATGGTAAAGAGAAGAAAATGGAAATCTATAAATCTTTACATGGGCAAACTATTCGGTCTGGAAACTGGTAATACAAAAGCCGTAAACGATATATTTGCTTTGTGTATAAAAATACAAACGAAACAGTATTTCTACCTGTAAAGGGAGAGTTTCAACTGAAACCTCAAACGTATACGACAAACCAACTTCGAGAGCACAAAACTACTATTTAAAGTATAATATAGAAACAGCATCCTTTAGAAATGAATATGAAGCATGGCATACATTTTATATCCTGCGCACGTGTTACCTTTGAGACAAAGCATGCCATGGGATGGGACTCGGAGAAATCGCTTTGAGAACGATTTCGAATGACATTCGGTTTGATTTGGTGTATAAGGTAAGAGGAAGCGAGTAACAGTTTGTATATGTCCCCACTGCAGGGGCTCAGGCCAACTCCCGGGGCCATCGTGGATTGGTAGACTTCACACACATCTTTGAATTACTTCTCAGGAGTATGCAGGTTTCCTCACGATGTTTTTCTTCACCGAAAAGCCAATGGTAAAGATTTAAATATTCGTACATAAATTCCAAATAACAAATCGGAACTCATTGGTACGAGCCAGCTAGGATCGAACCCAGACCTCGTTCAAGGATTGACGCTCTACCCAACTAAGCTACCATGAAAAAATATTTAATCGATCAAAAAAGGGTATTTATACATTATGGAGCATAAAATTAAACACAAAACGTTTTCTAAACATGCCGCAGTCACCACAAACTCAACACAACCTCGTTTCTTAACTATTACAATATAATAATAATTCTCGTTTACCACATTACCGTTCGGGTGTACCGACACTAAGCGAATTGTCTGTACACCGATCGCGACATCCCTCAACTTACAGCGATGCATTATGCATTCAAATGCTTAAAATTGAAGACGAAGGAACTTTAACTGGATTTATGGCCTCCTTTGAGTGCACTGCACTTTGATGCCCGCGCTCAGCTATGCTAATGTTGTTTTACATACAATTTTGTTAAACTATTTCTACATATATATTGGGATAGTATAGTATCTCGTGAGCTCGAGCTTAATCGATCTTAAGATAAAATAAACAGTGGTCTAGTTAAATTTCTTAAACATAATTTAAACGAGTGAATGAAAAGTAATAAGGTCACAAAGATGGCGGATACACTGATATACGGGACAATGTTTCTCCATAACCACTTGACAGATATACTTGTGTATGGTGTCAAATGAAAGGTTAATTAATTATTATTCTTGATAGGCGGTCGTTAATTCTACGGGAGACGAACAATCTGAAAAAAAAAGAAGAAAAAAAACTTTTTAGGATTCCGTACCTCAAAAGGAAAAAAAGAAACTTATAGGGTCATTCTTTTGTCCATCTGTCTGTCTGTCAAGACCATTTTTATCAGGAACGCGTGCAGTCCCGTGCATCTGTAAATAAAGTAGCTTCTAAGTCAAAGCAATAAAAAGATGCAGCCATTTCCGCCGCACATTTTTACGAACAGACGGAAAACAAAGGGCGGGTTCCATTTTCCTTGTAAGGTACGGAACCCTAAAAATCTTGAAGAAGACGGCCCGTTATCCTGAAGCTTTTAACAACACATCTAGAATTAATTCTTTAATTACAGACGATTTGCAATAAAGTTGAGAGATTTCATTTTATGGGAGCCGCCGTATCAAAGTTTGCGTATAAAATGATTTAGGTTTATATTTCTTGGGGCCTGATGAATATTAATTAAAGCAAGGTGGAATTATATTACCCTGAGCTCTTATTTACATTAAAAGGTAAATGCGTCATTATAATAAGAAGACATCTACCGCTTGCGTATATGTGTTGAGAAAGACTTCACGCTTGATTTAGTGTTTTTATGTATAATGGGATACATTTGGTCTCCATCTTCCCTGATGAAAACTAAGGTCGTAGGGTGGAAAGCTTGCTCGCTGAGAAGCCTCAAGCCATCTCAAGCTTATGGAGGCGCTAGCTCTGCTACCGTTTATAACCTAACAACAGTGCTATTACTACAGCTATTTTGGCGGCAGATAGATAACATGTGGTCACTAACCAGGCGGGCATAGAAAGTGTTTAAGAGGGTATGCTGGTGTCAAAGTGCCCATACAAACGTAGTCCAGTCATATTTTGAGTATTAAGCTATGAAAATCTATGAAATTTTCAAGACACAATCTAGAAACAAATATCTGTGTCGGTGGTGAGTCAGATTTTCGTTTCAATATATACTTCTAGAGTTACAGGACGTCAAAGTATTGTATTTTTCGGTAATAAAAAGCCCCAACTTTAAACCTGGTTTACAAGAGTATGAATCAATTTAGAACAATTTGAAAAAACCACCGACATCTGAAATTTCATTATTATACTGTATTTAAAAAAATGGTTACATAATATACTGTACCCTTCAAATGATCCCTGGACTACGAAACATCCAAATAACGGGTGGATAACTTCGCGTAGTATATGCTGTCTCACCGTACGCGCTCGGGTAGGATAGGGCTGGGATAGGGATAGCTACAAAACAATGTAACCTTGAACGCGGCCACGTGCTCTAAACAGACAATCCTCTTAAACAAGGCAATAAAACTTTTCACTTATATATGCTTTTAGTTCATACTGAATCTAACAGGGACTCAAAAAATATTCACATGCAAGGGACCGGTCAATGTGGCACCTATGTCCAGCAGTTGATGTTTCCCGGGTGATCCACAGACAAACTTAAGTCACCGACACAGCTCGACGAGTCAGTGAGCTTAAGTGGCGATGGGACTGCATCGCGGAAAGAACGTATAAACAAGTTCTGGAGTAGCATGAGGTGCTACAAAAATTTAGACGCATGTGAAAATATTAATTGTTCGCAGCAAATAAGGTCAAAAAACATCCAAACACTTTTTTCAAAAACGCGTTTAGTACAACACAAAATATCAAAATCACAGTATTTTCCAACGAAAAATAGCTAAAAGAACTGTTTTAGATGTAGATTGCACGCATGGGGTATTTGTGGTACGCAAAGAGATTTAACATTAATAGTAATAGACCGGACAAAGCAAATAAAATTTTGATCCTAAACTTAATACCAATTGGTAATAAGTTACTCAATCTAGTGACACATCACGTCACGCGGACATTTGACATATGAAACGTCTCCCAATAAATATACCTATTACTATATTTAAATCTCTCTGGTTGTACGTGAACATGGACTAAGTAGTCTTTACCACAATATCTCACCAGATTTGTAGAACTATATAGCAGATAAAGAGTCGTTATCCTTCTTGGCCAGGCCTCTCAAGGACAGAGGGAAAGGTTAGATTGCCCTACGAAGGGCTAGTAAAACTTAATGGTGGAATTCACTCATTTTATGTCAACTTGCGAATGTGTTAGCCGCGGTGTAACTCGACTCGTACAATGTTGTCGCATTGTGTTACAATTGGGTATTTGACAAAAAAATATTTTTGTCAAATTCGATAGTCCATGTAAAAAGATCTACCTCTCAATTTTTTTTCGCGATTCGACTAATATTTTTTTAGCACAACCCGCCGAAAAGTGATTCTAGCCATGCGGTGCTAAAACGCTCCAATTCGTGACGTCAAATTTGAGTATTGAAGTGTATGAAGCTTTTTCGATATTTTGAGTTATCTCGTAAAATAATGTTTTTATGTGTTATATACCCCTATAAGTAAATGTTCAAAATGAAATGCGAAAACTAAATCTAATAAGCGTTTTACTATTCGAGCAAATTCTTGCCAAAATCTCGATCAATCAAAATGAAAATTTTTATATTAAGGATTTTTTAATGTCTAAAATTTTCTAAAATTTGTATAAAATACAAAGCTCGCTCGTAAGCACGCTCATACTAAAATAGCTTGCTTTCCAATAAGGATGCCCGCACATTGAGCCACTAGTAGCACCACTAAACGCGACTATAGTGGCTCAATCCAGCCACCTAGCTGACTTCACCACTAGGAACCGCGTGCGTCTCCCGCAGCTTGTGGCTCGGACACGACCACTCGAAAGTTCTGTTAGCGCTGATGCTAGTAAAATGTATGGAAAATCTCGTGAGTAGTGTGTGGCGGCCACTAAACGCGGCCACCGGTGGCCTACTGTGCGACCAGTCTAAAGTCAACTCGCTCTAACTGCGAAATTGTCTCATCTCAACTCATCGCCTTACACTTTGAACCCACTCTCGACCTTGCATTGATCTTGTTTACTGTGAAGGTGCCATCTTGTAAGTTACAAAGCAACAGGGCTGTGTCAGCAATAACCATGCTTTAACAGCGTCTGGTCCTAATTGAGGCTATCTCGCAAATTACTTATCTCGAGCTTACCACAGGGAGGGATTTAGAACCACAATTAACTTAGTTTTAACTTACTTGTGTCTTAACTAACTTGGAGCTGTTAAACGACTGAGTTATGTAATTTTGGCAGTTCAGACTTAACACTTGGCTTTTTCTTATTTAAAAGTTATCTACAGTTCAAAATGGCCAAATGATTTCTATGATAAAATCGTGGCAGTTTTATGGTACAGTCGAGTAGAAAAATATGTACCCATTCATCATCATCATCAACCAGGAAATGTACACTGCTGGACATAGGCCTCATTCATGGTACGCCACACCGACCGGTCCCGAGCCACCTGCATCCAGCGACTACCCTCGACCTTAAACAGGTCGTCGGTCCATCTAGTAGGGGGACAGCCCGGTAGACGTTTCCAAGTACGTGGTCGCCACTCGAGAACCTTTACTCCCCACCGGTTATCGGTACTTCGTGCGATGTGGCCTGCCCATTGACACTTTAGTTTATTGACTCGTCGAGCTATGTCGGTGACCTTAGTTCGTCTACGGATTTCCTCATTCCGGATTTTATCACGTAGAAAATGAAACCCAGGACTGCTGTAAGAATTTTTAATAGAAATAAGCTGTATATTTTGATCTGTCAGTGAATTCAGTTCGTCTACGGATTTTTTTATTCCGGGTTTTATCACGTGGAGAAATACCGAGCATAGCTCGTTCCATAGCCCGCTGAGTGACTTTGAGCATGTTTATTCAGTAAGAAAATAGTGATTTTTTCTCGACACGATCGGGATTCGAATCTGTATCTCTCGCTCCGGACTGGCGAAGTGTAGATTTTTTTTCTAACTATTTTCAAAATGTTCGTGGCAAACTGCGCTTAAAACAGTATACTCGTTTAAAAAAACAAACATATTAATACCACGGTAGCAGACCCCATTCCTTTTCCAAACTACCCGATTTTGAATGAAAATCGAAATATGCTTGTCAATTCGAAATATTCTAGCCTTCATTCATCACCTTTTTACGAAGTGATGAATGAAAAACTTCAAAACTTTGGAATGTTCCTCATTTCTTCAGTTCGGTCCTGTCAGTGGTTTATTCTGGTATTATGAATGCAACTGCTAAATTGCTAAATAAAAATACAGTAACGCCTTAATAATGGAATTGGGCTTTAATTCTTGGCATCTGGCGGCTTCACTGCGACTATAAAGAAAATTTCTCGCAAAGAAAAATATTCTAGTATTATTTAAGTATTGAATACATTTTCACTTGTTTCAAAGAAATAAAAGCGATATAGCGACTGAGTATATAAAAAGTATAAATAAGTACCTTATATATACAAGTATGTATATGTATGTATATGTAAGCGTCGGTGGCGCAGGGATAAGGCGCGGACTCTCAACCTGAGGGTTCCGGATTCGAATGCAGCCGTATACCTATGAGTTGTTTTTCAATTCGAGCGGAAAACATCATGAGGAAACCTGCATGTCTTGAACAGGCATATGAAGTCCGCCAATCCGCACTGGTCCCGCATGGTGGACTACGGCCCATACACTCTCTGTAGGAGAGTAGGCCTGAGCCCCAGCAGTGGGGACGTATAAAGGCTGTTGACGATGCGTGTGTGCATGTGTCTAAATAATAAATGAAGAACGTCCTTGTCAATCACCTACACGACCACGCCATCTGTAGGGTCTCGGCAGAATGAGACAAGACCTTTTCACAGTCATACTTACTTTCACCCTCTCACCCACCTCATTTTTTTCTGTATTTGTGCGTGTCCTCTTTTATATACAAAATTATTTATTGAATAAAACTATTGAGTAACAATAGTGCAAAGACAAAAGTCTTTGATCAGTGCGTGTTGCCAGTGATGACATACGGAACCGAAACGTGGTCTTTTACTGTGGGCCGAATAAACAAGCTCAAAGTCACTCAGCGAGCAATGGAACGAGCTATGCTCGGAATTTCTCTACGTGATAAGGTCCGGAATGAGGAAATCCGTAGACGAACGAAGGTCACCGACATAGTTCGACGAGTCAGTGAGCTGAAGTGGCAATGGGCAGGCCACATCGCTCGAAGAACCGATAACCGGTGGGGAGTAAAGGTTCTCGAGTGGCGACCACGTACCGGGAAACGTCTACCAGGCCGTCCCCATACTAGATGGACCGACGACCTGGTCGACGAGTCGCGGGGAGTCGCTGGATGCAGGTGGCTCGGGACCGGTCGATGTGGCGTACCATGAGGTTTCCCGGCTGATGATGAACAATAGTGCAGCCATACAATCTGTCATAGGCGAAGCCCTGTGCGACAGGTGTAGGCTCTCTCTATGGATGACATTTTGCTTTGTTTTGTACAATATTTTAATGTCTGAGATGAGAGTGAAGTGAAGCAGGTTTTACTTTAATTATTTTAACGTAGTTAGTAAGTCTTCAGTGTCATTATACTCAAGAGTTTTTCAGTTTCAGTTTACTTGTGCTTGATTTTTGTTAATATGTGTGTTCTATGTATGCCTATAATCAAATTCATGTCTATGTCTAATTACTCAGCTCTGGATACTAGCATTATTGGCAGTCATAAAGAGGGTGTGGCTTTACTTCAGGAATACAGTTACGACGTCCTAGAGGTCAATGTTTTATGCGATAAAAGTCTCTAAAAACCTAAACACGAAGTAAAGCAAACGTTACTCATAAAACGCCAGCCCTAAATAATGTAGGTTTGCCAAATAAATTTCTCACTCGACAAAATTTTTGCCGCAAAAAATGCTAAACATGTCCTTCGGGAATAATTGCTCGTGTAATATTACTGTCATTACGGTTTAATTTCTTGTAACGTCGTCGACGTGAGGTCCTTCAACTCTACATTCTAGGGATGTAACTCCAACTAGCGGACTATGAAAAAACCGGTCAAGTGCGAGTGGGACAATACAAAAAATGTAATTGTAGGGTATTGGGTAGAAAGAGCGCGAATGCGGTTATCGCGCTCAGTGATTTACGGAGTATATTACTCGCACAATAAGTTTGCCCCTCTGAAGTTAGTCACAAAAGACCGCGAAGTATCAATTATTCACGTATAAATAGAAGGCAAGGCAAGTTAGCGGGTGGAAAGAAATGTCCTAGTGTTGTATGTCATCTAGGGATAGTTATTATCGAAAATAATACACATATTCCGACTGTACATGCGCGAAATTGCTGAGAGCTAACTTCAGAGGGGCAAACTTACTGTGCTTACTAATTAATTGGTACGGTATACATGTAAGTCGCATCCCTTCGCAGCCTCTAATTACGAAAAGGAATGCCGGTAATTCGTAAATGAACAATATACGTGATATATATGCTTATATGAATGTACAAACGTACATAGCTACAACGCAACGCGAAACATTGCCCTCACTTTGTATAAAGCGGAAACATGGCTGCAACCTGTCCTAGATTGTTAATATCAAACAGACAAACAGTTTATTCGACATAAATACAGTACGGATTCTTGGCGCGAACTTGTAAAATGGTAGTTCATTGCAATTTTGTTAATTGGTTAATAATACTGTTATGTGTGTGTTTTGTGTTATAATGGTTGTGATATAGTGCTAAAAGTGTCATGGACGGTGTTTTAGTATCAATTACGCAAAATTGCGAGGGTTTCGACGCGATCGGAAGAGTTTACCATGTCGAGTACATTCGGCATATGGATTCTTTCGAATAATGTTGAAACCAAGGCTGGCCTTTGAAGTTCTCGTCAAGAATCCAAAACAAGCGATAAAATGTACACATTATACATTTTATTGAGAAAGCTGAAGAAATGGATTCGGTATAGTGTATAACCTCAAAATGTGTTTACCTAATTTTACTTGTCATTGGCTAGATAACCATCGGTTAAAGCCATTATTTAAAAAATACAGTACAACATTTCTTAACCTAATTTCGTATTTATATATGCAATATACATAAGGCTGTGCTGCACTGGATTGCCGAAATGAACCTGTCACACCATATGCTGCGATGATTTTCAGTTAGGCCCATAGTTATTCAATAACTCTCCGCCTCCGTGTCGTAACAGCTACACTCTTGAACTAGTAATATCGCTACTCTGTTTAAATGATGTGGTTCTATGTCCACTTCACTAGCTATCTTATCGTCACTTACCAACAGGTGAGATATAGGCCAAGTGCCCATTAACAATTAAAAAATAGTCAAGTGCGAGTCGGACTCTCGCACCGTAGGTTCCTTACAGAATATGAATAATGAAATGAAAATCGGTTAATCCAGACCATCAGTCCATATTTAAAAAAAATTACAAGTACAATTATGAATGATGTCAAATTTGTAACTTAAAATAGTATGTCAAATTTAAAATAGTATGTCAAATTAAATTATTATGTCAAATATTAAAATAATCGAATAATTAATTAATTAGTATCAAGTGATAGGATAATTAACATAAATCATTACTATAAATCATAAATAAATAATAGGTAACCGAAAAAAGGCTGCAACGAAAATGTTTGTCCGATTGAATCGTAAAAAATCGATTTTAATGTGGTATTATTAAACAAGTATTCTTTTCAGTACAACATTATCCGATTGCTTAACGGTGAAGGAAAACATCGTGAGGAAACCTGCATGTCTTGAACAGGCATGTGAAGTCCGCCGATCCGCACTGGGCCCGCGTGGTGGACTATGGCCCATACACTCTCTGTAGGAGAGTAGGCCTGAGCCCCTCCAGTGGGGACATATATAGGCTGTTGATGATGATGATTCTTTTCAGATTTATTGCTATACTTGTGCTTTATGACCTTGCTTATTCTCAAGTGTCAGGATACTAGGTCAATGGGAAGTAAGTACCCTATAGGTCTTGATTCCTTGCGCTCGCAAAGGAAATCGTCTAAATAAGCGGCAAAAACGGTCGTATATTTTTATTGCATTAACCGAGTAGCTTGATTTTTTTCACAGATCAATGCGACTGCACATTTGAGTATTCGATATTAATTTCAACTTGATATCTCCACGCGTTCCTGAGAAAAAGAGTTTGACAGACACACAGGCGGTCAACCAAGTGATCTTATAAGAGTACCTTTTTGAAGTACGGAATACAAAGCTTTCCCCGTGAAGCCCTCTACGCGAACCTAGCAACAGTGAATCACCCACGTTTCGTCACAATTGAGCCAAATAAATATATTATCAGAATAAATTAAACCCTTTATAAAAACTCTGTCCCCCGTTCATTGCTCCCTGTTTCGTCGCAGATTAATGTTCCTTTGTTGTTAATTAACTCGCAGACAGGTGAGGAACCTCGCCAGAGGTAGTGATGCGGTTCTGAACTAGCGCTCACTGATATATATCACTGAATATAATGGCTACTCGCTTGAACTCACAGTCCTGAGGTATTTTCTATACCTGCCAGCTCTGGGTGAAATTTAAGAGAGCCTCATACAGTACTATAAGGGTGCAATATAATGACGCATACCGCATCCTTATGAAACTGCCTAGATACTGTAGTGCGTCGAGCATGTTCGCCGAGGCGGGTGTGCCCGACTTGAGGACCCGCATTGCCTCGTTCTGGGAGCGTGTGCAGAGCTCCAAAAATGAAATATTGGTGGCCGTTGGTGAGGATATGTCCAGCCCCATTTTCAGATACTGGCTTGGTGTTCACCAGAACGCAAATAAGAAATTAGAAAGATGACCATATAAGCACTACATGCTTCTCTTATTTTTTTAGTTACTAGTATTTTATTTTTATATTTTATTTTATTTTTATTGTATGGATGGATGTATATATATCTGAAATAAATAATTTATTATTATTATTTTCAACCGACTTCAAAAAAGGAAGAGTTTTGTTTGGTAGATCATACTTCACAGGACGACGAAATATATACCCAGATAATTCTACCTCTAAGAGTGAACATTTTAGGGGATGAATTTTGTAGACTTTTAGGTTGAAGCCGGTTTTTTAGTTCTTTTTGAACGCGTTAATTATCTATTTCCGCTTGGCTAGCTTCCACCAAGTTATCTAAGTCTGCCGCTAAACATGATAGTATTACAGTCATGTTCCGTTATAAACTAATTTTTTAACAATTAAATTCCTTATTAGATATGTTTATAATATATGCACACCTGTGGACAGGTTAAGTACATCGAACTAATTGAAATTACTATCTATACATAGTGTAAAAAAACTATGTACTTGGCAAATAATTTTTTGTTCTTTCTAAATTTCGTTTGAGTTATTTGATTAGAGGCGGTGTGTGCCGGGCAGCATATTTAAAAGGTAACAACACTATATTAATTCTAAACGAACGGACTTGAACAACTTTGCCCATCACTACTTAACTCTCAAAGCGACTGACGTAACTCAGGTAAATTGAACTGGAAAATTGCGGTTCAGGCGGCGCGGATGAGTTTTATAATTCCACTACTAAACTTCAATGAAAAGTATTTGGTTAAAAAAAATTATAAAAAATAACGCCAAAATAATCGGTACGATTCTGTATGTAATAATGTTAAAATAATTGTATATGTTAAATTCAAAGAGCTACATAATTCGTATATTAGGAATTTCATAAATTGCCCTAAATATACTCATCCAAGTTTATAATATCCATGCCACCGTGCGTGCTATATTTTAAAGAACAGTTGAGCCGAAGAGGTGCTTTCGCATTTCAAACATCATTGTGATTTAGATGCTTCAGTTACAGTTTAATGAATTAATGATAACGAAACAAATTAATGAGTCAATATGTCAATAGTTGACCAGTTAAGCGAATAGGCTATTAATATATCCTGCATATCACCACCACCATGCAGGACGTCACAGAGTACGTAAAGAAGAGGTAGCTACCTCTTGAGTGTGGACCAGCTGGAGTCACGCCACGACACATCCTTCAAGTCGTTCGTGGTGTGAGTCCCGAACTGCAAGCTGGAGATCTTTATGAGGGAGGACTTCTGACCGAAGGGCGTGGTGTACCGTCGCTTCAGAGGGAAGATAGAGGGCACCACTACCAGAGCGGCACCAACGTGCCATAGTAAATTCTCAAAAGGTGTTGCCATTTATGAAATAAAAACATCGGAGAATCGTGATGCACCACTAACTGACCAGTCTCTATTTTTGATTCGCTTGTGTGACAGCTTCGTCGCACACGACTTAAGTCACGATCGACTACAAGTCGCATGAAAACAGGTTTGACCGTATTTTTGAATCATTCGCCTCAGGTGTAGCCAATACAACTTAAAATGTTTAATTTTATCCGTTTTACGCAGAAAAATAAAACCGGTAATTCATACAAGGAAAACGGAACGCAAAGTTCATAGAACAGTTCCTACTGGCAACGTCAATAAGTGGCAATGTCAGTGTCCGACGATGACGTTTAGTCTATCGCTCGCCTCCGCAAAGAGTGGTCCCGACTACTCGTTGTAGAAGAGCGATTCAAAATACCAAATTTCATAAGTCGAACGAAAATCAGTAGAAATCGAGCGCTCGCGGCGCGTAGAGCGAATCAAAAATAGAGCCCAAGGAAATGTTACACTGGATGACTTTAAAAAAATTGGAATATTATTAAGTTTTGCCAGAATTTCTTACAATACAAGGTTTTGTGTGTATTGGTCAACTATTGGCCCTATATCAGACCAAACATTTGTCTATTCCACCTGGTATCTGCGGCCATCGTAATGTGTAATGGCCTCGCAGGTCCACCGCCATGACATCACATGTCATGTACCCCGATGTACGTAATGAGTCGGGCACTCTCTGCACATTCCTGGTGTGATTACTGTTTAGATTGACTAGACACAGGATTAGCACTGTGGTAATATATTTACCGGTCAAACAGAAGAACGGCAGACCTTCACCCGTACACTGTATATATTCCTACAGCTCGCACCAAGCGTTTGACCAAAACTATGGAATGCACTACCGGTTTCCGTGTTCCCCGAAAACTACAATTTGGGAATCTTCAAAAGAAGAGTATATAGGCACCTTCTAGACCAGCACGTAACATCGTCGACCTCATCGTCACTTACCATCAGGTGAGATTGAGGTCAAGTGTTGGTCTATCTTCAACATATATAAAAAAATTGTTACCTAGCATACCGGGAAATGTCGTACCACTAACTAAACTGAGTACTTGTACCCCACCGAGAATCGAACCCAGGACTAGGATTCCAACTGAGCAGCCACAGAGATAGCCAAATTCTGAGGCAGCTGTACAATTTTTCTTGCTGCTGAAATTATGTCGTGGGCTTTTGTTCTGACAGTAGCGGGATGAAATGGTGAATCAATACCATGGAAGAATCTTAGTGTAAGCCTACAATAACCTTTTCAAGATTCTGCCCATCTTGAGTCTCCGCTCTCCAAAATTACAACGTATCACTGGAATGTGTACTTATGAGCCCGTTGGACCCTCTAAATTGTCGTGGCTTGAATATTTTTGTGGGGTTTGGTTGAAATCGAGACCCTTGAGGGTTTATAATGGCACGTGGTCAAGATTGTGGGGCTAACCCTGATGTGAGGGTGTAATTACTGGCTTTAATAGGTACAGTTACCTGGTACATTGTTATGAAGATATTTTTCTTGTTTTAAGGCGTTGGATAGGAGTGGCTATGAATGAAGAAATTGGTTTTTACGTTCGATCGTTATCAGCTGCATGTCCACTGTTGAACACGATCGTCCCTCAAAGACTTACTATCAATCACCACGATAGTTAATACTAGATGTTCTTTTCAACCGATTTCAAAAAGAGGAGGATCTCAATTCGACTGTATGTTGTTTGTATGTATGTAACATGATACTTCACCAATTATGAATCGATTTCAATGATTCTTTTTTTGTTTGGTAGAATATATTCCACAGGTGGTCCCATATCAGTTTTATTAAATTGATTCAGCGCTTTTTGAGAAAATATACGAAAACCGCTGAAAAATAATTATTGACGCGTTCAAAAAGAACTAAGGAAACGACTTCAACTGCCTTAAAGTCTACATCATTCATCCTCTAAAATGTTCACCCTCGGAGGTAGAATTATCATATTCTGGTTTCGTCGATTTTATCAAAAGCGCTAAATCAATTTCGTTAAAATGTATATTTGCCTCTGAAGTATAATCTACCAAATAAAAAAAGAATCATCAAAATCGATTCACAATTGGCGGAATGATCGAGTTAAAAACACAAAAAACATACAGTCTCCTCCTTTTTTGAAGTCGGCTGAAAAGGTAAACACACAGAGACAGATTTCTTTTTGCAAATGAAAAATTTTTTCTAATCAGAAAACTTAACAGTTATTTAAATCCATATTTAAAACTATTATATACCATAAGCTACGTATAAAGTTGTTCAACAAAAAGAAAAAATACGGGTGATTTATTTCTTAATAAATCCTCATAGAATATAACCTGTAAAACCACAATTGACGAATACATCAGTGAATGAGTTGAACATAGAACCATAGTCAGTCATCAGTGTTAAATATTGTAAGGCGCAGAATTCTTGTGCGAGTCGAGTCTCATTCGGTCTTGGCCGGTTTTTATCTGTAACAACTCTTATGTGTGTATGCTTTTTGTTATTTTCGTTTGTAATTAAAGAAATATATATATTAAATGACGTTATATGGTGTAGAGTGTGGTCATGATATGATCCGTGTACCCAAACATGGAACGGACGGTCGCAGCTAATTGAGTTTACTTTCCCCTCAATTTCCTGTGTTGACTTTCAGAAGCACACCTAGGTAGACTTATGTCCCTTTCCCTTGAGGTTGAACGAAAAGGGATGAGGCTTTAGTGACGTTGTGAGTGATAGCCCATTTTAGTGGTTAAAGTCCGCTTATCAAAGGATTTCGATTCCAAACTCGAAAGAGGCCGCTGCGGTGTACAGTCGCTGCTGAATTTGGCGTTTTATATCGAGGTATCGCAGTTAGGTTATGTTTGTGGCTTTGTGGTGGCGGTTATAGAAAATGTTTTGTATCGTGTGCACCCTGATTGTCGATTAAATTATTTTTGCTGTCTAAATGAAATCATGTGGATTATTCAATACTCGTTTTTTTATTACAATAATCGCATATTCCGTTCGGGTGTACCGACACTATATGAGCGAAGGGAATATACAGCATATGAATCCGTACTATAAAACCTAAAGTTTGTTTGTTTGTTATTAATTCCCGTCGGAACGGAGGGTTAGAATGACTTGATTTTTGTATGAGTATAGTGGAAGGGCCGAAAAACGATATAGGCTACTTTTATCCCGATCGACCCAGTAGTTCTACTAGTAATACAATTTAGTATAGAAATTAAAACTCTCGCTCCGGACGCGTTCAAGGTTCACTTCCACACTTTAGTTCTTCTTTTTCTTTTAATTGTCCTAGCGTCCACAGTAGTTCATAACCTTTGAAATTTAGAAATGATGGTATGAGAGAGATGTTAGCAACGTAGTAACGGCTCTTGATCCAGCATCCCCGCTGTCATCTCTCGGCTTCAGTTTCAATTACGGCGCGGTTTATAATTACGTCGACCGGTTGTCACATTATTAACAGCGGTTAATATTTTTTTTTATTTATTTATTAAATATTCAGACAACCATGGTCCATTTTTGTTAGTAATATCTTATTATCTATGTTAGTACTTATACTCTACTACAGATTTGGTTATCATAATAAGATGCCACATCAGTGGGCAATCGAATTTACCAGCAATCACCCTCAGAACGCTGTTAGTGCTTCCTCGAACTCTACGTAGCAGCGACGCTGCTTTCTTTCTTAGGATAGCGCTAAAACTATGTGTTCGCGCCTCCGCAAACATATTTGATGCGCTACAAAACCGAGGAAGCCTTAACAGCGCCCTGAAGGCGTTGTTGAATTGGACTCGCAGAGCACTGTAGGACTTTTGTGTATATCTGACCCACAGGTTCCCGGTATACAGTGAGGTACAGTAAGCTTTAAAAAGCGTGATTTTGACTGTGTCCGCGCACCGGGCAAACCTGCGAGCCAGCATGTTCGCGTGCACCGACAATGCTCTGCGCTCCCGCTCCATATCCTGATCGTCTTTCAGATCGTCAGTAACAATGTGCCCCAGATATTTAAAAGAATTCACTCTTTTAAGAGGGGCGCCATTCAGAAAAACAGGAGGAACTTCCGCTGGGCATTTGTTACCCGCCTTAAAAACCATTAGTTCACTCTTGTTGTCATTATAGCGCAACCCATGTGACAAAGAGTACGCTTCGCATACCAGCATGAGTTTTCTGAGAGCGCTGATAGCCGGGGCCAGCAGCACCATGTCGTCTGCGTAACTAATGTTGTTGACGCAAACTCCATCCACGTGACAGCCGACATACATGCCGCTGAGCCCGACAATCAACGCATTTACATACAGGTTGAAAAACAATGGTGAGGTTAACCCCCCCCTGCCTCACGCCGCATTCCAGCCTGTACGCATCAGAGTACTCATCGCCCCACTTTACCAGGTTTACCTGATTACTGTACCAGTGATTAAAAATACAAATAAGATCCTCAGGTACACCCTCTTCTCTCATCTTTTCCCACAGAATGTCGTATGCAACAAGGTCAAACGCTTTTGATAAATCGAGAAAACACGCGTATACAGGCGTTTTTCTGTCCGTATAGTACCTGACAGTGTGCTTCAAACTTAGTATCGCGCTCTCTGTAGACAAGCCTTGTCGGAACCCAAATTGTGCATCGTGAATCGTGAGGTACTTCTCAATGTGTGAGTTGAGCACACTGTCAAGTACCTTTGCTATAACTGTTGCCAAGGATATAGGTCGATAGTTGGACCTGTCGCACACATCACCCGTTCTGTTTTTGACAATAGGGACGACTATAGTTTTCATTAGGTCTGGTGGTAAGTAGGAGTGTCCTATGCACAAATTAAAGAGTAACGCTAATACGCTCGGAAGATGTACACCTGCATGTCGAAGGTGTTCAATACTGAGACCATCATGACCTGGTGATCTACCTCCTTTCATTTTTCTCATAGCTATTGCTACATCTTTAGCCCGGATGAGAGTTGGACACCGATCATGGTGCGTCTCTGCACTGGACGATGAACATGAGGGTCCAAGTGGCGACTTGACAGTAAAGTGTTCCTTAAACAAATTAGCGATACTTCGTGGTGTGCTTGCATCGCCAACACACACAGGGAGGCTAGGTCGAACATTCCCTTTATTAGTGCATTTTCAGAAACTTTTGAAATCTTTCTTACTGTGATGAGACGCCATAATCTCCATCTGAATGGTGTCTTGATGATTCTGACACCATTTAAGTCTCCCTTTAAAAAATTTCCGACTTTCAACCATATCGGTGTGAATCGGTCCGTTCGAAGGCTTACCGTAAAGCAACCAAGTTTTAAATTTCGATTTAGCCTCGCCGTGTGCCGCCGCCACATGCTTGTTCCACCCGTTTATATAATTTTTCTTACAACATTTTGGTTCTAAATAGGTTTCACGTGACGCTTTAGTCAAGCTCGATACAATTTCACTGTACATATCATCTATAATGTGTGTATGGTTTATATCATGACAAAATTTATCACTACAACTTTGAAACTCTACAGGGAAATCAATAAGTTTCAGTTCCTGATTACATAATTCGCTGTATTTATTTACTTGAAACGGCTTTCTGATTCCCCATTTAATACTTTTCATATTATCATTTTCTCTTACTGTAAGCTTTTGTCGAATTATATTAAAATTACACTTAAGAACTAACGGGAAATGGTCAGACCAGAAAACGTCATACTGTACACGCACGTCCGTAATGCTCTGCCATGCGGCTGCTGTAACTACACAATGATCAAGCCATCTTTTACAACCATGGGCCTCACTGACATAAGTGAATGTGTCTGGTGCTGCCTCCAAAATGTTAATATCAGCGCAAACCCAATTCTGGTCTGTACAAAAATCAATTAGCTCAATTCCAAACAATTCCTGCGGATGAGCATTAAAGTCTCCTAGTACAAAAACGGATTCCACATCATTGTCTTCGACAATAGCACTAACCGTACCCAAACAATCGGTAAACTCCGGTAGATTTTCTACAGAATTAGTTGGCATATACACACATATAACTAGCACTGTGCGATCACTATTTTTTACTTTAATAGCGGAAATACGCGGATTAGAGCACTGTATCACAACAACATTTTGGAACGCACTTTTCCTCCATAGCAGACCAACTCCTCCATATGGTCTACCTACAAGTAACCCGGCTGACGTATCAACTGCTGAGGTTCCCGTACTGCCGAAGTTGCTGTCGATTGTACTAAGATATGGAAGATCATGGGGAAGTAGCCACGTTTCCTGAAGAGCGATGATGTCCGCCGTCTTACACAGAGCTCTGATCCCCTCCACAGACCTCTTTACGGACCTACAGTTAAAGCTAATCAATGTCGCGTTGTTTACATTTGGTGAAGTTTTATTTTTGCTGTCCTCTTTTACTGGTAGTATTATTCGATTTAGGGGGAGATCCCCTGACTTTTTCACTAGATTGGTAGTGCACAAACTTTCTGAAAATTATACCTCTCGGCCATAAGCTGTCATCTAAAAAGAATTTTAGTTTGTTCTTCGGTACAAACAACTTATACGCATTATGCTTAGCATCTCTCTTTATCGATAACTTGACCAAATTAACATGTTCTTGTGTTTTCTTGTATACATATTCTATAATATCATCCTCTCGAGTGTCCTTGTGCACGTTTGTTATAAATATTGGTATTTTACTTTCGGCCGCTTTGAATTTCAGATCATCGCACGCAGAGCCTATCCGACCAACAAAACGCCGATTTTTCTCTTTGTGATATGAAACTACTGTCCATGGCTCATCAAGGTTTTCTTTTTCCCTTTCTATATCGAAATTTTCAATATTTATCTTTCCCTGTAGTGGTGGTGGTACCGTTTGTGTTTGTGTTTCATTGCGTGCTAGTGATGAAGACTGACGTTCAATATTCGTATCAGGTCGTTCAATGGACTTTGTACATCTTGATTGATCCCCCGACACATTAGTACGCGTTGTCGACTGCTTAGCTAGTTTCGATATCTGTCTCTGTACTGTCGCGAGTATCTTAGTACCGGGCACGTATTCTCCCTCTACCTTCGATAGCACGGACTGCGCGGGCGCATGCGACGACTGAACGCCATTGTTGCTCGGTGAGCTGGGAGCGTTACCACTGGTAACTATCGTGGAACTCGCACGCAACTCACAATTTATTTTCGAAACAAGCTGTGGCGGTGATAAGCTCTGCATCTCTTGCATTGAAATTTCACCCAAAAGTTGATCCTTTTCAGGTGAATCTTGCATGTAATTTAAACCAGTCGGGCCACTATCATAATTGTAGCTGGTACAAAGATGCGCCCCACGCTTTTTATTTACATTACTAAAGACATTTGGACCATAAGACGTTTGTTTTAGTTTTTCAAAATCTTTCTTAATTTCCTTTAAATCGTCAGTGGTAGCATAGTTATCTTTAATACGCCTCAAATCATTTTGTAGAACAATAATGTCCTTCAATAATCTGGTTACATCGATGTGATCGAAAGTGACCGGTGGTAATCTGTTTATATTTCTTGCGACAAATATCGGTACACCCTCCGGCTCCGTAATCTTAAAAAGATCAATTATATCTCGAATATCTCTTTGTTGTTTACCATCATTTTTCCGGTTTATTTTTCGTGTATTTGTTGTGACAGATTCAAAAAACAAATCCTTCGCTTCTCGTATTTCTTCGGTAGAGAAGGCAGTTTCACATATTCGCACAATGCTTTCATCGTCCATGACTTCATGCTGGTTCTGGATAAAAACCAGCACTTCGTTTATAACAACATTGCAACTGTTACACTTTATAATATTTGACATCGTAAACATTACTATTTTGAGTCATGCAAGCGAGCGCTTACAAAATTTATGCGTACGCGTTGACGCATGGCGCGTGAATGCGCCCGTTTGTACTCTAATTAACGGTAAAATTAACTGTTGTTTACCCGCTTTAGCTAACTCTAGTTAGTTACCGAAACTGTTCCGTGAATTGATTTCATCTGCGGCTGCATAAGTCAATGGATTGTAGTGTAGTAATTCAGTTTTTGGAGAGAGGACAGGACATTTTTAGTTCCATTGAACCAACGTAGGTCGCCTTTCGATAAATTTTTAAACTTTATTAGGAAATAAAAGTGTTATCATTATCGACTTTTAACATATGTAACTACGAAGATTTTTTGCCCTGAGACCGCGTTGTTCAACTGCTCAGTTCGATTACTCGGACCACGCGGAATTTTTTTGTCTGGGAGTGTATTTCATCTAAACTAAAGTGAGGTTACCTATCAAACAGTCACCAGTATTTTAATTTACAGACTAGTCTACGGTCAGTAGTTTCCGAGATATGAGTGATTCAAGTTTGACAGCTGTCATCAAAAATGAAGATCACATCAAGACCTTTGACTTTGCTAAAGACAACACTAGTATACGGTCAGTAGTTTCCAAGATATGAGTGATTCAAGTTTGACAGCTGTCATCAAAAATGAAGATCACATCAAGACCTTTGACTTTGCTAAAGACAACACTAGTATACGGTCAGTAGTTCCCGAGATATGAGTGATTCAAGTTTGACAGCTGTCATCAAAAATGAAGATCACATCAAGACCTTTGACTTTGCTAAAGACACCACTAGTCTACGGTCAGTAGTTTCCGAGATATGAGTGATTCAAGTTTGACAGCTGTCATCAAAAATGAAGATCACATCAAGACCTTTGACTTTGCTAAAGACACCACTAGTCTACGGTCAGTAGTTTCCGAGATATGAGTGATTCAAGTTTGACAGCTGTCATCAAAAATGAAGATCACATCATGACCTTTGACTTTGCTAAAGACACCACTGGTCTACAGTCAGTAGTTTCCGAGATATGAGTGATTCAAGTTTGACAGCTGTCATCAAAAATGAAGATCACGTCATGACCTTTGACTTTGCTAAAGACACCACTGGTCTACAGTCAGTAGTTTCCGAGATATGAGTGATTCAAGTTTGACAGCTGTCATCAAAAATGAAGATCACATCATGACTTTTGACTTTGCTAAAGACACCACTAGTCTACAGTCAGTAGTTTCCGAGATATGAGTGATTCAAGTTTGACAGCTGTCATCAAAAATGAAGATCACATCATGACCTTTGACTTTGCTAAAGACACCACTGGTCTACAGTCAGTAGTTTCCGAGATATGAGTGATTCAAGTTTGACAGCTGTCATCAAAAATGAAGATCACATCATGACCTTTGACTTTGCTAAAGACACCACTGGTCTACAGTCAGTAGTTTCCGAGATATGAGTGATTCAAGTTTGACAGCTGTCATCAAAAATGAAGATCACATCATGACTTTTGACTTTGCTAAAGACACCACTAGTCTACAGTCAGTAGTTTCCGAGATATGAGTGATTCAAGTTTGACAGCTGTCATCAAAAAAGAAGATCACATCATGACCTTTGACTTTGCTGAAGACACCACTAGTATACGGTCAGTATGGTACAAGATACAGTCAATTAACTTTTGAATTATTCAAAAAATACTTTTAAAATCTATTTTCTGAATACATTTTAAAAACAGTGTATCAGAAATATTAGAATTCATGAAAACATACAGCCCGCTATAAAAGCCATATTTCCATAACCCTCGATATATTTTTATTATTTAGCAAAAATAAAACTACATTGACATTAAATCAGTTAGATTATTTAGTCGAATCAACAGTGAAGAAGCTCTCGTATTCCGCCAGTCCGACGAGTAATCGGACTGAGCAGTCGGACCCCGCGGTCTAAGGGGGGAATTGAAGCCGAATGCAGTATGTCTAAAGTTGACACAAAGCTGATTGTAATTGATGGCATGAGCCGCCACTCTGGGATCTGTAAACCTTTCAAGGCAAGAGAACGCAAAGAGAACGATTTAAAAATCTCACGTTGTTCAGGACAATGTACAAATGGTAAGAACGAGGTACGTTAAAGTTCTCATGTTTCCAAGGTACAGTTTCATTGACGACAACCATCTCATTTTTCTCAGACAACGTTAAAAGACGGTGACATCAACGATCCCATTTTTCCAAGACAAGACAACGTTACGAGATTGTGGCGTTGGACCGATCTCATGTTTCCGTCGCGACGCCCGCAGGACAGAAATTAATTAGAACTACCGCACGCTAGCAAACGGTTATTGGGGTTTACACAAAAATTTATTGGACTGCTATAGCTTGGCGGAAGTCATAAACTCTTGACGCGGGCGAATGAGGCTCTACGAAAAAAAAAGTTAAAAACTAAAACCTGTCTAACACAAAAAAGTATTTTCTTCTATGGAGTTCAAGAAGAATTTACTTATCAATATATTTCATTTAATACAAAACACAGTATGTCTCCTGTAGGCTAAAAAACAAATATGAATGTGAATTTTATGTGATATAACGAAGCCGTGGACAAACAGTACACTTTCAATTCACTCTCAACTCACCTCATTTGTTAAAATACAACGAGTGGTTTAGGAGATATGAGAGAACAGAAAAAAATACATACAGCTGTTGCAAAAACATACACATCTTCTGTTGGCTTCATCCTGGTCTTGGCGTGATTTTGTCAAAGGAACTTTAGTTAAATTATGATAAGACTAACAGATAACACCTTCACGACGTTTCTACTAACTACCTAAACCTTACTTTACATGAATTTCTATTGTAATTTGTCCCTGAATCTTATTTGACCTAGCATCGTTTTATCGTTCGTTTTTTGTTTTTGAACTAGAAATCAACGTACTGATAAAAATGTTGCTGTCTTGTTTTTTCATTCGGCGGATTACGTGTGCGAAAGCAAGAAAGACTTACAGATGCAGCTTATGCTAAACTGGATTTTATCTTTCGTGTGTTAGAATATAGGATCGTCCTTACTTTTAAACCGACCCCTACTCCTGTCGCCTTATGTCCGGTAAAGAATGGTCAACCAACCAAGGTGAAACGAAGGAGCTATATACGCATATAAACCCGTTGTCAAAAGTCCGCCATTGAAGACTAAACTGACTTCATTCATCATTTAAATAATTTCCCACGCAGACCTTAGATAATCTAATTAATACCTCAGATAAAATAATTAAGCTATTGCATAGCTTCTATCGCGGGCCTTGAGCCCGGGGACCGAATCGAGAAATTCCGTAACGAAAAAACCTCACGCTCCCCACTCCGACGGGCACGGAGGTGTGGCTTGAAGGCCGTGCATCGTCTAACGTCGTTTCAGTTCGGCAGTCTTCGACACGGCGTTGTGTGCGTGCGATTAGACGTATTACTGTTTTATAATTAACTTTTTATTTATTTAATAAAAGAAAAATTTGTTTTCTTATCGGTCACCACGCTCAAAAAGTGTAACTTGAATTAATATCAAAGAAAAAGAAATACTGCATAAATAAAATAAATAATTATAATTGCATAAGTTGATACAAAATGCTATGCAATAGCTTTACCGCGGCAGTCCCCGAGTGCTAGTCTTTTTTTTATGAAGTTAAATAAACTTCTATCAGTTGATTCCTAAGGTGCTGGCTAGCTCCTGCATTTTAGATGTAGTCACCTCATTCTAAAGCCGAGACACCGTATGTTTGGCTAACTATAATTTGGAATTCTAGCGGTCTTAAAAGTGTCTTAATGAAAAAAGGTTCAGAAAATATTCCCTGCTTCATCCTGTGACGTAGACCGCGCCTTGCAGAGCTGCTACATCTTGAGCCGCTGCGATAGTGCGAGCGGCAGTAATTGTTTTGAAGTGTGCTGAGGCTTAGTGCCTATGAAGAGGTTCTTCCTACTTTTCTTGATAACCTTCATTTCTTCTTCCTATTTGATGGGGTTGCCAACGTGCGAGTGTTTCTTTCTCCTAAAATATGACCTGTCAGCAGCATAGATTACAGTGGTTTTGCCTTCAAAACAACAGCAAACAATTTTTTTGCGAAGAAACATAGACCGTGTTTAAAAATTACGGATTTGTAAAGAATATACGGATGGAAACTTGTCACACACAAGTTTAACGGACAATGGCGTGCGCTGCATATTGTCTAAAGTTTGGTGTACTTTATTGTCATAGAAAGTGTCTGATATAGTTCCTTCAGACGTGTTTAATGGAACACGGTCTCCGAAGATTCTGATGTTTGGGTTAATATTTATCACTTGTTCCGTGGATATCGGTGGCGACTAAGGAAAAATTTCAGGTAATTTCTAGCATTAGCTACCCATCAGCGATTTAGTTATCTCCATAGAAATCCCGTGGTGATCAACGAGTGATTCTCATGTTCAACAGTAGACACAAAATATAGTTTTTTTTTGTTTTGCTCTCATATGGTGGTAAGGCCGTTGGATAATAAGCCTGCGCACCCAGAAGCCTAAATCCAACGAGGCGCTAACTCTATCTTTCATACTGGAACACAAAAGTGCTATTAACAATGCTGTTTGGCGGCAGACTTCGGTAACACAACTAGCCAGACAAAAAATTGGGAATCGAACCTGGCGCCTCTGGATAGCTCCAAGTCTGTAGCAATTAGGCCACGGAGGCGATCAAGAGTGTCCTGTAGGTAAAACTTCGCTCAAATAACAAGGCGTTGGCACAAAGGTCTAGTTTAAAAAATCTGTAGCCGCTCCGTGACGACAAAACACTAATTCATATTTCCTTCCATCTGAAATTCGTAACAATGTCCCGCGGGCCACGGGCCGGGGCCAAGCATTCATTTGACAAATGACACGAAAAGTAATTCGTTTCTTCTATAGAAAGATAGAAAGTAAGAAAAATCGCCGGCCATGTTTGCGTTCCGAATATGATTAAATGGTAAAAAGGTATGTTCGGGGTGACAGTAAGTACCTCATGATTTATAACTTTGTAAGTTTCTTATGTTCGTTTTTACTGGGCCGAATGGCAGTGGAAGAAATTATTTACCTACGAGTATATATGGATGTTAGATTAGAAAGAAAGAAAGAAAGAAAAAATTTATTTGCCAAGTACATAGTTTTTTACACGGTGTTTAGATAGTAATTTTTATTTTGTTCGATGTACTTAACCTGTCCACAGGTGTGCAAATATTATAAACATATTTAATAAGGAATTTAATTGTTTTAAAAAAAATTAGTTTACATCGCATGTCAATTTGTAAAATGTTAATAATTTTGTCATTAAATAATTCACAACTCATCTTATTAATTTATGTCAAACTATAATTACAGGTATATTTAAAATGATTAATGCTTATGATTTAAATATTCAGGAAAACAATAAAAGCAGTTTCCAAGAAGCCAATCCGTAATTTTTTTTCTTAAAATCTATGCCGTTTTCTAATTGTAAAACCCTTGGGAGATGATTGTAAGCAATGATGCATGTGTTAAATACATTTTTCTTATAGATGTACGTGTGACATTAAGTGCTTCGTCGTATGATTTAAGATCCGATTTAAAAAACACATTTATTTTTCATTATGATAATAAATCACTTACATGAAAAAGATAAACTAAAATATATATTAAACGTAGGGTAGTCCAATGGTGACACAGTGTGTACGATTTATACAAAAAGTTGAGGGTACATATTGCATAGTTGCTGTAGAGAACAATGGCGAGTCCGACGGGCATCATATAAGGGTGCATTCACATTGCTTCTTTTTATATATAAAAAATAAATAGAACATACTGATTTGATATTTATTTACTATTAGGATGATAGCCTTTCAAAATGTAGCTCTTAAGTAATTTTTGAAGTCAATGAGTGACTGACTTTCTTTTATACTGTTAGGCAACTTGTTGTATTAAGAACGACCTTGATTCATCTGTTTGATGGATGAAAAGTATTTTATATCAAATTGAGTATGTTAAAATATATCACGATTGGAGATAGAAACGTGTTATTTGTATTTAAAAAGTACCTACATAGTATTAAATCTTGTACGTTAGCGCGGAAGCCTTCATGCGCGAGCTCCACTCGCACTTGACCGGTTTATTACGATAGTCACAAAAATGTTTTATTTAGGAACTACACAAAAAGATACAAACACATACTGTTGAGATAATTCGAAAATGTTTCGTAGCTGGCGCTACGCCGTGCTACGCCTCGATATGCCTCGTAGTGCCTGCGTAGTAGGACCTATTTTTAACCAACTTCAAAAAAGGAAGAGGTTATCAATTCGACGGGAATGTTTTTAGTATGTTTGTTACCTCGGAACTTTTGACTGGATGAACCGATTTGGATGATTCGAAAGGTGGTGCTTCCCGTGTGGTCCCATTTCAATTTGGCCCAGCTCTGTCAACGGCATCCATGCAAACGATATTAATCTTAAATTTGCCTTAGTAAGTAGACTTTTAGGGCAATTGAAGTCGGTTTCCAGTCCTTTTTGAACACATTTATTTGTTCTACAGACGATTTGGTCAATGTTGAAAGTAGCCTTTCGGAGATCATAGTGAAGGACAACAGTTGAATTCTAGGACTAATAACATTACTTGAGTAACCTTAAAAGCGCGTATCGTATCGTAAAATAGAGTAAATTTTATTAAATAGCTTAAAAAAACGATAAATCGCGTTAAATAAACATATGTTAGCTTCTAGCTTACGTTCTCCACTTGAAGTAGCTCGTCCTATTTCGTTATTTCTCCTCTTTAGCGGTTAGATTACAAGCAGAGCTTGTTGTTGTTTTTGCAGCTGCAACATATGTTTACAAAGACTTGCAGTAGAATTTTATTCAAACATTTTGGGCGCCAAACGTCCATACTCAACATTTTGTAATATACGTAAAGTAAGATTGCAATACCTCTAAAGGCGGTTCTTTAAAATCCCTATAGAGATTGCTAGAGAACGTCTTGGCAATTTCGAAAACACTTAGAGCAAGTTATAAGTTGAAAGATATGAGATTCCAGCTCTCGGGTCGAAACGCGAAAGTAACCATCACGACAAATTACTATCATAACTTTCTTACTCGTACCTCCTCCTGTACTTCCCAAGCGACACAGTTTATAAAATCTGCAGCGTTTCCAGTTCGGAAGACATAAGATGAATTCAAAGATGATTTTTCTTTCTAAAATTAGCCGCAGAAAAGAGCTGGCTTTTCATCTGGGGATTAGCGCTTGTAAAGCGAGTTGGTGATCACAGTTTAGTTTAGAGGAACACTTTTCAATCGGACGCTTCTTCATGTCTAATGGATTTCTACTGCGCGTTTTTTATTGATACAGTGCAATGGGCAGGCCACATCGCTCAAAGAACAGATAACCGGTGGGGAGTAAAGGTTCTCGAGTGGCGACCGCGTACCGGGAAACGTTTACCAGGCCGTCCCCCTACTAGATGGACCGACGAACTGGTTAGAGTCGCGGGGAGTCGCTGGATGCAGGTGGCTCGGGACCGGTCGATGTGGCGTACCATGAGGGAGGCCTATGTCCAGCATTGGACGTTTCCCGGCTGATTATGAGTGCTAATACAAGAGTGCAGATGCAAGACTTTACCTGTTTAACAGACATAACTTGTCCGTGTAGACTCTACACGGACAAGTCCTGGAGGTGGCGGGTTCCAGGCGGGTTTGACTATTTGTGTGTGACATATGTCTTCTGAGTTCAAATATTTGATTCGTTATTATTACAAACAGCCAGGAAACATGCCCTGCTAAATATAGGCATCATATTTGCTTGAAGGTGGCCTTTTATTAAGAAACCGTTGGTTGTACGCTATACCACAATACAGGTAAAAATGGGAATTACTGTATATATGGTAATATTACGATTATGTGAGTATTAAACGTGTACAAAATACTTTCCTTTTTCTTAGTTAATTCTACGTTAATTTTGTAATGACACCTCTGATTACTTGGCGTCTTGATTAAATCATATTTGTTCAGAAATGAGTATAAATTTATAGACACTTCCGTTTACAAAATGCAATTTCGGTTATTGAATTATTCAAGTTTAGTAACTTTGTACATAATTATATGCCTTTATCAAACTACCGTCTTAACAAATTACCGTCTGCTATAAAACAAAACCATATCAAAGTTATACATCTAAATGGCTTAGTTTCTATACGAAAATAATGATGTTGACATGTTCACATTATTATGTCAGTCCGCCATTGTTGTTTTGAGCATTTGGGTAGATTTATTGACACTGAATGATTTAAAAAGGTTCATTTTATTAAATTTCAATTCAATATTTTGTGTGCATTGAACTGGCCCAGGATCCGTAGATTCGTGATTTGAATACATTATTCAAGAAAAACCAATTGTATATCCACGATAAATAACTTCCTGTTAGTCTAAAGCTAAACATATATTCCGCAGGCTTTATCAACAACCTCAGGCAAATGAATTCAGTGTGCCGGCGCCGGCTTGCGGCTCACCACTCTCCACACAACTTTATAAGTTCACGTCTCCTCCTGTTATCATCTTTGCAAGTTAAATTTAGATTTACTAACAAAATCATAGGACAATCAAGGACTGCGAAATCCATGAATAAAGCCCAAACGATTGTTACAGTATTAAAATTTCCAAGACACCGCTCAGAGATTATTACAGATGTGGTTCCGCCTTCTTACTCGCTGGCCACTAGTTATATATAAGATAGCTATAAGTTTTTGATATTCTTTTTTTTTCACTTCTTCTTCTCGTAAATTGATATGTGTTGTTGTTCTATAAATATTGTTAAAATTAAACGGTTTCCTTTATATTCCAACATAAATTGGTTTGCTTGAATTACCCTGATCCCGGCTCCACCGTCAACAGAGATAATGTTAACAAAACCGGCCAAGTGCGAGTCAGACTCTCGCACCGAGTGTTCCGAACAGCATATGAATAATAAAATACACCGATAGGCGCTTCAACAGTTTATAATCATCAAATTTTAATGAGAAAAAATATACTATCAGATTTATTCCTCTTGTGCTGCAAAATCTTGATTTTTGCCTAATTTCATTATTCTAAATAGGTCAGTGGTTTTTATAGGTTTCGATTCCTTCCAAGTCGAAAAATGCGGCGTAAACAGCCGTATCTTTTTAATGCGTTCACCTAGAACCTTCCTTTTTTTACAGCTTCAAGGGAATGCGGATTTGCGTAATCATCAGCCGGGAAACGTCCACTGCTGGACATAGGCCTCCCTCATGGTACGCCACATCGACCGGTCCCGAGCCACCTGCATCCAGCGACTCCCTGCGACTCTAACCAGGTCGTCGGTCCATCTAGAAGGGGGACGGCCTGGTAGACGTTACACGGTGTATCAGAGAATGCTGAGAATGTTACTCGCGTTAACCCCAGATCTAAAAGGTTTCAAAAGAGGTTAGATTTGGGCATGGTAGACGTTTCCCGGTACGTTGTCGCCACTCGAGAACTTTTACTCCTTACCGGTTGTCGGTTCTTCGAGCGATGTGGCCTGCCCATTGCCACTTCAGCTCACTGACTCGTCGAGCTATGTCGGTGACCTTCGTTCGTCTACGGATTTTTGTAGTCAACATTAATTTAAAGATACCTCTACGCGTTCCTGAGAACACACAGACGGACGGATTCCTTTTTTCCTTTTGAGACACGGAATCCTAAAAATATACAGTGTAGTACACACACCTACGAGAAAAATATCTTGAGAAACAAAAATTTACACCACATGACGTTTTATGTAGTATATTCAAAGTTGCCTAGCTGCATGTTGGTACTCTTCTCTCACAGCATACGGCCTGAACTTCATTAAGGCGACAATTATCCGGTTAATAGGCACAGTAAAAGTTAATGCTCCCCGATATACCGCCCTGCAAACTCTTGATAATCTATTTTTATTAACCGGGGACAGTTCTGTTTCGGAGATAACTTTAGTAGGCTTTGGTGAGACTGCGGACCAAGGAGTTGCCGGTAAACATAAACGTAAGTAGATTAGTAAAGTGAGATTTAAAAACAAAACATATTTTTGCCTTGCAATGTTAAAATATCATCTTAGGTAAGGTAGAAATAGTAAAGTCATTGAGATAATTCAAAACGTAGAACAGGTCATTATGTCGTATCACTGGCTTATTAATATTATTTTAATGGATCCAGTCAACTCCCAAAGGCCGAGCTCAGTCATGAGCCGTACCATAGGTATGGAGGTCCTGATGCTGTCCGTTGCAGAAGTCTGGCCTTCGAGGTGTCTCTGAGGTAGAGGACTTGAATGGGCGTTTCTTCATTCACCCGATAGGATCTACAAATCCTGTTCAGTTTGTACCATATGGAAGGCATAAAGTATCGGTACACTCGAGTACAAAAATATGTATCCACTTTTGAACCATGTCACATTCACTCTTGCATGTTCCTATGTTGTTCCTACTGATGGAAATGTCAATAAACGGTGATTGTGACATGGTTCAATAGGGATACATATTTTTGTACTCGAGTGTACAAAGCTATAATTTTTGTAATTCTCTGATCGATTGCTTGCGAAACTATGATATAAATTAGCAATCTTTATCAAAGTCACCAATGAAGCTCATGAGGTCTGCAAGCAATATTTGCCGGAAATCGGATAACCTCTGGACGAAATGAGAGTTCAAATGAAGACCACGAGAAGACACAAACATAAGGAAATAAAGTGAATGATGATGAATAGGAAATTCAAGAGAGAACGAATGATGAGAGCGGAGGTCAGAGCTAGTTCAGTGCTTTGCTATGCCCAAACACTTGCACTCGAGGTGATCTGGCAGAGGCTAAAAGTATCAAAAGCTTTGAAAGAGTCATATAGCTAATTGTAGAACGCTGCAGTCCGTTCGTAATTTGAAATACAAGTACAATCACGTACAGACATTCCTTAGATTTGTATAGGGGTATATATAACATCCCTAATGGTTGCCGTCAGCGAAGTGCAATTATTTGAAACAATACTACTCCAGAAGTAAAGCTAGACTGTCTAAATGAATTTCCTCGTCAGCAAACATTATGTTACGCTTGCCATGACAAATAAACAAATACGCGTTTAACAAAGCATTGTCTCATTAAATTAGATTGGTGGGTGTTTCATTACAACGATTGCGCAATATCCAGTCGTAATGAGATCTCATTGGACCAGTAGCGTTCTCTATGAAGTTCTTGTTTGTTAAGTGTCTGATTTCAAACGTTATTTAATGTGATAGGATCCTTGATTTGTTTTGAGCGCTCAGGGTGGAGGTAAAAAAAATAAACTCACTTGGTACAAAGAGTCCTCCTATTTAAGAGATTATGTACGGCTGTTTAGTTTAGAAAGTAATTTTGTGCCCTTTCGTATATTGGGAATGTGGAGAAGGCTCCTGATGAGCCATAGAACAATGTTCATCATCCAACTAAACCGTGTATCAGAGGATGCTGGGAATGTAACTCGCGTTAGCCCCAGATCTAGAAGGTTTCGAAAGAGGTTAGATTTGGGCCTGGTAGACGTTTCCCGGTACGTGGTCGCCACTCGAGAACCTTTACTCCCCAGCGGGTATTGGTTCTTCGAGTGATGTGGCCTGCCCATTGCCACTTCAGCTCACTGACTCATCGAGCTATGTCGGTGACCTTTGTTCATCTATGGATTTCCTCATACCAGATTTCCGAGCATAGCTCGTTCCATTGCTCGCTGAGTGACCTTGAGCTTGTTTATTCGGCCCACAGTAAAGGACCACGTTTCGGTTCCGTATGTCATCACTGGCAACACGCACTGATTAAAGACATGTCTTTAGACGTTGAGGTATTTTGGACGAGAAGATATGCCGTAACTTACCGAACGCTGCCCAGCCGAGTTGGATTCTTCGGTTGACCTCTTTGTCGAAGTTGGACCTACCTAGTTGAACGATCTGTCCCAGGTATACATATTCGTTCACAACTTCGATTGTAGTGTTCCCAACCACTACATTCATAGGTGCAACATGGACATTTGACATGATTTTCGTCTTGTCCATGTTCATTTTGAAACCTACCTGTTGGGAAACTCTGTTGAGGTCATTGAGCATTGCGTTCAGATCCTCCAAGGATTCTGCCGTTATGACTATGTCATCAGAAAATCGAAGGTGAGTGATGTAGTCGCCGTTGATGTTGATGCCCAGCACTTTCCAGTTCAGAATCTTGAAAACATCTTCCAGTGCAGTGGTGAAGAGTTTCATGTTTGTATACTGTTATTTAGTTTTGGAATCTCTTCTGCCTCATATCATTCTGTTCGTCACCCCTCACGCCCGTGTGTCCCGCACCCTCGCACTGACAGGATTATTGTTTGTGACGGATTGATCCGACGATATTACCCAGGTTTCCGCACACATCGTCCCGTTGACGTCATCCCGGCACACGTGGTACAAGAATTGCTTTTGACGTTCCATATCCGGTAAACAATTTGCTGTAGCTTAAGATTTACTCCAATGCTTGAGTTGTGATGCGAGCTTTTGCCGCAAAAGGCGACTGAAGGAAAACTATTTAGGAAACGGGCAGCAACATCTGCCTATGTAACGGCTACATCTTACTGCTGTCACCAATCCACTTGCAAAGCTTAGTTCTTATGGCAGATCCCCATATGGAAAGTCTTACGTGGCGATTTATGTCTTCACGTCAAAATCCCGACGGTGGATGTCCAGCTGTTCTCCTTCACAGGTCGTCATTGTAAACCGATTCTCCTGAAATTTTGTGAGCATGTTCGAAAATTACATGACTCTTTTCAAGTTTTAGTTTCTCCAAAAATTTTATAATCGCGAAGATATGAGGGTTCATTTCTAACAATGTATAAAAGTGACGTGGGACTCTTTTGGTACTCTTATTAAGGCGCTTGTAATTCAAGGGGTTGGGGAGGAGTGTTGGTAAGGGTTAGAAAATACTTTAAAAAAGTCTTTAGTTGTAAGTTATTCACTGAAGTGGCTGACATCTTAAACATGTTTGATCAAAACTTATTTTTCATACGACTCTGCGAAAAATACATAGATACGTCGTTCTCAAAGTTCACCTGTGTAGGATCTCGATGTAGTTAGATGTGTGTTTGACAATGCCTGAAAGGGACGTCAGCGTACAAAGGTACGTTCTAAATCTAAAATAGATTTATAGTAAATGAAACACGTGAGATTGGTCTTCGTTGTAAATGTCAGTTGAGATATTTTCGGGCGACGTCAAGTGTTTCCAGATCATTCTGGAGTGAATATCAGACTGTCTACGAGAAGGCTGTACCTGATAGATCTATTTAAGTTTTGTGGAAGTCTATGGAAGCTGTACGTTTCTGTGAATTACATTATTTTGAGTTTTGTCTGTTCTTGAAAAGGTGAAGATTATTGTCGTATTTGGAGGATTTGTGTTGGATAAGTTTGTTTATGTTAACACAAGTAGTTCTGACACCTACGGTAAGAGAAGGTGCAGTCAGACCAAATAAATGAAGCCAGGTGACTTACTTACTTCTCTTTCAAGCGGTCAGATTATTTAACAAGCTACCGAATGACTTAAAGCAAATCCCGAGCCCAATTAAATTTAAAAACTGCATCAAATCCTTCTTGTTGAAAAAGTGTTACTATTCTGTTGATGACTTTATGAATGATGACATTTTAAACGCTGACATTTCCTCGATAACTTAATTTGCCTTCACTATAAGAATGTGTTCATTAATCTATTATGTTTTTGTTGTTAAATTGTTGTGTCTCCTTTTATTCTTAAGTCAAACGCAATGTATATTGTTCATGACTAAATAAACTGAAACCGAAACTTAATGTGGTTGATTTGATAGCTGTTATCAAGCAGGGCTTATGACGTCGTAGTGGCTGGGATAACTGGACTAGTGCAAGTTGGACTCGCGAACCAAGGGCTTCGAACCATTGAAAGGAGCGTCCAGATATTTTTATGTCAAAATAAGATTCATTTTCCCGACAGATCCAGGTTTTTGGTTATTTCTCAAAAACTATACTAGATACAGGTTTCCCGTTTTTCTTTTATATTTACACTAGTCTAAATCTGTTTTAGAATGTAAAAATTAAGTCCTTTCTTATGATACCTCACTTGACATAGTTACTCCACTTTGTTATTTTGGCCCATTTAAAATAAAATATTTTATCAATTATATCAGTTTGTGATTGAAGATCAGATTGACAGATATTAAAAAAAGATTTTTTTCTTTTTACATGGTCTGTCGGATCAGATAAAAATATTTTTTCATGCATGTACCCAATAGGGTATGCAAAAAAAATATATTCGCGTTTATATTATGATATATTTTGTATGAAAACACAAATCTAAGAAACTATTTTGTATATTTTGCTTCTAAGATCACTAGATAAATGATTTATTCATTGGTTTTAGATCTACCTTGATCACGACACCGCGTGAACTTATGACGTCATAAGTTCATACACTATGAAGCGAACCACCCACGTGTTAGTTTAATTAAAAATAACAAAAACCGTTAAATGAATTCGGTGTCCTTAGTATATCAACAAGTGTCAACTATCAATGTCAATCCTATTTTGCAAGTTTTCAGTATTTAGAAATCTGTTTCATACGAAATGTATAAATGTGGGGTCAAATGAATGTCATTGTGTTTTAAGAAATTATAACATAAACTTTAACTAATTCCAAAAGTAAATGAGAAAATATAATGTAAAATCAAATCACAATGTATCTCCAAGTTGATTTTTGTTTTCATGCCTTATAAAAATCTTTACATACCCCATTGTGTGAATGTGCATATAAAAAGCTGCCCACTGTTAAGGCATCATAGGGATACTCGCTACTATCTCACGCGTGTCGTCATCCGGAAACAAAATGTAAATTCATCCCCCGTGGTGAAATATGACCGGAAAAGTTCCTTTAACAAGACGTAGACTGAATTACGTCGGTTGATATAAATCACGGCGCTTGTTCCACCGGAAGAAACTGGGCCAGCGCCACGTTACGCACGGGCAGTGACCTGCTCGATGTTTCTTTACTCTTGAAATTATGTTTCTGTTTTCGAATGAACTTGCCAGACTGTCTTCAAACTTCTTTGTCGACTGGAATATTGTTCCTGCATTTATGATGTCGAATATCACATCACGGAACGAAGTGATCCGTCAGAGAACCAAAGTGACGGTCATAGCTCACCGTATTAGCAAACTGAAGTGGCAGTGGGTCGGTCATATTTGCCGAAGGACAGACAGTCGCTGGAGCAGACGAGTTCTAGAGTGGCCACGCCTAGGCAAACGTAGTGTTGGACGTCCCCCAGCGAGGTGGAAAGACGACTTACGTAGGGTAGCCCGACGTGAATGGATGCGGAGAGCAGAGGACCGAATCGAGTGGCGCACTCTGGGAGAGGCCTATGTCCAGCAGTGGACTGCCGCAGGCTGTACATGATGATGATCTGTACTTGGTTTGTTAGGGCATTTTTATGTCCGCCTGCCTAGCTACCACCATGTTACCTAAGTCTGCCGCCAACTTACAATGTTAATATCACTGTTATGTTCCTGTGTCAAAGGTAGCAGAGCCAGCGCCTCGTCAGATTGACTCGTCTGGGTCCTTATTGCCGCTTGCCATCATGTGATATGAAGGACAAGTGCAAACCCCTTCATACATAAAAAAATATTTGGGTTTAGATTTAGGGCCAGGGGAGATAAAGGCTAAAAGCATTGCGGGTTAAATAATATACAATCAATCTATCATTCCGTTCAGCGATAAATTTATCAAGAATTCTTACTCGCGTTAATCTTCGTATAGAATATTCGCTAAGTATAAGTTATTCTTTGAATGTGGTTTTCTTCTTCACTGTTATGGTACGAGTATGTAAGAAAATAAAACGAGGTTACAGAATATTTTAAATGATTTGATTTACTTTTTCCTTAATAATTTAATGTACAAATTGATACTTCATACTTTCAAATATGTAGTTCCGATTTAGTAAGTATAAATTATGTTTTTAGCCTTCTGTGGTAGGAGTGGGTGGTTCTTCAAGTCGAGGGTGAACAGGCACCTTCTAGACCAACGCGCACCATCGTAGGCCACAACGTCGGTTACCATCAGGTGAGATCGTGGACAAGCGATGATCTATACTCTGTAAAAAAAAGGAACTTACCTAAAATTTAACTATTTAATATAACATGGTAATTTATATCAGATGTGAGGTAGCAACTGACTTTGCGGTCACCAGAGGTTGTTGCTCACTAATCGCCATCTATACGGCAACTACTTCCGATGACGTAGTTAGTACCATAGATGAAGTATTAAATGGATGACTCAATCAAAATGAATATAAAAGAAGTTCATATTTTTACATTAAGAAGGTACTGCACGAAATAGTGTAAATTAAAGTGCTATGCGATGAATTATTTAGGTCAGTCCCAAGGGCACACTCTGGTTGTAATTTGATACAAATACATATATATATAATTAATAAAAATACATACATAAAGGTTATGACATCTCGATAAATAATAACACTTAACGGCGTGGCTTTAAGACCTTGTTCAAGATAAGATAATATCAATGTTGTATAACTTTAAATTTAAGTAACTACATTAAACATAATTTCTTAGGTATAGGTATTATCTGCACAAAAATAATCTGTATACATTATAGAAGAGCGGGGTCTCCTAATACAAACTATGTTTAGCTTAAAATGAGCTCCCCAAAACCTACGTATATATTAATTGTAGTAGATGATACAATAAAAAATTTCATTTTTTTACTTTTTCATAAGATAAACTTTTATTTGCAATATATATTATATAAGTAATTCTAGGACACACATTTAGGCAATGTTTTGACATGCAAACAGTAATTACTAGTAATAATATCGAGCATTTCAATTATACAATTCTATGATGTCAAGCTAGTCTAGTCTAATCTAGTATGTGATGCAAGCGTCGGTGGCGCAATGGATAAGGCGCGGACTCTCAATCTGAGGGTTCCGGGTTGGAATCCAGCCCTGTACCTATGAGTTGTTTTTCAATTCAAGTACATTATCCGATTGCTTAACGGTGAAGGAAAACATCGTGAGGAAACCTGCATGTCTTGAACAGGCATGTGAAGTCCGCCGATCCGCACTGGGCGCGCGTGGTGGACTATGGCCCATACACTCTCTGTAGGAGAGTAGGCCTGAGCCCCTCCAGTGGGGACATATATAGGCTATTGATGATGATGTCAAGACACGTACCTAATTCCGGATAAGGATCGGGCTATTCTAAATAAATCATTACAATGTATTTAATTAATGCAGCACATAATATTCTTGAATTTAATTTTCAAAATTTCGTGCAGGACCTTCTTAAGGTGATGTTGGTCTCCAGTCCCTGAAATAGTTACTCTATTAATATGGATTTTCTTGGTAGAGTGATATACCCCCCTCTTTTATCCTACAATAATGTAGGCACCGACGCAACTTTCAGTGAACTAACCTTTTCCGAGTAGGTAGAATACTGAACTGGACAAATGGAGAACTAAATAAACTCTATTTAGTATCTCGTTCTTTTTTCTTTCATGACTTGCATACAGCATTGTGCATTTCAATATAAAACCTTTGACCTATTCTATGAAAGCATTGTTTCTCGATGCGGAGTCGGGAAAAATATAGAATTTCATTGAAGTAGATGTTTGATATCGTATCCCAGAGACCGTGAGTGCCTGTCGGAACGACTGCGTTGGAAACTGAGACCTTGTTCTGGAATCTTTTGTTGTTTTGGAATTGAGGATTAAATGTAAGTGCTTACCTTATTTTATTACGTTCTTAAATTGAGTAGTTGACATGACATTACTATAGATTGGGGCTAAAATATTTAGCGTTATAAATATAAAGCGTCGGTGGTGCATTGGATAAGACGCGGACTCTCAATCCGAGGGTTCCGGGTTCGAATCCATCCGTGTACCTATGAGTTGTTTTTCAATTCAAGTGCATTATCCGATTGCTTAACGGTGAAGGAAAACATAGTGAGGAAACCTGCATGTCTCGAACAAGGCATGTGAAGTCCGTCGCTCCGCATTGGCCCGCGTGGTGGACTACTGCCCATACACTCTCTGTAGGTGAGTAGGCCTGAGTCCCTACAGTGGAGGGACATATATAGGCTGTTGATGACGTACGATATAATTCAAATATTGTTAAAAGATTCGTACTAACGAAACGTATTAATTATGTCACTCGTATGAACCGATTTGTATGGAGACGGGGTTAGACTAGGAAACATATTATTGATATATATTAGTTTGTTTTTGTATATCGTATTTATGTAATCGTCTATTATATTTATTATATCGTACACGCCTAACTGCCCTCCTTTCTTTTTTTTATTTTTTTATTTAAACAGTTTATTGTACACAGAAAATATTTACATAACACAAAACAGAAAAAATATATACAAAAGGAACAGCTTATTTCTAAAAGAAATTTCTTACAGCAGTCCTAGGTTAAGGAGAAATATTGAAGAAAGGAGGGCAGTTAGGCGTGTACGATATGATAAATATAATAGACGATTACATAAATACGATATACAAAACAAACTAATATATATCAATAATAATACATACATACTTTACATACTATAAATATATATAATCTTATAGTGATAGAAAATGTTCCTTGACGTTTTTCTTAAAGGCGGAAACAGTTTTGCTGTCGCGTACAGTGTGAGGCAACGAGTTCCACAATCTGGCTGCATGAACCGTGAATGAGTAGGAAAGGAAATCGGAGTGATGGGAAGGGATGGATAGGATTGTCCTAATGTGAGCTCGTCCTGGTCAACAGGACAACTTTCTTTAATATTTCTCCTTGACCTAGGACTGCTGGAAGAAATTTCTTTTAGAAATAAGCTGTTCATTTTGTATATATTTTTTCTGTTTCTTGTATTATGTAATGTTTCCGTGTACAATAAACTGTTTAAATAAATAAATAAAAAAAAAACATATCTTTGACATGACATGGTCCAAGTATATAAATGATTTGTTGTTAGACCTCTACGGGGCCAACTCTGAAGTATGCTTTACCAAAGAAAAAAAAGGATTATAAAAATCGATTCACAAGTGTCAGAGTTATCGCGTAACATACATAAAAAAATCGGTCAAGTGCGTGTCGGTCCACGCACAGTGTTAAATTTGTAAGAAATTTTCATTTTGACCACTCCAAGTATATTTTACAAATTGGTCACCTATTACTCGTTAACCTGTGAAGCCACCTTAGTCGTGATACATTACCTTCCAGGATTAGCATATGTACTACTACCGTGAATTTTTTCAGATTTTTAAAAGCAATAGTTTAGAAGATAGAGAGGGGTACGTTTTGAAGTCGGTTGTAAAGTCACCGTGTATATTGAACCAAGTATGACACTTCCCTCGTGGCGTAGCGTCTATGACATTGATAGCATTTAGCCACAATGTACGCGGTAAGAGTTAATGACCTATAAAACCTCTCTGATTCGTGCCCTAATGTCTTTTTAATGGCATACACTTTCCTATTGAACTGTCATTTAATATGGCTCGAGGAATTTACGGCTGGTCGGTATGCTTTGTTAATGTTTTGTGGATTATTTCTGCATTTTTATTCGCATAAGCTCCAATCTAATCTGACTGCGTCTCTGACAGATTTGATACTCAGAGGGCTGTCTATCGGTACTCAGTTTGGTTTGGGGTAGAGAATTTTCTAAGTTTTGTTATTCAAAACAGTTTTGTTACGGCATGAAAGGTAGCAGAGCAAGCGCTGCATTCGCTTGTGGCTTCTAGGTGCGCACGCTTACGCTACGGCCTTATCGTCACTTACCATCAGGTGTGATGTAAGTGCAAAACCATAATAAATATAATAAAATGAATTTAAAAACTCAAATAAGCTTCCATTAGGAAAAGTACGGCAAACGTGCAGGAATGTACAAGAATATATATTCATACGTGTGTATAAGAAAACCTGATTTCGCAAATGTAAACAAATGATATTCATAGAGACACTCATCTCCATAACAAACATTTATTTGATGCCCCTCCCTCCTACAGCTGTCCCCTCCCCCCTCTCTACTGTAAGATAAAGAACGAAACAACATAGCCTATGACTTGCAGCTTATTTTTATAGCTCTTTCCCTTTCGAAACAAATCCAATTTGTCTTAATGTCTTAATAAACGACCTAGCAAGTAGTGTTGTGCCAAAAGAGGTGATTTTAAGGGGGTCTGCCTCATCCTCAAAATGTTAAACTTGAAGTGCACTCGATAAAGATCCCTAATAGAGCTATCAGGGAACTATTGACTAAAATAAATACTTTGGTGAATCACTCTCTAATTTTAGGGCCATAAACAAAATTTAAGCTATTTACTTAGCATGCATCACTTAGATGCAGTCCAACTCCAAACTCATTTTTTAATGTTTAAAATTTACTGATAAATTTTGTGGGCCAAGGATGAAATTAACTATTAATTTTGTTCGCAAAACAAGACATAATAATGCTGCGTATTGTGGTTTATCAGATAGTTACAGTGAATACAAGTATTATGTATTGATTTGAGATAAAACTATTCAAATGTAGGTGTATAGATAGGATTCAGGATTCAAAAACTGTCCAAGGGAAATAATATCCTTAGTATGCAATCTTAAAGGTCGCCACCCTCACGCAGGATTCACAAATCATTAGCATAAGCATCACTCAAGAAACATGCCAGCTTCATGGCTACAGCGACCAGTCCCGAGCCACTTGCATCCAGCTACTCCACACGACCTTTATCAGCTCGTCAGTCCACTTAGTGGAGGAACTGGCGACGTTCCTCTGGAGGACCCAGAGCTCCGCGATATGCGCAGCGGATGGCCGCCAGAGGGGTTTTGTGAGTAAGAATCACATATCTCGACTCTTCCCCTAAGGAGTCGGGTAAATTTTGAAGATTCCTCTTCGTAAAAATAAAGTGGGGGGACGGCCCGGTACTCGGCCCCTTTTACCCACATTATAACAACACTACTCGGTAATGGCCACGAGAAAACTTTTGTCGTTTATTCCGGAAGTACAGAGATAAACTTTGTAATTATCTTTTTTTTCTCTCTCACTCATTTATTACGAGTTTGTCACCTGTCAAAACAGTAATCAGCTTAGCAACTTGTCTCGTGAAAGATTGGTTTTCTTTTTGTTCCAGGAGACCGAAATTTTCTGTTATTTACTTTTTTGAGAACTTGAACGGTTCTTATTAAATTCATTCATGATTTAATCTAATTTACTGAGCACACAAAATTATAAGAAACTTCTAAATCGTTATTATTTGAGATAGCTTTCCAGTAAGTGGCAGCAGGTCGAGAAACCGCCACCGGTTATCGGCTGTCCCCCTGCTAGACGGACTGGCGACCTGGTTAAGGTCGCGGGAGTCGCTGGTTGCAGGTGGCTCGGGACTGTTCAATGTGGCGTACCATGGAGAAGGTCTATGTCCAGCAGTGGACGTTTCCCGGCTGATGATGATGTAGGTAACCATTAAGTCAATCGCAAAAAGATGCTATTGTATAGTATTATTTTTAGAGTAATGTACCTCAAAAGGAAACAAGAAGAAAGTTGAAAATCTAATAAAAAACGCACTAGCCGAAGTGGGACCTGAAGAAGAAATAATAGATTATGAGAAAACGAATTTTTGTTTTGAATAGAGGTTACTGGCAAGCAACACAGCTCAGGAAATATATTCGAATGGAAAAAAGATATTAATTTACTTTAAAAAATTATGTGTCTCTCGAGCCAAAATTTTTTTTAGAAAAAAAAAATGGTATTAGAAACCTCAATATCATTTTTAAAGACCTACCCATAGATAGTACACGTATGGGTTTAAAGATTTTTTAAATTTCAGTTCTAAGTATGGGGAACCCCCAAAATTTATTGTATTTTTCTATTTTTGTGTGAAAATCTTGATGCGGTTCACAGAATACATCTACTTACCAAGTTTCAACAGTATAGTTCTTATAGTTTCAGAAAAAAGTGGCTGTGACATACGGACGGACAGACAGACAGACATGACGAATCCATAAGGGTTCGGTTTTTTGCCATTTGGCTACGCAACTCTAAAAATACACTATTATTAAAACATCGATCAAAGTTACAACGAACTACAAGAACTTTTATTTTATGTTACTTGCTGCTACGGAACGCTTCATGGGCGAGTCCCACTCGCACTTGGCCGCTTTTTATTTGTGTGTATCTTTTATAAAAGAATATTTTCCATTCTATTCTACAGCAGTCCCGCAACTAATCAAATACAAGTACCTTATGGAGATCTCTCCAGTCCAGTACTTTCTTTTGTACGACTCGCGTTTAAAATTTAAATAAGCTGAGGTAGGAATTCTAGAAACAGAATTATTTTAGGGAAAACAGTCGGGCAGGGTCCAGCTGAGAAATTAACTAAAACTAAGCTAACTAAAACTAACGACGGTAATACCCATTCATTCGGTGGACACTATGATGTTAATAATTCGTACCCTCCCGTATACGCCTAGCTTCACAATTTAGTTTCTGTTATTGCCTAATTTGAATTTATGTTCTGTGGTTTACAATGAAAGTTAAAATAGATTTTATTTTCTTACTTGTTGCTGCTTAGAGTGTTTTTTTATACAAGACTACAGTAGACCCGCGACCTATCTTTCAACTTTCTTTCTTTCAATTTTCAACTTTATTTACCTAGCAATATCAAATATTAATGCTTGGAAATTTAAGCATTATTTGGACAACCTTCTTCGAGATAAATCTCATTTGTATGTAAACTAATTTCTATCGTGTAATTTAAAAATGGAAAGTCCGCGAGGTTTTTCGAAATTTTCATTGCTTGATCGGGGTGTATTTCGATTTATTGATTATTGATTTCATGTCACATTAATGTATATGCTACAATTTATGGCCAATACAGATATTTACTAAACTATACTGTATCTACTAAGCTTTAGCAGACATTTTTCAATTTCTAAGACACGCGCGTTGATGTCTATCATGTTGTCTCTTTCTGTTACACTGATATGTACATTATCGTTGTTTTAGCTTACCTCGCCTGCCACTGTAAATCGGTGAGTTCAAATTCATTTTCACACATTCTTCTTGATAGAAAACCACATGTAAAGCTAACTTGTCTACAAGCTAGCGATATATTAGTGGTGGACACTGGACATGAGGCACTCGCATAGATCGTTGCGCATGACATTCCATGAGGGGATTTTCCATAATCACTACACCTATCACGCGAGTCAGTGGTCGCAGTAATATCTCTTTTGCTGTCCTATTTATGTTTTTTTTTAAATTCTTCGATGCTATTATTTATTTATTTGAATCTAGTTTTAATATTATTTAAGTATTTATATTATTTATTAGTAAGTATATACATATATTTGTAAATGTTTAACTGATAAAGCCATATGTAGGCTTATCAATGGCTACTAGTCGTTTATTTTTCTCTCTATGCTCTGTATTGATATCTGTAAGCCACACAAAAACAATAAAATAAATTTCCCTTAGTCGTGTTATACGACCTACGGTTGGTAGGCATACCAAGAGGTGTTGGGATGACATCCTGACCACGCGCCATTTTGTGAAAAAAAGAGCCAAGTTCCAACGCGATAACCGTTTCTTTTATGAAAGTTCATTCTAGAAGCTATTATTCTTCTCAAGAAAACGATGTTAAGAACTGATTTAAGGTCACAGCCTCCAGAGTGTGCTGGAACACCTACTCTCCGTTAAAGACTATAAAAGAGATAATTAATGTGACCAGCGCACCGGAAAGTCACACTGTCCCTATTAAGATGTGGCACCAGTGTAGGAAGATAGCGACACGCTGGGGCACGAGGAAAAAAAACGCGGTTTTATTAAACACCAGATGTTTGTTTAAATCGAAAATTTGAGTATTTTTTAAACCGCAACTAAATCTAGATCGAGAAATAAATGTCGATCGCTGTTTATGGCAACACTATAATAATTAAATTACTTTTATTAAATACATTGGCTTATTACACGTTATTATCAATAATAAAATCGAAAACTGCAAAAATGTATTTGTAAAGTTGTCTTTCAACCAATATTCATCACCAGGAGCATCGTGACAGATGATATTATGATAAATTATTACTATTATATTCAGCAGTTCACAAAAATTCCTTTCATTGAAAAATCACAGAAAAATCAATACTTAGCTCCTTACAACTCTATATATATAACTTTCATATTTAGTTTTAACATAAACTAAGCTTTAAGTATATAATTTTAAAACCATATCCAAGATTCTAATCAGAGAACAAACGGAATCCTTGTATAAGTCGCTGTCGCTCAAATCAATACTATAATAACAACAGATAGTTTCCACCATCTTTGACCATACGGATCGTCGAGGGCGGGCGGCGCACGGAGCAGAAATTAATTAGACGCCTGGAACTTGGCCGCGCCGCTTATTGGGCTTTAGGCAAAAATATGGGACAGTGTGAACCGTGGCGCGCCGAGCACTGTCACAGACTAGGTAGCTACAGATGTTCTACATTACTTAGTTTTAAGAATATAAGATTACTAGCTTCTGCCCGCGGCTTCGCCCGCGTGGACTGTATTTTTCGCATTAAAAAGTAGCCTATGTCCTTTCTCAAGGTCTAAAGATTGTCTGTGCCAAATTTCATCAAAATCGGTTGAGAGGTTTAAGCGGGAAAGCGTAACAGACAGACAGAGTTACTTTCGCATTTATAATATTAAGTAGGGATTGACGTTTGGTAATAGCGACCGGGCTGGTCGCATTTACTGATGTATTAGGCGGCGTATCAAGATCAAACATGGAGTATATTTTAAGTTAGATCGCTAGCAATAAAAATTTCAACTGCATCTAATTTTAGGCAGCAGATTCTGCGTGATGTAAAAATGAAAAATATTTATTTCCTTTAACATTTACAGTTTTGGGGACATTTTAAGTTAAAAAAACTTAGGAGGTCCCGTTCTTCCGCTACTTATTTAAGAATACAAACACATACATCACAGGGTTTGATGATTGATGAGTGACCTTTGTATCACACAAAAGTCACATTCATATTCATCTGAACTTAGACATTGATTGTTGCGGGGATGTATATGTCATGCAGTGTAAGTTTCTCGGATGATGATGAAGACATTTTGTGATATTTTGACATATTTTGAACGATAAAAGTTTCATGAAGAAAACAAGGGTAATCTAGTCAAAGTGAAGTTTAAATTACAAGTTGTACCGCTGGTATTTTACTAAGCTGTGACAACACGAACTATGTCGAACTCTGAATTATTATTGTAGAAGTTCCCGCACAAGTTTGACTTAAGATGTCATCACTGCACATTATTGGATCGTAAAACTGTGACGCTGAAGTATTTGTGTCTTCAGTTTCAGTTCAAACTATCTTTTAACTTTTGCCGGTTTTTGAGCTGAACACAGAATGACTTGGAAATGTTTTTGGATGAAGATTCATTTCAATTGTGTTTTTGACGATTTTAACGTGGGTTTTAGTATTCCAAATAGATCCACCTAGTAAAGTTTTTAAATGTATAATTGGTTACAAGCTAATTAAGTTTTAGTTTACTTCACCTGGCTTTGGCTAGCTTGAGGCTTAGTGGTGAGCACGCTTTCGGAATTAGGCCAAGTGCAATCCCATTAAAAGTAAAAAAACTCTCACCCTTTGTAAGAGATTGCCTCTTGTCTATCACTTCACTGGCTCGGCCATGCCCACGTGTTCGATAATACTAAACGTCCACACTCGCCCACGGCTCTCGTGACACTGCCTGTCATTGACACTGACACAGACGTTTAGCAAACCAACACATAGACACACGAGTCAGTGTATGTTATAAAGTAGTGTACTACACCCTTAGTCCACCAATCTAATTCTATTTCACCCGTCAATACATTCCCTACTAATAAAGTAACCACTTAATTCCCAGCAATACTCGTCGTAACGCTTATTCCTATCGTATACCACCTGATACTGTGTGTGTGTGTGTGTGTGTGTGTGTGTGTGTGTGTGTATCTCTACTGAATAATCCCCACTAAACTATCACTAGTTATCACGAGTGCGTCTTGTACACGAGACGGTAGTACCCTGAATCAGTATGCCTATCACGCGTCCACTGAATTTATGTCACTTGTATGTCGCATACATGTTAAATCGAGTTGAATCTTTGTCTGAGAATTGTTAATTTGAACTTGTTATCCACGCGCTATTGAGAAATAGGGTCTTAATGGATGGATGGAAACAGATGGATAACATAGTGATCCTCTAAGGGTTCATTTTTTCTGTTGGCGGTACGGAACCCTAAAAAACAATATAGCTACACCACAATATTACGGTAACTAACCGAGTGATAATCCATAGTCTAGTCTATTCTAAGATGCCGATATTGTGGTGTCAGCATGGCGGAGTCATTGACTTCGTAATGAAGCCAGGAAGTCAGCGGGAAGCCTTGACGAGATATATTATGGTGTGCGTCAAGTTGCGAAAAGTACCGTCGCAAGTTAAACACAAGCTTTGCAAATAATCCTAAACAAAAATAAGAATAAAAACGGAAGTCCATAGCTCGACATGAATTCTCTTCATGGAATCCGTCTTCATGGGAAAATAAATAGATTTCAAATTCAGCCAAATCTAATCTTAATAGGTAACTATAGAAAATTACTAGAATAACATTTTTGCATTTATTTTAATTGCACAAAATCATTCTTTTTGTACTAAGTGACAGCGTCAAATGTCATTTTTATTGACGCCATCTTTGTTTTCAACATTAAGTCTTACCTGTTTCGTACGTTTTATATGTTTTTGTACAAATAAACTAAACCAAAATATACAAAAATTGTAACTAAATCACAAATTTAATGATAATGGCGTTTTAAAATTAAAATTTTAAATACCATTTAAAATACATGCCTGTGGCCAATCTGGCAAATCGGATAGTGGACAAAAGATAGCGTGGAAGGCTCTCGAATAATCGGATAAGGATTAACCAGTGCGAAAGGGAGACCAATCCATCTATCTCCTTCGTGTCCAGTAGCCAAATTTGTAGAATGTTCCTGAAGATTACGAACATTGAAGATCACTGCGAATGATCTACAAACAATACCGGGTATCGACGACAGTTGAGTTCAGTTCTAAGTAAACAGCGATTTAAAGGGAAGAAACGGAAACTGGAAGAAATTGTAGAGGTCGAGGTGGAAAAGTGTTAGAGTACTAGTGTGTCAGGTGGTGTCAGTAGTGCCAAAAGACTCTGTACGTAGAATCCAGGGACGGACTCAGTGCAGAAGTCTTGGAACTAGTGAGACAGGGACGCACTCTGTTGGTGATTTTGAAGATTGATTTGTGGACCTGAGCTACCAATAAACTCTGGTATTTTGGACTCGTGTTTTTCTTCAATCCTTCGAACCTGGCAGCTCGCAACAATATATTGAAAACCTAAAGACTCGAAAATGTTTGAAGGTTAACGTATTTATATTTCTGCTTCATAAAACACATTGGAGCAAGAAAATCAACAAAGACCTGTGTATTGGTAGACCTTTCAATTTACGCTTCGTTCCACGCTATTTCGATGGCCACAGCGGCCGTTCGGTCAGCGTTTCTCAAAGATGCTTGGATTAATGATCTTTCCAATATACCTTAAGAGAGCTATCAGGCATTAATATCCTGAGACTACACACAGAGGTAAAGTTTGGCGAGCGTTGATGATGTACTTTTCTTAAACTTTCAGCTCGGATGAACCCACCAATATTTTAGTTCAATTGCAATAAACTTTAAAATATAAAAAAGAATAGATAAAAGAATACAGAAAGGTACCTTCATAACGGTAGCAGCATCCACCTGTGTACCATTGTCATTGCCAACATCTAGCTTAACAGATGTGGTAATTATATGAATCTCCCATCCTAAGCTACCTCAGACTAGAAAAAGGCATGTCTTCTTCGAGCCCTGCCCAGAGATGGAGATCTCAAGCATATGCTCTGTCTGTCGTAGGTGTGTGTAGAATTTCTCGCTTTTTATTGTCATTTTTATACTAGTAATTTTGCCCCCGCCTTCGTCTACATGTAGACTTCAGTATAGTTATTAGAAGGCATCTTGATGAATTGATATAAAAAGTCTAAACCTTTGACCCATCGCATACGTCTCATAACGTCTCCACATTTCAGATACAGAAGTATTTTCGTCAATAGAATCCCAAAACGTTTGCCGGTTAGCAGATCTCGCTTGTTTGATTTATTTATGCGCAAAGATTTTAGCAAAAGATGTTTGTGCATTGCTCACTGATATCCATCAGGGACTCCCTTGTAGGTGTAAATATATAGAATAAGCCCTAAGGGATTGTCTTGCCAGAAGGATAAAAATCCAAATAAAAACCAGATAAAAAAAAAGATATAAAAATTCATCTCAAGCGGTTTGGTATGGGGTCATTGAGGCGTCTATATCAGCCATTTTAGGCAACGTTTATGTATTTTTTAATGTAAGCACTGTGTGTGCTGCACTGCACTCAGATATTGACGCGGTGGCTCTGATACAGCACTGTTTAGCGTCAGACTTAGGTAGGTCAAACCGAGTACCGATAGATACATACCCTGACTAGAAACCGTGCCCTGGACTTTCAGATTGTGACTCCAACCTTCAGGCATTTGGCCACGGCGGCGGTTAAAGGATAAAATTGAAATTCTCCCACTTTCTCCCTACTTCCATTACTGATGGATTGACCATTCTTCTAAGCAGTGTGTCCCCAACTGGCAAGCTGAGCGTTGCAGGCGAAAATTTCCCGATAAAATTATCATAATGATGCCTAACAACGAGTGGCTCGGGAGCTGCGAGCGACGGCATAATATACCCAAGTGTGCCCCTATCTGATACCTCCGCACCTGATAGGTAACGCTGGCGGGGCTCGTTCATTGGACAATTGATTACAAGATATACTACCTGACATTGGTATTGATGATAAAGTAATAAAAACATACCAACCTATATAATTATAGAACATGGCAACTTGAGGAAAATTTAATAAATATTCTTTGTTTATCAAGCTTATCTATAATATATTTTACGATACGATAATTAGTTATCTAGACGGAATAATAATTCTAATGATATAACGATTAACATGAGTGGACCTTTTGGTCTGAGTAAGTAACTGATTTCCAAAATTTCTTATTGAAATGAATGTTATTTATTTGTCATCTTTTTGGTATTTGACATTGGTAAATTAGGTAAATTATATATTTTGAAATGATTCCAGCTTAATAACTATTTCTATAACTGTAATCTTTGTTCTTCATTGTAATCTTCATTCAAAGCTTAGACATCGTCTAAAGAAAGATTGCTTTGCAATTATGATCAGGCGTTAGTGGTTAGACGATATACTTTCAGTATTTTGTTTTGAAGCAATCGCTTGTTTACTCATCTTAATTCTAGACGTATCTATAGTATTTGTAGGTGAATGACGTAGACCTTATTCTTTACGCAGACGAGTTACGCGGCGTACGTAATGGTGAATGCGTCAGCATCATTAGTTCATTCCGTCCGGGGTTTCGCTTGATGACACTGATTAGGTTGGGGACAGCGTAACACTTTTATGAAACGAAACAGTTTGGAATATCTACATTGAGGCGTTACGTAATACTTAATTGATGTAATAAGAAAGAAAGCGCTGTTATAGCCGTTAAAGCGATGTCTTACCGAGGACCTGACAGACGATAAAGACACGGGGAGAGAAAGAAGGGCACTATCGGTTAGGTGCAACATGCTCGCACGTCGGTTTGGCAAGTGTAGTCGCACTGTAAAGTTAACGCTTTATCAAGATTACGGCCAGTGATTCTACACTTGTCAACTCTGGACCAACTACCTGAAAAGGTCGATGAGCACCATCAGGGTGCAGTACAACGACGCGTTCCGCATCCTGACGGGGCTACCGCGTTGGTGCAGCGCGTCGGGCATGTTCGCCGAGGCGAGGGTCCCCGACTTTTTTTGTCTCATTACGTAGAGCCCGCGTTGCCTCGTTCCGGGAGAGGCTCTTTTCCTCCAGTAATGCCATACTGAGGGCAGTATGTGACGGGATCTCCGGTCCTATTTTTAGACACTGGCTCTCCGTCCACAGAGATGCAAATAGAAAATAACGCTTTATATTAGTTTATTTCGTTTCGACCATGTACATACTTGTACTTTCGTTAGTCTAATATTGTATTTTTATATCTTTTTATGGATTTTTTTATGCCTGCCAATAAAAATATTTATTATTATTATATAGCATGCTGCACGATGCTTTGACATAGGCATATAAACATTGATATAAATTTTGAAATATTCTGAAGTTTAAAAATTCCTTTACTATTTGTACAACATGTAACGTTTCTATGTAGAATAATGCTTTCCTCTCTTTCTTTCAAAATTGATTCTTTCAGCATTGATATTATTTGACAGGAATTCAATTTGATATCTTTATGTGTTCCTGAGAAAAAGTGTCTTGACAGACAGGCAGACAGACATTCCCACCTCCTCTCCGCTCCCACTGTTATGCCTGTTTTTTGTTCTAGCTAGGATCTACAGCGGTACACTTGAAACGCGTCCACTGAAGGTGGATGAATTTCCTACGGACTCTAAAGCTATCTTGGGACCCCAGACTCGTTTAGAATAAAGAAATAGGGTGGAGTGGTAAAGACGTTCCCCTATCCCCAATGGTAAATGTGAGATAGCGCAGAGACAGATGGACAAAGTGATCCTATCAGGGTTCCTTTAGCGATATAGAACCCTAAAAGGTACCAGAAATCTATTGCATAACTGCATACGAGTATCTGCCGCCTTTCATCAACCAACCAAACCCGCCACCTCCTATCACAGCGTCACCATCTCAACATGTTAATGGGGTCTTCACGTCTCAGATACGCTCCCACATCGCGTAACAGCCACTCACTGTGACAACACTATTTACTAACGAACCTGTTAGCTCACGCTTGATTCTAACCGTGCTCTGGATAAAAATAGATCCCTTTTCAATACGTTAACCTTTACAACTGAAGCTTTAACGGAATGGCTGACGATTGGACTCATTATCCGGAGTTCCTGGGTTCGATTTCCAGTGTGGGTATCAATTGGTACGCGGTTTGGTTGGTAGCAGAGCATTTTCTATGTCCGCACGGCTAGTTACCACCATGTTACTTAAGTCTGCCGCCAAAAGACAGTGTTAATAGCACTGCTATGTTGGAGAGGTAGCGCCTCATTTTGCTTCCGATCTGATTGCGTTTATTAATCTTAAGTATCCATCAGTGATGACATACGGAACCGAAACGTGGTCCTTTACTGTGGGCCGAATAAACAAGCTCAAAGTAACCCATCGAGCATCGAGCAATGGAACGAGCTATGCTCGGAATTTCTCTACGTGATAAAATCCGCAATGAGGAAATCCGTAGACAAACTAAGGTCACTGACATAGCTCGACGTGTCAGTGAGCTGAAGTGGCAATGTGCAGGACACATCGCTCGAAGAACCGATAACCGGTGGGGAGAAAAGGTTCTCGAGTGGCGACTACGTACCGGGAAACGTCTACCAGGCCGTCCCCCTACTAGGTGGACCGAAGACCTGGTTAGAGTCGCAGGGAGTCGCTGGATGCAGGTGGCTCGGGACCGGTCGATGTGGCGTGTCATGAAGGAGGCCTATGTCCAGCAGTGGACGTTTCCCGGCTGATGATGATTCATTTCGACGGGAATTTTTAATAGTAGCTAATATATGTAGTAAAACTAGTATTAATAATTCACAATTTCGCCGCCTCTACGAAAAGATCCCGCCACGATACCAAAGCAGGCCGTCTGCGGCGTACACCCGCTGGTGAATTTCGCATTTTATCGACGCAAAGAGGATTTGTTTGTGACTGCTTAAGACTGCTACATGTATAGAAAATGATTTTTGACTGCCTAAATTTATTACTCTTTTTTTCAATAACTGAGTGTGCCAACACTATTTAATTGAACGGATTTTAAATATCTCGCACACGTCACGTGCCACGAATATACACAAAAAGCTTTTAAAAATACGAGCATATTTCGGAGACATCCCGCCATCATGCCGCTATACGAAATCAAATCCTCTAAATTGAGTGAAAGCTGACACCGCAACAATATCCTGTATTAACAGGCTCGAATTTTCAAGCGAATTGATTGACGAGATTTAGTGTGTGTTGTGGCAGACATTTCAAAAACACACACGAGATTAGTGTAGATCCAATCATGATCTAAATTGGAAGGCAGGCAGTCGGGGTTTATTTAGAAAATATTGTCACGGAGCTTTTCGAACATTCTAGAAATAATAGAGTCTCATCATCATCATCATCATCAGCCGGGAATCGTCCACTGCTGGACATAGGCCTCCCTCATGGTACGCCACATCGACCGGTCCCGAGCCACCTGCATCCAGCGACTCCCCGCGACTCTAACCAGGTCGTCGGTCCATCTAGTAAGGGGACGGCCTGGTAGACGTTTCCCGGTACGTGGTCGCCACTCGAGAACCTTTACTCCCCACCGGTTATCGGTTCTTCGAGCGATGTGGCCTGCCCATTGCCACTTCAGCTCACTGACTCGTCGAGCTATGTCGGTGACCTTCGTTCGTCTACGGATTTCCTCATTCCGGACCTTATCACGTAGAGAAATTCCGAGCATAGCTCGTTCCATTGCTCGCTGAGTGACTTTGAGCTTGTTTATTCGGCTCACAGTAAAAGACCACGTTTCGGTTCCGTATGTCATCACTGGCAACACGCACTGATCAAAGACTTTTGTCTTTAGACGCTGAGGTATTTTGGACGAGAAGATATGCCGTAATTTCCCGAACGCTGCCCAGCCGAGTTGGATTCTTCGGTTGACCTCTTTGTCGAATATATATCGAATAGAGTCTATATAATAATAATCTCTCTCTCTCTCTCCCTCCCTCTCTCTCTCTCTCCCTCTCTCTCTATCAATCATTTTGAATGGACATAGCAACCGTAACATGTCCCAGAACTCGTCGGAAGAACGTGTCAGAAGCTGAAAATAAAAGTAGACTGCAAGGAGCCATTCATTCGTTTAATATTCGTGTCATTAGCTATAATTCAGTGCGAGTAGGCATTTCGGTGGAATTTCAACCATATTTCAGCTCCCAAGAGGTCGTTCAGTTGAAGCTGTGGTGCAAGGCGCAAGAGGTATCGACATGTCGACGTATCAACCCAATAATGTTTGTAATACACTATACGTTTGCACTTGGATTACATTTGAAATGATGGTAAGTCAGCCAGAAGCCTACATTTACTTATGTATAAGAAACACTCCCTGCCATGGAGTCTGATTTCCAATGTTTTAATCGTGTACAGATTGTTGATGAAAAAAAGTTATAAGTCCGAACGGTGTTCATATATTAACTAAACTTATGTACAGTCCTAAGACATGATGTACCATATGAAGCTAGATAATGTTTGAATACAAGTAAACGAGTTCAAAAGAACTGGATGTGGAAACCGACTTCAATTGCCCTAAAAGTCTACTTTAAATCGTTTTCTCATGGATGCCGTTGTCAGAACTGGACCAAATTTGGAATGAAAGCATCACCTTTCAAATAAAAAAAGAATCATCCAAATCGGTTCACCCAGTCAAAAATTATGAGGTAACAAACATAAAAAAATAAAAACATACCCGTCGAATTAATAACCTCCTCTGCATTTAACGCTCTGTGTCGCCAAATGGCTACTCGCTTGTACTAGCAATATTGGAGGAACCAGGTCAATTCCTAGTCGCTACTCCGTATGGTTGGTGGTAGCGCATTTTTTCTTTCTTTCTTTCTTTAATTTATTAATTCATATAAGCTCACAGTCTACCCCAAGTCGCTTATAGTCAACAATATTACTAATTTAAACCTAGATAGTAAGTAAATTTTATAATTTGCGCTATGCTGTCATTAAAAATGTCTACATCCAATACCTGGCCAAGGAGCCAATTTACTATGTCAGTTTGGCCATCTACGACCATATTACCTAAGTCTGCCTCCAAAGGTAGGTATGAAAGGGTCCACCACAAATGACCTACTACGTCAGATTAAGGCCAATACATCTAAAATATTAATTAAAACTTAGCTTTGTAAGATGAATCCCGCCATGCGCTCGTCCCTTGCTTCGCTTTCCGTCACGCCCGACGCCTGTGTTTGAGAAGATAATTTTCTTCTTAATTAACCCTCCGTTGAATAGCGTATTTAATTGGGCCATCGGAACGTGTGCGAACTGTTATGGTATGTTGAAAGGGTAGCGGATGATTTAGGGGTGTTTTTTAATTGGAACTCTCGTCTACTCCAGAATAGCAGGGGGATTCCACTCAGGCATCGCGAGCTCCGTTGCGTAAATGAAGAGGCAAATGAAACGAAAATTCTAGTGAATTATGAATACATACTCAAAAGGAAAAAAGGAGCCCTTATAGGACCACTTTGTTGTCCGCCTGTCTGTCTGTCAATAACCTTTTTCTCAGGAACACGTTGAGGTATCAAGTTGAAAATAATATCAGTGTGAGCCACTCAAGTGTGAAGTCCCTTAAATCAGTGAAAAAAATCAAGCTCCATAGTCAAAACAATGTGGCTGTTCATGCCGTATATTTCGACGAAGAAAGAATCAAAACCTATAGGGCACTTCTCATTGACTTATAATCATGAAGTTTGGCAAGACGCAAGCTCTAACAGCACTAATATAAGAAATGAAATGAAATATTTATTTGCCAGGATGCATGTTGATACATAGGTGTTACATATAGTTGTAGTCCATAATACATCCTACCTATCTCAGGTGTGCAAATGTTTAACATACATAATAATAATATTACCTAGTTATTTACACGATATAAAATTACTTAAAACTAATTATTTTATATTGTTACCAAAAATGTCAGAATTGATATATGTATACATAATCTTAGTCATTTAAAATTCATTAACCTTATAATAGCATTTCTGTATGTGTAAATGTCATGAGATTTAAATTTGTCCGGAACTTTATTATATATTCGGACTGCCATACAGTAAGAATTATTTCTATGAACTGCAAGTTTTTGTCTCGGTACTTGCAATTTATGAATGTATCCAGTCCTATACGCCCTGCCGGTGTTGTCTTTTAATTTTTTAAATAAATTGAGTTAGAATTATACGATTACAAACTATTCCAGCGCCTGTTGTATTTGTATTCTAATGTGTAAATTAACAAAAATTGCTCATGTTTTTCGACAGGCGCTTATTGTTAGAGACTACAATATTTTTTCAAAAACTGTCTTTTGCTACTGCTAAAATAATAATTAGTGGTAATTTTCAAATAAAATAATATAGCAATCCGGATCAGTAAGCTTAGGTAGCAATTTGCAGGCCAAACCTGTTGACGAAGCTGTCGCTGGAGCCTAAGGGCCTGGTACCAGACGTGGGACGGGACGGCCGCCATCCCGCTGGTCTGACGACCTGAATAAGTTACGTAGCGGGGAACGATTGGATGAGGATTAAGGACCGGAAGGAGTGGTGCACGTTGCGAGAGGCCAATCTTCAGCAGTGGAGAGACACGGGCTGATATGTGATAACATTTGGTAATTAGGAATCGTTATAAAGTTCGTATGAAACAAGTTACGTATTCAGTTTCTTTTATTCCATAAAAATATATGTTATGACCTATTTTTAAATATTATTCAACTAATTTAATATATGAATATATAATAACTTTCAATTATCTATATTATTATATAACTACCTGTAAAATTAATTTTTACAAGTTATTTACCTCGACGCAGCAGTAGGTAATGATCTAAAAAATAGGACAGGATTGTAATGTAGCGAAATAAGCATCATTAACATTTTTACACACAATTTTTGATTATTCTTTAAAATGCCATCTATAGGGACCATTACCTGCGTAACGGCTATTGTAGCTGACATTAAAATTGTGCGTGAATGATATTTTTATCTCCTAGAGTTAAGTAATTACCAAAGCCAGCTATTCTAGTTTAAAAAAATTATGGGAAAAGAAATGCTGTATGGAATTTGGATTCCTAAGCTCATTAGCAAGTCAGCACTGAACTGTACTACCACTTTTCTGCAATGGTGTAAACCAAACATAAATGCGGATTTAAATTGAGGCAATAAATTGAAACACTGCTGGAATCAGTTACTGACACAGTATCACTGTTCGCACAGAATAAATCAATCGCCTTGCCTGTAATGATAAATCAGATACACATTCAATGTAATTACCGCCTTAAGATTAAGGAATGACTATTTAAATATAAACTAAATTCAGATACTTAATTTAAAATTCCTCTTCTTCAGACCGTAAGCAACAAGCAACCAGAGGAACACAATCCAGAAACTCTGAAGCACATAAACCAGATGACTTCTAAACATGAGCTGCCATCGAAACGGTACAGAGTTCGAGAACAGCAGATGTCCGCTCAGAATGATCAGGGATGTGAATCCAGTTGATCTCAGGACAGAACTGGATATCTTCCACATTTCAGCAAAGATGTACGCGAAGATGTAGAGAAAGAGGTATACTGTTGTCAGAAGAATGATGGTAGAAACTGGCCTGGAAGCAAGAAACATTCAAATTTACAGTGAGTCAAATACATAGAAGAGATTTTAATGTTGAGATCAGATGTTGTAAAATGTAGACACCTTTATGAGACAGAAGAAGAAATGAAGCTAAGGAAGACTACAAGGAGAATGGGTCTAAAAAGTGTGATCCGCCCCACGCTGACAGTTGTTGAGCACTGTGCGAGATACCAGGCAGTAAAGCTGTTTAATGGGATACCCAACGAATTTAAAAACATTAAAGAAACATACAGTCTGAAAACAGGTTGAAAATATAATATTTAACAATATACTGTCAGAAATCGTAAGGTAACCTCTCCTACAGAGATTTCTCATAAAATGTTAATGGTTCTATGCCAAACCACTACGTCGTTAAATTTAAAACAATATTTTCATTCAATTTTTTTAATTTCGACTTCATCTGACCAGATCGTAAGAGAAAAAAGAGATAAAAGCGTAAACTTAAATATTGTTGCTTGGTTCATTAGATCCATGTTTTGGGTGTCAATTTCGGATTTTCTTTATCCTTACTTACCATAGATTAAACTTTGTTGGGTAAGAGAGGACAGCGAATATAACCCCGCCGATACCGAACAGAGTTATCCAAAGGCTCCAAAGCTTGAGTCTATCCGAGTGCGAGGTGTAGTGAAGATAGACCACGCCGGCTTTCAAGCCAATCATCATGTAGATTATTGCAGACATCACACCTTTGAGACGAGAAAAAAATTAACAACAATACACTTACAATATCCAGAAGAAGTACAGCCTAGCTATTTAATAACACCTGTCATAACCTGCTTCTGGAAAGTTCGCTGTGGAGATTTATGTTAGAGCCTCCTGTCCAACGATGGACTTATGGAGGCGTATATGATGATGGATCCCTACATTATTATGTACCATGTTTGTATATTTGGCTTGAATATTGTAACACCTAAATTGTCCGACAAAATAATGTTCTTCTTCAAAATGACTGCCACGGTGATATTAAAAAATGATAGATGACGTAAATTAAAAGTAGAAATATTAATTGTAAATTGCTTCAAAGGCCCCTCGAGTTTAGGCTCTTTGTTTGATTCAACTTGTGCTAGTTAGAGCAATAATTAAACATGCAATTTATTAAAACTAACATTTGCAAAAATATTGGGCAGCCGATAAATTCGATTTTTTTAACCAGCCAAGTTACTTCTAAAACCCTTCATGCGCGAGTCTGACTCGCACTGGTCCGGGGCTTTTTGACTTAATTTTTATTATTTGTTGTTATAGCGGCAACAGAAAACATATTCTATGAAAAGTGTCTATTACGGATTGTTAGATACATCCCGCTGACAGACAGCGAAGGCTTAGTAATAGGGTCCGTTGTTTACCCTTCCTGTACGGAACCCTTAAAACTCACCCATGAGACCACCGCTAAACCCTACATAGCTGTTGACATCCACGACGCGCACAGGGTTGCTAACGAATATTTTGTTGACAATCTCCGTGATGTCGTTGCTGCAGTTCTCGGAAACATCCGTGAAAATCTTGTCGTCCAGGTTTGTGTTGCTGAAACACAACAGAAAGGTTGTTGAAACACAACACAAACATTGTTGAAGCACAACGGTTGTTGATACATAACACAAACGTTGTTGAAACACAACACAACGGTTGTTGAACCACAACACAAAGGTTGTTGAAATACAACACGAAGGTTGTTTGTTGTCTTCAAGTTGTGGAAGTAAGTAAAAAACTATGTTGTGATAAGTATTTTATACTTCGTAAATTCAATTTTCGTTAGCGTAAATTACATTCCAGTAAACATTTATTAAGTGCATTTCAAACAAATACTAGGTGTAGTTCTGGTCAAAATATCCAAATTCCTTTGACACACCTCATTAAAATTTTGACCATACGTATAAAATAGTATATATCAAATGATAGAGATAATGATGGTGATTACAAATGATGATGGTGATTTATACTCACAACAAACAGTTAAAGGAGACGAATGCAGATATCAAGATGATGATGATGGCCAGTAGGAATGCGGCTATGATCCAACACCACAGCAGGGATATTATGTTTGTAATGGCTTTGCAGATCGTTTTCTGGAACAAAAAAATTGGTTGCCTGTAAAGTCGGTATACGGGCGAAAGTTTTACGTGACAACGACTTTGAGTGGTAAAATAATTTTAATGTGAATATTCATTCAGGGACGCGTGCCTTTCACTTTTTATGTCTGTCTCTCTCGCTCTTAGGCGGGCTAACCATGCCCGAGTGGAAGGGACGCGTGCCTCTCACTCGCTCTCATTGTGAGCGCATAACGTGAGCGGAGCGTAACGCAGTTTCTTGAAGTGTCACCCGGCAAACCAATTTATAAGACGTTGTCACGTCAAAACACACATTAATTTTACATAGGTAGTCTAGTTTAGTTACGTTACCATGAGAAATGCTCGTACAGGCAAAATATTCAATTCAAACTAAAGAATAAGGACTTGTAAATCTAGTTAAGGTTTTACAAAAAATGTTTTTTTAGTTTTGCCCAGTTTCGCCCTTTTATTATAGAAAGAACAATATATAAAACCTTCAGCATACCACCCAAAACGTAATTTTATCTGAACTTTTGACGTTCATATTTAATCAGTTTTCAAAGATTGTGTAGTAATCGACGTACTGATAAAAATGATGCGATCTTGTTTTTTCATTTGGCGGATTACATGTGCGAAAGCAGGACAGATTTACAGACTCTGTTTTATGCTAAATTAGAGTTTATCTGTAGTGGAGAGGAGTGAAGTCCTTTGATCTTTTGTTATGCCTTTAGTGTTCTATATAATACCAGCTTCTGCCCGCGACCTCATTCGCGTGAAATTTTGGATTTCTCCCTTAGGAACTAATTGTTCGATCGGGGTAAAAAGCAGCCTATGTTCTGTCCCATTACGTCGTGAACGTATGAGAAAATGATTTTTTCTAGTGAATTTTTCTCATGTTTTAATAGTTGCAAATTGCAAAAAATTGTAAAAAATCATACACCATAAAAATCGGTCTAATCTAGCGACACTTTGAAATGGTGTAACTAACTCGACTTTGTTTTAGTTGTATATATGTACTATGTAAAAAGTGTAAATGGAACGAATCTCTAAAGTAAAAAAAAGTTTCTCAACAAATGGTTTCGAGTTCCCTATATAGCACTGACCCAAATTCATGGACACCTGGTATGCCTGATGGATGTACTTTAGCTGTATCGCAGACAGTAGATAATTGAGACAATCTGTGACCATCTTAAGTTTCCGTCTGGAGGTGTAATAATTCAGAGTTGGTTATTGTCTCCCTAAATCTGTCTAGATTGTACGATTCAGTTTGCTTGTCTGTCTAGACTACAGTTATAAGGCCACGTTCATACTGCTGCCGGTTTCACGCGATTTTATTTGAAGATAATCGTACTGATTATGGAATTTATAGCTGATATAGTTCAACTACTCTTCTCATATTTATGGATCAAAGAAAAACGTCATATGAAATAAAGACTCCAATATATGACACTAAACTTGTCGCAGTCTTTATTCGCAATGTCTTATAGTATTTCCCAAGTATACACACTTTTGCGTGATCGTAGTGGCTTGATGTTTTCCTTCACCGAAAAGCCAATGGTAATGATTTTTATAATTCGTACATATATTCAAAATAACAAATTGGAACTCAGTGGTATGAGCCAGGATCGAACCCAGACCTCGATTGTTCAAGGACTGACGCTCTACCCAACTGCGCTACTATAGAAAACATCATGAGGAAACCTGCACACTCCTGAGAAGAAATTCAAACGTGTGTGTGAAGTCTACCAATCTGCACTGGTCCAGCGTGGTTGACTATGTCATATACACTCTCTGTAGGAGAGTATGCCTCAGCCCCTGCAGTAGGGGCGTATATAGGCTGTTGATGATGAATTTGCTTAGGTTCTAACGACAATCGCACTGCTAGTTCGTTTTCAAGGACTGACTCATTATGTAGAACACTATGTTTGTAATTTAAATATATATGTTTGTCAGCTATAGTTTTATTTTTATAGTATATATATCTAAGTGTTCTTTTCACTTGACAACTTTTTTAGACCTTTGGATATCCATTTTAACTTTGTAGACAAGCTTGTTTTTACTTTTATTTCCGGGAAGCAAAGTTTGTACAACAAACAAAACAGCTCATAAAACTCCTTAAATGCGTCATTTAGACCTGTGTGTTCGTACAATTCTGAGATTTTTTTTTAATTAAAGATAGACCAACACTTGACCTCAATCTCACCTGATGGTAAGTGACGATGAGGTCGAAGATGTTACGTGTTGGCCTAGAAGGTGCCTATGAAAGACAAGTTAAGTATTGTTTAAATCTTTAAATGTTTTCTTGTCAATTGAGAGACTATTATATTTATCGGGGTTTCCTTATGATATATAGTTGATATATATGTAGTTTCTTCTTATATAGAGAGATATAGTTGACATAAATTCGCGACATTGCGTGAGATTAGTTCCTGAAATACTCGAACAGAGTAGAAATGATTTATATGCGTAGACACATATCATTTTATGTCACATATTTAAGTTACCGTTCATTTACCTGGCCTGCGTGCATTTTAAGTTATACTAATATTACAATCATACGTGAAAAATATTATATTGGTGGTTTTATGCCATCCATAAGAATTGCAACAACAATACGTCATAATCAATTTGAAATTAAGTATTGTTTTACGCTGTAAACTCAGGTAAGTTGATACGAACAATCTTGGATACTTTTGCAGTCGTCCAAGTATTATCAAAAAGTTAAAAATTTGACGATTACTCCACAATATGTGTATGCTTAATGTCGCCATTAAAATTTGTGCGTCACGATTGGACGCGGGAATTCCCCGTCATGCTGCACATGCCTTTACCCCAAAAAGTTGCCAAGTAATTTGAATATGTCAGTTGGTAGCACCATCTTACCTTGGGTTTCATTGCGAACTTCTGCACAGTCAGAACGTAAGCTGATGCCACGATGAAGTAGGAGATGCCCAACTTCTGCAACGGGCACCAGAAGTTTGTGAAGGTCATCTGGTTCTCCACTGTGGAGTCTATCACGGTGCCCAGGAATATCAGAAGGAAGGATCTCTGAAGAAGAAAATGAACCGAGGTTTTATTTGGGAAACGTTTACACCTGGTCTTCATTCCATCTACAAATAGCGGTTAATTCGTAAAGAGTAAAAAAATTTGGGAAAAATCAAAATATTATTTAAAAGTACTACAGTTTAATTACATAACAAATAACAATAAATACCGTACGGCCTCTAGTCAAACAAAGACGACACGATATCAAAGATGGCCGATTGCGGGGTACACTCGAGTACAAAAATAAGTATCCACTTTTGAATCATGTCATATTCACTCTTGCTTGTTTCTATGCAATGTGTTGTCAATGTCAAATGTTAAAGGGAAATATCAACTAAAGGTGTAGCTGGTGAATTTGACATTTTATATCGAGGCATCGCAGTGAGATTGTTTTGTGACTTTGTGGTCACTGCTGCTTTTGAAGAAAATGATTTATGTTTAATTTTATGCTCCGTCATGTGTACCCATTGGTTAGTCGATTAATTTTTTTGCCTGTTTCCTGTGCATATTGGTATATCATTATAATTAATTATCATAAACATATAATTTAAAAAGTGTTACACTATTTTAGCGAGCAGACTATACAGAATCCTAAACACCATTGCGGCACCACATACCGGGAAACGTCTACCAGGCCGTCCCCCTACTAGATGGACCAACGACCTGGTTAGAGTCGCTGGATGCAGGTTGCTCGAGACCGGTCGATGTGGCGCACCATGAGGGAGGCCTATGTCCAGCAGTGGACGTTTCCCGCCTGATGATGATGATGAAACACCATTGACTCACCACAAATATATCCCTCACGATGTAGCACTTGTTCTGTCTACTGAAGGCCAAGTGCATCACCACCGGTATGTTGACGCCGACACTCCAGATATAAGCGAAGAACAGGCAATCAGCAGCCGTCATACCCCCCCACTGTCTGGTGAGCGCCGGATACCCACCGCCGCCCGTCGTCATGAAGATTATCAGGGACACGATTACCCTGTCAAAAAACAACTTTACAATATTCATAAAATTAAGCCCCGTCACAGACCAGTAAGGGGATTGTCTGTTTAGAGCACGTGGCCGCGTTCAAGGTTGCATTGTTTTGTAGCTGTCCCTATCCCAGCCCTATCCTACCCGAGCGCGTACGGTGAGACAGCAAACACTACGCGAAGTTATCCAACCGTTATTTGGATGTTTCGTAGTCCAGTGATCATTTGAAGGATACAGTATATTATGTAGCCATTTTTTCAATACAGTATATTAATAAAATTTCAGATGTCGGTGGTTTTTCCAAATTGTTCTAAATTGATTCATACTCTTGTAAAACAGGTTCAAAGTTGGGGCTTTTTATTACCGAAAAATACAATACTTTGACACCCTGTAACTCTGGAAGTATATATTTCAACGAAAATCTGACTCACCACCGACACAGATATTTGTTTCTAGATTGTGTCTTGAAAATTTCATAGATTTTCATAGCTTAATACTCAAAATATGACTGGACTACGTTTGTATGGGCGCTTTGACACCAGCATACCCTCTTAAGTAAACAGAAATTGCGTGAGTTGTAAGAAAAGAGAAGGCGGTTGAAATTGTTTCCAAAACTCAACGTTTATTCGATAAAAATATAATGTCTAATACGTCAATTCTCATCCATTCTTTCCCGAAATGTAAGCTTACAGTGTGTCCATCAGAGGCATGTTATTTTAAACCTATTATCCTTTTCGACATCTGCCAGACAGTCAATGTTATTTTAATAAAATTTCATTAGCTAATCAAAAGTCCATCAAACGTAAATACTCGCTCCATGAAATGTAATTTCGTAATTTATGGAGCCCTCGAAAGAGTACAGACAAATATTTATTTTAAGTGCTGCAGTGTAATTTTATTGGAGTCTGAGATGAAATGGTAACAACGATATGACATTACTAGTTACACAAAATAGAAAATTGACCGACTGCAAAGGATGCTTAAAATGGTCAGAAGAAGAAAAAAATACACACCCTACCTAACAAATTAAATGTAGCTTCGTAATTTATGGAAAAATAACAAGATCAATACAATACAAATATTAGCAGAGGCTCAGGCCTACTCTCCTACATATAGCCATAGTCCACCATCCGGGTCCAGTGCGGATTGGTAGACATCACACATACCTTTTAATTTATTCTCAGGAGTGTGAGGGTTTCCTCACCATGTTTTCTTTCATCGAAAAGAAAATGGTAATGATTTTTAATCATTAGTACATGAATTCTAAATAACAAATTAGAGCTCATTGGTACGAGCCCGGATAGAATCCAGACCACAATTTTTCAAGGACTGACGCTCTACCCAACTGAGCTACCACGTTTTTTTACAAATAATAAAATTTTGCATCATATGTAATTTTAGTTAGTATGGAATAGATTCGGTAACATTTGAACCATTCTTTTTGTACCTTTTCTATGTCCCTGAAAACCAGGACTTTTGGTTATACTTTATGTTTACCGTCAGTTGATCAATAAGGAATATTTAAGTCCAGTTAGTTGTGAATCTGGGTTAAAAGATCCCTGAATGAAGCTAAATTAAATTTGCCCTAGCTACGGCGTCTCGGCTGCAATATTCAAGTTATCATATTATTGTTGTTTTTATAAATCTCGCGTTCTTAGTTTTATCTTCATTATATTTCAAGTATGTCACTTATTGAGTTCGGTCAAAGTTCATTGTTCCTCGAGGTGCCCCAAATAATATTTTAAAGTTTTATGATAATTACGTAGCTATCTAAATTAGCCTCGATTTGTATTTTAATCCATAAAAATAGGTTTGAAGTCTTTGTGTCTGCCAGTCATTCTACTCCCGACTGATTATTTCTGTCTGTGAAGATTTTTGTCCTTATTTTACTTTTGACGAAAGTATATTCAGTCATTTTGAATAAATCAACTTTTTCCCTTACAGCAGTAAGGAATCTCTAGATGATCATAATAATAATAATAATAAAAATAAACCTCTAATTAATGTACCAACATTTAACACATTCAGTCTAATTGAGAGTCTTAATAAAATAAAGTAAATAATCGAAAAGTTACCCTCTGAAGAAATGTAGAGCTTGGCTGCTGTGTTCTGTAATATCGGTGTTTATCTGTAGAACTTTCTCGTCGCACTGGTGTGTGCGCTTGCGCTTCCTCAGGTACTTCACCAGGGCGTAAACAAAGCATGACACCGACAGAATCAAACCGAACAGCATTAGAGCTGAAAACATGAAAATTGATGTCATCAAAAATGAAGTTCTTTCACTTTGCTAAAGATACCACTAGTCTGCGGTCAGAAGTTTCCGAGATATGACAGGCAAGTATCGCTATTGCTTTCTCGTGAGCCAACGAGAAAATCAGTGAGTCGTCTTAAACACCCAAAATTTGGTTTGGGCGGAATCCCAAAGCAAACTCGCTGAGAGTATTGAGTATAAGCGTAGAAATAAACAGAACATTTCACAAAATGAAATCTCGCTAATGATGAAGTTTAGAAAAGTAAAATGTATTGTTACACTAAAATTAAGCTTCTAGGAATCTTTTGAACAAGTAATTGCTTTTCAGCGATTTAAAAGTTAAGTGTTTCTGCCATCAATTGAACTAATTTATTTTCTTTGTGATCGTAAGTTTTCAGTTAGTTGAAATAAAGTTGGTAACAGTTTTATAACTTTTCAATAATTTTGGAGCGGGAGGTAAGTTAATTATTATTTCAATTATACTTAATTTCGCCCATTTATACTACATAGTTTATCACATAGTAACAATTCATCGGAATAAATTGTGTGTATTCAAGTGTCACTTCTATATCTGTAGCAAGCAAGGCTGCGCGCGTGACAAATTTCATCACGATCGATTCAACCGCTTAGTCGTGAGAAATTAACAAACATTTTGTTATTATGCCATATTTTAGTTTAAAAATATATGTAAAAATAGATTGTAGCGACGAAACAAAGTCAATATCGATGCGAGAACACAACACAAAAATTATCTTAATAATCTTAATCTTATCGTGTAGGTACGAGTAGTAAGGTCGATGACCGACCTCACAATGTGTCAGAGTTGTTGATCCGGCACAGTCCTCTGCCACGTCTCATGTAGCTACTACCTGTCGTAGATAGTAACCGGTAACAACGGATTAACGTGACTAACGAAGCACGGAATCATCTTACTGTTCAAACAATCAGGTGATTCAGCTTACAATGTCAGCCAAACTGATTTTAAACAATGTCCCCAACTGGGACCCGTGCGTGTCTGAATCTGTCACTCAGAGGTTATGGCTTGTGTGGTCAATATATCACAGAGTACTTACGATAGTAGGAGTTAGCGGGCGGAACTTCATTCCTCAGCACACACTGTCCAATGTCCAAACGATACACTCCGAACTCCTGGAGGGGAGGCCGCAACTGGCAAAACCAGCCTCTGAAATATCGACATCGTTGTCAGTTGATGTAATAATATAATAATAATAATAAATCATATTTATTTTTCTCCACAAAGTTTGTACATATTAATTATAAAATCACTTAATTCTATGGTTCCGTGACTTTGTGAAGACTGACTCCTGGACTAGGATCCCCTGTGCTACAGGAACCAGGCCTCCACCACTGGACATGTGGTTTTTTAATGGCAAGAAATATAATATTTTGTACATTATCTAGTCTTAAAAAATAGTTTTACATTTAAAAGAAGTGATGTGTGTGTGTGTGTGTGTGTGTTTCAGAGGGTGTAACTTAACTTTGGTATAATGTGGTGCATTGCTGCTGCAAGCCTTTGGGAAGAGCCAGTATAATGTGATTTGACACATTAATATAATTTTTAAAAAGTTGCGTAAAATATTTACCAATAAGGTTACCTCAACACCGGAACAACTATTTTAATGCTATATAATTTGAAAAAATGATGGTTTTCATATTTATTCCTATACTCTTCTTGCCGAATTTCAGGATTCTAGGTCAATGTGAGTTACCTAGGTTTTGATTCCTCCCGCTAGCGAAGACAAACCATCAAAATATGTTGCATAAACGGCCGTATTTTTTTATTGCGACAGAAATTTGATTTTTATTGTAAACTTGAGTACATATTTGATATTGATTTTCAAATTAAATCGGTTTATTTGCATTCATCGGTTTATGTGTATTCAGTTATTAGATTTTAAATAGTATTTGGATCTACATACATGAAAAAATGTATAAGTTAAATTTTATACATTAATAATAATAATCAAATGTCAAATTTTATACTACAATCCAAAACAAATATAGTCAAATTTTATACATGTTTATCATCCATAAATTCCTCTATTGTGTAATATGATTTTCCAATTAGGAGCGACCTTAATCTATTCTTAAATTGTTTATCTGTCTCTTGTTTTAAAATATCTGGAATATTATTATATACCTGGATAGCCATGTAATATGGACTGTAATTTAAAATTTGAACATGATTCCTCATTGTTAATGAGAGGGGTCATGACAGACAGACAGACGGACAACAAAGTGATCCTATAAGGGTTCCTTTTTTTCTTTTGAGGTACGTAACTCTAAAAATATGTTGGCAATGTATGTATATCAATACATGTAGTGAAACAAAACTAACAAAATAATAAATGACTTGGATCATTATCACTTTATATCATCATCAGCCGGGAAACGTCCACTGCTGGACATAGGCCTCCCTCATGGCACGCCACATCGACCGGTCCCGAGCCACCTGCATCCAGCGACTCCCCGCGACTCTAACCAGGTCGTCGGTCCGTCTAGTAGGGGGACGGCCTGGTAGACGTTTCCCGGTACGTGGTCGCCACTCGAGAACCTTTATATACAGCGCAGCTTTATTGAAAATTATAATTTATTAGAAGTTACTGGACGCTGGCATTCCAGGTTAGCAAACTACTTCTATAAGTAGATGATTTTTTGGCAATATTCAATAAATCTTAAACTCGTTAGGTGGCTTCTGATGTCGCGAGAATACAACGCAGTATCGAGTTCTGTTAAAAATAGATAACTAAATTGTGTGCATAAATTAATTGCAAGAGTTAGCCCATTACAACTTCCGCCTTTCTTATCAGTGTGACTTACATTCTGTATCGTACTCTATTTAAATAAATTGCCGTTATGTCGATAAAAAATATAACAATAATACAATTCAATATTTTGAAATAACGCCATACAAAAATCAGATAAATAATTCAAAGAATTAATTTTTTGATGACTCTCGTTTGGAGAAAAACCATTCTACTTTTGCATTTTATCATACAGTGTGGTATGAAAATGAAAAAAAAAAACTGTATATCTTTTATAGAAAATTCTCTCACATATAATTTTAATAATTTTAACACACACAATTGGGTGGGAAATGTGTGCGAGTGAGAAAGCGATCCTTACGGAAATGTCTATGTGCATGAAAGAGACAAAAGAAAAAGAATGTGTGAACATTTTGAAGCCATAGATCCTCCCTTTCCGGCCTGACAAAATACAAACATGTTGATTTTTGCGATTGTTTTTACAATATTTATCCACACGAACCACTTGACTTTATTATTAGCATATTAAAATATCAATCAAAGTAAACAAAACGATAATACCACTGTTTAAATGCCCTCGCGATCTGGTCATGCCTTTCTGTCCTTAAGATCCGCCACGTGTTCTGAACTGAAGTGTCCACCATTAACGCCTCCTCCACACCCGGTGTCAGCTGAGTTTCTATATTGTATGGACACTGAAATAGAAATCATTATCAGGGTTGATGATCATGAGACCCCCCTACGTTAAAAACCCGTCTAAGTGCGAGTCTGATTCGCACACAGAGGGTTCTGTACATTATATACATAGACACACATTTATTCGACATTCAACATGACAGACACAACAACAAACACATATCTAGTATCACCATAATCTAGAAAAAATTGGTTGACTGTAAAGTCGGTATACGGGCGAAAGTTTTACGTGACAACGACTTTGAGTGGTAAAATAATTTTAATGTGAATATTCATTCAGGGACGCGTGCCTTTCACTTTTTATGTCTGTCTCTCTCGCTCTTAGGCGGGCTAACCATGCTCGAGTGGAAGGGACGCGTGCCTCTCACTCGCTCTCATTGTGAGCGCATAACGTGAGCGGAGCGTAACGCAGTTTCTTGAAGTGTCACCCGGCAAACCAATTTATAAGACGTTGTCACGTCAAAATAATCAATTTACAATACAAAACAATATGATGAAACAATTATACACAAAATAATAATAAATATTAAATAAAAATGTGATCGCGAGTCTTCACTCAGCATAAGCTGCACTTCAGCCGGGAGTGGATGAAGCGCAGCACTGATGTTCAGTGAAGCCTTGACTCCCGACGGACACTAATAAGATTATTATAAAATGTCATGATTCATGGAAAAAAGACTAATCATAATGATATGAATCTGCTAGCTGAAGCACAGGTTCCACCTAGTTCGGCAGTAGTGGCTTAATTTATGTTATAAACCTGAAAGCCAAATAATTTTCTAACGAAAAGGTATATTTGTCTTTGTTTTATGTAACTACATTTACGTCATTTTTGTGGAAATAAATAAATATTTGATTTCAATTAACATCAAAAAATACATATTTTATAAGAAGATGCCTGGCCAAAAATAACGAGCATTTCTAATATTTAATACTATACTTGTGCTTCAAAACTTTGCTTCTTAACCAATTTCAGGATTCCAAGACAACGGGAATTCCCCTGTAGGTTTTGATTACTTCGTCGTCGAAAGATGGGACATAATTGTCTATATCTTTTTATTAAGTTGACTTAGAAGCGTGATTTTTTCACAGATAGAAGGGACTGCAAATTTGAGTATTTGATATTAATTTCAACTTGATATATTTACGCGTTCTTGAGAAAAAGGGTCTCGACAGACAGACAGACGGAGGAAGAAGGTTTTCCTTTTGAAGTACGGAACCCTAAAATACACAAAGTTTAACTACACCGGGAAAGAAATTAATTTCTCATTTAATACATTTAATTGTGTACAGAATGACATTGTCTTAAAGAAATCAACTGTCCATTCAATCATTCTAAAACGAGAATTGAAAACTGTACTTAACAATTAAGTCCGGAATTTCGTCACTGGTAAACAAAATAAAAGCCAACTCTCCAAAACTTTTCTATCAGAAACCCAAAAGTTTTTAAACGAAACGAAAACGAACAATTGATCAAAAGAGCAAAACAAATTGATTGGACAAAAACGTTTCAATTCAAGTAAATAAAGCTTTGAAACTCATCGAGGAAAAATGCCCTTACTTCTTCCTATTAAATCAAAGAATGGAGAGAATACGTCGTAAATAGACAAGGATTTTAGTAAATATCCCGATTTATCCTTTCTTGCTTACAGAGATTTACTTTTCCTTCTCGTGGCTTTGATACCGTAGGCACTGGCATCACGGGGTTTGAGCCGGGGATTCTGTAGTATTTAAGCAAGCTTGCAGTTTTCACCAATATCGCGTTAATTAGGAGTTTTTGTTAGAACGCTAATGAATCTGTGAGTCAAGTCAGCCGGCCTTGAATTCCGATAAAAATGCCATGGCTTTGAAGAAATAAGCTTAGGTTTGACCTCAATTTCAGCTGTGTACTCAATTCCACTCCTCACAAGAAAAGAACAGATGTAGCGAGCGTTTTGGATTCACACACGGTTTTTTTCACACACAAAATTTTCCGAACTAATTTGCAAGGGAGAAAAATAAGTATTACACTTTTAAAACAACACTACGTTGTGAAAAAGCCAGTGTTACCTACTTGGTAATGTTGGACGTAGGGAGTCATCATGGTAGCACAGGCTGAGAGGACTCAAAGTGCATCCGACCTCATTCGCATACTCGCACCTACGCTTCCAAGTATATAGAAAGTCATATTTTCATGTACGTCTAAGAAACTTACGCCCATATACAGATGACATGATTACAAACAACGAAACTCATGCATGAGCAAAGTATCGTAAAAAAAAATTTGATATACAAATAAGACATTTTAAATTTATCGTCAAACTGATAATTAGTTTGTTGACAAACAAAACTTATCTTAGTCTAAAGTTAACATATTATACTCGTAATTTTAATCATCACCATCAGCCGGGAAACGTCCACTGCTGGACATAGGCCTCCCTCATGGTACGCCACATCGACCGGTCCCGAGCCAACTGCATCCAGCGACTCCCTGCGACTCTAACCAGGTCGTCGGTCCATCTAGTGGGGGGACGGCCTGGTAGACGTTTCCCGGTACAATTTCAATATTACTATTATAACACAGTAATAAATAGTATGCAATAAAGTTGTAAAAAGTTATTTTTAACTTTTTTTAATTTTAATTAAATATTCATCAAGACCTGGTAATCTTTTTCTTTCTTTACTTTTATTTCCCCACAACTTTATTGTGTGTCTCTCTTATATTTCATTGTTTTTTGTGTGTGTGTGAGTTTGTATAAGAGTTGCGTGTTCTTAAATAAATATTTCCTATTTGTATATCTAGTTTTATACGAATAATAAATAAGCAAAATGAACACGTTACTTACATTGAAGCAGCCATCTTGGACACTGTATATCCCCACGTTTTCCACTGACGTGTTTACCAATACATAAGCATGGTTGAGAGGAAGATCGTACAAGTCCAAATCTCCATAGGTCGCCACCGTTGGGAAGCCCAAATACTTCGCCATTATCCAAGGAACTGCACATTAAAATTCAAATCAAACGAGTCCACTATAGCGACCCTCCCACGCACAATTGATTGGCCATTTTTAGACCAGCGCCTTTAATATCCAATTCAAATTATTACGTATTCTTGTTGAGTTAAACACACGCTTTAGACAATCGTTAAAATTTGGTAAACATGTATTGTTTTTAACGTTGTTATTGTTGTTTTGTTGAAATTCAATCGAATTGAATTTTTTAAATTATGAATGCAAGTATTTTATAACGTAACTGTATGTAATAAGTGAACGCGTTCAAAAAGAACTAGAAACCGACATCGTTTCTAGTTCTTTTTGAACGCGTTCACTTATTACATACAGTTATACTTATATATGGTTTTCTCATTGATGACATTGTCAAAACTGGACCAAATCGGACCACACAGGAAGCACCAGCTTTCAAATAAATAAATAATCATCAAAATCGGTTCACCCAGTCAAGTTCTGAGGTAACAAACATTTAAAAAAACATACCTGTCGAATTGAGAACCTCCTTTTTTGAAATCGGTTAAAAACTATTAATATCGCATTCACAGTTGAAAGGAGCTTACAAAATAAGTCATATCAAATCATAAATCACGATGATTTCTGCAATTTAATAAAAATATAATATACCTATATCAATCCTTATTTAAAATCGTTGTAAATTATGTCATTAAACATATTTATACGATCTAAATTACGGGTGTTTTTCATTTAATGACGTATCTGCACGGACGCGAGGATCGCGGCGATATTCTCGCCGTAACACATTAGATACAAATTATAGGCGATATTTTTCGTACGGTTAAATACGGTCGCCGGTCAAAGGATGTCTTCTACGGCGATATCAAAGCAAGCCGGCTGGGGAGTCTTTCATTTAATATCGAGACTTCACCGTGAGGTCGTGTTTGTGACTTTGTGCTTTGTACCCATATTTCGTTGATTACATTATTTTAGCTGCCTGAATCATTTGCATTATTTTATACTAGTTTTTATACAGTAACCATATATTCCGTTTGGATGTACCGACACTATTAAATTTACTAACTTAGGCTAGATATATACTAACACATGGGCATATGTACTGGGCACCATGCCATACGAACTAGCCCTAGACGAAGTGTTCACTTTGTAAATATTCGTTTTTTATTTTTATTATTATTGTATTTTTTTTGTAACTGTAAATAAATGACTTTATGTATATTATTGAATTGACCACATATTAAATACATTCACTATTCAACACATGATGCAATTTTTAATTCTGAAATAATAGTTTTGAATTGAATTAAAACGACAAGTGATTCTGGATGGGCATGACCTCACGGACGCGCAATAGTCCGTCGCACAACAAACTGTGGCTTTTTATTTAATTTTAATTTTATTACAGTTAGTCCAACATGACCACAATTTACACCTATAGAACGCAGCACTTGGACTAGATCTGGTGTAAGACTATAGCCTCGCAAATAGGAATGTACCCGTGCCAGAGTAGGCTATTGACTGTATGTTTATTTAACTTTTAAAATTAAAAATAATTAGACAGTACGTAAGTATATACAGTATGTTTACGTCGTGCCGTGGCGAATCGAGACGATACGCTCGCGGAGTTATCGCTGTACCGCGGAGATTACCCGGCGATAGTTGGACGAACTCGTCGCGATCTCATCCGTGGAGATAGAACCTTACAGTGACAAAAAACTATACCGTGTATCAATGTTCAATTGGAAGTATCATTTATCTTAAGAGATTAAATAGTTATTAATTTTTATGAGTTTTAAGAATAGTATAATGAGTAGTGTGTAAAAAATTTTTTTGGGGATACACTTGGGGGACACTTGGCCTTTGTCTCACCTGATAGTACATGAGATAAGGCGTATGGTAATCGTAGGTTTGCGCACCCAGTATCTTCAAGCTAATGAGGCGCTGGCTTTGCTTACTTTTATACCGGAACTTGGCGGCAGACTGAGGCAAAATGCCCTACCACCAACCTAATCGAGTACCAAAACGTGTAGGAATTAGGACACGAAGGCGGGTAGTGTTAATTGTATTATTACTATTACTTGGTTTCCTAGACGCAATTAACTACAGACAATCTTATGACCTCAAACTTGGCTAGTGATTATATACAGTTTCAGAGTAAACAAGTATCAATATCGTATGACGTTATCAAAGAATGCTCGAGACGCGCCTCCTGGGTACAAAACTGTCATACAAAACATTCAGAGCCCAAATTAGGATATGATGAATGAATGAAACCTGGATAAATCGGCCATTAAATGACCTGCAAATTTGTCTCACTTGAAGAGGTATTCCACTTACCAAGTGTCTTAGATATATCTGTCTCATTCACACAGGGTTCCATTAATAGAGGTGAGAATAGAGGTTAATTCAGTTATAGAGTGTGCATTTTATTTAATCATCGGTCCAGTTAGAGAGGTGATAAACTGATGTTATCTCAGTTACAGAGGTAAATCATCATCATCAGCCGGGAAACGTCCACTGCTGGACATATGCCTCCTTCATAGTACGCCACATCGACCGGTCCCGAGACACCTGCATCCAGCGACTCCCTACGACTCGGCCTGGTAGACGTTTCCCGGTACGTGGTCGCCACTCGAGAACCTTTACTTCCCACCGGTTATCGGTTCTTAGAGCGATGTGGCCTGCCCATTGCCACTTCAGGCAATCAATGTCTATGAAATTCAAAGAAAACTATTTAGAAAAAATATTCTTTAAAATAATCAGTAATAAATAATCAGTAAAAGAGGTAAAATATACTCGCTGTATCTGTTATATAGGTAACTAACGATAAAATCGAAAGACCGAATCCCATATACAGATGTTTTCTTTGTCCCACTGACAGAGGTAATTCAGTGGTAAATTGTCTGGACCTCAGCGTGAGTTCCAGCTGCGGAGGTTCCTCACTTATCCAGGTCATACAGTACTCGCAAAACTATGTTTACCGCTCCGAAGTTAGCCACAAAAGACCGCGAAGTATCAATTATTAACGTATAAATGGGAGGCAAGGCAAGTTAGCGGGTGGAAAGAAATTCCCTAGTGTTGTATGTCATCTAGGGATAGTTATTATCAAATCAAATCAAATCTGTTTATTTGCAGTCATGTACATAGAGTCATTACAATATTATTCGGATCTATATACATGAACCCTGTCAGGGCATAGCAAAATAAATATGTCAAATTTTATACAATAATAGTAGATGTCAAATTTTATACAAAAATAATAATAAATGTCAAATTTTATACAATAATAGTTCAATGTCAAGTTTTATACAATAATAATTCCATGTCAAATTTTATACTACAATCTAAAATAAGCATAGTCAAACTTTATACATTTTTATCGTCCATAAATTCCTTAATTGTATAATATGACTTTCTAATTAGGAGCGACCTCCGACGACAGCGATGTGTGTATTATTATCGAAAATAATACACACATATTCCGTGTACAATGTTTGAAATTGCGGAGAGCTAACTTCAGAGGGGCAAACTTGGTGTGTGAGTACCATAACCAGTTTTAATGATATATAAGAGCAGAGGGTTTCCTTATTTTCGTATCTAGTATACACACAGAGGGTCTACAGTTCAACTTTATAAAGATAACGTCGCTTCACTCTTTCTCTAACTGCTGTACGGTCTTATCGATAATTTATATATTATATCTAGTAATATTTATCGCAGAGATATCTACTATTCAAAAGAACATTACTGCGTTTATTGCGAACATTTTGAAATAATGCAAATGCATTCTACACAAGAAATTTCATTTTCGGAAATTTAATTTTAATTTATTTCTTAAATTAATTCTAAGGAATTAGTAACGCTTAAAATATTTTAAAATGGACTCTTTAGCAAACAGACGGTACTATCAATGGTATTTCTATATAAGGTACTAAATGTAGTAATAGACAGTCCTGATATTCTGAATTGTATCCGGTTTACAGTTCCCAGAGTGGCGGCTCGTGACATCAATTACAACCAGTTGTGTGTCAACTTTAGACATACTGCATTCGGCTCCAATTACCCAGTATTGACGATGTGTAAAACATATACTACTTTTGTAAGGGAGAAAAACAAGAATTTGGATGTTTTTTGCAAGCCTTTGTATAAATTTCAAAACTCCGTTAAAAGGAGTTTTCAAATTGAATTTTCTAATGTAGATTTGTAAGTATTTTTGTGTAAATTTATTTTTCTTATTATCGGTACAACGCTGTGTTTACCTTTAAGTTAGTTGCACATATGTCACTATTGTTTTGTAAGTTTAGTTTTTTGTTATTGTGTGTAATTAGTTGGTAAGCCTTAATAAATAAATAAATAAAGAACTAGGGCGTAGCTTGACGAGCCAGTGAGCTGAAGTGGAAATGGGCAGGCTCTAAGAGCGGAAAACCGATGGGGTATAAAAGTTCTCGAGTGGCGACCATGTGCCGAGAAGGGTGTCCCCCTCCTAGATGGATCAACGACCTAGTCAAGGTCACGGAGTCGCTGGATGCAGGTGGTGCATCTCGGAGGAGGCCTATGTCCAGCAGTATATTTCCTGGCTGATGATGATGACTACACGAAGTTGGATTCTACTTACTCGACTACGGCGATGCCAAAAGGTTACGATTTGCAAGCTATTTATTTAAGCATGTATATGGGTACGTAAGCATCTATTGAATTATTCGTCGTATTCTTAAAAATGAGGGTTAAAAGCTAAATAATGTTATATGAAATCCGCCATGTTTGATTTTGCATCTCGTCCTTCTAACACAAACCGCTACTTACATCATACATACATCAACAGCCTATATTTATGTCCCCACTGGAGGGGCTCAGGCCTACTCTCCTACAGAGAGTGTATGGGCCATAGTCCACCATGCGGGACCAGTGCGGATTGGCGGACTTCACATGCCTGTTCAAGACATGCAGGTTTCCTCACGACGTTTTCCTTCACCGTTAAGCAATCGGATAATGTACTTGAATTGAAAAACAACTCATAGGTGCACGGCTGGATTTGAACCCGGTACCCTCAGATTGAGAGTCCGCGCCACCGACGCTTTTTAAACCGCTTCTTAAAAGTAATTAATTGTAGTTTTTATTATCCTGTTTGCCATCTAATGACTGGCCTTAATAAGTGCATTCCGAAAATACACACGTTTTTTACAATATGTCGGGTTTGCACTTGGCCTCAACAACTTAATGCGTTCAAAAGAACTAATAAAAAACCGACTTCAACTGCTCTAAAAGTCTACTTTTATAAAGGCCAATTTAAGATGTATATCGTTTTCTCATGGATGCCATTCTCAGGACTGGATCAATCAATCAATCTGAAATGGGATCACACGGGAAGCACCAGCTTTCAAATATATAAAAAAATCATCAAATCGGTTCACCCATTGAAAAGTTCTGAGGTAACAAACATTTAACTCTTATATGATACACACTTAACATTTGTAACATAATAGCCTATCTCAAAAATTACTGAACCGATTTTGATGAAACTTGCAGTCTTCCCTAAGTTGAACAATAACTAGTTCAACCAAAAAAGGGTTGTTTAAATTGAACTAGTAGTTCCGGAGATATGCGAGAACAAACATACAAATATACATACATACAATTTTGAAATTTAGCACACTTGTTTAGAAGCTGATATAGACTAACATATACGAAAACTGTTCTGGAAATATTATATACAGGTCGAATTGATAACCTCATTTTTTGAAGTCGGGCAAAAACTACCGAACGGATTTTCGTGCGATTTTCATATATCAACAGTGATTTTCGAGGAAGGTTTAAGTGTATATAACATGCTAAAGTTTTGTGTAATTTAGTTGAAATATTACTAAAAGTTTAAGATTTCAGTAGTGCATATTAATTGTGTGGTAGTGTTGTAATATATTACATTCTGATGAAAAAAATGTAGGCGTATATGCTCAACTGAATTTTACTAGAATTTCGACCGTGGGACGCCAGGGCGGGGCGCTAGTATTTATACGTTTTATACGTCACCCACGGGATGGCATGGGGTGCTATAATAAAGCCGAGACGACACGATTCTTATAGGGCCCTAAAACGCAAAAAAGGTTGAATGGAGTAAAGTGGAGAAAAAAACATACCTTTATCGGCAATCCCTTGGATTCCCTAGACGTAAAACCAAGCAGAAATTCAAGTACAATTATCAAGGACTAATTAACTAAGTTCCGGCTACATTAAGCAAAAATCACAGCACAACTGAGAGCTTGACCGTACGAGAGCTCTTATCACCGAACCTGACCTTTAGTTCTTTGCTGTAAATATCATCACACACAACATTTTTAACTTATTATCAATTTCTACAAGGCTCAAATTAGTTCGTAGCCACACATCAGTATCAATTATAATAATACTCTGTGGCGTTTGTTTGTTCAATTAAGAATATTATTATGAACCATTGTGTTTTGTTTGCTATCAATTACGAGATTTCGACTAATTTGTTGTGATACCAAAGCTCATCATCATCAGCCGGGAAACGTCCACTGCTGGACATAGGCCTCCCTCATGGTACGCCATATCGACCGGTCCCGAACCACCTGCATCCAGCGACTCCCTGCGACTCAAATCAGGTCGTCGCTCCATCTAGTAGGGGGACGGCCTGGTAGACGTTTTCCGGTACGTGGTCGCCACTCGAGGACCTTTACTTCCCACCGGTTATCGGTTCTTCGAGCGATGTGGCCTGCCCATTGCCACTTCAGCTCACTGACTCGTCGAGCTATGTCGGTGACGTTCGTTCGTCTACGGATTTCTTCATTCCGGACCTTATCACGTAGAGAAATTCCGAGCATAGCTCGTTCCATTGCTCGCTGAGCGACTTTGAGCTTGTTTATTCGGCCCACAGTAAAGGACCCCGTTTCGGTTCCGTATGTCATCACTGGCAACACGCACTGATTAAAGACTTTTGTCTTTAGACGCTGAGGTATTTTGGACGAGAAGATATGCCGTAACTTCCAATCCTCATGGCTTTTTAAATCTATTTTGGGCTTATGCATTATTCTGTCCTGCTAAGCCGGAAGGCGCTGTGTCAGATGCGCCCTTTTGGTTATACCGTTCGATAGCTATAACAATCACGCATCTAATGGTACAATCCAAATAGCGCTAGCTAACTTAAAACATATTAAAAAACAAAAAACAAGCAGCCAAGTGCGTGTCGTACTGTGACGTACAAATTATAATTAGTTCGTCACAGGGTGATAATTATGTGACGAATGATAAACAAGTTACGTGTGTAATAAATAAATTTAAGGATAGTGACCATAATAGCAGAGCGCCGAGAATGTATAACAGTACATTTCGACACTAGTGCGAAAAGACTGTAAATTCAATTTTGTAAAAAATTTTTTTAAATACATTTGCGAAAAGGTGAGCAAGCTTCCATTTGTCGGCTTTTAATCACTTAATATCGGATAATATGAAGATGAAAGTACCAGGACCTCATACCTAAGGTGGAGTCTAACTACAACTTCAAAGATAGAAACAGTGGCATAAGGTCTCTGTCGTTCCCGTCACTGGTTCCCGTAAAATTAAATGAAATCATTTTCAACATTCGAATCTACATATGTATATTTAAAAAGCGAAGGCCCGCGTTCTCTTTTCAAAAATACTCGAACTGAAGCCAATCCTCTTGTAACATGTCAATGCAGCAAAAAGTATCTTATTAAACAGACCGATATCTTTGTAAGGAGGTTAATAGTGCGGAACAGTTGTCTTACACGTTCTCTGACACTTATGTCAACTTCTTGGTAGTATGTAATTGAGATGGTGGCCAAGAGTGTGTTGCAAATATTGCCCATTGAATAGGCAAAAACACTAGTAATGATTTTTGAAGGATCTACATGAAAAACATTCCTTCAGCTAATAAGAAAAAAGCATTTTCTTTATAAATGGTTAATAAGAAAACCGCACGCTTGGCTTGTGTTTTTCAGTCAACCTTCTGAAATCACGAACTTTTAGCACGCCAAACAGCTACGAAACGTATCACTTTTTGAGCACATGTATTAAAAAAAATTATAAAAATGATTCAATTACAGTTCGCCTATCTGGCGTGACATTCCCTTCAAGGTCAAAATCACAAAGTCCTCACCTACAAATTCAAATCATATCCCCATTGATTCCCCACTGAAATTTAGGGTTCACAATCTATTAACAAACTAATCCTTACTAATCCAGGGCTTATCTCAGGACCCATGCAGTTGGAGTCGAGAATTACGAGGAACTTACGTAAGCGTACATCGGAGACCCCGGATCGGTTTCCGTGGGTCTGCGATGGCTGCGGCGCGCGGCGTCGACCAACTTGTGAAAACATCGTCTCACCGCGGCGGGCGCCTGTAGACTTTACTTGGACGCACAGCTCCATAACACTCAAATAGATTTAAAAAAATAATTAAAAAATTTATTTTTTTCAATTAATTATTTATAGCAACATTTACAAGTATTCTATAACACTACCTACGTATATTGAGAGTAAGAAATATTTATACCTTTTCTAATTTTCAAATATTTCTTCTTTAAAATTATAACAATAGAGTATTTATTTATATATATAAAAAAATTAAAATTACGTGTAAGTACATAAATACTAAAATAATAAACTTAAACGTGCAATAAAAATAAATAAAATAAATGAGTTTTTCGCATTTTTGGAGAAATTTAAATGATTTTTTGGGGGCTTGTAGCATCATTTCAATATTTCATTAAAAAAATATAAAAGAACGATTGGATTAAAATTTCATTACGTCTTGACACGTGCGCCTGGTAAAAATGTAAAGGCAACACACGTTGTAAGCACTTCTGTACAATTAAAAGTTGCAAGAAACTGTAGTCATTGGACTATGCGTTTAAGTTTTATATAATTTTTTGATTGGCTAAATGTATAAATAGTGAAGTTGATTTTATATGGGACCGGTAACCCGTGCTTCGCACGGTTCCGTTGCGGTTATATACACAGGAGAGCGACGCAATCGGTCACTGAACGGAATGTGCCAGAATTATTGCCAAGTTTATTTAATCGTATGGAAATGAAATCATCATAATAGTTGAAAGTTTAGATTATTTACCCAGCGTTGCTGCTAAGGGTGAAAAATTGTCTGGATGGCATCGTGAATTCTACTGTTTGGATAGCGCTACCGCAGTCACAAGCCAAGAGAAGTGTGAAATCTTCAGGTTTTTAGGTCGTGATTTGTTCTGAGCCCGCTGTTCATATATGAAAAATCTCTTAGATCACAAATCTAAACAATCAATAAAAACATAATCAGGCAGGGAATAAAAAGTGTTAATTTCTTAGGTTTACAACTTTGTTCGCAGTTAATATAGTATTATTATTTGATGATAAGATGTGGTGAATATGAGGTTAAAAAATTCATAGGTTCGATCCATTTGAAATATGTATAGCTAAAACTTATGGTGGTCTGTAGAATACCTACTATAGACCAGATAATACGGCTTGAATTTGTAACCATATGTTTGGATTCTCGCATTTCATTGAAATGCGATTTGATGCGAATTTGGTTACAGGAGGTTATATTTGGTCCTTGGTTTTGAGAATTGTACGTTCATTGTCCCACAACAACGCCGAGTGGCCAAACACTATCCTTATGCTGATTGCACCTTCATATCTCTGCACTTGTCCTGTGGTCTTTGCTTGTAGTGTCAGACACCGAATGCTACTGATATTTGGTTATCACCAGTAAAGTTTGTAACGGCATGCCATGTTTTGTTATAAATACAATTCAGTGTTTGTAATTGTGTTTGTAGCAGAGACTGTACACATGTTAATGGAAATGAGCTTTGTACTAAGATATGCATTCCTGCGGGTTTGCATTTTGGATGAATATGATATCATTTCTACCTCTATTTTAGACATCACCTCTATTCGAACGAACCAAGTCTTTGTTCCAAGCCTCTGTCAGTTGATCGGCTATGTTGAAACTGTACAGCTCATTTTGTCTCTCAGTCAGACGCTATTGCTCTGGAGTGGTTGTTAATTTTGTTGTGTTGAATACAAAACGAGTTGACGTTTGTAAGTCTTAACACGAGTTGATGTTTACCTTTGTTTTGACTTCATCATCATCATCAGCCGGGAAACGTCTACTGCTGGACATAGGCCTCCCTTATGGTACGCCACATCGATGTGTTTTGACTTATTCAGAAAAAAATAATTGCAATCTCTTTATCTAAGGCATCGCAAGACTTGGAAATATGGACAGTTGTAATTTCCTGACTACGGCCTAAAAGGATTCATGTTCATCTGCTATCTCATGTCTCCTAAACCAATCGTTGTATTTTGACAATTAAAGTGTCACTGAAAGCGACGTGTTCTTTCGCGGGCTGCATTCTATATGACGTCACATAAAATTCAACATGGCGTAAGTTAATTTGAATTTAATATTAAGCCTATAATATGTGTCGTGTATTCGTCGGGTGTTATTACTTGTTTCTGAAATATGTAAAGCAAAGTCACGGTCAGAAGCTTAACTAGTTAAAGTTAGTAAAATTTATTGACCCAAGAACATTTGATCCGGTTTTTGTCGTCGCTTGAACATGAGTCACATTGATCCGCCTTTGCGATCAAGAAATATTTTAAGGTCGTTCATTTATGTACGAGAACCACCCAAAAAGAAACATTTAAACGTAAATTTATTTAAAGATACGATTGTTTTTGGTTTTATTGTGTCCTTGAATCTTGACACCTAATCATCTTTAGTTTCAACCTGCCGCTTCCTGACCTTAGTTTTATTGCTCCATTTATGTATGTACACATACCTGTTCTAATTTTAATGATTGTAGACTTGATTCATCTACTCGTTTTAAATATCCATACTAATAGTATAAAAACGAACGTAAGTTTGTTTGTCCTTCACGTCGTAATGGAGATTCAGAATGACTGCATTTTTTGTATATTAACAATTTGGCTCGGGACCAGTCATTGTGGGATACCATGGATGAGGCCTATGTCCAGCAGTGGACGTTTCCTGACTGATGATAACTATTCGAAAATTATCTTTTTGAAAAATGTTTTATTTCGTGTTATGATTTTTGAAATAATTAGAGCAATGTATAATTTAAAATTTAATGCGTTCAAAAGGATCTAAAAACCGACTTAAATTGCCTTAAAATTTGGTTTTTGTTGATTTTCTCAAAGAGCGCTCAATCAATTTCGATAAAATTTATATGGGACCACCTCTGAAGTATGTTTTACCTAACTAAAAACAAATTATCAAAATCGGTTCTCTATTGGCGGAGTTATCGCGTAACACATACAAAAAACATACGCGTTGAATTAAGAACCTCTAACAAAATGTTAAGCGAATAAATAGATCAAGTCTTTATATAATGTCTCATATGGCACGTCCACAAATCCCGTCCCGTGCAACATTGGAGCCGAGCCACCTCAATCCGTTAGGTTTATTCCCACACTAAAGAGTGGAAAGGCGTGCAAACTTCGCCAGTTGGCTTTAAGTTAAAGCATGAGACAGTCTCGGCAGCTTGTCGGATACAAAGATAGTTAAGTTTATTTATCTCTATAAATACCGGATGGAAGATGGATCGCGTGAACTTTCCCGCCCTTCGTTAAATTAAGTGCTTAATCGTACTTTGGAAGGAGGGCAAACAGCTTTTCTGTGTCCTTTATTTTACGATGGTTTTAGATTACATATTGCCGTTTGTTTTATCGCGGCACAATTTATTTTTCGTAAGCGTCAGCATAGAGGTTGTTGCTCACTTTGCTCTATCCGTGAGATAGCACTATCCCAGTGCATCTAATCGTACCATGAGTTTACGCAAGCAATAACGTGTATCATTAACTATCGCTCTGTCCTTGTCACCCGCAACTCGACTGAGCAGCATTTCCGATAGTATTCGATATACGTTACCGCCTGCGTAAACTCATGGTAGACGCACTGGTATACAGTCTACCACACTGCGGTGAGGTACACTTCACAAACACCTGTCAAATTGTTCTAGGAGTGTGCAGGTTTCCTCACGGTGTTTTCCTTCACCGAAAATCCTAATTTAATTTATTGTATCTTTCTTAATACATTTTCACATGGCATTAGTTATTAATAATAGGCAAGGTTTGACGTAGACCTTAACCTCCTGTCGATTCGAGAACTGTTTAATCTTTAAATCGAAACTTTTTAGGATTCCGTACCCGAAGGGCAACCAACGGAAGCCTGCGCTGTCTGCCCGTCTGTCAGACAAGTCAGATAGACAACGAAGTGATCCTATAAGAGTTCAAAAACAATATTAAGACTGCATACAGCGACAGTGGCATCCTCATTCGCTCTTTTCTACATTTATCCGCAATCAAACATTTAAAAAAACCATACTTTAACCTGGTTTACAGTTACAGATCCACTTACAATTATTAAACCAGCGGTCAACTTTAGGCGGTTCAATCTTATATATATAAAGCTAATATTAGTACGTTAAGTCAGGGTTTTCTCTATCACCACCAACTCCGATCAACTTCCCGTTGGGGTAGTGAATACCCCTTCGTCTCCTGCTGAAAGTAAGGGAGTTTGGTCGCGATGGGTGGAAGTGAGTGGCAAAAATTTGAAAAATATATATCTGTCCTTGTCTAACTCATGTAAACTTCACATGAGAACTTATGGAAAATTCTGAAAATTTCTGTAATGTTCTAGACAGATTACATTTACTCTACGTTTATGCCAAAGTAAATGTCCACCCGTGCGAATCCGGGGCGGGCCGCTAGTTTATAATAACTACAAATAATCTAAATGTGAATCCATGATGACTCAATAAACTGAACACCAGCAATAACTACAAAACGACCGTCTTTGTTCTAGGTATTTAGCCTCATTCCACAGAAAAATAAAAAGAACTGGGAATTATCAAACAAAACCGTCTGAAATTGTCTGGATACGCCCATGAGTTTATTATTTAGTTGTCCTTGGAAAAGATATTTCGTTAAGCCTTGATATGTAATACCATAATGAGATTCTCGTGTTACCTTCATAATGTATCGACAGACAGCTACACAACGGACGATACTGAATATTCTTACCATTAAATTTACAAATAATGAGGTATTTATGATATTAAAACAAACTCAAACTCATTTTTAGCAAGAAGCAAAGTCTTACAGCACACGTATAGGAATACATATGAAAAGTATAATTTTTAGGGTTTCGTACTCAAACGAAAACAAACGGGACCCTATTACTAAGACTCCGCTGTCCGTCTGTCACCAGGCTGTATTACATGAACCGTGGCAGCTAGACAGTTGAAATTTTCACAGATAATGTATTTCTGTTGCCGCTGTAACAACAAATAGTACAACAGAACAAAATAAATGTTTAAGGGGGCTAACATACATGTCATTTTTTGAGACATGCGTTTTAACCTATTATTAGCGCCATCAAGTGACGAGTAGCAACACTAAATCGAGGCGTATTCGTAAGAATATTGTCCGGTGCATATTATCCGTATTTTAAATATCCATATTCTGTACGGAACTCGGAAAGCGAGTCAGTTCTCGTACTTGCTGGATTCTTAATTTTATCTATCATTTTAAATTCTATTATATCATGCGTACAGTCAGGGAGTGGAACGCTGCCGACGTCTGTATTTCCTGAAATCTATAACTTGGGTGTCTTCAAGTCGAGGGTGAACAGGCACCTAGACCAACGCGCACCATCGTAGGCCACATCGTCGCTTACCATCAGGTGAGATCGTGGACAAGCGTTGATCTATACTCTGTAAAAAAACCTCATTAAAATCGCTTGTACGATTACAAACTATTCCAGCGCCTGTTGTTATATTCATTAACAATGGCTCGTTGATTTTGGCTAGGCATTTTTGGTGAATATTAGTGTACCTATTATTTATTATTTTCAGGTACCCTCAGTGCGCGAGTGCGACTCGCACTTGGACGGTTTTTTAATTCAACCACATTACATCAGTCTAATTAACGCGTTCAAAAAGAACTATGAAACCTACTTTGACTGCTCTAAAATGCTACAGCATTCATACTCTTAAATGTTCACCCTTAGAGTACATATTAGGTTTTTATTTATTTTCTCAAAAAGCGCTCAATCAATTTCAATAAAATTTATATGGGACCACTTATAAAGGATTATCTACCAAATAAGACAAGAATCATCAACATCGGTTCACAATTGGCGGAGTTATCGTGTAACATACATACAAAATAAAACAGTCAAATGGAGAACCGCCTTTTTTGATTGAAAAATTCCGGGTGACTGCTTGACGAGTTAACACCATTTAGACAATATGTAGTTTTTAGTGTAGACAGTTTCATGTGTGGGATTGTAGTTAAAGCTGGCTTTAAAATTGTTTGTGACATCCCAAAACGTTGTAATCACGACGCAATCGTTGTTGAATCCATTCTTGTTCGATCCCGACTGTTATTGCGTTCAGCCCTTACGAAGCACTTTTATGGCGCCGTTCCGATATTCGCAGAGCCCTATAATGTTCTACAAGACGATAAACATAGAAATGGGGTTGAATAAGCCTTTTACATTGATATAGTTACGCAAAGGGTAAATAGAACGAGCATGTATACAAAATGAGGGATTTGAACGCAATGTTCGCGTAATGAGAGCACCATAACACTGAGATGTAATAATAGAAGCTTAGTGAAGATAGGTGATGGTTTTGGATCACGCTCAATACTCGTGAAGAGAAACGCCCGTTTCGTGTTCTTATCCTACTAATATTATAAGTGTGAAAGTTTGGATGTTTGGATGTTTGTGACGCTTTCACGGAAAAACTACTGAATGGATTTGAATGAAACTTTACAATAATATAGCTTATACATCAGAATAACATATAAGCTATAATTTATAAAGCCATATTGTGTAAATTGTCCCAAATCACACTTATAATATTAGTGGGATTACATGGGCAATTTTGGCATAACAAAAACGCGTTGCCTAGCAACCGACCATAGATATGTAAATTCGTATATACAAACTTTCGCTTTGATAATATATGCGTGAAGACTATTTGAATGTACTACGTCAGTTATTGAAATTTATTTTGTTTCTTTAAGCTATTAGACTACGTAACAGAAAAAACCTGTGCCTATCGAACAAGTAGAATACATCCTGAAGTACACGCGGACAAAGTCGCGGGCGGAAACTAGTTGATTATAAAGAAACAGAATACATCTTAGAGTTTGTAACTTAGTTCGTAACGAATCTAAATAATAATAGCACGTCCATGTCACTCAACTCATTCAATTCCGCGTATGAAAAAATGCTGAAAGTCGTTTAGGTGTTTTATATAAAGGAGCTATTTAGCGGAACAGCTACAGGCTAGCTACAACAGCTTATTATACAACTTAAAAGTATATAAAAAAATTCGATCTGATATTTTTATTGTCGGCGCCCAATAATTGTAAAGTAAAAGTGTGATAAAATGTTTATACTACATCTTATAGAATCGCGACTGGATTAAAAGGATACAAAATATTAATTAATAAAACATGAAAACGATGAAATTTTCGTTCAAAATACCTCAGCGTCTAAAGACAAAAGTCTTTGATCAGTGCGTGTTGCCAGTGATGACATACGGAACTGAAACGTGGTCTTTTACTGTGGGCCGAATAAACATGCTCAGAATTTCTCTACGTGATAAGGTCCGGAATGAGGAAATCCGTAGACGAACGAAGGTCACCGACATATCTCGACGAGTCAGTGAGCTGAAGTGGCAATGGGCAGGCCACATCGCTCGAAGAACCGATAACCGGTGGGGAGTAAAGGTACTCGAGTGGCGACCACGTACCGGGAAACGTCTACCGGGCCGTCCCCCTACTAGATGGACCGACGACCTGGTTAGAGTCGCAGGGAGTCGCTGGATGCAGGTGGCTCGGGACCGGTCGATGTGGCGTACCATGAGGGAGGTCTATGTCCAGCAGTGGAAGTTTCCCGGCTGATGATGATGATGAAAATGATGACGACGTCCATTTTGATTTAAATATACTATATGTGACGCTCAGTGAGCGGAAAAATAGCTCACAACGCGTTGTGGTCCCAGTAAAACATTCAAACAACAAAACGCGCGCGACGCGTTGTGGCAATCACAGAAAGACCAAATAGCGAATTTCGTGTCGTGGCTGACATGCTATTCGATCTAAACGCGTTGTGAGCTATTTTTCCACTTACTGAGCGTTTTCGATCTTTGAGCGTAACATATAAATGATGAATATCTTGCTGAGCGACACAATTCCGACGCATACTGCCAATACAAAGGCACTTCAGTAAGATATATTATATTCATAAAATATATTAACTGAAACTAGTCATGTGCAGCTGTAGATACTCAAAAACAATATATATACGAACTAGCAGCTGGAGCCCGCGATTTAGTACTTCGAGTAGCTTATTCTCTTTTCCAAGCTATTATTCTATATCATCACTCACTCATATTTCTATCTATCTTCTATAACAAAATTCATCAAAATTGATAACAGTATTATCTAAAAGTAGTATCATGACAGAAAAGGAATTATTACTTATTTACAATTACAAACTTATACAATACTAATAATTATAAAAATACAATAATAATAATAAATAATAATAATAAACAAAACAAAAAACGTATATTTACAAAGTGAACACTTCGTCTAGAGCTAGTCCGTGCGGCATGGTGTCCAGTACACTGGCGCTGTTGCCGCGCTGTACGGCGAATTTATTTAAATAACAGTATTTATTTTGATATGAGCAAATATGCGTCAGAAATAAATAAACTTTTTTAACCGACTTCGAAAAAAGGAGGTTATCAATTCCACCTGTATGTATGTAATATTTGCAGAACTGCCCAGTTTTCGTATATGTTAGTCTATATCAGCTTTTAAACAAATGTGCCAAATTTCAAAAGTGTATTATATAGTTATATAGTATAGTATATTTGTCCACGCATATCTCCGGAACTACAAGTTCGATTTAAATAATCATTTTTTGTTGTTGAACAGTCGTAGTGGTTGTAGTTTTTGCGTGAAAGAGGTACAAAATATCCATCTATATAAATTTTCGCGTTTGTAATGTTATCAAGGATATATATTTGACACTTCAACGCAGATGTTAACACAGTTTAATAAAATGTTACCGCTCTCGCAGTGAGAGATGTCGATTTAAGCGGGAGCTGGGAGCAGGGAGCAAGGAGCAAGCAGCTCCCGGGAGTAATCCTGCTAAATGCAAATAATACATTAATTCACTTTCGCTGACTTCTGCATCTCTGATTTAATTCTGAAAGTCAAAGAGTTGCACTGTCGCTAGAGAGAATCCAACAAGACAGGGGAGTTCCGTAGTTGACTTATTTCAACACGCCTGTACTAATATTAAAGTGAGTTTGTTTGTCATTTATGCGAAGTCAGAATGTTTTCGTTTTTTGTATGAGGATAGTTTCAGGGTCGGAAAAGGCTTCTTTTTATCCCAACAGAACAAGTAGTTGGCTCGGGACCGGTCGATATGGCGTGACATGAAGGATGCCTATGTCCAACAGTGGACGTTTCCCGGCTGATGATGATGATAAACAAGTAGATGGATGACCGCGGGATGATTTCTGATTGACAGAAACCACTTAGCAGTTTTTTTTAATAAATATGTTTGATTAACAAATAAAAGAAGCACCTTCTGCACTAAAAAGTATTTAAAATACTATTTAAAATTAACGATCTGATTTTTTAAAGGGCGACGCCCAATAATTTTAAAGTGAAAGTGTAATAAGATATAATTTAATCTTATAGAATCGAGACTGGGAACATCATTTGTAAAGGATACTAAATAGTACGCCATAACGGGTATGTTCTAATAGTCGACGCTTTACAACCAATTATGGGCGTCGACATGTAAGTAAAAAATTGATTCATACTTTTTACAGCAGGTGTGCACTCTGCAATTCACGTCAATTGGTGTCAGGAGTGACAGACAGACAGAAAATCTAGGTAGGTAGATAGGTAGGATTCCAGAGAAGGCAGGGTCGCACTCTGTCAGGTATACCCGCAATTTAGAAGATTGCTTGTGGACCTGTGCTACCAATAAACTCCGAAAGTTTGGACACGAGTTTCCTTCAATCCCGAACCAGCTCGCAACAATACTCATGGAGTAAACGCTGGGTAGAGATTGCCGAGACAGAGTAAAATTATTAGCAGACATAGCACACATACCAGCGTAGCGCTGATATTCTGCCAGTATGCGAGAGCGAGAGATCCAACATTTTCACTTCAACTTGTTGCTAGCTAAATTCAACGAACTTAATTTCATGAATATTTCACTCGATAAATCATCATTTTCTGTGTAAACACTGCGCGAGTCAGTGAGTGACCTTATAATTACGTAGATCATAGTTACTATGAATAATTTAAGGCCAAAGCTGCCATCCAGACTTTTAAAGCACTGTTCCCAACTTAATTCCAGAGGGCGGACACAGTTTTCCACTTAAAAAGGTGACCAACTCGACTACAACTTAATTAACTGTGAAATTGGACGGAGCAGTGGAAATGCTGGGGTTCCACTTGGTCTTGTCGTGTATGTACATCAACGTACAGTATTGACAATTTATTGGCCACAGCAAAATACACAAGCACAAACAGTTAAACCATGGTAGCTCAGTTGGGTAGAGTGTCAGTCCTTGAACAATCCAGGTCTGAGTTCGATCCTGGCTCGCACCAATGAGTTCAAATCAATTGTTATTTGGAATTTATGAACGAATGATAAAATCATTACTCCTGAGAAGAAATTCAAAGATGTGTGTGAAGTCTACCAATCCGAATCAAAACTCTCTGTAGGAGAGTAAACCTCTGCCCCTGCAGTAGGGACATAAAGGCTGTTGATAAAACAGTTAAACATACAGCAGAAAAAAGACACAAAAGTAACAACAAGATTTCTAACTACAACCTCGTTGGTAATTAGACAATTTCTTCACTAGGTGAATCTTTGACTATTGCTGTTCATTTCGAGTTGCGAATAAAAATATAATGTCACCGTGCAGTCTTTGTCGTGTTCGATTTGTATTGACATTACCTGTATGAATGTAGCAATCAGTAGGAGTTGAATGATATTCATTCCTAGACGAAAGGAGAGAGTTGAGCAAGAGATCAAATCCATACAAAAACTCGCAAACAAATTCATGAGTGCCGATCGCAGGCCATTCTCAGGCTCGCATCGTTTATCAATGTAATGTATGGCTGAGTTCTCTCCCCGTCTAGTGCTCCTATTTCAAACCCTAATCTGCATACCAGTGAAGTATTGGACGTGTATTGATGTATCGAGTTGTTATTTTTCTGCCTTTGTTACAGCGGGAACAATTTTCTGGCGTTTCTGCGGTTTTTCTGCGGGAGTTGATACAACTTCGACGTTAGTTTCGTTTGGAATGCCGGGTTTAACAATTTTTTGGCGGATCTCACCGAAAGCCATCTGGTTTTGAAGGAGCTTATGACGACTCTCTCCAAGATTTTGAGTGTGCATTATCAGTTTGATACCCCTAAAGTTTCTGCATTCGCGAACGTCACCCTTGATTTTACAGTACAACGATTCAATCACAAATCGGTGTTCAAATTTCCATTCGCCCCAAACTGGTATTTTTGCGACGAATTTCAAAATAGCTCTGATCTTTCGAAATTCTTTATTAGATTCAAATTATCCGGAATTTTTCGTTATCCTAGGTTCTTGCTATTCATCGTCAACAGCCTATATACGTCCCCACTGCAGGGGCTCGGGGCTACTCTCCTACAGAGAGTGTATGGGACACATACATAGTCCACCACGCGGGACCAGTGCCGATTGATCGACTACACACACACCTTTTGAATTTTTTCTTAGGAGTGAGCAGGATTCTTCACGATGTTTTCCTTCCCTGTCAAGCCAATGGTAATGATTTTGTCATTCGTACATAAAATCCAAATAAAAAATTGGAACTCATTGATATGAGCCAGGATCGAAACCTGACCTCGATTGTTCAAGGACTGACGCTTTACCCACTGAGCTACCGTGGCTTTCTCTATTCTGCTGTGACGTAAATACGGTCACGTTTCCACAGCTCAGTACCAGCAGTACCGATGGCTGACGTTTGCCTAGATACATCACGGTCAGAGCCGCAAACGCCACGCACAGATGTAGCACACATGGCTTGGTAGAGTAACCAGCAAATATATAAACAGTATTTATTATAAGGTGTTATATGTAGGTAACATAGAAAATGGATGCCTAAACGAGACATCGCAGTGAGGTGCAGGATACCTTGATTGATAAAGATTAAGGTATTTATTCTTCGACATTTTCTTCACATCGTGTTGGTTGTAAGGTCGATGACCGACCTCACACACCCTAGTGTCAGAGTTGTTGATCCGGCACAGTCCTCTGACATGTCTCATGCAGCTACTACCTGTCGTAGATAGTAACCGGTAACAACGGATTAACGTGACTAACGAAGCACGGAATCATATCACTGTCCAGACAATCAGGTGATTCAGACTGCAATGTCCTAAACAAACTGGGGAATGTCTCACAAAGTGATATTTGACAAATTCCCCAACGGGAATCGAACCCGGGACCTGCGTGCCCATATTGTGTCGATTAAATTATTATTACTGCACAAATTAAACTATGTGCATTATTTAATACTAGTTTTTTTTAAAAAAAAAACACAAGAATCTAATATTCCTTTCGAGTGTACCACAGACTATATGAGCGAGAGCGAGGTGGCGCGCGCAAGCCTTTTCCCACGGTGTAGGCTATTGTAGTGACTTTGAACGCGTCCGGAGCGGGAGTTTCATTTCTATACTAACTTTGTTTTTATGTATAATGGGTATGCACTTGGCCTTCATCTCATCTGATGGTAAGTGAAGACAATGCCGTTGTATCGTTAGCATGCGCTTCCATAATCCTCAACCTAATGAGTGGAGGAAGAACACAACAGCGCTATCAACACTGCTATTTGTTATACTTATGTTCTGGGGTATGATAAAAACGTTCTGTTTCACCTAACAAAGAAGTCAAAGCAAAACAGCTTGAAAGCCACCCTTACAAAAAGTTTGAACCCCACGGTCACTGGTGCCCGTGTGTCACAAGGCGTGGACCTCTGTCCGTGACTGTGATTGATGGCCAGTGGTTGCGTGACGTGACACGCGCGTGGAGTCGCCGCATCTATCCGACACAGATTAAAGAACAACGCTCAGCTATAGCAAGATCTTAGCATAAACCTGCGTCTGTAATTCTATCCTGCTTACGCACGTAATCCGACGAATGAAATTCATAGACAGCAACATTTTTATTGGTACGTCGATTTTTATCTCTGAAGCTCGGGTAAAATGACGTTTTAGATAATACCCTGTCACGTCAGATGGTTTTATCTATTGGTATTTCACTTACATCCGCTATTGCTATTGAATGCTTGAGGGCAAGGGAGACAAAGCTAAGTAAGACTCGGTGACAGGATTGGCTAGTGCCAATCATTGCTTGTCCGTCGTTAAAGGAAACCTACAACTTTGTACCTAGATTTAAAGTTCATATTTGATTTAAATAGCTTCTGTAAAAAAAGACAAACAAATTTTTAACAACGCTAGCAAGCATGTACAAGTAGATAGATAATTTCAAAAGTCCAAGAAGTTGCGGGCTAAAGCTAGTCTCAGATAAAATACAAAAATTTTCTTTCACTCGTAACCTTCTATGACATACTAATACTAAAATGTTTAAGCATTTACTTGTCCATTTAAATATCTAATATTCGACAAGAGAGAGAAATGCCCGAATATCTGACTGACTGAGGTATTTGATGGACGCAAACGATAAAATTCCGTGAATTGTTTCCACTCCAGTTGCCAGTAACACGAGTAAATTGTTCGAAGTCAGTCGCTATTCAGAGATAGTGATGTTTTTATTTTTCGAACGGACTTGATGCTGTCCTGCAACCATTACAGCTTCACTCGAACAGATTGGCGAGTGCGGAGGGCGCTCAGGGACTTATAAAATTTGGTATTTTTGAATCGCTCCTCTACAAAGAGTCGTCGGGATCACTATTTGCGGAGGCGAGCGATAGACTAAACGTCATCGTCGAACACTGACATTACCACTTATTGACATTGACAGTAGGAACTGTTCTATGAACTTTGCGTTACGTTTTCCTTGCATGAATTACCGGTTTTATTTTTCTTCGTAAAACGGATAAAACTAAACATTTTCAGTTATATTGTCAACACCTGAGGCGAATGATTCAAAAATACGGTAAAACTTGTTTTCATGCGACTTGCAGTCGATCGTGACTTAAGTCGTGTGCGACGAAGCTGTCACACGAGCGAATCAAAAATAGAGCCCCAGACAGTTTAGATTTTATGAGTACTAGCAACTAGTCTAAGGGCGCTTTGGCTTGTCCTCAGATTAGGCATGTTGCTTTGTGGTGAGAGAATTATTAGGCTGTTGCGGATTTGTTTCTGTCGACTCTGTCGGCAAAGACGATGTAGTTGTGGAGTGTGGTTTTGAGTACGGATTAGTAGGTGCCATCACCCACCAAAATAACGTAACCATTTGATATAGTCCATGGTATTTTAGCCTTTCAAAAATAAATTAAAGTACATGGTATAATATGGTGTTTCATTATCATTTTATCAGCCGCGTGTAAATTACCATGGCGTGGCAATGGGCAGGCCACATCGCTCGAAGAACCGATAACCGATGGGGAGTAAAGGTTCTCGAGTGGCGACCACGTACCGGGAAACGTCTACCAGGCCGTCGCCCTACTAGATGGACCGACGACCTGGTTAGAGTCGCGGGGAGCCGCTGGATGCAGGTGGCTCGGGACCGGTCGATATGGCGTACCATGAGGGAGGCCTATGTCCAGCAGTGGACGTTTCTCGGCTGATGGTGATGATATTACCATGACGCGATGTACTTTCCATTTCCCTTAATCACCTTACCTGGCAAGTGGATTGGTGATCGCAGTCAGATTTTTTTTCTTACATGGGACATGTTACCAATTTCCGCATTTACCTTCGGGAGACATGGGGTGATGCTATATATGCAAGAAGCTTATTTACTTATAAACTTGTTTGTTAGTAATTTTATATTGAACACAGTTTTTTTGTTTTGTTTTTTAAAGTAAAAAGTGTTGATTTCTTAAATAACTTTTACAGAGTTTTGCAGGGGCCTTCCAGAAAGTAGTCTTTCGACACTTGTGTTGGAAGTGCACCGCGTCTTCCAGACGGATTTACACAGTATTATTTAAGGAAAAGACAGTTGCCAACATACTCTTCAGAAAAATAATAATCCCCCAATCCTAGGCGGTGGGTCACTCCAGGTTACACAACACCAGAACATAAACATACCCTCGACAAAATCCTAATTAATTTCCACCGAGTATTACCATATTTTGGAGCTAATGTCTCAGCCTTGACAATTTGCATAAATCTCCATACAATATACCGTGTTTGCTTTCTCGCTGTTTTACATACAACTTCAGTTAGCCGATAGTTTGTTTTTAGAAAACATGGAAATCTAAATTATGGTAATAGAAATACTTCATTATTTTATGAGTAAGAAATTCAAGCAAAACATATGAAAGCCTATAAAACTGTCACAGCTTCCCCTATGAATTCCAATAGTCAATCGTTCTCACTAAAGTGAATGAGAATTTTTTCCATCATCTGACACATCTTCAAAACAATTAATTGGGCACATGACAGATTTGTGGTTTCGGCGCCCGCACACCGGTAAATCCCCGCGCTGCCTATTACAATGTACAATTGGTGCACTTTTCCATGACCCCATACCAAGCCAAGAGAGGAGAACTGTAAAGTACCCATAGCTGTTTCCTGGCTTCTTCCTTGCTCTCAACTAAGGCAAAATAACAACAAAAGCCAAATGAGAGTCGAACTTGCGCACTGTAGTACTTCTGTTCTATACAATATGGTATATAACTTTATCTACACCCGTGATATAAATCCTCTATAAAAGCTTCTGAGACAGATAGCTTATTGCCAACATTAAAACAACCAGTGTCATAATAATCATAATACCATACAAACAAGTGTTATAATGTTGAACTGAATTTCATTATGCAACTCAAATTCAATCCCTAACTTACTCATCATACAGACACATTCTCACTACTCAATTCATAATCATTCAGTCATTTTAACGAAATATAATTTAACCACCTCCGTGGCCTAATGGCTAACTGTTAAATTCACAATCCGGAAGTCCCGGGTTCGATTCCCAGTGGAGTCCCTATCAATACTCGGTTTGGTTGGCGGTAGGGCATTTTTTACGTCTGCCTGGCTAGCTACCACCATGCTACGTAAGTCTGAAAAAGATCAGTGTCAATAGCACTGTTGTGTTCCAGTATGAAAGGTAGCAGAGCCAGCGCCTCCTTAGGTGGAGCTGAGCTTCTGGTTACGCACTTATGTCATTTACCATCAGGTGAGATGAAGGCCAAGTGCAAACCCATCATACATAAAAAATATTTAGTAAAATTAGTATACAGGTAGATATAAATTCATCGTCATTCAAACATATTTATTTGCTTTTCTGGGGATTTATAATTATGAAAGATCATAACTGGGCGATAGCATTGAAGCTCCGGTAGAAATGCAATGTCAACATTTAAAAGAGCACTTCCATTAACGGTTCATAAAGATTTCCGTGTCGTATACTAACCAGTCTTTTAGTTTGTGGATTTAGTGTCAACTTTATTACAATGCAAATTTTAGTTTAATATCAATCTGCTTGGATAAGTTTTAGTTAGGAATAGTAGTTATATTTTGGTATTTTAGGATTTGTAGCTTTAGTTGTAGAACATGGTGTGGTTTATGCGAGTCTAAAACTTCAAATTTAGCGGCCATTTACGAGTCAAGCACGTTGAACTCAGCTTTTGGTTTCTTACTAACACCCAATTTTTTCCGCGGTTTAAACAAGTATCTAAGGACAGATTCAAGAGATAGGCATAAAATAAAATCTGTGTCAACGATATATGTCAATAGGGTAGATGACCGCAAATCAGATTGGGCTTAAATTGTATTTTAAACTATAAAGGTCATTATAAAAGTCATTTAAAATTTAAAAGAATATCTAATATTATTTAATTTTTTACAGGATTTTACAACATTACCTTATAAAGCCCGCAAACATTCGAAAAACCAACTTTACTCGAATTAAAAATTGTTAATATTAGATTTCGTTTTTTCATTACATTGTGAAGGTTTTTTAGTGCGATCACATAAAACCATTACTTACGAGATAACTCAAACAATGTTTCAAGTTTCATACATTTTCTACTTCAACTCTAATCAGCTACGTCACGCTTTTGTACCGATTTGTAAGGAGCGTTTTGCGCTTGCGAGACTAGAATAATTTCTCGGCAGGTTATTTTAAAAATCTTTGATACGACCTCTCACGAATATTTTTTTAGTCATTATACATAATGACATGCTACTATAATTACCCATTGGCTTATGTGGTGGCAAGTGTAGTGATTACATATTATATATTGGCATATGTATGTGGGTCATTAAAAAAAGGTAAATAATGTCTTACCTCAGGTAGGTTGTAAGGTCGACGTTCGCAGGCCATTTTTATTGATATTTTATTGTGTTTGAGAATAAGTTTTTGATTTAATCTTCTAGTAAAATCTGATCTTGTCGTTATCGGTTGTAACTGTTCACAAGAAATTAAAATTATAGATTTTGAATGCTCTGCCCCTGGTGTAAAAGCTGTTGATCCGCCACAGTCCTCTGCCATGTCTCATGTAGCTGCTACATGTCATAGATAGTAACCGGTAACAACGGATTAACGTGACTAACGAAGCACGGAATCATCTTACTGTTCAGGTGATCAACCTATACAAACTACACGATAATTAGAATGGTGAAAAATGAAACTGCAAGACGATCACGAACTAATGGCGTCCTATGGCATCCGTAGACGAACTAAGCTCATCGACAAAGCTCGTCAAGTCAGTTGAAGTTGCAATAAGCAGGCCATATCGCTGGAAGAAAGGATAACCGAAGGGGAATTGATAAACGTGCACCGGGCCGTCCCCCTACTAGATCTGCCGAAGAGGAAGAAGTAGTTCGCGTGGAGGCGCTGGACGCAAGTGGCCCGGGACCGGTCAATGTGGCATGCCAAGGCGGAGCCCTATGTCCAGCGGACGTTACCTGGTTGATGATGATATTAAAACTCTGAGGAAAAATGTTTCTACCGCGGAAATACAAATAGTATAAAATCACCGTCTGTATGGCGTTGTATAGTTTCGATGTATGATTCATACGACCTGATAACCTAATTGGCGTCACTCACGGAATGAAAGGTGACTCGATCTGTTGCGTAGCGAAATTATTTTTGCTGTTACGAGTTTTCAGTTCCGACTTTATAGGTGCTTACTACGTTATTTTTAATACTGCCTCGATTTTTTGATAATCGCAAATAGCTTTTGCAGTCAAGCGATCGAAAAAATTCACTCTTGTCTGAGACAGCAATGTCGATAAGTTTCAATCTAATGTAAGGAATGACGATGCGCAAATCCCACTCGTTCTTGACCGGTTTGGACCTGTCCATGCCCTTTTTATCGGAAACACGGAAACGCGTGAAGGTTGGAATTAATATTTTATTCGATAATCAAGTCCGCAGTCCCTTGGAAAAAAAAGTCTACGAAATAAAAAGAGACGGCGGTTGATGCCGCTTATTAAGAGGATTGTCTGTTTAGAGCACGTGGCCGCGTTCAAATTTGGATTGTTTTGTAGCTGTCCCTATCCCAGCCCTATCCTACCCGAGCGCGTACGGTGAGACAGCATACACTACGCGAAATTATCCACCCGTTATTTGGATGTTTCGTAGTCCAGTGATCATTTGAAGGATACAGTATATTATGTAGCCATTTTTCAATACAGTATATTAATAAAATTTCAGATGTCGGTGGTTTTTTCAAATTGTTCTAAATTGATTCATACTCTTGCAAAACAGGTTCAAAGTTGGGGCTTTTTATTACCGAAAAATACAATACTTTGACGCCCTGTAACTCTGGAAGTATATATTTAAACGAAAATCTGACTCACCACCGACACAGATATTTGTTTCTAGATTGTGTCTTGAAAATTTCATAGATTTTCATAGCTTAATACTCAAAATATGACTGGACTACGTTTGTATGGGCGCTTTGACACCAGCATACCCTCTTAACTTTCACAATCTGTTCACACACAAATTGTTTTTTAGGAAAAGTAAAAAGTTTACAATTACAAAATTCATCACCAATCCTTCCTCATAATAATAGTTAATTACTTGGCTTTTCCTCTGACTGTTAATCAACTAAGTTTGACCAAGACTTCAAATTGTAACTTGGTATCATTAAGAGCTATTAAACTTTGAGAAAATGATGATATTATCCGGATAAACCACAAGAGGCGCCATTTATCCTACCTGCAGACAAGTCACAGAAATCTAAAATGTCAACAGAAGTGTCACTTCGACGTAGTATGTGTACGTATTTTCGACTCTAATTATTGCTAGAAGTACACCTATTTCACGAAGATAAAATGTTGAAAACCCGCACTAACAGTTGTTGAGCACTTCAGGCAGGCAGGCAGTGAAGATGTTTAATAATGAATTTAAATACAGCAGCAGCAGCCGGGAAACGTCCACTGCTGGACATAGGCCTCCCTCATGGTACGCCACATCGACCGGTCCCGAGCCACCTGCATCCAGCGACTCCTTGCGACTCTAACCAGGTCGTCGGTCCATCTAGTAGGGGGACGGCCTGGTAGACGTTTCCCGGTACGTGGTCGTCACTCGAGAACCTTTACTCCCCACCGGTTATCAGTTCTACGATCAATGTGGCCTGCCCATTGCCACTTCAGCTCACTGACTCGTCGAGCTATGTCGGCGACCTTCGTTCGTCTACGGATTTCCTCATTCCGGACCTTAGCACGTAGAAAAATTCCGAGCATAGCTCGTTCCATTGCTCGCTGAGTGACTTTGAGCTTGTTTATTCGGCCCACAGTAAAGGACCACAAATGAGTTGAATTTAAAGACATAAATTATTAAAACTTTAAGTTATAAATTATAAAAATGATATCCTTTATTTAATTTTTAAGTCATTTGGAAATTTATTGAATAACCCCATAACTAGGCCTAGAGGACACGGTAATCGGATACATATTTACGAAATAGCTTGCAGTGCTATGCTGAAAAACAGACACTTATCCATATATCCCTAAAGTTTGTCTATAATATATGCTACGAGATTGCTCACCACACGATTCCTTCCAGCGTATAAGCGTATAAAACTCATTTCGTATTAGAACATTCACACCGTTGCGCTAAGTGTGGCATTAAAAGAAAGCTAAAATTTACAGTCACATGTACAGTACACAACTTCTGTAAAATTTAGATTATATGAAATTTATACTACAGCGGATAACAGTATTAAATGACACAATACGATATATAATCGTACCTGGTGTGGGACAAAACAATATAATTAAATTTGGTAGCATAAGCGTAGTGTACTAAAGAAAACCTATATTTAGTCGTAGATGCATTCTATCAATCCGTTAATACAATTATTGTAAAAATGGTACTAAAAACAAAAAACACATTTCTCTGTACGAATTATAACAGTTTCCATTGGCGATGATCAAATTTCCGTGTCTGAAACCGACCACCAGTGGTTTGAACTCAACCCCAAAAACTAGTTAATCTAAAAGGACCTACGTCAAAACAGTGGCGTAGCAGTTGTAATCAGAGGGCGGACAGCGGTCCCTTAAGTAAGATTTACATCGGAATTGCTGCGCTCCTCTTTAAATATTAACCGGGTCCTGACAGCGGCCAATGGACTGCTCACAGAGATAGTGCTCAGGATAGTTGTGGTTCATTCCCTCAAAAGTGTATTATTTTTGTAGTTAGTTTTTTCAGAATTTTTTTATCTTAACACTATTTAAAAACACAATCTAGATCTTAACATTTTACAGTGAAATGGCTCTGGCTGTTGTGATTTTTTTTAGTACAAAAAGTAGATTATTGTATACACACAACTACATGTAAAAGCGATAGTGTTGGAATTTTACACGTCAGAAAAAGTAAAAAACAGTCAAATGTGTGTCGAGCCACGCGTAGTGTAGGGCTTCGTAGTTTAACTGGTTTTAAAAGAAGTAATTTTGGAGTGAGATTTTTATGAGATTTTCATTTTGACCATAATAAGAAACTTTTATAATTTGGTCGCCTATTACTCATTAACCTGTGAAGCCACTTTAGTCTGATAGTTTCCCTTTAAAGTTTTTCAGATTTTTAAAAGCAATAGTTTAAGAGATAGATTGGCCTCTGACAAAAATTATTGCTTTAAAGCTTACTTTTTCGCAAACGGGTCCAATCAATCAAAAAGTGGTGTTCCCAAACCCTCAATGTTTTTCAAAGACCTATTCAACGATATCCCACACAACGGGATAGACGCAAAAAAATTTTTCACTCCTAAATTACGTTTATGGGCGCCACCCTTAAAAAATCAAGATTTTATTCTACTACTTTGTTAGCGTAATTAATATGTATACCCATACCAAATAACAGCTTTCTAGTAGTAAGGGTCTCGCCGCTAAACCAAGGACGGACATACAGACAAAGCGAAACTATAAGGGTTCCTTGTTTGACAACGGAACCCTAAAAAGAGCGTAATTCTTAAATAGCTTATTATACCATTGTCAGAGTCTACATCTATCAAATTACGGTGATAATGCTCCAGCTATATGCATTTTCATTCTAGTATCGTGCTTTTTTTTAATTATTAAAAGTAAACGATTAAATACCTAGTAATGGTCACGCTAGATGAATTTTATTCGGCGAAAAATGGTACAAAATAGTACTTTAAAAAAAGTTCACAAGTCGAAGAAATATTGACATATGAAAAGCAGCGAAAAGATAGATTCAGATACAGAACATTGATTATGTAATTTATACTTAGAAACAATAAAGACGGAAGTTTTACGGGAATTTTATAGAATAATGAACGGCGTATTCGTATCACGATAAAAGTAATATAATATTGAAGACGTGAATAGCTCACGGCAGCAGAACGAGGGCTCCGTGCAGACGGCATAATACTCGTAAATATTTATTTTATTTGAAAAAAAATTAAAAAAAATAGTCATCAGTCGCAAGACATTTAAGTATTAAGATCGTAACATGCTATAAAATCTGGTACCAAGCCTCTTGCATTTATACAAATACAACTAATTTATTATCTCATAAAAAGTCACTTTGCTACGCTGCGGCCTCCACACTAGGCTGAGCTTGTGTCGTGGAGACCAAATACAATTTACAATTTACATGCAAATTTACGTTACAATAAGCAATTAAAATTAAGTTTACATTTAATTAATTATTAAAAATACAGTTAACTATTACATATTAAGAATTAAAAATTACAATTACAATTAAATTACATTATGTTATATTATATTATAGACAATAACAATTAAACAGAAATAAGAAATATAAATATAAAATAGAATAGAAAATAATGTTTTTGGAATTAGGAATAGGAAAGGGCTTAAGGGAAAGTGAAGAATGTGCTCAAAAAGTGGTACGTTTCTTAGCTGTATGGCGTGCCAAAAGTTCGTGATTTCAGAAGGTTGTCTGAAAAACACAAGGCAAGCGTGCGTTTTTCTTATTAACTGAAGGAATGTTTTTCATGTATATCCTTCAAAATCTTTACTAGCAAATTTACTAGTGTTTTTTCCTATTCACTGGGCAGTATTTGCAACACACTCTTGGCCACCATCTCAACAACAGACTACCAGGTTGACATAAGTGTCAGAGAGCGTGTAAGGCAACTGTCCCGCACTAACCTTCGTTGACATGTTCCAAGAGGATTTGGCTTCAGTTCGAGTATTTTTAAAATAAGAACGTGGTACTTCGCTTTTTAAATATACATTTAAATTTGAATGTTGATAATGATTTCATTTAATTGGACGAACGAATGACTTATGACAAGACTATATCTATCTCTTTTTCTCTCTTTGAAGTTGTAGTTAGACTCCACCTTAGGTATGAGGTCCTGGTACTTTTGTCTTCATATCATCCGATGTTAAGTGATTAAAAGCCGACAAATGGAAGCGTGCTCACCTAGAAACATTACTTAGGTTACTAGCTATGTTTTCTGTGCTAAGCGGAACACAATCATCTTCATCATAATTTTACTACTTGTTATATTTTATCGCAAATGTATTAAAAATGTATTTCAAAACTCGTGCGAAAATGTAAATTCAATCTCGTTCTGACTGGTTCGCCCTCGATAGCGTCTCCAGCAACAATAGTCAAAGCTCGATTCAGTTTACAGGCTTTTTGCATTAGTTTCGAAATGTACTATTTCGTCTTTAAGTTTAAATTTACCCCAAAAAAATACAGTAACGCGACTCTACTCTGCCCCAATCCGTGCAAAGATAAATTTCAGCACATCCGAGCTCGCTGCGGATCTAATTGTCTATGAATATTTTATGTCCTATTCATCCTCTGCGCTAGGCGTCGTGTTTCACGGTAATTACCGATACATCTGTATCTTTTCCCGTTTGTGGCCCGTCGGGGCGTCGGGGACGGACCTTCACAGTTCATTTCTGATTTATAAGAATAGATAATCATAGATTTATGCAGTATGCACGCTCACTGGGCACTTTCTTTACCAAATAGTTTTTATTCATTTTCGATTTTAAATTTAGAACATGAGTTTTGATTTTCCCGCACCTGTATAATTTTGATGAAGCCAGTTCATTTTCGTAAGAACAGATGCGCCCTGACTGTTCCACTATACGAAGAATTATTGTAATTAAAATTGTTTCTTAGAGCTTTCGTGTAATTATTCAAAACAAGCGAGCTAACTCATTTCAGTAAAGACAACTTTTGTGAGTGTTGTGCACATCTAATGGTTCTTTGGTTTAAAATGTAATAAAAGTATCAAAAACGAGAAAGGAACGCGCGCCCGCTATACAGAATAAAAGTGTATGTTTGCTGTTCTGATTGCCTAAGCAAATACATCCGTGAGCCGTGAGGTTGTGAATGATTCATCATCATCATCATCAGCCGGGAAACTTCCACTGCTGGACATAGGCCTGCTTCATGGCACGCCACATCGACCGGTCCCGAGCCACCTGCATCCAGCGACTCCCCGCGACTCTAGTCGTCGGTCCATCTAGTAGGGGGACGGCCTGGTAGACGTTTCCCGGTACGTGGTCGCCACTCGAGAACCTTTACTCCCCACTAGTTATCGGTTCTTCGAGCGATGTGGCCTGCCCATTGCCACTTCAGCTCACTGACTCGTCGAGCTACGTCGGTGACCTTCGTTCGTCTACGGATTTCCTCATTCCGGACTTTATCACGTAGATAAATTCCGAGCATAGCTCGTTCCATTGCTCGCTGAGTGACTTTGAGCTTGTTTATTCGGTGAATTTTCTTTTTATCATTCTTGTGAATGATTATAGTTAGTGAATTGCACCCTTGGTTGCGGTGTGGCCTTTATTACCTGCGAGAGAGAAGTCTTTTAGAGACCTAGCTCCTTAAGAAATAAGTTAGGTGACGTTGAATTTCAATCCACTATAAAAACTCGATGGGTATTTACAACGCAAGTCTAGAAGCATTGAGAACTCCAAGAATTCTTCTTAGTGTCTTCCTAGTACTTAATATAAACTACCTAAATGTACTGAGACCTCAGTTCCCTTACCTAGCTCGTGATTAGTACTTCCTTGACCCTTAATAAAACCCCTTCGTTGTGGCGACCTCAGAAGAAGGCTATATAATATAATAAGCATGAAATGCAATAGATGTATAGTTTCCGTAAGAGCAGATTCAGTGACGTCATTTTTTGGGGGGAGAAATAAGAAAAAGTTCCAGCGACCATCTGTACCCCGGAGAAGTCTGCAAGGAACAGTCGTGTTCGGCGGGAGACTTGTAACAGAATGATTTTACTTTTGTCATATTGTGATGCTTGGTTTACCTGTAAATATCGCATACTCGATATTTTCTACATGAAAAACACAGACGTTTTACTGACAGCGCGCAGGTGCACTCAAACTGGTTTATTTCCAAACCCACACAGCCCCCGAGGATCGTCAACTTTATGTCTAATTTTACTTGTACAAGATAATAACAGACAATGGGATTACTAATAACAATGCTTTCACGGCATGTAAAGTTAAAAACAGACAAATGACTAACCTGTTCTCTGAGACACTATAGAACTGTACTATCCATACATAATATTTTATCCATGCTGTACGTCATAAAGCAGAGTCAGAATGACTTGATTTTTTGTATAGGTATAGTTGAAAGATCGGAAAAAGACATATGCTGCTTTTTATTCCGATCGAATAAGTAGTTCTCGTACTCGGGGTACTTTCTGAAGTCCACGCGGACAATGTTGTGGGCAAAAGCTAGTATATCTATATTTTAAGTATTCGAATGTTAAATATGTAACTGAATCTATTAGCAATCAATTTTAAATTGGTTCTGGTGGCAACTAATTTCATCAAGAACTTATGAAACATTTGTCAAATTGTAGAAGCACCCCACAGTTCATAGAATTGAGTCCGGTTGTCCCGTAAAGTGCCATGGTGGATCCACGTAGCACAGTTTGAGCGCCTCTGCTGTTTAGTGACGGTTCGAGAGCTCGGCGTATAACGGACTGACAACTTGTTGAGTCCGCCGGGAGACGGGAGCTAAGTGGATTCTGCCGGGAGATTGAAGTCTGACTCAATTATATCGCGGACTTTAAAAAATGAAAAGCTCTCCGGAGTTGTCTGCGATTTGAAGTGCATGAATGGTGGCATTTTTTTTGCCTATTCTTCTGTGAATAATGTCTTTGAAGTTGACGAGATTCAATTATGTCAAAATAACGATGCCTGTATAGATGTTTCCTAAAATATTTTTAAAATATGCGACAGCTGTAGATTTTCTTTCGCCCTTTCTTCTCTGCCGAGCGTCTTACCACTTACATTAACATCTAATATAATTGCTATGGAACGCGATGTTCGGATTCCTCTACGTGATAAAATCCGGAATGAGGAAATCCGTAGACGAACTAAGGTCAACGACATAGCTCGACGAGTCAGTGACCTGAAGTATAGGCAGGCCACATGACTCGAAGAGCGGATACCCGATGTGAGGTAAGGGTCCTAGAGTGGCGATTATGTACCGGCAAACGTGTGCCAGTCCGTCTCCCTGCTAGATGGACCGACGACCTGGTAAAGGTCCAGGGGAGTCGTTGGATACAAGTCGTTCGGGACCGGCCAATGGTCCAGCAGTGGACGTTTTCCGACAGATGATGAATATAATTAGCTTTTCAGTCTAAGAAAACATCGCCAGGAAACCTTTGCTCTTCTGAGAAGATATTCACAGATGTGTGTGAAGTCAACCGCAGGTGTTGTGCCCGCGCGGGAGACGTACACTCGAGGACAAAAATATATATCCACTTTGATACCATGTCACATTCACCCTTGCTTTTTCCTATACAGTTTCACATGAGTAGCGGCTGTGTGTGGAAGGAAAATGGAAATGTCACTAAAGTTGAATTGACCAGGAGTTACCAGTAGTTAGTGTTGATCACGTGAGCAGGACGGTGTTGACGTCAGTACCCGGCTCGTGTACCATGGATCACGGCAAGCGAGAGACATCCTTTGGCTAACTATATAATGCATAAATAAATTGCCCAACTATGAAATAAATGAGTTTGCTTTTACCTGGTTCTTAAACTGCACAACTTTGTTCTTCCATATATGAGACTAATAAAAATCAAAACCAGTTTCCTTTGCAACCTTTCTTTATACTCCAATCTGTACTGTACAGTACAGTATACACCTTAATATTTGAACGCCTTCACCGTTAAGCAAACAAAGCGGGAGCGTGCGAGCAAAAATTAAATATGTCGACGACCGTTTAAGTGCCTTCTCAAGGTCCGTAATTAGTATTTTCTGCCAGTCCCAATGATTTACCGCCCGAGTTATAGCGCAGTGTTGTTCTCCTTTTATCCCCCATTCTAAAAAGAACCGAATTATTTTCTGTCCCGTAGTTAATTTAAAACCGGCCTTATCACTTAAATCCTTTTGGAGTTTAATTTGAATTCACACTTTGCCGAGAAATTTAATGAAAAGAAAACGTTTTGACGGGACTTAGCTGCGATTTCGCTGAAAGGACCCAAGTTTCCAGTAGGAATCTCATTAGTCATGAGTTTTTTGAAATAAGAAATACTCATTACACAGTTCTTCAACATTTCTTACAAGTCAGCAACGTCTAGATATGGAGGATCAGCTTAGATTTGAATTTATCAAATTTTATTCTAGACTAGTTTTCATAAATCGTGAAGCCGTGTGGTCTCGGCTTTAGAATAATTACATTTCATCCCGTGGGTGTCATAAAAGGTAAACAAGAGAAACATTTTAGGAGATTGAATCTACGTATGGAAACCAGTTAATTGAATAGGATAGTAACTGGCCTAAGTCCTTCTACTTCTTTCTTAAGCCTTAGGATAGGTGTATGTACAAATTATCACCTTGTTTTTTGTTTGTGCCTTTGAATCTCTAATAGTTAACAAGGAAGGAGAAAGGAGAGAATGAGACGAGACTGGTTGAGGCCATACAAGAGTCAATCTAATAGAGTCTAGTTTTAAATAGACATGCACTAGTAAATGATGACAATCAGGAATGCCTTAAATATAAGGAGAGGCCTAGCCACCTATCATCATCATCAACAGCCTATAACCACTGCCTGGGCTCAAGCCTACTCTCCTATAATAGAGAGTGTATGGGTCATAGTCCACCACGCGGGCTCAGTGCGGATTGGTAGACTTCACACACACACACCTTTCAAATAACAAACTGGAATTCATTAGTACGAGCCAGGATCGAACCCAGACCTCGATTATTCAATGACTGACGCTCTACTCAACTCCGACCGAGTATCAGACATTTTATTGTTCGCTCAGTGATAATAACAATCCCGTAGAACCGTATACTAAAACCAGCACGTAATTTCATATTACCCTGTCAATCCCGTCTACTTCACTCAGGCATACAACGCTCGAACGTATCTGCTTTGTTCTCTCATTAAAGCAACAAAAATAACAACAAACAAGGCAAGGAAACCGGGATTATCTTGCAGGCCTGGAGGCAACACGGTATGAGCATTAGGTACAAGTTTGTATGGAGCCCGGAACAAATCTCATGTTTGACGTGCGCAAACATTTGCTCGATTAAACCTTTGTACTGAAGACGGGACGATCCTCGGCTTTAAAACTAGATACAATCTTTAATTCACGGAGAGAGTCCTGTTAAATAGGTGATTGGCACCTACCTTTCCCTTCAGCACTAGGCGTTGCAAAGTCAGGTCCTTGATGATAATACTAAAGAATGTATCAAACCTCATTAAGAAGGTTTGCTGTTGTCAAAGCGCCCATACAAACGTAGTCCAGTCATATTTTGAGTATTAAGCTATGAAAATCTATGACATTTTCAAGACACAATCTAGAAACAAATATCCCTGGACTACGAAACATCAAAATAACGGGTGGATAACTTCGCGTAGTGTATGCTGTCTCACCGTACGCGCTCGGGTAGGATAGGGCTCGGATAGGGACAGCTACAAAACAATGCAACCTTGAAACCGACCACGTGGTCTTACCAACATAGCCTCTTAACTCCTTTTTCGCAATGCCTTCAAAAAACTAACAAATGGTTACATACTCGTAAATTCACGATGCCTTTTCATCTGAGGGCGTTTTTCATGCGATAGGTACTATGTATCTTCAAAAACAGACAATTTTGTAACAACTTCAACTATATCGCCACTGAACATCAGGGGAGCTTGTCAATTAACTATATAAACATAGAAAAAGCACAAGTTTTGACGTCAATAAATTTACTGTCGTAGAAAAGTTTTAAACAGCAATAATTAACGCATTCAAAAAGAACTAAAAACCGACTAAAACTTCCTTTAAAATGTTCACCCGTAGAGGTTGAATCTGGCAACATACTTGGTTTTCTCAAAAGCGCTCGATCAATTTCGATTAAAAGTATATGTGACCACTTCTGAAGTATTTTCTACCAAACATAAAAGAATCATCAAAATCAATTTACAACTGACGGAGTTAGGTAATATACAAAAAAACATGCAGTCGAATTGACAACCTCCTCCTTTTTTGAAGTTGGTAGAAAATGAACCACTACAGGATAGTGACTATCCACTTGAAGAGGCCACAAAGGAATGTCAAGTGCGTTTGAGAGAAGGCGCGTCTATACGGTATTCTTTACTACATAATAGAGTATCCATCGTTCTCTAAGTCAATGAGCAGATCTCCAAACATGGCATCGTCTTACGTCCTACTATTTGTGTTTAAAGTTATTTCAGTTTTGCTTGTCTTTGATTAGGCGCGCGCACGTGGCTGTTGTAACCAGCTGGCGACCGCGGCGCGGCTGTTTGGATTGGCGTAGTAGCTCAGATGCGGGCCCTGTTGAAGTCCACTGTTGATCATGAGATTGCCATGATGAAGGAGCTGCCCATTCGACTGGCATATCTATATACATAGAACGCCACGATCACCGATCCAGAACCTTCAAATCAAATCAACTTTCACGGTACCACTCGTCGTCACAGTTTACAAAAATAAATGTTTATATATATTTTAAATGTATATTTTACCTTAGTGTCAGCTTAACTGCATTGTAGCCTTCGGGTTCAACTCCCATCGGTTATAAATCCCATCATGTTATAAAAGTCACCAGTCAAAGACTAAGTTTTGCCAGTGACTTAACCCGCGTGGCTTTTAAAATAATCTTCACCGGAACTATACATCCTTCAACTATCCCTACATAAAAAAAAACATTCTGACTCTCCGTTACGACGTAAAGTTGGGACAAACAAACAAACCCACTTTCGCATTTACATATATTAGTATGGACGGATAGCATAGCACGTTTAGCAAGTGCCTTCCCACCGCACCAGCTTCTACAGTGACTTTTACCGCGCGAAGCGTTAGGTTGTGGAACTCCCTTCCCGAGGCTATCAGGCAAGCCAAATCTATGGCCACATTCAAATTTCACCTTAAGTCGCATTTTCTCAGGAACTAATCCTATGTTGTAGTAGTATTGTATCCGTAAATTAACGTATATTCAATTTGTCTGTATTTATTATTATTTTTATAAGTATACATATGAGTTTATTCAAGTATTTAATTATAATCTATCAATATATGTTACACCTCCACCCAAAATATTGTGTCTTATTTCCTCTACCCAAAGGTTGTCTGGTAGAGATCGCTGTAAGCGATAAGACCGCCTTTTGTACAATTTTTTGTTGTGTACAATAAAGTTATATTTTATTGTATTTTGAGTCTTATAAATATTTAACGTTGGTAACACAATTACGATCATTGTGGCGTACCATGGGGTAGATAGTTCAGCAGTGGACGGTTTCCGGACGATGATGACGACAATGCTACCTGCCTGATCCCTGTACTGACTTAGCTGACTAGGTTGTGACGAAATCGCATTATATACGATTTCTGTGAGTTCTACCGCTTGCTAGGTGAAGTTATATTATCTATCTATTATTATATAGTATTTGCTGACTAGAAATCAACAACCACAAGATGTGTTTCGTATTGCTTTCAGATTGGGTGGAAATTATAAGAATTCGAAATCCGAATTCTAAACAAATTACGATCGGTCGTTTTTCGTGGTACCAGGCTTGCTCCGACGATATACAAATATTACTGATGTGATTTCTGACTTGTGTAACTGGACCCAATTTTCGATGCAATGCCGTCACGAGTGTAGGTGCCGGATGTCATCCAGGAAGCAGCCTTTAGATACAAATGTTCGAGTTGACACTAACTAGTGGCGGCTGCAGTGGTAATGTACTTGAGAATCAGTCACTATAACGGCTCTGCAGAGAACCACAGACTAAAAACTCCACCACCGACCTGAAATTAAGACTTTCAAGAAAAAAATCAAAAGAATTTTTATGTACCCTGTTAACTTAATTACTTTTAAATATGAACAGCAGGTTGGCAGGTTACCTCACTTGTCACGTGACAATTAAATCGTAAGACTTGCTCCAAAAGTGTGAACTTAATGTTGAGCTTGCTATGATATCCTTCATGCCGTAACTGTACCATGCCTTGCTGTTTGTCGGCTTAGATAACACGGTTGTAACCAGCTATGTGGACGTATAAAAATGTTCTACCACTAACCAAACTGTATCAGGGATACGCCACACTGGGAATCAATCCCACGACCTTCGGATTGCGAGTCCAGTGGTTTTCGGAATAAATCGGCGGACAAATAAACATTGTTTTGAAAAATTCTAGGACTAAATAAAGGGATAAACAGTGCACTTATCGGGATTAAGAGAACTAATAGAATGTAGTTATTAGACACAAAAATTTGCCACTCTCACAATTTTTGGAAAGAATTTAAACAGAAAGTATAACTTTTGCCAAAAATATGCCAAACAAGTAAATGCGTTCAAAGAGAACTGGAAACCGAATTCAATTGCCCTAATAGTCTACTTTTTTAAAGGCAAATTTAAGATTAATATAGTTTTCTCATGGATGCCATTGTCAGAACTGGACCAAATTGATATGGGACCATGGGAAGGACCAGCTTTCAAACAAAAAAAAGAATCATCCAAATCGGTTCACTCAGTAAAAAGTTCTGAGGTAACAAACATAAAAAATACGAGAAAAAATACCCGTCGAATCCTCGTCGAGACCTCATCCTTTTTTGAAGTCTGTTATGAGGCTATGTTGGTAAGACCACGTGGTCGGTTTCAAGGGTGCATTGTTTTGCTGTCCCTCTCCGAGCCCTATCCTACCCGAGCGCGTACGGTGAGACAGCATACATTACGCGATGTTACCCACCCGTTATTTGGATGTTTCGTAGTCCAGGGATCATTTGAAGGATACAGTATATTATGTAACCATTTTTAAATACAGTATACTAATGACATTTCAGATGTCGGTGGTTTTTCCAAATTGTTCTAAATTGATTCATACTCTTGTAAATCAGGTTCAAAGTTGGGGCTTTTTATCACCGAAAAATACAATACTTTGACGCCCTGTAACTCTGGAAGTATATATTTAAACGAAAATCTGACTCACCACCGACACAGATATTTGTTTCTAGATTGTGTCTTGAAAATTTCATAGATTTTCATAGCTTAATACTCAAAATATGACTGGACTACGTTTGTATGGGCGCTTTGACAACAGCATACCCTCTTAATGACTTTATTCGACCAGAAGAGTACAGAGCCTAAAGTCTGTTTCGCATATGATCCCTGGTAGCAAAAGGTCCAAATCATCATCATGCTATAAAACACATACTGCATAGCAAACCTAATTCTTTATTCTGTGTAATACTCCAGCTGGACAGTCGTCCGAGCGCACCAAATGTAATTGGCCAATGCAAATGTTTACGTCCGGTCGGCACACCGCACCGCAGTCGGACACGCCTACTTGCTTGTCTGTTCGTGCGTCTGCGACGAGTTCCATAGCTTATTAGTTGTAGAATTACCACATTTTTATACGTTTATTTCTTTATAAAATAATACAATTTTTACACATACATATTTAGATATTAATCGCCAAACTGTGGAACAGTTTGTTGGCGATAGGCGCTCTATATATTACTTATTCTAATGAACTCTATAAACTAAATGAATTCTATAAACTAAATCTTTTAATATCATATTTATCTATCTACTATTTTATCATTAAAGGTATCCAACAACCATGCCTTTTTCTTAAATTATCTTTTATTTTTACCCGCGACGGAACGGAGACAGTATATGCGTTTAGGGTGAGAGGATGTTTGTTTGTTTGTTTGTGTGTGTGTACATACAAACCAATGTTGCCACTTATCTCTAGAACGGTTTGACCGATTTACATACGGGTTTTTTCAGTCATCTTCGTATTGAAAATCATTGTAAAGGCGTGGCGTCAGATACCTTACTGTTCTCTCTCCGTAATAATTAGTGACACAGGGCCCAATATATTGCGTTCGAACATTTTTCCTGACACCATATATGTTGATACTTACTCGAATTAAAGTGACCAACATACTCGACGAGTCAGTAAACTGCAGCGACAATTCCCGTGTTTTTCCGAATCGAACGCTTTCCTAATTTTCTTGTATTTCGCGAACAACGCATCAGCTCGAAGAGCTGCTAGTGTATCAAGCAAATAATAATAAAAATAATAATAATATCTAACCTACAAATCTTGATTTGACAATGCAATGTGTGTATACTTTCTTTAGCGATCAATAACTCATCATTCAAATGATGTAGTAGTCTTGTACGAACATCCTGGGTGAGAAAAGAATCCTTTCAAGGCGCACCTCCATCAAAGTTTCATACAAAATTTCTGTTGCCATAATCTTTTAAAATATAATAGCTGGATTTGTGTAGTAACTATCTAGAAATAGGACATCAGATTGTGATGTCGCGAAATGAGTATCATTAACGTACAACTTCACAGTGAATCACAATTTACATTTTAAACACTTTATTTCGATATTGTTCAAAACGCCATCTATGAACCGTTAGCTGCGTAACTGCTATTGTAGCTAACTATAAAGTTTTATATTAATGATATTTATTTCGCGATATTATAATTTCGTCTCCTGTTTTTAGGTAATTACTTATCAAAGACAGCTATTCTATTTTAAAGGATTATGGCAACAGAAATTCAGTATGCAAGCTTTACCATCGGCGGACGCTGAGTGTGAACCAGTGAAGTGAAGTACACGTCTAGAATCGAGCCTGCAATTTAAAGATTCAGAATTATCAAGAAAAATTTATAATATAATATAAGAGTTACACTTTTTCGAGGTTTTAATCATTTTTCAACCGACTTCAAAAAAGGAGGAGGTTCTCAATTCGACGCGTATGTTTTTTGTATGTGTGTTACGCGATAACTCCGCCAATAGCGAACCGATTTTTATAATTCTTTTTTTGTTTGTTTGGCAGAGGTTGTTCAGAGGTAGTCCCATATAAATTTTATCGAAATTGATTGATCGCTATTTGAGACAATCAACAAAAACCAAATTTTTAAGGCATTTGAAGTCGGTTTTTAGTTCTTTTTGAACGCGTTAATTACATATTTATACAAAGTCGAAAAACTGAAATGCCAGTCCGACATCTATATTTTATGGCAAAAGTTTGCCAAAATCGAGAGGCTATGTTGGTAAGACCACGTGGCCGCGTTCAAGGTTGCATTGTTTTGTAGCTGTCCCTATCCGAGCCCTATCCTACCCGAGCGCGTACGGTGAGACAGCATACACTACGCGAAGTTATCCACCCGTTATTTGGATGTTTCGTAGTCCAGTGATATTGCACCGACACAGATATTTGTTTGTAGATTGTGTCTTGAAAATGTCATAGATTTTCATAGCTTAATACTCAAAATATGACTGGACTACGTTTGTATGGGCGCTTTGACAACAGCATACCCTCTTAATGAGGTTTGATACATTCTTTAGTATTATCATCAAGGACCTGACTTTGCAACGCCTAGCGCTGAAGGATACAGTATATTATGTAGCCATTTTTTCAATACAGTATATTAATAAAATTTTAGATGTCGGTGGTTTTTCCAAATTGTTCGAAATTGATTCATACTCTTGAAAAACAGGTTCAAAGTTGGGGCTTTTCATTACCGTAAAATACAATTCTTTGACGCCCTGTAACTCTGGAAGTATATATTTAAACAAAAATCTGACTCACCACCGACACAGATATTTGTTTCTAGATTGTGTCTTGAAAATTTCATAGATTTTCATAGCTTACTACTCAAAATATGACTGGACTACGTTTGTATGGGCGCTTTGACAACAGCATACCCTCTTAATGACTTTATTCGACCAGAAGAGTACTAGGTGTAGTGTCTTCTAAAATTGTTTATCTAAAAGCAATCCACGTTGTTGCATAAATAAAGATTTTGTATATATAGTCAGACAGAGAGACCCCAAATTCAAATAGCATGAAATATAGCTATTTTTACCTGTTTTGTTTATTCGTATTCACCCCTCACGTTACACGAGGGTGTGTTCGGAATATAAAGTAAAACGCGCAAGTGAAAAATGGCGGAGGTAACTTAAAGTTTCATAAAACTCTGTTCCTCGGGGAGTAACTTTGAAATGTAAATTATGTTTAATGGCATGTTTCTTGTTGTTCACGGTCAAAGGAAGATTTACTTAAAGGTAACACAGTTATGGTTTATTTTAAATGTTACATTTAATTCACAAGCATTTAAAATAAGGTAATTTACATTAAAATAATTATAGGTTTGAAGAAGAAAAATTGCACTTATTTTTAAACATTCACTTTCTATGTATAGTCGGTTAGGATCTTGAATAGTGTATGGCGTGAGTTGTTTAACGTTATCGCTCTCCTAATGCTTCCATACTAAATTTCTGTTGGCATAATCTTTTAAAATAGAAATAGGCTTTGATAAGTAATTAGTTAAAAATAGGAGACGAAATTATAGTGTCGCGAAATAAATATCAATAATTTTCAACTTTATTGTTAGCTACAATAGCAGTTACGCAGGTAATGGTTCATAGATGGCGTTTTGAACAATAATCGAAATAAAGTGTTTACAATGTAAATTGTGATTCACTGTGAAGTTGTATGTTAATGATACTCATTTCGCGACATCACAATCTGATGTACTATTTTTAGATAGTTACTACATAAGTATAGCTATTATATTTTAAAAGATTATGACAACAGAATTTTGTATGAAACTTTGATGGAGGTGGATCGCCTTAAGTCTTCTGGCATTAATTGTCCAGAAAGATTTGGGTTCAAACATCTTGAGCACTTTTTTTGAACCCCACTGTTAGGCGCAATTCAAACAGGCCTTCGGATAGAAAAAAGAATAGGATTGACTCGTAGGTCCCAAAATGGAAACATTAAACGACGGATATTAAAATAACGTGAATTGATAAAGAAATGACCCGAAACCTACCGAACGACATAAATCAGTTTTAATTTCAATTAATTGATACAAATCAGATCATGTGCTCAGTTGAATACGTAATTTGAATGTACGAATTGACGCAGCGACGCTGAGGACTGTTAAAAGTTTTTGGCGAAATGAAAATCCATTGTTTGACAACAAATAGGTTTTAACCGACAATTGTCTTGTATTATATTTTTCACTGGATTGTCATTATTTGTATAAATAGTGAAATATTTTCGCCGTACAGCGAGGCAACATTGCCAGTGTAGGGCACCATGCCGCACGGACTAGCCTTAGACGAAGTGTTCACTTTGTAAATATACGTTTTTTGTTTATTATTGTATTTTTTTTATTATTGTATAAGTTTGAAATTGTTAATAGTGAACTCCATAAAACCAAGAAGAAAAAAAATAGTCAGATGAAAGCGTGTAAAGAACTATGAAAGCCATCAAAGAATTCCTATCATTTTCGTGTCATGAATGCCTACGCGGTGTGGTCTAGGATTGACAATTGTCTAACCCAAGTCATATTGTAGGTTTAAAAAATACCATAGGAAAATATTTAGGATTGGGCAAAATGTGATATTTATGTATAAACACCTTATTGTGACAAACATGTTGACAATGACAAATCTCTCCATGAAAAGTAAAAAAAAAGCAGCCAAGGGCGTGTCGGGCCTCGCACAGTGTAGGATTCCATAGTTCCCACTAACAATAAGTTCAAACGTCTAAATAAAAAGTAACTTTGAATTGAATTTGTACGAAATTTTAATTTCGACATCTCCAAGTATATGTTAGACTTTGGTCGACTATTTACTCGTTAACCTGTAAAAAGAAGGGAGGACGAAATCAAAAAAGCCGCTGGTCCAAAGTGGTGGCAAATAGCTCTAGACAGAGAGAAGTGGACGTTACTTGAGGAGGCCTTTACCCAACCTGGGGACCTTGCTAAATAAATAAGATGTATTAGTATAATAAGAAATCAAGCAGCAATGTAGCAGGATCAAAAATAAAAGCCTTTTTTATTTTATTTTATTTTAACCTGTAAAACTAATTGGGTCGTGATAGTTTTCCTTTTAAGTTCAGTGTACACACTACTACTGTGAATTTTTTCAGATTTTTAAAATTAACGGTTTTGAAGATAGTGATCACTTAAAATATTGCGGCTAGACCTTCAATATTTTCGAAAGATCTACTCAACGATACATCACACCATGGAGTAGACGTGAACAATATTTCATCCCCAAGTTATGTGTATGGGAGCCACCTTAAAAATATATTTTTCAAATTTTATTCTACCACAGTGTGATCAATATGTTCAGGTGTACCAAATTAAAGCTTTCTAGTAGTAAGTGTCTCTGAGCTAAGCCGCGTACGGACAGACGGACAGAGCAAAACTATGAGGGTTCCTTATTTGACTACGGAACCCTAAAATACGTGGCAATATACGAGAAACGCCTAACCAACCTTCTTATGAAGATGGTGTTTTAATGGTAGTTCAAATATACAAATAAACCTATCTGGTTGAACTTTTTAGAATTATTTTAAAAGAGAGATGTGAAATCGTGTAGGAATTAAAAACTCTAAAGCCTACCCCGTTCAAGTGAGACAATGTTTAGTGGTTTCTAAATACGCTGACACAGAAATTAATTACCACGAAGTGTCCATTTATTTTCAGGAGAACGAATAGGTTTTGTATTTCGAACGCGTATTTTGTTAGCTGAAATTAATTTGAGTTTTAAGCCGTATGTACATTGTACATACGTGAAATTTTCTCCACTCACGTCCTCAGTTGTAGATCCAGATTAAACATATGATCATGCCATGTCTTTCCATGGGTGTATTAAATTTGGAACTCATTGGTACGAGCCAAGATCGAACCCAGACCTCGATTGTTCAAGGACTGACGCTCTAACCAACTGAGCTACCATGGCTTTTCATGTAATATTACCCACATCTTATTGCGATCACTAAACCACCTGTCAAGCGTATGTAGCCTGTTGCGTATCTATTGTTAGTGCTCTCCTTAAAAAAAGATTATTTAGGTCTAACGCAAAACTTAGTCTGTTCCTGAGGTATGGGAGCGGTACGTGAGGGTCAAACGACGCCCGACTTAAGCAGTCATCAAGACGTAAAAAAATGAAAGTCATATTTCAGTCATCATTCAGAAACATAAATATTCATCGGTTTTTTTTTCAGTTAAGCTTTTTATTAGCTTTAGACTTCTGTCTGAGCCCGCTTCTATCGCACCATCGTATTATCACTTTAAAAATGGCGTGCGGTGCAGACAAGCAGAAGTCCTTGTATCAAAAATGGTATCGCATTGAATTCGGTAACTGCGGTTAGATTAAACAGTGTTAAATAATTAGTTCCCTTTATTTAATTACACGAGGGAGGGACCATGAATATTGAAGCTAGCAGGTAAGCAAAGATGGCGGCCGACGTTCAGCGTCCAATGTTACAATATTTATGTAAATACTGTGTAAGCGGCAGGTGCGCGCCCGCGCCGAACAGCCGTCTGTCCTTGCTTGATTTGCATAACTTTGTTGCCATTGCTGTTTGCAATAACTAGAGAGAACATTCAATTAAACAAGTAGTAAGCGGCTTTTAGGCTATTCACTTGAATAACAACTCATTTCTTTCATCATCATCATCAACAGCCTTTATACATCCCCACTGCAGAGGTTCAGGCCTACTTCTACAGAGAGTGTAGGGGCTATGTCCACCACGCGAGACCAGTGTGGATTGGTAGACTTCACACACACTTTTGAATTTCTTCTCAGGAGTGTGCAGGTTTCCTCACGATGTTTTCCTTCGCCGAAAAGCCAATGGTAATGATTTTTATTGTTCGTTCATAAATTCCAAAATAACAAATTGGAACTTATTGGTACGAGCCAGGACTGAGCTACTTGTACTCATATCATTGCCAACCGAAAATAATATATAGCAAATAAATATGTGTTCCTAACCATACTAAACGACTGAGGTATCATTGATTTTCTCCACAAAATTGCAATGTATAAAATAGACAAGTAAATGCGTTCAAAAAGAACTGGAAACTAACTTCAATGTATTATTATTGACATATATTCGTTGGTTTTTGTACCTCTTTTTTATGTAATCGTTTATTGTATTTATTATATCGTACACGCCTAACTGCCCTCCTCTCTTCACTATTTCTCCTTGACCTAGGACTAATGTAAGAAATTTCTTTTAGAAATAAGCTGTTCCTTTTGTATATATTTTTCTGTTTTTTTGTTATGTAAATATTTTCCGTGTGCAATAAACTGTTCAAGTAAAAAATAAAATTTAATTGCCCTAAAAGTCTACTTTTACTGCGGCAAAATTAAGATTTATATCGTTTTCTAATGGATGCCGTTGTCAGAACTACACCACATTAAAATATGACTATTTGCATACCGACTTAGACATAACTTATCTTTATTTACTATTTTCATGTTTTTAACTATTTAAGTTAAGATTGTAGAAGTGAATAAAGAGTACTTCAAACAAACATAATTAATTAAATAAATATCCCTCCTAATAGGAATGAGTCTATGTGTTGAGTTACAGTAGTTTAGGTGCGAGATGTACCCTTGTAACAAGATGACCTGCCTTGTAGCACAGCTTTGAATATTATGACGAATAGTTTCACGGCGTCAGCTCTACTGCTTAGCTAGCTAGCTGATGTTCTAGCGCTGTCTATTTACTCACCCTAGCCGCTGTTTCAGATAAACATATACACTGAAATGTACACATTTGGCGGTGTGCTGGTGCGGCGAAAACATATTGTGACATACAGTGTGTATATTTCATACGGGTGTATAATGTATCCAGATATAGTTTCCGATCCTACAAATCATATGTGAAAGCTATTTTGTTAAATAGGTTAATCATTAATGAGTTAGTCATTTTTTAAGTACAACCGAGCAGCAATGTATTGCGTCCAAATCGACTTGACGAATAAACGGTTTATTGAACTGTCATGATATGACGTGTAATAATTAACGCGTTCAAACAGAACTAAAAACCAACTTTAATTGCCTTAAAAATTTGTTTTTTGTTGATTGTCTCAAAGAGAGATCAATCAATTTTGATAAAAATTTTATGAGACTACCTCTTAGGTATGTTTTACCAAACAAACAAAAAAACACTATTGGCGGAGTTATCGCGTAACACACATAAAAAAATACGCGGCGAATTAAGAATCTCCTTCTTTTTTGTAAAGTCCACTTTTCTTCTTTTCAACCGAAAAGAAGAACTGTCAATCAGTCGATAGCTTTAGATGTAATGAATACATTGCGTGACCAATTATTTTGCATGAAAACCAAAAATACACAATTAATTAACAAAATTTATGTAAATTTAGGACCAAGACTAATTGCCAACAAAATATACGCCCTTATAAAATATACAAGCTGTATTTTAAATACACATTAGGCGTGAAATTTACTTGATCGTCTGAAAGGAGCGCTGTTTCCTTTGTGGTGCAGGCTGGTACGGATGGGTGGCTTCGTTGGTAGAAATAAAACGCGTCTGTCTCTGTGGCTATGTATATTGGAAGTGAATTCACCCGGCGTTCATTACAATATCTAGTCCGCCGGGGTAGTGTAAACAAACCGCGAGATGTCGCTTCGGTGCGGTGGTTGTAGCGAGGTGGCGCCGGCAGACGCGATGCCGCTTCGTATAAAACAGAGAGGGCGCTGTCGTAGACATGCTACCACCCCGACAGTATGTCAAGTTATTTGGGGAAATAAAAACTACACTATGGAAGTGTTTTTATTATGTGGGATTACAGACACTCTCTTAAATTTATAGACGTACAATAGTAGGTAGACTAGGGAGAAATAATTATGAATATAATACAAGTGCAAATATGGGGAATATGTGAATTGACGTTTGCAAACTATACTAAACGAGAGTAGGTATATATTAATTGTCTAGCATTGTTATGGGTAATGGGCAAATGTTATTAAATGCTCGCTTAATATTGCCGTTCGTAGTTCTAATGGTGACGACTCTCGTAGCTTGGTCCTGTCCGCTATGAACTTCTATGATGCGTCCCAGGCGCCACAGACATGGCGGGAGGCGGCCGTCCCTGACCACGACGAGCGTTCCGGCACGAAGACCACGACCCTTTGAACTTCTCCACTTCGTCCTGGATTGTAAATGGCCGATGTAGTCCCTGGACCATCGCAGCCAGAAGTCCTGTTGAAGCTGTTGCAGTTGTTGATAGTGCGTCAACCTGTTCATAGGTACATCCTTGTAATCATAGTCAGGCAGGGAGGTTATCGTCCTACCGATCAGAAAGTGGGCTGGCGTGAGGATGGAAATATCATCAGAGTCTGAGCTAGGTATTGGACATAGGGGACGGGAGTTCAGAATTCCTTCTACCTGTACGAGAACCGTACTAAACTCTTCATAGGTTAATAGAGCCTGACCGAGAACCCTCTTTAAGTGAAATTTACAGCTTTTGACTGCTGCTTCATGTAAACCGCCCATATGGGGCGTGTACGCGGGTAAGAATTTCCACTCAATTCCTTCGTTAGCACAAGAAGTTATTATCGCATGGGAATGCTGATTTAAAAATTCATAAAGGCTAGCAATTTCGTTATTAGCTCCGTGAAATGTGGTAGCGTTGTCGCTTACCATTTTTTGAGGTTTACCTCGCCTGGCTACGAACCTCCGCAAAGCAGACAGGAACGCCTGCGATTCTAAACCTGAAACCAACTCTATGTGAATTGCCTTCGTCACATAACAAACAAAAATAGCTATGTAGCACTTTGAAGACTTGTAACCACGTCCCCTCCTATCTCTTATCAAAAATGGGCCTGCATAATCAACGCTCGTTGTAAAGAAAGGTGGTGACGGTGTCACTCTGGATGATGGTAAATCCCCCATGACAGGGATATGAGATTTTGGTTTGGCTCTGAAGCACCTCACACATTCATGTACTATCTTGTTAGCTATTGTCTTGCCGTGAATCGGCCAGAACTTCTCACGAACTGAGGACAGCAATAACTGCGGTCCCGCATGCATTAGGCGCTCGTGTTCACCCTGCATAATTAGCTTAGTAAGTATATGATTGTTTGGTAAGATAACAGGGTGTTTTTTATCATGTGTGTAATTAGAAAGTCCTAAACGTCCTCCTACACGTAAAAGCCCCTTATCCAAGAAGGGTCTCAGGCATAATATACTTGAGGTTTGGTGAATTGGTTTATTATTTTGTAACAATTTATATTCACTTGTAAACATTTCCATCTGTGCATACAGGATAAGTTTAAACAGAGCCGTATTCAACTCCAGTACTGACAGTGGCCCGTTCCGTTTACAAGTTGTTGGGTTTGAGTTTGAAATAAATCTAAGGATGAACGCAAAAACTCGATTTAGTTTTTTAATGCTCGAATATTTTCGAAATAAATTCTTTATGAACTCGTTACTCTGTAAGTCTAAATTAACGTTACAAAGTGTTTCATTATTTAATTCATGTGTTGGAACTTCAGTTGCGGGCTTTGTGTGTGACGGCCACTCTGACTTGTCCTTTGACAGCCACGACGGTCCATCCCACCACAAACTACAGTTGGCTAATTTATCAGCTGGTACCCCGCGAGTTAGCAGGTCAGCTGGATTTTCACTAGAAGGAACCCAGTGCCAGTCTTGAATATTTGTTAAACTCTTAATTTGAGAAACTCGATTGTTTACGAAGCAGTTAAGCTTTGATGTTGATGAATTTATCCAGGAGATCACTACATTTGAATCTGACCACATAAATGTACCTTCAAATGTACACTTAAGTGTATCCTTTACTTTATTGTACAACTCGGCAAGTAACAAAGCAGCCCGTAATTCTAAGCGTGGTATAGTTTCCGAGCGAGCGATCCTAGACCTTGCACACAACAAGTTAACTGAAATATTACCGCTTCTATTTTTAGAACGCAGGTAAATTGCGGTTCCATAAGCCTTCAGAGAACTATCACAGAAGCAATGAAGTTCCAATGTAACGTAATCACTGATTAAAACACATCTTGGTATTGTTATTGATTTGAGTAGAAATAACTTATTATAGAAACACATCCATTCATGTTTTAAATGAGTGGGTAATTGATCGTCCCACTGTGACTTGAGTTTCCATAGTTTTTGAATAAAGCATTTAGCAATAATTAGTACGGGACCTAATAAGCCCAGAGGGTCAAAAATGGACGAAGCGATCGACAGAACTTTTCTTTTTGTTAAAGACTTTGAAATGGTTTCCTCATTATTAAATCTTAAGTTCGAAAACATAAGGTTGTCATTCGCGTGACTCCAGACGAGGCCCAACACCTGTCGAGCGTCGTGACCTTGACCTAGTTCAGTGAATGGCATTGATGCGCGTGAGTTTGAGTCACTAATTACTGCCTTTAAAATGGCGGGAGAATTTGAATTCCACTTTCGTAAATGGAAGTTCGCTCCACGTAAGATGCGGTCTACTTGAACCGCTGTTTCGGTTAAAATATGTTCGTTGTCTCCACCGTCTAAGTAATCGTCGATATAAAAACTGTTAGCTATCGCCGATGTTGCTAAGGGAAATTGATCCTTATTTTCATTAACCAACTGTGATAAGCATCGTGTAGCTATATAGGGTGCGCATTTTAGACCAAAACTTAAAGTGGTTAATGCGTAAGTTTTTAATGGTTCGTTAACATTTTCGCGCCATAGTATACATTGTAAATTATGTTGGTTGGGATTTAAGTATATTCTGCGATACATTTTTTCAATATCCGCATTCACTACATATTTGTGCTTTCGGAATCGAATTAAAATACTAAACAAGTCATCCTGATTTATTGTACCTTTGTATTGTATGTCGTTTAATGATTTGCCTGAACTAGTTTTGCAGGAGGCATCAAAAACAACTCTAAGGGGTGTTGTAGTTTTTTGAGGGGTTAAAACGGCATGGTGAGGCAAATAGTTGCAATCGCTTGTAGCTGTAGTTTCTATCATGTGACCTGATTGTTTAAGATCATTCATGACGTTAACATACTTTTCTTTAAACTGGGGCTTATTTGAAAACTTTGACTCTAGTGCCCTAAATCTTTTGTAGGCTACGGGGCGTGACTGACCAAGAGATTCAGGTGATGCCTTTAATGGAATGCTCACCACGAAATTACCATCAGAATTTCTCTCGTGTTCATCGAATATTTTCTCACACTGTGTTTCATCATCATATGACAGTTTCGATGGTTTACATTCACCCATGTGCCATATGTCATGTAACTGTTGGTTAATGACAAAATTACATCGTACTGTATTTGACGGTTGTGAACCCGTTAGTGCCCCAGACACAACCCATCCTAACCTAGTTTTTTGTAGTATCGGTAGTCCGTCACCAAGTCGATGTTGACCGATACACATAAGCTCGTAAAATATTTCTGCTCCGATCAACATATCCACCTCGCCCGGCTCGTAAAATAATTCATCCGCTAGCTGATAACGCGAAGGAATGTTTATCTGTTGAACGACTGTCGCGTGCGAAGGCAACTTACAAATGTTTGGTACAATAAAACAGGATAACATTTTTGCATAAGCACTATTCTTGGACTGAATATTCAAGTTACATCGTTTTTCAATTTTTGTGAGGCTGTCGTTGAATCGTACAACATTAATATCTACGTTTTCCGCAGGTAAATGTAACTTGTTAAATGCATTTTCCGTTATGTAGCTGGATTGGGATGCCGAATCCAGCAAAACTCGCAAAGAGTGTAATTTGTTATTGTTGCCGCGGACGTTGACCCTTGCCGTCGACAAAATAACTGATTTGTGAGAACCCTGTTGCATTGTACATGTATTGACCACCTGTGTCTCGTCGGTATTGGGATTGTAATTTGCATCATCACTCATCGTCAGTGCCTTGGGTTGGTAAACATTACTGTTTGAGGATTTTATGTGTAATAGCGTATGGTGTTTTCCCTTACATAATTTGCAATGGCTTGAACGGCAGTTTTGTGTAGTGTGATTAGGACTTAGGCAATTTTGACAAAGCCCTAACCGTTTCACAGCTCTGATACGTGTGGGTGCATTCAGATCCAGAAATCTTTGACATTGGTTTATGAAATGGACCCCTTTGCAGTTTGGACACTGATATTTAAAATGATTTGATGTTACCTTGGACTGTGATGAGGAGGGGGACGTGGTTACCATAGCCTTCCTGACGTGCGCTTCTGGACGCTCGGCTGATGGCTCCAGCTCCAGTGTTTCCAGAAGATCTGCCTGCGACCTCAGGAACGTTTTGAAAGTCTGTAACGAAGGCGTCTCCCTAGAGTGATTTGTTTCCTCCCATTTTCTTTGTAATTTTTTATCTAGTTTTGCTGATAAGAAAAATATAATTAACACGTCCCAATCCTCCGTTGACACATCAAGTGTCCGAAGCGTTCTTAAATGTTTTGAAATGTTATCGTTTAAACTGCGTAAAGCTGTAGATGAGGTTGGGACGTTCTCAATATGAAATAACGCCTTGAGATGGTTATTTACTAGAATGCGAGGGTTGTTATACCGCTCACACAACAGCTGCCAGGCGATAGCGTAACTATCGTCGGAGTACTCCAATGCACTAACAACTTCAAGTGCACCGTCCTTCAAACAACCCTTTAGGTATTTAAATTTTTGGATAGGCTTTAATCTGCTTTGATTAATTAAAGCGTCGAATGTATCACGGAATTCTATCCACTTTGTGATATCGCCACAGAATGTGGGTAGTGCAATGTCGGGATATTTTATTGAATCGCACTGTTCGGAATTGGGGGGTGGGTTGTTTGTTGTATTGTGCGTATCATTTGATCGCGACTCTTCTAAAAGCCTTTTCCCTAGGGAAACACACTGGTAATACGTGTCCTCAAAGCTTTCTCTTTCTAAAAGCTGTGCCTCTAAGTCGCAACTTTGGGTTTCAATTTTGTCTTGAATTGATTCAAATTCTAAAAGTACTAATTCTGCTCTACTTAGTCTCATTTCCAGTTCGATTAAAATCTCGCCTGAAGGTTCCGGGTCCAGATTCGTGACGTATTTTTTAAAGAGCGTTAATTTTCCCTTTATCACACCGCGTCTTTTGATAAATTCCTTAACGGCCTTACTTTCTACGCCAGTTTCCTCAGTATTAGCCATTATGAAGAGCCCAATAAAGTTCAAGTAGGTAGGTACAATAAATTCTGGGATGGGATAACGAAAGAAAGGAAATGCCAACACTTACGTGACCAGTAGATACGATACCACTTTTCCTTTTTTGCCTGCGCCCGCAGTTGACTCCGCTGAACTGGTGGTGCTGAACGGCACCACGTCCTTGGGCGTCTTGAATGAGCTAACGTCCTTGATTCCTGGTTGCACTATTGAGCAACAACTTGTTTCAAGGAGTGCGGCTGCGTGTCTTCTCCTATTGTCGGGGTCACCAATGTTTCCTTTGTGGTGCAGGCTGGTACGGATGGGTGGCTTCGTTGGTAGAAATAAAACGCGTCTGTCTCTGTGGCTATGTATATTGGAAGTGAATTCACCCGGCGTTCATTACAATATCTAGTCCGCCGGGGTAGTGTAAACAAACCGCGAGATGTCGCTTCGGTGCGGTGGTTGTAGCGAGGTGGCGCCGGCAGACGCGATGCCGCTTCGTATAAAACAGAGAGGGCGCTGTCGTAGACAAGCGCTCATTCAGATGCCTTGAGTAATGGCATTAAAACTGTTATTAAACCAAGACTATAAAAGCTACTAAATCAATATGCTTGCCAAGATTGGTGATTCATCGTCATCATCAGCCAGGATGCCATTGAGGAACTTGCACCCAGCGTCTCCCCGCGACCTTTACTAGGTAGTCGGTCCATCTAGTAGTTATTTAAAAGCAAATGGCGTTCGTTGTCAAATTGAGAGAAGACCGAATCAGCTGATGACCCCAGCGAAATTATTGTCCTCGTATTATAGTTTCTGGTTTATATTATCAAACCTAACAAATAGAAACATATAAAACCCTTCCTTTCATCAGGCATTACCAATTTTGGGCACAGTGGTGCGGCGGCAACGGCGCGCTGTAAAATATAAGAAATTTCCAATGTTATGTGCGGACGTGATGGTTGCCGAAACCCCAGGCACTGGCGGACAGAATCAGGTACTAGGCACTAGTTAAGGCGGTTACATGACCCACCCAGACACACACGAATTATCATACTACGAGTATTACGAGAAACTCTGACATTTGTAGATGCGGGAAAAATACATAATGTTTAGGATAATATTTGTGATAAGATAGACGTCGAAACACGATTCATTCGATTCGATTCGATGCGCGTTTTTCCACGGCAAAAGGCTTGTTGTTACTTATGGTTGTACTTATTAAGTATATTTATTAAAAATGACAATCAATACATACAAATTACTACCTACTTAAATTTAAGTGTATTTTTATCATCACCATCAGCCGGGAAACGTCCACTGCTGGACATAGGCCTCCCTCATGGTACGCCACATCGACCGGTCCCGAACCACCTGCATCCAGCGACTCCCTGCGACTCTAACCAGGTCGTCGGTCCATCTAGTAGGGGAACGGCCTGGTAGACGTTTCCCGGTACGTGGTCGCCACTCGAGAACCTTTACTCCCCACCGGTTATCGGTTCTTAGAGCGATGTGGCCTGCCCATTGCCACTTCAGCTCACTGACTCGTCGAGCTATGTCGGTGACCTTCGTTTGTCTACGGATTTCCACATTCCGGACCTTATCACGTAGATAAATTCCGAGCATAGCTCGTTCCATTGCTCGCTGAGTGACTTTGAGCTTGTTTATTCGGCCCACAGTAAAAGACCACGTTTTTACCACCATATTTTAGATTGTCGTAATTTAATAAATCCGATTACGCCCTTCGATACGATACACTTTAACATATGCACCTTAGGTACGCCCTTGAATTCAAACTATATTAATCTATTTAGTTTTTCTAATTTATTTCTAGTACTATACGTATAGTTAGAATAGGCAAGATGGACAAAGCGGACTCCGTGTGTCCGCCACTACAACGCCAGCCAATGCCGGGCTTACAGTCGAGCAATTTTCATAAAGGATATCGCGCGGGCTTCGTTGGAAATTAAGGCTGCGCTCTCGGCACCTGTTTACCGAAACATCTAGCCACAGTCAGCCTCCGTATGAATACAAAAAACCACGGTCAAACGATTATAACGTTCCGATATAACACTCAATATCTCCAACGTAGCAAACACACACATCCTCAGGTGGATGATGTGATAGGGCGGCGAAAATAAAAACTTGCATCACTTTAACTATTCAGATATTCAGCCATGAACAATTTTTGAATTGTGTTTGAATATTATTATAGGATACATTCTAAGTTATAATGTCAATAAATAATGACAATAAATGTCAACAAATATGTCACAGTGCACTGTGATGTTAAGAAAAACAAAATATCAAAAGTAAAAATCAAGACAAAGTCAATGAAATTATTTTCCGTCGCCGTTCATCACTTGTCTTCAATCGAGACTTACTTCACACTCTCTCACGCACACAACCCCTTCCCCATCTACACACCAACCCCTTCCCCCTTAACACACACACACACACACATGTCCTTGTATCGTAATTCATCTATTCATCATTCGTATAGTGCATCTTCCGTATCTTTCCCAAAAGCCACAAATTTGGTGGTAAAGTCTTATTTCGAACGCAACGCAATTCAGTTTGTTTCGCCTGCATGGCGTAGGATAGTCTAAAATCCCTTGGGTAATGCATGCTACTTAAGTATTAAACAAACAGCGTTAAAAAACCATTAATTTGCTGCAATAAATAAAAAATACTGTCAAATACAAAACGGAGACGGAACAATCTAAACCCGGTAAATGCGAACCTGATTTTGCCTCACATTTAAACAATTTCGAACATAAAACTCTGTAATAATTCATAATTCATAAGACAAGAAAACCATAGGTAAGCAGCAAGTCGAGTTTATTCTTTTACGTAAATATTTCGTAACGCACCGTTTCCATTTATGATTTACCTGACTCGTGGGTTTTTATAACACCGTGCGGCGGATTGGGTGCCGCGCAGGAAAATTAAATTTGCATATCGCAAACAGGTTGAATTGTGCTCGGAGTATTTCTTCGTTTCCGGCGATAGGGGATCGTGAAATGTGCCTGTCGATTGTATGTCGTTTTCGGTATACAAATATTTAGAAACAAATGTCAATTCAATTCGTTTATTGCTGCTATGGGTTTTACAAATTTTACAGTGGCGACTGCTGCGTTTATGGAAAATATTTTGTGTTTAATTTTAAGCTCCGCCATTTTTCGTCCATTAAATTATTTTTATTACCTAGATTAAAATATGAATATTAAATTAATACTCGTTTTAAGGGTTCCGTACCTTAAAAGGAAAAAACAAACACACAAACAAACATTCTCTCACCCTAAACGCATACACTGTCTCCGTTCCGTCGCGGGTAAAAAGAAATTCTTATAGGATCACTTTGTTGTCAGTCTGTCTGTGAAGACCTTTTTCTCAGGAACTCGAAGAGGTATCGACTTTAAGTTAATTCTAGATACTCAAGTCTGCAGTCTCTTGGTGCTGTGAAAAAAATCAAACATATAGGACAACTCAATAAAAAGATGACGATGATGAGATGGCTGCTTAAGGCATATTTTAAGAAATTTTGTCATAGAGAATGCAAGGGAACCAAAATCTATATTTTCCGTTGATGTAGAATCCAGAAATTTGTCAAGAAGCAAGGTCTTACAGCACAACCATAGGAATAAATCTGAAAACCGGGATTTTATAATTGTAACGTAGTACAATTAACTTTTAAATGTTTACAAACTTAACTTTGCAGTTGAGAGATATGCATTGGGAATGTAATTTAACTGCGAAGTAAAGTTAGTTCTTACATCAGATTCAAATTTTCGTTAGAGCAGGATTTTCAGTACCGTTTTTTTATAACAATTACCAGTTATTCCATTCGGGTGTACCGACACTATTCTAGCGAACGGAGTATAGTGTAGATCTGTAGTTAGGAACCGTAGCATATATCCAGTCCAAGATCTGTGTAACTTGTCTGTTCAGTATAAATTGGATACTAATTGAAATAGAACCAATACAGAGCTTGTTGCGAGCTCGTTAGACAGACAAGACACTCTGGGAACTCGTTAGCGGCTCGGGGGGTGCCTTTAGAATTCCTAGTAATTTACCTAACTTTATCTATATGCTTAGTTGGGTGGAAGCTATGGTTTCTCTACATGTTATTTCATATCATCATCAGCCAGGAAACGACCACTGCTGGACATAGACCCATCCCGAGCCACCTGCATCTAGTAACTCCCCGCGACCTTAACCAGGACATCGGTCCATTCGAGTAGGGGGACGGCCCGGTAGACGTTTCCCGGTACGTGGTCGCCACTCGAGAACCTTTACTCCCTGCCGGTTATCAGTTCTTCGAGCTATGTGGCCTGCCCATTTTCATTTCAGCTCACTGACTCGTCGAGCTATGTCGGTGACCGTCGTTCGTCTACGGATTTGGTCATTCCGGATTTTATCACATAGAGAAATTCCGAGCATAGCTCGTTCCATTGCTCGCTGAGTGACTTTGATCTTGTTTATTCGGCCCACAGTAAAGGACCACGTTTCGGTTCCGTATGTCATCACTGGCAACACGCACTGATTAAAGACTTTTGTCTTTAGACGCTGAGGTATTTTGGACGACAAGATATGCCGTAACTTCCAGAACGCTGCCACAAAAACAGATATCGTGAAGGTGCTTGACAGGGTCAGTGGAAACCACAGTTTGTAACAAGAGTTCACATCAGTCGGTTCCAAGTAAATTGCGCGTATAAATTTTCTATTAATAAACGCGTTTGGTCCGAGCAGCCGAAATAAAATGTTAATATATTCAACCAATAAGTCTTGCGGCGCCAACAGCCCTTAACGAGTAGCGCGGAGACCTTCATTTTTCCTTCCAATTTACTGTTATAAATAGACCCGACTGTTACTTGTTTATACGTTGTTTTCCTTTCGTGAAACGTTTCTAATTTCTTTTTTGGAAGTTTCTTAGTAACTTTGTAATCTAATCAAATGGTATCTCTGATTGGAATGGAGATATTGTAGCCAAGTGTCGTCGAAGGGGGCACACCGAGAGCTTACGAGTCCAGTTACAATTAAGAGGGTATGCTGATGACAAAGCGCCCATACAAACGTAGTCCAGTCATATTTTGAGTACTAAGCTATGAAAATCTATGAAATTTTCAAGACACAATCTAGAAACAAATATCTGTGTCGGTGGTGAGTCAGATTTTCGTTTAAATATATACTTCCAGAGTTACAGGGCGTCAAAGAATTGTATTTTACGGTAGTAAAAAGCCCCAACTTTGAACCTGATTTACAAGAGTATGAATCAATTTAGAACAATTTGGAAAAACCACCGACATCTGAAATTTCATTATTATACTGTATTTAAAAAATGGTTACATAATATACTGTATCCTTCAAATGATCCCTGGACTACGAAACATCCAAATAACGGGTGGATAACTTCGCGAAGTGTATGCTGTCTCACCGTACGCGCTCGGGTAGGATAGGGCTCGGAGAGGGACAGCTACAAAACAATGTAACCTTGATCGCGGCCACGTGGTCTTACCAACATAGCCTCGAATTGCATTCGTTTTTAATGGAAGCTATTAACTCATTTTGAAAACTTCGGAGATGGAAAGGGGTTTTGCAAAGAAAATAAATAAATGTGTTTTAGAATTACAAAACTATTTAATACGATACTACAATTCACCTACGGACTCTTCTTGAAATTTTGACCGCCTTATTTATGCCACTTTTAAAATAAATATATTTTTTTACAATTATTTCACTTAGAATTGTCATCATGGTTGCAGGAACAGTGCTTATAAAATGTTTCGCAATATTTAAACAGACTACAATGTAACTAGACTTAACATTTGCACGTCGACATGTTCCACAGAATACGATTACTTTACACTCATACTAGCTTCTGCCCGCGGCTTCGCCCGCGTGGACTTTATTTTTCGCATTAAAAAGTAGCCTATGTCCTTTCTCAGGGTCTAAAGATTGTCTGTGCCAAATTTCATCAAAATCGGTTGAGAGGTTTAAGCCGGAAAGCGTAACAGACAGACAGAGTTACTTTCGCATTTATAATATTAAAATTAAAATAAGTAGGGATTAAGATCTTTTTAAATTTGTATTCTAGCAAATAAATCTTTCTTTCTTTCTTACGACGCCATGGTCACTATTTTCCATAACTGTTTATAATTTCAAGTCTATAGCATTAGTAGTTGTTGAGACAATCGGTTGTGACAGATGGACGGACAGATACACATACACCAGAGTTTACGTTTACGGTTTTTATAGGATGTTCCTTAAAAAACAATGTTTGCTTGTTTGTCTGTTTGCTACAATGGAAGTACCACAAGAGTTTTACATTAATTCGTGTTCCATAACGAAAACGTTGGAAGTTAAACTGATTTGCATCAAAAAGGGATAAGTTTGGAAACTGTTCGGAAAGTTAGTAAATTAAAATTAAGATTTAATGTGTTTGTGGACTTGGGGGCCAACTTTACTTCTGTTTGGATGTTGGGAAATAATGTTTTGTTCCTTTTTAATAATTCTACTCGTATTATTATTACCATCAACAAAATCTGCATTCAGAACCATATAGATAGATATATAGTGAATCTTACCATGAAATAAAGTTCATTTTCCTAACCGCAATCAAAGAGAAAAATATTGGGGAAATCAATAAATCCTTTGATAAACAAACTTAGTTATGCGGTTGGGAAAATGAACATTATTTGATGGCGAGATTCACTATATATATCTTTATCAACATATATTACTCATGATAAGTAAAAAAACTATGCTGCAAAGAAAATTACAAAAATATGTATTATAAACAACAAAGCCCTGACACCACTTGACATGTGACTCTTCTTTGAAATCTCAAGCCTCCTGTTGTATCCTGTTGTTCGTATGTTCACAAAGGTTATAGAATTTAAGACGGATAAAGGTGTTGTGTTCTTCTAGCGAATACAAGCCATACCAATACCGGAAAACGTGTATCGAGACGTCCACTTACTAGATGGATTGACGACCTAGTTAAAATCTTTGGACGCTGGACCTTACCATCGAGGGGGCTTTGACCAGCAGTGGATGTTTCCCGGCTGATGATGATGATGAAAGGTGTTGTGACCCGCTGTCCATCCACTGGAAGACATTCTAAAGCCGAGACAACACGGAGCTGTTCTGAAAGAGGCCGATGAAATAAATTCTCAAGTTTAGCTATTTATTCACGAACCGTCCAATAAATTTCACAATACAGTTTAAAGGTAAAAGTGCTCAGTCAGTAGTTGGATGCGGTACAGGACTTTTACGGAGTAAAACCCTTACTACGAGAAGCTTTCGGTACGACATCCCAATTTTAGAATACTTACCGAACTGTTATCATCATTATTGGCTGGAGAACGACTAGCGGCCGGATCCAATGCCAATGCGGAAGCCGTAGTAGCTTATTAAGACAGAGCGTTAGCCCTTGATAAATCGAGGTCTGGGTTCGATCCTGGCTAGAACTAAAGTGTTCTAATTTGTTATTTGAAATGTATGGAACCAACAAATTAAAAAAAATGAGAGGAAACCTGCACACTCCTGAGAAGAAATTCAAAGGTGTGTGTGAAGTCTGTCAATCTGCACTGGTCCCGCGTGGTGGACTATGTCCCATACACTCTCTGTAGGAGAGTAGGCCTGAGCCCCTGCAGTGGGGACATGTATAGGCTGTTAATTATGATGGGATACAATAAAAATTTTCCAACTGCAAAGTTAAGTTTGTTCTTCAATCAGACTTATCATTCACCGTTATGTCATTATTTTCAGTATTTTAATCATCATATTCTGTACCCCCTCTCGTACCAGTACCAGTCTCGAACTATTATCAGAAATCCGTGCTGTAATTGTACCGTTTCCCGTAGTAAGGGTCCAGGTGGAGGCATGGTTGCCAACGGCACAGCTGAGTTTGCATACCGCAAACGTGCAGGCGTGCACTGACCCAGACAACATGAAGAAGACAGACTGAGTCTGCTTTACAATAACCTTATTTTAGCCAGACATGTTGTAGACTCCGCTGACGGGGGCACGTGGAGAGAGCGAGACGAGCGCAGCGAAGATACCGTACATGAGACACCCGGATCTCTATTTTTGATTCGCTCGTGTGACATAGCTTCGTCGCACACGACTTAAGTCACGATCGACTACAAGTCACATGAAAACAAGTTTGACCGTTTTTTTGAATCATTCGCCTCAGGTGTGGCCAATATAACTTGCAATGTTTAATTTTGTCCGTTTCACGCAGAAAAATAAAACCGGTATTATCGCTACTGAAAAGTTACTTCAAATTTTAACAATTATATTTTTAATTAGTTAGTTATTGTTAGAAAATAGTAAAACTATAAATTGAAATCAACTATATTTTTGTAATTCGCTTGAATTGATAAAACCGGTAATTCATGCAAGGAAAACGGAACGCAAAGTTCATAGAACAGTTCCTACTGTCAATGTCAATAAGTGGTAATGTCAGTGTTCGACGATGACGTTTAGTCTATCGCTCGCCTCCGCAAAGAGTGGTCCCGACCACTCATTGCAGAGCGATTCAAAAATACCAAATTTCATAAGTCGAACGAAAATCAGTAGAAATCGAGCGCTCGCGGCGCGTAGAGCGAATCAAAAACAGAGCCCGTAGACGGAGACTTGCACCGGGTGGCGAACAGTTTTAGGCATACAAAACATAATAAACAATATGAGTATGTTTTTACCCCATCTATCGTAGCCAAGATGGCTACGCAGTTTGATTTACCATCCCTACAAGGTTCGATTTACCGGTCACCAGTACTAATTTTTTTCTGTTGTAATAAAAACAGATTGCTAAATAAAGGCTTTAAAAACTGTATAGTGATCATAACATCATTACCTTGTAGTTTACACATTGTAAACTCGAGTTCGCACTGGTACATTTATTGTTATGCTTTTTTTCTACATTATCTTCTTTAATATATACTTTTTTGTTTTGTTTATGTACATGAATGTAGGTCTAATTACAGTATATTTATTTTTTGAAAGCTCCAGTGTGCGTGCCGGGAGAAATCTCTTGTTAGGGATAGTCCACTCTAATTGTACAATTTAAGTTATAATTGACTTTGTTATTATTATTATGTGCAATAAACAATAAAAATTGCCATTGTTCAATTTAGCGCTGCTTATTCTGCCGAATTTTTCTGCTGACTCATTCTGCCGACTTCTGCCGACTTATTCTTCCGAAAACATGGGGCAAAACGAAAACGGTAGATTTAAGTGTAGTTTGAGCTCACACTCCGCAAAACGATGTATGTCAAGATTTGCAATTTGCCTAGTGATCTGACGGTCTATAGAGTCAGATGTACTGCGAGTGTTGGACTGACGAAAGTACTGTCTGCATTTCTCCTAAAGTCTGCCTGTAGTCCTAACTAGGTAATAAAATCCGTGGTCACCGACCGTGGACAGTACTTTACGTCACCGAGCCAGTTTCAGATAAGTAAATGTGGTTCATGAACTTATCCTTCATTATGAGGATACTGGATTTTTACTATTCTTTATTACACATACTATTACAGTAGAGAAAATAAAAATAAAACTGTATTTTAATTTCAAACGACACCTACACAGGTGGATAATAATTAAAAGTAAATTTTTAAAAACCCAACTTCGTAATTTTATTTTATTTTTTACTTCAGTAACTTAGTAGTACTTCTCTCTTACAGTAAATATGAATCCAGGCCTCCGTGACATACATATATACAAACTCTCGAAAAACATAACCATCTCTCTGGCGCAGTTGGGTAAAAAGAAAAAATATTTAATTTTTAAAATGAGAATGAAAAATATCTGACGAAACTAAAGATAAAATCACAACAAAGAATATTGACAATTATGAAAGCACGAAAATTTTAGTAATTTAATTAGAAAAAAATATCGCCGCTGTTCACACTAAAAATTAGCACTGGGTAAGTGGTACCTGTTTCAACGACCTCTACTTTAATCACGATTTTCGGTACCATTACTACAGAGTTCGTATAGCGTGAGAAACATTTATCACACCCGGACCGTAGATTAACTAGTAATTACCCTGGATTTTACTACCAATTATTATTCCAACCATTTCATTATTTGGGGACGTTTTATACGAAACAAATCACTCGTATCAGCGGGTTGCGTGCGTTTTATTTGTCCACCGTAGCGTAGCGTAGGCGAGGCGAGAGCGATACCGGAATTATCTGGAATGACGGGTTTCCTTTTCATTTGGCATCCTAATTAATGTTCTTGAATGTCAGTGTAATCTAAAGAACTTCCAGAAAAAGATCTGGAATTCGCGTGGTCGCTATAGACCCTCTCGCTCTAACCATATACGTCGTGCCATGAGGAAAGAATGAAAGGCAATTTTGATAATTTCCCACTGCTACTTCAAACTCAGATATTTGAATTGAAATATAAATCTGCTATTCATATGTACATCAAGGTAGAGTATAATAATTTTGGAGTTAAATGAGGTTAAACAGTGGAAACAGTGTAATTGTGTATGCTTTACAGCCTTACCAATACCAATAAGTTACCTTAAACTCACGTCTACCAGACAGACGGTCGTAGGATATGGTAAATCTAGACTCTACAAGTATAAATGCGTTCAAAAAGAACTAGAAACCAACTGCAATTGCCCTAAAAGTCTACTTTTACTAAGGCAAATTTAAAATTTATATCGTTTTCTCATGGATGCCGTTGTCAGAACTGGGCCAAATTGAAATGGAAACACACGAGAAGCACCACCTTTCAAATAAAAAAGAATCATCCAAATCGGTTCACCTAGTCAAAAGTTATGAGGTAACAAACATAAAAAACATACCCGTCGAATTAATAACCTCCTTTTTTGAAGTGGGTTAAAAATAATCCAGTCATGTACCCATACGTGATAAAACAATCCAAGCGTCTAAAAATGATTGCTATTTGAATTCCGGATCCAATTCAGTAGTTTCCCGACCAATTTTGGATACCGCGATTGGATGCTCTACCCACTCGCCTACCCGCATCCGCCTTAAAATATTCACTAAATACCCACTCCACTCTCGAACAAATACCAATGAAATGCCGGCTGTAAAATAAAAGAGATAAAGCCCTAAATTAATAAATAAGTTGATCATTGTGTTTATCAGGGCTTCGGGGGAGCCCTCAAGGGTCGTTTCAAGGAAAAGGTTTGCCTCAGTGGGCCGATCAGGAAAATTTGAGGTGTAGGGAAATTCACTTCCATTCTTAAGTAGGTAAACTTTATTAGGCTGGTGAGGATTTAAATGGAGTTAGGTTATTTCCGGGGCTTCTGCGAATTGAATTTTTCCTGCTGCTAAGCCCATATTTATTCTGGGTCGGGTAACCTCCTTTGTTTAGTTTTCGTAGAAATGAACCTTGCCGGATTTCGGTTTGAATAGGATTATCACTGCAAGCTTTCTGCCCACGAATGAGCTGAGTTCAAAAATCATCTAACAGCATTAGGCAACTTTTTTCGCCGCATTATTAACGGCGTAAAAGTTGCCTATTTCGCTCTGCTGCCACAAAGTAAACTGGAATAAGTACGATCCAATCCGTAAGTTACAAGATATCTCACTAATGAGATAAAAATCAGCTTCTAGAGGTCATATTAAAATGAAACATACACCTGATTTGGTTTGAAGTTTTGAATGTAGACATCTAGACATACAACTGTAAAAAATTCATCCGATTTTGTGCAATAGTTTTTGCGGGATGCGCGTACTAACATAAAGAAGTTAAAGAAAGAAAGTTTTGGTTTTAATTGCTCTTATAAAACTTCTCATATAAAAAAACGGCTAAGTGCGAGTCGCACGAGCGCACTGAGGGTTCTGTACAAATTCCGAATAATTAACATACATAAAAATCATACTCTAACGAATAATATATGAGTCCGATTGAAGAACCAACTTTACTTTGCGGTTACATTACATACCAATGTATGGCCTTCAATTACAAAGTTAAGTTTGTAAACATAAAATATATATTTTTCATGTGTTATTATTAAAAAATCCTGGTTTTCAGATTTATTCATATGGTTGTCAAATTTTAGGATTCTAAGTCAACGGGAAATACCCTAAGTTTGGATTGCATTGAATTTTGTATGGAAATTGTCTAAAATACAGGTATCTACAGTCCCAAAAGTTTCTTTTTTCACAGAACCAAGGGACGGCAGACTTTAGTATTCGATATAAATATCAGCTTGATATCTCTACGCGTTCCTGAGAAAAAGGGTCTTGACAGACAGACAAACGGACAACAAAGTCGTCCTATAATGGTTCGTCTTTTCTTTTTGAGGAAAGGAACCCTTAAAATGACCTTTTTTAAACATAGCCAGTTAAAATTATATTATATACACACACATGCATCTATCGGTGTATGTAGTCAAACAATTTATTCATACAATAGTGTATGAATCCTCAACGTTCACTGAAGACCAGAGTTGCAGCAGATCTGGTCTGTTTTGCCTTAATCATTATGTCTTGACTTTGCTTGATCAAATAATTGAATCATGTATCAATAAAATAAGTAATGATTGCTATACTGGATAAATTTTGATTATCTATAATATTATAGATTTATTTTATTATTTATTTTGACATTAAATTTACTTTTTGACATTTATTTTATATAATTTTTGACATTTTAAATATTTTTGACGATCATTGTACACTCTGACATTTTTATATATATTTTTTTGTAATCTTGACATTGGTACAATGAAATAAATAATCTAATCTAATCTTGAAATTGGTAAATTTTTGTAGTCTTTTATTTGCAACTTCCTGAGTTGTACGAGGAAATGTGATATCAAAGAAAAATGAAACTGGAGCGAAAGATTCGTATAACTTTTTATCGTACCAAACAGGGGAGGGTAGTACTCGTATTGCTCAAACAAAAAACGATTCACTAAGTAGCCGTTAAAGTTTGAGGGAAACATTGGAGATAAAACAAAAAAGCGAGCATAGCAAGATGTTCGTGCCAACAAAACTATGCCGAATAACCCGGCTTCACTCGTTACACACTGGCAATAAACTATTCGTCCACTGTATACCTCTACTACCGATACACTCACTAGTTTTTCACTTTTTATACCCGCAGTGGAAAGCTCAAAATATCGTTTTAAAACTCGTAACGTTATCTACATACGTTATCACTTCTTTAAAGAAAAAAAGCATTTCGATTATACAAAATTCAAATAGCTTAATGCGTTTGTGAAATAAGTATCCTTAAGAGTCCATAGATAGAGTGACAGTGGCACCCTCATTCGCTCTTTTCTATATTTATCCGCAATAGTACAATAATTTCAGATACCAAGCCGAACTTATAGTAGTTATTGCTGGTTTACATTTTGTCGATACATCATGAATTGATATATTGATTGTGTGCAGTTACTATCAATAAAACAGTTAAAAGTGACCACTTTCTAATCTAAACATGAATCTATAATGTATCGATAAAGCGTAAGCCAGCAATGACTTCCAAAAGTCCGGCTTGGTTTTTGAAATTATTGTATAATTGCGGAGAAATGTAGAAAAGAGCGAATGAGGGCGCCACTGTCGCTCTATGGTCTCTTAAAAATATCTGATTTTCTTAATATTTTCTTATAAATTCCTAAATTATTGAAGAAAAAAGAATATTCCTTTGTTATGATTACCAAAAAATATATTCTAACCGTGCTTTTTGGATACTTTCTAACGAAATTTAGTGGACTGTTTTTACTTGTACCACGTGTGCCAAGCGTAGTGTGACCGAATTAAATTTGGAGCTAATTTGACGTTCCAGCTCCAATTAATGGACCAAGGACCTGGTCCATACAGAGATATAATATGTCAATACGTTCTTTTAGCTTAAAATTGTTTCGTCACCTAAAAGGGGTGTGAAAAAGAAATGTTACAAAATCTACAAAGGTAGGGGAAAATGTCAAAGTTTCTTACTTCCGACAAGAGTTTCAGATAAGCAAAACCTACTTGTTCCTTTCAAGGAGTGACTCGACTGATTTTCTAGATTTTCCTCGTGTAGTGTATTTGTTCTGTGTTCTTTGTCGCGTGTTCGCGTTGAATATTTTCCATAAGAGGCTTGAATAGTTGTTGCAATAAATCCCTATTCTACGGTTTTAGAAAAAAAGAAGATATTTTTGTTGATTACTTTCCCATACTATACCATGGGTGAAGTGGGAACGTCTTTACCACTCCACCCTATTTCTTTATTCTGTCTGTCTGGGAGTCTGGGGTCCCAAGATAGCTTTAGAGTCCATAGGAAGTCGATCAAGTCTAAATTCCATAAATAGTAATAATCTTTCTAGAATAAATACAATTAAAACATCACATATTAAATTAAATTTTAAATGTTATATTTTATAAAATTTTAAAAAAATGTTTACAGAAATGTCAAAACATATAAACAGGTCAAAATTACAAAATCCTTTACCGAAAACCTTTCTTATAAAATAGTTTTAGCTTTAGTTTTAATGCTATAAATGAGGAAGTAAATGTGACTCTGGAACGACTAAACAAATTAACCGATTATGATTTCTTTTATGGGTTTTGAAACGTGTTTTAACATCCAATATCCTGAGCTAGTCGCTCGAGAAAAAAGCTTCCACAATTTCCCCCCTTTTTTAAATGCCCAATGATATCAGTTGAATGCGATGTATAGGTGAATCGTTCCATTTACCTCCATCACGATGTTGATAGGCCTCTTTGCGATCGGAAACCGGCACTTAACCGATGCCCGATAAGTGGACCGTCCGGAAAAAGTCCGATCAATGCGCGGACATTTGGCAAAATCCGGACTTTTTGCTGGTAATTATGTCGATATGAGTGTTTATCTTCACGGTGGGAGTGGTTTGGCGCAAGTCTGATTTTATGTTCTTGCCACTTTTTTTATGCCCTGACAGAACTCTGTCGCCAGGCCGCGTATATTTTATAGATTTTTAATGTGTATTTTTTTACCTGGTGATGACGATGAGGCCAAAGGACCGAAGCGTGTGTTTTCTTATTCAAAATGTTTAAATTTATTTGTAGTATGTTTATGAATTAAGGCGTACCTCCATCAACTTTAGTACAACGTACAACTGCTATTGTAGCTAACTATAAAATTGTAAATTCATGACATTTATTTCGCGATATTATAATTTCGTCTCCTATTTCTAGGTAATTACTTACTAAAGCCAGCTATTCTATTTTAAAAGATTATGGCAACAGAAATTTAGTATGGAAGCATTAGGAGAGAGATAACGTTAAGTGTTTTTCTGATGCAATGCATTTACCATCCACAAAGAGTGGGTTCTCTATTTGAATTTAAAATAATGAAAAATGAGAACTCTTGTACATACTTAGAACTTACTTAGAACTTAAGACCAAATAGTTGTGTCTAGAGTTACAGGGATACTTGAAGGGTCGGAAAATGATATATGATTATTTTTTATCTACTTAAAACAGGAGGTTATTAATTCGACTGTATGTTGTGAATGTATGTTACGCGATAACTCCGCCAATTATGAATGGATTTTGATTATTTCTTATTTTTTTGGTAGGATATACTTCAGAAGTGGTCCTGTATAAATTTCATCGAAATTGCTTCACCACTTTTTGAGAAAATCACCAAAAATCAAATGTGTACCCAATTAATGCTACCTCTAAGGGTAACATTTTAGGGGATATATGCTGTATAATGTGATTTTTAGGGCAGTAAGTCACTTTCTAGTTCTTTTTGAACGCGCTTTTAATTATCCCATCAAATAAACCCGTTCATATTTTCCCATGCCATTGTCCATATGCTTACCATAGACATCTTCTGCGATCACTAAACCGTTTTCCAAGCGTGGTGATTATAACTAATCCCCTCATATAAATCTAGTTAATCGTGACGATCTATGAGGGTGGATCAGGCTTGTGGAACTGTTAAAAAAATGTTTGAAGCGGAATTTTTTTAATTCTCTTTTTATCTAAATCAAATGTTATATCTAATTCAAATATTGATATTTTTTAAATTGAGTTAATTTTTCTTTATCTTCGCCTTTACGAAATTATACAAAGTAAACATTCCTCGCTGTTTGTTTTATGAAAATTTTAATTAATAATTGTAGCAACATCCCTTCCACAAAAGTCCTTAAAAAGTCCATTTTAAATTAATTTTAAACTCAATGTAATCGATTTTTAAATGTTGAATTTACAATAACTTCTTTAATTTTATCCTTGCAATGTTTTAAATAGGTTCTGAATGAAATAGTCCTTTTTCTACAATGTAATTTCAACAAGGCATGCACTTGTCCTTAGCCTAATCTTATTGTAAGTGACGATTAGAACATTGGATGGAAAGTGTTCTCACCCAGAAGGCTCATTACTGGTCCAAAGAGGTTTATAATAATAATAATATATGTATATTGCGTTTTGGTAACATTTAACCCTAAAAAGGCAACCCTGTAACATTCTCGTAGTAGTACAAAAGGTAAGTTATGTCTGTAGTGTAGTAGTAAAATAATATAAAATAAAACACGAAGTATCGAGCCGCGGTGGTGGCAACACTGACGTTTGTATGTGACAAGTGTGATACTCGTAGATAGGTGTTCTGTGCCTGGATTTGTAATCGAAAAGATGTGATATTCTTGGCGCGAACTTGAATAATGGTGGTTGATTGCAATTTTTCGTAATTCGTTAATAATATTGTTATGTGTGTTTTTTGAGTTATAATAGTGTGATATAGTGCAAAAAGTGTCACGGACGGTGTTATAGTAACAATTACGCAAAAAGGGTCGAAAGGGTTTACCATGTCGAGTAAATTCGGCATATGGATTCTTTCGAATTATGTTGAAACCAAGGCTGGCCTTTGAAATTCTCGTCAAGAATCCAAAACAAGCGATAAAATGTATATGTTCATCATCAGCCGGGAAACGTCCACTGCTGAACATAGACCTCCCTCATGGTACGCCACATCGACCGGTCCCGAGCCACTTGCATCTAACGACTCCCTGCGACTCTAACCAGGTCGTCGGTCCATCTAGTAGGAGGACGGCCTGGTAGACGTTTCCCGGTACGTGGTCGCCACTCGAGAACCTTTACTCCCCACCGGTTATCGGTTCTTCGAGCGATGTGGCCCGCACATTGCCACTTCAGCTCACTGATTCGTCGAGCTATGTCGGTGACCTTCGTTCGTCTACGGATTTCCTCATTCCGGAACTTATCTCGTAGAGAAATTCCGAGCATAGCTCGTTCCATTGCTCGCCGAGTGACTTTGAGCTTGTTTATTCGGCCCACAGTAAAGGACCACGTTTCGGTTCCGTATGTCATCACTGGCAACACGCACTGATTAAAGACTTTTGTCTTTAGACGCTGAGGTATTTTGGCAGGTAAGATTCGTTAGGGGCTCAAAAAACATTTCTCTTTGCGAACACCGTTTTGCAAAAAGTCTCAAAGACCACTACATGGCCAAACGAACTCTGTGCACTCTAATTTCAATGCTGTACCAACCACTCTTGCTGGTTTTTTGTCCTTTGCGCTCTGTTTTAGCTGTGGTCCAAAAATCAACGCCGCGAACGGTCAACTGCTTACCTGATTGGGACGCTTTAATAATGCAGCTGACGAGGAAGGGAGACAGAGGGCCCCGTTAATTGCAAAGTTAATTAGTGCGAGGAAGACAAGGCGACATCAATCTCACCCGGTACAGGTAATTTGTCCGGAGGGACATTTAATTTGGTATCTTAATTTTGAGTTGTATTTTTGAAGCGAGCGTGTTTCCTGGCGATTGTATTACGTCAATGCATGTTGCAAGATTTTGGCTATAGGAAAGAAGGAAAGAAAGAAAGAAGAAAGAAAAAATTGGTTGCCTGTAAAGTCGGTATACGGGCGAAAGTTTTACGTGACAACGACTTTGAGTGGTAAAATAATTTTAATGTGAATATTCATTCAGGGACGCGTGCCTTTCACTTTTTATGTCTGTCTCTCTCGCTCTTAGGTGGGCTAACCATGCCCGAGTGGAAGGGACGCGTGCCTCTCACTCGCTCTCATTGTGAGCGCATAACGTGAGCGGAGCGTAACGCAGTTTCTTGAAGTGTCACCCGGCAAACCAATTTATAAGACGTTGTCACGTCAAAAAATATATATTTGCCAAGTACATAGTTTTTTACACGGTGTTTAGATAGTAATTTCAATTAGTTCGATGTACTTAACCTGTCCACAGGTGTGCAAATATTATAAACATATCTAATAAGGAATTTAATTGTTAAAAATTTGTTTACATAACATGTCAATTAGCACAATGTTAATTCACAGTCATGTCATTTTATGTCAAACTATAGAGATATAGGATATAGGACTAGATCATATGCTCTAATATTCAAGATGTTGCAAATTAATGCGCTGATTCTTGAATATATATAAAATTCTCCTGAAATTTCCTTTAGCAAATGCTAGCAAAAGCAACCGATATCATGAAATAATACTTTTCATTGAAAGACTTCAGAAATTATCCCTTGGGAACTATATGAGGGGATTAGTTATAATCACCACGCTTGGAAAACGGTTAAGTGATCGCAGAAGATGTCTATGGTAAGCATATGGACAATGGCATGGGAAAATATGAACGGGTTCTGTGTTGCCGACGCCGAACTTCTTAGAATAATTGTCTATGAAGCTTTTTATTCTTTTGTTTTTATACGTTTTAGCTTTTGTTTTTACAGTACATTCATGGAACCCAAAAATGGTGGTTTTATTTAATATATTTTACGCCCGTAAATAACATTGGTGTCAGAAGTGGGATATATTAAATAACATTGGTGTCAGAATTGGTGTATATTTGATGTGCTAGTGCAATATTGTGTTATAGTGCGCGGTAATAGTGCGTTTTAATAGTTTTGCAGTGTAATATGGTGCTAACTCGAAGCCAAACAGGCGAAGCCGCAAAAGTGGAGCGCCCAGGCGCTGTTGTAGAAGAGGCTCAAGCCTCAACTGCGGGACCTTCGGGTATCGCGGGGCCTATGGGCACAGTTGAAACGGCGGCCGCCGCCGGCGGCACGCCCTGTACGCCCGTCTCTTCTCGACCAGAATCCACAGCTAGTACTTCGTCTAGCACCATTGTAAAACAGCTTGCCGCTAAGGCGCGGCATGCGCGTCTCCTTGTAATAGCTGAAGAGGAGAAGGAGCGCGCTGCAGTTGCCGCTCGCACCGCCGAGCGCAAACGCGCCGTGGCGGAGCTAGAGCTGCAAGCGGAGCTTGCGGCCATTGAAGCCGCTTCTCGTGGAAGTCGCGCCTCCAGTCGAGCCAGGGTAGAGGATTGGTTAGACACGACACAAGTCATGTTTTCAGGTAACCACGGCGTGGAAATGAGCGAGCTAGCGTGCCCGCCATTACCATTGCCGTCTCCGCCCTCTGGCAGCGCCAATAAACACTCACTAAATAGAATAGGCACACAAACACAAACTTGTAACAAAAATAAAATACTAGATAGTGGTCAGGCTACACAAAATGAAGAACAAGACTTCAAGGCCACCCTCGTGCAAATCCTCAAGAAGCTAACGGACAATAAGGTTGGTGATTGTTCTAAATCCTTAGATTCGCGCTTGCCGCTGTTCGATGGGCGCGTCACTGAGTGGCTTCTCTTCCAAAAGTGCTACGAAGACTCAAAGGCGGCGTTCACTGCAGCAGGGAACTTAGCAAGGCTAAACGCTGCGCTTCGCGGCTCAGCACGTGAAACCGTTAGTAGTCTCATTATTTCTGCGCAAGATCCTGATCTCGTCATGATGGAGTTGCAGCGAAGGTTTGCACAACCAGAATTCATCATCATGCATGAAATAGCGTCGATACGTGCTCTACCCAAGCTACCCAATGAGGTTGGTAAAGAACTAAATATTTTCGCCTCTAAGGTTAGGAATTGCGTAGAGTCTATTAAACTGATGAAAAGAACAGAGTTTTTATCTTCACCAGAGCTCTACACTGCGGTGTTGGTAAAATTGACACCGTTGTTGAGAGCTCGATTTGTCGACTACGCAGCTCCTAAACTTAATAGTGGGAAAACCAAGATCGAGCTGATGGCAGAATATCTCTCTCAAGAGGTGAGTTTGCATCTGCAACTGGCTTTCATACCCGATTTGCATCTTGACAAACATAAATCAGACAAATGTGTCAAAATTCATTCTTTGAACGATGTCATTTTGAGTAAAGAGGTTGGTGACGAGGAGATTAAACATGTGAGTACGCAACGGTATTCCTCTATATTCCCAGGCAAAACAGCGACATCTTTTCGAAAGTCCTCGAACTCTGTAGCTACTGTATGCTCCCTTTGTAAAGATGGTTGTCATTTTCTGATTGACTGTAAGAAATTTCTAGTTCTGAGCGTTGACGACAGGTGGCAGTATGTAGTTAATAATAAAATATGTAGGAAATGCCTTAGGCCCGCCTCTCACAACGTGTATACATGTAGGCGCATGCCTTATTGCAAGGCTCCTAGTTGTCATCGAGCTCGTAGTCATCACACGCTTCTTCATCGAGAACCAGAATGTTCTAATCACTTTGACTCTACATGTGTCCCATCTTCGTCTGTAGCACAGCCGAGTACTTCATTGAAGAAAGATTTCCCTGATGTGTCAGTGGCACATTCTTTCCCAGACTGCTCGCAGCTGTTGCCGGTGGTACTTAAGGTGGTACCTATCACAGTATCTGGTCCTCTAGGTAGCGTGGCTACGTACGCGCTGCTGGATGACGGTTCCACGGCAACACTAATAGATGAAGAAGTCACAGCAGCTGTTGGTGCTCGGGGTCCTACTTCATCTATCAAGGTAAACTGCATAGGCGGTCTTTCAAAAGAATCTGAAATAAGTTTTGTCGATGTGACCGTAAAAGGTCAAAATAGTTCGGATTCACATGTGCTCAGAAATGCACGGGCTATTTCAAACCTGGGCATACGACCTCAGTCTATTTCTCTCGATGAAATTAAGGCTTTTACTCACTTGGCCGACATAGCACCTACGCTTTGTTACGAAAATGCAAAGCCTACAGTTTTGATCGGAGCCGATAACTGGCATCTTACGATTCCATTGTCAGTGCGTCGTGGTACTCGTCATCAACCGGTAGCAGTCGAAACTCTACTCGGTTGGGTCCTATTCGGTTACACTTCGAGTAAAACCGCTCCGGTCGACATTTTTAATCACGTAACAATGTCTCATAAAATTGAAAATTCTTTAGACGAACTTATAAAACAACATTACAGTCTGGACTCTATTGGCATTACGAAAAAAGACTTTCCCTCTGAAAACGACAAACGTGCGTTCAACATTTTGCAAAGAACTACATGTCGCTTAGATTCAGGTCGTTTTTCTACCGGTTTATTATGGTGTGCTGATAATTTGAATGTCCCGGATAGTTACAATTTAGCACTGTCGCGCTTTCGGTCTCTCGAAAGGAAGTTTGAAAAAGATCCAGTATACGCAAAATTATACCGCGATAACGTAAATAGCACTATTGAAAAGGGTTACGCTGAACTTTGTGATGCCCCACCGAATCCTGACGGTGTCAAATGGTATTTGCCGCACTTTGGTGTTATTCACCCTCAAAAAAAGAAGCTGCGGGTGGTACACGATGCCGCCGCCAGAGTTATGGGTGTTAGCCTTAACTCATTATTATTGGCCGGACCTGATCTATTGCAACCACTGCTGGGAATCCTAATGAGATTCAGGGAAGGTTTAGTGGCGCTTACAGCAGACATTAGGGAAATGTTTCCGCAGACCAGGATTAGGGTAGAGGATCGCGATGCGCAGAGATTTCTATGGCGTAATACATCAGAAGAGCCTCTGCGTGAATTTAGAATGTCCTCGATGATTTTTGGTGCTGTCTCAAGTCCCTTTACAGCAATTTACCTAAAAAATCTTAACGCTGAGGATCATAGGCATTTGTTCCCGCTGGCGGCTGAAGAGATCATCACTAACCACTACATGGATGATTATTTGGGTAGTCTAAATACTGTGGAGGAAGCAGCTCAGCTAGCTCACGACATTGTAGAGGTGCACTCTCGTGCTGGATTGGAGATGCGGTCGTGGGTCTCAAACTGCAAGCAAGCACTTTCACGGCTTTCCCCTGAAGCTCGGGCTCCCGAAGTTCGTGAAGTTTCTTTAGGGCCGTCCAGCGAGCGCGTTCGTGTTCTGGGTGTCACATGGAATATATGCGATGACTCTTTAGTTTTCTTACGAGACTTACGTGATCAACCAGATCTTTTTACGAAACGGTCCATGCTCTCACACTTAATGAAGGTTTATGATCCTCTAGGCTTTCTAACGCCAATAATTATCCGCGGACGCATTTTGTTTCAGCAGACCTGGAAATTGGTAGCTGACTGGGACTCTATCCTTCCGGAACGTTTTATAGAATTGTGGAAGTCATGGTTCCGAGACTTAGTGGATCTGTCTATCGGGTCTATTCCACGTTGTTACGTAGATTGTAATGATCCTTGCGAGATTCAGCTCCAAGTTTTTGCCGACGCGAGTGAGCTTGCGTATGCTTGTGTGGCTTATTATCGCTTTCAATACCTTGACAAAAGCATAAAGCTGGCTTTGATTGCTGGCAAGGCAAGACTTACTCCTTTGAAGCCAGTCTCTATTCCACGTTTGGAATTACAAGCAGCCCTTATTGCCACTCGCCTGGCAACTTATATCCTGGAAGCTCACAGATACACAGTCGCATCTACTGTCTTTTGGAGCGACAGTACTGAGATGGCTTCGAAGTGATGCTCGAACATTTAAACCTTTTGTGGCCCATAGAGTGGGTGAAATTCTAGAGACAACAAAAGGACATCAATGGAGATATGTCCCAAGCTCTTTAAACGTTGCCGATGATGCTACCAAAACTAAATCTAAATTCGAAATTTCGTCACGTTGGTTTTCTGGCCCTGAATTTTTGACCAAAGCCACGGCAACTTGGCCTAAGCTACCGTTCGATGAGCTCAACTTTCCACCTGTTCTGGATGAACTGAAACAAACAGAGCAGGTGGGAGTTATTGAAACCGCTGTATCGCTACCTTCACCGGTTGTGGCAGATATATCGCATTTTAACGATTGGTTGCGTTTACTTCGCGCTACAGCTAGCATTTTTTTGGCTGCTAGATTATTTCGGCTTAATTTGGTTCAGACTATACCTCAAAATTACAAAATTCTAAATTCTTCTGATATGGATAAAGCGGAAAGAAACCTGCTCCTCAAGTCTCAACTGGATTCGTTTCGAGAAGAATATGAACACTTAAAATCAAGCTCTCCGTTTCCCAGCAGAAGTCCACTACGCAAATTGGACGTGACTATAGATGAAAATGGACTTCTAGTTTTATCCGGGAGGACTGCAGCTGTTCAAGTAAAATCTTTTCGACCAAATCCGATTGTATTAATTGCCAAGCATCCCGTCACGCAACTATTGATTGGCCATTATCATAGAAGATACGCTCACGCCAATATAGAAACAGTCGTAAACGAAATGCGTCAGAAATTTTACATTTTTGGATTGCGACCAGCTGTGCGGCGCTTTGTAAAAGCATGCTATTGGTGCAGGATACACAGAGGTTTGCCGTCTACTCCACCAATGGGAGATTTGCCTGCGGATCGTCTTGCCTTCGGCAGTAAGCCATTCACATTTACTGGCTTAGATTACTTTGGCCCTATCACTGTGACAATTGGACGGCGTAGAGAAAAGCGATACGTGGCTCTGTTTACCTGCCTAACGATTCGAGCGGTCCATTTGGAAGTTGTGAGTAGCCTTTCATCAGATTCCGCAGTTATGGCTTTACGTCGCTTCGTGGCCCGGCGCGGCTGTCCTACACGGATATATTCTGATAACGGCACAGCTTTTGTTGGAGCAGATACAACTCTCAAACATCTATATCAAGTGGATATGCAAACTGCAGCAAGTACATTACGTTTTGAGTGGCGCTTTATTTCCCCAGCCTCACCGTTCATGGGAGGATGCTGGGAGAGTCTCGTCCGTACCGTGAAGGTTGCGCTGAATGCGACGCTAAAGGAACGCTCACCTAGTGAAGAAGTTTTTTATACGCTTTTGTTAGAAGCGGAGGCGTTGGTAAATTCGCGGCCCTTAACGCACGTTTCCACGGAACCAAGCTCCGAAGAGTCCATCACACCGAACCATTTTTTGTTGGGGCAATCATCGCCATATTGGCCACTTGCTCGGGTCGATGACACAGATCTTATTCGAAGGGTAAATTGGCGTAAGGGGCTTCGCCTGGCGGATCATTTTTGGGCAAGATGGGTAAAGGAGTATTTGCCAATATTAACCCCTCGCCCGTCCGTCAACTCTGTGTCGTCGCCTCTTAAGGTAGGAGACGTTGTGCTGATAGCAGATGGCAACCTGCCACGCGGTGTGTGGCCTAGAGGTCGCGTCTCCAACGTCTACCCGGGCAAAGACAACGTAATTCGTGTCGCAGACGTGACTACAGCAGCTGGGGTGTTACGGCGCCCTACTAGGAAGCTCGTGGTGTTGGGCTCCTCACTTTAAATTCCCTCTAAATTTGTTCGGCGACGTCGCCTACTAAGTTGTGCGCTGCACGGGGCCCGCGATGTTGCCGACGCCGAACTTCTTAGAATAATTGTCTATGAAGCTTTTTATTCTTTTGTTTTTATACGTTTTAGCTTTTGTTTTTACAGTACATTCATGGAACCCAAAAATGGTGGTTTTATTTAATATATTTTACGCCCGTAAATAACAGGTTCTGTTTTAAAGAAAAAATTAAGTTCGTAACCAATTTTCCCTTTGGTGTATTTTTTTTGAAGAGGAAAAATATTCATCCAGTTTTGTAAGCTTTGTTAAAGACAAACCTTATAATTATTTTTTAATAAAAGACAATTTAAAATGAAAACACATCCTTACTAATATTATAAAAGCGCAAGGGAGTTTCTTCGTTCGTCCTTTTTACGTTGTAACACAGAGTCAAAGTGACTTGTATTTGTGAGGTTGAAGAGTCAGAAAAGGACACAGTTGGCTTTTTATCACGATCTAGCAAGGAGGTACCTTGGGATAATTTCTGAAAACACGCGGTCGAAGTCGCGGTCAAAAGTAAGATAAAACATATATATATATATATATATATATATATATATAAATAAACGGGTTCAAAAAGAACTAAGAAACCAACTTCCACTGCCCCTAAAAGGTTACCACATTCATCCCCTAAAATGTTCATACGGTAGAAGTAAAACTATCTGGGTAGTGGGTATATATTTTGTTTTTGTTGATTTTCTCAAAAAGCACTCAAACGATTTCGATAAAATTTATATGGGACCACCGCTAAAGTATGATCTATCAAACCAAAAAATGATCATTGAAATCTATTCTTAATTGGCGGAGATATCTCGTAACAACGATTAAAAAAGAAAAGAAAAAAACCAGTCCAGTACTTTTTTAAGTCGGTTTATTATATTGTACATTAGAATGATGACAACATGAGTCTCAGCACGTGCTACGGCACTGATTATATGAAGTACTTACTTAGGAACATTTGTATGTCACTTATATAAATATAATGAATACTGAACTGACCTAAATATTAGCCCAAACTCAAAATGGTTTATAATTAAGCGTCAGCGTATTTCCAACCGCAATTCATGACCTAATCCATTTAGCAAAACCATCACGGCCTGGGCCCGCGTCAGCCTAAAACACACTCAATTAGCTAACAAAATGTATGTAATCTAATACATTCACTCACGCCATTTTCCGTTAAAGTGCCATCAGAGTGTAGAGACGTTCAAGTTAGGACGCCAGCAATTTGGCTAATTGCTTTTATTAAACGAGACGGAGGGCTCTTAGCAAGAAGCGAAATAAAGCAAGATTACGCCATGTTACACCATGGGTTTGAAAATAGGCATATCAGGGATTTTTATGTATCAACCATATTATCATTTATTTCTAGGACAGCACAACCGAAGTACAACTGAAATAATGTAATAATAATGTAAAGTTTATTCAACAATTACACGTGGTGCGCGTACGCAGGCGTGCCGATACTCTCCCATGTTCCGTGCTCTCACAGCGCTCAACACGCTCACCGACAATAGGCTAGTTGACAAAATTTGAAAACTTGGTTAATTATATACTTTAATCTATATTATATCCCCAAAAAGCAATATTTTAAAGAAAAAGCAAAATTTACATTACGTATTTTGTATTTAAAAAAAGCAATTTATATTTCCCTCGAAAACGCTGAATAGTGTCATGGCGTCTTGAATGACGTCACAGCCCGCGAAATAACCTGCTCTGTGGTATGAAAACGTCAACAACAACAATGATGTTTTGCGAGGCGTTACGTCACACTTTCTTGCGCCGCGTTCTTCGTGTTCGTTGTCACGTGACCTAATGCCTATTTTTTCGAATCCATTTTCTAAAAATATTAATAATCTTTAACTTTTTTGAGAAATATACTAGTTTTTTCTTATCTTCGTCTCCTCATTTATAATTAGAAACTATAAACCAAGCAATTTGTTATTAGTGGAAACAGGCCTATTGTCCACACGTTGACGTGTTTGTGGATGAATGGAAGGGATTTGAGAGAATGTGTCTAACATTCTGTGAGAATGCCTCACCACACTTGGCATATAAGTACCTCTGTACGGTTTAGTATATATTGTAATAAATGGATCATAATAATCACGCTCTCTGAACTAAAGACAAGTGAAACCATAAATACTTTATATATACGTTCAGTGAAAGCCCTATAAATTTACTAAGTTATCTTAATACAGAATTTCTAGATCAATTTGGCTGTTGGTCACTGAACACCGAGCTCCTCCAAGTGAGTTATCGTTCAATTAGAGGGATATGAAGCAAAGTCTCCGTAGAATAGTAGGTATTTCAATATGTTATTGCTGTCGCGATTCGGTACGCACACATACAGCCTTTCACATGCTTTCACTCACACAAATAACGCTGCGTAACCTCCCAAAGAGGCCCCGCCGCGACGCGCATAGACGCTACCCCTCCGCCTGGGCTAGAGTGTATTTTTCAAAATTATAATAAACTTGACGTGAGCGTGCGTCAACCCTTTTTTTACGTTTTGAGAAATTATTGTTCGCATATTGGATTAGTCTCGACATACTGTGGTTGTATTTGATATAATTGACTAGTAAGTACCTATCACATATAAATACAACATAAATTATGACTTTGCCATTTTAGGGTTCTACAGTCAACAAAGAAACCTTTTAGTTTCACCATATCCGAACGTTCGTCTTCCAACGATACTCTAGGTGACCTAGATGTGTTTTAGTACCTAAACTGCTAGAGTCTAAGACCTAACAAGTTAAAGCGTTCAAAAAGAACTAGAAACCGACTTCAACTGCCCTAAAAGTCTACTTTTATTAAGGAAAATTTAAGATGTATATCGTTTTCTTATGGATTCCATTCTAAGAACCGGACCAAATTGAAATGGGACCACACGGAAAGCATCAACTTTCAAATAAGAAAGAATTATCCAAATCGGTTCACCCTGTCAAACGTTCTGAGGTAACAAACATTTAACTAATACACACTTAACATTCCCAGTCTAAAAAACCGACTGAACCGATTTTGATGAAACTTGCGGTCTTCCCTAAGTTTAACAATACCTAGGTAAGTTCCGGATATATGCAAGGATAAACATACATACACTTTAGAAATTTGGCACACTTCTTTAGAAGCTGGTATAGACTAACATATATGAAAACTGGGCAGTTCTGGAAATATTATACATACAGGTCGCATTGATAACCTCTTTTTTTGAAGTCGGTTAAAAACTGTAATTTCACGACACTTCACACAATGGAATAGACGAGTTAAAAATCCCGTTGTAAGTGTATGAGATGTATAACTGGGAAAAAATATTTCAAGTTTTTATTTGTCGACATGAATAATAATAAAATACTACTATATATTACAGGTTTTAGTACTACGAGTCTCTGATTTAAACCGAAAATAGAGGGGCAAAGCGAAACTACAAGACTATAAGGGTTTCTTGTTAAACACGGGACTATAAAAATGGCAACCGGCATACTTTCAAGTACTATATTTTTTCGTTTTGTTTGAATTTCAGATTTTGTTTAATATGGAAATAAGGAAATAAGAAAAGGTTGAGGTTATCTACAAAACGAAAAATAATTACTTATTAAATCAAATAGGTGGCCAGAGTAAACAAATATCAGGTAAATCTATCGTATTTCCTATTGTCATGCTTCATATCTTCATATACTATATTTTATATTTTAAGTACCTCAAAAGGAAAAAAGGAATCCTTAGAGGATCACTTTGATATCGAATACTGAAGTCTGCTGTCCCTTAGATCTGTGAAATAATGAAACTTATAGGTCAACGCAATAAAAAGATATAGCTGTATTTTAGACCATTTCCGTACAAAATTCAAAGGAACCGAAATCTATAGGGTATTTCCCGTTGACCGAATGTCTTGAATTTTGGCAAGAAGAATGTTTTTACAGCACAACCATAGGAATAAATCTGAATTTTTTAATTGTAACACAGTAAAATTGATTTTTTAATGTTTACAAACTTAACTTCGTAGCATGTAATTTAACTTAGAATTTCATTTTCGGTAGAGCATTGTTGGGTGCATATTACCGTACCTATTATTTATGATTTTCAGTATGTCATTAATTCATATTCTGTACGGAATCCTCGGTGCACGAGTCCGACTTGCACTTGACCGGTTTTTGAGTTGTCGGAGAGCCATTTCAAGCTCTTGCTGGCTGATCTCCGGGATATCTTCAGTAAAGTGTCGGGTCATATAGCCTCCGTAGCGATTTGCTGTCAATATAACTTCTCGTTATCTCTCAAAACTTTCAATAATAATAAATAATAATAATAAAAGTTATAAATAAACGTATGTCCATGCAATAAATGTTATGTTTTTTCTGTGTTTTTCTGTTTAGATATTTTACAGTGGTACGGAACCCTTTGTATGCGAGTACGACTCGAACTTTAACATTTTAAAAAATATTTGAAAAATAAGTCACTTATTCATAAATCATATTTAATTATTCAAACGTAACATAACTTGAAATCATTTTAATGTTTACCGTAACAACTTTTAGAATTTCAGGGAAAAATATTCTGTTCTAGAGATAATATAAATTTCCTTAGAATTATTTGTCTTTATATTTGTTTATTTAGATTAGTCTAAACATTAAAACTAACAGGTAAAACCATGATAGGTCGATAAAGAGGTAACTATCGATATATTTTTCCCACCACTATTAGTCGAAAAAATCGATAAAGCTTATTGACATCACTAATGCATGCTTACTTTATTTTTATACATATAATACACAGTATATAGTTGTGATATAGTGTACCCTGCCTCCCGAACCGAACTGTGCGAGAAGGACAGTTGAAGCTTTTTTTGGTATTTGCCTAGTTTTGCCGTGAAATTAAGGGTTTGGGATATAGCTGTTTTCTCAACGAAACGTTAGCCAAATTCAATCATTTTGATCTTATTCTCTTTATCAAAGAATAATCTAGGCCCGTTGGTTTTGCTTTTTCTGAAAATGTTACGTTTACTCTAAATAATGAGTACCATAAGTTGAAAGAAATTTTTTCTGAAATTTTGAGTTTTGAGATGCCCATAATTCTAATTGTAGACAAAATATTGAAAAAAGCAAAACCAACGGTCTTAGTTTTCGGTAAGATCTTGCATGTGTCCAAAAATCGTCACAAATGGTGGAGGTTTAGGGGTAGCAAACAGCTATGCCTTGTTGTATGAAATTTTTTACCTGCTGTTCCCTCATAAGCTGCCGCCAAAAATGCTTAGAAATGTAGTAAAATAATTCTAGGAATATAAACGCGCACTATTTATTTATTAGGTATTTGTAAATGGCCTTCGAAATACCTTCGTGAACAATGAAACAGTAAAGACAGATAATCAAGTATTCCTTTGCAATTAGAAAATTGTACTGAACCGAAAATTGTATTGTTTGATGCTTTTATGTGTTAATGTGATGTGGCTTGAAGGCCGTGCATCGTCTAACGTCGTTTCAGTTCGGCAGTCTTCGACACGGCGTTGTGTGCGTGCGATTAGACGTATTACTGTTTTATAATTTATTAAGTATAATAGTATGTAATTTGATATAACAAAGCAAATCCGTTATGTTAGCTAAATATTGATTTAATTTTGTTTTCCTGTTTGTAATTTAATTTCCATTTTTGTGGTGGGGATATTTATCTTCGTGACATAAAAACTTTTCTTATTAAAACTTTCTTAAATAATTATAATTGCATAAGTTGATACAAAATGCTATGCAATAGCTTTACCGCGGCAGTCCCCGAGTGCCACACGTCTTTTTTTAAAAATAAACAATAGAGGCCCAGTTGGCCTTCATCGCAACTATCTGATAAAGCTGTTGGATGGAAAGCATGCTTACCCAGAAGCATCAAGTTAAAGAAGCCGTGTCTCTGTGATCTTATACTGGCGTTTTTCCCAAGATCTTGTCCACATGGGCTTCAGAAATAATCACAGGGGAACTACTCGCGCGTTCGGTATAAAAAATAGCTTGTGTACTTTCACAGCCCTTCAACTAAAAAGAACGCGAGCGAAGCGTCTCTGTTTCAGCTTATCAAAAAATGCTTTATTCAGGTCAGGTTGCATTTCTCAACCAATTGTTGCGAAATTTAGTGAGAAGGTTTGATAATTGTACGGATTTCTTCAGGATTCAGTTTTTCGAAATTTATCAAAATGCCGAATATTTTAGCCAATTCATGTTATTGACCAAAAACTTTTTTGTTACCCTTCTCAATAGTCATATTTCAAGAGTTCGAGAATGTGTGAAAGTTGAAAATAATGAAGAAAAAGAATAATTTTGTTTTCACATCACAGAGCCACTAGTATCAGGATGGATTACCGTAACTAGGACAGTCTCCGTCTCCCCCTCAATCGGAGCTACCTCACCCCGCTGTCAACGAGAGCGACGCGAGGGCGGAACAAAACACAAGACGCGCACTCGCGAACGATCGTTTATTACAGAACAAGCGTACGTGTTCCATAGTTTATAGAAAGGTATAATCTCTAAAGCATATAAAATAAGATAAATGTAGCAATAGTGACGTTTTGAAATTAAACTAATTGTTCGAAGTCCAAGGCTGGGGCTACATTAAATTGGCGGAATTTTTTTTGCGTAGAAGTCTGTATTCAATAAAAACATTGACCCTTCGCGAGACACCTGCCATAAGATAAATATCGAAACTATTTTATATAGATAAATATGCACGAAAGGATGATGTGTTTAAGAAATTAAATATGGTGTAGTACAAAATTATGGCATAAAAATTGAAAATACTAATACTTAATCAATTAAAACATTCTTGCTTTAATATAGTAAGGATAATAATTAGTTCGTATTTATAAATCTTACGAATTAATATTATTTTACTAATCACGTTCATACGATACAAATGACAGCTCGCGATAACCCTAGAGGTGTACAAATGTCACTTGACGTCATCATCTCAATTTCTTTAGAGTGTCCGGGCTGTGCCGTAACCCTTCACACCTAGCTCGCCTGTATTTGGTGTACAGATTTATAGATTGGTCGAGGAGATGCCCTGCCCTGCAGCATCTAATAATAATAAATAAATAAAAATGATTTTATTTGTTCTTTCTTGTTTCACGGTATACAATAGAATAGAATAGAAATAGTTTATTCGGCATACAGATTACAGTACAGTTCATACATTAGGTAGATCTTACTAAAAACTAATGGAACAAAATGGCGGATGGGCTCAGTTCTGACGTTGGCAAGCCGCCGGCAGACCTGCTTTTCAGCCCACGCCTTTACAATATAGAGGTAGTATAGTTTTAATAATGTAGTAATGGAAACACTGGCCTGTTTATATAATTATTGTTGTTGTTGTTGTTCTTAAGATCTCAGCATCTACCTATGACAGATCAACAACATGTTACTGCTATCAGTAATACGAGCGTGGGCGGAACCTGCTCCCATGGAAATTTCAGGGTAGACATATTAAGAGGGTATGCTGGTGTCAAAGCGCCCATACAAACGTAGTCCAGTCATATTTTGAGTATTAAGCTATGAAAATCTATGAAATTTTCAAGACACACTCTAGAAACAAATATCTGTGTCGGTGGTGAGTCAGATTTTCGTTGAAATATATACTTCCAGAGTAACAGGGCGTCAAAGAATTGTATTTTACGGTAATAAAAAGCCACAATTTGGAACCTCATTTACAAGAGTATAAATCAATTTAGAACAATTTGGAAAACCACCGACATCTGCAATTTCATTAGTATACTGTATTAAAAAAATGGTTACATAATATACTGTATCCTTCAAATGATCCCTGGACTACGAAACATCCAAATAACGGGTGGATAACTTCGCGTAGTGTATGCTGTCTCACCGTACGCGCTCGGGTAGGATAGGGCTCGAATAGGGACAGCTACAAAACAATCCAAATATGAACGCGGCCACGTGGTCTTACCAACATTGCCTCTTAAATACATACTCTTTTTTCCTCCTCGGCATGGGCCCTCAAAGCTTCCCCATTCCCTCTCCCAATGAGCCTAGGCATCCTTACCTATATACATAGGATATATAACAGTTACATAAGCGGTTCTCACCTCAGCACAAAAGGCTATATTCCCACCGTTACCAAGTTTTCGGATTTGAAATTCAGATCGATGCGATCTCTGTTTATTTTAGCATAGCATTAGGATCGTATTCGAGAACTCTTTAAATGAGATTGGAAATTAATGAAATTAAGCCTTTGAGATCACTTCAACTTTTGCTGACTGAAAATTGAGTGTATCACGGAGCTGCCTTCAACATGTTTATTATGTAAAAAAATTAATTAATATATGAATTTGATTGTATCTTCATATACATGCCACGTCATATATGCAGTGGTACCATATTACATAAATATTATATTTTTCGGTGTCTAATAAAAACATATCAGTGTCTTCAGGTCTTTGAGACTTTTTGCAAACCAGTGTTCGCAAAGAGAAATGTTTTTTGAGCCCCTAACGAATCTTACCTGCCAAAATACCTCAGCGTCTAAAGACAAAAGTCTTTAATCAGTGCGTGTTGCCAGTGATGACATACGGAACCGAAACGTGGTACTTTACTGTGGGCCGAATAAACAAGCTAAAAGTCACTCAGAGAACAATGGAACGAGCTATGCTCGGAATTTCTTAACATTAAAAAATTTTAATATTTAAGGGGGCTCCCATACAATAAAATTGATTTTTTTGCCGTTTTTATAGATACATTTTATAGGTACGGTACAAGAGTACAAGAGCCCGACTCGCACTTGACCAGTTTTTATTATTATTGATCAAAATGCCTCTGTTGACCACTATTACGTAATAAGTAAAGTGACACCTATTGTAGTTGTCAATAAAGTTGTACGATAATGACATAGTGATAAATCATATGTAAAAAGATCGACCCCAACATACGTAATAATATGGTACTGTACATGCCCCAGTAACTGAAAACAAAGTTGTGAAGATGTTTAGTAAACACACGCCTTATCCACACAACGACACAATTTCCAGGATCGAAATAAACAAAACACGCACGCGCTCGCTGTCCGCATATAAATCCCAGCGGAATACGTCTTCACCTTGTCTCTTTACACCGGCAACAGTATAACTAAGTTCATAACATCGTAAAACTGAGGGTAAGCCCAAAATCCTCCTTGGGAAAGTCACAGCGAGTCGTTTTTTTAGAATTTCAATTTCCTATGCAACAAAGAGCCCTGTGGAAATATTTTTTCCACCGCCTGGCTGCGAGGTTATCTCTATTGGATTTCCGTGCAATTTACCAACCTCCTACAGCCATAACTGTGTAACCAGAAAACATGACTTTTCTACCTCCCTTTATGATGGGGTCGCAAGCTTTTTACGTGTTAATTTCAGGACTCCGTGAAATTGGCTTAACTCATATTTTATTCTAGTAGCCGAGTTTTTTGCATTAGCACCCAACTTATACATCTTTTTGGGGTACGAGTGGTTAAAAGGTCAATAATAAAACTGCGAAGAGATGCCATAACCCATGTCTGCCCGTGATTGTTTATTACTGTGCAATGGGTTTGCACTTGGCCTACTATCACTACGAGTATCGGCTCAGTATATGTTTTCCGGTACGTAGTCTCCACTGGAAAAATATTACCCCCGATGGGTTATCGTTCTTCGAGCGATGAGGCCTGCCTTTTGTCACTTCAGCTTACTGACTCATCGAGCTATGTCGGTGACCTTAGCTCCAGCAAGAATTTGATCGCCTACGGGTGAAACATTAAATTAATACTTCTGAGCGAGCACGCTTTAATCGGAGCACGCTTTAATCGGCCTCATCGTCACCCACGAGTACCATGGTACTCGAGATGAACGATAAGTTCCAAAGCACTATGAATTAAGTAAAAATTTAATTTAAATAAGAATTTTAAGCATTAGATAAATAAACTTTGTAGTAGGTTCAGGGTCAGGGTTCGTAAAGAAGACGATTCTTCGGTTCTAAGGCTATTTAGGACGCCTTTAGGACAGGAACTGAGACAAGAACTTTCAATACAAGTAGCGTGTGATACGCTAAGCAAAGAGACACTTCCAACACGTGAGACGTGAAGAAAGTGTTAGCAGTTACGTTAAACGTCCCACAAGTGGAAGCGAATTCCATAGACAGACTACCGTCTTCTAGGTACGATGCAAGATAAAAGTCCAGTGATCAGTCCCACAAGTGCAAGCTAACAGGAAGCTCGTAATAGGAACCCTACTTAGACCCTACCAACGAATTCGTAGGATTACGTTCGTATAAATTGCATACGGTATAAGTTCACTGACGGTAAACATGTCACTAGCGCGTTTTAACTTGCTAGTAGCGCCATCTATGTGCAGTCGGGGTGTACTAAAGTCTTGTGCTTCAACTCTAACATAAAGTAATTTGTTTCGTTACCAATACGCCTTTCAATATTATACATTTGTTGAAATTCAAAAAATGTACGCTCGGGGCAATATAATCCAACCAATTTGCATCTACAATTAGGTCATTGAAATTAGTTTCTTTATTCCAAGCGAATGAAAGAGTGAACAAAGAACGAACGAATATTGAATTATAGGATAGGATATTACTTTTCAGTGTCTTTCAAAACTTTTGCATCAAATATGCTAATAATTATAGTATATTATAGGCTTATATATTCATATATTTCTGAATATATCTAATTCTGCATATTTTTTTCGAATAGACTTTATGTTTGTGATCCTGCAACCACTTTCACTAAAGTATAAAATAATCTGACTTTTTGGTGTAATGCTATACGACGATGAATCCTGAGAATCTCAAAGAAAAGCATAAATTTTTTCATATCTTTATCTCAACTCGTAAAGAAACAGAATCGTAATTTGATGATTTTGTCTCGACAGATTTTTTTCGAATGACCCCTTAAAAATTATAAATGTGAAGATTATTATTAAACTACAACAGGTAAGCACGTTGAATTACTTCAATAAATAGACAACTACAATATTCACAATCGTAAATAAGTTTTTTTCTAAATGTCACAGTTATTTTTTAAATGAATTAAATGAGTTTTTCCGCGTTTCGAAACGCAAGAGTTACGCGGAGTGAATGACATCCCCGACCCTATGGCTCTAATAGTAGAGTGCCAGATTTAAACGCAAGCCACGCCCATTAGGATTTCAATACAGACCCTTAAGAGGCTATGTTGGTAAGACCACGTGGCCCCGTTCAAGTTTGCATTGTTTTGTAGCTGTCCCTCTCCGAGCCCTATCCTACCCGAGCGCTTACGGTGAGACAGCACACACTACGCGAAGTTATCCACCCGTTATTTGGATGTTTCGTAGTCCAGTGATCATTTGAAGGATACAGTATATTATGTAGCAATTTTTTCAATACAGTATATTAATAAAATTTCAGATGTAGGTGGTTTTTCCAAATTGTTCTAAATTGATACATACTCTTGTAAAACAGGTTCAAAGTTGGGGCTTTTCATTACTGAAAAATACAATACTTTGACGCCCTGTAACTCTGGAAGTATATATTTAAACGAAAATCTGAATAACCACCGACACAAATATTTGTTTCTAGATTGTGTCTTGTAAATTTCATAGATTTTCATAGCTTAATACTCAAAATATGACTGGAGTACGTTTGTATGGGCGCTTTGACAACAGCATACCCTCTTAAATATATCGGCAAATCAGTCCGAAAACCGCAGGAAGTCTGGCCTCCCTCAGCGTCGACGACTCGACGCAGCTAACTGACAAGTTTCACGAGTCACTTTGTCACGGATGGATGAACGTTTTGACCTGCCGATGGCTGTGCCAGTCTCCGTACTGTTTCAGAGAAAAGAGAAAGAGCTAGTTTCGTGCGCCTAGCAGTAAGAATTGTAGAATGAATTTTACTTGGAAACTTGAAATTTGTTTTTCATTGTTGCGGCTGTTTTTAGGGTTCCGTAGTCAAAGAAGGAACCCTTATAGTTTCGCTCTGTCCGTCTGCGGCTGCACAATCAGAGATCCTTACTACTAGAAAGCTGTAATTTGGTTCGGGTATAAGAGTGCATATCAATTACGCCGACAAAGTGGTAGAGTAAAATCTTGAAAAATATTTTTTAAGGGTGGCTTCCATACATGTAACTTGGGGATGAAATATTTTTTTGGCGTCTACCTTACCTCATTGTGTGGCATATCGTTGAATAGTTCTTTTAAAAACATTGAGGGTTTGGTAACACCACTTAACGCTTTAGGGATCCATTTGCGAAATATTAAGCTTTACGTGAGTGATAATTTTTGTCAGAGAAGGGCCTTCTTCCCCTTCATGAGGCGTTGGCTTTGCTACGTTTCATACCGGAACACAAAGGTGCTATTAACGCTGCTGTTTGACGGCAGATTTTTGTAACACGGTGGTAGATAGCCAAGCGGACATATAAAATGCCCTACTAAGATATTTTAAAAATATTACATTATACAATATAGTATTCTGAAACATTCATGGCCAATATACATACAAAATTAACCCAATTTACAGTAAGATTTTAGTCCTAACTTTTAGACAGCAAATTTCGTCACCAAACTATTATTTCGAACTAAACATATTCCAGCTGTAACGCTAAAGGTAGAATATCAAATACACACCGCATGACGGTTCAGATTCTAGACCTTTGAGAGTAAAACTACTAACTATACCTAAAGTTTTACCATTCTCTATTCAACACAAGGAATTTTAATGTTCTCTTCTCTCTTCAAATTTCAAAGTCAGGACAATTTCTGGTCTAACTTGATAATTAGGTTCTGACACAAATTCGAAACACCCCAAAGTTCAAGGCTGGATACTCCACTGGAGGACTTCACACGAAAATAGACATGACCCTTTAATTTTAAATTCATGAAAACATTGCGCCCTCCTTTATGTGCTCCAGGCTAACTCGTAAGCCTTTTCTTGGAGCGCTAAAAAGCAGGAAGTTTGAATTCCGTATTTACCAGAAGTCGGCCATCTTTGAAATATTTGAGGTTATCCTTGATGCCTTCTTGATGCACTGTCTAGTGATACACAAAACAAAGAGTATGTAATATACGTATGCTACGCAATAAGAGACGGGACTCCATACAGCGAAAATAATCCTACCAAATCTCAAACGGGACAAAATCAACATCCATCCTCTACCATACATAATGTAAGGACAGTGGTGCCAACAATGCGTCAGTAGCGCCTTTGATGCTTCCACATGTTTCATACAAGTTGTCGTGAACTAATTTGGAACTAAGTTACGTCACAGTGACACAAAAAGTAATAAGATATTAAGATATTAATTAATAATATTAGTAATATGATATAATACTAAAATGTTTTGGTATTTTCAAATGAAGAAAGCGATGTTTATAAAAAATAATGTAAGCGGAAATTTTCAGATAGATGACGATTATGAGGGACGTTAGCATGAGACCTATATAAAATAGCTTTATAACTTCAGGACCGACGGCGTCATTTTCAATTTCGTGCCTTATTACCGCGACCCAAAAAACAATTCCAGAAAATCCCGTGACACGAAATAGCTCTGAGAAAACTTTTTTCATTCAGGAGTAAATAAATCTAACAAAGGGAGCAAAATCCTTTCCGATACAAAAAGTAAAGAAGACAGTGAGGCTTCTTTATTTGACTCGACTACAATGGTCTGTGCGATCTGACATAATACAATGCATAAGCCTGGGGTAGATGTCGCGATTCCGAGAAAATCCGATATGACAAGACACACTGCACGTTCTCTACTACAGAACCAAGTTTAGATATTTTAGAGATTACACATTTGCCAACTTAGCTACTATTGTTAAATTCAATGGTGATGTGAAGTCTACCAATCCTCACTGGTCCCGCGTGGTGGACTATGTCCATACACTCTCTGCAGTAGAGTAGACCTAAGCCCCTGCAGTGGGGACATATACACCATACAGGCTTTTGATGACATTTAAAGGGTCAAATTGAGCCATTTACTCGATTTTAACACACTTCTTTTAATTTTGACTGTGAGGAAAGTATTTCTTATTGCAATGTTTACAACTTTATAGCTTTAGATTTCAAGAGGCTGTACGTGGGTTGAACCACTCAGGACAGACTGAAGTAGGTTCTTGAATACGAAGCTCAAGTTGTGTTTTAATCCATTCTTAAATATATTTTATGTACAAATTATTCAAGGTAAATATATTAATGATTAATTGGAAGCATTATCAGCGTTAATAAGTTTGAACTGTCGACCCGAGACCCCAAACAGTTCTCTGAAGTAATGCCTTTAAGCCTCAACTTATATCAGTATCTATAGACCGTACTTAATAACTTCGTGGTCCAAGTTGTTGATTAAGTTATTTACCAAGAACCGACTAGGATTATGCACAGCTTATCTGAAATATCTGATGAGTGTGCTCCTGGCTTATATTTTATTCAGCTCCGTATAACGGATTTAACATTTTCGCATGAGTTCAGATACAATAGTTCAAAAGTGTTGTATGTAAAGTATATACTATTATTATTGATAATATATATTAGTTTGTTTTTTATATCTCGTATTTATGTAATCGTTTATTATATTTATTATATCGTACACGCCTAACTGCCCTCCTCTCTTCACTATTTCTCCTTGACCTAGGACTGCTGTAAGAAATTTCTTTTAGAAATAAGCTGTTCCTTTTGTATATATTTTTCTTCTTTGTGTTCTGTAAATATTTTCCGTGTACTGTTTAAATGTAAAAAATATTAAGCATTGAATATTATTAAAAAATTCCTTTTAATGTATTCAATAAATTCCTGTTGGAAGTAATATGGTTTGTGTATGAACCTAAACATTTTTACATGAAATTTGTTTTGTAGTATAGCGCAATAGGGGTGACGGCAAAAAAAAATTATTTCCTCATTCGAGAGACCGCGTGCAGGATAAAAAGCCTTGTAAAAGGTTTTTCTATATGAATGATAGTTTTCCTAATATAACCCGTCGAAAAGTGATTGGCGTGGTTCAAAAACACTCCATACAAATCGGTACCTAGGAGTGACGTCACGGCTAAGAATTGATAATGCGTGAAACTTTTAACAATATTTTAGTTTTCTCGTAAAATAATGTTTTTATGTAACCACGCCCTTACAAAATATCTTCACAGTGTTAAAAGTTTACTTTTTATTTTTTCCGGACTTCGCACTGTAAAAGTCCACTAAAAAAAATTAAATAAGATCAGACATTTTAAATTTTATAGGAGTTTTATAGGTGCTAGGTGGAACGACGTCCTGGTAAGAGTCGCGGGGAGTCGCTGGATGCAGGTGGCTCGGGACTGGTCGATGTGGCGTACCATGAAGAAGACCTATGTCCAGCAGTGGACGTTTCCTGGCTGATGATGAATAACAATTTTGGATAAATAGATCATGTTACCAAAATACAATCATTTCATTGCAGGAGTACAACAACAAAATTTTCTGCCGTTATATTTGTATTTTTTAAAACGTGCATATTTTTTTACCTTGTAAATAAACGAATTATGAGTGAATAAATAATTTATGACTCCCATAGAAGCACGGTGACCCTTGTCGGGGCTGTAGTTAACATGTAAATAAGGGAAGCACACAATGTTAGACAAAGGGCTAGTCAGCGCGGAAGCACAAATGTTGGTATAGGGCCCCGAGATGAATTTATGAAAATACGGATTCTGTGCTCGACTGTCTGTAAATGCTACATATAGATTGAAGAAACCTGAAAGATAGTTGTACGTAACACTGTCTTTCTACAATATAATATATTTAGTATTGTATAGTCATTTTAGAGCCGTGGGAGCTCAGTTGGGTAGAGCGTCAGTCTTTGAACAATCGAGGTTTAGGTTCGATCGCTCCTACCAATGACTACCAATTTATTTTTTGGAATTATGTACGAATGATAAAAATCATTATCATTGGCTTTACGGTAAAGGAAAACATCGTGAGGAAACCTGCACACTCCTGAGAAGAAATTCAAAGGTGTGTATGAATTCTACCAATACACACTGGCCCCGCGTGGTGGACTATGTCCCATACACTCTCTGTAGGAGAGTAGGCCTGAGCCCCGTCAGTGGGGACAATATATAGGCCGATGATGACGATCCTGCAGGTGTCACAAATGGCGACTAAGTAAACAATATTCAGTAGATGGGAAACAGCAATGTAACATCATACTGCGATCATCAATTTGCCAATCATACTGATTATGGCATACCACATGAAAACCAGGCCGTCCAAAATTGAATTTATGTCGCTTATTATGAAAATAATAGCAATCTGTGAGGTCTCGGCTATGGAATAGGATTGACCCCGTATCATCATGTGGGTGTCATAAAATTTGACGAAGCAAGGACAAGATGCGTACTGTCGCATGTCCAACAGTGCAGTGACCCAGGTGAATAATAGAATATAATGAATATATAATAATAGAATAATAGAATGATAGCGATGTAGTTTGTAGAACCTCTCTCTTGAAACCTTAACTTTCAACATGTCCTAACACCGTGTAGATCATTCCATGCTCCAATTAATGAAATGTTTGCTTTTAGATCTATGAACACTCTAGAGATTGGGTATTTGAATAGACTTCATTGTTTGCTTGAGTCTTAACATTTACAAGCAAATTTCTGCAAGCTATAAATAACTGCGGAAAATGAAAAGTGAAAATCTCACGCCCGACATTATTGGTAAAATAAATAAAGTGTATGATAAAGAAATTATTTTAGAAAACCTGTTTTAAAATGCTGATGATTCTTGCTTCCACAGGAAAAATATTCTAACAATAGAATTTTAATTAAGCAGCAGATTCATAAAGCAGAGATCGTCTTTAAGTTTGAAACCAAAGGAAATCACGTTTGAGAGGATTCGGTTTGGATACAAATACAGACTGCCAATGCCAAATACATGCCAGGTGTATTAAATCTTTTAATGTACTTCTACCTGAAATAAAGCTGTTACCACCGATCCGCTATCAAAAATTGGCTCAGGGAAAAAAATCTATAACATTAAAGATATGGTTAAACAGTGTTTAATGATAGTTAAGTATTAAAGACCGTTTAAGAATTAGTTTTGTGTAAATCATTATATTTATTGTTGTATGTCAGTATCTGACTAGATGTGCTGAATTAATAACCTTATTTAACAATGTATACCACACACAGAATACCACATCTACCACAATAAAATTTATTTCATTTCATTTAATTTCACTAAAATAAAAATAGTTAACAAGTCAGTCAATTAGACAGTCCCTCATCGTACTCGGTGCAACGGCACACGTCGGACACTTCGAACAAATGTCGTGATATCGGCACGCAGCGAACGGATGACGTGGCGTCCACCAGACGGTACGGTTTGCGTCAGTTTTACGACACTCACGGCTGTGAGTGACCAAAATACCGTGTAATGCGTTGAGTTATGGTTGCATAACATTTCCAAAACATTGAACTGGATATTTTGATTTTTGCGGTTCAATTAGTTCGATGTACTTAACCTGTCCACAGGTGTGCAAATATTATAAACATATCTAATAAGGAATTTAATTGTTAAAAAATTAGTTTACATCGCATGTCAATTAGTACAATGTTAATAATTTTGTCATTAAATAATTCACATGTCATCTCATTACTTTATGTCAAAATACAATATATTTTATTAAATTTATATAATTTTTGACATTTTAAATATTTTTGACGATCATTGTACACTCTGACATTTTTATATATATTTTTTTGTAATCTTGACATTGGTACAATGAAATAAATAATCTAATCTAATCTAATTACAGGTATATTTAAATGATCAATGTTTATGATTCAAATATTCAGGAAAACTATAAAAGCAGTTTCCAAGAAGCCAAACCTGTAATAATTATGTGGCAATGGCTGACCTTTGCAGTAAGAACGATCCGGACTCTGGGCTGTTTTAAAAAAGGTTCCAGAAATTACGATAGCTACTGCGTTTGTTCCAGTTCCAGGAAGATCACCTTTGAACAAGGACAACACACTAAAGCAACATTATTTCTGTGTGAAGTCTACCTATTGTTTAATGAAGCGCGTTACATATTCATGATACTATGTTTACCCCGACCCGAATGTCTTGATACTTTGCCCGAATAGCGCAATTATTTAATGGGCCGGCAAGGGATGGACGGATTTTGAACTTTTTGTTTTGCCTTTTGTTGGGCTTGTAGTGTAGTCCACTCGTAATTTAGTTTGTTTGTTTTTATTATGCTGTAAGTTTGTGATTTTATTTAGGCCACATTTCAATTTTATACGTCGCGACGAATTTGTTGTTTGTTTAACTTACAAAAGTAATGCTACTATTTGAATAATAATAGCTATTATGGAACTAGAGGCTATTATATAATTAACGCGTTCAAAAAGAATTAAAAACCGACTGCCTTAAAACACCTTAAAGGTACAATGATCTGGGTACATATTTGGTTGTTGTTGCTCAAAAAGTGCTCTATCAATTTCGATAAAATTTATATGCGACCATCTGTGAAGTATTATCTACCAAACAAAAAGATAATTATAAACGACGGTTCACTATTGACAGAGTTACATATAAACACATACCCGTCAAATCGAGAACCTCCTCCTTTTTGAAAGAAGGAAAAAACTTTATTTCGACACGATAAAACTAACTTATACTCTAGATTAAAAACAATTTCATGACGTGCCAAAAAAGGTTACTCAGCTTTTTGCCGCAGCAGATAGCCTGCTGCGGCGCTGGTCTTCCGTGGGGCCTGAGAATTCTTATGCTATTGAAAACAAAACAAAATATTCTAAATTTAATGATTTTTTATAAGTCGGTTGTAAATATTCTTGAGGCAGTCTACTTTCTGCTCTCATAAATAATCAAAGGCTATTTATTGGATTTTTATTATTCAAACCCAGAGAGATTTAAATATAGTAATAGGATATAGAGCAGTCATTGGGAAACGTTTCATATAAACATTTTGATCTCAAAAGTCAATGGTATGACAAATGTCTTGTACGGCCGCGTGACGTGATGTGACACTAGATTGAGTAACTTATTACCAATTGGTAATAAGTTTAGGATCAAAATGTTTCTTTGCTTTGTCCGGTCTATTAATATTAAATGTCTTTGTTCAAACCCTTATTCATAAAACATTAAAGACGTAAAATTAAAACGTTCTACGTTAATTATTTATCATGTATCTATGACAGAATTAGCTAGAGAGACAATTAAAACACACCCGCTACCCTCAAATATTTTACTAAGTCTATATTGAAACCCCCGTTTAATCAATGGAAGCGAGTCAAGGCCACGGAATCGTGAAAATATCTCAAAGGGCTCTTATATATCAGGCTCCGCAGCGTGGCCTTGGAATAAATCAATCAGTCAGTCAAAATATTATGATAAGCGAATCCACTCGGATATTCCATGTTCCGGTAAAGAAAGCCAGTGCTCACAGTTTACTAGAGCCTTGAAAATGGAACGGATGTTTACAATGAATGTTAGCTTAAGTTGTTTAACTAAATAATTTTTTATAATAAAAAACGCCTACACACGCGCTAGATAGCACAGGTTCGATTCCTAGAGGGAACCAAACCGCGTACCGAGATCCTATCGGTACGGTGAGATCAGGTAAGATCCTACTTTTCAACCGACTAAAAAAAGGAGGAGTTTATCTATTCGACTGTCTATCTTTTTTTATTTTATGTATGTTACGCGATAATTCCGCCAATTATGAATCGATTTTAATGATTATTTTTTGTTTGGTAGAACATACTTCAGAGGTGGTCACTGGTCACATATAAAGCTTTTTGAGAAATTCAACCAACCCCAAGTATGTACCCAGATAATTCTACCTCAAGGGTGAACATTTTAGGGGATAAATGCTGTAGACTTTTATGGCAGTTGAAGTCAGTTTGTTAGTTCTTTTAGAATACTTTTCTTGGGGGTAGCTAGTTTAAAAAATATTCTACTGAGTGTTTTACTTAGGCTTAATAATAATTAAACTTCTGAAATCTGTATTTAATAACTATAGGAGGATGTAACTGTAATATTACATTATCTATCTCGTACATAATGTAGATTAGATTATCGTAGAGTGGCCGATCACTTCAAGCAAAGCTTTCCAGGTAGCATCTACCAGGAGCTCATAAATTTAGAAAGAGTCTCCGTACCGTGTCACCTTTTTTCGTAATCGTCGTTTAAAGCGCGACGTGTGTGCGATCGGCCTAATTTCCATAAGGGTCACCGCACGTGCGTTTGGCGTGTTATGATGAATCGCTGAAGTTTCCCCCTAATAGCCGTACGTGGGTAATCTGTTGTAGTTTTGGGGGTACAAACACCATGCACAAATATAATATATGAGTACATGCCGTCATGTGGCCCCAATACATCACGGTGACTCAGGCGTGCGCGAGGAAGTTGAGACGTCATTTTTCTGTGGTCTCAACGTTAGACGTGTTTTGTTTGACTTGTAACACGTACTGGATTCGGCTCATTTTAATTCGTAGAACTTGGTTATAACAAGGTATAATACTTCACAGTGCCGTAATTAGCTTTTTATACACCTGGTGCGAGCTCTTGTAAATCTGCGCCCAGGCATGACTTAAAACATGAGCCTGGTTATTTTTGAGACCGTTTAAAGTGCATTATTGACATAGATGCTACATACTCTTCCTTTTTCCATGTGCTGATAAATGTGAAATGACGTCAGCGACAATCTATCATTAAAACTCGTGCTCAAAAATGCACTTTTTCGATTGAAAATAAGGAAGAGGGATTTTGTATGCGTATGCAGCTTCATAATAGCGCACGTACGAACATATCCTAGCAGTCGTTGAGTTGGTGGAGTCTTCCATACAGGCTCATATATTTTTGATCAAAGACATCGGTTATGAAATTCAGATCTAAACTTAAAACTAAACATATCTTTGTCAAGTCGAGTGCGCGCCAGCTCCAATCGCATCCTGAACACCATAGCCTGGAAATTTGACTGTCCCATTATGCGACATGTAAATAGTATGACAAACTCAGTTGTGACATATACTTACTAACATAGTTATAAGCAGTACTATCAATTATATGGATCCTTGACATCTGATAATTTTTTTTTTTTAAAACAGACCCCAGTCTGAAAGTTTTATAAACATGGCACGCAGTTTTATAAACATGGTCATTATGTGTCAGCGGCATAGAGCTTACAAGCACGGTGATGGTCAAACTGAAGAAAGGACATAAGACAAAGAACAAAGCAACTAAGTATTCTAGTTTTAAATATCAGATATTCTGGTAGGATCGCTAAAAAGGCTTTGTAGTTACGTTAAAGGGATTGTACAGGATCGTCGGATCTAGATTCCGAGCAATGTTTGAATTAAACAGCAGTTGGGCTACCTTTTCTGAATTCGTAATGCCGCAGTCAAAAGGTTAATAGTATGGTATTTAGAAATACCCCGGAGCATGGCCCGTCGATTGTATTGTTCGTGTGTTTTACTGCCTTCGCTTTTGTGCGTTTATAGCTGTTTTATTCGATACTAATTTGCGAGTAATCGTGGACGTAGTACCTGTGGGTTAACAGTACAATTTCTGTCGGTTCTTGCTTTGATTAGTATTTGAGCATATGTTTTTCGACCACCCATCATCAGCCGGGGAATGTCCACTGCTGGATAAAGGCCTCCTTCATGGCACGCCACATCGACCGGTCCCAAGCCACCTGCATCCAGCGACTCCCTGCGACTCCAACCAGGTCGTCGGTCCATCTAGTAGGGGGACGGCGTTTCCCGGTACGTGGTCGCCACTCGAGAACCTTTACTCAACACCGGTTATCGGTTCTTCGAGCGATGTGGCGTGCCCATTGCCACTTCAGCTCACTGAGTCACTTATTATCAATTGGTAATAAGTTTAGTATCAAAATTTATGTTTTCTCTGTCCGGTCTACTACTATTAATGTTAAATGAATTTGCGTAAACGACATAAATTGTAGCAGGGCAACGCTTTATCGGGATAATCTTTCTTCAAATCATCTACTTTATCTCTTGAATATTTCCATAAGTCAACGCCAGTCGATGGAAGTAGCTAAAGTGTCAATCTAAATAAATAAATACATGCGTATTACTTTTTCACCGTATCGAAAAAATAATCGTATTCGGTACCGAGTCTGCACTCAGAAAGTAATCTACGTCAGGTACCGCAGCGAGTGAAATCCATTCCAGTATCGAGATGGTGAGCTGAAATCGTAACCTGTCTAGATATCCGACCGATATCGAGAACAAATGAGTTTACTTCTTGTTTCGTTAGTCCGCCTGCCTCTCAGAGTACATCGAAGATGGTTTGGAACTAAAATTACTTCGGTTTTGTTTTCTTTCTCATAATAAACAAATGAAGATTCAACAGCAGTGTCAATTTGTTTTTTTACTGATATGAGGACAACTTCCATTAACATGAAGTTGGTATTATTAAACAGTAAAAGTTTATAGAGCGGGAATTTGGAAACTTTTGATATTTTCACAATTAACCTCACAAACCCTAGTGTCAGAGGTTGTTGGTCCGCCACAGTCCTCTGCCACGTCTCATGTAGCTACTACCTGTCGTAGATAGTAACCGGTAACAACGGATTAACGTGACTAACGAAGCACGGAATCATATCACTGTTCAGACAATCAGGTGATTCAGCCGGCAATGTCCTAAACAAACTGGGGAATATCTTACAAGGTGGTGTTTGATAAAGCTGGGAATTGACCCGGCACCAGCGTGTGTTGAGCGTCTGAATCTAACGCTCAGCCAACTGCGCAACTGAGGAACTTTTCATAGAAAAACTTTGATATGGAAAGTCAATGGTACGTCAAATGTCTTTAACGGGCGTGTGACGTGATGTAGCACCAGGTAAAAAGTTTACAATTAACATGGTGTTTGCTTTGTCCAGTCTATCACTAGTAATCTTAAATATCTTCGGCTTCAACGATATTGAAAAAGCAAATGACAATGAAGAAGACACACGAGCAAATGTTACATACCATGAAATGCTTATGATTGCAGTTGGAGACACTCTGAATGATAAAGTCAGTAATGAACACGTAAGGGAAATTTATACAGTAGCTCTTATAATACGATTCAATGATGACTTTGTGAAGAAGTGTCTCCATAGCTACATAAAAGAAAGGGGAGAAGCAGACCGTAAACAACAAACATGAAGATTTTGGGACTGTCTGTTGACAAAGATTGTCACTGAAGTAAATTGCACTTCAGGATTAGGAAAGTCGACCCCACGCTTCAAGAAGACGCGAAGACGAAGAAGTGTAAGAAATTAACATCGGTGTTTAATCTAATGTTATTATAAAACACCAACAGACAAGAAGTCTTAGTACGTTTCCAAAACCTACGGTAGCGTGTAGGATATCAAATGTTTTAGCTGTACGCATGATATACGTTGTCGTCCTAATTATGCAGTAGCGAAGTAATAAAAACCACCCGACTTCATTCACAATTGACAAATGTAATAATTTGTCTAGATTTCCTAAAGCGCGAATCGAAAATCAAGTGACAATTTCCTCGGAGTTTTGCATAAATAAATCCGAATGCCAGAAGATTGCGGTCTCTTATTACAATTTTTATGAATAATTCCTTTGCTGATTTGTTTTTGAACGGGAACGATAATTCTCGTGTTACTTGGAATAATTTACCAATGTTACATTTTTACTGGGAATTATTTTACTTTCTTTGAGAGCAATGTCTACATAGCATGTTGGATTATTTAATTCTATGTTAAAAGTGTTTTTGTCAGTTGTCAGTATTTTAAAAATATTAGCACACGAACAACATATACGTGGATTTTATTTTTATTTTACATATATATTTTCATTTCGTAACTAAGACTTCGCAAAATATTGCCTTTACAGTTGTTCACCCAAATTGACAATGCGGATTTTTTAAATAAGAAAAAACCTACCTATTAATAAACATATTGTTTCCTATTTCATAAAATGGGTTTGCGCTTTGGCCTTTATCTCTCGTGATGGTATTGTGACGATGCCGTTTGGATTGAATACGTGCACACCCAGAGACCTCTTTAAATAATCAACTTAATCGACAACGAATGCACTAGTAAATTTAGTAATAAAGGATACATAATTTATTATTTATTTAAATTAGATTTGCATCCATCCATAATATTAGTAAGGTAAATAGAACGTCAGATATGCTACTGTGACACTGGTGCATGTGATGACAGCCAGTGTCGCAGCATCGGTGCGTCGGTGCGGCGCGACGACAGCGAGCAGACTGCTGCGGCTGCCTTGAGAGCGCTTGTGGCTGCACTCTTGCGCATGCTGTAGGATCAGTCTTCATGCAACTCGGCAAACATACACGAAGCCAAATCCCGGGGCCCTGCAGAAGCGAGGCAGCCACAGCAGAGAATAAAACGATTAACGAAATGTACATTCACAGGCAATTAGAATACCTATGTACTGAACTCAAAAATTAACGAGCTCAAAGAAGTTTTCAGCCGTCCACGTCCTGTTGCGTAACATGTTTCGACGTGTACGTTGAACAAACAACGCGACAGGTGTAAAGTAAATATTTTTTTCCAGCGTTTTACTCAATTTTATGAAATGCCGTGAAGCCCCACTGATATTTTTTGTGCTAAATTCAGAGTTTTCTACGCAGATAGCTGTTAAACTGTGTTGACCCGTAAAAAGCATATAAAATGAAAAATTCTGCGCCCTTTCACATATTTTTTTGCGTTGCGTAAATATTGTCACTGTCAGAAATAAGGACGTACAGAGACGAGTTAATTTTGTAATACCAATGCTAATAATAACTATTGAAATCTGGACATTCAAGGTTCGATTCCTAGCGGGGGTACCTATCGCTTACCATCTACCACCATGTGACCTAACTCTGGCGAAAATAGAACCAGTGCCTCATTATGGTGAGACTTCTAGGTGAGATCGCTTTCCATCCAACAACAGTTGAGATGAATATGTGTACAACACCATTATACTTGATTTCAACTCAAATGAAATTTCCTCTCTTGACGAACAATTACGGATGATGCATATGGTTGTGTCCAAAATGCCTATACTCTAGACGTCCACAAAGTTTGACTCATTATGGTTTATTTGGGTCTAAAACCTTCTTTTCTAAGAGGCCAAAGTAACACAAAATAAAAACCCGCACAAATATATCTAGATGTGTAGCAAAGAGAACAATACGGCGCCCCTGCAGACTACAGAGATGGGGGTAGCAAAGTAACAATTCTATAAATTCTGTCGTAGCAAATATTCGAGCTCCATCTGGCTTGATGATTTTAGTTAGGTCCTCCTTTAATTAATTTTCAGCGGCCGTGGAAGGCATAAAGTTGTGAGACTTAAAGATAACTAGGTAGACGAAGCTCTTGGGTATAGAGATTCCAGATTGTATTGAGAGTGACATCAAGAACTGCAGAGCTTTCTGCAGCTGCAGAGGAGCATCGGTTCGGTACATGTCTCCCAGAATGTAGCCGATACTTAATAACTAAGTGGACACAGCATTTATGACCTAATGGCTATAAGTGGACCCAGCCTTTATGACCTAATGGCTATAAGTGGACACGGCCTTTATGACCTAATGGCTATAAGTGGACACGGCCTTTATGACCTGATGGCTATAAGTGGACACAGCCTTTATGACCTAATGTCTATAAGTGGACACAGCTTTTATGACCTAAGGGCTTTATAGTGTGACTGACGACCCCAAGTTCGTTTATTGTGTTCCCAATATCTAGTGGTTGGTGGTACGGCACTTGTATTTATAAGGCTGGCTCAACATAATCAGCCGTAAAACGTCGACGTCTGCAACCAAGCCGTTCGACGTTGATTTCATGTCAGTTTTGTGTGTGTGAATGAATGAAATTTTTGCTTCTGTGTTTTTGAGACAAGATTTAACAAGCATCAATTCTACAGCTTTACTAGGTCACTTATCGTAAGACGAGATGAGGCCAGGTTCCTAATTCACTTTAAAATGTCATAAGATTTCTACCGCCTAGTTCACTCTCTGGGTTGGAGGGTCAGATGGGGTCGGGAGTGGCTTCCGTAAAAACTAGTACTAATGCCAATATTTTAGGTAAAGGTAGCCGTCCGTTTAGAAACGGGTAGGGGAATGATTATGATGTATAATAATAATTAGTGTTGTACATTTGAATGCTTTATTCTCAAGATTACTCATCATTTATAATTATAACTCGAGAGCTGCGCTGATTTTTTGATTTGTTGTATTTGTCTCTATCCAGAACAGCAGAATAAATATTAAACTATCCCTATTCTAAAAAAAAAAAACATTTTTTCATACATTCACGACCTAACATAACGCGAGGTAGAGCCTTTTTGCTGGAATGATACATTGCAGTAAACGTTGATTTTGTTGTTATTTCTGACTCGTATATATCCTTCTTTCTCTCTCTCTCTCTCTCTCTCTGTCTCTCTCTCTCTCTCTCTCTCTCTCTCTCTCTCTCTCTCTCTGTGTGTGTGTGTGTGTTTGTTTGTTTGTAGAATTATGCTGCCAAAGAATTTTTTAAATACGTTTATTTCATTATAAAAGATACATTTTTTAAAAACATATTAATCGCCAAACTGTAGAACAGTTCATTGGCGATAGGCGCTCTATATATTACTTATTCTATATGTATATTCTTTTTTAAAATGTTACTAGTAATAATAACGATAAACATGTTTGAACACAATCATAAACTACGAGTATAAAAGCACTGACCATGGGTACTCCCAGTCCCGCAAGTATATTTCGCTAGTCTCACCACAAAGTTGGGAATGATTCCCCAGATTCCCGGGAATATTTTAATGCCACTTGTACTGTTTTCATTAGTGTTCGGGCTTGTCCGCCGCGTCGGGCTACCTACTTATTAAAATTTAAAATTTTTCGGGGCAAAATAAACATAAATTTGAGGCGTGACTCAGCGGTAATCTGTAACAAAGAGTAGGGAAAATAAAGGAAAAGTATGTTTTTCTTCAAGTTCCTACTTTACATGATTAATTTTCTAAGAGCTTTCGTCAGGGATCAGACCCACAGAAAACTTAAACGAGTTTTTAAAGTCAATTCATTACGCAATCATTACGTTCTTAATGAATTCTTTAAAAGCTTACCTATTTGCGGTGGAGTAAGTATTAATTGGCGTATTGTGTTTTGAAATTGGTTTTAGTTTAATTCGTCTTGTAGTTGAAAATACTGCATCAGTTGATTTGTTCCGCGAACTATTTTTCCGTGTAGTTTTTCCCCGAGTCGCATTTTTCCGCGATCGATGACTTTAAATATCGCAGTTTTACACGTAGCTCTTTTTAACGTCACACATTTCCGGAATGCTACTGTACCCGTTGCTTTCTCCCGAAGTCGTTAAATTTCTTTACAGTATTTCCACTCGTAACTCTTTTAAATTTCTACATTTTTAGCAACACATTTTCCGACAGTCGCGTTCATGCATTTGTAACCTGAATGTAGGAACGTGTGAAGCCTGGGGCTCTATTTTTGATTCGCTCGTGTGACATAGCTTCGTCGCACACGATTTAAGTCACGATCGACTAAAAGTCGCATGTAAACAGGTTTGACCGTATTTTTGAATCATTCGCGTGTTACCAATACAACTTAAAATGTTTAATTTTATCCGTTTTACGCAGAAAAATAAAACCGGTAATTCATGCAAGGAAAACGTAACGCAAAGTTCATAGAACAGTTCCTACTATCAATGTCAATAAGTGGTAATGTCAGTGTTCGACGATGACGTTTAATCTATCGCTCGCCTCCGCAAAGAGTGGTCCCGACCACTCGTTGCAGAAGAGCGATTCAAAAATACAAAATTTCATAAGTCGAACGAAAATCAGTAGAAATCGAGCGCTCGCGGCGCGTAGAGCGAATCAAAAATAGAGCCCCAGTTCAGTCCATCCGAGCGATGACAATGAGTGACCCAACCGCAAAACTGTATCACATTCACTCGTTGGCAACATCCATATTACTGAAGCTTGGACGATATAATAATGGAGCTTAGGATAGGGAAGTATAGCGCAAAAACACCGACCAAGTGCGGTTCAAACTCAGAGAGTTCAGAGCCAAAAAAGAACAAACAATCAATAACGTTCGTTGATGTTTTCTGAATACACAAGAACATTGCTTAGGTGTTTCTGTAATATTAACACAAATACCTGTCCACATTTAAAAATTTCACTTAGTAAACTTCAGTGATAGAGAGGGTTATACTTATACACATTTCAATGATAAGCCAAAAAAAAATGTTGCACAGAAAATAATAAAAATTTGCTTGAAAATATACAAATGAAGCCCTTTTAAATACCCTACTTGATCCAGTGAAAAAATTTCGACTCGAAAAAAAAACTATACCCGAAATCATCGTATTTCTCAATTTTGCTTTCTGACAAGTAAATGCGTTCATAAAGAACTGTAAACCGACTTCAATTGGCCTAAAAGTCAACTTTTATCAAGGCAAATTTAAGGGTGCCATTGTCAGAACTAAACTAAATTGAAATGGGACACGGAAAGCACCAGCTTTCAAATAAAAAAAGAATCATCCAAATCGGTTCACCCAGTCAAAAGTTCAGAGGTAACAAACATTTAAAAAAATAGCCGTTGAATTGAAAACCTCCTCCTTCTTTGAAGTCGGTTAAAAAATAGAACTCAAATGTTCCAGCATACTTTGTACTTCAACACACAAATGCCGAGCCCAAACAAAGTATGTTTTAAATACAAATTAAACACCAAAGTCCTAACATTGAACTTTGTAACAACAATTTGCTATTCCTAGTATAGCGTGTATTTGTCTGCAATATTTCAAGTCATCTTTTCCTGATTTTCGTTCACTGAACCTAATCAAGACACAATTTGAGATGGGATTCAATTTAGCACTATTCAGAACATAAATCTTGAAGCGTGTATGTTGACCACGAATCTGTTTTTAATAGGATTTCCTTTTTGGGAAACGATTCTGAACCGAAACGGTAAGAAAACTATTCCGATGCGATTCCGTTTGTCAGTTCGTCTGTCACATATACTAATTTCATTTATTCGATAAGAGGAGTTGCTGGTGTCAAAGCGCCCATACAAATGTAGTACCGTCATATTTTGAGTAATAAGCGATTAATGTCAATGAAATTTTCAAGACACAATCTAGAACTAAATATCTGTGTCGGTGGCGAGTCAGATTTTCGTTAAAGTATAAACTTTCAGAGTTACAAGGCATCAAAGTATTGTATTTTTCGGTAATAAAAAGCCCCAACTTTGAACCTCTTTTACAAGAGTATGAATCAATTTAGAACAATTTGGGAAAACCACCGACATCTGAAATTTTATTAATATACTGTATTGAAAAAATGGTTACATAATATTCTGTATCCTTCAAATGACCACGGGCCTACGAAACATCCAAATAACGGGTGGATAACTTTGCGTAGTGTATGCTGTCTCACCGTACGCGCTCGGGTAGGATAGGGCTCGGATAGGGACAGCTACAAAACAATGCAAACTTGAACGCGGTAACGTGCTCTAAACAGACAATTCTCTATGATTAGTTTGCAATTGGCCTTCATCTCGCCTGAAGGTAAGCGTGCTCACCCAGAAGCCCCAAACTAATAAGGCGCTGGCTCTGCTACCGTTCATACCGGAACCCAACAGTTTTAACACTGCTTTTTGGCGGTAGACATAAGTAACATGGTGGTTGCTACGCGGACATAGATAATGACATACTACCCAACAAACCGAAAGGTATCCCCACTGGTAATCGAACCCGGGAACCCGGAACCCCGGAACGGGAACCCGTGTTGCCAGTGATGACATACGGAACCGAAACGTGGTCTTTTACTGTGGGCCGAATAAACAAGCTCAAAGTCACTCAGCGAGCAATGGAACGAGCTATGCTCGGAATTTCTCTACGTGATAAGGTCCGGAATGAGGAAATCCGTAGACGAACGAAGGTCACCGACATAGCTCGACGAGTCAGTGAGCTGAAGTGGCAATGGGCAGGCCACATCGCTCGAAGAACCGATAACCGGTGGGGAGTAAAGGTTCTCGAGTGGCGACCACGTACCGGGAAACGTCTACCAGGCCGTCCCCCCACTAGATGGACCGACGACCTGGTTAGAGTCGCGGGGAGTCGCTGGATGCAGGTGGCTCGGGACCGGTCGATGTGTCGTACCATGAGGGAGGCCTATGTCCAGCAGTGGACGTTTCCCGGCTGATGATGATGATGATGAATCGAACCCGGGACCTCGATATTGTTAGTCCAACATTTAGCTATTAGTACAAGGAGGTTGTAATGTTTTAGTTCAAGTATCCTTTTCTAACCTCACTAAAACTGTATTGTCCTTAAAGAGAGAAATATATGAAAAACATATACAAACGTACTTAGCGGACATCAAAAATAAAATTGATTGCTTGTTAATAGCACGATATCCACAAAAAAATATATATTCACTAGCCCCAATAATTAAAGTAAAACCTGTTCACACTCAACTCTCACCTTTCATGATTGTTAAGTGAAAACTGTCACTTGGTGGCAGCCCCCTAAGCACACACACATACACTCACACAACACACACACACACACACACACACACACACACACACACACGCACACCCTCACACACACTCACCCTACTTAGTAAAGCATGTTTTTAAAAATGTTAAAAATATTGTGCATAACAAAGCAAAACGTCATCCTTAGAGAGAGCCTACACCTGTCGCACAGGGCTTCCCCTATGACAGACTGTATGGCTATACTATTGTTACACACTTGTTTTATTCAATAAATATTTTTGTATTTGTATTTTTGTATTGTATAATAAAGCTGTATAGGTATCAGGTATCTAACCAGCAACCAAAAACCACTTCAACCCTGTATCATCTAAGCTGCGCAGGCAAAAGTTCTCCTCAGCGTGAGTTCTGAGTCTCTCCTGTGTATCAGAGTTCAGAATTATACAATTCCTTGAAATACCCTAGATGGTCCCTATTTCGTCCGGATTCCGCCCAAAAATGCAGGCTTTCCCACAGAATAGGCTAAGTTAGCACAATTAATTTGTAATCCCCGTCCCACTTGGAAGTTACAAATCAGGGTTCCGCTCGCCTAATGTCGTTTGCCGGGATTCCGTACAAAGTTTGGCCGTTTAAAAGGCCTCCGTCAGATATGTAAGCAAAGACGTAAAGGTTAGATGGGAGTATGGATGTTTTGTGTGTGTGGAATAAATGAAATCGTAATTTTTTTATTATTATTTATTTAAATAAGACATACATCCATAGTGTTAGTAAACTTAGTGCTATGTTAGTAATTAAATATATCGTCATACATGCTACTGGGACACTGGTGCATGTGATGACAGCCAGTGTCGCAGCATCGGTCCGTCGGTGCATGCGACGACAGCGAGCAGACTGCTGCGACCCCGCACCCTGCGCGCGCTGGAGGACGCACTCTTGCGCATCGTGCTGTAGAAGCAGTCTACATGTGCCTCCGCAAACATCCCCGATTATTACATATATCCCGATTCCCGGTAATGCGTTAACTCAAATATTGTTACTGCGATCACCAATCCTTCAGCCAAAGTACTTTTCAAAAATGCGATGCCTCAATGACCCAAATTTTAGCCTCCAAAACCAGTGCACGCCACTGCTCCTCATGGCGTAGGGGAGCGTCTCCTGAGTGGCGGCTAGGGGGAAAGGCGGGAGTAAAACCTAGCTACAGGTTAAGTCTGATTAACTTGCTGACCAACGATGGGTGTGGTCCTCCAGGATATAGGGGGTTGTGCTGAGGGTTAACAACCCGCCCATGAAAAAATATTGTTAAGAAATCGTTCAACCCTGGGAGGGTTGAACGATTTCTTAACAATATTTTTGGAACCCCTCATGGAAAATCTTCTCAATAAACGTTCATCCGTATGATGGCGGCTCATGTTAAGCGTGGGCTAGTGTTTTTTTTTATAGAGGACATAATTTTTTTAAATTAACCAAAGCAAAATGTACCACGACACTAAAACAGCGTGTTGGCGCAGGATGCAAGCTGATCGGGGCCGGTCGTTGTGTTGCATCATGGGGCCAGTTCAGCAGTTGAAGTTTCCCGGCAGATGATGATGAGTTTATGTCATGAGGCCCTGGCATAATATGCCTTAGAGGTCATGCAGTTTTGAATGATCTAATATATATTCGATTGACCTACCAGCTTCCGTTTACCCTGAAAACAACAACTTGGGAACCTACAAACGACAATAGGTAGGTAGGTAAGATTGTGGTCAAGCATTGGCACAGGTCGAAAACTTCAAACAAATGTCGTGATGTCGGTTCCTATATGTATACACGTGCATGTGTGAGAACATCAGTGCTGCGCTTCATCCGCTCCCGGCTGAAGTGGAGCTCATGCGCTCACTGCGCGACGCGGGCAGTGGCAAACTGACATCACATTTTTATTATTTATTTATTCGAGTATTTGTGTACAATTGTTTATCTAAATTAGTTGTTCTATTATTATCGTTTTAACTAGTTAGTTTTTCCATGTTTCTAGTTTATAATATTAGTTGTCAGTAAGTCTAGAACGCACGCGCCATAATACCGATCCCTGAGCGGGTCACTTTCTTGCGGGGAGAGGTGAGGTATCGTAAACGTCCGTTCTGGTCGTACTACTATATTAATTGGGAAGCAATGGTCTGTCTTTGGCATATAATGTACCAAAATTATTATTTGACCACATTTCGATCATCAACATTTCGACCTCAAAGAATGGCCCATCCAAATATGAAATACGTCGCAAGGTATTTGATGAATATTTAACTTGGCAAGTTGGATATTGTTGTGTGGGTGAGGGTAGTCTGTAGACAACACCGATCATTTCCGCCGAACAACGCTGTTTGAGGCGGCGTTCGCTTTTATAAGGACCACTTTACACTTGCATTCGATTTTCAAACCAATTAACCAATTAACGTCATTATCGAGTGCTATTTCGTGATCGTTTATCTACCGTCTTTGAATTTATTTAGGACAACCCTGGAGTCAAATGTTTGTTTTTTTGAATATTTTTATGAGTATTGGCTATTTCGTTGTCGTAAAAGTAGCTAGTACAGAAGATTATATTCCTGATAAATTATTGAAGAAAAAAACGAAAACGAAAATTGTTTTTTTTAAACAATAGATTTTTTTATTCTGTGGTGCTATTCATATTTATCATCTACATTCTAAAAACCGGGATAGCGAAATTAACAAGAAGTTAATTTATATCTGATTATTTTAACCATTAAGCAAGTTCAAATATTTAAGCACTACTTAACTTTTATTTTCCTCTTAGTGTTTTGAACTTAATGTTTATTAAAATCTGTTATACGAGAATTATTTATATTCTACTAGCTTCCGCCCGCGACTTTGTCCGCGTGTACTTCAGGATGTATTCTACTTGTTCGATAGTGCAGGTGACGTATATGACAAATTATTATACAGCATAAGGTAAAAAAATTAGTTTGTATATACGAATTTACATATTCTATGGTCGGTTGCTAGGCAACGCGTTTTTGTTATGCCAAAATTGCCCATGTAATCCCACTAATATTATAAGTGTGATTTTGTACAATTTACACAATATGTATTTATAAACTACTAGCAGCCCGTCCCGGCTTCGCACGGGGTAGACAATTATTTAGTTTTGGAAATTTGGATATAAAACACTTTTTTTCACAAATATTTTTATTTATTAAAAAATTATTATTTATTAATTATATATTAAAAAAATATATTTCAGTGTCCCTTCCGCCCCGCCCGACGCGATGCCCGGCGCGCTTTTCAGACTGCATCGCAAACAACGGCCACGGCGCTATGGCGGTTTTGTTTACTGTTTGAATTTTTTAATTCGTAATATCTTTTGAATGGAAAGTCCAATTTAAATAATTTAAAAACTATTTTATAGGTAGTTAAATGGTCTTGACCATAAAATAATTTATTTGGATAAGGATTAATATAAACACATAAATAGCATGGTTTGAATTTGGTTAGCATTTTCATTAATGTTTAAAATGAAAAAAGTTGTTGTAGTGACATAACTACAATAGTTGGACATATGCTACCGCGGAGTTTTTTGTAGACATTATGATGTTCTTCAATATTGTCGTACATTATTTTGTTCTATCGCTAATAGTTTCGGCAGCGCATTCGACGAAAGACGTTTTAAGACTCATTTTTCTACACCTTCGGTTACATTGTTCAAATTTTACCAAGGATCCCTAATTTTTTTCAAAATGAAATGTAGCCTATGTCAAATTGGAAGAATGTAGCATTCTATTGGTGAAAGAATTTTTTAAATCGGCCCAGTACTTTTTGAGCCTATTCATTACAAACATACAAAAATAGGTACAAATCTTTCCTCTTTATAATATTAGTGTAGATAGTGTTATTCTGATGTATAAGCTATATTATTGTAAAGTTTCATTCAAATCCATTTAGTAGTTTTTCCGTGAAAGCGTCACAAACATCCAAACGTCCAAACTTTCACACTTATAATATTAGTAGGATTTATTAGAGCTCGCGAGAGAGCAATAGCGATACTTACTTCCTTGGCGGCAGAAAGAGATGCATAGCATCACATTGTCTCAAGAAAATCAACGTAAGCAACAAATCATTCATTTCTTGAAAACTAGAAGATCAATTAAAAAATCCTTTGTGCTTAACTTAGGAACCATAATTTCCTTCATAATTGTATAAAAATAAGCTGATAATCTTAAGTAGCTTCCTAAAACAAACAATTGTGCTTTAGAAGAGCAGACTTTTAAAAAATAAATCTATCGAGAAAATGTTCACAGATCGTGTTTTTCTGGTTGTGCTGTTCCTTGCAGATGTCCTCGAGATATCATTGATATAATATGAAGTCTCTATCTGCTACCGTTAGTGTGAAAAATAGATTTTCACGACCCCTGAAAATCTGTGTTTCCCCATAATAGGCATTAGACATAATTCTTGTAATGCTATTTGATTATTTTTTTCGTAGCCGACCAACGGTATTTTTTATTATTATTATTATTTTTATTTAAGAAGGTCACCTACAGGATATACATTAACAAGAGCATGAAGACACAAATGTAATAGTATAGCTAAATGCTACCCTACTTACAGGCAACAACGACATGATAATAATAAAGTTATGAAATTAAAAGAACGATAACAAAATAAAAATAGCAAATGTTAAGGTAGATAGCAGGTTGTTAATTTATCTGCACCTGTTTTTCTTATTAGTTTGAACGTCGTCATACGGATATTGTCGGTAGTAATTGACATAAATTACAACAATCTGTACGCACTGCGACAGATTTCGCCAAGTATCTGCATATTACACAGTTTAACATCACTTTACGAGTGATGTTTTAGAGCCTCGGGATGTAGCGATAAGATTTATGTGAAGACTTGACAAATTAGTGGAAAGGGGATATTAAAATTAAGTGTATATTTCATCATTCTCTCTTGGCGTATTAGTCAGACACAAATAATTAGTATTCTGTTAATGAACACTGTATTTTGGATAATAGCCTTGGAAGCCGGATAATAAAAGCTGTTGTATTATAGATAACAGTCTAGATAGCCATATATTATCAATTTCTCCTAGATCATATAGCTTTAAACAATGCCAAGATATAACAAGTAAATGTGTTCAAAAAGAACTGGAAACCGAGTTCAATTCTAGTCAAAGTCTACTTTTACTAAGGAAAATTTAAGATTTACATCGTTTTCTCATGGGTGCCGTTGTCAGAACTGGACCATGACAATGAGACTGATGAGAGAGAGAATGATGAGAGTCAGGTAATATTCCTGAGCAGTGACTATGCAAGTGCCAGGTTTCCTATTCAAGAATTAGTTTCATATTTAGTTCAGTTTCTAAAACGACTTTCATATATTGTCAACACTCGAAACTTATACCGAATGCACAGTAATTTCAAGAGGAACTTTAAATTCCATTTCTTAGAGCTCCAATCGGTACCAAACAGGCACTATAGAAGTTTAAAACCGGTTTCGAACTGAAACTAACCGGTTCTAAAGTGAGGTAGTTACGTTAAGGCAGACTGAAATACGTGTAACAAGTTGCCAGGTTGACTGTTTTAGTGCCAGGCGGTTAGAGAGCCGGGCCAGAAAAGTGATGGTGGAAATGGATGAGCATGGCACGAATTCGTTTCTTTTTAGGGTTCCGTGCGGAAAGGGAGGCCAAGGGGATCCTTCAGTTGAAATGTTGATTATTGACGATTTTCGTAGCAGCTGGTAGTATCCAGAGGGCGAATTCACTATGGGCAATCATCCTTATATACTCATGGCTCAAACAGCTCAGGTCCGGAATGAGGAAATCCGTAGACGAACGAAGGTCACCGACATAGCTCGACAAGTCAGTGAGCTGAAGTGGCAATGGGCAGGCCACTTTGCTCGAAGAACCTATAACCGGTGGGGAGTAAAGGTTCTCGAGTGGTGACCACGTACCGGGAAACGTCTACCAGGCCGTCCTCCTACTAGATGGACCGACGACCTGGTTAGAGTCGCAGGGAGTCGCTGGATGCAGGTGCTAACGTCACTCGACATCTATCTTTGTTGCCTATAGGAAACAAAAGATGTTTGTTCTTCCTGAATTGGCTGATCAGCGTCACTGCACATCTTCAAAGTTGTCAAAAGCCAAGCCAAAAAAGAGCACCTAGAAGCCGGCGAGTTCATGTGCTTTCAAATAATTTTTAAAGCGCATTTTTCATGGCCACCGGTGTGTAGCTTTCACGAAAACCAATTAATTGGTACCTTTCTGTGAGTGCAACTTCCAAACAGACAGTCTCATACTCGTAACAACTATAATATATTAATTTAGTAATTAATTTTATCAGCTGACTAGGACGGGCAAGTTGCAGCACAAAAGCTCTGCTCAGGGCAACATTGAATTTGTAGGTAAAATTCTATACATACCATACAAAATACCCTTTTGGAATCTAATATATTTATATTATTACACGTAAAATGGTAGAGCATAACTATCATATCAATAATTAACTAAATACGGATAGATGTCTTTCCCGTTTGTTTGGTATTTGAATAGCGATGGCTGAATTATAAATCGCTCTTGCGCACTTTCCAAAATCTACATGCAAGCGGCCTGAAGACTGGGCGTATGTTCCAGGCTTAGTAAATTCGCCTTTAGACACGAATCTTGCTTACCATTAGTCTCTTAGCTCAGCAATGCACTTCTCCGCATCCAACTCTGCTAGTTGATAGCGAGCAGAACCATCCCAAAGACGGAAGAAAGAGAGAGAGAAAGAAATAACAGAAATACAAAATTTATTTTATTGACGTGCGTCCGTACTAACTAGCTGACTAACATGATTGTCTTTTATAGGATACATTTTGGAGAGTGTGCGCAGGAGCTATTATTATTGATTCCACCTTCGCCGTTCAAGTACCGGTCAAACAGAAGAACAGCAGACCTTCACCCGTACACTGTAGATATTCCTACAGCTCGCACCAAGCGTTTCGCTTCTGCATTTATCGTGTGTACTGCAAAAATATGGAATGCACTACCGGTTTCCGTGTTCCCCGAAGGCTACAACTTAGGAATCTTCAAACGAAGAGTAAATAGGCACCTTCTGTCAATACGTAACATCGTCGACCTCATCGTCACTTACCATCAGGTGAGATTGAGGTCAAGTGTTGGTCTATCTTCAATAAATAAAAATTGATTCCACATCAAAATCTGCATTAGGTATTTCTGCGTGGTTGTCATATTTTTACTCGTAATTTGACGCTGTCTGTAAACGTAGATACCTTCTACATTGTAGACATGTTGAATTCATTCTAAGTTGTATTCATTCTGCATCGTATTTCTATGATGTAGTAGTACTCTTTATGTTATACATACATCAGTGTGACTCGATAGGAACAAACCTATTTGTTACATTCGCTAAATATACTGTTACTCGTCTGTTTTCGACAGTCGTTCGTGTCGGAAGAGCGATCTCTAACAGACAACCACTGGGCAGAGGAAATAAATCATCAATATGGAGGTGTAACAAAAATAGTGATAAATGAAATGAAATCTTTATTTGCACAAAATATGGTACAATACAGGATGTTAATATTACATATAATGTCAGATCACATATTTTACCAAAATTTTGGCGCAAACTCGAGATTAATATTATTACGCTTACGAATTATATAAATCATGATCATCAACAGCCTATATACCTCCCCACTGCAGGGGCTCAGGCCTACTCTCATACAGAAAGTGTATGGGCCATAGTCCACCACGCGGTCCCAGTGCGGATTGGCGGACTTCACATGCCTGTTCAAGACATGCAGGTTTCCTCACGATGTTTCGGATAATGCACTTGAATTGTAAAACAACTCATAGGTACACGGCTGGATTCGAACCCGGAGCCCTCAAATTGAGAGTCCGCGCCTTATCCATTTCGCCACCGACGCTTTTTATATAAATACATTTGTCTAATTTAATTTTAAAACTTTCTAGTTTAAGGTAAACAAAAAAAATTCTTGCAGGTTTTAAAAACATTTTGAAGTCAACCATTTTTAAAGTCGTGTTTTAAATTGATGTATTAGTAGCTCTCGATGTTACACTGGAATAGCATTGTATACCCTAATAGACATTGAATAGTTATTAAATACTTGAATAGTGAATACGGACAAAATATACGTTATTTTATAGCACTACATCGTAAAAACGTAAACTTAAGTTTCATTTCCAATCTCAACGTAACGTTCGCAAGTGTACAAAACATAAACGAATGACAAGAAACACAAATTACTACCAATTCTCATTTACGTCTCACCGTTAATTCACGCTCACTCGGCATTGGGACACCGGCACGGCACGGCACGGCACAGACCCGCTCAGAGTAATCTCAATCCAAACTCACTTAACACCAATTAAGATATATTTATCTAACATCACCGAAGACAAACGTCACAAATTAATCCATGCCTAGTCAGGAAGTGTTTTAATTAATTGCTCGAAACTTGGAGGAGGGGGTGTTGTAATAAACTCTTAATCGTTAGTTGTGTAGTTGTGATGGCAAGTATTGTTGTGATTTACAAGTAAAGCATGTTCCAGCTGTAGATATTTTGAATTATAATGGGTTTTCATATAGCCTTCATCTTACCTGATTACCTGATAAGGCAATTAGCACGGATTTAATGCAATTTGATGCAATTAAAAATACACACACACGTGTACCTGAGAATGACGTGCGCTTCATATTGACGGCCGAGTGTTGTGTACTTTTGTTGTAGCTAGTAGCTTCATTTGTGTGGACCACGGAATATGAATGTTCGAATATCTGTGGCCATTAGATGAAAAGCGTCTGACCTAGAAGCCTCAGGGTAGTGAGGTTTTGATTGATTGACTTGATGATGTTGATTCTGTGTTGTTACATCTTCACCCGAACAATTCGTCGTGCGCGGAAAGCACTCAGCCTGTTAAGAGGCTATGTTATAGTTATATTTTTTAAATACTGGTGTTATTTGCGCTGTTTTCAAAGTTTATATAGACTGAAATAAATGATTGAAATTAGTTCTAAATTGATTCAACAGACAATAATTTCCATTTATGCTTACTAACTGCGATCTATTTACGGAGGGAATCGACAAAATTACGACGAATGAAAAGCAGATTTTTCTCATTTTCTCGTGCCTAAAGTGAACTCAGACCCCAATACAAGAGCATTGTTCTTGAAGGCTAGACATTACAGGGTATAAAAGCCTGGGAAACACTAAGATTAGATTCTCCCAATTATAACTGATAATAAAAGGCAATACTGGGTCGAGACGTTACAATGTAGTCTTCTTAATTGACTCACAGGTGTGTGTTTAATGAAAACGGATTTCGTGGCCAATAAAACTGTTATAGCCTTTGCTTAGACAGACTCAGACTTTGAGGCGGATGTTGAAAAATATTAGCCATTACTAATGTATAATGAGTTTTGCTCTTGGCCTACTTAAGGCAGATGTTGAAAAATATTAGCCATTACTAATGTATAATGAGTTTTGCTCTTGGCCTACTTAAGGCAGATGTTGAAAAATATTAGCCATTACTAATGTATAATGAGTTTTGCTCTTGGCCTACTTAAGGCAGATGTTGAAAAATATTAGCCATTACTAATGTATGATGAGTTTTGCACTTGGCCTACATCTCACCTGATGGTAAGTGACGATAAATCTGTTGAATAGAAAACGTGCTCGTTCAGAAGCCTCATCCTAATGCGCTGGCTCTGTTACCTTCAGAACACAACAGTGCTATTAACATTGCTGTTTAGTGGCAGACTTAGGTAACATGGTGGTAGCTGTCTTCGTGTGCAGTACAACAATGCATTCAGAGCCATGCTCAACCTGCCCTGGCGGTGTAGTGCGTCTGGCATGTTTGCTGAGAACAGGGTCGACGACTTTTATGCCGTAATGAGGCGACACAAAGTGTCTTTCTATAACAGACTCGCGAGCAGTCAAAACAAAATTGTGGCCACTGTATTCCTAACTGTTATCCGCTCCATATATATGTGCAATATATGTAAATAAGTAAGGATTAGTTTAATTTAAGTTTAATGTAGTTAAGTTTAGTTTAAATTGTTATATTTTTATAATGTAATATGGGCAATGCCTTTAATAAAGAACTTTATTATTATTATTATTATTATTATTATTAAACAGGTGGACATAGAAATTGAATTCCCTAACACAAACCAAACCACACGATAGGTACCGAATCTGCTGGGAATCGAACCCGGGACCTTTACGCCCGAGATGTTTATAATTGGACCTCACACCTTACAGGAATGCCTCACTTCGAAAGCATAAATAAAAAAGCCAAACAAGTTAAAACACCCTGTCACGAGCAGTACAGCCGAAAAGCCTAATAATAAATTTCGGTATCCCAAGCTTAGGCCATGAATCACTCAGTCAGTGACCTAAGTCCTAATCTGACAGACTTTAGCCAGACATGAATATTTTTGCGGATGGAAGCGGAGAAAAGGCTGTAAATGTGCTGCGTCAGGCTAGGACAAAACTGACGGTAGGGCGGGAAAGTTGACAAGATAATCTCGTACATACGTACAACATACATTTAGCTTAGAAACTCTTTCGAAGTGAAAGTATAAGGCTGTGTGCGTCGGAACAATGTCATTTTAGTCTACAAATCAAACATAACAGACACACAACAAGGGTTGTTGAACATGAGCTTACTTCATAGATCGCCGCATCGCACTTTACATACAACGCTTCGGATGTGGATTTTTGAACGCAAAAAGATGAGGATTTATAGGTAGATGCCGATGTCCAACTCCTTTTTTAAAAGCTTTTATTTAACTTGCAATGTTTGTATGTATGTATGTATGTATGTATGTATGTATGTATGTATGTATGTATGTATGTAAGTAAGTATGTATGTATGTATGTATGTATGTATGTATGTATGTATGTATGTATGTATGTATGTATGTATGTATGTATGTATGTATGTATGTATGTATGTATGTATGTATGTATGTATGTATGTATGTATGTATGTATGTATGTATGTATGTATGTATGTATGTATGTTCGGGTCAAATCTTGCAAGCTGAATTAGAAGCACTTCCTCTTATCCTAGGGAGTTGAAATTTTGCACGTTGGTTCAGTTCCGATGACAATGCGTTTTTCTGGTACCAGCGAGCTGGTCTGATGCTGGAGTCAGGAGGAATAAAGAGAAACTCTTCAATAGGCCCCTCGAATTCGGGCTCATCTCAAAATCAGAATACCAGGCTGACATAAGTGCAAGGGAGCGTGCTATATCGTTTCTATATATCGTATCGTAGCGCAGGTTAATTCCTAACAAACTACTTAAAATCATTTGAAGTACCAGGTTAGCAGAAACAGAAGTAGTTTTGATTTAGCTCACATGACATATTACGCGCGGTTTATTCTACTAAAGAGAACGCGTAGCTTCTGTCACTTCTTTTTTTTTTAAATCTAAATAGATTCATTAACTTTAGACTTTAGTTGAAGTGTTTTAGATTCAAAATGCTATTTGTCTCTTTTTGGCCCAAGGGAATGAAAGAGTAACCACATAATCAAAACAAGTCGTGATTGTGCATTATATCAGTACCTAGTCTGTGCAAAGTCTGTGATTATATCCTCTGTGTAAATGCTGAATGTCATGCATAAATGCCAAAAATACAGCTAAAAAGCGTGTGTTTATGTTAGTTTGGCAATGGTTTTCTAAATAAATTTAAGACAAGATAGTGTCACTCAATTGAGGCTGGACAAGGCAGCGTATGCAATAATCATCGGCTGCAGAAGTCCATTGTTGGACATGAGTCTCCCTGTTATGGCGCGCCCACACATGCACGGTGATAGGGCCGAGCCACTTGCATCCAGTGACTACTCGCGAGCTTAACTAGGTCATCGGTCCTGGTCTGATGCTGGAGCCAGGAGAAATAAAGAAGAACTTTTCAATGGTCCCTCAAATACGGGCTCATCTTAATACCACGTTGACATAAGTGCACCGGAGCGTGCAATATCGTTTTTGTAGCGCAGGTTAATTTCCTACCAAACTATTAAAAATCATTTGAACTACCAGGTTATCAGAACCAGAAGAAGTTAATGACATATTCCGCGCGGGTTTGAGTAAAACTTATATTTTGAAATGAGAACGCTCAACTTCTGTCACTTCTGTTTTTAGGGTTCCGCAGTAAAACTACGAACCCTTTTAATTTCGCTCTGTTAGTCGGTCCGTCTGTCAGTCCGCGGCTTTGCTTAGAGACCCTTACTACTAGAAAGGTGTAATTTAGTACGGGTATACATATTAATCACGCCGACAAAGTAGTAGAATAAAATCTTGCAAAACATATTTTTAAGGGTGGCTCCCATACACGTAACTTGGGAATAATATATATAGTTTTTCTAATACTTGTGCTCAGAAAGTGATACGTTTTGTAGCTGTTTGGCGTGCTAAAAGTTCGTGATTTCAGAAGCTTGTCTTAAAAACGCAAGGCAAACGTGCGTTTTTCTTATTAACTAGTTATAAAGCCAAAGCACTAGTAATTTTTTTTCTTATTAACTGAAGGAATGTTTTTCATTCAAAAATCAATACTAGTATTTTTGCCGAGTCACTGGGCAGTATTTGCAACACACTCTTGGCCACAATCTCAATAATAGACTACCAGGTTGACATAAGTGTCAGAGAGCGTGTAAGACAACTGTTCCGCACTAACCTCCGAAAAAAGATCGGGGTCTGTTTAATTAGATACTTTTTGCTGCATTCACATGCTCCAAGAGGATTGGCTTCAGTTCGAGTGTTTTTGAAAAAAGAACGCGGGCCTTCGCTTTTTAAATATACATATTTAAATTCGAATGTTGATAATGATTTAATTTAATTTTATGGGGATGACAGAGACCTTATGCCAAGGTATTATATATCTATTTTTCTCTCTTTGAAGTTGTAGTTAGACTCCATCTTAGGTATGAGGTCCTGGTACTTTCGTCTTCATATCAACCGATGTTAAGTGATTAAAGTCAACAAATGGAAGCGTTCTCACCTAGAAACGTTACTTAGGTATGCTTTCTGTGCTAACCGGAACACAATCATCTTCATCATAATTTTACTATTGTTATATTTTTTCGCAAATGTATTATTAAAAAATGACGTTCGAAACTAGTTTCGCGTTTCCCCCCGTATATCTTTTAAACTATTGCTTTTAAAAATCTGAATACTTCACAATAGTATGTACACTGAACTTATAAGAAAAACTATCAAGACTAAGCTGGCTTTGCAGGTGAATGGGTAATAGTCGACTAAATTATAAAATAGACTTCGAGGTGCCATAATGAAAGTTCCGTACAAATTCCAATCAAAATTACTTTACATCGTCCTGGGTGGGCCTGGCCTAACTTGCACTTCAATGCTTTTTAAAATTGAAATAGATTTAGTAACTTAACTAGACTTTTTTAGTCTTAAGAAACACGTCGATAACTAAAAAATAAAAAATAAATTAATATAAAAAAAATTTCATAAAGAAGCTTTTATTTAAATGCTCTAAAAAGAAGAAAATAAACTTTAAATTAAATCAAACCCATCAATTGATTACATTGAACAATTTATATGCTATAAAAGCTTGTGCTATAAATTGTTCAATGTAATCAAGTGATGGGTTTGATTTAATTTAAAGTTTATTTTCTTCTTTTTAGAGCATTTAAATAAAAGCTTCTTTATGAAATTTTTTTTATATTAATTTATTATCCTTTGCACTTGTTACGACCAACACGGGAAGACATGGGAAAAGCTTATCTATAGCTGAGATCACTAATGTATAGAAACGCGTTCAAATGCATAGATATCGTTCAAATGTATAGAAACACGTTCAAATGTATATAAATACGTTTAAATGTAACAAAACACGTTCAAATGTATAGAAACACGTTCAAATGTATAGAAACACTTTCAAATGAATATGAACACGTTCAAATGTATAGAAACAGGTTGAGCCCGCAAGAGATGCAGGAGTAATGCATGGAGGCCGCATACCAGGTATGTGACACGTTGCGCAAATGTATGTAGCTCTGCACTTATACTGAACACTTCGAATTTTAAAAGATCATTATCAACTAAAAGTGCTTTAATTAGCATTTTCAATTTTTTTTGTTTACTTTATTTTAAAAAACACACATTAAAAACGCAAAAAACAGGTAAGGCTTAAAAAACAAAGATGGCGTTAATGAAATGATATTTGATGCAAAGGTACATAAGATGGACCTCATATGAATGTCAGGAGTCCAATGTTAGGTATATTTTAATTTTTCACAGTTGGCAGCTTGTTGCAAATCTGTAGAGAAGGTCTAACTACACATCCTTTTTAACGCTGTCGCAGCAATATTTTTTGCGTGGTTGACAGATTTTTTTGAACGCTCCCACTATTACATCCATTTTACCCTAACACCACTCTCTTTCTTTGTTGAGCGGAAATGTCCAACATCCCTGAAACTACTCCAACACAACGTAAAATATATGTAAACCTGAAAAAAGAAAAATTCGTCGTTCATTCACCCTGCGGACGGACGTTCGCAAAAAAATATGGACGCGACGCGACACCCATTTCCCTGATACGATGTGCGCTCGTGAATGAAATTTATTTTTAGACAGACCTCTTCAACACTTATTCATTACGGTGTTCCAAATTTGAAAGCGAAAAATGAGTTAAACATTTCACGATAAAACTAAACATCAACTTACCTCGTCACATATACATTTCTCGCTCATCATCATCATCCGGGAAAAACTGTTGAAACTGTATCTGCGTCCAACGGGTTAGGACTGAAGGCAAGTAGAATATCAGGTTATATTTGCTTAGAGCCAAACACGACTATACAGACCAGGGACATTAATCTACCTACTCAATGTTTAATGCATTCCATAGGTTTACACAGCAGTTGTTGCATAATAATATGACCCATCTACGGACCTTGTCTGAAGGCACTACAATATTAGAGAGGAGACGTACATTATTTGTTTTACAGTTTATCGCTCAAATATTCCTGCAACGTGTAACAGCATTTGCCATATAATATTTGTTTCAATTGTTGTATACAATGTTTTGTCCTCAGTTTCCTTTAGTAAATTTTCATGCAGATTATTATATAATTTTATGGACATTGCTCTGACGAAAACATCTTGAAGCGGAAAGTCGGTTGTACCCGATTGGTTCTCCGTGTAGGTCTTAATTAGAAGTTGTCATTGTGTTTTGTGTAAAATTCTGGATATTTTCTGACGACTTTACATATTTCAAATATAAATACTTGTCAGCGTGAGGATTGTATGTTGTTTAAAATAAGGTTTGCAGCTTTCAGTAGATTTTATCACAAGCTATATTCCTTAAATCAAGGCAGAGTAAACCTGGTCACAACGATACTCTTATGTTCCTCTTTACAACAGGTGCTGTAATTTATAGATTTCAATAAACACTAAAGACCTACAGCAACCAGCTTGCAACCTGCAAAGTCATGCGATCTATACAGTACATTATTATTTCATGCGGTTCTTGCAGCTCTCTTGGACTGCTCTATATCTGCCCTACTAGTTGACTAGACTTGTCATTGTCAATTCTAATTATTTTGTGCTTCAGCTACAACGATATGAATGTCTGTAAGGTATAGTAAAGGTTGTTAGACGCTATATCAAAAACAATGAATGTAAATACCTCGTTGTTAATTTTTCGACTTAGCTACTAAAACCTGTAAAGAGATTTTATGATTCAATAAATAAATGAATTGAATCAATAGAAACACCAAACGCTTAAGAAGGCAAATAAAATTATTAATAGCGAAATCCAACATAACACAGTGAAACGAATTCGATACGCATGGTCTCGATTTAGTCGCTCTGGAATCGATTTCGGCCAATCACTCTAAATTAAATCATTTTCTAATAATTGCTACGTTTAATATGTGTCAAACAATTATTTATAATTCGCAGCAAAATGTTTTAGTTTACGCTTGCAAACCAAATTGACAACTATTGGATTGTTTCGTTCTATTCAAAATTTATTAACTTGTGGAAATGTTTGAATATCTTCGAACATCCTGCTATAGAATATGATAATACAAGGCAAGGGTGTGCTAATGAAGAAGACGTATTCTGACAGGTTACAACTTTTGAAAATGGAAAGCAGGAAATAATGGCCGATGGCATTAGGAAGAATTAACAAATTAAATCGCTTCTTCCCAATTTATCTTCCCCGGCAATTAATAGATTTAAAACAGCGTGCGTTCATTAAAACCCAACAAATCTTCCTGGCTGCCATGGTTCCAACAAAATGGACATTTCCCTTTACACTATCGGTTACATTTCTTTCTCTAGGCTTCTATAAACAGAGCGATAAATAAACCGGTCGCTTTGATGTCGACACGGTTGTAGTCGGTCAGAGCAGAGACTACTCGAAAATTAAAGATTGGGTGAACTCAAACAATTATTGAAAAAAATTGAGTTAGTATCGTAACTCAATCAGATGTAGTATGACTGTCTCAAATCCAAGGACTGCAGCACTAGAAACGAAGAAAAAAATGCTTTATTACAACACAATACAAAAGATAGACAAACGTAACAACAATTTTACATTTTTGTATAACTGTATTGGTTTACAAGAAAGGAGTTATTTTATATGGTGTAAGAGGGGCAGAGCTCTGATGTTATTCTGCTGAGAATTTTTAAAGCGACTTGTCATTAATAGAAGTTACTCAGTGGCTATAGAGCATTATTTGTGGGAATGTTATCTTCAGAATTACCTTTCGTCTGGGGGACGGTTTTAAAATTTTATAAAAAGTTAAAACATACATCTATTAGCAGTCCCATATCCTCTGCCAATGTGCACTCCATTACATAAGACAAAGGCACATCTGAGAAGACCACAAGTGATAAATCAAGGTCTCAGTGAACAATCGGGTCTGGTTTAAAAACTGATGAACTATTTCTGCATGAATCTTTGCTGAGAAATCATCCATATTCAGCAGGTAAAGGTGTTATATGTACATACTCGTAAATATTGATTTTGTTTAACATTGAAATATCAATAGTCTATATGAGCTTACGATTTTACCGTACAGCTTTATTTATCACTTCAAATAATTTAAATGGACAACATTATACAGTTCGTATTGACTGTCTTGTAGTAAATAACTTCATGATGTTTTAACAATCATCATCAACAGACTATATATGTCACTACTGCAGGGGATCACTACTCACTACACTACACAAATTTTAATAACGACTGCTAATAAAGACGCCATATTAGGTCATTGGGACTCGGTTTCCGCGAACCAAGCTTTAGGAAGTAGCGTATCCATATCAATAACAAAGTCTATGGGTGTCAGAGATGTTTATTTTCGAACGACACCCGCCAGTGATATGCGGGTAAATATTTAGGTTAACTGGACTTGGGTACTGGCGATGGTGTTATTTTAACCCACCCACCATTGTTTGGTTTCTGTCTTTTAGACGAAGAGAGACACATTTCATTGCTTCTATCTGTTTGACAGAGCTAATAAAACCGTGTATCTCATGTGATGACGTGTTAGTCCGGCTCAGTAGCGTTCATAGTTAAAAGGAAATCATTCAAGCTTACAATGCAGTCGTTGTTGAATTGTATGGTCATTTTAGGTCAGCACCTGCTATAGCACCGGTCTACATTATGGTACTGATGTGTGACTTAGTTAAACATTATGGCAGAGTGGAGACTGTATCAGATAGAGAGTTGAGGCTGTCCACGAGAAGGAAAAAACTGCCGACTAAAAGTAACACAGCGGGACCAACTCTGCAAGTATTTACGCACAGTGCGCAATATCAGGCAGTGAGATTATTTAATGAGCTCCCCGTAGCTTTGAAATCAATTGATAATCTAACTAGCTATAAAAGACATCTTAGAAAATTCTTATTACAAAAATGCTATTATTCTCTTGATGAATTTATACACGACAGGGATAAAACCAATTACTATTGACAGATCTATGGCGTTTGTCTTAATATTATTTAATGATGTATTGGTTAAGTGACATTCAAACACAATGTGCCATTGTTTCTGAATAAATTGATTGATTGATTGGTCCACCTGTCAAGTGGATGGACTTCTATAGATGGTGAGTTTTGTTGTTGTTGTAGTAGTAACAAAAATCACAGCACCAACGCGAAAGTTCGTTTCTACAACGTACAATTAATCGTGATAATATTTGGAGCGCGGATAGCTAATATCAGCTAGAAAAAGCATAGGCTACTGTTGCTCATAAAAGTGTCGTAGTGATTATTTCTTAAGACAACACACAAGCCAAGAAAAAACTAATCCGTGTAATTTTTTTATTTTATTAATTGGATCATACGACAATCCACTCCACATTCACATGTTACTTTATTCCAATTCAAGTGCGTAACCAATTAAAAGCTGATATTGCATGCACAATTTTTTTATACAAAAATTTTGAAGAGACCGATGAAGAGATTGAAGAGAATAAGAGATAGAGATATATTTATTACGGTTTGACAACATGACTACAAATTGCACTTGTAGAACGTAGCACTTGACTAATAGATTAAAACTGGTACGAGACTATATCCTCCCAAATAGAAAAAATACCCGTGCTAGTGGTAGGATATTATAAGTAAGTAAGATTAAATAAGTGAATGTCAATCAAGGTAGTTCGTGATAGTTTTTTGACTAACTCTAGAAATCTTCACTTTTCTTTTATATTAGCAAATATGCTTTTTAAAGAAAAGTTAAAAGAACTCCTTTTAAAAAAAGTGCTTGCATAACGTAGACGAATTTTTTATGACCATGGCTTAGTATATTTTGCATCAATATCCTCTTTGTTTGACATCTCTTAAATGTAAGCATTGTGACTACGAACTCGTAACTATCGTAACTATTGTATTTTTAATTTATTATTTTCTATTAATGTTATTTCAGTCACAATTTTGTTTGTTAGTATATAAATAAACTTGAAACGATGTCTTCAGCCATTAATTCTTTTATATTAACATATTTTCGTGTTAAAAAAATTCCGTTAGATTTTTTTGATTCTGACTATCGTTACTGAATATAGAGATTGTCTATCATTTACTGTGTACAGCTAAAGATTATAATTCCTTGCCGGCTTCCGTTTTTCCCGAGCGCTGCAGCCTGTATGTCGTCAAGGCCACAGTAAAAAGATTATTTCTAGACAACCATGAATAGGCAGACAAGATGAATGAGACTGCGTGGTGGACCAGGTGAAAGGATGTTAATATGTAACGATTAGAGCTTTGTTTTTATGCATGTGAGTAGTCCCTTCAAGCTAATTATTGAAATTTAACTCGGCTATGAAAACTAAGTCAAGCAAAACATATTAACGGTGACAAATCACACCATAAACTAAGCCATAACAAAGGTAAAGGGTTCACAGCTCTATACGTTTTTGTCGTGCACCTTTTCATTACGCAGCGTAGATGGCAAACACGAAACAATTGTTCTCCTGTTTTTGTTTAACATTATGTAAAAAATACTGTTGTTTGTACTTTACCTTTCATTCTGTTGAAATAGAATTTTCAACATAATATTTAGAAATTGTAAAAAAAATTATCACGATGCATTTCATTTTATAACAATTGCTAAAAGTAAAAATAATCATGATTGAAGTTCAATCATCACACATATGTTCAATTGACTTCAAAAACAGAGGGGGTTCAAAATTCGACGCGTAAGTTTTTTTTGTGCATGTGTTACGCGATATCTCCGCCAATAGGGAACCGATTTTGATAATTCTTTTTTTGTTTGATAGAACATACTTCAGAAGTGGTCCCATATAAATGTTCTCTAAATTGATTGATCACTCTTTGAGCAAGGCAATTGAAGTCGGTTCTTTTTGAAGGCGTTAATTATCCTACTACATAACATTGTCTGCATGGAAATTACGTCCTATTCGACACCTATTCCATCTTTAACAACCCAAACATGTTGCGTTCCATATATTTTAGACCAAAATCGCCCTTTGAAGACCGATATTTCTCAATAAAGTGGAAATTCAACTCGAAATACAAGCTTACGCCCAATTACGAGTGGCTGGTTGCGATGGCTTCATTAGTGGTATACGTATTAAACGTTCTTACAAGGAAATACTCTCCGGTATTTAGAATAAACTCCTTTGATGGTTAAAGAATAAAAAATTTGTAGACGTGCTTATTCCCTCATACACACTGAGGTCTGTAACTAATGCAATAGAGCCAAAATATCGACGGTTCTGTACTTAACATAAAATATACATTTATTATACATATATTCACCTTTCGGAATACATTACCTAAATGATGGTAAAATCGTCATAAAATCCGTTGCGTTGTTTAGACGAAGTAAGCGGGACAAACAGACTGACAAAAATAGCAACTCTGTTTTATATCCACAAGCAGTCGTGCTGGGCCAGACATTGCCACAGTAATTTAAATAATTAGTACATAATAGGTTTATTTGTGTATGTGTTTTTTTATGGTTGTGCTTGTCATAAATGTCTACTTGTTTATTTTAATTTTCTTAATAGTGTGTGTACCTATTCTTAAAATATTTATATTTGTTTTTAATATCATAAGAGTTCTCAGTTCCCACGTAAGACCAGCGTCGCAGCAGGCTGTCTGCTGCGACAATAAGCTGAGTGTGGACCTTTTTTGGCACGTCATAAAATTGGTTTTTAATCTAGATTATAAGTTAGTTTTAGTATAACGTGTTGAAATACAGTTTTTTCTTTCTTTCTTTCTTTCTTTCTATATTATATCGAAATAAAGATTATTATTTGCTTGACATTTACACAATATTACGAGTATGTGACAATCACTGTATCATTTTTATATTCCATGTGAAATTGAAATTGGTACTGTATAAATCTACTACCTGTATAAATCTGTACTACCTTTAAACGAGCAATTCTTGTATATGTATTTATTTATAACGGTGATCTCGGAAACGGCTCGAACAATTTCGCTAAAATTTGGTATGTGGGGGGTTTTGTGGGCGGAAAATAAATCTAGATTAGTCTTTTGTCTGGGAAAATGCGCGGTTTCGATTTTTCTTGCGGTTTTCTTTCGCACGCAAAATATGGTCACTAATTTCACAAGCTTGAGCATAAGCTGGTGAAGCGGCCAAGGTGCAAGATTGACAATCCTGGTCGTATACAAAGTTTTTACTTGTTGTGTATTTATTCACGTTTTTTAACGCCAAATTAAAAAGAAAATTTGTACTTTTGGCCAAAAACTATTTCTCATTATTTTTGTTTGACGCAATAAGCATAGCAATAACCATGCCATCAGCCATGGTAAGACCTGAAAAGAAGCACCGTCAGTCTTAAACACCGGAAATCTAATGAAATGACGTAGCTCCTACCTATTTGTTTTTCCTGGAATGTTTCCTTCGTGTAGCACAATTGTTTTACTCCGCGTCGCACTCTCCAACGAATAGCAGTTATTACAAAGCTTTTGAGATGTCTCCACTATTCTACGTCCTGGTGTTTTATTACTGTCTTTGCTCCTTTAGACTAAAGAAAACGATAGACTCGCCACTCGGTACACAATCAACAACATAATGCACAACGCGCATGAATCAAATCGGGACATCTAGTTGAAAATATGAGTTGAAAATTGGCCATTAAAGTTTCAATAGTTTAGACTCTAAACTGTAGAGTATAAACAGCCGTTTTTTATAAATCAGACAATATGAAAAGTGTAATAGGTGCCATATTCAAGAGGGTATGCTGTTGTCAAAGCGCCCATACAAACGTAGTCCAGTCATATTTTGAGTATTAAGCTATGAAAATCTATGAAATTTTCAAGACACAATCTAGAAACAAATATCTGTGTCGGTGATGAGTCAGATTTTCGTTTAAATATATACTTCCAGAGTTACAGGGCGTCAAAGAATTGTATTTTACGGTAATAAAAAGCCACAACTTTAAACCTGATTTACAAGAGTATGAATCAATTTAGAACAATTTGGAAAAACCACCAACATCTGAAATTTCATTAGTATACTGTATTAAAAAAATGGCTACATAATATACTGTATCCTTCAAATGATCCCTGGACTATGAAACATCCAAATAACGGGTGGATAACTTCGCGTAGTGTATGCTGTCTCACCGTACGCGCTCGGGTAGGATAGGGCTCGGATAGGGACAGCTATAAAACAATGCAAATTTGAACGCGGCCACGTGGTCTAACCAACATAGTCTCTTAAAGACTGTTAAAACTTTTAGTCAGATAAAACGGTGCATCTCGGTCCTAGCAGCAATCGGGTGTTGATCTTCGAAAGCTATTTTCAAACTTTTCAAAATCATTTCAGTGATAAATATTAGTTTATTTACTTTAACATCGTACACATGATGACAGTCAGTTAATTTTAGTTTCACACAGTCCATTTCTAGAGTTTGAGTTTATGTGACTATTAAGAGAACTATGCATATCATTTGAACATTGTATAACATTGGCTACTGTGCAATTGTTACACGTCAATCCAAAAGCGTCACCCTTCCCAGCAGCTGCAAAGCTGTAAAGTTTATAGTCATTCACTACAGTAGCGAGTCCGCAATCGGCTCGATCTAAGCTTACTTGTCGTGTTCCTGCCCTAGTTTACAGCTGTTGTGACATTGTTTAGAAGATTCCAGCCAATTATAAGGATAGCGTAACAATGTGGAAAGTTTGTTTTATGACAGAGGCGCTGAAAGAGAGCCGAGGGTTGAGCTTCGGCTTCAACATGACGTTTATGTGTTAGATAGAAGCGTGAATCCATTTTCTTGACGAACGACTTGTTCTCTGCGCGGATATATTTCAAAGCTATGTGTCGCTTTATGTATAGATGTATTTAATGTTAATCTTCTCGTTCTAAATACCTAACCGTCTAAAGTATTCAATCACTGCGTTGCCAGTGATGACACACGGAACGTGCTTCTGTACTGTCGGCGGAGTAAGCAAGCTCAGAGTTACTCAGCAAGCTACGGAACGAGCTGTACTCGGAATTTCTCTATGTGATAAAATATGCAACGATGAACCTCGTAGACGAACTAAGATCCAAGTACATCAAGGCATATTTAAACGAATCAGTAAGCTGAAGCGCCAATAGGCAGAAATTGATATAACCGATAACCGATGTTGATTTCTAAACTGTCGACCACACCAGATAGACAAACAATCTGGTAAAAGCAGAGAGACGCTAAATTCAAGTGGCTCGTGGATCTATCATGCTAGATAGCATAAGGGAGATCTCGGTCTGTTTGTTTAGAAGAGAAAAATTTCACGGCAGCTGTTGATGATGAAAGTGAATTTACCGTATGTCATTTCTCAAGTGTAAAAATTCAAGTAGCGATGCTTCAATGTGGGTTAGTATAAGGTTATATCGGTAAAACATTACGCCTCCGTTTAGTCAAGTATCAGATTCTGCGAGACGTGGGACGTCAGGGTTTCTTGTCATATAAATTGCCATTCGTCGGCTGACACGGACCATCCGTCAATCTGTCCGGATTAGGTTACTTTCGCTCGCATGATACATTCGTGGTTGTATTTCACATGGCAGTGTCATGTGAGGAAACCAATTTAGCGTGTTCAGTTGAAAAACAACACTCTTTCAGACCCTTTCGTCTATTGCGTATCGTATCACAACTATCTATCTTTACATTTTAATACCTTTAAACGAGCAATTCTTGTTTATTTATTTATATATACCAGCGATCTCAGAAACAGCTGTAATGATTTTACTGAAATTTGATCTAGATTAGATTGATTTTTCGCCTTATCTAGATTAGGCCTTATGTCCCAGACATAACGCGTGTTTACGAGATTTCAAGCGGTTTTCTTTTGCAATAATTCCACGCAATGGTCGCTAATTTCTAACGTTCGGGTATTCGCATCGTGGTCAAGTAGTTAAGGCACAAGACTGATATTCACAGGGTTCGAATACCGGTCGGATACAAAATTTTTACTTGTATTATTTTATATTTATTCAAGTTTTAGTTGTTTTTAAGCCAAATCAAAAATAAAATTGTACTGTTGGCCAAAAACTCCCGAGCAAAGTTCGGTCGCCCGGGTACATATTATAAATGCACATGCGCAGAGAAATGTCACTAGAAAAGGGCTAGTAAATGATTTAAAGGTATAAAGCCACCGGATGGAAACCTTCTCAAGTTCATGATGTGGTAATAGGTATGTGCTACTTCATTATAGGAATACAACAGTCCTAATAAGAATGTCAGACGATAGACTTAGTTAACATATAGTAGCTTTGCGAGATAGGGAGGTGTGACTTTACTCATGTCACTCCAGCTCCAGCAGAAAGCCCAGCTTATTTGCGTGGTTGAAGGCCTCTGGGAGCAACTTCAGTGTAGCTGCCTCATTGGCCTACTCCATGCATGTTCCGCATACAGCCATCTTTGTGATACCTAGAGATTGTTGTAGAGTCTATATCCTGTGATTGCTCCTGCAATCAAGCAACGTTGACATCTGCGTAATTGTAACAATTGTTTGGTGATGTGTCTGTTACAGGTTTTCATGGCCTGTTTTAAAATTTAATTTTAAAAAACCTGTCTGCTATTCTCCCTTGACTCCTACTCATTAAGAGGATTTGCTGTTGTCAAAGCGCCCATAAAAACGTAGTACCGTCATATTTTGAGTAATAAGCGACGAAAGTCAATGAAATTTTCAAGACACCAATCTAGAACTAAATATCTGTGTCGGTGGTGAGTCAGATTTTCGTTAAAATATAAAATTTCAGAGTTACTGGGTATCAAAGTATTGTATTTTTCGGTAATAAAAAGCCCCAACTTTGAACCTGTTTTACAAGAGTATGAATCAATTTAGAACAATTTGGAAATACCACCGACATCTGATATTTTATTAATATACTGTATTGAAAAAATGGCTACATAATATACAGTATCCTTCAAATGATCACGGGACTAAGAAAAATCCAAATAACGGGTGGATAACTACGCGTAGTGTATGCTGTCTCACCGTACGCGCTCGGGTAAGATAGGGCTCGGATAGGGACAGCTACAAAACAATGCAAACTTGAACGCGGCCACGTGCTATTAGAATGTGTAGGTGAATACGTGATTGGACTGTCGCCTCAAAACGTTCTGGCCTTTTTAGTTTAAGATGTAATTTGTCACGTCTTCTTGCAGTACAAATCTCATCGCATTGCCCAAAAAGAAATGCCTTAGGGTGCCAAGTAATGTCCACAACCTTGCGTGGGCGAGCAAGTCCTGCCCACGCACGCCCACGCTTGCTATCTTTTCCATGCGGGTTAATTTGTTGCCAACAACTAATTTTATAGTTTCCTGAAAGAATTAAATGACACTTTCGTATACTCAGTCTTAATTAGGGAAACGAAATTCATCAATTGAAGTTCTAATTTGATTGCCTTTTCTGCGAGGACGGCAATGTATCAAGAAAAAGTTAATTGTGTAAATATGTTTTTAATGAACGGATTATTTTTACGATATTTATGGGGCTACTAGAGTCAATGTGGCTGTATGTTGCATTTTTCTAGTTTTAGGTGAGCGGTCATGAATAGAGAAGCTATATAACAGAGCGGCGCCAATTTTGTGAAAGAAATGTTATTGACGAAAAACTGAAATCCATAGTACTAATAATAAAAATTCGAATGTGAGTTTTTTATTTTTTTGTTTGTCCTTTTTTTGCGTCGGAACGGAGAGTCAAAATGACTTTTTTTTGTAGTATAGTAGTAGAGTCTTTATTTTCATGAAATCATGGCTACACAGATGGTAGTATAAATAACAGTAATTTGGTTTCACATGGTTTGTAGGTTTGTATATTTTTGTAATAGTTGAATTTCTGTAAAAGGACATAAAGCAACTTCTATCCCGATTAAACAAGTCGTGCCAAAGCGAGCAGCAAGCAGCGAGCAAAAGTTAGTAATAAATTAAAATGTTCTAGGAAAGTGAAGCAATAATTGGATTAGCAAAGTTGTTTATCATTGTTGTGCTATTTCACCAGGTTGTTAATAGAAAAACATTTTTGAATAGGATTCTGGTTTAATTAGTTGGTTTCTACAAGGCGATTAGGCATAATCACTACGCTACCAGGAGAATCAGTGATTCCAGAAAGGTTTCGATGTGAGCTGATAAAAGCACACTACGATTTTCTATACCTTTTTAGAGCAGACTTAAATGCTGATTAACATATAAATGGCGGCACAGTTTAATTACACAGTTTTGTCTATAGCATTCGAATAAATCGTAACACAAATGAATTGTCCATTAAGCGAAGAGCCTAAAGGACAATGAATTAATTACGAGCTCCTGATGGTTGTTCAATTGTAGTTCCAGCGAGAAGACCTTCTCTCATCTCTCGAGTGACAACCCATTAAAGTCTAATAGCTGCCAATATTTTCTAAGTGCTTGTCAACAAAAGAATAAAATAATATCTGGAAAGTATAATACCACAAACATTGAAAATGCTTTATTACACATTTTCTACACGGAGCGCATAACATGATATTCGTACTCATTCGTTAATATTAACAATAGACTTCCCAACAAAATTATATACAACCTTTGTACCCACGGCTTTGTCTGCGACTTTGATAAGTTTATTTTTTATTTCCATCCTTATCATCATCATCATCAACAGCCTATATATGTCCCCACTGCAGGGGCTCAGGCCTACTCTCCTACAGAGAGTGTATGGGACATAGTCCACCACGCGGGATCAGTGTGGATTGGTAGACTTCACCTTTGAATTGGTTTTCTCACGTTATTTACCTTCTCTTTTCAGCCAATGGATGTTTTTTTCTTCTTCTTCAAATAGATTTACATTTCGCTTAACTGAGTAAATTAAAACTAACACACGAATAACTTTTAATATATAATACTGCGCATGCAAAGAATTTTAACAGATAAAACAAAAATATGTAAAATTATACATTTAAGAAAGAGGGTATATTTACAAACGGAGGATTATCGCTCATTAGGCCGCGAAAAATTTCTCTAAAAATATGTGTCGATGACGAATTTATCAAGTAGTTTTTTATTTTACTTTCGTAGACTTTGTGTTTTTTAATTCGGTTGGAAGTCCATTATACAATTTTGTTCCTTCGTACAAAATGTTCTTTTTCCCGTAATTCGTTCTAGGGGCATGAAAACAGATGCTATTGACATTTACAAATTTATACTTAGTTTTATATATTACTTAAAAAGTCAGTCGCTGTTCTTTCGAAACTCATTACAATCTTATACTTCAATTAGCCACATAGGTGTATAAATTACATGTTAATTTATATGCTTCCTATAAATAATCAAATACAAGATTTTTTCTACACAATAATATTTGCGAGCCATAATTTCTGAGAATAAATAATGGCATCGTGTAGAACTTAATGAGCCGTTACAGCAGGCTTTTAACATCCTGTAGATATGCCCGCCCGCCCGTTCCCCTCCAGAAAATAATGTTACCTCTTAAAAAGTACTTGTACGCCCTAAAAAGGAATTAAAGCACCAAGGGTTGACCGAGAGCCAGCGTAATGGCCGTCATTTCTCTCACAAATATATCTTTCATTATAACTCCCCCTTCCTGAGACCTCGGCACCCCTCAACCCCTCCATTTTTGTAGCATTTATGGGGGAAATCATTTGCAAAGAAACGATTTGTTTGACAGCTTTGTCTTGGTAGCATTGTAGGATTTCAAAACTCTACTTTCGTACTTTCTTCCAGGTTTGAGATTTCCCAATTAGGATGGAAGTTTACTATGTTATTCGCCAATTCAGCTAAACTTTCATAGTAAATATCTGGTGAACGGTTCAAATGTGACGCAAACACTCATTGCCACGTTTCCACAAAAAGGATATATTCATTTCTTAATGTACTATAAGGTTTATATACTTCTCATTTGGAAAATCGAAACACCTTGAAAGTTTATGTTTGTAAGGATTACCAGAAAAATGTGTATATTTTTGAATATATGTCAAATGCCGTTCAATAGTGAATAATATGAGGTTTTCAAATCCTAATGTTAATGTTCTACATTCAAATTAAACTTTCATAGGTTTTTCTGATAATCCTTAAAAAACATAAACTTGCAAGGTGTTTAGGTTTGTCTGATGAGAAATGTACTACCGAGAGATCATCGGATCCAGAAATGCAACGTTTGGTTGGATTAATTTGGTTAATTTAACACGCATGATAGTCAGGTAAATCTAAAAACACTTCTATCATCGAAAGGTACCTAATCTTGGGAGTTACCTGGTAAAGAAATCAAACAATATACGTAATCTTTCTTCATACACACCAACCATCACCACCATTTTTCAAAAAGAAGAAAATTGTTTTTCTCACAAAGTCACAGTACACGTCAGACAAATCCAAAATCATCGCCTCTCGTGCCCTCCCACCCCCGGGCGCGGGGGGTAGCATTGATGCTGGAATCCATTTGCATCAAACATTTTAATTGTCCCCGAATTAAACAAATGGCGATGCCCGCGAAACAACTTTCGTTTTACGACTTGAAGCAATCTGCCAACAATTACTCGACACTTTGTGATTCTTCCGTGAGCTAGTTGCTAATGAGATTGTTCTCGCGTTGCGAAGGCGTCACCCCAACTAGATTATTCTAGAATTCGTCTGCGTCAGCGTGGACTTCAGAAATTACCACACGGTAACAAATTGAGGTACCATTATTTCTCTACGACTTTGAAGAAACACGTAAATGGACAGCAAAAATAATCGACAATAACGCGTTCAAAAAGAACTAAAAATCTACTTCAACTGCCGTAAAAGGTTCACCCGTAGAGGTAAAATTATCTAGGTACAAATTTGTTTTTTTATTGATTTTCAAAGAGCGCTCAATCAATTTCGAAAAATGTATATTGGACCACCTCTAAAGTATGTTCTACCAAACAAAAAAGCATCATCAAAATAGATTCACAACTATCAGAGTTATCGCGTAACATACATAAAAAATATACCGTCAAATTGAGAACCTCATCCTTTTTTGAAGTCGGTTAAAAATGGATACACGTGACGGTGCATTAAATTAAACAGGAGACATTTTCTAAACAAGCAGAAGTCAGCAGAAAGTCACAACACAACCTCACTCCGATACCTTGATATAAGACTTAGAGCCTTTTTTAAACCGATGCAGAGTAAAGTTCTCGAGTAGCGACCAGCTACAAAACGCTTAGACGGTATGCTGTTGTCAAAGCGCCCATACAAACGTAGTCCAGTCATATTTTGAGTATTAAGCTATGAAAATCTATGAAATTTTCAAGACACAATCTAGAAACAAATACCTGTGTCGGTGGTTAGTCAGATTTTCGTTTAAATATATACTTCCTGAGTTACAGGGCGTCAAAGAATTGTATTTTACGGTAATAAAAAGCCCCAACTTTGAACCTGATTTACAAGAGTATGAATCAATTTAGAACAATGCGGAGAAACCACCGACATCTGAAATTTTATTAATAAACTGTATTGAAAAAATGGCTACATAATATACTGTATCCTTCAAATGATCCCTCGACTACGAAACATCCAAATAACGGGTGGATAACTTCGCGTAGTGTATGCTGTCTCACCGTACGCGCTCGGGTAGGATAGGGCTCGGAGAGGGACAGCTACAAAACAATGCAAATTTGAACACGGCCACGTAGTCTACCAACATAGCCTCTTAACTATTTTTACGACAGAAAAAACTAGGAGTAAAGTTCTATAATATTTATGTCCATGCATAATACTATATGAACCCATACTTTCCTTGTTCCCCCCTCATTAATGTAACTGCGTGACACCGTCGCCCCCTTGCTAAGTAGCGTGCGACTTATTTTCGAGAAATTCAAAATTTCCTTCACGTTCACAGTCCTTTTCAGTCGACATTTATTTTAATTAATCCCTTTTATACGTTTTTTTTCCTACAGTCGTTGACCGGATGTCCTTCGTCTAAATGGAACTTAATTGTGGAGTGTTTTGGTTATTACATTTGGCTTTTTGTTAAGCAAAGTGAGGTGAGGAATCAGGTCACACCGACTTCAGAAGTTCGCTCTTAAATTAAATTTTTCTGATGAAATACGAATAAATTAGATTGTAGTCGCTTTAGGCTTCACTTTAAAATTTTCGGTTTGATATTTTAGTAACTTTTTTGCTTTATTTTTAAACTAAATTAAGACTGTTTTCCCATCACAAATAGGGTTTACAGTCGATAGCTGTAGCTGACCATCATTAGCTAGAAATCGTCCACTGCTGGACATAGGCCTCCTTCATGGTACACCACATCAACCGGTCCCGAGCCACCTGCATCCAGCGACTCCTCGCGACCTTAACCAGGTCGCCGGTCCACCTAGTAGGGGGACGACCCGGCAGACGTTTCCCGGTACGTGGTCGCCACTCGAGAACTCTTACTCCTCATCGGTTATTGGTTCTTCGAGCGATGTGGTCTGCCCATTGCCACTTCAGCTCACTGACTCGTAGCTGCAACACCTGTAACACTACTGTGTCCTCTATAAAACACCTTGTACAAGCGAGTAATTACAATTAATTACTGCTATAGTTCCTTAATGCTTTACTTATAGTATATTGTACAAGTTTCTTACAACATGCATTATATAGAAAATCATTTATCCACCCAGGTCGATGTCAATTAATCTTTACACAGCAATTGGATTGTGTCACACACGGACTTGGCGAAATTAAATGGCTACATTATTTTACTACAGAACTCTATAAATATTTTTGGTTTGAGCATAAATGTTCTGTGTAAATCATGTGTAAATAGAATCCCTTGTCTTGTTTTACAGACCTTACCACAGTGTTATGAAAAAGTTAAGTATTCATAAGCAAACTACAGGGTCTGGCCTTCAGGTATTTGAGCAAAATACCGAAAAATGCTAGATTTTCATTTCAGCATACTTGAAAAGACGAATGAACAATCAACTTACAGTTGAATATGTAACTCAGTGTCTCATTATTAGAACATAGAATCCGATGATCGCGGGTTTTATCCATAGCAACAAAGCCAGTCTACGTGAGGTGTTTTCTAAAAATCTGAACCTTCTCCACACTGAGCAAGTAAATCACTACGTTTCTTCTCCAGATTTGGTGAGATGTGGCGTGACCACGCAAAGTCAGGTGGGATATCTTGAAACGGTCAGATCGTTAATTTTTTTAAACCATAAACCATGCACAAATAAAAAAACAAAGCGTATACATTCGACTACAGTCTGTGCAACATGTGCCTAGTTTTTTTCCGATTGTACTAGATGCTGTTTGTGCTGCGACCATTACAACTTTACTCGAACAATTTGGCGAAAGCGGAGTGCGTTCAGACGGCGTGCCCTAGGGCTCTATTTTTTACTAGCTCGACGCGCCACGAGCGCTCGATTTCTACTGATTTTTGTTCTACTTCTGAAATTTGATATTTTTGAATCGGTCTTGTTTATTGTTTATTGTACATATAAAAATAATAATTACAAAGACAATTACTTCTAAACTTGTACAGTTAGAGTTGCCTTTCCCTAACGAGAGATTTCTCCCGGCACTCACACTGGAGCTTTTAATAAATAAGTACACTTAAAGTAGACCTACATACATGTACATAAACAAAAAGTATATATTACAAAAGAAGATAATAACACGATCTACATAATATATAAACTTCGGTCTTCTGTAACGAGTGGTCCCAACCACACTTTGCTGGAAGCGAGCGATAGACCACACGTCAACGTCAAACACTGACATTAAATTGATTGACATTGACAGTTCCTACAGTTCTGAAAACTTTGCGTTCCGTTTCGTCGCACGATTTACAGGTTTTTCATGCGAATAATTCAACGTCTAAAATCCGATCGCTTAGATAGTGTCACGTTTGTTATACACGCCGCTTCATCAAACAATGCCAAAAGGAGCTCAAAGCGAAATAAGTACAGGCACTGGTTAATTTGGATTTTATATTTAGACATCGCAGTGAGGTTGTTTGTGACTTTGTGGTGGCTTTTGCATGTATAGAAAACGTTTTGTGTTTAATTTTATGCACATGAAATATACCCAGTCGGTTAAATTATTTTCATTGTTTAAATTTAATTTTGTGTATTATTTGATAGTCGTTTTTAGGGGTCCGTAACTCAAAAAGAAAACAGTAATACTTATAGGATCTCTTTGTTGTCCGTCTGTCTGTCTGTCAAGACCCTTTGTCTCAGGAACGCGTAGAGACATCAAGTTGAAATTAATATCGGATACTGAAGTCTACCGTCCCTTGTATCTGTGAAAAAAATCTAACTTAAAATAGCTTTATTATGTTTATAAACTTGACTTTGTAGCTGAAAGCCATACATCATCATCATCATTATCAGCCGGGAAACGTCCACTGCTGGACATAGGCCTCCCTCATGGTACGCCACATCGACCGGTCTCGAGCTACCTGCATCCAGCGGCTCCCCGCGACTCTAACCAGGAGCTCTATTTTTGATTCGCTCGTGTGACATAGCTTCGTCGCACACGACTTAAGTCACGATCGACTACAAGTCGCATGAAAACAAGTTTGACTGTATTTTTGAATCATTCGCCTCAGGTGTTGATATTACTTAAAATGTTTAATTTTATCCGTTTTACGCAGAAAAATAAAACCGGTAATTCATGCAAGGAAAACAGAATGCAAAGTACATAGAAGTTCAATGTCAATAAGTGGTAATGTCAGTGTTCAACGATGGTGTTTAGTCTATCGCTCGCCTCCGCAAAGAGTGGTCCCGACCACTCGTTGCAGAAGAGCGATTCAAAAATACCAAATTTCGTAAGTCGAACGAAAATCAGTAGAAAACGAGCGCTCGCGGCGCGTAGAGCGAATCAAAAATAGAGCTCCAGGTCGTCGGTCCATCTAGTAGGGGGACGGCCTGGTAGACGTTTCCCGGTACGTGGTCGCCACTCGAGAACCTTTACCGGGTGTATACCGGATGTGAAAGCCATACATCGGGTGTTTAATTTAGCTGCAAAGTAAAGTTGGTTTTTCATTCAGAATTATATTTTTGGTAGAGCTTATTTGGGTGATTATTAGTGACTGTTATTTATGAATTTTAGTATGTTAATTATTCATATTCTCGACTGGCTTTTTATTACAATAATCACATATTTCGTTTGGGTGTACTGTCACTGTCGAAGGGAATGGACTGTACCGTTCCACCGCAGGATTCCGGACAATTTTATACTAACATAAAATAAGAACAATAAAACAAATGGAAGCCTAGTATAAACACATAAAAATCCTATTTTAGTTGTCAACGAGAACAGTAAAAAGTTTTCTTCCATCAACGCCATGAAAATGACCACTTTATAATAACTAAGAATACAACTTCGTCACGAATCGCGGGGGAAACAACGAAATGTGACATTTACGTGCATATCGGGTAAAATTTATACACAACGCAATACGTTGGTGAAATAAATATTTTTATGGGGGGTTATGTTGGGCAAGTTATGGTTCCATGGTTGGGGGGCGGGATCAGTCACGCAGACTCTCGACCGGAGCACCGCGGACCATCAGTCGCTGAGAGCAACCGCCGCGAGTTCACGTGTCGATCCGATTTACCATGTCTAGAGTGAAGTGGCAAGTGTTCGAACCATACTGACATAAAATACGATATTACGGTTTGTTTCTGCAAACAAATACTATATATTGATTCACACCTGGACTATGGGATGTAACTGTGTTGAGGAATCTGAGGTTCCTTAAATGGTGAGTTTATAATTTACTACAAAATAATTTTGCTCGGGTTTTCTTTAATTTAAATGGTGATAAATCGTTGGTTATCGTATCTGTAAATTTGTGATAAGATATAGTCTCATAAACTTTTGGAAAATATTGTTTTCAAAATTTTGGAAACGTAATATTACTTATCTGAACTTAAATAGTGTTTTTCATAGTTTTCGTTATATTAATATAGTGATTACTGGTTGAATTTTATTGGTGAATTAGATATTAAAAATATAAAAATATTATTGCATACTAAAATATTATGCTGAATTGTTTTAGGTGCAATTATTTGTATAAAAATAAGGGAAGCAATGACTAAAATAAACAAATAATTAATAAATAAAATCTTCTAAGAGTGGTTTTAATAAAGCGAGTATGTATACCATACAGATAATTAATTATTTATGATTTTTAGTAATTTTGACTAAATTGTTTTAAATAAATAGTAATTCAAACAAATACAAAATTTTGATTAACCAAAAAAGTTAGTTTAACTTTCATACCGACCGCATCTACTCAGTGCTAAGCCCGGATCACGATTTTTATAGTTATAAATGACAATCCATATTTATGTCAACTTTATCAATGACCTTTAATTGTTTACTCTATATACTTAATGTTGGCTGTAAGCCACCCAAATGTAATATAATAAATACATAAAAATAAATTAATTATAAATAGGGCCCAGATAACAAATATGCAGGTAATTAGGACCAATCTACAACAGATTATCATTTGAATATAATATTTTTTTACACAAATTATCACAAATATAAAGTCAACTACCGACGCAAGTCTCAGCTATTATTATAATTAATACATAAGAACTCAAAATTTGGAAATATAAACACACTAGCTTTTCGCCTCGCAGCTACGCTTCTGTCAAACCAGATTTTTCCCTTGGGAAATCGGTGTTTTTCCGCGGTAAAAAACCGTATATTATATCAGAACATTTTCTATTACAAACTTCATCAAAATCAGTTCAGACGTTGCGTGATGACACGCCATAGTATATTTTACTCACACAAAATAAACATGGTTCAACTTATAGTAATCAAAATCTAATGCAATGAACTAAAAATACGTACATACACATCACCAAGGTAGAATTGTTGTGTATTATAAACAGCCTCCGCGGCGCAGTTGGCTGAGCGTTAGACTCAGACGCGCAACACACTGTGAAGGTCCCAGGTACGACTCCCGGTTTGTCATTGTCAAAAATATCTTTGTGAGACTTTTATCAGTTTGTTTAGGACATTGCCGGCTGAATCAACTGATTGTCTGGACAGTAAGATGATTCCGTGCTTCGTTAGTCACGTTAATCCGTTGTTACCGGTTACTATCTACGACAGGTAGTAGCTACATGAGACGTGGCAGAGGACTGTGGCGGATCAACAACTCTGACACTAGGGTGTGTGAGGTCGATCATCGACCTTACAACCTACACGATAAGTCTTTGTTTACAAGTATTTATATTGGATTTGATATAACTTTAGCGGCAGGGGAAAATATTATTTCGTATAACAGACAGGACAGAAACAAAACCCATCAATTCAATTCAGAGTCGTCGCGTCTAAAATATTCACACGTCAATGGAGAGATTAGCGGAACGCTTTCACCGGCAGCAGGAAAATCTTTTACAAAATCGAAATTACCTAAAAAATACCAACCGCCCGACACGTGTCAATGGCAGCTTGTGTTCGTAATATATTTGTATTGCTGTTGTGACTTTTTATAGGAGCCTTATGGTGATTTAGGTACTTGTGGAACGCAAATAAGTCTTCAGAATTTACTGAAATAGGTCGGGAGTAGGGTAGATGATAACACATCAGATTTGGGTTAAATTGTAATTTATACAAAGGTACATTAAAAAAATGCTGCTCAGTCAGATGCGGGTGACAAGGACAGAGCGATAGTTAACGATACACTTTATCGCCTGCGTAAACTGGCGTAAACGTACACAGAGCCGCTTGCATACAGCAGCTTGACTTTTACCAGGTCGGCGGTCTATTTAACGTACACAGAAGAGCCATTTTAAAAAATTTACTATAAGGCTTATTAGCGGGTACTAAGAGATAAACTTCAAATATTTTAATTGCGTTGGCACTTCAATTTCCGATTAGGCTGTAAGATTACAGCGTGCTCAAATAGAAGCGGCAATTTTAAATTAGTACATAAATATTCAAACACAAATACGAAAATGTAGACTGAATTGAGAACAATAAGAGTCCGAGGTCTGAAATTAAAAAGTTATCTCTCTAACGGACAACTTTATAAGCGCACCGTTTCCATACAAATATTTGCGGCCGTACGAATGTTTAATGGCCGCGGATGGCACTTGAATCGAATTGCCCGTAACGAATAGCTCTGCATGGACGATAGCATCCCAAGAGCTACGCGCCTTTTTAGATTCATGTATTTTAAATTTAGAGTTCAATATATAACTGGAAAACTGTTACTGCATTTCGGTCCAGTTTTTATGATGCGTCCAAACTCATGATAACATCAAATTCAAGAGATAGATTTCGATATCGCCAATTTAGTGAAATTAATTTCCATGCTGAATATTTGCCCTGTTTTCTTGCATTCGCTTCTCAAAGTCCGTTATCATTTTATATACATATTAGATAGGCTCCGTATGTTCACAATTCCACCTGATATTAAGCGATAGTGTGGTCTAGGATGGTACAAGGTAATAGAAAAATAGCCTATTCAATTCACTCTAGCCTTGAAGACCCGCACTAAATTACAGCTTTCTAGTAGTAAGGGTCGCCATCAAGCCGCGGACGGACAGACAGACAGACGGACGGACAGAGCTAAACTATAAGGGTTCCTTGTTTGACTACAAACACTAAAAAACGATAATTACATATTTTTTACGTGATAATGACCTTTTGAAATTACAAGTGTACAAGTCCAGGGCTCCATAAATTCTATTTTAAGTTAGTTGAGTCTCCATATCGTTATTCCTCTCCATATCCATATATCATTATTCATAATCGTGAATGTATAATGTATATATATATTTATTAATATATATTTAGCACCACTTACTTACCCCTTCTTAATCACACGATTCTTCTGCCCCAAGGTTGCCTGGAAGAGATCGCTCTTAGCGATAAGGCCGCCTTCATTGTACCTTTTATGTTCTTCTCTTTTCTTTTCTGTTTTTTCTTTTGTGTGTGTGTGTGTGTGCAATAAAGAATATTTGGATTGAATTGAATATCGATATTTATAAGACAATTTATGAATCAACTGTATTTCAATACGTAGAAAGGTGCTACATCTTTTTGAGGGGTCGGCTCACTCCTGTAGGTGATACACACTTGAATGTGAAGATAGACATGTTGCGCACCGTTTACATTCGACGTCCTCACTCACGTAAAGTGGGACCAAATTCTGCCTCGGGATGAGAGTGGCGGTACTCATGCATTATGTATGGGGGTGCCTAGTACACGCAGAATATGCCTCTATGTGTTAGGCAGAAGGTTAAATAAGTTTGTCACAGTAAACTCTTATTCGTGCGGGTGATCAGCGACTGTTGGGGCTTGACAAATGTTCAATGAAAAAACAGGTCTCATTAGATGAATTTAAAAAAAATTAGTCCACGATTGGCTTCTAAAACATAGTTTTTATTCTGGAGTATTTACGGTTCTGTAGTTTTAAAATTTTTGGGCGTCTTCACCATTGTGTGTACTTTATACAGAAGTGTAAAACTGTACTCCATAAAGCGATGGTTTTGCCAATGCAAACGCTATATATTAATTTAGTTAGCTTTGGTTATGTGTTCTTTTGCATGCAATTTTAATGGCTAAATAGGCTTGAACGATACTAATATCTAACAACTAAGAATTGTACCCTATTTAAAACAAATAAAATGATTGACTGATTGACATTAGTCTATCACATATATTTATAATATATTTATGTCTCAGACTATATTATAATATATTATACACAAGTATCTGTTCTCTCCTTCCCACACACGTCACACACTCTCTGGCCTCGTCAGAACACCAGCGCTGCGGCCTCACTGCAGCACATGCTGAGACGAGTCCATTTTAGCAACACACTACAACACAACCAAATTTTATGTATGTTATATAGCTTCAATTTTTGTTTATCGGTTGTAAGTATTTTTGTTTAATTAGTTTTGTTTTTGGTTTTTGTAGTTTAGTTTGAATAGATTTCTTACTGTGTTTTTTTGTATGTGTATTGTGTTGTGTGTGTTCTTAAATAAAGTTGTGTCTATGTCTATGTCTAATGGCTCGATAAGTCAATGGCGACTGCAGGTAGTGTCAAATTTGTTACATGTCGCCCGACACGCGCCTCCTCTAGTCAAAGCAAGGATGCACGTAAACACCCGCTGGTTAATTTGGCATTTTATATCGAAGCATCACAGTGAGGTGTCGGACACTTCGAGTGTTGAAGAGTAAGGTTTAAGTTTATGCTCTATCATTTTCGTGTCCGTCAATTGGACATGGGCAAGACAAAAATCATGTTAAACGTTCTGGTTGAAACTATAGCTAATAGAAACACTACGGCCGAAGTTGTACGAATATGTATAGCTGGGACAGATCATTCAACTATGTAGGTTCAACTTCTATAAAGAGGTCAACCGAAGAATCCAACACGGATGGGCAGAGTTCGGGAAGTTACGGCATAAGTTTTTCGTCACAGTAATAGCTCAGTTGCTCAAAGAAGACAAGCTTTTCTTCTGAAGGCAAAACCACACGGCCAAACAAATTAAAAATCGAAAAGCTCAACTGAGTAATAATATTTCGAACTTTTTCATTCCATTTCGGTTTAAACAAGTAAATGCGTTCAAAAACCGACTTGTATTGCGCTAAAAGTCTACTTTTACTAAGGCAAATTTAAGATTTATATATTTTTGTCATGGATACCGTTGTCAGAACTGGACCAAATTAAAATGAGACCACACGAAAAGCTCCACCTTTCAAATAAAAAAAGAATCATGCAAATCAGTTCACCCAGTAAAAAGTTATAAGGTAACAAACATTTAAAAAATACCCGTCGAATTGATAACCTTCTTCTTTTTCGAAGTCGGTAAAAAATAAAAACCACCAAAGCCTTTTACAGTAGCATGATGACATGGGGCCGTCCTATTCTTAAGCTTACCCTTATACCTCAAAAGAAAGAATCGTTTAAATACAATGCTTTACTTAATAAAAAGGGAGGCGAAGAAACAACAGAGTTTCATCACAGCTCGAAGAACGGGAACTGTTAGTTTTTATTGCAACAAGTTTTTGTTTTACGAGCGTACTAGGTGCGAGTAAAAACTTCGCTAAATACTCGAAGTGTTTATTAACGAACTGTACTTTGTAAGGTCTTCTGCTTACAATGATCACAATGGCTCAGTACGACTGCAGGTTCGAATCCGGATCGGTTCGAATCGGATTCACGGACCTCACCACTTTCACATTTATAATAATTTTAATATATATATTGTTCGCGTTTTTTCACACTATGTTGTTGTATGTACTTTGTTCTAAATTCAATCACCGACATATTTAAACAAATTATGTAACGGATCCTAGCATGCTTAGTCCACGGAGGAACACTCTCCCAAGTAACAGGATATTTCCTAGTTTGGGAGATGGTGACACACTATGACCTTAGAAACATGCAGGCTCTATAAATACAGAATACATACATATGTTACTGTAACAAGTGATTGTTATATATTTACATTAAACTTATGTTAATACACATTTAAATATGTAGCGATGTTACTAAGGCTAAGAATTTGCACAATAAATACTTTTTTTTATTTCTATCACTTATAGCAGAATTATTGGAATATTTAACACTTAAAATATAAATGTGACATTAAGTATATTTCTTTATTACCTTTTGTCACCGCACCGGTACCTCCAATTGACTTGAAATTTAGCAAGTACGTGGTCTGTGATGTGTAGAAGGACACAACTTATGCCGTTTTGTTCTCACGAAAAAAGCGACGCACGAAATTCATTTTACCATAATCTATTAAAATAACTTAATTTCTATTGCCATAATCTTTAAAAATATAATAGCTGGATTTGTGTAGCAACTACCTAAAAATAGGACATCAGATTGTGATGTCGCGAAATGAGTATCATTAACATACAACTTCACAGTGAATCACAATTTTCATTTTTAACCCTTTTTTCGATTATTGTTCAAAGTGCCATCTATGAACCATTAGCTGCGTACCTGCTATTGTAGCTAATTATAAAGTTGTAAATTAATGATATTTATTTCGCGACACTATAATTTCGTCTCCTATTTTTAGGTAATTACTTATCAAAGCCAGCTATGATATCTTAAAAGATTATGGCAACAGAAGTTTAGTATGGAAGCATTAGGAGAGGGGTTAAGCTTAAAGTGCAGAAGTATTTAGAAATAGAACACCGAATAACTGTTTAACAAATGTAGTTTATATATTAGAGTTTAACTTGAGTGAAATTTATCATTAGGTAATTATGGGTACTTCTATAAGTCAGCTATTATTTTCTATTAAAATATTATGATATAATAAATCGTGTATCACAGCATTTCGTTTAGATTCTTAGCACTTTAGTTCTAAACTATTTATTTCAAAGGGCTTAGTGAAGTGGCAAGAGTCGATAACCGATAGTATATTTATCGAAAAAAGTTGTACATTTTTGTACTAAATAAATTACTGCCTTTACATTTTCCAAGTTCATTCAGTCGTTTACGAGATACGATGAAATAAAGAAGCAAAAAAATATTACATACAAACAAATGTATTTCATACTGATAGATCGAACACAATAGTAAAATAATGTTTTATAATAAATTAGCTGGGGTTTTTTGAGCTGGCAAATGATTGCTAAAATATGTATTTTCACGTATTTCCGTTGCTGCACATAAGGAAACCAGCACATTTCATTCTCATTTATTCGTCAACAAAAGTGTCATAATGTTTTTACAATACAGTCTAATTTTAAATCTTTAGTTTTTTATTACGAATTGATTTAGTCACTTCACTTCGATATAAAAATTTCGAAGCTAGCATTTGTGTCAACGTTTAGAATTGTTGAAAATTGGTAAAAAAATTGATATTAAGCTAATAGCCAATTTCCGTTACCGTCACTATTAATTAAGAACCGTTGAACCGTACTGGCGAGAGACGCAGGTTCGAATCCCGCTCATGTCGAATTTTAATCGACTTCAAAAAAGGAGTAGGTCATCAATTCGACAGAAATGATTTTTTTATTGATTTTTTTAAATATATGTTTGTTACCTCAGAACTTTTGCCTTGGTGAACCGATTTGAATGAATGATTTTTATTTGAAAGGTGGTCTTTTCAGTGTGGTCTCATTTCAATTTGGTACAGTTCTGACAACGGCATCGATGAGAAAACGATATAGATCTTAAATTTGCCGCAGTAAAACTAGACTTTTAGGGCAATTGAAGTCTGTTTCCAGTTCTTTTTGAACGCATTTACTTGTTAATGCACTACTTTCAAAATATTAGTGACAAACTGCGCCAAAAGTAGTATATATAAAACCACGAAACATGTTAGTTTTAAGTACAGAAGATTATTTACTACGTTATAAGTTGCATTTATGATTTTCCACAATATTCCCACCCTTCAGGTCTATATAGCCATCCCTTAAGCCAGATATTTAATGTAAAGCGCTATTCTTGCGGTTACACATTTAATTTTATAAATGCATTTAAAGTGCCCCGCAGGGTTTCACTAAATATCCAATATTTTGCACCGCGCTGGGGACGTAAATTAATTATCTGGTAAAATCCTATTATAGTGATTGAAACCTGTGTGACCTTTGGGATCGCTATTATTACGATGTGTGCGTCGACCGCAGCACACTGCAATTTACTTTTCACTTACATTTTATGCAAAATCTTAGGTTACATCGCCGAGAAATGCAAATATTTTATAAACATAAAAAATTCGGTGTTTGTAAAGTCGATTAAGGGTGCGGCCAAACGAGTGTAATTTTGTGAGTCGTGAGTCGCAGAATTTCGGTCGCAGAAAATCTGTTACATTCGGTTTCATACAAAAGTCCTATTTGATTGACACGGCAACGCAAAATGAGTTGTCTGCCGACTCACGCGCATTATTCCGACCGAATTGAGTCCGCGGGGCGAGGGGGGGGCGACACTTGAGTGTAATTATCTGGGGGCACGGCAGTGCCCCCACCAAGTCAGTCTTTCCTCCGGACAGATGGCTAGTCTCATGTTTGTGTTTGATTTTCTAATAAAAGGTTTTACGAGTTGTAATAATTCTTGAAAAACGTGTAATGGCAAATGATAGTACTTTTCAAATAAATCTGGATTTGCACATAAACGTTCATATAAAGTGTGGAACTGTCCAAGCATCAGTCTTTCACTATTAAGTGGATTTACCCAGCATCTTTTTCTGCCATTATCTTCTTCTTTGTCTTCTAAATATTCTTCGTAAATACACAAAATTTTCTACGGTTCCATCGCACGACACAAACATCTGCTTTAAAAGTTGGATAGTGACTGAATAAAATGCGCTCGTCTGGCAGTCCAACAGAATTTCTGGAAGGCAGATTTTCTGCGACCGAAATTCTGCGACTCACGACTCACAAAATTACGCTCGTTTGGCCTCACCCTAAGGGTGAAGAAGACAAAGAAGAAGATAATGGCAGAAAAAGATGCTGGGTAAACGCTTTGCTGGGCCCGTGTCGCCCCCCCTCGCCCCGCCTACTCAATTCGGTCGGAATAATGCGCGTGAGTCGGCAGACAACTCATTTTGCGTTGCCGTGTGAATCAAATAGGACTTTTGTATGAAACCGAATGTAACAGATTTTCTGCGACCGAAATTCTGCGACTCACGACTCACAAAATTACGCTCGTTTGGCCTCACCCTTACGGACGATATTTTTACGCGATATCGTCATATGAAAACAATGATGAACAATTTCTGAATAATTTATGAATTGAATTGAAATATTATCACTGAGCGAAGCTGAAGCGTCGGTGGCGATGTGGATAAGGCGCGGACTCTCAATCTGAGAGTTCCGGGTTTGAATCCAGCCGTGTACCTATAAGTTGTTTTTCAATTCAAGTACATTATCCGATTGCTTAACGGTGAAGGAAAACATCGTGAGGAAACCTGCATGTCTCGAACAGGCATGTGAAGTCCGCCAATCCGCATTGGTCCCGCTGAATTATAATTGTTTTGTATAATAAAAAGGAGTTAATTGAGAATTACGATTTTCACACACACATTTATTTACGCTGGTTATTTGTAATATTTTAGATAGATGTGTCACAAGCCTGTCGCTTAGGCCGATTGTGACTCTCTTTGTTCCACGCTCTCGCTTGCACACACGGCTCAGGCGGAACGTGACACTTTTTCGTGCGTGCAGCCGGCGTTCATCGATTTATAAGACCCACGTCAATAATACTAAACCATACATATTGAGCTTGAACTAGGCTAAGCCTGTACTGTGAAGACTAATTAAATATTTTTATAGTCGATGATTGACAATTGATTGTTTCATATCGGAACCTCTGGGTACACACACATGTGGTTTTGTAAAATACAAGATACGCAACAGAATATTGGCTTGGTCACAAATACAGAAAATAATGCTATCTACTTAGACGAAGTCGCGGGAAATAACTAGTTATTATAAAACATTAAACTAATTTTTTTAAACCTTACGATTACCGAATACGAGTATATCTCAGAACCACCGCAAGGAAACTTGCTTTCACGTAAAAAACCGTATCAAAATCAGTCCATCCGTTCGAGAGATACAGTACACACACAGACAGAAATTGGCGTCAAATTTATAAGGCCCATTTCTTTACGTCGAGGGCTAAAACAATGCAATTCAATAATGCCCGCCATCATCACTCATGCAAGACAGACTTGTCATTTCGTATATCTCGCAAATCTATGAAAGTGTGCCAATAAAATACATTAACTGGCTTCTTTTGATTAATCACTGAACTTTGTTAATGTGGCGGGTTCGTATCGCTATGACAGAGCGCAAATTATTTTGTGAGTGCGCGGGAGACCCAGAGTTTTCTTGACAACCCCCATTAAAAGAGGGTTGGAGTTCGAACACGTACTGTTGGATATCAATCAGGGTTAACTTGACAGGTGTAATTTAATTATTCTATTCGTGATAAACATTTTGATGGCCTCCTTTTGGTGCCTCCGAAATTAATAGTGTCAGTGAAACGAATTAGGTACTGATTAAATTTGCGGGACTAGCTGAGTTTGCGGCTTGTTTTTACAGTTGGAATGTATATTTATATAGAATCATACAATATATGAATCAATAATCATCATTAGCCGGGAAACGTCCACTGATGGACATAGGCCTCCCTCATGGTACGCCACATCGACCGGTCCCGAGCCACCTGCATGCAGCGACTCCTGCGACTCTAACCAGGTCGTCGGTCCATCTAGTAGGGGGACGCCCTGGTAGACGTTTCCCGGTACGTGGTCGCCACTCGAGAACCTTTACTCCCCACCGGTTATCGGTTCTTCGAGCGATGTGGCCTGCCCATTGCCACTTCAGCTCACTGACTCATCGAGCTATGTCGGTGACCTTCGTTCGTCTACGGATTTCCTCATTCCGGACCTTATCACGTAGAGAAATTCCGAGCATAGCTCGTTCCATTGCTCGCTGAGTGACTTTGAGCTTGTTTATTCGGCCCACAGTAATATCAGTTAGTATGAATCAATAATATGTAGGTATATTATTTACGATTCTTAAGTGGTTTATTTTTAGATTTATATTTATGTGGTTGGCGTATCTATTTCGAATGTGTTTTTATGTGAGGTTGTGCTGGTTGGGTCTTTTTTATTATTAATGATTAGTAAATACATTATTGCTTTCGACGTGGCTTCATTTCTCACGTCCACTTCCACTGTAACACCATCGAAGTTACATGAATATCACCAGTTTTGTATGTCAAAGTTATTTTATTATACGGAACAACTGCAGCGGTTTACGGGTAGAGTTATGTTTGGTAAGTACATATTTTGATTTGTACATATTTTATATTTTATGTGAGTAATAAAATGTTTAAATATATAAAAAAACTCACCAATTCCTAATATAATTATTACAATCATTACTTTTCTCATCATATTGATTTTTATTTAAATGATGAAAAACAACGAACATTAATTTTCTTTATGCGAGTATAGTTAAGCAGCTGCTTACTAGCTAGTCGTCTAGAATACTAGCTGGCTATGTTGGTAAGACCACGTGGTTGGTTTCAAGGTTGCATTGTTTTGTAGCTGTCCCTCTCCGAGCCCTATCCTACCCGAGCGCGTACGGTGAGACATCATACACTACGCGAAGATATCCCCCCGTTATTTAGATGTTTCGTAGTCCAGTGATCATTTGAAGGATACAGTATATTATGTAGCCATTTTTTCAATATAGTATATTAATAAAATTTCAGATGTCGGTGGTTTTTCCAAATTGTTCTAAATTGATTCATACTCTTGTAAAACAGGTTCAAAGTTGGGACTTTTTACTACCGAAAAATACAATACTTTGACGTCCTGTAACTCTAGAAGTATATATTTAAACGAAAATCTGACTCACCACCGACACAGATATTTGTTTCTAGATTGTGTCTTGAAAATTTCATAGATTTTCATAGCTTAATACTCAAAATATGACTGGACTACGTTTGTATGGGCGCTTTGACACCAGCATACCCTCTTAAGCATGAAACTATAGTCAAGAAGCTACTAGTGTCAATAATCTCCCCTATGCCATATCAAATGTATATAAATTCATCACCAACGCTTTATCGAACATTTTTATAATAGAATGTTCATTTTATCGAAAACTCAATAGATCGAAGCTAGTTCTAAACACCTAGCTAGTGTTAAACATGTAAATATTGCTATGACCCTAGCTAATGTTAAGCATCTATATAGTATTGATATACTTTTCTGACACTTTCACTGTTAACTGACTTCAAAAAAGGAGAAGGTTCTCAATTCGACTTTATGTTTTTGGTATGTATGTTACGCGATGATTCCGCCAATTATGAATCAATTTTGTTGATTCTTTTTTTGTCTGGTAGACCATACTTCAGATATGGTCCTATATAAATTTTATCGACATTGATTAAGCGCTTTTTGAGAAAATCAACAAAAACAAAATATATACCCAAATTCTACCTCTAAGGGTGAACATTTTAGGGGATGAATGCTGTAGAGTTTTAGGGCAGTTGAAGTCGGTTTCTAGTTCTTTTTGAACGCGTTATTTAAGGGTTTGTCTGATCATCGCACTGAACTTGATGGCCCTAAATAATAAGTGCTTTGGCATTAAAATATTTATGAAGGATCATTGAACTCATGTAGACAAGAGATTCGTTAACAAATTAATCAACGTCTTAAACTAAATTAAAAACAACTTTCAAGTAATCTAGGTTCCTATTCCAAGAAATGTTAAGCTTCATTTTCAAACGAAATTTTCTTGTACTTATCTTCGATACTTGTGAAGTTTCGATATCACTTTATGAAGATTAAGGCGTTGCTAAAATAACTCAAGGACTTTAATAAGTAATTCAACATTTTAATAGTTATCTGACACGAAGTTTGTAAACGTTCAAAATTAAGATGAGTTTTGGCAGTCCATTAAAACATTAATATCTCAATTTCTCTGTAAGTTTAGAATTGTTTGGCGGAAAAGTCCAATACGGATCGTGAGGCCATGGATTGATTGCCACAAATAACTTTGTGCAGGTAGGTGCTCGCAGTAAGGTTTACTTACACTCTATTTCATTCATTAATGTATATATTGTTTCATTAATATTTTTATATTCCCACCACCAGTTTTGTAATGAATAATTCAATTTTCAAATGAAATACTCATAAATACATTAAATATTGTTGCGAGCTACAGGGTTTGAGGGATCGAAGAAAACATGTTTCCAAAGATTCGGATTTTATTGGTAACACATTGTGGACCTCCACAATCTTCTAAATCACGGGTCTTACAGACAAAGTGCGCTTCTGTCTTCACTGGCTCTAAGACTTCCGCACTGCGTCCGTACCTGGATTCTACGTATAGAGTCCTTTGACACCACTGACGCCGGTCTGTCTCTACTGACACCTTCACTGTACTTTTGCTCTACTTCTTCTTCTGGCATCTAGAATTTCGCTATTCGTTTCAACGGAGATAGATAGATTGGACTGGCTCTTTCACACTCGTCAATCCTTATGCGATATTCGAGAACTTTCCACGCTATTCAATCTGCTACGTGAAGGAGATAGACCCGTTTCTATCTTTTTATTCTTTCTAGACTGTTCAAGAAGCTCCGTCAAAATATAAAATTTATACAATACCGTGTAGAAAAATACATATCATATTCCATGACTACGTGTATAATACAAATTACAAGAATGACAGTTGGAATTATGCGAATTTCGGTCTCATTTGCATGAAATAGTGATGCGACCCTCCTCTCTGCTCGACGGGTATAATCCTTTTTCCAATTTACAAAGTGAACCGAAACGATGTATTTATCGATATCACGGCGCATCTCACAAGCCTCTGAGCGAACCATCGACCAATAAATAACTTCGCCTTTCGAGACAGGTTTTAGAAAGCATTTTTAGGCCGCACCCAAAGGATGAAATTGAAACAGGATGTTAATAAGATCGAGATCCCGACGCAGGCGGTGCCGTCGTTTAGTGGTTGCTATTTAGCATCGATTTACACCACTGAAATGTGGATCCACCAGTGGCTAGTGGCCTGGAGATCCAAAAGGGACGACGTTGGTCTCCTAGCGACCATTTCTTGAGACCGCTCTCTAGAAAAATCTTGGATTACATGGCCAGCATTTTTTTCCAGAGAATTTCATAATTTACTATATCAAATGCCGGACTCAAATCCAGAAAACACACGTACACAGACGTGTTACCTCCTCTTGAAGCCAACATACAACCTCATTTCAGTATGACTGTACCAAAATTGTTTTGGAGACGGGTGGAATAAAACTACGTAAATATTTCTACGTTTAATTTTGTAACTAAAATATTTTTTGGAGCCCGAGTGGAACCAATGTATGGAGTAGTTTTGGAGCTCAGTGGAATTATATAAAATTGTTTTGAAGCCCCGGTGGAACCCATGTATGGATTGTCACAGTTTAGAAAACAATGGTTTTGGAGCGCAGTGGAATAAGCCCTTTGCACTCATAGGAACAAAGCCTAAAGTGATTTAAAGCGGTTTTTTTTTCTTCTGACATGCAAGCGTGAGAGTGTAATTTGATTTTAGTCCATGCCCTAATGTGAAATAATAAAAAAACAAAATCTAGGCGTGTTGGGTTTGCGAAAAGGATCCAGAACTAAATCAAAGAAAACACATTTGTTGGTAAATTGGGTACTCGAAACCAAAAAATAGTTGGGTTGGTTGGGTTTGGGTGGGTAAAAGCCGTTCAAAATACAAGTATGTACTAAAATTTGCATGTTTTATTTGGATTTTGCAAGTAAAATTCTTGTAAAACCTCAAGAATTGTTGAAAATATACTTCCTGAAATAGTAAAATGCAACATTGTCATAAAGGAAAATATAACATAAAAACTTTATTTTACGAGATAACTTAAAATATTGATACATGATAGCGCTCTAAGATAGTAACATGACGTCACAAAACGCACCCGATTTATATGGAGCGTTTTAACAGCACGTGACTAGAATTACTTCAACGGTTTGAGCTAAAATGTCTGTATTAGTCGCCTCGAAAAAAATAATTTATAGAGCTATTTATCTTTTTACATGGGCTGTCGAATTAGACCAAAATATCCGATTCGTAGCAAATGCGTAGCGGTGGTGGTGGGACGCTATATTACCATCAGTGCCAGAGCCCGACTCACACTTGACTTGTACTTTTAATTCTTTATAACTAATTCGTGTCAGCTAGCCAAAGATGCAAAGACAACTTTCTTACCACCAATCAAATTGCTCCGCTAGACATCGAATATGCTACTTAATTGTTAGTCCGATTGTAGGGTGCTTCAAGATGTGTTTAAGACGGTCACATATATGATATGACGATGACATAAATATCTAACTGTAAGTTAAATATGCAAGACAGTGATAGCACTTCATCCGTTCTCACTGCGCAATTAGGAAAGGTGTAATGCAATGCTGCCCGGAGTAAAATAACGTAAGCGACAAAACACAAATAGTGAATTTATTAAAAACTGGGTCGTGTAATAGAAAATCATCCTTATATGTACTGCACTGAGTTTACCTACAAATTAATATAAAATGTTATGAGTAACGTAAATCTCTTTACAGTACGGTGATATGATAAAAAAAGTGTTTTAGAAGATGTTATTCGATACAGTAAAGTTTTCGAGAAAACTTATACCGTCATGTTTTTATTGTAATACTTTCTCGATATCTCTTATCCTACTCTGAGACTGAACACATTCTAAAGGTATTAATCTGAACTTTTTTATTTTTTAAATCATCAGATCGTAAACCCACCAACTTTCCCTTAAACCCCTCCCCCCCTTTCCTATTCTTAATTCCAAAAATCCAAACACGTTATCTTCTATTCTATTTTATATTTAAATTTCTTATTTCTGTTTAATTGGTATTGTATATAATATAATGTAATTTAATTTAATTGAAATTGAAATTGTAATTCCTAATACTTAACTGTATATTGTATCTGGTCTCCACGACACAGGCTCAGCCTAGTGTGGAGACCGCAGTGTATCAAAATGACTTTTTTAATGAGAAATAAATTATTTGTATTTGTATTTGATAAAACCCTTTGGTGTAGCTTCTATGAAAGTTGAGAAAATACAAACCAAAGTTACTCGCACCTCGTAATACTGGACTATTGCGGCAGCGGTTAATTTGTGCCGAAGCTTATGTTAAACTTCCTCAAAAATAGGTCATGATTAAGATTACACAAGCTCATTTCCATAACACGCCGCTCATTTTCACCAAGGAAATTAATAAAGATTGATCCCCTGCCCTACTTTCCTCGCTTCCGATCCCCCAGCATATTATTCAATGTTTATTATTTGAGGTCAGATATTCTATTATTAATATAACAAACAAGCCAGTTCTTTCGCGGTAAATATTTGCGAAATCGAATGAGGATAAAGCTGTTTGTCGATGGGTATCAGAGCTTATCAGTTTTGGGTTGATGTTGTAATTTGAAAGAGATTGCGTCATTTCATGGTGAAAGAATAGGCTAGTTTTCATCCACGTTTATTGAGAAGTTCCCTTGGGAAGATTTCTGAAGTCTACGCTGACGAGGTTTTCTTAGAATGAGTTATTTTATTATTTATTTTACAATTTTTGGGAAGACTAACAGTATATAGTATATAAATAAATAATGTATCTTATGAGTGTCTATAAATTAATAATAAGTCTCCACATGTATAAATCTAAATAATTTCTATAGGGTCTAATAAAAATACTACAGTAATAAATAATCTAAAAAAGAAACAGAAATATAAGTTGAGTATCGGAATACGGGTACAGATTATATATATACTAAGTACAAGTTCAAATACATACTACTATTATTACTGATAAATACAACCTAATTGCTTAATTGCTAATTACAGAAGGAAAAAATTCTTGTTGTTCGTCATCTCTCTCGAAAATAACTCAAACGATAGAGGCGGTAGAGTAAGTTTGACATAAAGATATATAATTTACGGTACATTTTATTGTTGATGTTTTCAAGTTGAACACAACATCGATACTGAAAACTCGTCATTTTAATGACGGCATTTAATGTATTAAAAAGAGATGACAATAGCCACATTTGCACGTCTTGTAACACAGCGCCCCGGTTTTTGACAACTGAAATGTTTGTTACTTGTTCTATAGCTAATGCAGTACTAAGAATATCTTTCTTCCCGAAAATCATTCAATGGCTCCATCCGCTTAATTTTGACACATTTGCGACAGAGATTGTGTATTTATCTCATTCTGTCATAAGTCAATTCAATGATGTTAGAAAGGCTAGAATGTAGTTCCTTGGATCCAGATTCATGTAATGAATAATACTAATAATAAAATGTTTCTCACAGTGACACCTTATATATAAAATAAATAATAAACAACATAAGTCCTACAAGGTAGGTGTACCTGTGAGAGACTGGTGCCTGAGATAGGTGTGACCCTGTGTTACAGGACACCAGGCTCTCACCCACTATATGAATGAATATATACGTAGTATTATTTATGGTTCAACACAATGAAGTTACAGATTCGCTTCTCTCTCGCTCCCTCTCTCTGTCTGTCTCATTTTAGTCGGCGATAAGGACACTAAAACCGCATCGCATGATTGCTTGTCTGTATCAGCCCCTGAAACGCTCCTGTCCTGTCCAACAATAAATCTATTTTTATAGTGGACGCAATAAATATTATGGTTCCTGCTTCTCTTATGGCTAGTAAGCTGTTATAACAGCTTTTATTTTTAATTTACCGACCGTTTTATGATCGACATGCGACATAAAGATGGAAGTTTATTGTCGGCCAACGGAAAACACTATTTTGAGATTTGGTTTTGTTTTATTTTGCTGCAGTATTTCTGTTCGTGGAGGATATACTGAGGTGCTAAAATTTTCTTTACAAACTTTTCTTATTCCGCGAATGAATGTGTGTTGAAGTGATGTGAATTTCATAAATTACCCCACGAGAACTACTTTATCGATCGGCATAAAACGTTGCCTACGTCCTCGTCCATTTGACTCTCCGTTGTGACAAACAAATTCACATTCGCATCTTTAATATTAGGTGTTCAAGTATGTTCACATAAAACTGTCACCCTAAGACTGTTGTTGGGATTTTTATCCTTCCGGCAAGACAATCCCGTATGGCTTATTCTATATATTTACATCTACAAGGGGTCACTGATGGGTATCAGTGAGCAGCGCACAAACATCTCTTGCTATAATATCTGCAGGCTCCGAGAGAATTGTCTGCAGTACACCTACATCTAACAAATTGATAGTATTTCCTCATCAGTGTCTCCTTAGTTTTGGATATTTCGAGTGCTTTCACTGTGTATCGACGCTTGTCCACGATCTTGTAATAATGTAACTTGTAAATATAATATTAAAGTGTTGTAATTGTTAGCTGATCCAATAAATAAAATAAAAATAAAATAAAATCTCACCTGATGCTAAGCGACGATGTGGCTTACAATATAATAATAATAATGTTTTTTATTAAAAAGGCATAAAAAACCCGAAAATAATAATAATACAACAATAAAAAGATACAAATATTAATAATAAAAAACTAAATATTACAATTAGAAGAAAAAAACCTAGTCTAGTATAGTCTAGTCTAATGGTGCGCGTTTGTCTAGAACAAGGGTGGCGAAACTTTACGTATCAACGTGCCATTTTTCAAAAGAACTGTTTAATGAGGTCATAGACGTGCCATCAAATAATTTTGACCTTATGATTATTGGGGAAATAATAATAATAAATACTATAAACTCAAAACTCTTAATTTATTACAAAAAATAGGAACATTTTGCAATGTTTCATATATAAGCGTATAAATTATTACGCGATTGCTAGTCATATAATCAAACTTTTTCGTAGTGCATTATGAATTTCGCGGACAGTGACGTGCCCAAAATATTGTGTCGCGTGTCGTTAGTGGCACGCGTGCCAATGGTTCGCCATCCCTGGTCTAGAAGGTGTCTGTTCACGCTTGTGGGATGATATGGGAATATAGACACCGGCAATGCGTTCCACTTCCAGACTGGAAGCAAAACGCTAAGTGCTTGGACATCTTCCAGTACGAAGATAATTAATAGGCTACGTCTAGGCAACCGAGTAATATATCCGAATATACTGTCACCTAACATCGTGGACAAACGCGAGGCCATTTGATATTAATTTGACAATCTGCAGGGGCTCAGGCCTACTCTCCTACAGAGAGTGTATGGGATACAGTCCACCACGCGGAACCAGTGCGTATTAGTAGACTTCACACACACCTTTTAATTTTTTCTCAGGAGTGTGCAGGTTTCCTCACGATGTTTTCCTTAACCGTAAAGCCAATGGTAATGATTTTTATCATTCGTACATAAATTCCAAATAACAAATTGGAACTCATTGGTACGAGCCAAGATCGAGCTCAGACCTTGATTGTTCAAGGACTGACGCTCTTACCAACTGAATTACCACGACTATTCACAAATAAACATATGCCAAATAAATCAAATCTCCAAATTAAAGTCCGAAGTGACACATCTGAAAAATTGAAAGATCTTGAATGGAGGCAAATAAATACTGGAGGCTTTGAATTTGTGCAATGTGCTTATAGCATCAGAATGCTCGGTATAGCTCAGCACACAATCCACATTCACACAAGGCACATAAACTATGCACAAAACTCCCGCGTTCTCGTCTAGTTTATAGGATGTCTTTCCATAAATAAATTTTGCCACTCGAAACACTCGACACATAAATGCAGCGGAGCAGAAGAATTTAGCGCTGCCGCTGCCGGATGCCAGCGATGCTATGCGAATAACAAATTCTACTTGCTCTGTTCTCAATAAGCACAATGTATGCTTTGATATTACTGAGATGTTTGTGAGGGATGTGAGGAAGAGCATACAAAAACAACCTTTGTTGGTAGAAGAAAATGGATCCTTAGAAACGCTTTGAAGATGAATAACAGCTCGACTTTCGAAAGCTAATTCATCGTCAGCTACATGTCCACTGACGTCCCTCATGTATTGAAACGTCGGACTTAAAATTGAGGAAATAAAACTGACATAATCACTATTTGGAGATCGTTGTAAGACTTTGTTAATACATAATTTGACTTTCTTCCCGTAGTGTACAAAATCTACTACAGCCATGACTCAATCAAAAATCAAGTCGAATTTAACACAGAATTTCTCAATGCTGTCAAGACTTGACACCAGAACTAAAATTGAAGAAAAAAAATGCGTTAATAACGGACTGTGCATTGGTGTAAGACTCGTTGTAACAAGTCTGTACAATCACATAATAAAGGCGAAAATTGTTACTGGGGCACAATCCGGTAAAAAATTGTATATAAGCCTTGACTCATCAAAAGGACAACTGGGATGCACATGCAGTTGCACATTTTCCGTTAGATCTGCATTTGCCATGACTGTCCACAAATCCCAAGGGCAACCATTCGAATCTGTTTGTAATGATCTGTGTCTGTAATGATCACAATATATAAAATTGAAGCATTGGAAAAGCATTCCAAAAGTACACATGATGAAATAGGAAGCGAAACGCTAGGCTCATTTGGAACACCCACGTGATATAAAAAGATGATCCTATTGCAAAGTCGTCGACACACACCATAATCACTATTTCAAGATGAGGGGTTAAATATATTAGACTAGAAGCCTATCGAATCTAAAGCGAAAAAGCCAATCACGAAAAGTAGCCAATTCATCCGATACTCAAAATTGGGACGAGCGGGACGTAATCATTAAAGGTCCCCAGTTTAAAAAGTCACGTCATTCCAGGAAGGTGGCTGAGTTTATCCGAAGGGGAGATTGATAGGCTGTAAAAGATTAAGCTCGTTTCGTTGATAGGTAAGGTTCCCCACTCTAATTGAGTGAGGTTCCACAGCCCATACGTAGGAGCGTGGTGTAAAAAAAAGCGAAGCACTTAATTAAAGTTGATAGTTTTACCTTTGCGGGAAATTAGATGAAACGAAGGGAAAATTTGAGTCTGCAATTCTTTTGTGCGATATAATTTGTTTAAATGTGCTTCAAATTTTTCCTAGAAATCTGAGGCGCTTTCCTTCGCTTTGTAGTGTTACAGTTTAATGGAAACAAATAATACAATTTTATTACTAATCTAGGCTAAGTGTACTAACAAATCTAATTTAAAATATGTATCTTTGACATTGAATATTTTGACATTTATAAATAAATTGATACATATTTATTTTTACTGAAAATTAACTTGATATTGTCATGGAGCTTCTCGAACTAGTGTGAAAGAGAGAGGCGGATCCATCTATTCTCTTCGTGTCGAATAGCAAACAAAAGAAAGCGTGGAAGGCTCTCGAATGTTCCTGAAGATTCCGAAAATTGAGCATCACTGCGAAGGTTCTAGAAACAATATCGGGTATATATAGGCGCGAGCCGAGCTTCGACGACAGTTGAGTTCAGTTCTAAGTAAACAGCGATTTAAAGTGAAGAAACGGAACCCGGAAGAAGTTGTAGAGCGAAAGTACAGTCGAGGTGGAAAAGTGTTAGTGAACTAGTGTGTCACGTGGTGTCAGTTGCGACAGACTGGCGTCAGTAGTGCCAAAGGACTCTGTACTTAGAATCCAGGGTCGGACTCAGTGCAGAAGACTTCGACCCAGTGAGACAGGGACGCACTCTGTTTATGGGGCACCCGTGATTTTGAAGATTGGTTTGTGGACCTGTGCTACCAATAAACTCCGGAACTTTGGGCTCGTATTTTTCTTCAATCCATCGAACCTGGAAGCCTGTAACAATGTATTGTTACAATTTAATACGTTCCAATAAAAACAAAGATATATGAAATAGTTAACCATAAAAGTATTAAAAAAAATGTTGGACTTCTTATGATAATCGCAATATTGAGTATTTTACGCTTCTCAGGTCTTTTTCATGCTAAAGTTTATACTCTGTACCGTGGCCAGTAATCTGTGGTGAGCGTGGGCTGTCCAAGTCAATTAATTTGGGCGTTTTAAAATTGCTCGGAGGAAAGCCATTAATTAGCAAATCCAATTTCAAAGAAATTCAAAGCGAACTCGCCCGCTGTTTAAAGTTTCACAAGCTCAAAAGGTCATTGCCGAATCATGTGGGACCATAGAATTAGTTTAGAAGTTTTTAACTTCTGTTTCTAAGTTTTTCTATGTACACCCTCTATTTTATTACTGTTACTACAGTTTTTTAGGGTTCCGTAGACAAAAAAGGAGCCCTTATAGTTTCGCTCTGTCCGTCTGTCCGTCCGCGGCTTAGCTCAGAGACTCTTACTACTATGTAAAAGCTGTAATTTGGTACGGGTATATACTAATCACGCTGCCAAAGTGGTAGAATAAAATATTGAAAAATTTATTTTTAGGGTGGCTCCCATACACGTAACTTGGGGATGAAATATTTTGTTCAACGATACCCCATTGAGAGGGGTATCGTTGAATAACTATTTCAAAAATATTGAGGGTCTTACATGGGTAGATGTTTTAGTAAACGCAACTCAATGACATTCTAGCTAGATATCGAACAGCTGTTTAGTAAAACAACTAACGGTTATGTAAAACAGCTTAATAAGCAATCAAATCCAACATAGCTGCAAGGTCTCTAACTGCCGCCACGTCACCTACACTGCACACTTGCTCCATACTTTCAACTGCTACTACAAACACACGTATCTATATGTTAACACGTCCATATACACTTACACATACACTTCTTTTACACATATATTTAATGCTTTACATATTAGAGGGCATATCTGAAAACCAGCGCTATGGCTACTGCCACAGCAGATGCTGAGATCAGTCCTTTTTGACGACACATTACAACACAATGCCTATATACATCAATAATGTACTATTTGTAATTGTATGCAATGTATATATTAATTGTATTGTGTTGTGTGTGTTTTAGTTAATAAATATTTTTCTGTTTCTGTTTCAATCAAACTGCGATATACTCGTATATACTGAACTTAAAAGAAAAACTATCACGACTAAGGTGGCTTTACAGGTTAACGAGTAACAGTCGATCAAACTATAAAATATACTTGGAGTGATCAATATTTTTAATAAAACCAGTTTAACTACGGAATCCTACACTGCGCGTGGCCCGACACGCACATGGTAGCTTATATAAAATATTATTTTCTGATAACTAAGCTCATATATACATACACACACACTCTCTAGACTTATTGCTTTTTTAAAATCTATTTCTATATATTTTATTTAGTGTTTACTATACAATGCTTACCACACTATACATATGCTAATATAATAAATCTTACTGTGAGGTGAGAACCTGGTGTCCTGGAACACGGGGCAACCTTCTCAGGCACCAGTTTCACACACTGCTCCATGGCCTTTGTTTGAATGTCCATTATATAAATTGTCAATTATAAACAAGTGTGTGGAAAAATAAATATTAACATTATCTTATCTTATATCACACAAAGACCGAGAAATGGTAATGAGGTGTAAAGTTATCGTGTGGCGAACAGGAATAGAGAAGTGTGTACCCGCCCTAATTGGACCCACAATAAATGCGGTAAATATGGCTTAAAGTCCGTTCCTTTAGACAGCAGTTCGCCTTGGAAATATGCCGCCCAGCAAACTCCACCTCTAGTTAAAGGATTTTAAAATACCGCTAAGATTGTGTTTGCGACTTTGTGGTGACTTCTGGTCCATTGCAATTTTAGTAATTCGTTAATAATACTGTTATGTGTGTTTTTTGTGTTATAATGGTGAGATATAGTGCAAAAAGTGTCACGGACGGTGTTATAGTATCAATTACGCAAAATTGCGCGGGTTTCGACGCGATCGGAACAGTTTACCATGTCGAGTACATTCGGCATATGGATTCTTTCGAATTATGTTGAAACCAAGGCTGACTTTTGAAATTCTCATCAAGAATCGTCAAAAAAGCGATAGCCACACAATACATTATACATTTTATTGAGAAAACTGAAGCAGAAAATGAGAAAGAAGAGATGTATTCAGAGTAGGCTGTATGGCTTTGTTCCATTGCCTTCCCATTCGAAAGAATTAAACTACTACCATTATGCTCAATTTTTTTTATTCCAACCTGTCACAAATAAACATCAAACAGCACGGGGCACTGCCCTCTAAACACAGACGTGCTTCTCCCAATTCTGAACAAAAAAGACTTGGCACCGGACCAGATGGAATCTTTTGTTCCGAGGGTTGATGACGTTTCTAATTTCTGACCCCCGATAGAAATTAGAACCTTTTTGTCAGTCCCCTGGCGTTCGGGGCTGGTTTAGGAAGGGCAATTTACAGGCAGGGCAATGAACTCTTGCGGTGGGTTACAAATCGGAGACAATCTGATTTTGTGGCGAAATTTTTCAAGGGTCAAAAGGAAACACAGAGCCGTTCTAATTGGCTCGGCCTTGGTCAGTTTTGATAACTGTACGGCGTCATTTGACTCATTTTCAAATGCAAAAATAATACTTATATTTGAAACAAATCACAAATAGTCGTTGTACGTCACCGGGGTTGTCCCTGAGCGAGTTTTGTTGTTGATACGTTCTGGGAGAAATCCGGATAGGTGCGTTCTATCTATCTTTACCTAGATTAAAGTCTCGAAGGGGCCTTTACGTGCTGGACCTGTGTCCTCATGCAAGCCTTCTAAAAGACTGGGCACTGCTTGAAAAAGAGTGACCTGTCATATTTAAAGAGATGCATAATAATGATAAATATTTGAACAGAATGGAACGAACTATGCTCGAAATTCTCCACGTGATAAAATCCCGAATGAGGAAAGCCGTAGACGAACTAAGGTCACCGACGTAGCTCAACGAGTAAGTGAGCTTAAGTGGCGACGGGCAGGCCACATCGCTCGAAGAACCGATAACCGGTGGGGAGTAAAGGTTCTCGAGTGGCGACCACGTACCGGGAAACGTCTACCAGGCCGTCCCCCTACTAGGTGGACCGGCGACCTGGTTAGAGTCGCGGGGAGTCACTGAATGCAGGTGGCTCGGGACCGGTCGATGTGGCGTACCATGAAGTTTCCTGGCTGCTGCTAATGATGCAGTACAAAAACTGATTTTATATCGAACCATGAATTTTCCCAATGTCTGAATAATTAACGCTAAGCTTCCGTTAAAAGTTATTTCCTTTTAACAATTTTCATCGTGTTTATTTGAACTTTTCCATTTGGTGCGCAAGGGTAATGTTTTGTTTGAAGTAGCAACAACTCACTTTTGTGTAAGTTCAACATCAACAATTGTTGTTTGTTCTGTCCGAGAGGAAACATTGTCGCTGTTAAACAACTTTACTTTTACTTTGGGCACCTAATTGGTTTCCTGCTCGAAATTTATCACATTTTCAAATTGATTTCTAATTATTTAGTTCTCTTTTGAAATTGAAAACTGCATACTAAGTACATTTTGCCAGGAATGTGGCTGAGCCGCGAGTTTTTTTTATGGTTTTTTGTATGCACCCTTTGTATATTCATAATTATGTTCTGTCATATTGACTAAACCATTAGTCGTATGTTGACAGATTTCGGTTTACAGTGGTGGTGCCTGTTGGTATACGTTTTGGTTTGTGGTATTGGTTGGGCATTTTCTATCTCCGTCTGACGTCTGACTGACGAAAGCTAAGTGAAAATCCATCAAAATAAACACATCTGAAAGACAATAAAACTTGAACACTCAAATTTTTTAACGACGTACAACTTGAACACGTCGTTGTAAGTCGTCACCCCAAAAAGAAATTTTCAGAAGCATTACATTATTATTCCCATTATAGTCCACTCTGCAGCTTATAATGGCTCAAGTGAACTGTTACTAAACGGCCCAGTAATTCAAATTCAAATTCAAAAAGACTTTATTCGGCACAAAATATAAGTATACATAAACAGGAAAGGAATACAAAATTTGTTGCCGAAAAGGCGACCAGCTCAGCATGTGCTGCAGCTAGAGCCACAGCGCTGGTTTTCAGCTGGACCTGGCTCCTACTCATTGTCTATTATTGTCCAACAGTCCGTGCATAATACTCCTTTATTGCTCGACTACGGCAAAAACGAGAAAAGAGTTATGATTTAAGTTAGTAATATAATGTCAATTTGTATGACCATCATATCTTCCATATTAAACTTCGTGGGTATGTTGAATTAATGTAGCTTACTGCTCCTGCCTGGGTTATTGGCTACATGATGACGTCAAAAAGAATCAAAGTGGGCAGCTCACAGTAGACATAAAGTATCATAAGTTCAGTTCAATTCTGAGTAGTAAACAGTGAATGAAAGCGAAGAAAAAATTAGAAGAATCAAGGTGTAAGTATAAAAGTGTTAGTGTACTGGTGGCGTCAGTAGTGACATATCGGCGTCAGAGGAGGAGAGAGATTTTGTCTTGGATCTGTGACTGATAAACTGCGAAGCATTGGACACTTGTATCCTTCAATCACGAACCGTCTCGTCACGTTTAAAAAATTAAAACGTCATATTTGATCCTACTGTAATTTATGACTACATTCCATAAATAAGTTAATTGTCCCTAAGTATATAACTCTAATCCAAGCATGGAGATTATGACAAAATCACGTCATAAGAAGGCCAACATGGCTTACTCTAGAGAGGCTCAGTGGATATGTAATTTGGATATAACGGCTCTGGCATGGTTGTGTTGAAGTCTTAGTTTTAGTTTTTAACTTTTAGCTAAACAACCCCACGTTGTCAACTATCCCCATCTCTAGGCAACTCACGCTCCAAAACTTGAACTTCTTTATCGCGAAGTAGAAGCTCCAAGTCCTTAATCTTCAAGTGCTCGACAAAGTATTCTAGGCGTGACTTTAAGGGAACAATCCAAAGTTATAATTAACAAGAGTTCTTATAAGATCAGAAGGCAAGTCGGGGCTTTATCCGATAACACTAATTTTCTTTCTGCGGCTGTATTTGGCGATGTACGTGACTCAATTAAGCAATTAATTTGACCGCTGCCCGAGCTCGTCCGAGGCTTCCGAGCTGTCTCGCGACGTGACGTAGCACACGCACTGTCAAATCTAATTCGTAGCTTGTATAATTGTACCGTGTGATCTCAGCTTTATTATAGGATCATTCCATATCATCCCGGGGCGTTGCAACGTGGCTGCATACGCTACAACGCTGGCATAGTAACTGGCTTCATCATCAGCCGGGAAACGTCCACTGCTGGACATAGGCCTTCCTCATGGTACGCCACATCGACCGGTCCCGAGCCACCTGCATCCAGCGACTCTAACCAGGTCGTCACTACCTAGTCGGGGGACGGCCTGGTAAATGTTCCCCGGTACGTGGTCGCCACTCGAGAACCTTTACTCCCCACCGGTTATCGGTTCTTCGAGCATGTGGCCTGCCCATTGCCACTCCAGCTCACTGACTCGTCGAGCTATGTCGGTGACCTTCGTTCGTCTACGGATTTCCTCATTCCGGATTTTATCACGTAGAGAAATTCCAAGCATAGCTCGTTCCATTCTGTTCAAATATTTATCATTATTATGCATCTCTTTAAATTTCTCTGGTCACTCTTTTTCAAGCAGTACCCTGCCTTGTCTTTTAGACCCACTGCCCACTGCCCAGTAACAGGCTTAGTTCAGAAAATTCTGTAGCAATAAGACTGGACATACTTATAAACGTAAACACTATTATCAAGAACTTCCCTCCGTTCCCCAAATCAAAAATTCCCTTTCTGCTTAAACGGATTCGATTTCCTACCTCTCCAAACATACGAGCATTAGTAATTCCGACCTTTCGCCAATGGCTACATGCCTTACATTAAAGGCGGCCACTTACTCCCTACATAAATGTAAAAAGGGAATCTGAAGCACGGCTCCACGCGACGGGGCGACGGACACGGCTTTGAAGGTATTTTTCAGAGAAAAAGGTGAACTTTTGATGTACTTTTGCGTGGAGGCACAGCATAGGTATTTCGTACGGCTGGTTAGCTCCTTTTTCATTCATGGTACTCGTACGTGATTTTCGACCATGTGATTTCGTTCATGTTATTATAAAAGAACTCGTTCATTATCGAATAAGCATTTTATTTTAAATCGCTGTTCGTTAAATAATTATTGATTTTACGAAATCTATTGCCTTTCAAGTAGGTGATTTGCAGCTGCAATGTAGCTTTGGGTGCAGCACTCAAAATAAGGAAGAAATAAAAATCAGATAAGTTACGTTACAACCTCAAAAGCAAGTGACAGTTGACAGTTCATGTCACAAATGACAGGCGCTGTCTGAGATTCGGGGTTGCCAGTCTGTGCGAAACTGCAACCTAACCTATCCGAACATCACTCTAAAAGTTATCCCTCTTCTGATGCTTCCATACTAAATTTCTGTTGCCATAATCTTTTAAAATAGAATAGGTGGCTTTGATAAGTGATTACCTAAAAATGGGAGACGAAATTATAGTGTCGCGAAATAAATATCATTAATTACAACTTATAAAGTTAGCTACAATAGCAGTTACGCAGCTAATGGTTCATAGATGGCGCTTTGAACAATAATTGAAAAAAGTGTTAAAAAAGAAAATTGTGATTCACAGAGAAGTTGTATCACAATCTGATGTACACAAACCTAGCTAATATATTTTAAATATGGCAACATAAATTTAGTATGAAACTTTGATGGAGGTGGATCGCCTCAACGCTAAGACGGCCTGTTGTGCATTCATTTTAAGTTGAATTTTCCATTTTATTGTGTATTTGGTGTAGAATGAATTGAATTGAAATCTAAATCCCAGTGAGCCAGCTGTATCCTCGGTAGCTACATTACACCTTCGCAGGGATTTTCTGTTCCCGATCCGCGCTATTGTCGGAATACCTTTGACGAGCGATTGAAGGCCTGAAGGGTGCTCGGATTGAAGAGTAGCCCGATTGAATGCGGGTCGTGGCGATACTTGATATGAATAAACGCGGATTCCAGCTCTGCGATTGTTCACTGTTCACTTCAGTTGAGATCAAAGTGGCCTGATCAAAGTCTATGCTGAATGCGCCAGTCGCTGTAGGTATGTTTGTCGCGACGTCTTCTTGTATCAAAAAGAAATATAAACCCGAATGTGTCTCAAACTGAGACGAGAGGAATCGCTTCCGTGTCCTAATGGCTAAATGTTGGACTCACAATACGGAGGTCCCGGATTCGATTCCCATTACTCGGTTTGGTTGGTGGTAGAGCATTTTCTATGTTCGTCTAGTTAGCTACCACTATGTTACCGAAGTGTACCGCTAAATAGCAGTGTTAAGAGACTTTGTTGGTTAGACCACGTGGCCGCGTTTAAATTTGGCTGAAAAAAATTTGTTTTGTAGCTGTCCCTATCCGAGCCCTATACTACCCGAGCGCGTACGGTGAGACAGCATACACTACGCGAAGTTATCCACCCGTTATTTGGATGTTTCGTAGTCCAGGGATCATTTGAAGGATACAGTATATTATGTAACCATTTTTTAATACAGTATACTAATGAAATTTCAGATGTCGGTGGTTTTTCCAAATTGTTCTAAATTGATTCATACTCTTGTAAATCAGGTTCAAAGTTGGGGCTTTTTATTACCGTAAAATACAATAAATTCTTTGACGCCCTGTAACTCTGGAAGTATATATTTAAACGAAAATCTGACTCACCACCGACACATATATTTGTTTGTAGATTGTGTCTTGAAAATTTCATAGATTTTCATAGCTTAATATTCAAAATATGACTGGACTACGTTTGTATGGGTGCTTTGACACCAGCATACCCTCTCTTGCGTTCCTGTATGAAACGTGATGGCTCTGCTAGTCAGCGCCTCACTAGCTTGTGGCATCTGGGTACACGCTTCCATCGCTACCATCCATGGCATGAAGGCCAAGCACAAACCCGTCATCAAAGACATTTAATAGTAATAGACCGGACAAAGCAAACAAACATTTTGATCCTAAACTTATTGCCAATTGGTAATAAGTTACTCAATCTAGTGTCACATCACGTCACGCGGCCGTAAAAGACATTTGACATACCGTTGACTTTTGAGATCAAAATGTTTATATGAAACGTTTCCCAATGACCGCTCTATAACCTATTACTATATTTAAATCTCTCTGCCCGTCATGCATTAAAAAATCTGGTATTGATAAACACTTTAAAAGAACATAAAAGGACCAGAATTTTTATGACAAACTAACGAATTTTGAACTTAGGCGCTAGAAGTTTTGAAAGCGCTTTTTCAAAACTGATTTTAGATCTTATATTTAGAATTTCCCGTCTCGGTGCCGCTTTCTTGCGTCATAACAGCTTCTCTTTCTCCAACACTCGCTGTAAACCAACAATTTTCTTTATCAACAACTTGTACCTTGTGCTGCAGAGTACAGTTATCGACAGCTTTGAAATGAAGTAGATTGTTTCTCCGTTAAGAATCCTCACTGTAGAAATTTATTTTCTTATACATTTTCCGACACTGGATCGACTTCAAGTTCGGAGTTACTTGAACATTTTCGATTCAATTGTCATTTCATAAAATATTTCAGGATTGATTCAGTCGTACGAGTAGGTGTGATCATCTAATACGGCCCATAGTGTTTAAGGATCTTAGTGTAATGCAATTACTTCAGTAGTCAAAGTAGTCATTATCTAAAATAGATACTTTCTCTTATTTAGAGTTACAAAATAAAACGACGCAAAATATACATGTATACTATATGTATGTAATACATATAAGCTTCGGAAACTCACTAATTTCAACCAAAGTTGAACCTTATATACTGTATATAACGGGTTTGCACTTGGCCTTCATTTCACCTGACTGTGACTAAGTAAGCCGTTGGATGGTAAGTGTACGCACCCAGAAACCTCAAGCTACTCGTAATGAGGTGCTGGCTCTGGCTACGATTGTTAGACCAAGCTACACAAGCTGGAGAGGATTGTTTAAACGATCAGTATAACTCTCTGTCTAATTATCTCTCTAACTATTCTACCTGTGACTATAATCTAAATAACTTATCTTCCTACTCGCTGACTATACACAATACGTGTAGGCATTAGGCCACGGAGGCGACTATTTTGAACCTGGTTTCACAGTTCATCTACTGGATACCTGAATATTAATTAGGCCACAGAGGCGACTATTTTGAACCTGGTTTCACAGTTCATCTACTGGATACTTGAATATTAATTAGGACACAAAGGCGACTATTTTGAACCTGTTTTCACAGTTCATCTACTGGATACCTGAATATTAATTAGGCCACGGAGGCGACTATTTTGAACCTGGTTTCACAGTTCATCTACTGGATACATGAATATTAATTAGGCCACAGAGGCGACTATTTTGAACCTGGTTTCACATTTCATCTACTGGATACCTGAATATTACATCAATGATTAGGTAACAGGAAACGCACACGTATTAACGGCTCTTAAGCTTAGAGCAAAATTTCAAACAGTAGTTGAATTTGTGAGTATGAAGGCGGTAACTCAGTTTGCTAAGCTAAGTAACACTGGCTAATGGAGCGAGCTTCCGGAACAAAATATAGTATACTAGCTTCCACCCGCGACTTTGTCCGCGTGTACTTCAGGATTTATTCTACTTGTTCGATAGGCATAGAAAGCATCTATCTCCATTTCCAGGATAAAGTACAAAATAGTGTTTATTCTGTTACGTAGGCTAATAGTTTAAAGAAACAAAAGAAATTTCAATATCTGACGTAGTACATTCAAATAGTCTTCACACTAATATTATAAACGCGAATGTTTTTATATGCGAATTTACATATTCTATGGTCGGTTGCTAGGCAACGCGTTTTTGTTATGCCCAAATTGCCCATGTAATCCCACTAACATTATAAGTGTGAAACTACAGCCTATATATTATTCTGATGTATAAGCTATATTATTGTAAATTTACATTCAAATCCATTCAGTAGTTTTTCCGTGAAAGCGTCACAAACATACAAACATCTAAACATCCAAACTTTCACACTTATAATATTAAGTAGGAAGTAGGATTTACACGTTTTTCCTGGTTTTAAAAGCTGAGATACCGATGTTACCGCACTGAGTATGGTTTTGTTTGTGCTGCTTTGAAAAGTCAGGTTTTAGGATCCTTGATAGCTGAACACTTGCAGTTCCTTCCCTTTCGCCGTGTTGTTCCAACATACCATCAAGATTTCTGCCGTCACGTCACCTACACTTCGCCTTGTTCACTACTCAATCCTTCTAATCACACATACATACATATCTATCTTACCGCGACCATACACACGTACATACACTGCTTTTATGCTTACATACATACCTACATTTTCGGTCGACTGCCCCGAGGGCTTATCTGAAAAATAGTGCTATGGCTACTGCCATAGCAGACACTGATACAAGTCCTGTTTGACGACACATTACAACACAATGCCTATGTATGCACATTAGTAATATTCTATTTTTAAATAATTTATGTGTAAATTATGTTGTGTGTGTCTTATTCAAATAAATGTATTTCTGTTTTTTTTTATTGAAGATAGACCAACACTTGACCTCAATCTCACCTGATGGTAAGTGACGATGAGGTCGACGATGTTACGTGTCTAGAAGGTGCCTATTTACTCTTCTTTTGAAGATTCCCAAGTTGTAATTTTCGGGGAACACGGAAACCGGTAGTGTATTCCACATTTTTGCGTACAGCAAAAATATGGAATACACATTCCATATTTTTGCTGTACGCACGATAAATGTGGAAGCGAAACGCTTGGTGCGAGCTGTAGGAATATCTACAGTGTTTCTATGGCATTGGCAACTGTTATCAAAAGAGGTGTTTCAAATTCGTCCTGCACTTGTACACTATTTAAAAAATCTAGTAATAATCTAAATATGTATAGAAAAATACTAGAATTGCATTTTTGCATTTATTTTTGTTATACAAAATCATTATTGTACTAAGTGACAGCATCCAATGTCATTTTATTGACGCCATCTTTGTTTTCAACGTCAAGTCCTACCTGTTTCGTGCGTTTTATATGTTTTTGTACAAATAAACTAAACCAAACTATACAAAATTTTTAACTAAATCACTTTTATTTGATAATGGCCTTTTAAAATTATAAGTGTACACGACCAGGCCTTGGCTCCATACATTCGCGGAACGTGTCATTTTATCTAATGTAATACGAATTAATCCTGTTAGCTTCCCCAACAATTCTCTCTTGCTAGAGTTTAATAGAGCAAACCTCTTATACCTTTCCTTATTTCTATATGTCACATATGTCTGCGGGAAAAACCACTCGGTGAGAAGTACGAGCTTGCTCATTGGTCATCTGTTCTTCGAGCGATGTGGCCTGCTCTTTTCCACTTCAACACACTGACCTTTCGAGCTCATTGCTGATCTTATCATGCAGATAAATTCCGAGCATATCTGACTCCATGGATCCGCAGGGCAAAGATAGCTACAAATGTAATTATAGTTCAGAATTATCAACAATCTAGATAATCCGCAGAGCGCATTAAGGTGATAAAGTCCGAATCGGCCATCAATTGTTAGGCCCCACAATAACTGTTTACAAGATACCCCGTCGACTCTCATAGCACCCAAGGGATCGCAGCCCGAACAGAATAGTTACTTATACATAAATGAGAGGATACCAACACATACCTACTGCATGTAGTGTTGAGTGTAGCTATAGATATATCTCTGATAGACTGAGGGAGGCTAATGGTACAAGAATAATGTGTGTGCGAGTATGGATTCGCTTTTGACTGACTTACTTTCTTAATGTAGGAACGAATAAATGTGCTAGATCGTGGTATAGACATGATCCTCCCTGATATATCGAGAGGGGACCTGCCATAATCAGTACGCTTGGCAGCCAGAATGCTGATCACAAGATTCTTTGGAACATTATTAGAAGCTCCTACAAGTAACATCAGTTGTTTACTTGGAGGAGAATGACCTACGATCGGAAAGCATAGCGAGCTGTAGGGCAAGTCTTTGCAGATACGCAAACAATCTCAGTACCGGTGTCCAATAATTAAGATATTAATGAGTACGTTTTAGATTTAAGTACCGAAAAGTTTACTTTAGGTTGTATTAATATTATACTTCTCATCAGATAAATCGAAAGAGCTTGCAAGTTTATGTTTTGTAAGGATAAGGAAATTTAATTTGATTTTAGAACATTAACATTAGGATTTGAAAACCTCATATTATTATATTAAACGACATTTGACATATATTCCTAAATATACATATTTTTCTGATAATCCTTACAAAACATAAACTTGCAAGGTGTTTCGATTTTTCTGGTGAGAAGTATATATTAACACAACCTAAAGTAAACTTTTCGGTACTTAAATCTAAAACATACTCATTAATATCTTAATTATTGGACACCGGTACTGAGATTGTTTGCAGTATATACAGTATAAGATTGATTGTTAAAAAGGCTATGAATAAATTTTTGGGTGCTGCTGCCCGTCTCCTGAATATTTTTTTCTCGTAGTCAAATTGAAGTTTTTGACGTGACAACGTCTTATAAATTGGTTTGCCGGGTGACACTTCAAGAAACTGCGTTACGCTCCGCTCACGTTATGCGCTCACAATGAGAGCGAGTGAGAGGCACGCGTCCCTTCCACTCGGGCATGGTTAGCCCGCCTAAGAGCGAGAGAGACAGACATAAAAAGTGAAAGGCACGCGTCCCTGAATGAATATTCACATTAAAATTATTTTACCACTCAAAGTCGTTGTCACGTAAAACTTTCGCCCGTATACCGACTTTACAGGCAACCAATTTTTTCATACCATTAACTAACTTATCCTTGATAGTTAGTTTAATATCATAATTTTGTGTTGCCATGCCACATACATTTGTATTCATCTCGGCTCCAACGCTCTCTCTCTAACACGAGAGGCCCTGTAGTGTTTCTTTTGTGTCTATTGTAAAAAAACATTCTAGACAATAAATATAATCGATTTACTTAGCGTTTGAGATCAGATCTAGTTGTTGTTTTTATGATTACGAACGTAAGATGCAAAAACTGAACTCTTATCACTCTGGTGTCTTTAACTTCAACTTGAAATTTGGATTAATAATGCGAAATGAGGATCCACAGGTGCGTGCGCATTGAAATAATGGATAGGTTCAAGATTCACTTTACTGATCTAGTAATATGAACATTACACTCGGCACTTCAAAATATTACATATATACATATTAAAACTATACTTAATTAGCCTAATTATATTAACCTAAACGTTTAACTAGAAATGAACATTTCATTGGTCAGACGTATGAATTCGTTAATAGAATAGAAGGGACTGATTTCGAAAAATGATTTTAGTTTTTTCTTGAATTCGCTAAAAGGCAATCGGCAAATGTCAAGTTGGAGTTTATTATACATTATTATTTTTATGTGGCGGCCTTGTTTCTATACTTTATTTAATTTAGTTCTGAGGTGTTGAATTATTTCTTTGTTTCTGAGGTTGTATTGATAAAATTTTACAATTCAATTACTAAGACATATTTATCGATTGATCAAGAACGCCGCTGTATTTCTGCGCTTGTATAAGGACCTACATTTTCAAATAGCCATTTATTTCTTAGAAAGAACCTTCCATACGTTCCCTTTCTTGCACACCGCTAAATTGTTTTTTTCATCTTGAAGGGTTCTACGCCTGTTTTTCTTCCCATCTCGACTATTTATCTAAATTCTCGTGTGTAGCAGAGATAGTTTCATATTATTTTTGGTTTGAATACCATCCGAAGCATTAGAAGCCCCAATTGATAAACGATTACCTTCAATGATATCGTATTACATTATATTTTATAACTGTCTAACTGGATGAAAATAAGCTTTATGTATTTTTCCGTGTCCATAGAGTCCGTGCAATTCCATCAACTTCTGTCAGACATTTACCTTTGAGAATATATCATACTTACAGACAGAAAGACAAGTTAATTTCGCATTTGACATATTTGTGCAACTTCAAAATAAATAGGGGCTGTAGTTAACGCGGTTTCAGGGGTAGTTACCCTGAGCTAAGCTAAAACTCCGAGAAGATTGATTGAAATGTAAAGCCCTAAGAATTCAGTTCTTATTTTTACCTCCACTATCCAAATATAGAACCTCACTTTCTGCGCTCATGCGGTTTCTAATCCCATTCACGTGGTATCTGTTGACGGTGGAGCCGGGACCAGGGCAATTTCAAGGCAAACGAGTTCAATTTAAATGAAAACGTTTAATTCTAAGAATATATACAACAACAACAATGAATCAAATCAATTTACCACACAAGAGCAAGAGAAAAACTATAAAACAAAAGAAACATCAAAATACTTATTCTAAAAATATTTGAAATATTTACAAGTGGCCAGCGAGCAAGAAGGCGGAACCACATCTGTAATATGGTGGGCCCCGGTGTGCAACACCAATGGTAAGTAAGGCCTTCTTACTCGCTGGCTCATCAAGAAGCTACGATGTGATCAGAGGGCAGAGTTTGCGTACAGGTCGACGGAGTACACCACTTTTTGTTTGTACGTCTACCACTCTGACCACACCGTCCCTCCCAGGCCAAAGTTTATTGACGCGCCCCCTCGGCCAAACCGCTCGCGGCAAATTTCCGTCTGCGATCAATACCACGTCTCCAACAGATGGTTGGATATCCTTCTCTGCTGGCGTCCTCCGACGTGGAACAAGGTCGGGCAGGTACTCGTTTACCCACCGCCGCCAGAAGTAATCCGCCAGACGCATACTTTTCCGCCACTGCGCGCGACCGACCATATCTCCATCTTCTAGTTCTCTGGTAGGCTGGTCGTTAGATGATGTTCCCAGTAGGAAGTGAAATGGGGTAATGGCGCTTTCTGTGGTCGGGTCAACTGGCACATGCGTCAATGGCCGTGAATTGACCACCGCTTCAGCTTCAGCGAGGAGGGTAGTCAATGTTTCGAGTCGCGGAACTCTCTCCTTTAGAGTAGCGGTTAGAGCTACTTTGACCGAACGCACCAGCCGTTCCCATGCTCCACCCATGAATGGAGCAGATGGCGCTATAAAATTCCATCTTATCTTTTGGTCTGCGGCAAAATCGAAAACTCGAGGGAACAAATTTGCCGCTCCGTGAAAGTTGGTACCATTGTCCGACAAAAGTTCAACTGGACAACCTCGGCGTGCGATGAATCTTCGAAGTGCCATGATTGTACTGTCTGCAGACAGACTCTCTATAATCTCCAGGTGAATAGCTCTTACAGTGAGGCAAGTGAAGAGAGCTACCCAATGTTTCACAGTACGCCGACCAACAGCTACATTAATCGGCCCAAAGTAATCAAGTCCAGTGTAACTAAAAGGCCGGACGTGGTGAGCAAGGCGGGCTTCTGGCAAATCGCCTTGTGGTGGCGTAACTGGCGTTGCTTTTCTCAGCATACACGTTCGGCAGTTGATGGTGATGCTCTTTACTGCACTTCTCAGGGGAACAAAAAAGAATTTCTGTCTTAGTTGGTTCACGACAAGTTCGTTAAGTGCATGTCCATAGCGTTCGTGATAGTGCTGGATTAACGATCGAACTATAGGGTGGCGGCCGTCAAGAACAATGGGAAAAGGATCAACAGTCACATCTCTAGCGGCGGCGGTCCGACCAGCCAGACGAAGCAGTCCATCCTCGCCAAGAACCAGGGTTATGTCTTTCAGACGACTCTTCTTGTCTACATGTTGGTTCTTTCTTGTGTTGACAATCTCTTCAGGAAATGAGTCCTCTTGAACACGTCGGAAAAGTTGTAGTTCAGCCATAGATATGTCGGTAGCCGAAAGGGTTGGCGTAGGATGAGAGGCCTTTACGCTATTTGACTTAGAGTTTTGACTTCGTACTAAAAGCATCCGAAAAGTTTTTACCGCCACGTGTACTCGAGCCGTGGCGCGGACTAAACGGTTCCAACGATTAACGCGCGCGCAATCTGCGACCAAAGGAGAAGGTAGAGTGTGGTCTCTGTCAACTATTAACCCCACAATTTCAGGTTTACGTTTTAACTCTTTCTCCTCTGAGGCAGTCGGAAAATTGTCTGTTGGCTCGCTAGGCCATTCTGTACAAGGGAGTTTTAAAAAAGAAGGTCCAGTGAGCCATCGACAATTTGTGTCAAATTTGGAGTCTCGGGTGGCATCGTCTGCGATGTTGAGTCTTGTTGGAACGTAATGCCAAGCAGAAACGTCGGTTGTCTGTCTCACTAATTTCGCCGATTCTATTGGCGACAAAGGTCTTAAAAGTTCGAGTATCACAACGAAGCCACCTGAGTACGGTCATTGAGTCTGTCCAATAATATATGCGATCGGGCGCGCTTCAACTATGTAAGTTTATTTTTATGTGCGTGCATAGCCCGAATGTGGAAGGTACCACGTAATACCGACAGGGTCAGGAGGGATGGTACACTCCTCTGCGTAACCTTTATCAATTATAGCTTTCATATTTTGACAACACAGAGCTCCATAAAGAGGGTCTTTGGCCATTTTTGTCTCAAGACTATGGAATCGGGAGAGGACGAGATTTTTATTGTTAGGTGCTGTATGAACACCAGGTCGCCATAAGAGTCCAGTCTCAAAACGACCTGAAGGGAGTCTACAAGTTGTGTTCTCTAGAGTTTTGATAGCGTGATCTTCGTCTTTTGTATGATGATGTACGGAGATGCCAATGGAATCAATTTTATAATGTTGTTTAAGTAGGTCGTCTAATACGGGTTCGTGTACGTAATTATGATTGATACACTCATTTATGAAATTTATAGGCCTAGTCTTTGACGATGTGAAACCGAAAAGAACCCAGCCGAGTAAAGTTAATACAGCTACGGGCTGCGAGCGGGTCCCGCTCCGAGTTGACCGGGCAACTATGAGCTCCCAGTTATCCGCCCCTATCAAAATCATCGGCTTACCATCATCGTAAGTTAAATCGTCACGAATCTCGTCTAAACAGCGATACTCGGAGATGTCTGTTGGAGGCACGGACTGCGAATGAAGGCCTAGATTGGGAATAGCGCGTGCATCAAGGTCATAATTTTGCTCACAGTGTCGACCTTTAATACTGACGCGCACGAGCATTGCCTCTGTTTCAGTCGACATTCCTCCTACGCAATCCATCCGCATACTTGACATAGGACCTTCGGCTCCTACAGCTTTTACAAGCTCGAGCTCTATAAGGGTTGCAGTAGAGCCGTCATCAAGTAAGGCGTAGGTGTCTACAGACTTGGTAGGTCCGGATACGGTGACAGGTATTACCTTTAATAACGGACGTGGTCTACGATTTTCAGGGGTAGACGAACTGTGAGCGATTAATACTGGATCTTTGTCTATAATAGTGTGTGCTGACTGTATCTCAGTTTCTGGTGAAGAACGTACACCCTTGACATCAGTGGCGTGCGATACCACCTCTGGAACACGGTGCAGTAGAGGGTGATGGAGTTTACGTTTGCAGCTTTCGATTGTACAGCGAGCTTTACATGTACGATATCTATGTGACCCCTTTTTAAAGCATTTACAGCAAATTTTATTCTCTTTCACCCATCGCCACCTATCCTCAGGAGAAAGCTGTATGAACTGTGCACAACTATCCACTCTATGTTTATTTGACCGACAGTATTGACATTTATCGATATAGGCCTCTTCCGAGTTAATTTGTTTGGCTTCGGAAGAGTAGCTAGTATTTTCAGCATTGCGCACATGACATTCCGTGACATGTACACTTTCTTTCTTACTTACGTCATGACGTATGTCACGTTTGGTATAAACTTCTGGGGTCGGAATTAGGTTATAACGGATTCGAATATTAGCTTCGTGATTTAAAAATTCGCACAAAATTTCTAATCTCGACTCCAGCCCTGCAACTCGATTGCTGGCGAAATATCCCCACTGCGTACGTAGGGATGGAGTTAGTTTAACCAGAATAGCACTAAAAAGCTCTGGGGAAGACAAATACTCACGTCGGTTTAGTAGCTTCACCGTGGCGATGCAGTTGTTCACGCTACACGCGAAGTGGCTGATTTCATGGGTAGATTCTAAGAAGCTAATCCTAGGTAGAGCTCGTAGCTTTTCAAGCTCTGCTATCACGATCTGTTCGCATTGACCGAACCTTATGTGAAGGGCCTCTATCACCTGTTCGGGATCCCTGCAGACCAACAACAGACTGCTCACCGCCTCGCGGGCCAGCCCCCGCACCGCTTGATTGAGGCGCGCTAGGTTCTCCGAGGCAGTAAATGAACCTTTAGTGTCCTCATACATTCGATGAAAGACAAGCCAGTCGACCGCCCGTCCATCAAAAACTGGTAAATTAATGTCACTCACCTGGGGACGTTTTGAAAGACTGGTGATGGCGCGAGCGAGCTCTTGAATTGCGCCGTTTGTCTGTGCAGTCTGATTATTATCAATGTTAGCTGTGTTAAGGCAATAACTTTCTTTCTTTAATGTGTTCATCTGCGGATTAAACGGTTTTTTAAACATCAATGACGTGCTAGCGTTGGTGGTTGCTAAGTTCCCGTGCTGATATCCCAAGCCTGTAAGGGCGGCAGGTTCTGCCGGTAAAGGGCGAGGGGCAATGAACTGAGAGGCCTCGGGTTGAGGGGCCACTATCGGCTCCGCGATAGACACGGGGGGTAAGCCGAGCGACACGCCCGCGGTCTCCGTCCATGTGGTAGTACACGGTTGCTGTAAGCACTTAAAATTCGACTGAGCACGTTCACGACAGGCGCCCATCGACTCTGATGGGGCGCGGGGAAGGGAAGAAAATGTATGTGCACATTTTGATATATATTCTCGCTCATCGGGTCCCACTTGTGGTCTCGAGCCTAGGTCCGGGCCTGTAGGGGCTGAGACTGTGGGTTTCTGTGGCAATTCATCATCATCGTTGTCTATATTAATATTCGCCAACCAGGTGGTTACAGAGCTGTATGATGACCTACGTCTACTTACCTGAGATTGCGCCTCAATCTCTGCTAGGCTAGCTTGCAGTTGTAGCTTTAGTACCTCACGTTCGATGTCAGCGAGGCGGCGCGCATGCTGCGCCTGAAGAGCTAGCTTTTGAGCTGCTTTCGCCAACGTGGAAGAACGACGCGATGAGGAAGCAGCAGATGGCCGCGGCGGACGCTCGGACTGAGCGGACGTCGACGGCGCCGGCGCGGGCTGGGCCGAGGTGACCCCCGATGGGGCACTGATCTCACTCTGAACACCTTTACTAGAGGCGGCCTGCGCCCTGGTTTCCACCATAATTAAAATAGACTGTGAAATTTTGAATTTAGTAGGTACACTATCACTAGTTCACAAACGAAGGACCAAAAATGTTGACGGTGGAGCCGGGACCAGGGCAATTTCAAGGCAAACGAGTTCAATTTAAATGAAAACGTTTAATTCTAAGAATATATACAACAACAACAATGAATCAAATCAATTTACCACACAAGAGCAAGAGAAAAACTATAAAACAAAAGAAACATCAAAATACTTATTCTAAAAATATTTGAAATATTTACAAGTGGCCAGCGAGCAAGAAGGCGGAACCACATCTGTAATAGTATCAAATTTAGTGTCCCGGCCCGGGGCGGTGAGTTACGGCCCCCCTGGGGCTACGGGGGCCACAATGTTTATACGATCGCGCCCCCGCGGGCCCCCGCGTACCTGGTCAATTTTCTACTGAATTAGGTCTAGGAATGATATCAAATGGCATTTACTATTATATCCTTACTAGAGGGACGCCCGCGGCTAAGACCGCCAGGAAATTTCTTCCTGTGGTTCCGTAAATCATCAAATAATGTTACTAGCATTTGCTCGCGACTTCACACGCGTGGGCTGAAGAAATTATCCCGCGGGAACTATGTGTTCGATTGGTATAAAAGTAGCCTATTCCCTCCGGCTCTTCAACTACCTTCATACAAACTGGCAACTCAGCTTTCCGTTGCGACGTAAGGGAAGAACAAACAAACTCAGTTTCGCAATTGTACTAGTATAATGATTAGTATGAGTATCATACAAAAGTTTTTTCAACCGACTTCAAAAAAGAAAGAAGTTCTCAATGCGAAGGGTATGTTTTTTTGTATGTTTGTCACCTCAGAACTTCGACTGGGTGAATCGAGTTGGTCATCCGCTTGATGCGAATTTGTCCGTGTGGTATTCGCTTTAGAATAGGATTATCTCATATCATTCCCTGGGTGTCACAAAAGGAGACAAAGAGAAAAAACTATAGATGTGCAGCCTCCACCTATCAATAAAATCTTACTACGATCACTAATCCATGCCATGCATGGTCATTATGGCAATAGAAACTCCGTCGTGGCAGTCTAGGCGGAAAACTATAACAGTTGACTTTTAGCGCTGTTAGAGAGGGATGGAACATTCCAATCAGAATATTTTATCGTGGAAATCAGTGGTACAAATGGTCTTGGCTGTGACATATAGGATCGAGGATAGAATGTAATATAAAAAATGGTTATATTAATAAAATGCAGCTAATTTTTGCATGCTACATATATACCAAAGTTTCTCATATTTTAGAGTAATTTTTACTTGGTTCGGTTAGGAGATAATCCTCCGTTTGTAAATATACCTTACTTTACCTTACCTTACCTTACCTTACCTTACCTTACCTTACCTTACCTTACCTTACCTTACCTTACCTTACCTTACCTTACCTTACCTTACCTTACCTTACCTTACCTTACCTTACCTTACCTTACCTTACCTTACCTTACCTTACCTTACCTTACCTTACCTTACCTTACCTTACCTTACCTTACCTTACCTTACCTTACCTTACCTTACCTTACCTTACCTTACCTTACCTTACCTTACCTTACCTTACCTTACCTTACCTTACCTTACCTTACCTTACCTTACCTTACCTTACCTTACCTTACCTTACCTTACCTTACCTTACCTTACCTTACCTTACCTTACCTTACCTTACCTTACCTTACCTTACCTTACCTTACCTTACCTTACCTTACCTTACCTTACCTTACCATATATCTTACTTAAATATGTCTAATGTTATAAATTTTTGTTTTATCTATTAAACTGTAAACTGCTTTGCATGCGTAGTATTAGTTATTAAAAAATTACTTGTGTTTTAGTTTTAGTAAATTTCTTTGTGTAAATAAATGTTTTTAAACCCAAAACCAGTTTCTTGTATGTAGCTAATAACACAAATAAAAATAAATTAATTTAAAAATCTTTTATATGTGCAGTATGGTCCAGATTCACTAAAAATTGTGTTTGAAATAACAGTTATATTAAAATTAAAATTACAAGTTTATGTTTTGTAAGGATTATCAGAAAACCTTATGAAAATTTAATTTGAATTTAGAACATTAACATTAGGATTTGAAAACCTCATAATATTCACTATTAAACGACATTTGACATATATTCCTAAATATACATATTGTGTCTGAAATAACAGTTATATTAAAATTAAAATTACAATAATCACATTTAAAAAATCATTTTAGGTTCATTCTAATCTAGAATACAAATTTCCTAATCGCGACCTACTTTTGAATAAATTTAGGTTGTGAAATTTATTCATGAAGATTGTCCCTGAGAACAATATGTAAATAGTGCCCTAGCTTCCAACGTTGGACGACTGTCTATACGGATGCGTTCGGACAAGAAAACATATGTTAACCTCACTCCGGTTCTCTCTGATTGGATCAATTTGGCAACACGCACGAAGTGACGGGGCGCCGGGGGCCGCTGTCAGGGAAGCTTCGGTCAAGTGGGAGTCGGTCCCGAATTTAGTTACGAACGGTTCGTATCTGTAAAATAGCTTTATTTTTTATTACCTCAAAATACATCAACGCTTGGCCACTGTTTTCCCTTATGTTGATTTAGAACTCATTTAAAAAAAATTAAATACCATTACAGATTTAAGTTATCAAGTGTTTTGGTAACTCCAGTCATGAAGTTACCTAAGACCAGTAGTGGAATTATCCATCATTTATATTTTGATGAATTCATAGTTTCTTACGCTTATTTTGCAGAGGATTTGCCACGGTTAAGTTACTGTGGGAACAAATTGATTAGACGAAAAAACTGTGTTTACTTGTAGACCTTCATCATCATCAGCTATGAAATGTACACAGCTGGACATAGGCTTCCCACTAGCCACTTGGTCGTCGGTACATTTAAACCGGCTTTTAGGGGGCATTTATCCGCTCGAGGACTTCTAATCTTTTTTTCACATTCGATAGATTTCCGTTTGACTACAATCTCATCTCATGAAAATCGACGATGTGGTCATGGATGATACACCTAGAAATAACCTATCCACTCTCCCATTGATTATCCGTTATCCAAGCGATGTAGCCAGTCAATTGCTACTTCAGCTCACTGACTCGTCGAGTTATGTCGGTGAGTTTAGTTTATGACTATAGACTGTAGACATTACATTCATCATTTTAAAATTTCCCATAGTATTTACAAAACCAGTTTCATAAAAAAATAACAATAAAACCACACACAAATAGCTAAATATAATATAAGGACAGAAAGAGATAACGACTATGAGTTACAAAACATATCTCTTTCATTCTCTTATCGACATCAACGTTCCCTTACAATTCAATATATTTATTAAGGCTACCAAAATTCAATCGAGAATCTGCGTTGGTGCTTTATGAAGGTTGTTCGTTTTTATTTAATTTGCGCCCTTTTCATATCGGGCTAGTCCCTTTGCGAATACTGCGGCCGATGCCAATTGAATCAGCCCATTGGCTAAAGATTGATGACTTTTTGGGGCTATTATTGATTGATGACGAATCCGCGCCTGTTTAATTAATGGATCGTTTTATCTTGGTGATAACCTTTTGTTTAGCGGATTTAACTGACACTCAGGTGTCGTTTATAAATCTTGTTTGTTGTTCCTTTGAAAATTTTCCAATATTTACTTATTATTACTTTGCATTCAGCTTCTAAATAAATAAATAGAGTATGCGTACACTATGAATTTTTTGTGTATTTTTAAATAAAGAAATGCAAATAGTTAGTGAGACATACATAAGAGTGCCGTGTTAATGGCATAAACGAGAATTTTTTTAAAGGAAACATTTGATAAATAAAATATTAAAGGCCTTGTTTTAAAACTTATTTGAGAACGTAATAGTTTAAACCGTTGGGCCTCTTGGCAAATGCCGAAATTATTGAGTATGTTTTTTGACTGTACGTGTACTTACACTGGCATTTAGCTTAGCCCTTTTGGCTATGCCTTCACGCCATCGCGCCGCGCCGCACCGGAACAAACGGGATTACGGGATACAATGAGACACAAAACCGCACCGGATCATAGTGAGCGGATCTCACAAAACAAACCAAGAAGTTTTGTTATATTCTCATTCTAAAAATAAGATACCAGTGTGTGTGACTGTAAGTTAAATAAAGTGCAGTAAAGTGGCTAAAGTATAGTACTGTTGGCTAATTTTCAGTATACTTAAAAAACATAGCAAAACTGGCTAAATCAGGGCTGTGTTAGACAATGTGCTTAGAAAAGAATAAAACAAAAACGAGACCCCAATCCGAACTCCCTAATTCTTAGCGTAATGAGTATTCTTCCTCACTACCATTTACAAACTGCGCCCCCTTTGTTTCGCCCCTTAAGAACCGACATTGTTCTTTTAATCATTCCATAATTTGGCAGACGAAAAATAAAGATGAAGCTACAGTTTTTAAACCTATTGTGTTGGTTTGCAATAAAAACGCATTGTTTTCGAGGTACGGACGGTAAAGGGGGCAACGCCCGGAATAGTCCACAAGATGGCGGCTTGCCAGGAGCGGACTGGAACTAATGTTACGCATACTGTTGCGCAATGCAATTCTAAATAATATATAGGCGCAATTGCGGTATGCGGACATATGTCGCCGTGGCCCTAGTTATGGGTAATATTCGCTAGATTAAGATTGCTTCAGGTTTTTGCCTGAACATCAGGGTAGCACATGGTGACCTGATCTGTGACGCATTTACTTAAACAAAAAATGGCTAAGTGCGAGTGAGATTCTCGCACCGAGGGTTCCGTACAATGATTAATATACTGAAAATCATAATTTATAATAAGAGAAATATATTATTCTATTGCAATATTTTGATAAGAAGAAGCGCCTGGATAAAAAGTAGGAGCAATTTTTAATATATAAATAAAACGAAGTCTAGTTAATTGCGAGTATCGAAAAAAGTGATATTGAAAAAAAATTATTTGGAACATTAAAGTTATCGAGAAAATTTACACTAATGATGTTTTCATTCTAAAGTTTACTCGATGAAAACCTCTAGTTTTCATTGCCCAAATTTCATACGTGTAGCTTCCGTAAAAGATGTCCTACGTCAGTTGTCCAGTGTCAACGACAGTCCAAAGTTACTCGTATGGATGTTCTCTTAGAGAGAAGATAAAAATCACAAATTATCTCTCTGTGTGATACTTCTACATTTTCCTTTACCGTATCACGAATGATATAAGTAGTAAATAATACCAAATGAAAAGCTTCTGTCTGCGACCTCGTCACCCTCTGAAACTGTGTAGGTATCCAACGAGGAAAATACTCATTAATTCTCCAATCGAGGGGGAAACACGATTTCCGCTATTTGCTCAAAACATACTCCACTTGGCAAGAGAGCCCTATACGCAATATCTGTAGAGGTTCATCATATTAATTCATTCTAGGGCGAAGACTAAGTTTAATCGATTTCAAGATCAGACAATCAACATCTCTTTTAGGGTTCCGTAACCAAAAAGTAATGAGAACCTATTGCTAAGCCTAAGCTGTCCATCCGTCTGTCTGTCAGCTGACTGGTATCTCATAATCCGTAATATTTAGGTTAACAGTTGAATTTTTCACAGTGTGTATTTGTGCCGCTATAACGAATGCACCTGACAAAATCACACGCGCAATAGTCAATTTACACGTTATAGGCACTAACAGTTTGTTATCGTAAAGTGGTGATTTTAAAGCTGTATAATTAAATAATTTTTATCTTTACTTTTTGTTATACAATGACTACACATTTTACTGAGATTTTTTATAGTTAAAAATTAACATTTTATCGGCCAAACTAAGCATATAAAAATTTTATATCCACTTTCATAAAATACTATTTTAAAACAGATTTTTTAATTTTTACAATAAAATTATTACTGAACAGGCTTCAGGTACCAGAAATAAAAGGGTTTTAACCAAGACAATTTCAAAAATCATTAAATCGGAATAGATTAAGCAAATTATTTCCCTAGTGTACGGAAGAAGATTAATGGGTTTTCACGCACGGTTGAATCTGAACGCGATGTATTTAAAGACGGGACATTGGGATGCGTTCAACGACACCGGTCTGGTCAATGGCGCACGTTATCGGACGATGGACGAATTCACGTTCACCTACGTTACAATTTTACTTTTCTAGGACATTGCAGGCTGAATCACCTGAGCGTCTGAAAGGATGATTCCGTGCTTCGGAAGGCACGTTGAACCGTTTAGTCTAAGATCCGAAGTAAGGTCGTCCTTCACTGCTGTTGACATTAAATATAACCTTGACCATTTCTTAGGGGGTTGCCGTATACAATTATGTTAAGACACTTATTTAATTCGATAAATATCACTTTTATCTGGTTGACACAACAGTGACGACCTTACTTCGGATCCTATACGTTACCGGTTACTATCTACGACAGGTAGTAGCTGCATGAGACATGGCAGAGGACTGTGGCGGCTCAACAACTGTGACAACTAGGGTTTGTGAGGTCGGTCATCGATTTTACAACCTACTAGACAATAAGTAGCTTTTGAAAATATATTTTCGAATGGATTGGCGCGTTCTTTTACCATTTACCTTTATCAACAGACTTCGAAATAGGAGGTTCTTGATTCGCCTGTTTTGGGCTGCTGGTTTGCTGCCAACTCACACTGGGCCAGCGTGGTGGACTGTGGCCTATACACTCTCTGTAGGAGAGTAAGCCTGAGCCCCTGCAGTGACGACATATATAGGCTGTTGATGATATCTTAAAAGTGATATTCGAATGTGAGTCTAATAAGTAGACATTTAAAACCTTGACGACGAAACCTCCAAAATAGTATATCAACATATTATTAAATGTTTAGACCTAAACATTTATAATATTTGACAATTAATTGATGTAGAACAAGCTCCACAAAATGTTACAACAAACTGTCCAATCAGTTAACGTCGAACTAATTTATAACTGAAAGCACGCCACCGAAAACAAGGCGGTACTAAAAACTAATGTGAAACCAGGTCAATGCCTAGTTATAAATAGAGACCTACTGGTAAACAGCTTGTAACGAAACTTCTCAGCGGTTTATGTTCTCGTAAAAACACGCCGGAAAAATGCCGAGAAGGCTTTGAATTTTACTACCAACTACATACATGTCGCCCAATTTAAAATACAGTCACAGTGCGTTGTGACAAAGCGATGAATTTTAGTAATATTGTCTTAAAAACAGAGGTTTTAACGATATTCAAACAAAACACCAACGACCTTCCGACATACGTATAATGATAGCCCTTTTGTTGTCTGTCTGTCTGTCTGTCTATCAAGACCCTTTTTCTCAGGAGCGCGTGAAGATATCAAGTTAAATTTAATATCGAACACGCAAATCTGCAGTCCTTTCGATCTATGAATAAATGAAGCTTTTAGGTAAACCCGTTCAAAATATACGATTACTTAAGAAGCATCTTTCGACGAAAAATGAATTAAAACTTACAGGGTACTTCCCACTGACTTAGAATCATGAAATTTGGCAAGAAGCAAGGTATATAGCACAAAAATAGGAGTAAATCTAAAAAGAATAGTTTTTGAATTTTAACTCGTAAAAATTTTACAATTACGAACTGTTCAAGGCGCCTGTCCTTAGCTGTATTTCAAGCCAGGCACAACTTATTCAGAAATTTAAAAAAAAAACACGAGTAAAAAAGCAAAACTGGATTTGCACGATAATATATACTGTTCCTGTAAGTAAAGGCAGTATAAACAGTACCTTAAAAGAAGAAAAATTCCCAAAACAAATTACGTTTTGGCAGACAGCAAGGCACGATCGTAGCTTACGAGACGGGGCGTTGTCAGGCGGTCTCAACACCTAAATAAACACAATTCACCCTCCCCAAGGCCATAGTTTGTAGGTCAACCGAATATTTTGATAGAGGCATGTACGAGTACGTACCAACCGAGGAACGACGTACCCGGGCTGCGTTGGAACGCGGCATTTCAAGAAATATTTCTCCCAAGACGCTTGTTCGCTTTTATATTCCAAGTTTTTGCTTTTGAGGAGCTAATTTTATTTTTTTATGACTTACTCGTACCGGCGCGGATGCTAGTGTGGCTAAGTTTTAAGGTATAAACGGAAGGGGGCTGGCTGAAAATCAGTGTTGTGCAGCATGCTGCATAACGGGTACTGAGACAGCTCCTCACACAGAACCTTGTCATTTTTTTATTAATTTTTGTAATGTTGTGTATGTATTAATTTGTCTTATATAAATATTTGTGTGTGTGTAATTTGTCTGTGGCAAATATATGGTTTAAATAACAAAACAAAATACGAAAATGCTATCACATTTTTAATTGACTTGATTCGATTGATGTAAATTATAACAATTTTATTTCATTCATTATTATAAAATTACAGGTACGATGACTTTGTTGTCCGTCTGTCAATACCCTTTTTCTTGAAATTCAATTTCCCTTGTATATTTTGTACGGAACCCCCGGTTGACGGGTCCGACTCGCACTTGGCTGGTTTTTATTATTAATCCGATGTTCTATTTTTTTATTACTTATCAAAAATCAGCTATTTTTATTTTTTTTTAAAATTATGGTAAAAGACATTTTGTATTGAAGCACGCAATGAAAATCATGAAATGAAATGAAATCTGTATCGTATGTGAGTTTGGGTACCTACATTAGAGATGGAAAATACATATGTATTTATAATACAGCTCACACCTAACCCTAACTTTTAAGAAATACACACACAACAATACCTATTTAACTTAAAAAATGATTTATAAAAATATATTTTATTAACAATATCTCACCTCAACCATGTGGAAAACTGCAATCGGTTTTCAAATTTGGTGTTCTAATGACTAACTAATTATCCCACCGTCAGCTTCGCCCACCAATGGCAGCAAAATGATTACTGTTTACACCCACTGCATTATGGTTGTAAATAATTTCAGTAAATTCAGAAATATGACGGGTAAAACAGAATTGGTAGGTGAGGCAAGCACGACTCACGAGTCAAAAAATAAGTAAAACGACAGCTAAAGTACAAAGAGGTATTTCAAACTGCGCCTGAAGCAAGGAGAATTCAACTTTGGAACTCATACTCCTTTGTTACTGCGAGATTTAGTAGCCATTTTAATAAATTCAAGTTTACAACAACAACCGTTCTGAACGGCTCGATTTCTTTTAAGTCCTCTGCATTGCAGCTGATATCGATTTTGAATATGTACTATTCGTCGGGTTATTCCTCTTCCTGCTTTTTCTATTGTACTCAAGTTTATGTGCTACCATTTCGCATGTCCCTGTCTAGCAAATAAGAACAAAAATATTCCGGTGAACGTGAAATGCTGACGCTGTATTGAAGCTTAAACAAAGCCACTTTGCTCTGTTTTTTATAAAGTCTTTCTGAAGGCATTTTTATTTTGTTTTTAATGGATAAACTTGTTCTGCGTTCAAAAAGAACTAGAAACCGACTTCAAGCAAGCATTAGCCTTAGATATAGAATTATCTGAGCACATATTTGTTTTTGTTGATTTTCTCGCGCGGAATAAATTTCGATAAAATTTACGGGACTACCTGTGAATAATTTTCTGTCAAACAAAAAGTAAAACACCAAAATCAATTCATAATTGGCGAAGTTATTGCGTAATATACATACCAAAAAAGAGAAAGAAATATAGACGAATAGAGAACCTCCTCCTTTTTTGAAGTCGGTTGAAAAAATAGCTTATCTTGTAACATCTCAGTATCTTCTGAACGATAAACATAATTATCATCAGCCGGGAAACGTCCACTGCTGGACATAGACCTCCCTCATGGTACGCCACATCGACGGGTCCCGAGCCACCTGCAACCAGCGACTCCCCGCGACTCTAACCAGGGCGTCGGTCCACCTAGTAGGGGGACGGCCGGGTATACGTTTCCCGGTACGTGGTTGCCACTCGAGAGCTTTTACTCCTAACCGGTTATAGGTTATTCGAGCGATATGGCCAGCCCTTTGCCACTTCAGCTCACTGACTCGTCGAGCTAAGTTGGTGACCTTAGTTCGTCTAGGGATTTCCTCACAAACATAATGTTGACATTCAAATAAATCAGTTTAGTTATTACTTACTATTGTGTCTTCTTCTTACGGATTGGCTTCTTGGAAACTTCTTTTATACTTTTCCTGAATATTTGAATCATAAGCATTAATCATTTTAAATATACCTGTAATTATAGTTTGACATAAATTAATGAGATGACTTGTGAATTATTTAATGACAAAATTATTAACATTGCACTAATTGACATGCGATGTAAACTAATTTTTTAACAATCAAATTCCTTATTAGATATGTTTATAATATTTGCACACCCGTGGACAGGCTAAGTACATCGAACTAATTGAATACTAACTAAACACCGTGTAAAAAAAACTATGTACTTGGCAAATATATTTTTTTCTTTCTTTCTTTCTTACTATTAATTACTATTAAGCTTTCTATTCATTCGACGGTACTACTAAAGAAATTTTCATGGAAATCCGTGTAACTGCCAAGTTATGTACAAAAATAATATTTCTATCGAATACCTTTAAACGAGCAATAATTAGGATCTCCGAAACGGCTCCAGCGATTTCGCTGAAATTTGGTATTTGGGGGTATTCGGGGGCGAAAAATCGATCTAGATTAGTCTCATGTCTGGGAAAACGCGCGTTTTTGAGTTTTCATGCGCTTTTTCTTTCGCATTATTCGACGCTAAATATGATGGGAAATTTCACGCTGTCAAACATAATCACTTTAGCCGAGTGGTTCACACGTGTTATTCCGTCCGAGATATCCGCGTTCAAATCCCGGTTGGAAAATTGCTTTTATTTTTGTTTTCTGTGTGTTTAGGGGCAGACATAAAGTTTTTGTTTGTTTTTAAAGAACTACGAGCAAAGCTCGGTCGCCCAGATAGTATATATAAAACTACCATAGTCTTCCTCAGTCACACTTCACAGTCAATTCACACAGCGCTAAAATCTAAAGCTGTTTAATCTAAAACATGAAACCTTAATAAGAAACTAAACCTAGATTCAAAAGTTTAAATTAGAAGTATCAGGTCGTGTTCGTTTAGTTTAAGTTTTACGAACGAACTTTCAGGATTTGCTGAGATTTTATCGCTGGAGTCTCCAAGTAGAATACAGATGTTTAATTCCGCTAATAGAGAATTCGGAATTCTATTTTAGATGATAATGCCTTAATTCTCACGGACTTGCCACAGAGTAGTGACAATCAGCGTATCTTCTGCAAACATGAATAATTTTTAAAATATTTTTGGTGCACGACACAGGTTGAGTAAGATCTCTCACTACCACGTCTTCCCGTGGGAAAAGGAGAAAATAATATAATGCTATTTATAAATGAGAAAGCTTGTCGTGTGATTGGTTTGTTCTTCTGTGACATTAGACTGCTGTTTCCAGAAGGATGATTATTGATATCAATGCAGACGAAAACGCGGCCAAAATTTAGTCATACTCGTAGTTAGTCTTGCGGTGCAGGCCGGCACGGGATGGGTGGATTCGAGTGTGCGCGGGAAAATAATAAACGCGTTCAAAAAGAACTAAAAATCGAAAAAAGACCTTAAACATTTGTATTTGTCGATTTTCTCAAAGAGCGATCAATCGATTTCGATAAAATTTATATGGGACCATTACTGAAGTATGTTCTACCAAAAAAAAAGAATTATCAAAATCGAGTCACTATTGACGGAGTTATGGCACACATTTTTTAAAAAAAACATACACGTCGAATTGAGAACCTCCTCTTTTTTTGAAGTCGGTTGACAAAACGACGTGCGTCTATCTCCGTGGTGATATATTTTGGAAGTGAGTCACCCGGCGGCCGGTACAATCTATCGAACGCCGGAGAAGTACAAGCCAAACGCGAGATGTCGCTTGGGTAGGTAGTAGCAAGGTAGCATAGATGGCGCTTTCAGACGCGAAGTCGCTTGAGCAAGCAGCACAGATGGCGCTGTCGTAGACATAGTTACAATCAATCAATCAAAATGATGTAATTTTAAAATTGATAGACTGATTTACATAAAAATTTAATAAAATAGGTGCTAAACCAAATATTTCCACTTATTCATGGTTATGTACAAGTATGTAGGTCTACTTTCAGTATATTTATTTTTTGACAGCTCTAGTGTGAGTGCCGGGAGAAATCTCTTGTTAGGGATAGACAACTCTAATTGAGACATAATTGTCTTTGTAATTATTATTTTTATATGTACAATAAACAATAATTCTTAACGACCTATATTTTACGATTTTCAGTATGTTAATTATTTATATTCTGTACGGAAACCACGGTGCGAGAGTCTGACTTGCACTTGGCCAGCTTTTACTTTTATTTATGTTGACAGAACTAGACTTGTGTATCTGGTAATACTTACTCTGTGGTGCCAAGCTCCTGGCGTCGCAGCTTAACTCAATGAGGTTGTCGAGTGCAACAGCAAAATTTATTACTTGATTTAGGCGAGTAAACATCGGAACCAACGCTGCTGTCTTGGGAATAGTCCAGGAAAAAACGCTTCGATGAAATGAAATTGGATTGGCCGTTGTAAGAACTGGCTGGATAATGATTAATATCTGTAAATACCTATGTTATTGGAGACTCGGAAGTCTGTTGCTGAAATAGTAATTTTTGTAAATATGTATTTCTTTATTATCAGCCGATTTAAAAAAGGAGGAGCTTTAAAATGTACAATTTAAAAAAATTATAGTGCACTTTTTTTAAATAATGGCTTTGGCACTTTTTTAACCAGTGGTTATCTAGCCAATGACGAGTAAAATTAGGTGAACAAATTTTGAGGTTATAAACTATGCCGAAGCCATTTCTTCAGCTTTCTCAATAAAATGTATAATGTGTACATTTTATCGCTTGTTTTGGATTCTTCACGAGAATTTCAAAGGCCAGCCTTGGTTTCAACATTATTCGAAAGAATCCATATGCCGAATGTACTCGACACGGTAAACTCTTCGGATCGCGTCGAAACCCTCGCAATTTTGCGTAATTGATACTATAACACCGTCCATGACACTTTTTGCACTATATCACACCATTATAACACAAAAAACACACATAACAGTATTATTATTCAAATTAACAAAATTGCAATAAAACACCATTTTTCAAGTTCGCGCCAAGAATCTATAGTGCACTTGTTTATCAATGTGTAGAACCTCGAGACTTGCTCAGCTAAATCCTTCAGTATTACACAGACAGACTTGTTAGTCTTTTTGTTAGCTAATAACAACAAACGTTCCGTAGTCGTGTCCTGCAGTAATGTAGTCGTGGTAATTTCACAGCGCGCATTGTTTTTGTACTGTTTGGACTAGCGCAGGGCTGTCACAAGTGTTCAATGTTTGTTTAAAAAATAAACTTTATCTCAACTGTGCTGTTTTTTCTACGAGCTATTTTTCTTCAATTTTTGTTGATCTGTCACAACAAAAATATGAATAATTAATATACTGAAAATCATATTTTATATAAGTTGTGTCTGGCGAAAAAGACTACCATCATCATCATCATCAGCCGGGAAACGTCCACTGCTGGACATAGGCTTCCCTCATAGTACACCACATCGACCGGTCCCGAGCCACCTGCATCCAGCGACTCTGCGACTCTAACCAGGTCGTCGGTCCACCTAGTAGGGGGACGGCCTGGTAGACGTTTCACTTTGAAATTTAAGTTCCAGTTACATTACTTATTAGCTCATCTACATTGGCAAAGATTTTAATATCTTGACTTGATCTTGAATATATCCAGCTTGCTACCTTTTCGATACCAAATACAAACTCACTCGAAACCAAATTGAGAATCATCACAATTGGTAAATGTTACTGTTTAAACTGCTTGGTTACACTCATTTGCCTCGTAGGTGCCAAAATGGCTGGTATATTTTCAAAGCTATTAAAGGATGAACCCTAATCAAGCTAGTACTGCTTGCTTACAGCCCCGTGCACTGTGAACTAACATAAACAGAGAAAACAGCGCCCGACCGACAGGGGATTATTAATGGCAACCTACCACGTAGCCGTTCGACCACATTAAATAGCAATTAGATGCAAAAAATAGGAACTGAAAACTTTGGGGATGCCAGTGGCCTAGAGGGCAATTCACCATCTTTAAAACCTTTGCTGACGATGTTTCTGGCTTCCTAGACAACAAGGATCAATGGAAATATGGATGACATTAGCAAAGACGTCCTTAAGCCGTGAGGACGTCTTTAGTGAATGCACACCCTGGGTTATTTGTGTCTGAATGGTGCTCAATTGATGTTTGGATCACTACACTAGCAGATGTCAAAAGTGATGGAATACAAATACGGTCAAATTTAACATTCAAATTCAAAACTTAATACAGAGAGGAAAAGTATTATATTTGAACCCCGCCCAGAAAATTTATCTTTTTATCTGTCATCCAAGCCAGCTCAGATCTTTAATTATTTTTTCGCCTCCGTGGACTAGTACTACGTGGCTACACAATCGGACCCACAATTTCGGGTTCGATTTCCAGCACCCACTTGAACCAATATCTTACGAGTACGTTTACGAGTGCATTTAGTCATCGGTAGAAACGTTTATATATATATATACGAATAATGTAATTAATACGTATCCGTGTGGGTTCGGCTTTAGAATCTAGCGTAGGGAAATATCAGGGGGAGCTACTGCGTCCACCTCGTACGTGCCACCAACGCTTGCCAAGCGTTGTGATTAGAAAAGCCTCGCATTTGAAGCACGTTTTAGTGGCGATATACAAGAAATTAATTCAGCAGTGGAATATTGCTAGAAAACTAAAACAGTAGTGAAAAGACAATTTAAAAAAAATAAGCTTTTATTTTAATGTTATATTTTTTTCTCAACAAACCCTTTCATTTGATACCCATATATTTACACAATATATTAATATATTTACACAAAAAAATTATTGGTCTGCTGTCTTGGGCCGTCCACCATATTTGATTTAGTATGAGCTTAACGTGCATTGTCATCCAAACTGAGCAGGTATGCAAAATTTCATCTCAATCGGTTGAGGATCACTTCACTAATATTTAGTTGCAAGATGTGACCCAAACATACATTCAAACATTGCAAGTTAAATAAAAGCTTTTAATATAGGAACGATTACATTATTTCTTTACTTTGTCAAGGGGGAAAGTGCACTCTTGTACCAAAGTCTGATGATGTGTGATCAGTGTGAGAAGGGATGCGACTGTGAACTCATCCCTCTCACCCTGATGAATTACCTCTGATAGTTGCGAAACTAATCGGGTACCTTCACCGATTGGACGTAAGTTAGCCGTTTTTAACAAATTATTATATAAGTATTGACCCACGAAAGTTTGAATGATTTAATTACTTCAATCTCTTAGGATTCGGGTAGCATTGTTTTGCTTGTTCAAATGTTAATTTTAACTGAACCGTTCAAGAACATATTTAGCTTAAACTGTTTAATTTCTTTTGCTTCTTACAAACAGTAAACACTTTTCTTAGTTGAACAATGCGACTTAAAAACTTTACAAAAACAATCTTAAGATTTATAGGATTCTGTGAATACTTTCAACTTTATTTTTCTTTACAAAATGCCAGTTTCATTAGGCGGGGAAATGCCGCGGTATGCCCGCAGGGTAACTGCTTATGAAACAAAGAAAGGTGGAAACTTTTCGAACCAAACTCCTTTGTTAGAGTTTCGAGAGCACAGTCGGATACAATATGGCGTAAACATAGTAACATGATTTTCTTTCTCGCTCTTATATTGTATTTGTACTCGGATATATTTTTCATGTAAATCCCAGTCGATGACCGTTTGATTTAGGTTTTCCAATACGAACAACCCAAGATATCATCCCGCGGGTATTGTGAAACCGATTTAGGGGAAAAATCTGGAACCGGGCTGCAGCGTCCGCATCCGACTCAGTGTCACATCTCACTAACGTGGTGATTTGGTCGGATCCAGGCTGCCATCGGGCAGGCGCTAGTTAGTTATAAATGGTGTAACCTACCCGACTTTGTTTTATTTCTACAGATGTATGTATGTATTATAATTTATAGGTAATATGTATCACAAAGAAAATTCAAGCTAATTATTGTATCTAATAATAAATAAGGTAGAGGGGGTATAATTTGATGGAATAAACTATTACAGCTATTTCGATTTTGTATATCAATGTACGACAGATTCTATACATTGAATTTTTTCTTACAAACCCAATACGCTCAACTTACAGTACGGCGATTGCTTTCAGGCCAAGTTCTCACAAACTTGATAATTTATGGTTCATTTGCTCTGTGAGAACTTACGAGAAATGCAATGTTTTTTATTTAATTTGCGGGCTTACGAAGGAATATTTGAATACAGCAAAACCGAAACTTCGATTTCAATTCGGTTAGCACCTGCGGCTTTCCACAAATACGATATTGTTTTCGAGCGTGATATTTGAGTAGGAAACGTAAATGTTTTGTTTACTTGGTATTCATTTACCTGACGTATTTACTAAGGTAACTAAGATATATCAATATAAGATATATAGGTTTCAAGTAATTGCTTTCAGTTTCATGTCTAAGACTGCTCTTTGCTTTGTATACACCACGCTTTGGTCATTGTGCGTGTGTGGCAGTAGAACCAGGTAATCTAGCCACCCGATCTCCTCTCAGATAAGAAGTGCGCAAGGCGGCTGATGTCCACACGCCTCCTGGAGTGCTCTTGTCCAGGATCGTTGCCCGTTGTATGTCCACACTGCTTCCCGTCGTGAGAACATGTGCAGGAGTTTGCCAGGAGTCCACGAAACAAGGAGTCTGTCTGTGATGTTCATATTAAACATGTTTTTGTGGGCAATGGCTTGTCAGCACACGTAAACATCCTAGGGATTTCCTGTTCACAGTGAGAAAATTACAGATTTCACTATTGTTTTTCCATTCTATTACATTAGTAACAAAGTTGATAAGAAACTAAGTAATAGCACATACATATCTGAACGCATTTATTAACTAAATATGAAAGTTTAGAATTTCTTCATACTCATCTGACTATACTTCTGCAATAAAGAAGTTAAAGGCTTTGTGTATTGTTTAAGATTTTCTTTTTCCGTCCAGAGCTTCCGACTATGGAACTCTATCCCTGAACCCATCAGACGAGCCCCTTCCTTACAATCCTTCAAATCTAACCTAAAAACATATTTCCTTGAGCAAATCGTTTCTTAGCAGCCTTTTCTTCTTCTTTCCTTTCTCTTCCCTTCTTCTCCTTTGATTTTAATTGTTTATTCATTATCATATCATTCATTATTCATAATCGCGTATGTATAATGTATATATATTAATATATTTAGCACCACTTACTTACCCCTTCTTAATCACAGGATTCTTCTGCCCCAAGGTTGCCTGGAAGAGATCGCTTTTAGCGATAAGACCGCCTTCATTGCATCTTTTATGTTCTTTTCTTTTCTATTTTGTGTGTGTGTGCAATAAAGACTATTTGAATTGAATTGAAGATCAATAAAAAGCCTTTGGAAAAGTTAATTGTAATACTTTTCTAATCTGAAATTAAATGCAGCTTTCTTAGCGAGCTTACAGTCTCAGACAATTAAGACTATTACTGGTCGATTGATCGGACAGGCAAACAAATTACCCCATTGACAGTGGTACAATGCCACAGTCCACCGGATAGCTGGAGGTAGAGCGGCACCGTGTTTGAGACGTTTGGATTGTCTTTGATCTCGATTGTTTGGATTCGGAACGTGCGACGATTGGTCAGTGAAGCTCGATCTCTCGGTTTCCATTATTCATTTCGTGTTATCGCAAAATTGATTGTCATGCTGGCAGCGTTGTCCAAGCCGCAATAGTTTCCATAATTCGGTGGCTGTAGATTGTTTCTGTTTGAATTTATTTATCTTTACTTCATATATTTCTTATTTTTTTAGATTAATCTCAAATAAATAAGATATAGAACATATCTATCATTAATATAGAACAGTCTAGGGTGTGATAAGAAATGTGCAGCGCCTCTAGCGGCACGTTTACGAAGCTGATATTCTTCATACAAAACTGACTTAAATACACGCGATAGTATCGGTTAAAAAATTCACACTAGAGGTACTGATAGATGTTTTCACAGAGTGTTCTATGTCCGGTATAATAAAACATAAAACTTTAAAATTAAACATACCTCATAGAAGAAACGTGTCTTTTCAGCGTTTTTTGCTCGATTAAGAATGTAAGGTGTTACGAAACCACGGGGCACAAGAACCAGTGGTTGGGGTACACTTGCAGTTGCCAACCGTATGCTCTTTTGAACTTACGTGAGTTTTTTTCCCTCGAAGTCAAATTATACTATTAAAACAAAATAAAAAATTCAATGGTGTGTAATATGTACTTCAAAATCAAGTTCAAAGACACGCGCGTTGATGTATTTCGTGTTGTCCCTTTCTGATACACTGGTATGTACAATGGCTTTGTCGCAGCTTATCTCGCCTGCCACCGTAAATCGGTGGATTTTGTTTACGGCTACTCCGTGTACGATACCCTTGGTGGGCAAGTCGGTCGGCCAGTTTTTCATTTGTAATACATATAAGTACATTATTTAGCATCCATCTCAGTAACGAGTATATAGATAAATCTATTGCTTCTGTTTATTGTACTGTTATGAAAATTGAAACAAACAAACCAACTAGAAATCCACTTAACATCATCATTGTTGTACAAAATTTATATTCCTCTCGCGAAGCCGAGGCTCTACATTACCCGACCGTCCGTTACAACCGGACAAGACAAATATCCCTTTGCTACCATTAATTCCTCTAATCTTGACAGAAAACCTCCGCGAGGTACACGCGCAATGGGAAACGAATTTATCAAATTGGATAGGATGGAAAAAACTCTCTAGAGGACAAAACCTTTAGCGCGAAGCGATGGGACGGTTCCGTTCCCATCACAGTACGTTTTTTGTCGTCTTCGCATGTCTCGTCTAATTTGGAGTGATTCTTGACGTTAACGATTCAAAATAGAGTATTTTATTGAATTCTCTTTTGTTTGTTGTAGAACACACATAAAAAAACATCTTAAAGAACGGTTTCATTTTCATTCGTCGTCTGGCAGACATTTGCGTCCCCAATACTCCCTTGATCTCTCGCTCACTCCCCACACCACTCGCATTTACTCTGACTCCTCTCTGTTCATGCAGTGAGACTCTGGAATACACTTCCAAATGACATACGCGACTGTAGAACTATCGGAAGATTTAAAAAAACAACTCAAGGAGCACTATTTATCCCTCATTTAAATAATTAATAGGCAGTTTATATGTATGTATGTATATATTTATTTATTGTTATGCATTTTTTCTTTTTCTATATACATTATCTTCTTCTGTAATATATTTTTTGTTTTGTTTATGTACATGTATTCTACTTTCAGTATATTTATTTTTTGAAAGCTCCATTGTGAGGCAACTCTAATTGTATAATTGTAGATATAATTTTCTTTGTAATTCCGGACCTTATCACGTAGAAAAATTCCGAGCACAGCTCGTTCCATTGCTCGCCGAGTGACTTTTAGCTTGTTTATTCGGCCCACAGTAAAGGACCACGTTTCGGTTCCGTATGTCATCACTGGCAACACGCACTGATTAAAGACCTTTGTCTTTAGACGCTGAGGTATTTTGGACGAGAAGATATGCTGTAATTTCCCGAATAATATTTGTATAGGTAACTAAATTATCAGGCATGTCCTAACCGCTTCCTCCTTTAGCGCACCTTTCGCCACCCAACTCAAAGCGATGAAGGCAAAGCTAATGATATGAAAACATCATTATTCAGCGAGGAAAGACACACACCCTTTGTCCTTTATCACGAGTATACCTGTGACGTAACCACGTAAGCTGTAACTGAAAGGTATTCACAATGACACCCCATGATAAATCGACAGTCATTTCTCAGTGCCCGTGTGATTTCTTAGAGGAAATCAACGCGTTATGGGAGATGCAAATATTGAAACGGTGGTATCCTAATGACGTTTAAATGAAATGACTTCAGAATTGGTTTTCCTTTATTACTTTGTCAGAATAATAAGAATTTGTGAAAAAAATTAAAGTAGTGATTTACTTGCTGACCTCTGTGATATATTTAATTAATTGATTTATATATTATTAATATATTATAAATAATTAAATATATTTTACCCGCCCCCGTATCCTAACGGATACACGATTGTTCAATCCGGAGTATCTGGGTTCAATTCCCAGTGGGAACCTGGTACCTGTCGGAATTCGGTTTGGTTGGTGGTCTGTACATTTTCTAAGTCCACCTGGCTAACTACCACCATGTTACCTAAGTCTGCCGCCAAACAGCAGTGTTAATAGCACTGTTGTTTTCCGCCTTGGCCTCATTAGCTTGAGGCTTCTAGGTGCGCATGCACAATCAAGAGAGATGAAGGACAAGTGAAAACCCATCATGATTTATAAAAAGATAGTTCTTATAAAAGTAGCTGTATGTTATTATTTGAAAGGTGTTAGACTTATTTGTATAGTTTTAATCAAGCCATTTTCACATTACCGTTAGATATTAACTTTTTTATAGATCGCCACGTAAGCATCAATGAAGACAAGAAACCCTCATAAATTTATTGTAGTTCTAACTACAGCGTGACTGCGTGCGAATGTTATGCGCTCAAGTATTGGAACTCTGTATTACATAACCAGCATACAGAGAGCTTCCCTGTCACCAGGGAGTCTACGTGAGACTAACTCCTAACTAGATTATCGCACTACCGCTTCCTGCAACGATGTCGCCCAATCTAAATTTCCACCAAGCTCTCCAACAAAAGGGGCGACCAGCACAGTTCACTTTAGTAATTAATCTACCTTTAATTAAATTAGTTGGCTACCGGCCACTCCTGTGTAGGAAACATAAACTAAACACCGCTCAGGTTTGGGAGTTACTGGCCACAAATTTTGTAAAACTTTAGCTAAGAACTTTGGTAACATATCTTGATTTTTTTTAGCTGCATAACGGCTAGGTCGTACCATACCTTGGTCCGATAGTTAGCCATTTAGTTTTAGCTTTAGAATTTAAGAGGCTATGTTGGTTAGGCCACGTGGCCGCGTTCAAATTTGGATTGTTTTGTAGCTGTCCCTATCCGAGCCCTATCTTACCCGAGCGCGCACGGTGAGACAGCATACACTACGCGAAGTTATCCACCCGTTATTTGGATGTTTCGTAGTCCAGTGATCATTTGAAGGATACAATATATTATGTAACCATTTTTTTGATACAGTATAATAATGAAATTTCAGATGTCGGTGGTTTTTCCAAATTGTTCTAAATTGATTCATACTCTTGTAAATGAGGTTCAAAGTTGGGGCTTTTTACTACCGTAAAATACAATTCTTTGACGCCCTGTTACTCTGGAAGTATATATTTAAACGAAAATCTGACTCACCACCGACACAGATATTTGTTTCTAGATTGTGTCTTGAAAATTTCATAGATTTTCATAGCTTAATACTCAAAATATGACTGGACTATGTTTGTATGGGCGCTTTGACACCAGCGTACCCTCTTAACCACCCGAAAAATAAACTAAGAGAAAATTGCTGCGTCTTCCAATGTATCGAAAACATTTTTGCCGACTCTCCTAAGCGTGGCTATTTTGGCAAAGACGAGAAAGTCTAGGGTGGCCAAACATCTGGACCAACGCTCACCATCGTAGGCCACTATTTACCATCAGGTGATATCGTCGGCAAGCGTTAATCTATTCAGATCCTTCAGTCTAGAATCTTCAGGAACATTGGAGAGTATTCGACACGAAGGAGATAGATGAATTGGTCTCCCTTTCGCACTTAACAATCCTTATGCGAGTATTCGAGAGCTTTCAACGCTAGTCATTTGACAATATCCGATACGAAAGGGATAGATGGATACGCCTCTCTCTTTTCTTGAAGCTCCGTGAAAGTATATAAAAAATTCATTGCGTTCTATTAAAGAGCCATAAGAACAATGTACGAAGTGGACCCATGCAGTTAATGACGAAATTATGATGAAGATGGTACATTTTGAACTTGAATAATTGTTATAACCAATAAACACTTTCTTCCCTAATTAGTAGATTCAATCCCAATGTATGCGAGTAGATAAAGTAGTGTATGAAACTATAACATCATCATCATCATCAACAGCCTATATACGTCCACACTGCAGGGGCTCAGGCCTACTCTCCTACAGAGAGTGTATGGAACATAGTCCACCACGCGGGTCCAGTGCGGATCGGCAGACTTCACATGCCTGTTCAAGACATGCAGGTTTCTCACGATGTTTTCCTTCACCGTTAAGCAATCGGGTAATGTACTTAAATTGAAAAACAATTCATAGGTACACGGCTGGATTCGAACTCGGAACCCTCAGATTGAGAGTCCCGCGCCTTATCAATTGCGCCACCGACGCTTCTAATAAGCTATAAATTACTAGGTATTAAAACACTCGTGTGATACTATTAAAAACCTCGGCTGCGGCTCGTTTTTTAAACACACACTCGTGTCTTAATAACCCTCATAATGCAACAGTGTCAAAGATTTTGTTTATGTTTGTGCTAAATAATTGGTTGGTCCAGGGCGATAGTAAAATGTGCGTAAAGTTGTTTGCTCTGCAAATTGAGCAACTACTAAATAATTTCTGGTCGAGTGTCCCGACACACGACGAGGTCGCCATTGTTCCCTAAACTTGATCCCAATATTAGTGCTTAAACAATTAACAAGAGCCCTAAAGTTTCGATTTACTCTACTTCGGCCCTCCAAGGTCAAACTAAACGGTAAACTAATCTTGGAGTGGTGCTAAATGATTTATCAACACAAATGACTTGACAACTATGGCAATTAGACACCACCATTTACAGCGTTAATACCCGAACTACTCACTCGACTGAAACAAATGGGTTCCTTGACTTAAACCACTATTAACCCACTAAACGAAGCCAAATTTATTACAACATATCACGAACTACATCAAACGTTTTAGCAGATACGATAACCAGACCCATTGTATTTTCTCCACAGCATTGTTTAGGTAATCTAGTGTGATTAACGCTCCCCTTGTTGTTTCAGGCAGACGGCCGATGTAAACACAAAGCCGAAATGATATGAGTATGCGCGTGGCGTGGGCCAGATGGTACTGGATTGTGATACTCAGCACGTGCGCCGCCAGGACTGCCAGCGACTGGCTGGACTGCGCCCACATCGCCACCTGCCGCTGCAAGTGGTCCTCGGGCAAGAAGACAGCCACGTGCGCTTCCAGTGACCTGCGCCGTCCGCCAGCGCTCTCATCAGACGTACAAGTCCTCGATCTGCATGATAACCCACTACGAAGCCTCCCGCAGGAAGTTTTCGCTAACATTGGACTCCTCAATCTGCAAAAGCTGAATCTTCGTGCGACCAGACTGAGGTCTATTCACGCCGACGCATTCCTCGAATTAAGGATATTGATAGAAGTTGATTTAGGTGACAACGACCTCGCTAACTTGCCGAGAGATATATTCAGAGGCAACGAAAGACTGCGCTTAGTAGTGCTAAGTAATAATCCGTTGACGACACTCGTCGCAGACCAATTCCCACCTCTGCCTCATTTGCGCATGCTGCTGCTAGATGGATGCAGATTAAGGACTATCCACACGAATGCTTTGCGTAACTTGAAGTCTCTGGAGACTATAGATTTGCGTAGAAATCAGCTTACATTCCTCCGTCTCATTACGTTCTCTTTGCCGGCGTTGAAGTCGATGTCATTGTCTGGTAATCCGTGGCGATGTGATTGTCGCCTCCGTGAATTCAGAGATTGGTTCTTAGAAAGTACACTGGGAAATGAAGAGTTAGTTTGTGTGGAACCGTCGACGAAAGCAGGGAATAAGTGGAGAAGCTTACCGAGTGAGAGTATGGCTTGCGCTCCCGAAGTGCGATCGAGCACTTTAGTGGTAAGAGCCGAAGTTGGTGTGGCTACATCATTTGGTTGCTGGGTTCATGGCGTACCAAAACCAAAAGTCACATGGCTTTTCGACGGTGTAGATGTACATAATAGTACCGTAGATTGTGAGATGGAGGAAATAGAAACGGAAATCGAAGATGATTCAGAAGATAGAGTCCCTGGAAGTGTTCGATGGGTGAATATCACTTTGCTGAATGTGACGTCGAGTGCAGCGGGGGAATGGACCTGTGTAGCTGAGAGCGTAGCGGGTGAAGCGCGCGCAATAATCAGCCTTGTTCTACCGAGGTCACAGACTGCAACTGCACGAACAGCTCCTGGAATCCCTCAACTATTAGGTGTTCTTTTTGGAGCTCTAGGCATCCTAGCATCCCTTGGCTTTATTGGTGCCGTTGCGTGCTGGCAACTAAAAAGACGGTCCGTACCACCAAGTCGAAGTTTCACAGATCAAGAAAAAAGATTGATAGATGCATCAGTAGTAGTCAGCTGCGATCGTTCAATCGGGGATATGGCATCGCCATGTGATTTTGAACTCACCGAAAGATCACTTGATGACCAACCAAGAGGTTGTGGCTTTGACCCGGTCCACATAACTATTGAAGGCACGCCGGGTGCATTTCCTCCACCTCCAGCGGAATTCGCAGTACCAGTTCCTTACGGGAATATCTTCATATCGGTCCAAGTGGCAGGGAGAGGGGAACCAGGAAAGTATCCTGATTTATTAAGTGGGGGAGCGACGCTTCCGAGAAGAACTAGGACGTGTTGTGGCAATCCGGCTTATGATAATATGGGGCCTAGAGTAACAGCTGGGGGCAGCTCTACGTGGTCGCTTCCAGGAGCTGGTGCTGAGAACGGTGAAGTGTCAGAAACTCCTGTACTCAATCTACCACCACCTCCTCCTGAGTTTGTGTCCCTTTAGCCCCGGCCCCTGGTACTGGACCCCTCGAGTCTGAGGTGACCTGGTACCTAAGGAACTTTTGAGTCAATTAGGTTACATATTTCATTTCATTGTATTGTCACGAAATATAACTTCGATGTGATTGTTAAGTTGTAAATAGTAATATAAGGACGATGTGTGACATCCTGTGAGATTTAAATACGTAAGGTTGTTATCAATATTTAAAAAAATCATAAGAGTATTGATATAAGAGGACAGTGTTAATCATACGTTGGGATATTGAGATGAGATTTAGAATTCATGTTGATTTCTTAGACTATTCCTTTTTGAGTCCTTCGCATGTGCGTCTTCCCAACTTTTGTAAATATGTTTTACTCTATTTATTATACGAACTTCCCAAACATAAGACTGATCCTTTTGTCTTGATTTTGTCTCTCTTTGTCTCTATAACGAGTATGTATAAAGCTAATAGACTTCACTTAGTCGGACAGGATAGCTTAAATTTTATTTAAAAGCTGAATACCTACCTAATGTAAAAGGAAATAAACCAAATTACATAACTTCTGCCGCCGTTTTATTGTTTCCTGGCTCACTAAATTGCGTTACCACGGAGCCGGATTGTTACAAAGTTATTTTCTTACAAGAAACCTCGGTTTCAGAGAAATATGCCTTTTATTTGATACTATATCGCTGTTAGGAGAGACAGAATAACCGCGGACCATAAAGGATGCCCTGAGGCACTCTAAGCTTTTTTGTCTCAATGTTAAATCAATTTTAGGTGCGGTAGGGTTATAAATAAGCGAGTATTTGTTACGTTTGGAGTCTCCAGAGTTTTCGTGTAATACCGTTATGTTTTTTAAAAATATTAGAAAATCCTTTCATATGTTTCTTGAGTATCTACACATAATTGTGCTGTGCTTATTCCCTTACAAGTGTTTTCAAGAGTGTTTCAAAATGTAATGTGTGTGTATACCAGTGTAACCATATTAACTAACAGTTGTAATGTTCGATTAGTTTTCACTTGGCCCTCATCTCACCGGGAGATAGTGACGTAGGAGCTGGCGTCAATGACTTTCATTACATGCTATCAAGTCAGCGGTTTGGTGGCAGACTTATATGGTGATATATAGACTAGTGAACATAAAAATATCGAGTGATATCCGTCAGTTAAAAGATGCTGATAATGCTCCAATACCGAAAGAACACGCAACACTAAATTATTCTATTTTAGCTTTACAATAGGCCGAGGCATGAGACAATTTTGCTCTGCATATTTCCTATTCTTGGCAGAAGCGTCGGTGATTAGGAAAATATGTCAGCAGTACAGGTAGAGCCTTTTCCCGTGAATTTTCTTTTAGCCATATTTTACGACACCCACAAGAGAATATGTATTTGTTTTATTTCAATACTAAAACCACATAAGAAATTCTGTATTGTTATCGTTCGATTCAATTCATTGTATATTTGAATTATAGAATTTTTTAATTTTCAACCACAGTCATGATTTCAAAAAGCCATCGCCCGACTTGGTTCTGAGCCCATCGATTCTGTTTTTATTCCATCAAGTGTAATGAACGTAGAGTCTGATTTAATTGAATTATTTCGGAGCCAATTGAATGAAAACACTGAAGAGTAAATTGAACAAGACTTTCCTGTTTTAGAGCAGAAAGTCGATAGTGACGATTATGTACGAGTACCTAGGTCACGAATTTGTCAATAGAAGGATAAGGAAAGTTGAAGAAGAAATGGTGTTGATAGGTTTGCACTTTGACTTTATCTCACCTGATGGTAAGTGACGATACAGCCGTTAGATGGCGTGCTCATCCAAAAGCCTCAAGTTAGGGATACGTTATTTTTCAATATACCGAAAACAGAATTGATGTTTGGCTGCAGACTTAACAGATTTAGCTTGGTTGTAGCTAGAAGGATATAAAGTGCCTTACCGTCAACCAACTGTGCCTGAAAGCCATGGTGACATTTGGGATTTAGACTCTCGGAGAACCAACTGAAGTAGGTAAGTACGTAAGTATATCTGCTCATCATCATCAGCCAGGAAACGTCCACTGCTGAACATAGGCCTCTTTCGTGGTACGCCACATTACCTACTTAGCTTAACCAGGTCGTCGGTCCACCTAGTAGGTGGACGACCCGGTAGACGTTTCCCGGTACGTGATCGCCAATCGACAACTCTTCGGTTATCTGTTCTTCGAGCGATGTGGCCTGCCAGTTGCCACTTCAGCTCACTAACTCGTCGAGCTATGTCGGTGACCTTAGTTCATCTACGGATTCCCTCATTCCGGACCTTATCACGTAGAGAAATTCCAAGCATAGCTCGTTCCATTGCTCGCTGCGAGACTTTGAACTTGTTTATTCGGCCCACAGTAAAGGACCACGTTTCGGTTCCGTATGTCATCACAGGCAACACGCAGTGATTAAAGGCATGTCTTTAGACGCTGAGGAAACTTACACGAAACATTTTATGAAAATACAGTCTGGGGGATGAAAACAACGTTTTTGTTTTTGACAAGATATTTCGTTTTAAGTTATAATTGAACCTGCAATAATAAATTTTGACAAGTTAAAGAGTCTTCATGCATTGTACAAAGGATATCCAAGCACAGCTAAACTCCAATAACAATAATAAACACAACCATTAGGGGTATCCACAGATAAAGATAATGAAAACGCGGTAACTAATCTCAACAGACAATGACTCGGAGTTCCAACCGGAGCGTTTCGGAAATCTCTAAGCAAACCGAGGTCGTTACCCGGCAGGGCTGCCAAAACGATTCGTTCCAACAATTATATCTGTCTGACCTGTTTTCTCTCGCCGTCGAATACAACCCCGTTATTAATTACACCAATTATTTTAAACTACCCTCCCCGATTTGATTCCGTAAAAAATGATGTAAAATTTTTATAAATTTAAAATATCGTCATTCGATTTTATTGGATTTATTTAAGTTAAAAGCTGTTTCAAACATTCCAGTAGTTTAATACTGCAGTAGGCAATATTCATTTCAGCTGGGCGCCTACGAAGTTATTTAAAAACAGAAACAAGACGAATAATGCGATTTTTGCACGGACAATTCGAATGATCAGAATACATTACTCAGATTATTATCGTTTTTATAGTTTTACCAGCGTTTTGCCCACGACTTCATCCGCGTGGCCTTCCGAAACTATCCCACGAAAACTATTTGCTCGATGTAGTCTAGCTGCAGAGTTTCGAAGTTTTATTGATAAGTCCAAAACGGAGTCTGGCAGCGGTCTAGGTGTAGTCAACATTAACATCAATGTACTAGATATGTGGAGTCTCCATATACACATGGAGACCACGCCTAGGAAAACGTAGTGTAGGACATCCCCCGGCGAGGTGGAAAGACGACTTACGTAGGGTAGCCGGACGTGAATGGATGCGGAGAGCAGAGGACCGAATCGAGTGGCGCACTCTGGGAGAGGACTGCCGCAGCAGTACACGATGATGATGATGAGTAGATATGTGACGGGGCTAAGTCCCATCCTAATATCCTTTAATAAAACTATCTTTCCGTTTTTAATTCGCTTTACGATTTTCAAGACTAAGTCCCGAAAAGCAACAAATTGTTTGCCACCGGTTTCTTAGAGGTAAGATTGTAAAGTTGCCCATTTTGCTCTCATAATATCACGACTTCACCAAGCATCTGTCAAACATAAACGCGACATACACGGTCGCCGTCAACAATTCCCCTAATAAGCCCAACACATTTTTACGGTGGTAAGCACGACAAATTGTAGGAAATCTCAGAAGGCTCGAGGGAGGCATAATGAAAAGAGCCAGAGTAAACTTTTGTATAGTATAATTGAAATCGTTGCTGTAAAGCGGGAGGTAATTCCACTAAATGGGCCGACTTATATCGTTGCAAGATTTTCGCTGCCGATGCTGGTGGCACAGTGAGAGCAAATATTTGCAGTAAATTTTAACAACTACAGTTGGATTTTTATCTGGCATATCTAGATCGAATGCAATCATACTGATGCCAAAAAATTGTGTAGATGAGTTTGTACTTCTTACTCCTTTCTTACTTCTTCTTCATTCAATACAATTTATGGTCCGGACAATGACATTGGCCAAAAAGGCGAACTTGTACATGTAGTTCCAGCTTTTTTTTACATTCGATGGTCATTCGTTTCACCACAATCTCACCTGATGTTAAGCGACGATGTGGTCTAGGGTGGTTCACGGTTGTCTAGAAATAGCCTATTCACTCTTGCCTTGGAGACATCCAGTTTAATAGGATAACAGAGCCGCCCCATATCTTTCGGTTATGCTATAAAACATGAACAACAAAACATCTCTTATAAAAAGCTGAGCAGTATCGTCCTTTTTCACATCATCATCATTTATTGCAAAGGCATTAAAAGAGCAAGACAACACAAATAATAATAATAATAAAATAAAACTACACTAAACTAAATACTAGGAATATCTACCTAGTCTACGCTATTCGCTATTTTAGATTTGCATTCCGGTAGCCAACAATAGGACTGGACACCCCCTACACTACAGCCTTGAGGATGATATTATCTGAGTATCGCAGCCTCTCTCAGAAAGACGACACTCGTGTCCTGATGACGCAAAGGAAATCAGGGACCCTCGTCTCGGCGACTGCACCAACGCGGCAGCCCCATCAGGATGCGGAACGAGTCATTGTACTGCACCCTGATGGTGCGTGTTTTTGCATGATATAGTCAACTAAAATCAAGAAGCCACGTGGTAAGTAATTACATTGAATCCTTTAATTGATTCATGTTCAGCATTGCCAATGAACACTAATCTTCTTAACACTGATAAAGTTATTTTAAGAATAGGCTTTAGCTGAACTAACGCAATTACGAGTATAAAAAAACTTTAGCTCGTGTAAAGGAATGAAGTCAAAATTAAATCCAGTCCAATTATTTGCCTTTGACAATACGATAAAACGTTTTAAGAAGAAAGGACTAAAGAAACACCACCTCTGTAAAAAAAATATGCACATATAGCAATGTTCTGCAATCGACGTTTTCCAGGCGATGATGATGATGAAGGCATAGCAATTCTATCATCAACAGCCTATATACGTACTACTGCAGGGGCTCAGGCCTACTCTCTTATAGACAGTGTATGGGCCGTAGTCTACCACGCGGGCCCAGTGCGGATTGGCGGACTTCACATGCCTGTTCAAGGCATGCAGGTTTCCTCACGATGTTTTCCTTCACCGTTAAGCAATCGGATAATGTACTTGAATTAAAAAACAACTCATAGGTACACGGCTGGATTCGAACCCGGAACCCTCAGATTGAGAGTCCGCGCCTTATCCACTGCGCCGACGTTAGATAAATAAGATTAGATTTAGCTCCTACATTTATTACATTGTTTGTTATGATATGGTTCACGGATACAGCTTTATGTTTATATTCTTATTTGAGAGACATTAAGGCTTACATTTGGTAATTCGCCTCTAGGTACTTAGAATCCTAATTCAAATTGCCTGAACGTCTTGACCATTCTTGATTCATGAATTCTTGAGTAACGGTTCGTTGTAAGAACAAATAAGTGACTCATATTTTCCCTCCACTCGCTGTGCAAACGCCCTTATCCGCCGCAAGCATCTTGTCGCATTTCAGACAAATGTGGAATACTGGTAAGCGGATGAAGAATATATCACTGTGTATAATAACAAGATCTGTCGGCATGTCCCACTCTGAACAACTTCCAGAATTGTTTCGCGGAATTGCCTTTTGTTTTGAGATAAAAGGCAGAGTCTAGAAGAATTCGTCGAGCAATATGTGACTGCCATATATAATTTGATTTAACTGGCGTTGTTCTATTAAGTGCCTGTTTTGATGCCATTTATTTTCAGGTATCCAAAATAACTATTTCTTAAAATAAGGTAAATTTTTAAATAATTTTAGTAAAAGGCAAGTGAGGGAAAACTTTACATGGCAAAATAAATGGCAGGACTAGCTCAATAACATCTGACTGCGACGTGGCCACTACCTCAGCCTGATAAGTATTGTGTGGGGCCAAATGTAAATACAGTTCTTCTGTTGCTAATCTAGTTACTAGGAGGAGGGGGACTGTTTTCCAGCATTAGCAGCTTCCAGCAATGCTATATTTGATAGAATAGCAGAACCCTAAATAAAATTTTTAGAATGTGCCAGACGATCCTAAAAGACTAATAGAAAAATAGGGTTTAAATATGCATAGTTCTTTAAATATTTAAAGAAATTCAAACCATGTTGTAAAAATTTTAACAATTCAAAATATTTGCATCCACTAATGTGGAACTAAATTTTTAATGTGATAAATTAAATTCTTAATATTGAAATAATTTATCACATTATAAACTAAATTTTTAATGTGATAAATTAAATTCTTCATGTGATAAACTAAATTTTTCTGATTGATATCATGTGTTAATAAACGAACGAAAGAAAACGAACGAAGCGTCGGTGGCGCAGTGGATAAGGCGCGGACTCTCAATCTGAGGGTACCGGGTTCGAATCCAGCCGTGTATGTGTGTGTTGCCGTGTGAGTTGTTTTTCAATTAAAGTACATTATCCGATTGCTTAACGGTGAAGGAAAACATCGTGAGGAAACCTGCATGTCTTTGAACAGGCATGTGTAGTCCGCCGATCCGCACTGGGCCCGCGTGGTGGACTATGGCCCATACACTCTCTGTAGGAGAGTAGGCCTGAGCCCCTCTAGTGGGGACATATATAGGCTGTTGATGATGATGAATAAACGAATTGGTGTAACTGTAATGTTAATATTGTAAATAAATAAATAAATGATGTGTTAACAATTTCGATGCAAATGAACTTCCATGAGAATCCAGACGTTTTGGGAAAAGTCATTTCCATGTTGTATTATAATTCTAACCATAATATTATAGATTGATTGGCATGACACATTTGTTTTAGTATTTTATTATGACATTGTTACGCGTTATTATTATTATTTATTGTTTATTTATTCTATTTAGCTTACAGCTGCAATATCATGATGCATATCGCATCCATATGAAACTGTCTAGATACTGTAGTGCGTCGAGCATGTTCGCCGAGGCGGGTGTGCCCGACTTGAGGACCCGTATTGACTCGTTCTGGGAGCGAGTGCGGAGCTCCAAAACGAAATATTGGTGGCCGTTGGTGAGGATATGTCCAGAGCCATTTTTAGATACTCAGAACGTTCACCAGAAAGTAAATAAGAAATTAAACAGAGGACAATTTTAGCATACATGCTTCTCATTCGTAGCGTGTAACGATTGTTTTCACAATGTCATCATAACATGTAATGGAATCATTGAATCTCAAAGATCTGTACCGATATATTGCAACAGTGCCTTGGGTCAGGTGAATACAGTTTGCCATTTTTAAAGAGTTTGCCACGGACTCTGTCCCATACAAAGACCCTCTCTTTTCGAGTTATCTCCAAAATTACAGTGAAAAAGCAATCAGTATGCGCCACAGGACACTACAGCGTCTTGGAAGTATTGTGATACTGCACACGTAGGACAGTGCAGGTCTAAACAATGGATGCAAGCACTAACACTAATATTTTCTACTGCAGTTTCAACTGCAAGATTTATCAGGAGGCAAAATCAACTCCAGGCTATAGACTCATAATTACAAAATCGTTATCTAAATTCAATTCAATTCTTGATAGTTATGGCAACTACCAACTTCATGGTAATTCTGCCAAAATCTGGTGTCCAAAGAGGCAACGTGTAATAGGAAATAATCGGTTTGCCAGACACGCGATACACTTTGAGAATTTACCTAAAAATCTTTCAAAGCAATACAGTCAGTTGATTTCTCAATTCAATTCAATTCTTGATAGTTATGGCAACTACCAACTTCATGGTAATTCTGCCAAAATCTGGTGTCCAAAGAGGCAACGTGTAATAGGAAATAATCGGTTAGCCAGACACGCGATACACTTTGAGAATTTACCTAAAAATCTTTCAAAGCAATACAGTCAGTTGATTTCTCAATTCAATTCAATTCTTGATAGTTATGGCAACTACCAACTTCATGGTAATTCTGCCAAAATCTGGTGTCCAAAGAGGCAACGTGTAATAGGAAATAATCGGTTAGCCAGACACGCGATACACTTTGAGAATTTACCTAAAAATCTTTCAAAGCAATACAGTCAGTTGATTTCTCAATTCAATTCAATTCTTGATAGTTATGGCAACTACCAACTTCATGGTAATTCTGCCAAAATCTGGTGTCCAAAGAGGCAACGTGTAATAGGAAATAATCGGTTAGCCAGACACGCGATACACTTTGAGAATTTACCTAAAAATCTTTCAAAGCAATACAGTCAGTTGATTTCTCAATTCAATTCAATTCTTGATAGTTATGGCAACTACCAACTTCATGGTAATTCTGCCAAAATCTGGTGTCCAAAGAGGCAACGTGTAATAGGAAATAATCGGTTAGCCAGACACGCGATACACTTTGAGAATTTACCTAAAAATCTTTCAAAGCAATACAGTCAGTTGATTTCTCAATTCAATTCAATTCTTGATAGTTATGGCAACTACCAACTTCATGGTAATTCTGCCAAAATCTGGTGTCCAAAGAGGCAACGTGTAATAGGAAATAATCGGTTAGCCAGACACGCGATACACTTTGAGAATTTATCTAAAAATCTTTCAAAGCAATACAGTCAGTTGATTTCTCAAAAGCGCAGAAGCTTCAGAAATTAATCTGTCAAACTTTTGACAGATTTATTTACACATCAGTTATATTCTCTTTGGTAGGAGTATTCCAGTAGGCTTTATTGGATTTGCATCAAGGAATTTAGTATATAAACTCCTTGCTTTGAATTCACACGACAAAAATAAAAAAATTCGCAGTTAAATTTTGCTACGAGTTTGCCATCTACCCATGACTTTTTTTTTTAAAAGCGTCCCATTTGTAGCGCCTCTACATTTTAAGCACCAGCTAGCAATTAAAGACAAACAAAGGAGACCGCACTGTTAGAAAAAGAATATGAGAAACCGTCAACGGCGATCTTTGGATTTGTAGCACACGTAAAATGTATTACGAAGATAATGAAGTGATAATGAACATTATCTGGAAAAATCTGGAAAATTCGACGGTTGGACATGCGACTCCCTTACAGATCGCCACGTCAGACTTTCAATAACCATCGGCTTTACTTAATTTCTTATTAGTGGTCAGTGTGGTTCAGAATAACGACTCGATTAAATCTTGAAAAATTGTGTTTTACATAATATTTTAATATTTTGGAGATTTTATTATCAAGAGCCCAAAAAATTCCTACTTAATAATAATAATAATAATAAAATAGTTTATTTTCGTAAAGGACAGGAAACTATACAATGCTTTCAGGACCTCCTCTTAAGTACTGATGACTTGTGTTAGGAGGCCCTGCTCTTCCTAGTGTTGTTTTAAATACATTTTCATGACCTTATATACTACTAATACATTTAAATTCAATTCTTATGACTAGTTAATATTAATCAATTATATTAAATTATAGTTAATAAATATATATATTTATTCAACTGTTTCATGTACTTATATTACTAAATTAATAGAAGAAGGAAACAGGACAGGAACAATAAAGTTTTTGTGTGGTGAGTATGTGAAAGTGTGTGTATGTGTGTGTGTGTGTGTGTTTGGGTGTGGGTGAGGATATGTATGTCGTGAGTTAGTTAAGATCTTATTTAAATTTGCTGGGAAAGTATACACTTTTAGGATAGTTCTACTCATGATAGGTATTACAGATATGTTATTCACTAGGTTTGAGGATAGATTCCGTTTGTACGTAAGTTTTGTTAAGTAGCCATTCTGTCAGTTGTTTTTTAACTTCATACGAAGTCTTAGGGTAAATGTTTAGAGTTTGATTAATTTTGTTGTAAAGAATTGATGATAGACTATTGAATTGGTTGCGCGCGAAATGAGTTTTGGATAGGGACGTTACTATTGCTTTGGGAATTCGTCTTCTAGGTATAGGGTTCATAACAAATGTTAGAGAGTGGTGGCGTCTGAGGACAGTGCGGAGGATTGCTAGTTGTCTAACGGTTAAGACTTTACAAAGTAGGTATAAGTCGGCGGTTGGGAACCTTATCGGCTTGTGAAACATAACCTTGAGCAGAGCTCTTTGTGCTCTTTCCAGCTCAAGGAATTTGGTTTTATTGGCACCTCCCCAAACTGGGATGCAGTACATGAGAGTGGATTGTGCTAAGGCAACATATATTTTAGTTAATAGTTCTACAGATGAGACATGCCGGAGGGTTTTAAAGACCCAGATAAGCTTCCTGGTCCTGCTGGCTAACTGGTCAAGCTGGTTGTGCCAGTTGAGTCTTTGGTCTATTATGACGCCTAGATACTTCGTCTCCTCTACCTTGGCGATGTATGGGCAGTTACAGTTTTTGAGTTCAGGGGCAAAGCATGAGTGGATTTGGATTTGAAAGTTGTTGTCCGGTTGGCTGGAGTTGTATATTGAGAAGCAGAGATAATTTGTTTTAGATGTATTCAGGGTCAGTAAGTTAGTATTTAACCATTTGGCAATTCTCATAAGACCAGCTTCAGCATTTCTCCTAACCTCCCCCCAGGCATCACCATAGAGGACAATCGCAGTATCGTCAGCGTATGAAAAAATTTGGCCTTGCTGAATCGGAAGGTTGCATAGGTCATTTATGTATGCCAAAAAGAGGGTAGGGCCTAGTACGGAACCTTGTGGGACGCCAAAAGTCATACTTTGTTCGCCACTAATTTTATCGCCAATCTTAACACACTGAGATCGATCACTAAGGTAACTCCGCATCAGCGCGTGGGCCTTTCCCCGAATACCCAGATGTTCCAGCTTGATTAGAAGGGTAGAAATTGAGACTGTGTCGAACGCTTTTTTTAAATCCAGAAATATCGCCATGCATTTCTTCCCGCTGTCCATTTTCTCTACTATTAAGGAGGTTAAATCTAATATAGCATCTTCCGTGGAAATGCCCTTTCTAAAGCCATATTGCCTTTCGGCTAAAATACGATTTTTGTTAAAGAAGCTAATTATCCTATTATTAACAACCTTTTCGAGTACTTTGGAGATAGCGGGCAGGACAGATATTGGTCTGTAGTTATTTACGTCGTCTTTATTCCCACCTTCCTTCTCTTCCTTCCTCAGAAACAATATTTTTTTTGATGTTGGACTTTTAATTTTAATGTTGTTGAATAAATTTGTATTGTAATTGAGATAATTTGATATGAATGTAAATTTAAAGTGGACGATATAATTATTAGGACCCTACTGTGTTACATGTTGTATAAATAACAAACAATAAATGAATTCATCTCAAAAATTTCATCTCAGACCGAAATAGAAACCTGCTTGATTTATACTCAGTCACCAACGTTCGTGCTGCAAACGAAAATATCTCCAAAAATACTCGAGAATATATTAGAGTGAGGATGTAATAAGGATGCGTATTTATCGCTAAAGGAAAACCTACCATACAGTTTTACCCCATTTTCTTCCGCTTATAAATAACTTCCATGCAAAATAATCAGGCCAACACTGACTGTATAACAATATTTCTCTTGCTCTGTATACTGTGAAGCAAACAAGGTCTCAGCTTTCCGCATCAAGTGTCGTTCCGAATGAAGATAACTTATTCCTTCGTATGGTGAACCTGCAGGGACGGATCTGGGAGATCATTATGTGGCCCTACGACCTTGTGGCGCGATGGTCTGAGCTGACTCAGACGCGTAACGCACGCGGAAGGTATCGGGTTTGATTACCGATTGATACCGAATTGAAAATTCAAAACTCGCTTTGTGAGACTTTCCCTACTGCGGTTAGGATTTCAGGCTGAATAACCTGATTGTCTGATACGTAGAATGATTCCGTGCTTCGATGTTCCCGGCTACTATCTACGATAGTTTGTAGCTACATAAGCAATGTCAGAGGACTGTGGCGGCTCAACAACTTGTCATTATGACATCGAAACTTAGATCGTAATGTTGTATTTTACAGACAAGGCCCTTTTATCTACACCAATCACAATTGTTCATTATCCCAAAGGCACAGATGTACAATTGAGCCTTTTTCATAGAATCCGAACATACAGTTTTCATTATGTTCGAGAGATGAGTGCTTTTTGTAAATAAAAAAATAAAACTAATTAACTACCAGATTGCTATAATTATTATACTTTACAAAACTGCTTTAATTCTTAACTTTAATAAATTCCTTATCTATTATACTTCATTGTAATTTTAGTTTATGGTAATCGTAATTAAAAGCTGGCTATTATACGTATCGGTTTTTATAAGTACTCGGCTTTGCATCGTGCCTAGCACCTCGACTATAATATCCAGCTTACCGTACTGGTATCATAATGTACTATTATCGGGTTAGTATTAAAATACCTCGATCGCAAAATCATCATATAGCTCCTAGTCCATATTTTAAAATATCCATGTCGCGAAATGATGAGTTAGTTTAGATAACCTTTAACTTACACAAGGTCATATGCATGCAAACATAAGTTCGTCTCTGTTGACATATTCCTAGTATGAAAGCTCTTCTGTCGATACGCTTATATTTTGTTTGTTATGGTTATAGTCTGTTTGTTCATTTCAAGTGCCCCAATGGCATAGTTCGGGGGCCAAGGACTTTTGTTTCGAAAGGGAAAAATCTTATTCCGGATTGGTGGCATTCGATATCAAATTACTATTGACCAAGGACAACTCAAAATTAACTGTTAGTACACATCGTTTTTGTATTGTTAGATTTGCAATGACAACTCCATTCTTCTCCTGAGTCGGATGAAAATGAAATATTTAAAAGAAATTCGCCTGAATTTCGTGGCCTTCATGTCACGCAATGGTAAGTGACGACAAGGCCATTAAGTGAAAAGCATGCTCACCCCGAAACCGCATGCTAATAAGGCGTTGGCTCTACCTACCTACTCTACATTTCATACTGGATCACAAAAGTGCTATAAACACTGCTGTTTGGCAGCAGACTTAGGTAACATGGTGGTAGCTAGCTAGACAGACATAGAAGATGCCTTACCACCAACCAAACCAAGTACCTATAGGGAAATCCAACTAGTAATCGAAGTCCAATGAGTAAATCTAAGCGTATAGCCACGGAAGCGGTTTGAAAAAATTGGTTGCCTGTAAAGTCGGTATACGGGCGAAAGTTTTACGTGACAACGACTTTGAGTGGTAAAATAATTTTAATGTGAATATTCATTCAGGGACGCGTGCCTTTCACTTTTTATGTCTGTCTCTCTCGCTCTTAGGCGGGCTAACCATGCCCGAGTGGAAGGGACGCGTGCCTCTCACTCGCTCTCATTGTGAGCGCATAACGTGAGCGGAGCGTAACGCAGTTTCTTGAAGTGTCACCCGGCAAACCAATTTATAAGACGTTGTCACGTCAAAAGTCGCATTGTATTTCCCAGGTTTTGATAGTTTCTTCTATTAATTACACGTTTATAATAATTAGAAATAATCCGGAACAATAAGTCAATTTTACTTTCAGATTCGTAAAAAAGCGATTTCACAGTACAACTGCTCACAAATTGGTTTCCCCAATTTATTTTTCGGTTAACATGAAGCTTTGCGTAAGCTCTCGGAAAAGCTTTTTAAAGCTTTATGGCATCGCTTGCCATTAACTTGGCTATGGATAACATGATATTGTTGTAATAATTCATTTTGTTACTCGTGTAAAGTATGCGAAATACCCCAGTTTTACATTCACAATCGTAAACAAGCCTTTGGTTATGTAGGTATATGTGTTACTTTATTGATTTATGTAAGGTTTGTTAATGTTATTGGAATTAATTTATAGTCAACCACTATGGTTTAATTTTAGTTGTGTGCATTTGTGTTCAGTGTAGAAGTGTTTGTTTGAATTTTGTTACGAATCTCTTAAGAAAATCCCTATAAATCAAGAATAAAATTCTGATGATACAGTACATTTCGATACTAGTGCCAAAAGTCTGTAAAATCAATCGAGTTTTGACTAAAGAAGTCGGAACGAGATTTAATGTAAAGTTTTTAATAAAAAAAATTATATTTAAAATTTGTAATACATTTTATTTATTTTCCTAGTAATCTTTTATATGTTCTTGTATCAACGGTAGAAAGCACAAACAGCTTCATAAGTCTGAGGTTTTTTAGTGAGCACGGCCCTAACATCACTTACCATCAGGAGCTATGAAGGTTAAGCGCATTCGAAAAATATAGTACATATAGTAACATAACATATAGTAAGGGGACGGCCCGGTATACGCTTACCGGTACGTGGTCGCCACTCGAGATAACCTAATTACTATATTTAAATCTCTCTGTCTTCGATACAGTCTTTACATCAAATTTTCATGAATACCTACACGTAAAACACAGCACAGCCCTAATATCACTTACCATCAGGCGCTGTAAAAGTCAAGCAAAAATTAGGAATTGTTTTAAAATTCAATACTTTCTCCGACATATGTAAATCTGAGATTTTCTTCGTTGCGTCCCGTACTCGTCAGATTTATACACATTCTCTACCAGTCCACAAATTATGTGAGTCTAGCAAATCTCTGAGAAGACGCAGATATTCTGGAACACACGTATTATGAGCAAAAATTCTCACGTAGGAATTCCCGACGGGGAGGCGTGTACACGCTTCATCGTGCCAAGTAAGAAGACTTGTTTCGCAATGGTCTAAACAATATCGTTGTTTTGTCGTTACAGTAGAATCTCGATTATCCGAACCAATTAAAACTAGGGGTACTTCGTATAATCGAAAATCCGTATAATCGATTTCAAAGTGTTTTATATAGGTCGTTTAGACAATACAATAAAAACAATACGAGCTATTATGATAATGATTTAAGTAAAAACTGCGTGCTCAGGATTTTACTATGATGATTTTCATGGATTTACGTTGAGAGCCATCAAGCCAGTTCTAAATCGAAGTATCGAATAATCGAAGAATCCCTTCCCGAAGCTATCAGGCAAGCCAAATCTATGGCCACATTCAAATACCAACTTAAGTCGCATTTTCTCAATAATTAATCCTATGTAATCCTATGTACTAGTATGTATTGTATCCATAAAATAACGTATATTTAATTTGTCTGTATTTATTATTATTATTTAATATTATATATTATTTATATAAGTATACATATGTGTTTATTCAAGTATTTAATTATAATCTATCAATATCTGTCACACCTCCACCCAAATATTGTTACTTATTTCCTCTACCCAAAGGTTGTCTGGTAGAGATCGCTGTCAGCGATAAGACCGCCTTTTGTACATTTTTTAATTTATTTTTTAATTTTATTTTTTAACTTAAGTTTGTATTGGTGTACAATAAAGATATATTGAATTGAATTGAAGTTCGGATAATCGAGACATCATCATCATCATAAACCAAAGATATACAATCCAAGATACAAGCAAGGTACAAACAAGCCATATTTTTGTGTAAGCTTTTTTCCACTACCAACACTGAACCACATTAATAAATTAAAAAAATTGCACATGGACCACCATTTTCCAAATTCGCCCCAAGCTAACCATAAACAAACAGAAACATCCTAAATATCAGCAGAACAAACAAAACAAAACTCTTACACACTCAGCTTATAAATACTTTATATGACATCGTGAAGGTTCTATTTCTCCGTATGTTTCTGTTTACGTTTATTTCTATCAGATTGGAAGGAAGGTTAGATTGAGAGCATTGTTGGGTGCATATTACCTATCCTATAATAGGATAGGTAATATGTGATTTTAAATATGTTAATTATTCATATTCTGTGCGGAACCTTCGGAGTGCGAGTCCGACTCACACTTGACCATTTTTTTTTTCATCTTCTCCACAGCGAGCTTGAATAGTTTTTTTTAAATCCGATCTTGTGTGGTGAACAACACACAGCGAAGGTTTGGTTTTCATAATAAAAGCTCGTATATATCACAAAAACTGCATAAAATATCCAATTCAATATAATGTTAGAAAATAACATCCACAGCGCGACTATTTACTTATTATTTGATGTATTATGGGTTTGCACTTTTCCTTCAACTCGCCTGATGGTAAGTGACGGTAAGGCCGATGGTAAGCGGACACTACACGCCCAGAAGCCTCAAGCCAATGAGGCGCTGGCACTGCTACCTTCCACACCGGAACACAAAAGTGCTATTAACACTCATTTTGTTGCCAGACTTAGAAGCATGGTGGTAGCTAGCCAGGCGGACATAGAACATTCCATACCACCAACCACTGAGAATCAAACCTGTGACCTCTAGATTTTCGTCCAAGCGTGTAGCTATTAGGCCACGGAGGCGGTTGGGTTAAAAATAATTCGTTCAGAAACCTAAGTTTTGAATAACTACCCAATGATAACCATAAGACCAATAAGTACACTGGTTTATTTCATGTATGTGGAGATTCGGGAAGTTACGGCATATCTTCTCGTCCAAAATACCTCAGCGTCTAAAGACAAAAGCCTTTAATCAGTGCGTGTTGCCAGTGGTGACATACGGAACCGAAACGTGGTCCTTTACTGTGGGCCGAAAAAACAAGCTCAAAGTCACTCAGCGAGCAATGGAACGAGCTATGCTCGGAATTTCTCTACATGATTAAGGTCCGGAATGAGGAAATCCGTAGACGAACTAAGGTCACCGACATAGCTCGACGAATCAGTGAGCTGAAGTGGCAATGGGCAGGCCACATCGCTCGAATAACCGGTAGGGAGTAAAGGTTCTCGAGTGGCGACCACGTACCGGGACACATCTACCAGGCCGTCCCCCTACTAGATGTACCGACGACCTGGTTAGAGTTGCAGGGAGTCGCTGGATGCAGGTGACACGGGACCGATCGATGTGCTGTACCATGAGGGAGGCCTATGTCCATCAGTGGACGTTTCCCGGCTGAAGATGATGTGGAAATGGAGAGCTATCCCTAATTTTGTAGTGGAAGTGGTGGAACAGTGACAGACAAACGATGAAAACGCAAGGATTTCGTATTAGTATTTCGTTACGGATCCCTAAAAATTCACCCCACTGCTATACCTAAAACACAGACGCGAGTTTCCAACAATAGAGGCCTGACCCCAAAGTAGGCTTAACAAAAATTGAATTATGAGTTTTTACATGTACACAGCCTGGCCCAATTGGAACAAAGCAAAACACAAGCCAGAGTCGATAAAGAAATGTTTTATAATGCTATTTTTCATTTATTATTACTCGCCAAAAACGCGCATTGCAGGATTTTGGACGCCTCGTTTCACGCTCAAAAGCAATATAAAAGTACGTAAAATCTTTGGTCTCCCAGATTTATGCGAGGAAAACAAAGAAAACATGCGTAGGTATCAAAACTTTTTTGCTAAATCTCTTGTATAACAGCTTTATTTATATACAGCAAAGAGTTTCTATAACTACTTTAAAAAGGCTGGTAGCTAAACATTTAAAATTTTCGAAATTTCAATTTCGAATCTAACTTTTGCTTTTCAAAAATGACTGACGAATGACGGATAGTAGATAATATAATTATATTGAGATTTCGTCTAGTTTTAGCTATTGTATTTTTAATTGGTATCGTTTGAAATAATATTGTAATTATTCGATATCGAGGTTCGATTTCAAGTGTCCTGCGTTAATCATAGGTTGTTTATAGAAATATGTCGTGTTCTTCGTCTTTTTTGACATTGCGTCTTCCTTTGAAAATTGAGAATGTGGTATTTATACCCGGTATATAGAAAATATATTGTTGTGTCTGATTAGCCATAGAAACGTGTAATAAATACCCTTGTACCTAACCTATATATGTATGTTTTGTGTGTGTTAAAAATCGGTTAAAACTTCAGGGAAATGCATCCAGGCTTTCTCAGGGAAAAAATGTTCTGATTTCATGCTGCAGTTTGATAATTGAATCGTTTGTAAACTTGTAAATTGTTCACCCACAAAAAATAGAAAACGTGCGGAAGACTTGCAAATTCCAAGCAATACGTAAAATCAACATTTTTTACAGGAAATTATCATTTGGTTATTTTTTCCCAATCGTGTAGAAAACAGCGTTCTTGTTACTACCATGAATTCATTAGTTATGATGCCCTGAATTGCGTTGTTAATGACAAAATGTTGACATACTAGTTTTTCAAATAGAATAGAATAGAACAGAAATAGTTTATTCGGCGTACATACAGATTACAGTACAGTTCATACATTTATTTTAAATTTGCTCTGCTGTACTGCAACGCCGAAATGGACCTGTCTCAGCATATGATATCAATACGATTATAACCGTCTTCGAGCAAATACATTTAACATTAATGGACTAGACGAAGCAAAAATTTTGATCACTGACTTGTTAACAATTGGTAATAAGTCACTAAGTCTAGTGTCAAATTACGTCACGCCCCCGTACAAGACATTTGACGTGTCGTTGACTTTTGAGATGTTTTGAGAGTTTTCCTATGAAAAGTTTCTCAATGACCGCTCTATAATATAACCTAATCCATTATCATCATCAGCCTGGAAACGTCCACTGCTGGACACAGGTCTTCTTAATGGTATGACACATTGACCGCTCCCGAGTCATTGGCATCCAGCTACTTTCCGCGACCTTAACCAGGTCGTCGGTAAATATATATAGTTGGGGGACGGCCCGGTAGACGCTTTCCGGTACGTGGTCGCCACTGATAACCTAATTACTATATCTAAATCTCTCTGTCTTCGATACAGTCTTTACATCAACTTTTCATGAATACCTACACGTAAAACTAATCCGACTTCCTAATTGAAATTATATTCATTGGTGATGCCATTGCACTGCAAAAGCACTGGTGTGTGGTGGCAGATTTAGTAGCACGGTAATGCTACCAGGTAGATGGTGGTTAAGTAGACTTAGAAAATAAATTATAGAAAATATTGTTATAACAAAATAGGATTTCCTGTGATTTTGAGGGTTCCGTAGTCAAACAAGGAACCTTTACAACTTGGTACGAGCATACATATTAATCACGCCGACAAAGTGGTAGAATAAAATCTTGAAGAATAATTATTTTAAGGGTAGCTCCCATACACCTAAAATAGGGATGAAATATTTTTTCGCGTCTACCCCTTTGTGTTGGGTATCATTGAATAGGTCTTTCAAAAATATTTAGGGTCTAAAAACATTACTTTTCGATCCAGTGATCCGTTTGCGAAATATTAAGCTTTACAGTGATAATTTTTTATTTATTTATTTTATTTATTAATCAAACATAAATTTTTACAATATTTGCTTAAAGTGTACTTAATCCTATTGCAAGGTTTATCTGTACACCATGCGACTCGTCTATTTTATTTTACAATACTCACATTCTATCGCATTCTAATGCAGTGTTTTAGTATTGTAAGATGAGGGTATTTTAACAAATATCTTCATCTCACAATACCAATTACCCCCACACCTACCTGCTAAACTATGGTTTTTAAAAATCTGAAAAAATTCACAGTAGTTGTATGTCAATGTGTATGACAATATTAGTCGACCAAACTATAAAATGTACTTGGAGTGGTCAAAATGAAAATTACGTGCAAATTTCATTCAAAATTCCTACTTATCATCAGCTACGAAACCCTACACTGCACGTGGTCCAACACGCACTTTTCAGCTTTTTTCAGTCTGTTAGGAGATTTTCTTCCCCATAAGACTCTGAAGCTATTAAAAGAGTATAGCTTTAAGAATCCTTCCGACCCGCCTCACGCGTGACACGTGGCCAATTTGCATGGATATAACATTCTTTGTGAATCGAATTTACATTGAATTTGAATAAGGATCGCAATCACGCGCGCAATCATTATGTGTATATTTCCCGATCGAACCCAGTAACTCGTATTTTAATCAATCATATAATATTCGCGGGCTTTTGCACTCTTTCGTACAATTCCTGATTCGTACAATTCCTGGCTCGTACAATTACGTACAAATTACCATAATTTCTGAATAACATAATTTTGATTCGTATTTATGAGTTTATAAATTGTTGCCTTAATCGTACAATATTTAATACATTTAAATACATTCCAAAAATTAAATAACGCCTCTTTATGGATCAATTATAACTGGGTAATCTGTTTATATAAATAAATGAAAATTCTGATCTAAAAATTAATATTACCGATCGCTTGAATGATGTAAAATATTAATAAAGGACTTTCCAAACACCGGTATTCGGCTTTTGATATGAAACTATAAAGTTTTAAAAAAATATAAAGAAATATTTGACTGATGTCTTCAGTACAAGGGCTTGATTTTCCACCATTACGACAAAAACAGCTTGATTTTTTCATGATGATTTATTAACACAATATTTGAATCAATACATGCATATAAAACAAAAATAAATATTGTGAAAGTGCACAAGTGTTAGCACTTGATTGTCGGGTTATGCTTTTAAGTGCAATTCTGGAGCATATTTAAAAATGCATGTGATGACTTCATTTCCCAACTGGCACGGTGTCACTTCGTGATGGTTGATCTGAAATATGTAAATCATTTTAACCCCCTACACAAAAAGAGGGGTGTTATAAGTTTGACGCCAATGTCTGTGTGTCTGTCTGTCTGTGGCATCGTAGCTCTCGAACGTCGAACAGATGGACCGATTTTAATGCGGTTTTTTAGGGTTCCGTACCCAAAGGGTAAAAACGGGACCCTATTACTAAGACTGCTGTCCGTCTGTCTGTATCTACATTTTGAATGTAACGTTATAAGGAAAATATCTGGGCGACCAAGCAAATCGGAGTTTTTGGCGAAAAGTTCAATTTTCTTTTTAATTTGACCTAAAAAGAATCGGAACTGAACCAACGTGCAAAATTTCAACTCCCTAGGATAAGAGGAAGTGCTTCTAATTCAGCTTGTAAGATTTGACCCGAACATACATACAAACATTGCAAGTTAAATAAAAGCTTTTAAAACAAAAATTGTATCCGACCGTGCTTGAATACCTGCGCTTTGCTTGACCATGATAGCGAGTGAAATTACCGACGATATTTTTAGCCATGGGTCGTTACTTGATTTCCGAGAAACGTAACGTAACTAGTTTCATGGAATGCATCACCTGTTTCGAAAACTAGTGATTTTAGTAGCTAGTTATTTTCTCAAAATGTGGTTATTATATTCTGGCATTTGTTACAGCTACTTACGAAACGATAATGCTCAGTGGCTACGTTACAAGCTCAACTCAAATCACAAATTAAGTTTTTGTAGCATATGATATACAGTTATAATCAATAAATTAACTTCCCTTCATAATTTATTAATGTATTTATGCCTGATATGAATAAATATGAATTTTTAGAAGAAAGTACTAAAAATTATACACAAGTACAACGAACAAAATCAAACTAAACTATTTTCAAAGAGAAGCTCTATGTAAATAATTACGAAAATTAAAGGTATACACTGTTTCGCTCTTTCGGATTACTTCGGATTTATTCGTTCACCAGTTCACACTAATTTTCGATCTGCCATCTCGCTGGCTAGGCCGGCTGGTAGGCGTGATATGAAAGAAAAATAACCGTAAGTAAGTAAAGTAGCGCTCGACTACCCTATTCACTCACACCCAACAATCACCACAGTTAACATAAATAACGCATATACAAAAATCACCATCACTACTTGTAACTTGACTCGAAGCTAGTGATTCGGTTACATGCCGCGTAGCTAGTTATTGTATCTAGTGACGTGAAATAACGCCCATGCCTACATATTTTGCGTAGAAAGAAAATACATGATACGAATATTCTATACAAAATTTCAACCGTTTGTGGGATCGCTGATAAGTAGTGCTTGCACACACTGCCAGCACTGGACCTGCCGCGGCATGCCATAATCTTGACATACAATTTTCTGAACTCCTACCTCTGTTTCGCAATTTTCAGACACACCCTTCATGTGTTCCAGCTTCTTCTTGTTGGTGAACACGAGGGGCGCTACTGCCGTCATGAATCCGTTTTTCGAATATTTGTTGCTCTTTACGATTCCGATCTGACAATGAAAAAAAATTGATAGTGGCTAAAGTTATTTACAAAATACAATCGGTACATATAATTGTGACTGGTTTCCATTTATTATGTATCTTTTTTCATGAATTCGAACATAATATAAATATGTTCAGCGTGAATATACTAAACTGTGTAAATATAAACAATGAAACCAAAGCAGGTTTTTGTTACAATTTTTTTCTTCTTCAAGAGATTTAACTTTTGTTGAATCTTTATGGTTCCGTACCCAAAGGGTAAAAACGAGACCCTATTACTAGGACTCCAGCTGTCCGTCCGTCCGTCTATTCGCCTAATCTGTCCGTCTGTCACCAGGCTGTGTCTCATGAACCGTGATAGACAGTTGAAATTTTCACAGATGATGTATTTCTGTTGCCGCTATAACAACAAAATATCTGGCCGACCGAGCTTTGGGCGTAGTTCTTTAAAAACAAACAAAAACTTTATTTCTGCCCCTGGTTAGCCATAAAGAGTGGAACAATTTGCCACCAAAAAAATTAAAAACTTGAATAAATAAATAAAAACACACAAAAAAACAAAAATACAAGCAATTTTCCAACCGGGATTTGAACGCAGATATCTCGGACGGAATGACACGTGTGAACCACTCGGCTAAAGTGATAATGTTTTACAGCGTGAAATTTCCCATCATATTTAGCGTCGAATAATGCGAAGGAAAAAGCGTACTTATCATCACTTACCATCAGGTGAAATGAAGGCAAAGTGTAAACCCATCATACATTATAAAACTCACTTTTTCCAATAAACACTTGAGGATGCAAGAGGCTTTCTCTGGATAAGGCGGTTCCTCGCGTAGATATTCCAAGTCTGTCTCGGTGGCATTGACATGGGTCATACAGTTCCTAGCCGTCATCACCAGGGTGTGGTGGACGACAGCTGAGAACGGGTTTTCTGGAAGAAAAGAGTGTTTAGTAGTATCTGATAACCTATATACAAAATCAGTAGGGAATCAGATTAAGAAAAGAAATACGGCCTTCATGTATTATTTTATCGAACATTAAAATATTAACAGTTATATCTCTGTATATATATCTGACGGCAAAATATGTTTTCTCTAGGAAGTCAACTTATCAATGCAGGAAAGATCAACATAATCTAAATTTAAGAAATATTAACATACTTGTTCTTCCTACGACGAAATATATGAATTACCATAGGAGCTTAGAATTTAATAGCATAAACATATTTAATAATCTTGATAATGACATTTTATTTAGGCGTATGGCATTTTTGTCGTTCACAGATCTATGTCAAGTTGTTTGGCCCATTGTGCCGCGTCTCTCGGGAGGGAGAATAGATCAACGGGACTACCACAGTATTTTCTGTTGGGGCATTCCTCGATGATATGTGCTACACTCTGCACCAATGCGCCGCAGTCACAACATGGAGAATCTCTCCAGCCACACCGATTCATGTATTCTGCACTTCGTCCGTGTCTCGTGCGCAATCTATTTAGCTGGCACCACTCACGTCTGGGGAGCGAGAACCCTTTCTGTTGCAGTGTGGGGTCGAGGTTGGTTGGAGCGTTTTGGGGCGGATTTGTGGCCCATTCTTGTTTCCATCTGTCCCTGATGTTGAAGTTTTGGGTCAGCATATCTTTGGCGGATAAGTATGGCGGTCGGCGAGACTTTAAGCGGTGTATGGGTGGGTTAAAAAACTCCTTGTGGGCCGGAAGGGATTGGTTTCTGCCTAACTTTGCGGTTTCTCTGAAGAGAGCTTCCTGCCTCCTTAACCGCGGGGGTGGGATGTTGCTGAGCACTGGTAGCCATTGCACTGGTGTCGACTTTATGGTTCCGGATATACATCGCATGGTGTTGTTCAGTTGCACATCAACTCTGTCGGTGTGGGCACTGTTCAGCCACACCGGGGCACAGTACTCTGACAGATAATGACATAAAAAACTGTAAAACTTTAAATGAATTTTCCAATAAATTGTATAAATATTTAATATGTAGACCTTTTTATGACATAAAAGAGTTTTTTTGTAAATTGTTTGACTCTGTCTCTAGTTATTAGGATTAGTTTTTAATATTATTGTCCTTTATGTTTTGTATATACTTTTTGCACAGTTTATGTAACTTAAATAGCAAATAAACGAACATTAAACAGAACAGAGTAACAGAAAATAGTTGGTGCAAATATAAAGTACGCAACACTATTTTTTCGTCTGTCCAAAGAATCCCAAAATGGTCGTTTACTGATCTTTCTTTCCCAGAGCGTAATGCGTGGCTTCATAGAGAAAATGGCCTCAAGTTATTAAAATATCCACTAAAGAGGGACCTGCATACGACTAGATTAGCGAGGTATTCTAAAAGACATCGGCGTGGTATATAGTAGTTTTAAAGCAGACGAATAAAGGCTATACGATTTAATTTTATTTAAGGATACGTTTGAATTCATAGAAAAACTTCTGCATAAATCTCAGGGTTACCCGGGCAGTCATCACGGTTTATGTTTAAAAACGATTTGATTTGAGTTCGTTACTAAAACTTTTCCATGATTGTTGAGGTGTTTTTCCATAGCGACATATGCAGTAAATTATTTAATGTTTTAATTTGAGAAAAGTACTCATATTGTGACTGTATTATTTCAAACACAATGTTTTTACGAGACTAAGGATTCTCTGCAAAATTGGAAGCAAAGCTTTAACCGAAATCTAGCGTGTGGTAAACACATTTGTCTTATCTGAAAATTAAATCCCAGTGCTTTGGCATGCAAAATGCAACGGAAAGATCGCTAGGTTAGCTTGGGAGTCGATTTGGCAAACAACTTTTAAAAAAAAGCTATTTAAAAAATGTGTCTGTGAATGTCATTGTTTGACCCACTCAGAAATTTTCAAATTATGTCCAAAAACCATGGCATAATTTTATGGATTTATATAGAAAACAAAATTCATTTTTGAAAAAATAATTTATTTATCCTAAAATATAAAACTTTTTGTCTTCATTTCAGGTAAAGCGCAATTACAAATAATTTTTGGCATGTTGAATTACATTAAAGTGTTATTATTTTAGGCATACCTTCAAGTGTTTTCTAAATAAATACAGGTACTTTGCACGTTGTACAGTAAGTGTGGACGAATCACGAAAACGAGTAGTATTAACCAGAAGTGGTCTGATCCAGAAATGGTCTTGAGCTCAGATAGTCACAACAAGGTGTGGACCCCAAACGTCGTAACAAATGAAACGAAGCCATTTTGCATTTCAAAAAAGCATGGTCTAATTAAGAAGTCTTAAAACAGTATTAGACATAGACATATATTTATTCGGCATTTTCACAACACGACACACGTCAACAAACACACAGAAAAATATTATAAGCTAGAAACATGGAAAAATAAACTAATTAAAACGATAATAATAGAACAACTAATTTAAATAAACAATTGAACACAAATTCGAATAAATAAACAATTGAACACAAATTCGAATAAATAAATAATAAAAATGTGATGTCAGTTTGCCGCTGCCCGTGTCGCGCAGTGAGCGCCGACAAGGTCTTCACTCAGCATGAGCTGCACTTCCACCGGGAGTGGATGAAGCACAGCACTGATGTTCAGTGAAGCCTTGATTCCCGCCGGACACTAATACGTATTACTATATAAAATATTACGAATCATGGGAAAATATATAAAAATGAGTATGTATACATATATAGTAGTAGCTGTATTTAAGAGTTTACAAATGTTATTTTTATTTATTATATAAATTACAAGAACCGGGAATAAAAATAATACATTCAATACAACAAAGGTATTCACCCCTTTCTCCATTCTCCTCGGCGGCGGCGGCCCAGTGAATTAATCCGATCACGTAAAACAGTTTAAATCGACATGAAACGAGCATTTTGGATGTTCCACTGCCTGAAATATAGCGAAAATAATAACGTCAATAATTTTTTGGCAGTCGCTCGCTGGACTCCGATAAAATCTTTACGCGTCCGTGATTTAAATCGATGGGAATCGTAAACGGCGCTTAAATTATGGTCAGAATATTATTTCGTTGGATTTATGTACATGTCTGTGTAGTACCTGCACCAAATAAATCCTTTATGGATGGCAGATAAATTTTTTCATCGTTAACTATCATTTTTAATTTGCAAACGTCACATAAACATGTAATAAGTCTACCAGCTGTTTCTAACGAGAAAAGATAACCAAAAACTGTCTGTCTTACCTAGTGTATTATCATGAAGAAATCACCGTTCGATATAACAGTAAATAATCCATGTATTTAAATTTGTGTCGGTGGCGAAGTAACGTAAGTAAAGTAAGTACAGTGTGGTGAATTTTGTCTTCAACTGCGGCTGTGCTTGCGCAAGTAATTTTACAATAACTTGCCAGATGAGTATCTCTTCTGCTAAAACATTTTTCCTTCGCGACTCTCCCATGGCTTGTATGAAAAACATCATAAAAATTTCTATAGGTATTTTGTTTCGTTAGTAAAAAATGTTGGCATAAAATTACAATCAACAAATCAAAAATTCTACAGAAGATTATCTACCTCTATTGGTCACACTGTCTGTCGTGTAATCATTCATCATATAATTATAGGAATTTATAGTAATAAAAACACAAGAAGAGTAAAAAAAATTCTATAGTATTTTTAAAATAAAACTTCTAAGTCAATGCAATAAAAATATACGGCCGTTTATGCTGCATATTTTGTCGATTTCTCTTGCGAGCGCCAGGCATCAAAACCTTATAGAGCACTTCCTGTTGACCGAGAATCCTGAAATTTGGCAAGAAAGTTCTTTCAGCACAAGTATAGGAATAAATCTGATCATAACTGTAGTGTATGCGGTACAGCATACACACACTGTCTCGTGTGTCTATGGGTTGGTATGCTTAACGTCAATGTCAGTGAGTGACAGTTGACGAGAGCCGTGGGCGAGTAGACGTTGAGTAGTATAGAACCCGTGGGCATTGCCGAGCCAGTGATATGTAATAGATAACGTCGTACAGACCAACTCCGTCCTACATTGGCGAAGAGGATGAAATTTTTAATTTTAACCGCACTACACGATTTTCGTCATTGTTCGGTGATCTGACATGTATTATGTACTTGAATCTGTACAGAACCCTCGGTGCGCGAGTCCGACTCGCCCTTGGTCGTTTTTTTCTTTTGGGGTATGCTAAGGCTAACATTGTTATTGGGAAGAACATTCTTGTTGCTTGTTTAAATGTTGTAACAATCAAAATGTCATAAACATTTTCTGTATTTTACGTACCTCCACACAAATTTATTTCTTCAGGTGATGTGTAATGTTTCCACCACAAATTTCCGTTCGTGGCATAAATTAGTGTGGAAACACATGATTTATAATCATAATAAGTTATAGGATCGTACGAGTATAATTAGACAGCAGTTAATTCCAAGCGTATTGTGTGTATGTCATGTCAGCTGTGGCAGCCCTGGGCGACCTCGAAATCATTTGGTGACGAATGAAATGTGGACCGGATGTTGAAAAAATATGATTTTGATGTCTTTCTGATAGTATTTTTATTACGCCGGAGACAATATATTTGCACAGTTAAATAATCTTTGTTTGATTGCTATTGCTATCATCGCCATCTTTGTTTATTTTTCTATTAATTACATAACTATCTCTACTTTTGAGTATTTACAGCTTTATTACAATAATGTATTTGTTTGCTATGAAAAGGAATACGGCGGATACATTGAAAGCCAATTTAATTATACTATTATGTAATTTAGAGTGTCTGCACTGTGTTAATTCGGTCGTTGGCGCTATGGTTCTTTAGAGAGAGCTATATACTAGGGAACGTTTAGTGCAGGAATGCTGAATCCGGCCCTGTAGCGAGTTTCGCTAGCAAATTGTATTAAAATTTGAAATTAACACAAAAAATACAGTCTGGAACTGTACTGTAAATACAACATCAAAAGACATGTTTAATGATATGAATGTATTGAATGCATAAGAAGTCTAAAGTCTCCAGATTGTAAAGAATCAATTATTATCAGTGAAAATGCACAAAATCACTGAACCAATTTAATTGAATTCAACGTCAGCCAGGTCCAACATCGGACAGCGGGCGTTGCCCATTAATTATGTAGGTAAACAATGTGCCTAAATAGATCCAGCCTGTAACAAATTGGACAATTTGGTCCTTCCATAGCACGATTAGTCAAAGTGTCGCATTTGTTTGGAAGTTATTCTCAGCTATGTAATTAATTGTCACGTTTTAATATTGATTGGGGAATTCCGCCATTGTAATTAAACCAGATCTAACAGAAAGACAGCACGGCTTCACAAATACACATTTTTGTTTCTCGCAATGCTTAAGAGGGTATGCTGTTGTCAAAGCGCCCATACAAACGTAGTCCAGTCATATTTTGAGTATTAAGCTATGAAAATCTATGAAATTTTCAAGACACAATCTAGAAACAAATATCTGTGTCGGTGGTGAGTCAGATTTTCGTTTAAATATATACTTCCAGAGTTACAGGGCGTCAAAATATTGTATTTTTCGGTAATAAAAAGCCCCAACTTTGAACCTGATTTACAAGAGTATGAATCAATTTAGAACAATTTGGAAAAACCACCGACATCTGAAATTTCATTAGTATACTGTATTAAAAAAATGGTTACATAATATACTGTATCCCTCAAATGATCCCTGGACTACGAACCATCCAAATAACGGGTGGATAACATCGCGTAATGTATGCTGTCTCACCGTACGCGCTCGGGTAGGATAGGGCTCGGAGAGGGACAGCTACAAAACAATGCAACCTTGAAACCGACCACGTGGTCTTACCAACATAGCCTCTTAATGCGAAGAAGTAGATACTTCAAACTTTGTCATACAGTCAGGGAGAAACACGAACTGCCGATGTCTCTATTCCCGCAAAGGTAAGATCTCAGTAGTTTTTTGTCGAGGGTGTAAAAGCACATTCTATACCAACATGACACCACTGTCAGCCACTAAACCCGAGATCAAGGGTATGAAAGGGTAAGAAAGGCGATTGCTGGTTTGTGTATCTAAAGGACTTATCGCTGAAGGAAGTTCATCATAGTCATCTTCTTTCTTTTTATTATTTGAGACAAAGAATGATCCACCGGGACCAACCACTCACTGCAACCTTGCTAGATCTATTGTGACCCCTATGTGGTTAAATCACTTCCCCGAGGCCCACTCCGATCATATGTCAGACGATATTTCAGGGAATGGAGACCTTAATATCGTCTGGTGTGACGATATGCCCTACAAGGTACTGTTGTCTACTGTGATGGAGTGCATCGCACTTGCAGAGGATGTGGGTAGGTGTCTCCTCTTCCTCATCTTCTTTTGCTGGGTTAAGTGAATTTATCTATTTCAACAAATCACAAATTTTCCAGATTTTTAGGTTTTAAAAAGTATTGTTTTATAAAACTCAACATGTACCAAAAATTACATAACATACGCATCAGTCGGTTGGTATTTATTGTTGTAAACATGACAACTCTGAATGCATCGAGCAAAATACTTAAATTGAACTATAAAAAGTTTTTAAAGCCTCATTGAAATACGCCAAAGATATTTCGGAAATGGAAAACATTGATTGAATCGATTCAGGATATTACGTTGATTCACAAAGGGGCCAGCTTGAGTTCTACTAGTAATTTAAATTCTGTTTTTTGGAATACTTTTGCTGAAAGCGAGTTGTGCAGTGCAACTGTGAAGCTTCATCGGACTTCGTTTGTTTTTGTAATCCCTTTGCTCGTGATTGCATCAAACACAACTCTCCTACTCAGTCATGTATCTACCCATATTATTATTATATTATTAGAAGCCTCTTTATTTCTGATTACTTAAATACATGTTTTTCTTATAACTACGTATATAAATTTTGTTATGTTATTAGAACCCCACTCTGGGTACAGGCCTCCTCCAGCTTGCTCCATATTTTTCTGTTCTTTGTTTTCCTTCTCTTCTAATCTAATCTGTTCGCTTTCTTTATCGTGTTCATCGTTTGAATTTTTGTTTTCATTTTCATTATTATTCTTTATGACAGGTGCTCTAATGTTGATTTTGTTAAACTTAGCTCGAGGGTTATGGACTCATATTATGTAGAAGTTATTTTTTTCTTATCGTTTTCATTTTTCCGGTTGCTGGTACCCGGGTACACCCATACCCATTCTCAATTCTTATAAGATATCTATCGCATTTTTAATAAACAGACAGACCAAAATTGTCGTTAAGAAAGGGCGTAATATTTAAATAGCTTAATTGTATTTAGACACAATTTTGAGTCAGTTAATAATATAATTTGTCTGTAATCCGCACCTTTTCCTCTGAAATTATGGATCGACAATCGACAATTATGATTGACTTATCGATGTTTTGAAATTTCCATGTGGTTTTCCAATCATCCTATTACGGATGGAATTTCTTTATTAGTTCCTCTACATCATCAAGGAAACTTCAAGTTTCTATCGCAATCGAAACCGCTTGCCCGCTATCCCAAATGATCTGGGGTTGGTATGTCAGTCCGGTAAACCTGATAAATACGTAGTTATTGAAGGCATTTCAAATTTCCGTATGATCAACATTCCTCTCTGTGCTTTCCAAACTGCGGATGTATACGGTCCACTATTGTTTATTTTATGACGTCATCAGTATGCATAATGGCTTCCCTCGTGACAGGAGATTGTGATTCTTATGTAAAGATAATTTCGAATTGTGTTTACTGTGTTTACGTAGCGGAACATCCAATGCTAGTCGAAATTGTAAATGATGAGAGATTAATAATGGACGCGTTCAAAAAGTAATAAAAACCGACTTCAACTGTCAAACCCTTAGAGGTAGAATTATCTGGGTAAATATTTGGTTTTTGTTGATTCTCTCAAAAACCGCTCAATCAATTTCGATAAAATTTATATTAGACCACCTCTGAAGTATGCTCTATCAAACAAAAAATGAATTATAAATTTATTCACTATTAAATGAAGTTATCGCGTAACCGTTCAAAAAATACCCGTTCAATTGAGGACCTTCTCCTTTTTGAAGACGATTGAAAAGCTGTCATAGCGTATTTGATACATAATTAGACATGTAAAGTTAAATATGGTGTTGACGTTGGATCGTTGTATGAGTTTAATTTTGCTAGTCTATAAGCGCGTCGAGCGAAGGCTGACGACGGAGGACGCGCTCGATTTCTACTGATTTTCTTTTGACACCGGAAATTTAGTATTTCTGTAGTATTTAGTAAATTTCCCTGTAGCTAAATATAATAAATAATAATAATATAATATTTTCACTTCGCTCAACTAACTTATATTATACATGACGGGATGCACAATCTCTCTGCCCTGGTTGAAGCAATTTCCAAGAGCCAGCCCACTCGGGTCTACATGTGACCTAGTCATAATACCCGGTTTGATTATCATTCTCGATTTCTTATGTACCTAAATGTAAATTTTCGATTCAACTCTAGAAAAGTTTAAAAATCTCTCATAAAGTATTTTTTGTCCTTTAAATAAGGTTTCACGTTATATATAAAAATTGACTCATTTAATGGTGTTCAGTTAATTTTCAGACGATTGACGTGATGGTAGTACCGTCAGCCATGTATATAACATTTGCCGTGCTTTTTGTCTCAATCCCGAGTACATAAAATCCAGCCCCCGCGGACCCGGTTTATTTATTTTCCAACGGCAGTACGCGTGTCACGTAGACCAATTTCCTGCCCGAAGTCGCTCTGTCTCACACCACGTGTTATGGTAGACTCAGACTAGAGTTGAAAGACAGACGGGTCTCTTTCTGTACAGTGTTACCATGTGACATCTAAAGCTTATACGGAAAAATACCGAAGATAATTTTCTAACAGCACAGATTTTGGCAAATATATTAACGACGAGGATAGCCTATGCCTACGAGGATTGCTATGATGTAAGGTACAGCATCATCAGCCTACACATGCCCCCACTGCAGGGACTCCGGCTTACTCACCTACAGAGAGCATATGGGCCATATTCCACCCCGCGGGACCAGTGCGGATTGGTAGACTTCACATACGCCTTTGAATTTCGTCTCAGGAGTGTGCAGGTTTCTTCAGAATGTTTTCCTTCGACAAAAAAGCAATGGTAATGATTTTTATCATACATAAATTCGAAATAACAAATCGGAGCTCATTGGCACGAGACAGGATCCAGACCTCGACTGTTCAAGGACGCTCTAACCAACTGACCTATCCAAGGCTTTTCAGGGTTCCGTACTCAAAGGGTAACCAACGGGATTCTATTACTAAGACTTCGCTGTCCGTCTGTCACCAGGCTGTATCTCATGAACCGTGATAGTTAGACAGTTTTTCAAAGACGGATGTATTCTTGTTACCGCTGTACCAACAAATACAAAAAAATAGGATAAAATAAATATTTAATAAATAATATTTTATAACTAATTTATTTACAATTACAAACTTATACAATACTAATAATAATAAAAATACAATAATAATAATATTTAAAAAGTATATTTACAAAGTGAACACTTCGTCTAAGGCTAGTCCTTGCGGCATGGTGCCCATATAAATAAATTTAAATAACCATATTCTTTACGGAACCCTAGGTTCGCGAGTCCAACTCGCTTTTGTCCGTTTTTTTACATTCAATAAAAATTATAAGAGATTTTTTAGAGCTTTTGTGTACAAATTTTAAAGTTTTCATTTGTTGCTCTGGTATGTCTAAACACGACCTTAGTCTGAGCTTGTGCCCTTATTACAAGAATTCTCCGTTTGCCCTTTCACTTTTGTGTCCTTGGCAGGCTGTAATTAACGTCTTTCAAGAGCTGAAACATCATGTGTGAGAAATTTAGGCTAAAAGGCGTCATATTTTAATGAAATTGTCATAATATCTATGCTAATTCTGCGAACGTCTCTTGTCTAACATGTTACATTATTCCGCCTGTATGCTTTTGACGTGGTACTAGTCAGTAAAAAGTCAGACTGAATAGCACAGTAGTTGTGCTCTGACTGTCATAGAGCTTGGGTTTCCATGACATTAATGTGAAGAATCTCCCTTTAGCTTTGATTGAGCTTTGATCTCTCTGATCTGTCTGGTCTATCCATTCACTAGTGTATTTACTACAACAGCCAGGTATAATCAGAGTTAGTGTAGGTAGCCTGTGCTTTGTAATATTTTTTAAGAGGTAAATTAAAGTCCTGTGATGACTTTAATTTTTCCATCTGGGACGTACGAGCAGCTATGCTTGAAAAACAAGTATGTTCGCTTCTTCTCTTTGACGGTTGTTCCATTTTTTGTAGTCTATGTGATTGGAAATAGATATATAATCGTAATATTTATTCCCCTTGTATTGTTAATTAGATTTTTTGATTAGGCACAGCTTCAAATCATCAGCCATTGTCACTCCTTTGAACCATGGCACAAAGTGAGTTTTGATCAAATACTCTGATACTCTTTAGTCTCCATGACAGTAATGCTTAGTTTCAATTTGATTTACAAGTTTAAAATGCATCTTGTCAAACAAGGGCTCAGGTTATAATATCTACAACAGCGACACCAAATCTGTCCTACTTTGAAATCCAGACGCCTTTTTCAATGAGTTCAGTTTCTGTTCCAGCATACTATATACATTTTGATAGTTTACAAACGAAATAAGTATTACTAATAAAGGAGTTGAGGGTCATGCATGTTTCCAAGTGATTTGCTCCTATCAAACTTTTTGTTACTTAAACCAGAGTGAAGGGGTCACAGAGTGAAGAGCCTAAGCCTAAAAAGCATTGACAGGACTATTACAATAGTCTCGGATGAGTATATCGAGGGACTAGAAGATATTGTGGTAAAAGTTTCTAAATAGCAATTAGCTGATGTTTTATTGAATTTATTCGAGGATTCTAGCCAAGTTGAGTATTGACTATTTTGTTATCCTGAATTTACAAATTATCATTGCTGTCCAGGTGTTACGGAATATGCCAGTTATTAGTTATTTTCGATGACATTTTGTTGCAAATAGCTTTTGTTTTTTTAGATAATAGTGAATCAACTGATGTATTATCGAATTTATTCGAGGATACTAGTCGAAGTTGATTATGGACTATTTTGCTATCGTTACGTCCCTGTTGTTCTGATGATTAGTTATTTTCGATGACATTTTGTTCTATATAGCTTCAGTGTTTAACCATTTTTAGAGCAATTCCGTTCATACAGTGAGCTTTGGCATTTAAGCATTAACAGATGTGTTTCAGCTCTATATTGAAGTAAAGTAGAAGACGATTTTGGAGGCCTACCTTGACCACATCGTCTCTTTCGTCCACGTCTGTTTCCTTTCCTGGAAGATACCTGTCAAATTGTTCATGCATAATTCTTGCCAGTCTTAGCTCAAGCCAGTGTTCTTGTGTAAGTAAAATCAATATGTTTTGGCAGTCAGCCATCGTAACGTTATAGAACCACGAATGTTTACCGCTCCGTACCTATGTTCCGATGTTCCGATGATTGTTTTTGTGCTAAATTAGGGACGCAGATGTGCGCATCAAACGGACACGTTATTGCTTGGAACAATTTGGAAACAAGGCCGATGAGTCGATGAGCTCTTAATAATCATAGATCTAATTTAAAACTGCGTATTACACAGGTATTTTTATTTAATTTATTTATTTAAATCAGACATACATCCATATTGTTAGTAAACTTATTGCTATGTTAGTAATTAAATATATAGTGAGACATGCTACTGGGACACTGGTGCATGTAATGACAGCCAGTGTCGCAGCATCGGTGCGTCGGTGCGGCGCGACGACAGCGAGCAGACTGCTGCGGCCCCGCGTCCTGCGCGCGCTGGAGGACGCACTCTTGCGCATCGTGCTGTAGAAGCAGTCTACACGTGCCTCGGCAAACATCCCCGAAGCGCTGCAGAAGCGAGGCAGCCGCAGCAGAGCTCTAAAAGCATTGTTGTATTGAACGCGAAGGGCGTTGTAGGCCCTCTGCGTGTATGAAACTCACAAGCTGCTCGTATTGCGACTAGCCCTTTACGTTCTAAATTGACACATCCAGTGACGACAGGTTATCGATGTCTAAATATCTGTTTCTGCGTCGTGGTTTGGCTTTCTATTAAAAAGGTGTATCAAAGCTGTATGATTATATTTCCTTTTGCGCTGTTGTACCTATAGACTGTTAAACCCGGGGCGAGCAATTTGTCTTATCAAGCTCCCGGTTCCGTTCTAGAATTAATCAGGCGAGATGCATTAATCGCACCTTTTAATTTCATCTCGAGATTAAAAGTGCTCATTTTTTAAACAAGATAGGGGTAAGCGATTTTTAATGTTTTCCCGATGAACCTTTTTTATTGGATCGTAGATAAAAAGAGTGCTAACGTTATTGTTTTTAATTTATCCGTTGTGTGTTCAGGTTAGTGAAAACAGAAACGGTAATATGAAACGAATTTAAAAGGCTATCGTAATCTTATCTTATATATATAAAGCTAATGTAAGACAGGGTTTTCTCTATCACTGCCAACTCCGGTCAATTTCCCGTTGGGGTAGTGAATACCTCTTGGTCTCCTGCTGAAAGTAAGGGAGTTTGGTCGCGATGGGTGGAAGTGGGTGGTTGTCGAAGGCAAGAATGTGAAAAATATATATTTGTCCTTGCCTAACTCATGTAACTTTCCATGAGTGAAGAAGTTCAAATGAGAACTTATGGAAAGTTCTGAAAATTTCTGTAATGATCTAGAAAGATTACATTTACTCTTCGTTTATGCCAAAATAAATGTCCACCCGTGCGAAGCGGGGGCGGGCCGCTAGTTGTAAATAAATATCAAATCGGAATGTTCTATTTAAAAAAAAGAAATGTGAATGCACCCTTATATCTCGCCCGTGGGACTAGCCATTGTTCTCTACAGCAACTATGCAATATGTACCCGCAACTTTTTTGTATAAATCGTACACACTGTGTTACCATTGGACTACCCTACGTTTAATATATATTTTAGTTTATGTTTTCCATGTAAATAATCTTAATGAAAAACAAATATTTTAAATCGTATTTATACTGGAATATAATTTAGTCTGTTGTCACGTTTCGTTTAGGAAGTATGATGTCCAACGACGATGCTGACATGGGGTGTAAAAAGACAACTGAGTTTTAGTACGCAAGTAGACACTGGGTTTTAGTACGCAAGTACAAACGGAGTTTAAGAACCAAGACCAAGGCGCAGGCTCACAACTACTCTTAAATTCAAATATTTGTCATTTTCGAATTGTAAATATAGTTTAACAGAAGAAACATACAAGTGAGAGAAAAGTAAATTTTAAACAATTTGACTATTATTAATATTTAGCGATATTTTTAAACTTTTTATGATTTTGATATACCCAGTGTCACTCTCACAGTAAATACGAATCTAACGACACCTATCAATCTAAAATCCATCGAGCCGTTCAGGCCGCAGAGCGTGTCAAACAATACATGCATACTCTCGAAAAACATAAAACCCCCCCCCCCCCCCCCCCCCCTTCTGGCGGAGTCGTCGAAAAAGTAGACATTCACGTTTCAAAGTACGACACAATAACATTGTAAAAGAAATTTCAGTGACAAAAATCAATATACCTAAAATTAACTAGGCTACGAGTTAACATTTACATAATTATAGATGATGAAAGGATACAAATAGTATTTTCTCTGATATGACCCTGTGAGAAAAGTAAAACTTTACACAGTTTTTTACTGCTCTTTGAAATCTAAATTCGTTTTGTTTGAGCAATTACGCGTAGAGTTGGTAACCGTCAATGGTAACCGTATATACAATTTTCTTGAATTATTTTTATTAACAGTTAATTTTTTATATTCTTCACAAGCAACTGGTGCAGCTACGTTCACTTCCTGGTTGCGAGTACTTCTACAAGTACCAAGTACTAAAATTATTATTTAAGTATTTCAAGAACGTTCGTTATTGATAACTCTAGTTATTTGTTCTTAACAACATAACGGCAATAAAGAACTAACAGGCGTAGTACCTCTATAATAATAATAATAAATTCTTTATTTCAGATATACATCCAACCATAAAATAAAAATAAAATACTATTAACTAAAAAATAAGAGAAGCATGTAATGCTTATATTGTCATCTTTCTTAATTCTTATTTGCGTTCTGGTGAACACCAAGCCAGTATCTGAAAATAAGTCTGGACATATCCTCATCAACGGCCACCAATATTTCATTTTTAGAGCTCCGCACTCGCTCCCAGAACGAGGCAATACGGGTCCTCAAGTCGGGCACACCCGCCTCGGCGAACATGCTCGACGCACTACAGTATCTAGGCAGTTTCATAAGGATGCGATATGCATCATTATATTGCACTTTTGTCGTACTGTATGAGGCTCTCTTAAATTTCACCCAGAGCTGGCAGGTATAGAAACATTGGCAGAACTCCCTGAATAATGTTATTTTGACGCTCTTGGTGCACTTAGACTCATAATAGCATCCGTCCCTTCAAAATGCCTACTTAAATTAATTTATCACGTAAACAATTTATAAATTTAATTTGTACAGAGATTCCGAGGCACAATTACCTGGGACGGCTACAGAAATGCAGATAAGATTGGTACAAAAGGCTTCGGACCCAGCTCACGACAATCGCTTGCTACCCGGACGCTACAGGCACTCATACCGGGGACTGTTACACCGTTACTGGACAGTATTTTAATTCTTTTACAGTTGTCTCTCGTTTAACACTCATGTGTTTGTTTCAGCGAAACAGTATGGTTAATGGTGTCCCTTTGGTACGCAATAGTAATCATAACCTTCAAATTTTCATTTCATGTTATATTTACATGTTACATTTAATGTTATATGTTATAAGAATATGTACGATAACAGTTCTATGAGAATACGAACTCACCCAGTTCCCTTAGTGGTAACAACAGATGTTATCCGGTAACTGATTTACCATGTCTTCTAAGTGGTTACACGCGATGTGACCCGAAGACATACATATTTCCTCTTCTGATGTGTTGATACGTGATATCACCCCGAGAGGAAACGAATAACCCGTACCAAGGCTTTTGTGTTTCTTTGTTTATAGATCAAGAGAATGTACTTGATTCTCCATGGGATGTTGATCCCATGGAGAATCCCATGAAATCAGGAGGAGCACTCACAACCTAAGTCAACGGTTATAGTACCAATAGCGAATCAGGAGCAGTCATTACTTGCCGCAGTACCAACTACTTTAGGTGGGTACTCCACCAGGCGTGTGTACGCGGTAATCACCTCGAGTCGAGGTAGAGCTGTCAGTTCGATCTCGTGTTTCAACAATTTTTTCTACCTCCTCAATAGGCTTGTGTCCACTAATAACAAATGGCTTGGTTTATAGTTGCTAATTATAAATGAAGACACGAAGGTGAGAAAAAACCAGTCTATTTCTCAAAAAAGTTAAAGATTATTAATATTTTTAGAAAATGAATTCGAAAAAAATAGGCATTAGGTCACGTGACAACGAACACGAAGAACGCGGCGCATGAAAGTGTGACGTCACGCCTCGCAAAACATCATTGTTGTTGTTGACGTTTTCATATCACAGAGCAGGTTATTTCGCGAGCTGTGACGTCATTCAAGACGCCATGACACTATTCAGCGTTTTCGAAATCTAAATGGCTTTTTTAAAATACAAAATACGTAATGTAAATATTGATTTTTCTTTAAAATATAGTTTTTTTGGGATAAAATAGATATTAAAGTATATAATTAGCCAAGTTTTCAAATTTAGTCAACTAGCCTATTCTTCTGTTGATCGGTCCCGTGTCCTTTTATGCTTGCCCATTATTGGGAAACAAGGCACTAGAACCCTGAAAACTCACAAACTTCACTGTTTTACTAATATTCACTGTGGGTGATGCAACACGAAAAAAACGAAATGACATTATGGCTGGAGGGATGTTCGGATGCGTAAGCGTGTCTCAGATACACGTATTTTATTTTTTATTTTTATTGAATCTAAACATTGTGATGATGCAGTACGTGGAAAAACGGACTACACAGTGATTAAATATCTTCGGATGTAACATAGAAGTATAATTATGGTTGAATTTCACTGCCGTTAGTTCAATTAACCACTAATTTTACATAAAAACAAATAAGGAGTAAACATACATAAAATAATAAGAATTCGATAAACTATAGTAAACTTAACAATCATCCGGAATTTGAAGAAAAAAAAAGACGAGGTAAGCTGGAATTGTTAAATAAAAGAGGCAATGACGAATCAACTAGTCTTTGAGATACTATTACTTACTCGATTATCATTTATAAATGGCTGTTTTTTCAAAACACCAAAAATATATTCGGTGTGATTGTGTCCATTGCGTGGATACTATAAAAGTGGTCGCAGTCTCGATTACGTGGGACGCGGTGATGACGTCATTATAGCGGTTGAAAACAGCAATGGGCAATTTACCTTTTGTATTTACGTACACATTACAAATTCGAGTGCGATACTCATCCTTTAGAACCAACCGTAGAGTTTGTTCTTTATTTTTTGCAGGAAATGCCTTTAACGGGTCACGTGGCATATACTAAATCACGCATAGTTTTCATTTAAAAAGAATGATTAGATTAGATGATAAGATTTTTGGTGATGTGCTGAGCAATCACTTCGTCTCGAAGTACCGCTTGTTGTGTAGGTCAACATTCAAAATCCAAACTCGTGTTGCCACCGAACGATCGATCCTATAGTATAATAAAAAAAATAGCTATATATATGTCATTAAATGGACTTAGTTGCTACATAGTACATTCAACGACCTGCTTTGCCTAGTGACTTCACAATCTAGAAGATCGCAGGTCAAAATCAAGTTAATAAATTTTCTATGACCCGTAGCTGCCATATAATATTTTTTTTAAATCTCTATTGTAATATTAGAAAGGCGAAAGTGAGCATGTTTGTTTGTCCTTCCGTCCCGAGGGTCAGGATGACTTGATTTTTGTACAGTTGTAACGTTGAAGGGTTGACAAAATACATAAGCTAATTTTTATCCCAAATGAGCATGTAGTTTCCGTGGGATACTTTCCGAAGTCCTCGCGTACGTAAATACAAATAAACATTCTTTTACATTTATTATATTAGTATGAATGGGCTTGCTCATAAAAACACCTGCATTTCTTTATTCACACACACATTTTACATTTAAGTGTTTCTCGCACAAACTATTCAGTTTAGAAAAAAATGATATTAGAAACCTCAATATCATTTTTAAAGACCTACCCATAGATACCCCACACGTATGCGTTTGATGAAAAAAATATTTTTGAGTTTCAGTTCTAAGTATGGGGAAAAAATTAAAAATTTTTATTGTTTTTTCTTCTTCTATTTTTATGTGAAAATCTTAACGCGGTTCACAGAATACATCTACTTACCAAATTTCAACAGTATAGTTCTTATAGTTTCGGAGAAAAGTGGCTGTGTCATACGGACGGACAGACAGACAACGAATCCATAAGGATTCCGTTTTTTGCTATTTGGCTACGGAACTCTAAAAACACATGTTTGTTTAGGTCACACAATTAAACCTTATGAAGTGTTTATTACAAAATTCAACAATTTTTCCATGAGCCAAGCCGACCTAATTTTCCATCTTGTAAATGAAATAAAGAGAAAGTAAAAAAATGAATAGCAGGTATAAAAAGTCCATAAAAGCATTGTTGTCTCCGAGAGAAATGCGTAAAATAGCGTTGGGAAAGAATTAATACCACCATTAAAAGAAGGGATGATGTTATTTACCCATTGAATGGGTTTTTTACGTTGTGCGCGAAATCGACGCGATGGCTTTTTTATTTATACAGTTTGAAGAAGAAATTACTTAGAGAAATTCTTATGTTTTTCAAAGTTATTTTATAAATAAGTAGGTCGCTCCAGACTGCCTGGAAATAATATCCTTTAGTGATTCTCTACAATCTACATTGAATGGATGGAAATTTCAAATAGCCAATTTAAAATGTCTTCTTTTTCTTCACCTTAAAGTTGTAATGTCGAAATAAATCACAAAGGTATTCATTTTAAAAGCATTCCAGAATTTCATAGCCTTACATAATTTTGATATTTAATTTTAAGAAAAAATTAAATGGTATATTTTAAGCTAGGATTTGAATATGGTTTTCCGAAGTATTTATTTGAATTTGACACTTGTTAGAACATAATCATCGTCAGGAAGTATTTGCCTAGTATTTTTCGAAGCAGTATGTATTGGATAAACGGTCCACCCGTGCGCTGACATGCACTCGCCTTAGAACAATAATCGTTATAGTTTTTAGTAACTGCACTTGACAGACATGCAATTTATTACACTTTCACTTTAGACATTTTGCGTTCACGTTCAAAGTGCCATGACATGTATTCTATGTTTAATTGATATTATTTTTACGTGGCAATTCGAATTAGAAGAAAAGCAAAAAGGTCGAAATTTTTTTTTTTAATAGAAGACTAGTAAAAAAGGAAAGGATTAAAATAATGAATCACAAGTTGAATGTTTCTCGCAAGTTATTGCGGGCATTGGCATGTTCCCATAACTAACGCTAAAAGCAAGCAACTGCCGAAATAAACTGAATTTAGATTAAAACCTATTTTGAATCAAATTCATGAACAACACATTGTAAATTAGGTTTCATTTTTGTTATGAGTGTCAATTATTCATGTGTCGCTATGCAGTGAATTAGATCATATAAAGCTGACTGACGAAAGGTGCAGATATGTGTAAATGGTAAATCAAACGTACCAAAATTATAACGATAACCGCTTTGCAACTCGAAATTGAATTCTCAAAACTTGGATGACCGAATTTGTCTTTAGGAAAAGTTTATATTAGTTGATAACTTGAATTAAGCTCCGCCCCGGTTCGTCTTACTAATTTATCATAAAGATGTTCAATTAACATTCATAATAGATCGTTTAATATTCCAAATTGATTTTAGACTTCCATTAAAGACGAATCTAGTTACGGAACCTCTTTATACCATTCTAATGTTGCTTGAGTTGTAATTCGTTAAATATTTACGTAAAAATCTGCACTAGACTGAATGTTATGAAGAATTACCCAATACATTATTTTGTAATAATTAGCGCGTTCAAATAGAACTAGATACCGACTTCAACTGCCCTAAAACATCTGAACATATGGATACATATTTGTTTTTTGTTGATTTTCTTAAAAATTGCTGAATCAATTTCGATAAAATTTATATGCGACCATCTCTGAAGTATGCTCTATTAAACAAAAAGTAATCACCAAAATCTGAGTTATCGCGTATCATACACACAAAAACATACAGCTGAATTCAGAACCTCCTCCTTTTTGAAGTCGGTTGAAAAAATAAAATCGTAGCTTAAAGCTTAAACTGATGAATATTTTTAATGTTTTGTGACATATAATTATGAACTTAATTATAATTCAACTTTAATTGGTATACCAAAGTTTATGGTGAAATGTGACAAACCATCATGTTCATTTACTAAGACCAATCTGTAACACATTTAAGCACAACAACGAACTGGAACTTCATTTAAATATATTTAAAAAGTCGTACTATTCCATTGTATCTTTGCTACTCTTCCAGCCATGCCATTTTATTCAGAAACGTATGTGTTCAGACACGATATAACATGAAAGCATTTCTAGCTGAAAATCAACTGTAGACTTGTTTGATATTGGACGCTATTGGACAGGTGAAGGATTTATGTCGCCAATCACGCCCATATGCGGCCGAGGTACGTCCTCGGCGGGCCGGATAACACACGCTGTTTATTTAAGTTGAAAACTAGCAGCCTTTACCCTACGACCCTTTAAACAACCGAATCAAAACAAAATAGCGACAGATCTGTAAAACCATATAGACTAAGCAAAACAGACCGTGTTCAAAAATAAAATTAATTTTTAAATATGGCGTCATCCAAGAAAGCGATATTGGATAGAAAGATCGGATATCACTAAATGTTGGCGGTGGTAAAAGGCTCAAGTTCAGGAATATTTAATACGAATATTAGGGGCTCTATTTTTGATTCGCTCTACGCGCCGCGAGCGCTCGATTTCTACTGATTTTCGTTCGACTTATGAAATTTGGTATTTTTAAATCGCTCTTCTGCAACGAGTGGTCGGGACCACTCTTTGCGGAGGCGAGCGATAGACTAAACGTCATTGTCAACACTGACATTGCCACTTATTGACAGTAGGAACTGTTCTATGATCTTTGCGTTCCATTTTCCTTGCACGAATTATCGGTTTTATTTTTCTGTGTAAAACGGATAAAATTAAACATGCTAAGATATATTGGCAAAACCTGAGGCGAATTATTCTAAAATACGGTCAAACCTGTTTTCATGCGACTTGTAGTTATAGTCTCCAGTCCTGTGTCCTACGCGGGTTATATAAGAGCTTTATTACTCGTAGCAACAAGGAGTGGTCGAAACGGTCCAGTCAGCGGAACGTGAGTTCGTGCCGCTACGTTCGAGACGAGCGCCCGATATGCTCCCCTTGACTCTTGACACGCCTGTCCTGGTTCGTGAGCATCCTTGCATCGTTACTTTACAAACGAACGACATTATCGTTGATCGGCAGTGTACTTAGCTTGTGAAATATCCTCCTATCACTCCGTCTCTTCCTGTAATCAATATCAAGTGATAAGAACAGAACACTGGCCGCTGAAGTCGACGCTCGCATTTCACGGATTAGTTTGACATGTGTGTAGGAAATTGTATCCCAAATTGGTAAATATTTAATAGTGATGTACTGATGACAATATTTCATTAAATTCAGGCTTAGTAAGTAAAATAATGTCTCTAAAAGGTCCACAAGAACTGCACTGGGTGAACTGTGGCAGTATGTGTGTTGATGCAAGTCGTCCGTGAAATTTTGACGTCAATATTAATTTTTCGTTAGTTTAATCATTTAACTGACATAATTTTTAATTTATTCTTATGTCACCCACGCTTTTACTAAAGGTGTACATTAGAGTCTTAACAGATTAACTTTTAGCCTCTTATCTTATTATCGTAGCCAGAACTTGTATTCTCTTACTTTAGAAACTTGAGATATTTTATTATTTACAAGTTATTTAGTCGTAGATCGACATATAAATTAGTGCCAATACCAAACAGTCAGTCAAGATTGATTACTAATTTTAAACATTAAAATATATTTACAATTAAACAAAGAGCAACAAGTAAGGCAAGGTACTAACTTAAAAAAGATTCTTGCTGACACCAATGATAAAAACCTATATTATAAAATATTCTATCCAAAACTTTGCAAAAAGTCTAAAGTGTCTAAGGCTATCCTTTCAACCGTAAAATCTCATTTGACCGTTCTGAAAACATAAAGCAGTAAACATTCACAACAGCTTTTGCGGCGCTGTTTAACTTACCAACAAAGATTATAGCGTAATATCTTTGTACCGTAAAGCGCTTTAACTGCTTTCTTGTATAGCTGAGGAATTAAGAAATGTTGTTGGTTGACTGTCTTTAAAAGTAAAAATCATAAAATGTGAGTTTATATTCTTCGGGAGCTTTTAACTCCAAAAGGTTATACTTTTAAGTTGTTATAAAAAGTAATCTTGGTTGCTGCTGCGGACAATTTTTATTTTAAAATTTGCGTTTGTTTAAATTTATATAATCAACACCTACCTTGATGAAATAATTATGACTGGAGTCACCTTTCTCATTGGGTTATTTAAAACAAATACTGTAATATAATTGCAGTTTAATGTGAGACAAACAAACAAGCACTAGATATATTCTAAGTGATAATTAACGCGTTCAAAAAGAACTACGAACCAACTTCAAGTGCCCTAAACGTCTACACCATTCATCACCTAAAATGTTCACCCTTAGAGGTAGAATTAATAGTTACATATTGGGTTTTAGTTGATTGTCTTAAAATGCAATGAATGAATTTCGATAAAATTTATATGGTGTCATTTCTGAAGTATTTTCTACTAAACAAAAAAAGAATCATCAAAATGGCGTAATTATCCCGCCAACCACCAACTAGATGGACCTAGTAAAAGCTGCCTTGAAAGAGGGAGTGAGAAGAATTCAAGCAGGTAGGACACAGCAGGTCATTGTGACGTACAGTGCAGGAGTCCTATGTTTTGTATTTGACGTTTCTTTGCTGTTGATGTTCTTGCAAAATTGTACATTTATAATGTCTATTACGTTCTAGTTCTCAAACACTTTTACTGTCAAAATTACAATGGGCAACTTTTCCCCCAAAAATAATAGTTTTTTTGTCTAAGAACACGTCATATGTGGGATATGATAGACTGCGGCCTCCACACTAGGCTGAGCCGGTATTGTGGAGACCAGATACCATTTACATATTAAGAAATTAAAATTAGGTTACATTAAAAACAATGAACAATTACATTTCACCATAAAAACCATTGGAAAAAGTATATTTAATTTAGTAAAAATAATAGGAATATGGTTTTGACAAGCCAACATATCAGTTTCATGTATAATCAATTTTATCTGACACCCTCATAGCGAGATGAATAAATTGTTTCTTGACTACCATCATCCATTCTCTTTCAGATGCACTAAGCCACAAGAATTTTGATGAGCGCTATGTGGAAGCAGGTGAAGTCCTCAAGATGAAATAGGGACACCAGAAGGAATCTGCGATAATAAAATAAGGCAATGAAATCTTTACAACCCTAAGGTATTCCCTCTTTTACGACTCCCATAGCCGTCGAGCAGACAAATTGGGGATTTATGGTTTATTTAGAGGACAGTCTGTTTTTACCTATTAGGATCTATGTTTTTTCCTCTAACATTAGCAGTGTTGAGCTACGCACGGTTTAGAATTTTCTTTTCGTCAGAAAATCATAGTGTTATGAGCTAGATTTGGGATTGAAGGAAACTCGTGTACAAAGTTCCTTAGTTTATTGATAACTCAGGTTCACAAACCAATCTTCAAAATCACGTTAATTTAAATCAGGAATATTTGATGTTTTAATATAAAGTAATATACCTTGCCACTGAAAGGATTTTTCGGTTAATTTCCACGCGAGAAAATCGCGGTTCTAATCATCGTCATCAGCCAGGTTACTTCCACTGCTGGACATAGGCCTCCTTCATCGGTTGATTTATACTAGTTAAAATTTTGTTTAACTACGATACGAGTAGCTTAGAACCTCTGAAAATTTAGATTAAAAAATATCGTATTGAAATTCGTTTTCGTTTCTAGTTAATGTTTTTAAATTACATTCCTTTTAATAATACAGTCTGTTGGTTTAAACATTATTAAGTTTATCTTTAAATTAAAAGAAAGAGAGAGTTTCATGATTAGTCAATAATAGTAAGAAAGGGTTATTATTTATTCTGCGATTATATCCAATCTCCTGTATCATCACTTTCTACAATTTTTAGATCGCCTGTTTTGTTTTCAGGAGTATTTACTTGAGTTAATTGAGTTATTGTTTGAGTTGTAGAACTGAGACCGGGTCCATGGATTGGTAATGTAGGTTGAGGGAAATAATCTCTTCCAGTTCTTTTTACAGTCTCTGACGTTAAAATTCTTAGTGTCTCATTAACTTTTGCTAAAGTCAAAGACATTTCTTGTGCATGCATAGGCCCTGATCCAGTTGATTGCATCTGTTTCTCTGGTGCTAGTGTTTCTTTAACTGTCTTTTCAATTATCCCCTTTATTTCAGTTTTAAGATCATAGATATTGTAAAAGTCAATGGCTGTATCAGCTTTGTCTATAAGAAGACCTTGTTCGGAATATTGGTTATTCATGAATCTGATAACAGTTTGGTTTAATGATCTCCAGGCTTGATCTGGATCTTTCTTCTTAAGATTGTTCCATTTCCTTGGAAAGGCATTTGGGTTGGTTTCATAAAGACTGTTTAAGTATTTGGGTCTTAATGTATTTATAAAAAGATTGATTGGACACCAAGAGTTGGGCAAATTGGGAAATTTCTTGAAGTATTCCGTTTCTTCAGGTTCATAATCTTCATGTTTAGTGTAATCATCCTCATCTGATTTAGGTTGAGTCTCTCCTAAGTCTTCATGCTCAGTGTGTAACATCAAATCGTGGTGCTCTTTTATTGAAGGAGAGTTCTTTGTTTTGGTTTCTCAGGAGACTTGTGGCCTTTATTAGTATATGTTCCTTTACTAACTGCAACTGTATTTACCTCCTTTAACTCAGAAAAAATATATCCTGAACTCGCTCCACATGGTGATGTCAATTCCGATAATTTTTCTAAGATGCTTCCACGGACGAATTCTTTAATATCATCACCTTTGGGATTCTTTAAAAGCTTTTGTGGAAATTTTAAATTCTATTTTATTTATTATTTCTCTCAAGAACTTATCAAATTATCGTTAGCTTATATCCTCGTATGTCCCCACTGCCAGGCCAACTACAGAAAATGCATGGGCCATATTCCTCTAGTTTGGCCCAGTGCTGATTGGTAGACTTCACACACACCTTTGAATTTGTTCTTAGGAGTGTGTGCTTAGATATTGCTTTTTAATTGCGCGCAGGCGTTTTTTGTAGTAATGTTTTGAGCGTATAAAAGTTAGTAGTACATTACATTAATGATATGTGGAAAGGATTTTTGAAAGGTAACCCGGTGTGAATCGGCTTGTATGGACCCTTCGCCACTGGTGTGTAGGTTTCTTCACTGTATTTTCCTTCACCGAAAGGTAAATGATTTTTATCATTTGTAGATAAACTTCAAATACTAAATTGGAACTCATTGTTACGAGCCAGGATCTAACTCAGACCTCGATTTTTAAGGACGCTACCATGGCTTGCCAAAATATAAATTAGTTAATGATTTTACATTTGACATCAAATAAAAGCATTAACCATAAAAGAAATAAAAATCATGTAATTCGATTGCATATCCCGGAATCATTGGATCAAAATCCTTAATTTCCAACCAAACGACTGCAAGGGCGCGCTGTTCCGTTTTAAATTTAATTAAAACCACAAATTGAATTGGTTTCATTTGAGATGAAATGGTTCGCCTTTCTCTCGGAATTGATGGGCCCGCGAGCACTTTGCACTCATTAAAAATGATCCAGCCCTCCTAATGTAACTTCGAAGCGAGTTCCGATGAAGCGAAAAGTGAAGATACTGTATCTGATTGAATAGAATAATGAATGAAAGAATGAATGAATGACTTTACAATGTCTAACCCGAACGGTTGCACTGTTATTAGCCCTTTCTTTTGCTGAGAGTTGTATCTTACTAACGAACTTATCGAATTTTTACTATTCCAAAATTCTATGATGATGACATCCTACTAACATGGCATATTGTGATATCTTGAATACACACATTACATCAACTGCCTATATACGTCCCCACTGCACGGGCTCAGGCCTACTCTCCTACAGAGAGTGTATGGGACATAGTCCACCACGCGGGACTAGTGCGGATTGGTATACTTCATACACCTTTGAATTTCTTCTCAGGAGTGTGCAGGTTTCCTCACAATGTTTTAATAACAATAATGTTATTCAAAAGGCACAAAAAATATACAACAATTCAAATAAGATACAAAAAATATTAGAAAAGCCAATGGTTTTTTATCATTCGTACATAAATTCCAAATAAAAATTGGAACTCATTGGTACGAGCCAGGATCGAACCCGACCTCGATTGTTCAAGGACTGACCCTCTACCCAACTGAGCTACGGCTTTAATACACTTGACTATGAAATTCCAATTGCACGAACTCTCCGAACGAGAACGCAAATATTGTTTGAACGGTAGATAAATATTGTAAGGACAGCAGCAGTCAGGTTTTATTCCCAGTGGGGATGCCGTATCGATACTCGGTTTGTTTGCTGGTAGGCCATTTATATGTCCGCCTGTCTAGATACCAACATGCTCCCTGAGTCTGCCGACATGTTATGTTCCAGTGAAAGGCAGCAGAGCCAGCGCCATCAAATGAAGGCCATCTTACATAAAAAGCCATGTAAGCTGGTCAAACCTTGGAGTAGAGTAGACCAAATGAAAGTCACAAGTAAACTGAAGGCAACAATTTGGAACCAGCAATTTTCGTCCCAGATAAAACGAAGTCAAAGACAACTTGGTAACTTTATATTGCCACTGTACGCCTTCGATAAGCCCCCGTCCGGTCCTTGGTCAACGGGCGTGACTTTCCTAATTTGATTTTTATTCCTGAGCCCGTGACGCCAATTTTCGTCGTACTTGAGTTTTAAGAAACAATTTCGCTGGCTCAACCTCTGCAAAGAGAATCGAGTTACATTATCAAAAGATTTGATCTTCCGCCTTGTTGTTCTTAGGACTTTGTTGTTGTTTGGAGTGCTATATTTTGTGGAGATCTTTTCGTCACTTCAATAAAACACGAACTGTTTTCTTTGTGTCACATTAAGGAAGATTGAGCAAATAGGCAGAGGAAACTTATGAAGAAGAAGAACAAATAGGCGGAGTCAATGTACGCTTAACTTACATGGTTATTATTAGTTTTTCTCAGTTAGACTTTAAACAGTATGTTTCTGCTGTAAGCTGACACCACAGCAGGTTGTTTTATAACACGCTGATAACGAACATGTAATACTAACTTTTTCACGGGACTTCATCCACGTGTACTTGCACAATTTTTCCACTCCACATTCCACTTGTTCGATTGGCACAAAAAGTTTCCTATGTCATTTTCCAGCCCTTCATATATCCATATTATATAAATCAAGTCATTCTAACTCAACGTTATGACGCTCAGAAATGGAATACGCAAACTTACTTTCATATTTATAATATTGATTTCATTTAGCATTAGCATATAAGAGTGGTCTTTAAAAACACATTAACCAAACTTCGCATGTAAAAGGAAAGGAGCCTAGGGAGTTGGTCCGTACGACGTTATCTATCACTTATCACTGGCTCGGCAATGGCCACGGGTTCTATACTACTCAATGTACACTCGCCCACGGCTCTCGTCAACTGTCACTCACTCAACCTGACTAGCATACCAACCAATAGACACACGAGACAGTGTTTGTATGCTGTACCGCATCAACATCAACAGCCTATATACGTCCCCACTGCAGGGACTCAGGCCTACCCTCCTACAGAGAGTGTATGGGCCATAGTCCACCACGCGGGCCCAGTGCGGTTTGGTAGACTTCACATGCCTGTTTAAGACATGCAGGTTTCCTCACGATGTTTTCCTTCATAGTTATCGGATAATTTACTTGAATTGAAAAACAACTCATAGGTACACGGCTGGATTCGAACCCGGTACCCTCAGATTGAGAGTTCCGCGCCTTATCCACTGCGCCACCGACACTTCGACACATTCGACTCTTACAGCGATATGCATGCAATTTACATAAGGTTGCTTTCTTGGAGATACAAATGTAAAAACATTTTGTCTCACCAGTGAAGTTCATTTTGCCAATTATGACCAAAGAAAGGTACTTCGATGAACATATATTTTTTTAGTAAACAAACAAGCTTATATTCGATAGATTCATACCAAGGCAAGCGCCAGCCCACATACAAGTATAAACCTTTATTTTCATCTCATCAATTCATTTAATCATGCAATTTTTCCGTCGCTATTAAAACATTATTTGCGCTTAATCTCTGACGGATGCTATTAGCAAGGCAATACATATTTTTGTCGATTTAAAAAGAGACTTCGCGCTCGCGGTTTCCCCTGTTTGCAAATTTTATGTAAATGTAGCGAAAACGCTTCACTCTCCAGGAGACTTAATAAAAATCCTATTTTTCTTATCTGTTTTTCAATTATTTTTAAGTCGGCTTGCGAAGTTTTTCCGAGAAATTTTATATTAGGTTCAGGAGCTTAGGTACTATTTGTGGGGTCAGCAGAATACTACTTCTGAATTATTGGGGTCGAAAATGCCACACTTTTCGCTCCTTTTGCGTATAACTTGCTAAATTGTCTTTTGTGTTGTTTTTATAGGAATCACGTATACATTTTATTATCCCCTTTGTTGGATGAAAGTAAGCATAACCAATTTGTTTCTTCTTTATTTTTATACGCTTCTTTGGATCCTTATGTTTGTTCTAAGATTGTTTTATACCATTATCATATTTTCTTCAAATCGTTGTTAGACTGCCGGCAGAAAGTGATACCTATGTCGTATTGTTGTTAAATTTCAAATAACCATACAAATAAATCGCTACCAGGCCGTCCTCCTACTAGATGGGCCAACGACCTGGTTAAAGTCGCAGGGAGTCGCTGGATGCAGGTGGCTCGGGACCGGTCGATGTAACGTATCATGCAATGAGGCCTGTCCAGCAGTGGACGTTTCCCTGCTGCTGATGATGATAAAAATAAATCACAACGCTGAAATAATAAAGAAGGGTTCAGTGTTATGTGCTTTTTATTTCTTCATTATCCTCAACAGCCTATACATGTCCCCACAGGGGCTCAGGCAGGCCTGCAGAGAGTAATGGAGACAGTATGGGACATAGTCCACCGCACGGGACCAGTGCGAATTGGTAGACACACATTGAATTTCTTCCCAGATGTGCAGGTTTCCTCGCGATGTTTTCCTTACCGAAAAGCCAATGGTAATGATTTTTATCGTTTGTACATAAATTCAAGATAACAAATTGAAACTCATTGGTCGAACCCAGACATATTGTTCAAGTACTGACGCTCTACCCAACTGAGCTACAATATCTCTTTATTTGTACATATTTTATTGGTAGCAGGAACACTGCTGTCAGCTTACCGCATTTCGAAATAACGTCTAAATACAGTCACACCTCACGATAAGTGTCCCATCACTTTTCGGCGAATGTAATACGAAAGTATCAAGACTCTTCGCTTGGAACCGAAGTCTGATCGAAGGATCCGAAATTGATTAAACTTTTTCAATCATAACTGTCAGATGAATCCCTGAATGAAACAACACGGAGTATGAGCCGCTGATGAAATCGAATATCATTCCATTTAACTTTTTGTTTTTGTTTTCTGCTCCGTTTGAGTTTGTGATTTAATAAACGTCTTGGAGATCTACCCCCTGCAGGAATGGAATATTTTTGTTTGAATGATATATGATGTATATAATTTAAAGTTAAAAAACTGCTGAAATTATTTGCTTGCTTTATCAACCTAACAGAAATTGACCATGCACTTCACAATCAGATAAAACATTTGTGGTGATGATTCAGTTGAATAAGTTATGGCCTCTTAACTATACCCTATAACACAGGAATATTACAAAATACCACCTGAATCAACATCAACAGCCTATACGTCCCTACTGCAGGGGCTCAGGCCTGCTCTCCTACAGAAAGTGTATGGGACATAGTCCACCACGCAGGCCCAGTGTGGATCGGCGGACTTCACATGCCTGTTCAAGACATGCAGGTTTCCTCACGATGTTTTCCTTCACCGTTAAGCAATCGGATAATGTACTTGAATTGAAAAACAACTCATAGGTACACGGCTGGATTATTATTATCCACTGCGTCACCGTCGCTCAATTTTTATTTGTTTGTAACGAATTACTTCAAACTATTGGAATTATTTCTAAAATTATTTAAACATTGGAATGCTGCATTATCCCTGAGTAACAAAGATTATATTTCAAGCTCTACTACCCGTGCGAAGCCGGGGTAGGTCGCTAGTAAATAATATAAGTAAAAAACGTTCAAAAAGAACTGGAAACCGACTTCAATTGTCCTAAACGTCTACTTTTATTAAGACAAATTTAAGATTTATATCGTTTTCTCAATGATGCCGTTGTCAGAACTGGACCAAATTGAAATGGAACCAAACGGGAAGCACCAGCTTACAAAACAAGAATCATCCAAATCTGTCCACCCAGTCAAAAGTTATGAAGTAACAAACAGACAAAACCATTCCCGTCGAATTAAGAACCTCCTTCTTTTTGAAGTAAGTTAAAACGCCCTTAGATCAAATTAATCATACAATGTTCATTTCTAAATGTTTAAATTTTGGCGCCTGTAGTCGCACATAAATTCGTCATACTGGAAGTCAACTGGAAGTCATACAGGACTGCTGGAAGAAATTTCTTTTAGAAATAAGCTGTTCCTTTTGTATATTTTTTTTCTGTTTTTGTGTTATGTAAATATTTTCCGTGTACAATAAACTGTTTCAATAAATAAATAAAATAAAATAAATTAGTCATACGTTCAAAAGTTATACATAGTCAAAATTACTAAAAAAATATCAGGTAGGTACTTAGTAAACATAACCTATATATTTGATACGAGAATTCGATAACAGGTCCGATTACATTAACTCCCATTTTAAATATTTGCTCGCCTGAGCAAATATGTAGTTAGGTGTATATTAATTTACAATTTACTCGCTTTAGATAAAAATCTCTCGTCCCAAACAAACAGAATCAGAATATTAGTACCCCGATATACAATGTGTAATCGAGACTTTTTTCTCGTTTCATTTTTCTGACAATATTTATTTATTAACCTTAAGGCGATCCCACCTCTATCAAAATTTCATACTAAATTTATGTTGCCATAATCTTTTAAAATATAATAGCTGGATTTGTGTAGTAACTATTAAGAATAGTACATCAGATTGTGATGTCGCGAAATGAGTATCATTAACATACAATTTCACAGTGAATCAAAATTTTCATTTTGAACACTTTTTTTTCTATTATTGTTCAAAGCGTCATCTATGAACCATTTGCTGCGTAACGGCTATTGTAGCTAACTATAAAGATCTAAATTAATGATATTTATTTCACGACACTATAATTTCATCTCCTATTTTAGGTAATTACTTATCAAAGCCAGCTGTTCTATTTTAAAAGATTATGGCAACAGAAATTTAGTATGACAGTATGATGTATGGATGTCAAACTAGTAAAAAACGACAAAGTGCGAGTCAGACTCGCGCACCGAGGGTTCCCGAAACTGAAAGTCGCTTCAGAGGGAAGATAGCGACCAACACCACCAGAGCGGCACCAACGTGCCATAGTAAATAAGTGTGCAGAATATTATTGTAGTGTGTAGTAGTTTATTTTAATGTATTGTATTGTATACATACGTTTGGGTCATTGTTACCTGAAATAAATTAATAATAATAATATATAGGTAAAATGCCTGGCAAAAATCAATTGGTAAAAAAAAATGTTGGCGCTAAGAATAAACCGACAGGCGCTAGAACAGTGAGTAATCATCAAATTTTAATGAGATATTATTAAAAATTATAATTTTCAGATTTATTCTTATACTTTGCTGTAAGACCTTGTCCCTTTCCAAATTTTATGATTCTATTTCAATGAGTTTCTATTCCTTTCTACGTCGGAAAATGTGGTTTAAACAGCCGTATCTTATTAATGCGTTGACTTAAAAACTTGAATTGTTCGCAACTCCAAGGGACTACAGAATAACGTGGTCGATATTAATTTGAACTTGATATCTCCAAGAGTTTCTGAGAAATGTGGTCTTGAGAACAAAGTGCTTCTATAAGGGTTCCGTACCCAAAGTGTAAAAACGGGACCCTATTACTAAGACTCCGCTAACCGTCCGTTTGTCACCAGTCTGTATCTCATGATCCGTGATAGTTTCACAGATGATGTATTTCTCTAACTCTCTAAAAACAAATACTAATAAACCAAATAAGAAAAATATTTAAGAGGGCTTCCCATACAACAAACGTGATTTTTTTTGCTTGTTTTTGATTATTGATAACGGCAACAGGCAGACGCTTGAAATATCAACAGAGTATTCAGTTGTATATTCACTTTAAAAATAAATAAAATAAAACAAACATATAAGGCTTTTATAAAACATACTTTTTGCCGTTTTTATAGATAATGGCACGTAACCTTTCGTGCGTGAGTGACTCTCACTTGGCCGATTTTCCCTTTTGAGGTGTGGTAACCGTAAACGGATGTTAACTTTGTGGAGACATCTGTTTCGAGCCATGTACACCTCTGATAAAATAAAATTAAGTTAGTGCAGCTTAGACCATCTGGAAAACAGGGATGTATTTAGTTTGGCAATTCTATCTTTGTAACATTTATGCTCAGAATCCTTCATTGCAAACCTTTTGTTTCGTTGCTTAGTTTTCTGTTGTATTCTTTGTCGTCCAATAAAGCATTTGACAAATTTGCCCTTAAAAAATCGTCAACTACTAAATTAAGTAACTCTTTCTTTATATACTTACTTGATAAATTAAATAATCAATTAATTACTCTGCAATCAATTGGACTTTAATGATATTGAAGATATCAATATTTACATTTTAATAGTATTGAATTCGATTCCTATATAATCCCCTCTAATGAAATATCAAGAAATAATTTTCAATTATTAGATGTAGATAATCGAATTGTATTACCTATAAATAATCAAATTCGTATTATCAAGTGTAACATTGGTTTTATAACACATTGATTACCTATGACACTAATGGAGTTGTATTATGAAGTTTCCAGTTTGTAATCGAATCAAAATACATAGATTGACAGGCATACACAGACATAGATGTTTTATTTAAATAGCACAAAGAACTTGTCAACAACTTTCGTACGTCGTTGCTAATAGTTAGTTATGTTTGTACGGACTACGCAGGGGTAGTTGAAACGCAGCATCAGCATCCCTGGGTGGTCTGCTGACTGGGATATTGCGTGGGAGAGAGCATAGGAGCACGGTGAAGAGACGGGATGCCCTAGTCAGATTGTTCTGAGCATCCAACTCTGCTGGACGTCTCACCTTAGTTATAAAGTTAAATGTAACCATAGTATTAGTTTTGTGAAATAAATTGCTTTTTAAAAAAGTAATACCCGACGTTCCCAATTTGACTAGTTTGTAATAGTTGTTTGTGATGATCTGAACTTAAATAAATAAATGATTGTATTTTGGCGATGCGACACTTATAAATCAGCATTTTTAGTAATTGTAGTTTAAGCAACAATAATACGTACTCTTACCCACAGAATTAATGTACGGAAATTCACCTCTTTATACCTCACCTCTCCCCGCAAGAAAGTGACCCGCTCAAGGTTCGGTACTCGTAATATAATGCACGTGTACTTACACACACATGCGCGTGTCATCAACAGCCTATATATTATGTACCCACTGCAGAGGCTCAGGCTTACTGTCCTAAAGAGAGCGTATGGGCCATAGTCCACCACACGGGCCCAGTGCGGATTGGTAGACTTCACACACACCTTTGAATTTCTTCTCAGGAGTGGGCAGGTTTCCTCACAATGTTTTCTTTCACCGAAAAGCACATGGAATTTATATACAAATTGGAACTCATTTGTACGAGCCAGGATCGAACCCACACCGCATGCGCGTGTATACAAACGTAACCTCTTCAATGTATGGGAATAGGAACTGATACTTGGTTCTCTAAGAACCGATACCACGACATTTGTTTGAAGTGTCCTGCATGTGCCTTACCGTCCCTTCAATGAGACAGATTGGGCTCATAACAGTCTCAAAGGTTGTGACGTAAATTTGTGTTTAGAAATCACACTTTCCTTTTTGATAACTGGCTTTAAACTGGTGGCAAGCAGACCTAATTACGTCCCTGTTCGCGACTGTGCTCAGGTGTGTGGTTCTTAACGTTTATTAAGACAAAGCTTCACTTTGGCGGCCCCATTAGCCGTGCTGCAGCTTTCAGCGAATTTAGAAATTTCCACTTCGTACGAGGAGGTTAAAGACAGCAGGAGATTTGCTTTGAGATGTCAGATCGCTAAAACTGTTTTGACATGAAGGGATACCTTAATTGTTAATTAGGTATACTTTTAACAATGCAGACGGTACTATACATTTGCAGAGTTGATGGCAAATTAACCTATTAAATAAAAATAATAATGAACGCGTTCAAAAAGAACTAGAAACCGAATTTAACTGCCCTGAAAGTCTACAGCATTCATCCCCTAAAATTTTCAGTGTTCACCCTTAAAGGTAGAATTACTACCTCTAAGGGAGAACATTTTAGAGGATGAATGTTGTAGACTTTTTGGGCAGGTGGTGTCGGTTTCTAGTTCGTTTTGAACGCGAAATTTATTTACTAGGATTACGATCATAACCTAAATTGATAGTCATTATTTATGAATGAAAATATCCTTGCTAATACATCATTTTTGTATACATTGCACAAGTTTCAGAATGCAATACTTCTCACCAACATCTGACGACCTTTTTCCGTGTGAGACATGACCGCAAACCACAAAGGATCGCCCCTAAGCCCCCCCGACCTAAATGGCCCTTAATTACACTCGGTAAAGTGAAAACTTGCCACTTACCCCACTGTTATGGTAAGGGAGAGGGCGCCAGTTTTGTTGTGTTTTGTAAGGAGTTGCAATGTGGTTGCAAACGTTAAGAAACGACTAAGCAAGTCTAACATTTCTATACTGTTGTCCCTTGGCAATGTATTTCTGTGTGCATTTGGATTTTAAGATTATAGGTGAGTTTTGTGTGGGGGACATTATTGCTAAGCATCGGCTGGCCGGAAAGGCAGCAATATTGTAAATTGAGCCAACGACTGTTTCTCAGCTGGAATGAATCTGTATCATGAGAAACAGTGCTCCTCCGTACGTGCCCCTAAAGTACAACAATTCTGAGACAATGTTATATTTATATGGGTGTGCGTGTGTAGAGGGAGAGGAGGTGGGAGGGGGGCTGTGTGTGTGAGAGGTGTGCATGTATTTCCAAATCCACTCGCTCGGTCGATCAATTTGACCACAACCTGATGTTAAGCGACGCTGTGGTCTAGCATGGTTCACGGATGTCTAGAACTAGGTTGTTCACTCTGGCCTTGAATAGCACTGTACTCACTTCGTGCGAAATGCTGGAATCTCAACTAAGGGGTTCTTCTAGTTGGAATGGTTAGGTCATGTATTACGTTCGCACACTCTCAGAAATGAAGTCTGTAGAAGAACAAAAGGCTGGTTGGCTTTTACACAGCTATGATTTGTAAATTTACTAAATCTATGAGCCTTTTATAATTTTGTTGATCTAATTTCGTCGATGTACGTTAGCTCTTTAGTCAATGGTTATGAAAATGAATTTTGATAAACACTTTTCTAGGTTGAAAAGCAATATCGAATAGAAAATTTAAATTTATAAAATACAATCATGAAACTGCGACGCAACCGCTAAATAATAAAGAAGCCAAAATTAGTATCTGTCAGTAAATCAAATAATAATAACAATAATAATAATAAATGTATTTATTTCATTAGGCATACAAAAAGAAGTTGTCACAGAGCTAAACTTTACCAATTAAGTGACTTATACACGTAAAAAATATTTAATTATATTTAGTACTGGCTGCTTTGTAGTCAACATTTTTTGTACCATGCCTCTCAAAACTAGGATACCTTGTGTTTTGAGAGACAGTGGTTCAACAATGTGCAATAAAATTAAGTCTAGCTACACTAATATTTTTTGATGTGAAACATCTATAGCCGCACGTAAAACAAATTTCTGGCGTGGCGACGCATGCCGTGGCGACGCGTCGCCACGCTATATGATGGTGTATATATACAGAACGAATGAAGTTGTATAAATTGTTTTTATATTTAATGAAAATAAATGTTTATTAAATAAACAGTCATCATTTTCTGGAAAAAATCGTAATATTTTATTTTATCATTATGCCATATTTAGTTTATATCGCAATCTGTTCTTTTCAATCATATTACTTTTACAAAATAATGTCGATGTTTCACATCTGCCAGGCGTCCCGTGACGGCTCACATTTTTTTAATAAAAAAACACTCTACTGATTGATATTTTTGGATTTGAAACAAACAACTGAATACATCCGATTCTTAGTTTGGTACTAATCTAGACGTGCTCTCTAATCCAGCTGCATTATCCAATTTTATTGAGTGCTTCTGAGAGCATCGCCCGTCTTTATAGCCACAAACTCGTAGATATCTGACATTCCGGTCACTCGAGGTATCAGGTTTACGGTGCCTTCACAGCCTAGTTACACTCTCAGAAATCCAAAGATAATCCCAACATTTTTATAGCCGGTGCCGACGAACTGTCGACGTCCCCATCGTTCCCGTTTATTCCTTTTAAATGTTTTGCTGCTTAACTTATTATCCCGACGTTAATTATACCTTTTCTTCTGGAAATAAACGAGGAAGCGCGTTGAGCGAGCATTAGCATTTTAAATTGGGTTAGAGTAAAATAAAATTTCGCTAAACTTTCACTCAGGACGAAAAAAAGACACAAAACTCAATTTAATTTGAGCTTGTTAATTTTCCTTCGGTGTCTTCAGTTTTGGGATTAATTTGGATGGTTGAGTAATTAAGAAATTGCAGCGTTTCCATCCAAGATTAAGAGGCTATGTTGGTTAGACCACGTGGCCGCGTTCAAGGTTGCATTGTATTGTAGCTGTCCCTATCCGAGCCCTATCCTACCCGAGCGCGTACGGTGAGACAGCATACACTACGCGAAGCCGTTATTTGGATGTTTCGTAGTCCAGGGACCATTTTTATTAATACAGTATACTAATGAAATTTCAGATGTCGGTGGTTTGCCAAATTATTCTAAATTGATTCATACTCTTGTAAATCAGGTTCAAAGTTGGGGCTTTTTACTACCGTAAAATACAATTCTTTGAAGCCCTGTAACTCTGGAAGTATATATTTAAACGAAAATCTGACTCACCACCAACACAGATATTTGTTTCTAGATTGTGTCTTGAAAATTTCATAGATTTTCATAGCTTAATACTCAAAATATGACTGGACTACGTTTGTATGGGCGCTTTGACACCAGCATACCCTCTTAACGCGGAAAAACTCTAGATTGTTTTGAGACGTAAGCGATAAGTAAGGCTGTGAGTCTGGCAGGCGTGAAAAGACAGGCTTTACGCCTGCGTGTCATTGCATGAAAATGGGTATGCAAACAAACCAATTACAATTTATGAGCGGGGTGTACATGAAAGCATGAAAACCGCGGCACAAACGGCTGACACTGCGACACCAGTGATCTTGCAGACGTGAATAAATTAAATAAGAAATCCCTGGTGTGATTTAATTTTGGGGGAGCATCGCGGGTTATGGTGTACGCGCGCCGTGGATAGAAGGGACGCCAGAGCTGTGTTTAATGGATTGAATAGATAAATCAGGAAATAAATTGAATTTTGAAATTTGAATTGAAAAATTTTAGGAAACCCGTATTGGCTATATTAAAATAATTCATAAATAATACAAGTAAATGCGTTCAAAAAGAACTGGAAACCGACTTCAATTGCCCTAAAAGTACACTTTTACTAAGGCAAATTTAAGATTTATATCGTTTTCTCAAGGATGCCGTTGTCAGAACTGGACCAAATTGAAATGGAACCACACGGGAAGCACCACCTTTCAAATAAAAAAAGAATCATCCAAATCTGTTCAACCAGTCAAAAGTTCTGAGGTAACAAACGTATAAAAACATACCCGTCGAATTAATACCTCCTTCTTTTTTGAAGTCGGTTAAAAACTTTAAGGAAAGCCAAATTTATCTGTTTTAAACTAGTATTCGATGAGACCAAAGCCGTGGATTATTGTTTTTTTTATATATATATAATATTATTTTTTATTGCATGCACAGGGTTATAGCTTCAATATTAATGTTATAAATCAAACCGTAGTCCAGTAAATTGCGTACGAAGAGAAACTACTTACAATTTAAGTAAGGAATTACAAGATATTTTAAAACGTTATAAATAAATAAAAGAAAAAAACGTGACGCTATACTAATAAAGAACCCACAGAATTTTGTAAATATTTATTTTCGTGTTGATAACATTATAGTACCTACGCCCTAGATTCTAGATCATATGAAAGGCTCCCTTGAAGCTATCTAAAAACTCCGTTGCCTAATGGCTAAATGTTGGGGAACACTCCTGAGGTCCCGGGTTCGATAACCAGTACTTTGTTATGGTTAGTTGTAGGGCATTTTCGTCCGCCTGGCTAGCTAGCCATGTTATCTAAGTCTACCGCGAAACAGCAGCATTAATAGCACTGTGTTCCGGTATTACAGGCAGCAGAGCCAGCGCCTCATTAGCTTGACGGTAATCGTCACTGACCACCAGGTGAAATGAAGGCCAAGTGCGAGCCCATCATACATTAACATAAAAACATAACATACATACATCCAACTACACCGTGAGGATGGCGCAGCTAAAGTCACGCCACACCCGCCACATCCTTCAAGTCGTTCGTGGTGCGAGTCCCGACCTGCCAGCTGGAGACCTTCATGAGGGCAGACTTCTGGCCGACGGGCGTGGTGTACCGTCGCTTCCGAGGGAAGATAGCGACCAACACCACCAGAGCGGCACCAACGTGACATAGTAAATAAGTGTGTAGAATAATTATTGTAGCGTGTAGTAGTTTATTTTAATGTATTTTATTGTATTATACTTATGGGTCATTGTTACCTGAAATAAATGAATAATAATAAAAAATTAAGAAAACAACGAAGACTTCTTGAACAACTCCCTAAACTCAGACCGAATATGTCTAATCCCACGACGATAATCCTTCCCTTAGCTGTGATGTGTCCGAGAATGGGGCCTTTCAACGGTTTATTGTGTAAGAGTAGTGTTGCCCGCAGCTGCAAGGGACGGCACTTGTTTTAGATGACAGCGATTTGTACTTCACATTTGGAAATTGGGTCATTGTGACTTGTGCATGAGATGACCCAATTATCCGCGGATCGACGTACCGGGGGCTCTATTTTTGATTCGCTCCACGCGCCATGAGCGCTCGATTTCTACTGATTTCGTTTGACTTACGAAATTTGATATTTTTGAATCGCTCTTCTGCAACGAGTGGTCGGGACCACTCTTTACGGAGGCGAGCGATAGACTAAACGTCATCGTCGAACACTGACATTACCACTTATTGACATTGACAGAAGGAACTGTTCTATGAACTTTACGTTCCGTTTTCCTTGCATGAATTACCGGTTTTATTTTTCTGCGTAAAACGGATAAAATTAAACAATTTTAAGTTTTATTGGCAGCACCTGAGGCGAATGATTCAAAAATACGGTCAAACCTGTTTTCATGCAACTTGTTGTCGATCGTGACTTAAGTTGTGTGCGACGAAGCTATGTCACACGAGCGAATCAAAAATAGAGCTCCTGGTTCGTGGTTGCGACTGGTATATGAAGCAAGAGCTGTGATTTAATGCAAAAGTTGAGTAGCATGAGCCTTGTCATGTGACAAAACGAAAGTGCGAGCGAAGCAGAAGAGTTTTTTTAATGTGTAATGAGTTTTCAGCCTTAAGCTAATGTGGCGTTGGTTCCACTGCCTTTCATCATCATCAACAGCCTATATATGTCCCCACTGGAGGGGCTCAGGCCTACTCTCCAACAGAGAGTGTATTGGGCCATAGTCCACCAAGCGCGCCCAGTGCGGATTGGCGGACTTCACATGCCTGTTCAAGACATGCAGGTTTCCTCACGATGTTTTCCTTCACCGTTAAGCAATCGGATAATGTACTTGAATTGAAAAACAACTTATAGGTACACGGCTGGATTCGAACCCGGAACCCTCAGATTGAGAGTCCGCGCCTTATCCACTACGCCACCGACGCTTCCTTTCATACCAGATCACAAAGTTGTGTTATTGAATGTCCTACTACCATCCAAACCGAGTACCACATAAAAATTAGTAAAATTATTTATATTAAAAATTTTAAACTTTTTGATTGGAAGTCAAATATACTAAATATATTATATTATTATACCATAAACATAAAAATAAAGTAAATCATAAATTTAATACAAGGGCAAAACAAACAGGGAAATTTATATAAAAAAGGCAAAAAACTATTATGGTGAGAGAACCATACAGGGCATACATAGTGCGTAGAATAAATACTAGCACCCTATTCTAGGAACTGTTATAAAAAGCAAAAAGCTATTAAAACAAAAAGTTAAAGAATGTTTGATGTAGTTTGTAAGTTAGATATAAAAATAGATTAATATAAGAGCGCGTCGCCTACATACTGCCTTGGCAGTGTGGCGATTTATAAACATGTATTATTTTTTTAAGATTTTTGTTATAAATTCAAACATAAGAAATAACTTAAGCTTGAACGGACAGATATCCCCACTGGGAATCGAATCCGGAACATCCGGATTCTATAGAAATTCTTCAGATATCTAGGTTGGGTTGAAAATAATTCATTTAAAAACTAATGTTTCCCTATATTTCTGTAGTTTATGAATTCCTAACCGGATTGAATCGTTTTTATTAATACTCGTTTTTATTAACACTGAAATATGCGTTTTTGCGTCAATTGAACACTAGCTCGGCAAGGTTACGTGAATTTCACAAGCAAAAGTTGATATTTCGTGACTACAATGAATATAATTTTGTGTTTTCACTAGAAACTTGCTCGGTACTTCCCACGAAATTTTGTATTTAGTAAGAAGTTTCAAGAAAACTCAGTAGCTTAAAGAGCCACTCTGCGGTTACTCGACACAAAAGAGCGCTAAAAATAACGATGGAAAAGTATGGCTGACTCTTCGCGTGTTCCATTGATATTGTAATTTCTTTAATCCCACAAAGCTTTAACTTTCCACCTTCGTCATTCTTTCGTGATAATTTAAACAGCGTTCGTAACGGCCATTTCCCGCCCCCTGGAAACTTTTCGATAAAGCCTCTTTTCTTAATTAACTCTGTTAATGACGTAAGTTTGCGAGTGATTCCGTTTTCCTTCTACGTACCAACTTACTACCTATTGGATGTTTTATGTTCAGCGTTCAGGATATAAAATAAGCGGCTTTTGTTTTGTTCTATACTTTTTCTGTTAATTAAATTGTTACGTGGGTTGCCCCCTCGTTAAATGTAGGGATGACCTCACGTTGAGGAAAGTATTTGAATGAACGGTCCGGGATCAGCTATTGTATGCATTGGCCTTAGATTTTTATACACAATGGATGAAAGGTATTCATCTGACCCGACATAAATTGTCTAAAGGATGGCAGCGTGTTTACAAGTCTGAAGTTAATGAGGCAGATGAAGTACGAATCATCATCAACATCAACAGCCTATATTCGTCCCCACTGCAGGGGCTCAGGCTCTCATTCAGAGATTGTATTGGGCCATAGTCCACCACGCGGGACCAGTGCGGATCCGCGGACTTCACATGTCTGTTCAAGACATGCAGGTTTCCTCACGATGTTTTCCTTCGCCGTTTAGCAATCGGATAATGCACTTGAATTGAAAAACAACTCATAGGCTGGATTCGAACCCGGAACCCTCAGATTGAGAGTCCGCACCCTATCCACTACGCCACCGATGCTTAAGTACGAATGGTTAAAATATATTATCAATTCAAGTTCTACATACCTTTAGGTCCTCGTTCTATCAGAAGAACTAAAATAAACACGATTTTAAAGGTTAAAAAGGTACTGCACGAAATTTTGTAACTTAAAGTCACTACTATTATGTGCTTAACAAGTTAAATACATTGAAAATACTTACTAATGTTAGCGCGATCCTTGAACGCTCTTAATGAAATTTGATACAAATACATTATCTTGAAAAATATCAAGGTGTGCCCTGGTTCAAAAATCGGACTAGCCTAAATAAGTAATTTCAGTTACTACTTACTCAGAATTCAAAGTGCAGTACCTTCTTAAGGAAATGTTTATTTACCAGAAAGCAATGACTTAGCTCAATTAGGTACTAAAGATTCTCATGAAATACTCGAAGCTAAAACGAACTATTCAGCAAATGAGCAAGTGTGATCGATTCCCCACGTCCGGGCTCACCTCAATCCGCTTAAATATGGCTTCCCACTTCACGCTATTTTCTTTAGATAAGTATAAAATATCGTACTCTATATAAACATTTGAGGTGAACCGGGCACGCCATTGTTGTGTTTACTAAATAAATTAGAACTAATAAATTTTAATTTTTGTTATCAATAATTATGTGATTAATACTAGTTTCTGCCCGCGGCCTCGTCTGCGTGGGCTTTAGAATTTATCCCATGGGAGCAACTTGTTCGATCGACTTATAAGTAGCCCATTTCCTTTCATCGTGCATTTCATAGTGCAAAAAGTGTCACGGACGGTGTTATAGTATCAATTACGCAAAATTGCGAGGGTTTCGACGCGATCGGAAGAGTTTACCATGTCGAGTACATTCGGCATATAGATTCTTTCGAATAATGTTGAAACCAAGGCTGACCTTTGAAATTCTCGTCAAGAATCCAAAACAAGTGATAAAATGTACACATTATACATTTTATTGTGAAGAAATGGCTTCGGCATAGCTGCAGCGCTTCGGGGATGTTTGCCGAGGCGCATGTAGACTGCTTCTACAGCACGATGCGCAAGAGTGCGTCCTCTAGCGCGCGCGGGGCGCGGGGCGGGGCAGCAGTCTGCTCGCTGTCGTCGCGTGCGCACCGACGCACCGATGCTGCGTCATTACATGCACCAGTGTCACAGTATCATGTCTGACGATATATTTAATTACTAACATAGCACTAAGTTTACTAACACTATGGATGTATGTCTGATTTAAATAAATAATAATAATAGTTTATAACCTCAAAATTTGTTCAACTAATTTTACTCGTCATTGGCTAGATAACCACTGGTTAAATAATGGCTTTAAATAATTTTAAAAAAATCATCCTTTTATTTACATTTTTTAAACATTTGTATGTCTGGTCTTGAGTATCATGCAAAAGGAAGCAATCTGAAATTCAGTTTACAAACAATGTTTTAACTCTCAACTTGAGCACTCTACCATCAAGAGAGAAACATGAAAGGCGAGACTATATTCAGCAGTTTATGAGTTTGGACCAGTTTATGTTTCCACCTGGTGTTCCTGGAACGATGGGAGTGTTATGGACTAACAAAGTGTTCTACATAGGGTTTATGTTTGGAGACGCATTGCGAAACGTTTATGGTTGGGATGTTTACAGTACGAGTACGTCCAATTCCATAAATATAATTTTTTTATATAATGGCTTTAACCAGTGGTTATCTAGCCAATGATGAGTAAAATTAGGTGAACAAATTTTGAGGTTATAAAGGGTTCAGCTTCAGCTTTTTTAATAAAATGTTTGTTGTGTATACATTTTATCGCTTATTTTGGATTATTGACGAGAATTTCAAAGGCCAGCCTTGGTTTCAACATTATTCAAAAGAATCAGTATCCGAATGAACTCAACATGGTAAACTCTTCCGATCGCGTCAAAACCCTCGTAATTTTGCGTAATTGATACTATAAAACCGTCCATGACACTTTTTGCACTATATCACACCATTATAACACAGAAAACAAACATAACAATATTATTAACCATTTAACAAAATTGCAATGAACCACCATTTTAGAAGTTTGCGCCAAGAATCAAATATACTTTGTAGTAAATCTTACGTCTGTGTTCTAGAACTTTAATTTTTCATACGGCGTAGGACGAACATCCAACAGCAAACTTTGGTTTATACTGATTCTTTTATATATAAATGCATATACAACCAATCTCTTGGTTTACGCCTCCCGAATGGATTAGGTTGATGAGGTATCTCTTGGGTAGGTACTGTAGAAAATGTGAGATGTGGTAGAGAAATTTTATAACCTTGCTTGGGCCAGCGAGAGGCACAGGAGCTATAGGGGACGGACTGAGGTGGAAATATGAACAAATGTGCTTTCAATCATAAGTTTAATATCAGCAGCAGCAGCCGGGAGACGTCCACTGCTGGACATGGGCCTCCTTCATGGTATGCCACATTGAACGGTCCCAAATAACTTGCATCCAGCGACCTAAAATAAATAAGAGAGGGCGAAACAACTACATCCCACGTGATCCTTTTGTTACAATGGCCGTCTGAAGCTCTCGTAGAGTAGATAGAATAACGTAATTTTTCGAAGTCTTCTCTGTTCGCTTGCCAAACTTGTTTATGTTTTGTAAGGATTATGAGAAAAACCTATGAAAATTTAATTTGAATTTAGAACATTAACATTAGGATTTGAAAACCTCAAATTTTTCACTATTAAATGATTTTTGACATATATTGCTAAATATACACATTTTACTGATAAAATCCTTACAAAACATAAACTAGCAAGGTGTTTCGATTTTTCTGATAAAAAGTTTCGCTTGACAACGTCAAATTTAATTTCTCAAACATCCAGCCCAAGGCGCGCAATGCATAGCGGTCGCACTCTATACAGTATAGTGAGTGGAAAGCCCGTGCCATCCATGTACATTCCATATTACGATTAGTTATCCTAGGGCTTTCGCTGACCTTAATTATCCACCCCTGTTGACAGTTCCAAAATCTTTCTTCGCCTGCAGAGCGAACCATTATCCCCATAATGCGCTGTAATGTGAAGCCGCCGTTCCGCTGCGCTCCCTTCAGATTGGCGCGAGTCAGCGCTTCGGACGCTCGTGTCGCGGCTCCTGTCACTACTCTCAACCCCGATATACTGAAATACTGTGATCTTAGACATTGTGAAGGTGTTAGTGAAATGGACAGTGTCACTAGGATTTTGATTGGGATTTATTTGTAAGTATTTTGGTCATCGTTGATATTGTGCCGAATATTGCCGGCTTCAAGGACCCGTTAATATTTAATTTGGATTTGCATATGTGGGGTTGGCATATTAGGTGTTGCATATCATCTTTTCAAACTCACTAAAGCATAAGTTCGATTTTACTTATTTAATTGAATGTTTGTCTCAAATATTATACCTTATATAATTTATGTACAATGAATTAGAAAGGAAAATTAAGCTATTTTACGTTGTCGAATGTAACCATTTTTATTTATGTTGCACAATGGCTTGACATATTTACGTTAACTATAAATTTTTTATTTTAGATTAAAGGTTGTCTAAATTTCATAATTTAAGAAAATAAAATGAAAAATAAATCAAAAAGTTCTTTTGTTGTCAGAAAAAAAATTTGCATGAAAAAATTAGATCAGCATAATTGTTTTTCTAGTGAACCAATTGAGTACGCTAGGCCAACCTGACGGCAATGAAAGCGTGCTGTGTGCTAAGTATTGAAATTTAAAAACTTAATTAAATATTTGTTTACTACCTTTTTTTTAAATTTTATTTAAGAAGGTCACCTACAGGATATACATTAACATGAGCCTGAAGACACAAATGTAATAGTATAGCTAAATGCTACCCTACTTACAGGCAACAACATGATAATAATAAAGTTATGAAATTAAAAGAACGATAACAAAATAAAAATAACAAAAGAATATTTACAGCTTATCAGACATTAAGAAGGTATGCTGTTGTCAAAGCGCCCATACAAACGTAGTCCAGTCATATTTTGAGTATTAAGCTATGAAAATCTATGAAATTTTCGAGACACAATCTAGAAACAAATATCTGTGTCGGTGGTGAGTCAGATTTTCGTTTAAATATATACTTCCAGAGTTACAGGGCGTCAAAGAATTGTATTTTACGGTAGTAAAAAGCCCCAACTTTGAACCTGATTTACAAGAGTATGAATCAATTTAGAACAATTTGGAAAAACCACCGACATCTGAAATTTCATTAGTATACTGTATTAAAAAAATGGTTACATAATATACTGTATCCTTCAAATGATCCCTGGACTACGAAACATCCAAATAACGGGTGGATAACATCGCGTAATGTATGCTGTCTCACCGTACGCGCTCAGGTAGGATAGGGCTCGGAGAGGGACAGCTACGAAACAATGCAACCTTGAAACCGACCACGTGGTCTTACCAACATAGCCTCTTAAGGTTTTGAATTTAAATTTACTATTGTGAAAAATATCAACGTCGATGGCTTTGGTTAACTGGTTATACTGACGCACAAGTCTGTTCAGTGGTGCGTGGTGTCCAAGATTTGTCCTTGCATTGGTTTCGCTGAATAAAAAGTGTTTACCAGGACGTGGTAACTTGGCTGGTACGCGAAAATTGATTTTGTCCAGCAGCAGAGGACAGTCCAGCACACCACTCACCAACTTCCATAGAAACATATTGGCCAGCAGATGTCTTCTCTCCGACAATGAAACCTCTTTAAAATATTTTAGCCTGTCATTGTAGCTAGGCAACAATTATGAAGTGCCTGTTACAAATAATTGGAAACGTAGCTGGAAGGAACTTTTGTAGGCATTTTCTTGGAATATCTGAGCTCGGTTATAGAAGATTGTTCCAAGTAAATGTTGTTGTAAGCTGAAGTAAGCAAAATAGCGAGCAATTAGGAAGTTTGTAAGCATTTAATTAGAAATGTACATCTACCCTTGAAATTGACGGGCGTATAATTTATCCAGATACAGTTTACGACCGTGCAAATAATATGTAAAAGCAGTTTTGTTAAATAGCTCAATTAATAAAGAGATAATCAGTTAAAAGTGCGAACGTGCAGCAATGTATTGCGTCCAAATTGACTTGATAAAGGATAAACGGTTTATTGAATGATATGACGTGTAAAAAGAACAGTCAATCAGTCGATAACTTTAGATGTAATGAATACATTGCGTGCTTAATTATTTTTATGCAAAAAACAACACAATTAACTAACGACATTTATGTAAATAATTTAGGACAAACACTAATTGCCATCAAAATATACGCTCGTATGAAATATACGCGCTGTATAAAAGTAGGTCTTTCGTATACCCTATTCAAATGTATGTTAACACTCTGTAGAATAAAAATAAAGGCCCAAGAAATGTTTGTGTACAATTTACATAAAATACTAAAGCAAATGAGATGAATTATAAAACCCAGATTACGTTATGGGCTCGTCATTTTTCAGGGTTTTATTTTTTTGCAAGAATGGACATGGGAGATATTTTTGTTTTAATGTCTTTGTGACACATACGCGTTCGTCCGTCCCAAAAATTTTTAAGCTGTTTTTAAGTTACCCATTTGTTTTAGGTGATACGAAACAGAAAGTATGTAAATGTTAAAAGGGTGTGTTTTTACGATACTAAACCCCAACCCATGGTCAATAGAAGCAGATTTTACTGAAATCTGTACTAATTAAAAAATTAAGTGATTCCGCCTATAAAACTTTTCAAATACGAAAGCTGGCTTTGTGCTTTAATTATCAAAAAAGGACATCGGATTTTAACGTGGCGTTTATATTTTCTAGGATAGTTCACGGTTGCCTAAAAATTTACTCTGGCCCTGAAGATATCCAAGTGGTGGCACTCGAGAATTCCGGAAGCGAAACGCTTGGTGCAAAATGGTGGAATGTTAACCAAGTAGGGATGGAATCCACCTCTCGGCGCATGTCATGTTCGCAAAATGTCTATGTATGACCGCAGACCAGTGGTGTCTTTACCGAATTCAAAGGTCTAGATGAAAACTTCATTTTTGATGACAGCTGTCAAACTAAAAACAACCATATGAGAAATTTTTAACCGCAGACTAGTGGTGTTGAATATTGACCTCCAGACGTTCTTCTGGTTGTCCAGTTTTTAAAAGGCTACATTTTTCAGTCTATAAGTAGTCTTTATTTTAAAAGTATTTCTAGCTAGATATACTACGGAGTCGTCTCTACCATAACCTTTTCCATTAGAAATAATCAATCATCCCACATTGTCGCGGCGTAATTGTGTGTGAGCCAGCAATGAATAAGAAATTCATGTGACATAAAACGGAGACGACGATGTCTATTTATTTCTTTTTGTCACGCGACATAAAAATTGCTCCGTTTCGGGAATGTCTTTTTGTAGAGAAGAAAGGGTTTGCGGCTAGACGAATCAAATGGATTGTTATACCAGAACATTACTTTTTATTAATGTAATCATCCTCGAGCCTTATCCCGGGGTCAGATAGATAAACCCAAGGTATTGGTGTAGGTACTAGTCTTTACGGAATGGACTGCCGTCTGTCGTTTACCAGGGGCTCTATTTTTGATTCGCTCGTGTGACATAGCTTCGTCGCACACTTTAGTCACAATCGACTACAAGTCGCATAAAAACATGTTTAACCGTATTTTTGAATCATTCGCCTCAGGTGTTGCCAATATAACTTAAATTGTTTAATTTTATCCGTTTTACGCAGAAAAATAAAACCGGTAATTCATGCAAGGAAAACGGAACGCAAAGTTCATTGAACAGTTCCTACTGTCAATGTCAATAAGTGGTAATGTCAGTGTTCGACGATGACGTTTAGTCTATCGCTCGCCTCCGCAAAGAGTGGTCCCGACCACTCGTTGCAGAAAAGAGATTAAAAAATACCAAATTACATAAGTCGAACGAAAATCAGTAGAAATCGAGCGCTCGCGGCGCGTAGAGCGAATCAAAAATAGAGCCCCCGGCCGTCTCTGATCTAAATGGACCGACTACCTAGTGTCGCGGGTAGTCGCGGGATGCAAGTGGCTCTGGAACGGTCAATGTGGGTTACCATGGAGGAGGTCTATCAACAGCAGTGGACCCTTCCAGGCTGGTGACGATGACTGACATCTGACGCAACAACCCAGAGGGGAAACTAGACCATATTTTTGGAATATCGCTCTTAAAAATTCATCAAGACGCCTGCACGCTTCAAACTTGGTTGAACGACTGCTGTCAAACACAACAATCCGAATCCACAGCGTAACGTGCCTTCCGAAGCACAAAATCATCTTACTTTTCAGACAATTTCTCTCATTCCTCATTCATTTGAAATATGAAATCGGAGTAAGAAGAGAAACGAATAGACAAAGGTCATTCAAAAGGTTATCAGTAAATATTATGTTTATGCAACTCTCACACCAGTTCAGAAAAGCGGATTAATTTTAAGCTGGACGGATTTTCATCAAATACAGCTCAGAACCATTTCAATAAAGCTAGCTTTCAGTTAAAAAAACACTTATATCGACAGACCCGCAAAGCCGAAACTACTTTGCCACGTGTAACTACTTTTAATGCATCATCAACAGCCTATATATGTCCCCACTGCAGGGACTCAGGCCTACTCTCCTACAGAGAGTGTATGGGACATAGTCCACCACGCGGGACCAGTGCGGAGTGGTAGACATCACACACACCTTTATATTTCTTCTCAGGAGTGTGCAGGTTTCACCGAAAACCCTTGGTAATGATTTTTATCATTCGTACATAAATTCCAAATAACAATTTGGAACTCATTGGTACGAGCCAGGATCGAATCCAGACCTCAATTGTTCAAGGACTGACGCTCTACCCAACTGAGCTACCATGGCATTAATAACTCTTTTATTTTCTTATTTTTTCCTCATAGTATATATTATTTCTAATTTTGCATTGTTATTACATTGTCACTATCTTTCTCAGTTTCGTCGTGCGCTGTGCTTCTCTCTACTATCTTTGTATTTTTCGAGCTCTGCAACTTGGGTTCCTTCAATAGAGAATTTATAGGTACTACGTAAAGATAAGCTTTAACTATCCGCGACCACACCATCACATTTTATGCTTCGAATATACAATGTATTTTTTAAAACTCTTTTGTACCCGTATTCAACTACATTCTAGCTTAGCTTTCTGAAAATGTTTCACTCCTCAAATGTACAAAAATATTTTATAGAATTTTAACATTGAGACGAACAAATGTGTAGTTTGAATTTGTATTATGAACTACGATCTCAGAATAAACATTTTCATTAAAACTTTAAGGGCAACAAAACGGAAAATATCGCATCAAACCAACGTAATAGTTCGGGAATATCATCAGTCCCAGGAATTTCATTCCACCTATATATGGGGCAGCAACTAAAACGGACCTCTAAAAGCCGTCCCCATGTTAATTTCCTTTTGGCTGGAAAAGGTCGCATGATCGCATCTGTTTCAAATTTGTGCCCAATTTAACCGTAACTTGCAAAGTTGACTTTAATTAAAATTAACAGACAAAGCGTAGCTTCGAAACAATTTAGAATTGCGGGCACCATGCTTGAGGAAAATAAGGGGCAAGTATTCGGTGCGTTGAACGAATGTTTGCTTATTTACTCGACAAGAACCCGCGGGAAAGTTTGGCGAACAATTTAGTAAATGTTGAAAGTCGGAGCGGAAATTTTTTATTGGAATATTTTTGTCTGAAATCTCTACGTGCGCTACGCAAAGCCACGATGACTCGCTTAAGAATTCTCATTTTATTAAAGACTAGGGCTACGCGCGTGGAAGTAAGCCTTCTCAGCTTTGTAATCATTTTGTATTAGTGCATTTACGTATTTTTTTATTTCCACAATCTGTCAAAGCGCCTCAATTAGGTTGAGGCTTTTGGGTAACTAGGCTTTCCATTCAACGGCCATGTCGACACTCACCATCAGGTTATATGAAGGCCAAGTGCAAACCCGCGTCAAAATGCAATGAATAGCGTATCAAATCATAAGTATAGGATGTATAAAGAAGTGTCTTTAATGCACGGAGTCTAAATCACTGTTAACTTTGTCTCTTATTATTACTACTTAAATTTTTGGTGCCTATCTATGTCAGGCCTACTTTCCTACAGCGAGTGTTTGAGCCATAGTCCACTACGCGGGTCAGGACTCCTCTGGAGTGTTCAGGTTTCCTCACTATGTTTTCTGTCACCGAAAAGCCAAAGGTAATGATTTTATCATTGCTACATAAATTCCAAATTGAAACTTATTGGTACGAGCCAAGATCGAACCCAGACCTTGATTCTTATTGGAAGGAGTCTTATTGATGAAGAACGTGGAGCAGTCACAGGTGGTAAAACAAAGAACTGATGCGATACTGGACGGTATTAAAAACAGACTAAAGTTTTAATATCAGCAAAGCTATGCAAAAAGAAAACTGCAAATTTCTTTTTAAAACGAGATCTCTGCCAACAATAAATTATATAAAATAAATTTCCGTTTTACAAAAGCACTACAATAATTAAACAACAATGTTGTAATTATCAAGTTGAAAATAAACCGCTTAAACAATGAACAAGGGCTTTTAACACGTGATATATGGAAGCCTTAAGTAATTAAAACTTTCAAACCTGGTACCAGGTGAGAAACTCTTACTGATAACACTTTAAAAGATTATACATTCTTGAAGTTAAACGCGTTCTTTGCTTCTAGCTAAAATTATGAGATAAGAAGGTTTAAATACAAAGTTGATAATTCTATTCAATTCATTTTACATAAAACAATTATTATTGTGTATGGAATTAATTAATTACTAATAGGCTTACAACTAATTGAAAATGTCAAGGAACATTTTCTATCACTTATAAGTACGAGTACGTAGTTCATATATAATTATTGTATGTAAAGTATGTCTTATTATTATTGATATATATTAGTTTGTTTTTTTGTATCTCATATTTATGTAACACGCCTAACTGCCCTCCTCTCTTCACTATTTCTCACTTGACCTAGGACTGCTGTAAGAAAATTCTTTTAGAAATAAGCTGCTCCTATTGTATATATTTTATTGTGTTCTCAAATTTTCCGTGTACAATAAACTGTTTAAATAAAAAAATGGTTAATACATGTCAACATTACATTAAAATTATCATTTGAAATCCCTGTATACACTCATGTACCGTGTAGAAGCATCCCTTCAACAAGAAATCTTTGAACTTTAAAAAGCTATATATGGAAACTTCTCTTAAAGGAATGCGAAGACTGTCAAAAATGTTGATTGTTTTATAACATTTATTCAATTGCAATCATGACACAGTCAAAATGACTTCATTATTGCACTACATTTTTTCGTACGTGGGCACGAAATGAATCTCCGAAATAATGTTATCTTTTTCCACGAATTGAAGACTCGTTGCTATTACTGACTCTTCGTATTCGTCGATCTTTCTAACTTTAACAATTGTGTCATTCACATGTCGAATCAAAGCCAGTTTGCCAGCTACAATTTAGGAAATAAGCCAGACGCACTACAGCGACAAGCTCGAAATCACTCAGCAAGCTACGGAACGAGCTATTATTATTATTTATTTGTACGAGTACCATACATAATCCATATAAAATCCATATTTTGTTAGTAAATAAAATAAAGTCAATTTTAACCTAGTGTTAGTAACTATGTAGTATGTAGTAGTAGTAGCTATGCTCGCAATTTCTCTACGTGATAAAATCTGGAATGCGGAAATCCGTAGACGAACTAGGGTCACCGAATTAGCTCAAGTCAGAAGTCAGTGAGCTGAAGTGGCAATGGGCTGGACACATCGGCCGACGAATAGATAAATGGATCGAAGACCTAGTAAAGGTCGTGGGTAGTCGCTGTATGCAAGTGGCTAGGGACCGGTCAATGTGGATGTCCAGCAGAGGAAGTGTCCCGGCTGATGATTACGACTGCCGTGAACGTCAAGTTGTCCCGTGCACTTACTTGTATTCCAATATGTTGGAAGAATATATAGATTTGTCGGTCTTTAAATTATATGTTAATATAGAAGACATTTACATTTTATTTTTCGTACGGTATACCGTGCAAATTTTGAGTTATAGTTTATAAAGATAATCAATTCATCATCAGAATCATAGATTTATAACTTGATAATAGACAATAGACATCGTTAATCGCTATGTCTATGGCATGAACCATCGTCGCGGTTTAGCTCGACGAACAAATATATATACATTCCGCGAATTCACGGTGCCCTAGTCGGGGCGTACATTTCTAATTTTAAAACTTCACTATCATAAGAGTTTAGATTTTACCCTTGTCACAGACCTGATTCCGATTGTCATAATACCAACCCCTAGTTAATGACTGGTGTATCCAAACTCCTCAAGCTTTCCTATCAATTCCTACTCTAACAACTATTAATGCATCAGCTTGCAGCAGTATGTTCGGCAAGTTGAAACGTGTCAGGACCGGCAAGTCCCGATACGGCGCGCTGCCCGAAGCCTCCAAGTTGTCTGGCGCGGGTCAGCAGTCAATTTGTTACTTCCTAAGCCGGAGTGAGGGCTTGGCAGCTCGCCGAACGTTCTGAGATATCGACGTCGTGATAGTTTTGCACCTCTTCTGTTATTTCTACTGAGCAATCAAGTACAGTGCTGCTCCGGATTCAGTTCCGGTGATTTATATGTCTACTTACATAACTTTGTTATTAGGTATCTAATTAGCAGGTTGTCAGAGGAGCAGGGGCTCTATTTTTGATTCGCTCGTGTGACATAGCTTCATAGTTGTCACACAACTACAAGCCGCACGAAAACAGGTTTGACCGTATTTTTGAATTATTCGCCTCAGGTGTTGGCAATATAACTTAAAATGTTTAATTTTATCCGTTTTACGCAAAAAAAACAACGGTAATTCTTGCAAGGAAAACGGAACGCAAAGTTCATAGAACAGTTCCTACTGTCGATGTCAATAAGTCGTAATGTCAGTGTTCGACGATGACGTTTAGTCTATCGCTCGCCTCCGCAAAGAGTGGTCCCGACCACTCGTTGCAGAAGAGCGATTCAAAAATACTAAATTTCGTAAGTCGAACGAAAATCAGTAGAAACCGAGCGCTCGCGGCGCGTAGAGCGAATCAAAAATAGAGCCCAAGATCGCGTGCGCACCCAGAAGCCTCAAGCTAATGAAGCTCTGGCTCTGCTACCTTTAATACCGGAATACAACAGGTGGCAGACTTAGGTAACATGGTGGTAGCTAGCCAGGTGGACATAAAAAATGCCCTAACACCAATCACAGTACCGATAGGTACCCGAACTCGGGACCTCGTTAGTCCAAACCTATCCCTTAGGTCACGGAGGCGGTTTATATAAAAAAAAACGTTCTTATATTTACTATTTGGGGAGTTAACAGCATTATTTACAATAAATAAACCGAATAATACATAATTAGATGCCACAGATGACATACTTTTTTGATGAAATTCCTTTTTTTTTCTTTCAGAATCAGGTCTTCTTCGTTATTTAAATTTTAAAATATGACCATTCGTAGCCTGAACAAAATTATTTCCTCAACTATTAATTATTGTACTGTTGACCCTCCGAAAAACCATAGTCTTTCGTAGACTCCCTGTTATTATTATTCAATAAAGTTCAGCTAATTATTTTTAATTCTGAGAGTAAATGTTTATTCGTGAATCAATAGATTTTCCAACTATTTTTCCGAGTCCTTACTTACTGAAAATCACATTCATCCCGCCCAATAAATATCTTTAACAGCCTTTCCAAAACATAAAACCCGACCCAATTTTATGTTCCTAAACCTGAAAACGCCTCAAATCAAATACGCAAATCATTTCGCCGAAGTTCGGTGTCCGGGATTTTTTCTTTTTCCGGGGAATATTCCCAGTTCCCGACTAAATTCCCGGCGATCTCGGGGCATTAGAGCGGGGCGGCCGTTTCGCACACTATCATGTAGTGTGGATGGAGCTTAACGATGTTACCTTGTTAATGCCACATCGTGCAGTGAAGAGATTTTTTAAAAAGTTCGTTGCGTAATGAACTAGCGAACTTAACACACTTTTTCACGGCTATTGTTGCGGTCATCTGACACCACACAACTAAAAAATTATTACGCGTATTAAAAACAATTATTATTATGCTAATAACACTTATATAATAAATTTGACACAGTGAGTTGGTTTGTTTGTTACCAGCTAGCGCTTCCTCCGATTACGCTCCTTCAAAGTTTCATAATAAATTTCTGTTGCCTTTATTTTTTAAAATAGAATATCTGTCTTTGTTAAGTAGTTGGCTGAAAAAGGACATCGGATTTTAATATCGCAAAATTAAATTAACATACAACTTCACAGTGAACAAGTTTCATTTATACACACTTTTTATAGTTTTTGTTCAAAGCGCCATCTATGAACCGTTAGCTTCGTAACGGCTATTGTACCTAACAATTAAGTTTTAATTAATGATATTTATTTTTACACTATAATATAATCTCTTATTGTTAGGTGATTTCTTATCATAGTCAGTTATTCTATTTTAAAAGATTATGGCAACAGAAATTTAGTACAAAAGCATTCGGAGGATCCCGTTAACAGCGCAACAAATAATTTGTCATCCTGTCAAATAAACATCTATCATTTAAATAATAGGCAGTTTATATGTATGTATGTATATATTTATTTATAATTTATATATGTATTTTTATATATGTAGTATTATATATGTACGTAATACAGTAATGTAAATCGTGTTTTTATTTTTTTTAATGCTTGTTTTTCTTTCTTCTACATTATCTTCTCTAATATATACTTTTTTATTTTGTTTATGTACATGTATGTAGGTCTATTTACAGTATATTTATTTTTTGAAAGCTCCAGTGTGAGTGCCGGGAGAAATCTCTTATTAGGGATAGGCCACTCTAATTTGTACAATTTAAATTATAATAGACTGTGTAACTATTATTATGTGCAATAAACAATAAACACGAGCAATTCTAAAGAAAACAAACGTTCTTCAATAAACTAGCAATCTTAGGACATACCTAGAGTTATCGTAAAGCAGGAGAAACGAGTGCACGGTGCTAGCGAACGTTTCCTGATCTCTAGAACATTCTTATCACGGACTCCAGTGGACCGGGAGCCAGCGATGTAAAACAATATTAATGTGCAGGAGCCGGCGAAGCTGGCGCTCCGCCAGCCGCACTGCCGTATAGGCTTGCTTGATTTAATTTTGCCTGAATTTTACGCTGGAACGCGTCTAGATGACGCGAGCGTCAGCACGAATGAGTAGCTTCAAAATTCCCTTTTCGTTTTGACATTTTACACTCCCTTTATCAACATCACTACAATTCCACTGTTGGACCGCCGTTTTGATTGCCACGCTCGACAAGGATATGTTTCCTTTAGTCGTTTTGTACGACAAACACACGTGACATGATGTGATCTTATACTTACTAATGATATATCAAAAATTAGACTAATTTTTTTATATGACTGGTGTGATCGTCCTGGTAAATTCGTAAAGTAGAAAAAACATTCTCATTCTGATATTTTTGTACTAAAGTAACTGTAACAGGACCAAAGTCCTTAAACACTTCTTCACATACACTCATTACTTTACTTTGTTTTCTTAGAGTTATTTTCACAGGTGCGTCTACTAGACCGAAGTAACTTTGCTTTATTTAGGGTCTATACACATTACGCTCCAGTATCAGTAGATACAAAGTAACCCCTTCAAAAATAGCTATAGAGTGACTGTTCTTCTCGTCTTTTCGCCATGATTTCTACTTTAATAACAAATGACACGTTCCGCGAATGTATAGCGCCAAGGCGTAGTCTTGTACACTATAATTTAATAGGCCATTATTAATCTTTTCATTATCACTATCACTTTGGTTTTGTTTATTTGTATATAAACATAAAAAACGCACGAAACAGGGCAGACTGAGCGTTGAAAACAAAGATGGCGTCAATAAAATGACATTTGACGCTGTCACTTAGTACAAAAAGAATGATTTTGTACAATTAAAATAAAGGCAAAAATGTAATTATAGTATTTTTCTATGCATATTTAGATTATTACATGATTTTGTAAATAGTGTACAAGTGCAGGCCGAATTTGAAACACCTCTTTTGAAAATAATTCTGAGTGCATAGTATATGGTGATTTCGCCGATAAAAATTGCATTTAAAAATATTTTGTTGTTGTTATTTTAATATTGTTTTTATTTGTTACTCAATTTAGAACAGTTATTTTGTAATAACGATTGACGAACTGAGACATTTAGTTTTGTCTCAGAAATAAGGTATAAAGGTTTCAAACAATGTTTTGCACAGTTACTAAAGGGAATGTATGGTAACTACAAGAAATCTCGAAAGAAGATCTTTATACAGGGTGGTCCAAAATGTGACGTCCAAAAAATTTTTTTAGATTCCTTACACCTGGGTGTATCCGAAAATACCCCATGTATGTTCCGCGATTTTTTGTAGTTTAGAAGTTATGATTTTTTAAATGTATATTTCGAATTTTCTGCCGGAGCGACTTAAAATAATCGTAACTTGTTTAATAGTAAGGTTTTTTTATTTATTTTTTCTCGAAAGTGATCGTCTTGAATCACCCTTTCTACTTTATTATCAACTACACAACGTTATTCATTACAAGTTACCGAAAAAAGGGATGAAAGTAAAAATTTTAGGTTTGAGTTGAACGGAGCCAAATTTTCAAAAATTTCTTAATAATACAAAGTTAATGTTTCATTGGTTCAAACTAATTTTAAAAACTCCAGCAGTTTGTCAGCTTACCAAATAATAATAAAAAAGTTGTTCTTAATAGGCGATTTTACGACGAAATTGGCTTCAGAACTTAGTTAGGTGAGAATGCATAAAAAAAAAATGTTGTCGTAAAAAATGTTTAAGCTTATTTTTTTTTTCATTTTTATGGCCTACATTAGCAAGGCATCAAAAGCATTCAAATAATCTCAAATTGAACGATCAGTGACACATTTCATTTTCTGTTTTTAGACATGAAATTATGAAAGCTAGAATTAAACCAAAATCTACTTCAAGGCCAATCACACACAATGACACAAAGCAATAAATAACACGTTTCAAAAGGCGCCAGGCCAGTAAGGTCTTTCTCTTTCGCACTGTTATGGTTGCGTAGAAGTACGAAAGAGAAAGACCTACTGTCTTGGCCACAAAAGTCAGCCGTGCGCGCTAGGGGTTTTTTACCTGCACTTCCCTCTCCCCCCTCTCCCCATACATTCTCCGTAGCATCTCACTGTATCGTCCGTCCGCTAGTCGTTCACTCACTTCCATCGCGTGTGATACTACTTGACGTTGCTTCTTTCCGATACCGATATTTTGAACCTACTTTCGCTTTGTTACTGGACTCCGATTTGCCTTACGACTAACTTGTGCTTGTGTTACGGACTCCGATTTGCCTTACGACTGACTTGTGCTTGTGTTACGGACTCCGATTTGCCTTACGACTGACTTGTGCTTGTGTTACTGACGGCAACATGAGTAATTTTAGTCTAAGCCAGTACGCAGAAATGCACTTTTACTATGGTATGGCCAAAGGAAACGGTCATTTAGCCGCAAGGCTATATCGTCAACAACTGGACCGGCGAGGAGAAATACTGGACCATTACCCGGACCATAGGGTATTTATTAATACTCATAATACGCTGATGGCCGGGCGTATCCCCGGTCGTAGCCAAAGGCACGAAGGAGTACCCAGAGTAGATCCGGACAGAAGAGATGAAGTCATCGCAGCTGTAGAAAGAGACTCTTCTACGAGTTCCAGAGCAATAACCAGAAGGACTGGAATACCACGGACCTCAGTTCTAAGGATATTGAAAAATGGTATGTCGTTTTGTTTTTTATTTACACAAAACATAAATCACAGATACAATGCCAGGTATTAGACTTCTTCCTGCCTAGGTGGTGAGTAATAGTCCTTTTCTTTTTTCAGAAGGCTACCACGCTTACCACATTCAGCGCGTTCAGGAGCTACAAGCTTCAGATTACCCTAGAAGAGTTGCTTTCTGCGAAACAATGATACAAAGGTGTCAGGAAGACCCAGATTTTTTTAATAAGATCTTATGGACCGATGAATCCCGTTTTGAAAACACTGGAGTATTTAATATCCATAACTATCACAGCTGGGAAATTGAAAACCCACACCTTGCAAGAGCATCAAATTTTCAACATCGATACAGCGTAAACATGTGGTCGGGAATTGTAAATGGAGAACTGATTGGGCCTTTCGAGCTGCCGTCTAGGTTGGATGGAGACACATATCTAAACTTTTTGCAGAACAACCTTTTTGAATTGCTGGAAGATGTAAACTTGGAAACAAGAAGGCACATGATATTCCAAAATGATGGTGCTCCTTGCCATTACGCACGCCAAGTGAGGGGGCACCTTAATGAAACATACCCGGGCAGATGGATTGGGCGTGGCGGCCCAATCGAATGGCCTGCACGTTCACCGGACTTGAACCCAATAGATTTTTTTATTTGGGGTTACTACAAAGAAGTTGTCTATGCTCAGCAAACTAACTCCGAAGAAGAACTGAGACGAAAATTGAGAGAAGCAGCGACGAAAGTCAGACAAAATTCAAGCGCTTTCCGCAGACTAAAAGATAACTTTTTAAGACGTTGCCGATTGTGTATCGAAGTTGAAGGGCGTCATTTTGAAAATCTTCTTTAATAAAGTAGTTGAACTTAATTTGTGTTTTCTTTTATTGATGCTAAAAATAAACCAAAATAACCGTATTAATAAAAACTAAACTAAGCTTTTTTAAAATAAAATGTTTTCTAATGTGTCACTGATCGTTCAATTTGAAATTATTTGAATGCTTTTGATGATGCCTTGCTAATGTAGGCCATAAAAATGAAAACAAAATAAGCTTAATATTTTTTTTTGACAAAATTTTTTCTTTATGAATTCTCACCTAACTAAGTTCTGAAGCCAATTTCGTCGTAAAATCGCCTATTAAGAACAACTTTTTTTTTATTATTTGGTAAGCTGACAAACTGCTGGAGTTTTTAAAATTAGTTTGAACCAATGAAACATTAATTTTGTATTATTAAGAAATTTTTGAAAATTTTGCTCCGTTCAACTCAAACCTAAAATTTTTACTTTCGTCCCTTTTTTCGGTAACTTGTAATGAATAACGTTGTGTAGTTGATAATAAAGTAGAAAGGGTGATTCAAGACGATCACTTTCGAGAAAAAATAAATAAAAAAACCTTACTATTAAACAAGTTACGATTATTTTAAGTCGCTCCGGCAGAAAATTCGAAATATACATTTAAAAAATCATAACTTCTAAACTACAAAAAATCGCGGAACATACATGGGGTATTTTCGGATACACCCAGGTGTAAGGAATCTAAAAAAAATTTTTGGACGTCACATTTTGGACCACCCTGTATATCTAGTAAATTAGCCATATCAAGGGTTCGTTCGTTGTTTAAACAGCTTATGTTAATTTGAATATATTTTAAATACTTAAAGGCTTCTACATCTATTCTCATGAACTGAAATGTGAACTCTTTTGAAGAAGAAATAGAATTACTTAACAAGAAATATCGCGAAGATTGTAGCTTTGTATTATCGTAGTCGTAACTCTTCTCAAAGGAATATAAATAAAACTGAAATTATTCAGGATCAAGTCTCGTTTGCGATAGCCCAAAAATTAGTAATTCGCGTCAGTTGTAATCTATGCCTTAGGTACTTTCCGGCATAAATTTTTTTCACGACCTGGTTAGTACTAAAAATAAAAGGTCAGGCCCTTAGCTTATAATTGCTAAAAGGCCGGCCGTAATTAAAGAGGCTATAAAAAAGAATAGGTACCGTCTTAGATTTAAGCAGTCGTTAAGCTACGGTAATTGTTAATTAAGTTGCTCAAGTCGAGATAAGCTTATTTATCATTTTGTCATTAAAGAATACCGGAATCTTAAGAAAGCTCCAGAGGAAAAATTTTCATGGAATCTCCAATTTACAGACACTTATAAAATATTCCTCGAATGTTACTAGCGATTCCTGAAGAGGGAATTTAGTGAATTAAAGCCATTACTACGATGAGCTGAATTAGTTGAACGTTACATTGAAAGTACTTATTAAGACAAATTTGATACAAATAAATAAATAATAAACAATACATAAAGCTTACAGCTTTATGGCGTCGGTGGCGCATTGGATAAGGCGCGGACTCTCAATCTGCGGCTTCCGGGTTCGAATCCAGCCGTGTACCTTTGATTTGTTTTTCAAATTAAGTACATTATCCGATTGCTTAACGGTGAAGGAAAACATCGTGAGGAAACCTGCATGTCTTGAACAGGCACGTGAAGTCCGCCGATCCGCACTGGGCCCGCGTGGTGGACTATGTCCCATACACTCTCTGTAGGAGAGTAGGCCTGAGCCCCTGCAGTGGGGACGTATATAGGCTGTTGATGATGATGACATAAAGATATTTTGATATTTATTGAGATGTTATTTCGTACGTCCATCATAAAAAAATTAAAAAGCCATCGATGTAAAAAGTTCGATCTCAGGAGTGTACCAGATTTTGTGTGATTCGTTAATGCTTTTGCCGGACCCTTAGCCTCGTAGGGATATTTAATGTAATTATGACTACGTGCATTAACCAAGCACGGCAAAGTGGCGCAAAAGCGCTCTCCAAGTGACCTCCCTTCCAAATTTTGCCTCGTTCGTGCATTTCCAACTAGCAGATGGCTCTAATGGCATTAGAGCACAAATTAATGACGCTACCATCCAATTAGCTTCACTACATCAAGCTGGTAGCTTGCCTTACGTAACATGTTTGGCAGATTAGCTTGAGTTCAGTCTAGGAAAAAATATTGAAGGGAGCGCCTAATGAAACCTCATTCGGTAGGATTCAGTTCGTTCTTGTTAGCTGATTGTGTTTTTTGTTTGTCTGAGACCTAATGAGATAATCTGCTTTTATGAAGTAGGTATGTGTGACAGTGTAGTAACTGTAGGCTTTTTATAATCCTTCCAACGAAAAATTCACTAAGCAATTCTCTCGTGGCAGTATAGTCTAGTACGAGTATTAGGCAAATAAATGTTAAGTGATAATGTACAAATGTGTCTCCTTTTTTAACACGTATTTGTATTTGTCGTTCGGTCTTTTCTTTTTAATAATTGTCACAATGTATATTATATAATAGCGTAATAGAAGCGTCGGTGGCGCAATGGATAAGGCGCGGACTCTCAATCTGAGGGTACCGGGTTCGAATCCAGCCGTGTACCTATGAGTTGTTTTTCAATTCAAGTACATTATCCGATTGCTTAACGGTGAAGGAAAACATCGTGAGGAAACCTGCATGTCTTGAACAGGCATGTGAAGTCCGCCGATCCGCACTGGGCCCGCGTGGTGGACTATGGCCCATACACTCTCTGTAGGAGAGTAGGCCTGAGCCCCTCCAGTGGGGACATATATAGGCTGTTGATGATGATGATATTATATAAAATGAAACGTGTTCAGCCAGGAAGTGGCCTCGTCGTTCGCAGTGTGGAGTTTGACCACTTTGGGCAGATGTTTATGAGGTGATCCATGCTCTGCACTTCACCGCAACAGCATGTGGAGTCCGTTGTGTAGCCCCACCTATGCATCAGCTCAGCGCAGCGCCCTTGTCCCGTTCTGAACCGATTGAGTGTAGACCATACCTTCCTTGGCGCATCAAATCCAGGCATTTCGCTGTTCGGGTCACTTACCAGTAACTGATTAACAACTCCTGAAGCACGCCATCGGACGCTTTAACACGTCTTAAGAAGGTACTGCAACGAACTTTTGTAAATTAAATTCTAATCAGTTAAATACATTGAAATGTCTTATTTAGATTATCTCAATGCTTGAACAAGGGCATGCTCTTGTCAAAATTTGATAGAAATATAGATATAAATAAACACTAAATAACGTACGATATTTCAATAAATATCAAATTTTTCTTGATGTCTTTCACGGCATGTCATCATAAATCATCAAAAGCCTATATACGTCCCCACTGCAGGGGCTCAGGCCTACTCTCCTACAGAGAGTGTTTGGGCCATAGTCCACCACGGCCCAGTGCGAATTGGCAGACTTCGTATGTATGTTGAAGACATGCACGATGTTTTCCTTCACCGTTAAGCAATCGGATAATGTACTTGAACTGAAAAACAACTCATAGGTACATGGCTGGATTCGAACCCGGTACCCTCAGATTGAGAGTCCGCGCCTTATCGACTGCGCCACAGACGCTTGGATGCAGCACACGGCATGTATTGTTAATTAATTATTTATGTATTTGTATCAAATTTCATTAAGATCATGCCCTTTTTCAACGACCAGGCTAACCTAAATAAGTCATTTCAATGTATATTTAACTAATTCAGGGCATGATACTCGTAGCAGTGACTTTTATTTTCAAAATTTCGTGCAGTACCTTTTTAAAGTGATTGCGTCCCACCCAAACAGTATCTCAGATGGTCAGTTTTTCAAATGGTCGTTTATCGCATTCTACTTAACCCACCACCGCTACGTCACTTTATACATCCATGACACACACTGTCTCGTGTGTCTACGGGTTGGTTTGATAAACGTCAAAGTGCCGATGACGGACATTATCACGAGAGCAGTTAGGCGAGTGTGGACGTTTAGTAGTACCAAACACGTAGGCAGTGCCGAGCCAGTGAAGTGAGAGACAACATCATAGGGACCAACTCCTACAAATGGTATATCATTTATTCATTCTTTTTCTATTTAATTAATTTAATTTTCAGCAAATCAATTCCGGGTTTAATTCCTATAACGTAACTAATAAATCAATAAAAAAATATTAAACTTGTTGTTTAAAATTCTATGTCATGAGATTGGCAATGAGAACCTGCTCAAAATTTTCCCCAAAAAATGTCTGGCAGTTTTCTTTTCACTTAATAATTACCTGCAGATTGATTATAACATAAAAAGAAATTAATTATTAAAATTAAAACTTTTTCAAAAGAAAAGTACCTGATCATACCTACGCAGACAGTCGAGATTTCTAATTAGCGCAGGTACACTTGAGCCTTGTTAAGTCTCCTAATTTCTTTGATGTTATATTTACAAGGGGAGGCTGCGTCATTAATGAGCTTTGATTGCTCAGGTTAATTAGTTTAGTTTAACAGCTGGTACCTTTTAAAGACGTAATAATGCATCATCATTGGCGAGTAGAGTCCAATTCAAATATATTGATTCACCCTAAAGATAATAGTCACGGGAAATGTGTACTCTCGGCGACCTAGTTAAGGCCATTCAGTGACCCACGAGCAGTTCAATTTGTTGCCTCGGTTCCTCGGTTGATAATAACTAAGGGTGAAAGAGTAGGAAACAACGCGCCACATCGACTCTCGTCTCGACTTTGATAGTGTTTTTTCTCAATTAATTTATTAAAAAATATTGGTATAAGATATAGAATTCTAAAGCTGTCAAATTCTTTTATTTATATTTCAACTTAGATTCATAAAGTTCAATTAAGTGTAAACGAAATGAAGTTACTATAAAAACCGACATATTACCGTTTTAAAGTTACTTTGTGATTTAATTGTATCGACGAAGTATTATGAATCGTGTATCTGTCTTATCGAAGATAATATCCTCATCATTCAAATGTATTTTTCCCACGACTTCAAATATCAAAAGTTCTCTTAAAATTATGATAATTGGAGGGAGTCTGGGTCATAGAACCGCCTTAAGGACGCAGGGAGTCGCTGGATGCATGCAGCTCGGGTACACTCTAGAACAAAAATATGTATACATTTTTTACCATGTCACATTCTCTCTTGCTTGTTCCTATGTAGTATGTTGAGGGAAATATCAATTTAAGCTAAATGTAATATGGTTCATAAGTGGATACATATTTTTGTACTCGAGTGTACCATGGAGGTACCATATGTGTAGCAGTTTACGTTTCCCGGCTGATGACGATGATTCGCCAAGGAGAAACACTCATTATAATTGTACACTGCCTTTAATAAGTTTGAAGCTTCTTCGTCTATCATGATGATGATGATGTCAAGAGTCAACCTTGGCACAGTGTGGGATAATTTAGATTGTGTGAGCTGGGATATTTTTGCTGGAATGAGACACACAAAATTTATGTAATTTATCTTATACCTTTAAACGAGCAATTCTTATATATATACATAATTCGGATCTCCGAAACGGCTCCAGCGATTTCGCTGAAATTAGGTATTTGGGGGTATTAGAGGGCGAAAAATCGATCTAGATTAGTCTCATGTCTAGGAAAATGCGCGTTCTCGAGTTATCACGCGTTTTTTTCTTCGAATTATTCGACGCAAAATATGATGGGAAATTTCACGCTGACAAACATAATCACTTTAGCCGAGTGGTTCACACGTGTCATTCCGTCCGAGATATCCGCGTTCAAATCCCAGTTGGAAAATTGCTTGTATTTTTGTTTTTTGTGTGTTTAGGGGCAGAAATAAAGTTTTTTTAAAAATAACTACGAGCAAAGCTCGGTCCCCCAGATATTATAGTTTAATATATTGAAGCTTGGCCTTTTAGCTTGTGCTATATCTATTCTCAGTCATATATTATGCTGGCTCGGAGCGGGTCAGATACCCAATTAGTCTTGGCGACCAAGTGAACGTAGGTGCTTCGGTAAACCGCAACGCTTGGCTTATCCGACTCAGCGAAGCTGAGTTCTGCATGCTTATAAATTTATGTGAGCTAACATGGAAGTGCAAAGTTTGATTTTGGAATATTGCGGCCATTGTACTTCCGAATATTTTAAAAAGTCTTAGATAGGACACTCACGTAAATTTTTAATCACTCTCAAAGAACAGAAAACATACGAAAGCAGGTTACCCTTGAAGGCGTATTATTCCCACGATATTAAATATGTAACAAGTGTTACGAGTAAATTTTCCGATACCAATATGCGAAACTAGCAATCGCAGATAGTCAAATATATCTGTCGGATCCACAATATCGAAGCGGAGCACAGAGGTTCATAGATTACAACGTGTTTCCTAAGGGATGTATTGCAAGTTGATATTTTGTGAAACATGAATCGAAATGTAACAATAAAACAAGGGTATTCTTTTTATTTGAAAGTCGAAAACATCTGCTGTACATAGGGCTACGGACATCTTGACAATAGGCTAGTTGACTAAATTTGAAAACTTGGCTAATTATATACTTTAATATCTATTTTATCCCAAAAAAACTATATTTTAAAGAAAAATCAATATTTACATTACGTATTTTGTATTTTAAAAAAGCCATTTAGATTTCCCTCGAAAACGCTGAATAGTGTCATGGCGTCTTGAATGACGTCACAGCTCGCGAAATAACCTGCTCTGTGATATGAAAACGTCAACAACAACAATGATGTTTTGCGAGGCGTGACGTCACACTTTCTTGCGCCGCGTTCTTCGTGTTCGTTGTCACGTGACCTAATGCCTATTTTTTTCGAATTCATTTTCTAAAAATATTAATAATCTTTAACTTTTTTGAGAAATATACTAGTTTTTTCTTATCTTCGTCTCCTCATTTATAATTAGAAACTATAAACCAAGCAATTTGTTATTAGTGGAAACAGGCCTATTCAGCTTATCGTATGGGAATCTGTCTCTACATACTAAATCTCATTTTGATATACCCAGTGTCACTCTCACAGTAAATACGAATCGAACGACACCTCTCAAGCTAAAATACATCGAGACTTTTGAGCTGTAGGCCATGCAAAACAATTATACATACACACTCTCGGAATATAACCCTCCTTCTGGCGCAGTCGGGTAAAACCCAAAATATTTTAAATAACCTTTTCAACTGACTAGGAAAATTATTGAATACCACAACGCCTTCATTCATATCGATGAAATTACAACAAACTCTTGTTCAGTTTTAATCTTGCATCTTATCTATTCGTCACAAACCTTTAAACTTATACCCCAATGGAAACTGATACGTGATCATTACTCAAATTCACACCGGAAGGGTCTCGCAATTCTACCCGACCACTCACAAGTAACGAAACCTCTAATAACAAGTCAACCGCACTTGGATCCGAGTCACAGGGGTGCCACGGAAATTGCATACGAGATTACATTCACTAATTCGATTTTACTTTGAATACAAAACACTTCAATTGAACTGTTGGGTTCCACACCTACTTAGTCATCATTCCACTATTTCGCACGAAGCGTATCGCTTCTACGTTTTTATGTTATGAATACGAGTACAGCGAAGAAGTGGAATTCACTCCCGGCTTCTGTGTTGTGAGCGCGACAACCTGTATTACTTCAAGGCCAGAGTGAATTGAATAGGGTATTTCTAGGCAACCGTGAATCGTCCTACACCACATAGTGTGAGGTTGTGGACAACCAAAAGCCTATCTAGTATTTTAGTAATTAAAAATTGTGTGAGGAAACCTTCACACAACTGAGAAGAAATTTGTTGTGTGAAAGGTGTGGGTGACATCTACCAATCCGCAAGGGTTAGATAGGGATTTTACCGTCTTTGATTGTATAACTTCTTGTCTGTTCTTGCTAGACGGAGGTAGTCTTCATATTATTTTGTTGTTTAATTTATAGCAAACTTTTTTCTTCTTTCGAATCCAATTTGTTACACTGGGCAGCCGCATTACGGTGGACCCATACACTCTCTGTAGGAAAGTAAGCTCCATTCCACTTAGACATAGGTAAGTCATATGCTACATTGTATAACGGTATTGCTAAAATTCACTACTTGAAACTCAGTTCAACTGTAACTTAAAGATTTTTGAAGGTGCGAAAGCCACAACAAAATTGTACCAAATGTTCCACCTTGGCCTTGTGTCACAATATTTAAAACATTTTTATACATTAAAACTTAGTCCTAGCTAACAAAACTATAATCCCGTAACAGATAGCTTGACAAAATGTACATCCTTACCGACAACAAAACTGTCACAACCCCTCTGTGGCCACCAATCGTAATTCAACTGGTAGTATCTGATGTCAGATCTTCATTAGAGCACGTACCGGCAGATAGGTCAGTGAGATATGACATGTTAAAGCGACTTGTATTAATTGCTGCCAGCGTTCTTGTGTCAACATGATGTCTTTGTTCTTGGCTGACCTCCGGACCAACCCTTTTGAGTTGTGCCCAATTATCTATGTAAATAAAACCATTTGTTTGTAGTTGACCCGTTTCAACGTTGTGACATCATATTGCTTTAAGCAAAATAATTTTGTGTTCGAGATAGCAAACGGACACGGAACTATCTATGTTTATATTATGTAGTCAATAACAATTTTTTCTTTTGTTCCAGATGAATCACGATATGAAATGGGCATTCGAGAACGATGGAGCGCTCAGTGGCTAATCTTCATTCTATTCATTAGCTACAGTGAAAGCGACTGGTTACAATGCGCCAAAATTGCAGAGTGCCACTGCAAATGGTCGTCAGGAAAGAAAACTGCGTCGTGTATTTCGGCCGGGTTACACCAAATTCCACATTTAGCTTCGGATATTCAGGTTCTCGATTTAAACGGAAACCCGTTAAAGATTTTGGAACAAGACGCTTTTGCGAGCATAGAACTATTAAACTTGCAACGGTTGAATCTAAGTTCGACGAACCTCCGCTCGATCCACGCGAACGCTTTCAGAGAACTCCGGATATTGATAGAATTAGATCTCTCTCAAAACGAGCTGCTGCAACTGTCACCTGACACGTTTCGTGGGAACGATCGATTGAGATTGTTGATACTAAACGACAACCCGCTGAATATTCTAGTTGGCGAACAGTTTCCACCGCTACAACATTTGAAGAAACTTGAGATATCCAGATGCAAGCTACGGAGCGTTCACCCGTTTGCCTTCGTAAACTTACGAGCGCTAGAAACATTGCATTTACGTCAAAACTTGCTCACATACCTCCATCAAGACACGTTCAATTTGCCCGTTTTGAAAACATTGACGCTGTCAGAGAATCCCTGGTATTGTGACTGTAAGTTGAAAGGGTTACATGAATGGTTTTTAAACAGTAATCTTGGTACTAGCGAGGTATATTGCAGTGGCCCAGAAAATATGGCTCAAATATCATGGCGGTCTATACACGGAGAAGAGATGGTTTGCCCGCCAACAGCTATATCCAGTCCAGCGGTTATCAGAACTGAAACTGGAGCTGATATTAGTTTCGGCTGCTTCGTTCGTGGAGACCCAAAACCTACAGTGACTTGGTCATTCCGCCATTTTGAAATTCACAACAGCACGAACTTAAACAGCGAAATATTAATACATACGTACCAAATGGACCATTTTAATGAAATAAGTGACGATTTTATAAATAAGAGTGCGCAGTGGGTCAACGTGACCGTACATAATGTAACAAGTGATTTGTCTGGTGAATGGAAATGCATTGCTAAGAGCCACGCCGGCGAAGCCAAGGCTTATCTTACTCTGTTCTTGCCTAAAGCCAGAACAGCAACAGCGCGCGTCGCCCCAGACTATTCAATATTTTTCATGGTGTCGGGTTCTATGTTGGCAATGACCGCCGTAGGTTTTATAGCTGCATGTGTTTGTTGGAAGACTAGACGTCGAAGAGTACCTCCAAGTAGAAGCTTCACTGACCAAGAGAAGAAGCTTTTAGACACGTCACTGGCAGTCAGTTGTGATAGGACTAGCGGTGACTTAGGGTCGTCCTATGGCTTTGAAATGCTAGACAGATCCATGTCAATGGAAAGCGAAGATACTCAGCGTTGTTTGGATCCCGTTCAGATCACTATAGAAGGTCCTCCTGGAACGTTTCCTCCTCCACCAGCTGAGTTCGCTCTACCGGCCCCCTATGGTAATATTTTTATATCAGTTCAAGTTCAAGGTCATAACGAGGAATACCCAGATTTGTTAGGTGGGGGTGCGACTCTGCCAAGGCGTAGTAGAACGTGCTTTTTAAAATCCACTTATGACAACATGGGGCCTAGGATAACAGCTGCTGGTAGTTCGACTTGGTCGCTTCCTGGAGCCAATGTTGATCACAAAAGTGGTGACCAGACGCCTTTGGCTATGCCCCTATCGACTTTTTCAACAGAATTTACTGCGTTGTAGGACTCGTATTAAAGCCTGATTTGTCAAAGCATCATCGAAGTAGCAATGGGTTATAAATAAACATCGAAGGTATCCGTTTTCTTTATGTGTATTGTAGATACGTAATAAATTCGAAATATCAAATCGACAACAATGGTTACAGGCCTTATAGCATTTAAAAATGTATTGCTCCATTGATTGAAATTATACTATGAAAAAGTTTTAGATTTCCAGTAGTTCTGTTTAGTTCTCTTTTGATTATATATGAGGATTTTAATTCTGCGCATGGGTTACAAATTTTTTTTCCGAAGAAGTTGCCACGATGCTTTGACAAAACAACTATAGATTTTATTAATTAGTTACTGCCCTTTGTGAAACATTTTATCGTTAAGCTATTTGGTATTTTAACGTTTGTTTACTCTTAATATTTTATGGTGTGTTTTGATTATACATAACTAACATATCAATTTTCGTAGCTGTTGATGAGTTTTGATGTCGTTTTTTTAACGCATTCACTTACGCATAAGTCAAAATAGGACTGAAATAAATGTATCTTTCTCCATACCAATTAAATAAAAATAATTTTCCACCAAAATTTAAATGTTTCTATTGAATTGTTAACATAGTGGGGTATTGAATATTTTGCACACCTATACCAAAGATCCTGACAGCTTTTATATAAATAAATAAATATAGTTTTAAGTTATTTATTAATACTACTTTACGGCATTGTACAATTAACTGTAAAATAATGTTCTTAAACATAGCAATATTTTTAAGATTTTTGATCAGAACTGTTGCTTTAACATTTGAAGAGAGAATAAAAAAGATTGTAACAAGCCTCGAGTTTTTCTTTCATCTCTAGCAGGTTCCGGAAAAACTGACACAGCGCTATTTGGGAGAAAATGAGTTTACATATGATCTGGAGAGGGTTATTTTCTGCGCCGCTCATGGTACTAAGTACTACACTTTGCGCTTTGTTTAGAAGAATATTAAGACTGTCAAACATACTGTCGTCATACTGTATTTGCTTAATAGCAATTTTTCCTTTCCAGTGATGAAATTTGTGCAATAAGGAAATTTAAATGTGGCATTTGTTATTGAGTTTTGCATGTTATAGTTTACCCCCGCGACTTTGATTATACCAAGGAAACGATCGTCCAATCAACTGTCGTCCAACTTTCATCACTGTTCACTCTGAATTAATTAATTATCGTAATTAATTCAATTAGCACAAGACCAGCTGACAGTATATTACCCATCTGTGATGTGTGACCTGTGATTTTTGTATTAAAATAAGTTGGCACATCAATCTTAGGAAACATGAGACACTGATTGATTTATTTTCAAATACAACTAACGCTTAAACATGGTTTGGTTTGCTCCGGTCATTTAGGAAACCAGTGTTTCGTAATTGGTTTCCTAAAATGTTTATTCTTCTACGTAACTGGTTTCCAATGAAACGTTTTTGATACTTGTATATAACATAAACACAGTACTTTTTGGAAACCAGTCACATACGAGTATTAAAATCGTTTTATTGGAAACCAGCTACGAAACCCCGGTTTCCTTAATGGCTACAGCGGTTTGGTTATACTGCAGAAAACTTTTTGCCAAATCTCTGTCTTTTCTCTCTACATGTACAGCTTATAAAATCAAAACAACAAAAGGAAAGTAAATAAAACTCGTAAACATCGATCGCACGTATTTCCAAGATAGCATCGAGTCCTGACCTTTGTCAAGACAAACATTTCCTAGGAGGGTGAAATACTCGAAACGCTGTAAAACGGAACTAAAAAGCGAGTTATCCACAGTCCAATCGGCGGAATGGACGCCAAATAGAAAATAAGCGATAAAGCTAAATCGGATATTGACTTGGTTCTAACTTATATCGAGAGTAAGCTAAGGAATGTTTCGGATTAAATTTGAACTACAACACTCGGACCAGAGCCGTCGATATTGAGTGTTTGTTTCAAGTGATGCATCATCAAACGTGTCTTTTTAGCTGTGGTAAACACTATAAAATCAGGTACTGTACAGTGCGAGAGCGGGATGGTCATACATGACCTTTACCATTTAAAAAAATCGAATGTTTTAGTCTCTATATTTAAAAGATCTTAATTATGTCATTAAGAGTCTATAGAGCGCGTTTTTCTCAGAACGTCGCGCCACAAGACTCATTGGTGACAGCTATGACATCTTCAAGGCCAGAGTGAATAGGTTATTTCTAGGCAACTGTGAACCATCCAAGACCATATTGTCGCTTAAAATCAGGTGAGATTGTGGGCAAACGGAAGCCTATCGAATGTAAAAAAAAACAAGTTGAAATTAATATGGAATACTAAAATTTGCCGTTTCTTGAATCTCTGACGTAATCAAACTTATAATTCAACGCAATAAAAAGGTACAGCTTACACACGTACAGTATTTTAAACTATTTCCATACAAAATACAAGGGAACCAAAGCCTATAGGGTACTTCCCGTTGATCTAGAATCCTGAAATTCGGCATAAAGCAACGTCTTACAGCACAACCATAGGAATTCTTCTTCTTCTTTATTTTTACAAACTAAAATTTGTAGTTGAAAGCTATATATCGGGTATGTAATGTAACCGCAAAGTAAAGTTAGTCATTCAATCGGATATATTTTCGGTGGAGCATGATTTTTAAGTATGTTAATTATTCATACTCTGTGTTACCGAACAGTGGACTGTATATTAGATGGAGGTCTTTAACGAAAAAAAGCAACCTTGCATTAAGACATTTACTCCAAAACTGAAAAAACTGACATAAAACAAAAACAGCATAAAAAACCAAAAACAATAAGTATCAAAAAGGTATAATGAGGCTGCCAGTTCTCCACATCCTCCCCTTCTGTGGCGAAGACACATCAGTCAGAAACTGCGGAGACTGACAGCTTCACCAACTTGGTCAGTGGTCGGCGGAGGCTTCCCCCGGCGGTGGCCACCTCAGCTACCCTTACGATACCATCCCGGCCAGGAAAAACCTTAGCAATACGACCGCGGGGCCAGGTTCCCCTGGGAAGTGAGGGGTCCACGATCAGCACCAAGTCTCCGACGGCCACGCTCTGTGACATACTACGAACGGTCGATTTCCTCGGAAGAAGAGACGGCAGGTACTCTTTAACCCAACGTGCCCAAAACATATCAGCGAGTCGTTGCGATTTTCGCCAGTCATTTCGGCCGAGGAGGTCGCCGTTATCCGTTTGAATGGGAACTGAATGATAAGGTGAAGATGAACCTAACATGAAGTGGAACGGGGTGAGGGCTTCTGGAGATTCTGGATCCACAGGCAGGTGGGTGAGAGGGCGGCTATTAACAAGGGCCTCAACTTCCATCAACGTAGTGACTAATAACTCCTCTTTAGGCGCTCGTTCCTGCAGTAAAGCGTGCAGCGCCGTCTTCACGGACCGGACTAGTCTCTCCCAAACACCAGACATATGGGGCGCGGCCGGAGGTTGAAAAATCCACTCTATTCCACTGTTGGCACCAGCTTCTGCCATGGCCTTCAAAATGTTGTTAGCTCCAGTAAAAGCAGTCCCGTTGTCGGAGAATATCTTCGAGGGTGTTCCACGTCGAGAGATGAAGCGCTTCAGAGCCATCAATGCGCTGCTAGACGATAAACTAGCGACGATTTCTAAATGGATAGCCCTGACAGTCATACAAGTAAAAAGAGCTATCCAACGCTTCTCACGTCTTCGTCCGACAGTAACAATAACGGGGCCCATGTAGTCCAACCCGACGAAAGTGAATGGACGTCGGTGGTGCGCTACTCTTTCGGGTGGTAAATCGCCGATCGGTGGAACCAAGGCTTTTGATTTATTCAGCACACACCAGCCACATTGAAGAACGATGGAGCGTATAGTCGTCCTGAGCCGAAGAATCCAAAATTTTTGGCGCACTTCGTTAATAACCAAGTTTGGTTGAGCGTGGGCAGCTGCGCGATGATAATGAGCAAGAAGTAGACGAACAGCACGGTGTCGGCCATCCAAGACAATAGGGCGCTTCACTGCAATTGGGACGTCCGCTGTATCAATTCGGCCGTGCAGACGGATAATACCTTCCGCGTCCAGGTAAGGGGACAGCTTCCATAATCGGCTGCGTCTTTCGATCTCGTTATTCTTACAAAGCGTTTCTACTTCTTCCGAGAATGATTCTCTCTGGCTTTGACGAAAAATATGCTTTTCTGCCTTTGATATATCTTCGGCCTCTAACGACTTTAACGATGTACAAAAATGAGACGATGAGGATGAATGATGACTATGATGACGGTGATAGGAGGTGTTTGCCAAAGGAATCCCACGTAATTTAGAATTTGCACGCTTGCGGAGGATCTTAATAAACTGATGGGCACGAGCTGTCGCCCGCACCATCCGCAACCAGTTTGAAAAACGCGACGGGTTTGCCACAAGTGCATTAGATAACAGACGAGGAGATTCTGCCGTCGTTACGTGAATGCTTTCCGAGGTCTTAAACTCCTGAAGACATTCATCACCTAAGGTGGATGATGTTTCGGAAGGCCACTGATCAGGAGCTAAAAGCAGAAACGTTGGGCCAAGGAACCACCTCGATGGAACTCCTTCACCCACTCTCGTAGTATCATCAGCAGCGTTTAAATGCGTAGGTACCCATCGCCAATCCGCGACACGAGAGCTTTCCGAAATTTCACCCACCCGGTTGGCTACGAACGTTTTCAAACGACGGCCTTCAGTTCGTAACCAACCCAGAACATTCATAGAGTCCATCCAAAAATACCGACGTGTTGGCTCCAAGGTATGTTCCGAAACAATGGTGTCCGCAAGACGGACAGCTAAAAGCGCTGCTTGGAGCTCAAGCCGTGGTATTGAGACTGGTTTATTCGGTGTCACACGAGCCTTGCTGGCTATCAATGAAATGTGTATGCGTCCGTTTATATCAAGAAAACGCCAATAAGCAACACATGCGTACGCAGATTCACTTGCGTCAGCAAATACATGTAGCTCGCGTTCAATAGGCGTGAAATCTGAGACTAGATACCAACGGGCGCATCTTAAATCTTGAAGTTTTTTAATTAACTCATACCAGGATCTCAAATGCTCGTACTGGATCGGGGGTAAAGATTCATCCCACCCGATATTTGACCGCCAAATTTCCTGAAGGAGGATCCTACCGTGAATCGTAAGAGGTGAGAGGATGCCCAACGGATCAAAAAGACGCATCACATGGGACAGAGCAATCCTCTTAGTCAACGTGGGAGGAAAACTTTCAGGGAATTCCGGACGGAAACCTAGAGTATCCTCAAGGGTGTCCCAACAAAGTCCTAGAGTACGAATACAGGTAGGTGCTGGTACCATGACAGGAACGACCGACGGAGAGGACGCGTGTAAATCATCCGGGATCAATCGCAACGCTTCGGGATAATTAGAGATCCATCCACGCATTTCAAACTTTGCCAGTTTATGAAGCTGAACTATATCTCGAGCAAGATTAGCTGCTTCAGAAATACTATGTGCGCTTCCTACGTAATCGTCCATATACGTGTTCTTTAGAACCTCGCGAGAAGCTACTGGATATAGGTCGGCGTGTTCCTCGGCATTTTTATTTAAAAGATAAATAGCCGTGCAGGGGCTCGAAGCAGCTCCGAAGATCATCGAACTCATACGAAATTCTTTTATGGGAGTTTGATGATCTCCATCACGCCACAAGAAACGCTGCATGTTCCTGTCCGATTCTATTATTTTGATTTGAGGAAACATCTCTTTAATATCCGCCATTAAGGCGACGCGACCCTCACGCCACCGAAAAAGTATGCCTAAAAGCGACTGAAGAAGATTAGGCCCTGTCAAAAGAAGCGTGTTCAAACTTACTCCTGCGGTTTTTGCGGCGGCATCGTGAACTACTCGCACCTTGTTCTTTCTCGGGTGGACCACAGCAAAATGCGGTAGATACCAGAAGTTAGTGACGCCCTCTGCGACAAGATGATCGTGGAGAACAGAACATTCTTCTGCGTAGCCTTTGTTAAGTGTGCTGACAATGTTTTCCCGATAAGCCGCGGCGAAGCACGGATCTCTAATCATTTTCCGTTCCAGTGACAAGAACCGCTTTAACGCTAACGAATAACTATCAGGTATCTCAGGTCTCTCATCGCGCCAGGGCAGCCCAACCTCAAACCTACCATCGGATTGTCGTCGTACAGTATCCTCAAGAATTTGGATGGCGCGTTCATGCTGAGAACCAAAGGAGCATGGATACTTGGAAATACCGATGGCATCCAGCTTAAACTGCTCTCTTACTAAAACGTCTAGATCCTCAAGCCTGGAGGTCTCTCCCGTGGTTGTATGGTTGACGAAGTCAACTGGCTTCGTCTTACTGTGAATTGCACCATGAATCACCCAGCCCAAGAGAGTGCGAGTTGCTACTGGCTGATTACATGTCCCAGATTTGATTTCCCGAGCTATTGTGAGATGCCAGTCCTCAGCACCGAGCAGAACCATCGGTCTGCCCTCTTCAAAACAGACCTCGGAAGCTATTTCCGACAAGTGAGTAAATTTGGAAATATCAGGGTAGCTGACTGCCTGTTTAGATAAACTTAAGTTCTTTAAAGCCCTAGCGTTACGTACTGTGTACGTCTTGGAGCAGAATTTGCCCCGTAGTTGGAAGCTGACATAATTTATTTTGTCTTCGCGGGTCATCTCTCCTACTCCATGAACTCGAATGTGGCCCTCAGGACCACTCACCCCTATCTGCATAGCCAAATCCGAATCTATAAGTGTGACGGTTGAGCCATCATCCAACAGGGCTAACGTTTCTACGTCACCCAAAGGACCACTAACAACCACGGGCACGACCTTTAACAAAATTTTATGAAATTCAGGTCGGTCGTGGGTGCAAGCATAAGTGGAGTTGGTCGAGTTGCTGTCGAGAACCTTGGAACTTGGTAGGGATTTTTCGGAAGGAGTATTGTTTCCTTCTTTTTGGTCAACAACTTTTTTCTGAATGTTGGCACCATGTAGTAGTCGATGATGAAAACGTTGACAACCATCAATGTCACATCTAGTCGAACGACATGAACGCCAATTATGACGTTTATTTCCTAGGCAACGAAAACAACGATTGTTGTTCAAAATTAATGCTAATCTTTCATCTGCCGAAGTATTTCGAAATTCCTTACAATCTGTTAAAGAATGATTTCCCTTACAGAAACCGCATATTCCCGAGTCGTGATACTTTTCAGTATGTGTGTGGTGACAAGTTTCTGTGCCTTTTCTTTTCGAGATATCTGATGTGGACTGAAAACTCTGATGTAGAAGTCCAAACTGAGTGTGATATCTCGCCTCATCGCTGAGGTAACTGGACAGAAGTTCAAGCTTCGTCCCACCAGAAGAATGTTCAGCTGCGTAACGTGACCAAAGAGCGCGCTGTAGTGGTGTTAATTTAGACAAAATTGTGTTGAAAAGTTCGGGAGAATAAAGATATTGAATTTGATTTAATTGTTTGATTACGGCTACAAGATTTTGGATTTTGCAGGCTACTAAATTTAGATCTTTCATGTCACTCTGTAACCTTGGTAGCGCTCGAATGGAGGCCAACTCCTCTAGTACGATAATTTCTGGACGGGCAAAGCGGTCTTCTAAAGCCTGAACGACCTGCTCAGCGTCCTGCGAAGTCAGCAGCAATGCGGCCACTGCCTGAGAGGCTTCCCCTCGGAGAGCGGACCGCAGACGCACGAAGTTATCCCTGTGTGAGAAATGATTTTTAGAGTCCTCGAATGATTTTTTGAACGCTAGCCATTCTACCGGCTTGCCACTAAATGGCATAAGATCTAAGTGTCTCAGTTTGTTATTAGTAGCTATTGAAGTAATTATTTGAGCTAAATTTTTAATATCATCGTTGTGGTGGGGTGGTTTGACCACTGCGGGAATAACATTGGGATGTGGTATCGTAATGTTAGGATTCAAACAGACAGATGGAAGTGTTTCCACGGGTGGAACTGTTACATTTGTAGCCGCTATTGGAACAGTAGTGGCATATGAGTGTGGAACAGCCTCGTTTATATGAGCTACAGCAGCGCTTGCGCTCCCAGGAACTAGTTGCGGTGGAGCGTTTACGTGGGCCGGCAGGCTCTCTAACCAAGAGCGTACCGACAACCGGGAGTCACTTGCAATTTCTGCGAGTTCAACAGCTAGCGCGCGTTCACTTGCCGCTATTTCAAGAGCCGCTAGCTCCTTTTCCTTCTCATCTCTTTCCTTGGCAACCTGTAGCACGTTTGCTGCGTGACGGGCCTCAGCCTGCAAACGGCGTACTTTAATGGAATCGCTTCGACTCGACCGAGAGCCGACGGTCGAAGACTTGCTGGGACGTGATGGATCATCCGCTCCCAAGACCTGTAACTGTTGGGGGGAAAGCGGCTCTCCAAAGCTTTTAATGGGGTGATCGTCACTCACCAATTCCTTTGCCTTACCCTTTGACCTGGTAAACATTTTTCTGATCCGGCTCGTTTGGGCCAAATGTTACCGAACAGTGGACTGTATATTAGATGGAGGTCTTTAACGAAAAAAAGCAACCTTGCATTAAGACATTTACTCCAAAACTGAAAAAACTGACATAAAACAAAAACAGCATAAAAAACCAAAAACAATAAGTATCAAAAAGGTATAATGAGGCTGCCAGTTCTCCACACTCTGTATGGAACCCTCGGTGCGGGAGTCCGACTCACACTAGACCGGATTTGTAAATATTTTTATTGCGTCGTAATGCAAAAGTTCTTTCTGTAGACAAAAAATGAAACGGTCGGCGTAAAACTGTCACACACAGACAAATCGTCCATAAGTGAAACACTGATGGCAAAACTCTCGCCAAAGAAAAGTTCTGATGGCAAACTGACGGCGGAGAAACAATTGTGGCAGATGGGTTACGGGAGGTTTCCGGTTCTTCAATTATCACACTGTTATTAGGTTCTTGTTACGTGTACAGGGCTCTATTTTTGATTCGCTCGTGTGACATAGCTTCGTCGCACACGATTTAAGTCACGATCGACGACAAGTCGCATGAAAACAGGAGACCGTATTTTTGAATCATTCGCCTCAGGTGTTCCCAATATAACTTAAAATGTTTAATTTTATCCGTTTCACGCAGAAAAATAAAACCGGAAAATCATACAAGGAAAACGGAACACAAAGTTCATTGAACAGTTCCTACTGTCAATGTCAATAAGTGGTAATGTCAGTGTTCGACGATGACGTTTAGTCTATCGCTCGCCTCCGCAAAGAGTGGTCCCGACCACTCGATGTAGAAGAGCGATTCAAAAATACCAAATTTCATAAGTGTTACGAAAATCAGTAGAAATCGAGCGCTCGCGGCGCGTAGAGCGAATCAAAAATAGAGCCCTTGTCCATTTCCGCAATATACTGCAGCACAGCCTTAAACGTATATGGCATTATATTATTATGAACTTAGTTAAACTATTTGTAATTCTAGATTTTTTACTGCTTTAGTGATGTTGAAAAAACAGAACCCTTTTACTCTCTTATCACTCATCGGTGTATGTCAGTCAGTCTTAAAGTCAAGTGAAGTATTGGATGAAAGGATTATTTTTACATTCTAAAACAGATTTTTGATTATTTTCTGTACGGAATAGTTTTTGAATTATCATGAAAAATGTGAGTTAAAATGGTGTAAAAGGTTGTCTATTTACGAGTATCAACTTTTTATAACTACCTTTTAAATATTAGTAACCCTCACTAAATCATTTGTAAAATATGTCAAGATGTGAATACCCGAAAATGTTTGCCGGTGAACTAACAAGCTGGCATTTTATTTCAGTCGCATTATTCCGATTCGTGTTCCTGATATTACGCCATTACCATATTACGAAAACAAGTAATCATAAATATTTATGACATCTCCGTGATTTCTTTCGGGTTCTTTTGGAGACGAAGAAAAACTTTATTCGTTATGATTTGACTTTGACTCTCGTTGATCGAAATTCCTGTACTTCATTCCTAAACACACACACACAAACATAATTCAACCTTTGTATAGTAGATTTGTTTCTAAATGTATGTAAATAATTATTTGTTTAAGGGTACACTGAAAAGCTTAGTGTGGATGAAAAAACGGCCAGACTCGCGCACCAAAACTCAACGAGCATTATCAATCATCATCAACAGCCTATATAAGTCCCCACTGCTGGAGCTCAGGCCTACTCTCTTACAGAGAGTATATGGGCCATAGTCCACCACGCGGGGCCAGTGCGGGTCGGCAGACTTCACATGCCTGTTCAAGACATGCAGGTTTCCTCACGATGTTTTCCTTCACCGTTAAGCAATCGGCTAATGTACTTGAATTGAAAAACAACTCATAGGTACACGGCTGTATTCGAACCCGGAAGCCTTTGAGAGTCCGCGTCTTATCCACTGCGCCACAAGGGTACACTGAAAAGCTTAGTGTGGATGAAAAAGCGGCCAGACTCGAGCACCAAGGATTCCGTATAGAACATGGATAATTGACATACTTAAATCATAAACAATACGTAAAAATACCTGACTAAACTCAACGAGCTATTGTTCACTAAATTGTTGGCGCTAAGAATAAAAATTTGAAGAAAAAAATGTGATTCAAGTACGAGTATACTCGTACTTGAATCACATTTTTGAGTATACTAGTATGAGTATTCAGTGATTATTCAATTTAGTCATAATTGGATTTATGTACTGTTGAGGATATACACGACAACTTCCGGGTTTGATGTTTAACAACATCCATCCATCCATCCTCTCCAAACATCCTGCGGAAGGATTATGTTTGACCGTGATTATGATATGGGTCTAAAATATAAACTTCACAACTCAAATCCTTACGCAACTTCAATCCAAATCAAGCTGCCTCATATTTATTGACAAGCTTGGGATCAGTCCTGTTTCCATCTTTAGAGAAGGATAACCAGCCAGATACAGACTCTACTGCATCACATATAGTGATGATAGCACCACATCAACAGACTATATACGACCCCACATGATCCCCACTGCAGGGGCTCAGGCCTACTCTCCTACAGAGAGTGTATGGGACATAGCCCACCACACAGGACCAGTGGGGATTGGCGGACTTCACACACTCCTTTTAATTTCTCCTCAGGAGTGTGCAGGTTTCCTCACGATGTTATTCTTCACCGAAAAGCCAATGGTAATGATTTTTATCATTCGTAAATAAATTCCAATTAACAAATTAAAACTCATTGGTACGAACCAGGATCGAACCCAGACCTCAATTGTTCAGAATCTACCCAAGTGAGCTACCATGCACGGCCTTTTGTGCTCGGATTAGTTCCCAAAAAAACAACTCTTCAATCGAAAAATTAAGCTCATTAGATTTATTTAACTTCAGCGTGAACTTTTTGTTTCATAATTTATTTCAGAGTCTTCAGAGCATATTGTACCTCCATTGGATCATTTGAAAAGTTTGTATTGTTCCATCCTGTGAAAAGATATAATAAAAACACAATATTTTGCGTAACAACTCCCAAGATTTCGGTTCATCACCTTCGTTGGCCATTTTGATTGTCAGCTTTGTCTCTGTTCCTTTTTCTAAACCGACTTCATTTTTTTCTTTGGTACCATTTTTTCTATTCTTATTTTTTCATAAAAGACGTCAAATCCTATAAATGTGTATCGAAATGTATATTTAGAAGTCTTAATCGGGGTATTATTAAAGCGGGGTATCCGCCTATATTAAGTTTGAAGGAGGACAATTGTAAGTAATTATTAAAATTATATAATATAATAATTAAAATTAAAAATTGATTATTTCGTTTCATTTTTACACTATAACTAGTAACAAGGTTGAGACCTTCTGAGTATTATGATAATACCTGTGATTGATTGACCCGGACAAGGATTGAATTGAGGTTAATTTTTAAGTGGAGGTGGCAATAATTAAAACTGATCGTGGTAAGATTGCCTCTCATAGACAGTTGACTGTATCCTCTGACGTTTATAATATTCGGTACCGTTCCGTCACCAATAGCTTGCTAATGAGCTTTTTAAGCTTGGCTCTGGTTCCAAAGTTATATCATGAAACAAAATGTGATGATAAATAGATGAAGTTCGTAGTGCGAACCATTTCGAGTTTTCTACCGAGTTTCGGTCCCTTATCCGACTAGCAGTCTGTAAAGTATATTCTAGGCTTTAAGCAGTTTTGCAACCACCTCTGAAGCATTCAAGCAATATAAAACTCGTACGTAGGAGCCAATAATTTTCTGAAGGTTGTATTTTTGTAACTATTGTTTTTAATGAAATTTCCTTTTCAGTTATTTGACTGTAGGTATATCTCTCGCATTGAAATGATCTCAACTTTCTTGTTACGTCATTGAATGATAGTTTTTTGCATAGCGGCCTACCATGCAATTACCCAATAAGCGTACTATAATAGTGGTAATAACAAACCTAGTAAACTGTAAATAGATAAAACAGCTAAAAGTAAAACTTCACACCACGCTAATAAAATTTGAAACTGACAGCTGTGGAACGAAACAGAGCCGTAACACCTTGTAACAGGGGACAGTCGAATCCCGTTGACATTTCAATTTGTGTAAAATAATGACGTCATTGTGAGTCGGGCGGCGTAGCACGGCGCGTCACGGACCGAATACCGAATGACAAGTGAACGAATTTGCGTATCGAACAGGTTCAAATGTAGCTCTGTTTACAATGTGTAAATCGATTTTAGCTGCAAATTACAACTCATAGCTAGCCGGTGCACCGTAACTTGTCCCATGTTCTATTTATGAATTTTTTTTACAAATACAACGTGTACAAAAAGGTAGTGATAAAACTTAAGTGCGGTATATGTTAGGTAAGGCTTTACCTTTGGAGCGGTAGTAGACATCTGTAAACCGTACGAATCTAGAGAAAAACGAATTTAAAATATTGACTAAAATTTTTGAATTTCATCCCTATCCTAGTTCTACATGTGTCAATAACCCCTAAAACCAAAGATAAGATCATTCATCATTGACCCCAGTGCTGGCGTTGGTAAACAAACATTTAGGGTTGTCAAAAATTACGACGTTACACCTCTGAAATAAAAATGTATGGAAATTTAAACTAACCTTTACAACGCTGCTACTTTCACAGTGTATTCTACACAAGGGATTTATACCCACCTTTAAGTATTATCACTCCTTTTTTGTACACGTTGTATAATACAAATACAAATTGAGTTCGACACAAAACCTTTAAATAGTGAAGTAGTCGTTACATGTTAATTAAGAATTTGATGATGAATCCTGTAATCTATGTTTCGGTTGTGTACTAATTATTTATGTAATCACGCACTATATATAATCTCATATTATATACTAGCTTCCGCCCGCGACTTTGTCCGCGTGTACTTCAGGATTTATTCTACTTGTTCGATAGGCATAGAATATCTCCATTTCCAGCATAAGGTACAAAATAGTGTTTATTCTGTTACTTAGGCTAATAGTTTAAAGAAACAAAAGAAATTTCAATATCTGACGTAGTACATTCAAAAAGTCTTCACACTAATATTATAACCGCGAAAGTTTGTATATACGAATCACATATTCTATGGTCGGTTGCTAGGCAACTCGTTTTTGTTATGCCAAAATTGCCCATGTAATCCCACTAATATTATAAGTGTGATTTTGTACAATTTACACAATATGGCTTTATAAATTATAGCCTATATGTTATTCTGATGTATAAGCTATATAATTGTAAAGTTTCATTCAAATCCATTCAGTAGTTTTTCCGTGAAAGCGTCACAAACATCCAAACATCTAAACATCCAAACTTTCACACATATAATATTAGTAGGATTAATTAATAACTAAGCGTACTCTGAATAAACAATCCACCTCCATCAAAGTTTCATAGGTACAAAATTTCTGTTGCCATAATCTTTTAAAATACAACAGCTGGATTTGTGTAGTAACTATCTAAAGATAGGACATCAGATTGTGATGTCGCGAAATGAGTATCATTAACATACAACTTCATAGTGAATCACAACTTTCATTTTAAACATTTTTTGCGATTATACTTCGAAGCGCCATCTATGAACCATTAGCCGCGTAACTGCTATTATAGCTAACTATAAAGTTGTAAATTAATGATATTTATTTAGCGACACTATAATTTCATCTCATATTTTTAGGTAATTACTTATCAAAACCAGCTCTTCTATTTTAAAAGGTTATGGCAAAAGAAATTTAGTCTCGGAACTTTCCAACGTACTAAAGGAAAAACTCCGTGATATCTGATCAGTTTAAAAAAGTTAAAGAGTAGCTAAACTTTGTTATTTCTATTACATGAAATGTTTCTCAAGATTCATATTTTCCGCTTTAGTTTCAGCTCTTTCAACTGCAATATTTCCTTTCAAGAATTTACCTACTCTAAAAACTCCATAAAAGTTGGAAAGCGCTAACTTGCTAGTTATAAATATAGTTCTGGAAACTAGAGTTCCTGAACATTGCAGTTATTTTCTTTTGGGGTTAATGTTGAACTAAGAGTATGAATAAAGTAATTTTAAGACAAATTTTAAGAGCCTTATGTTGGGTTTGCTCTTGGCCTTCATCTCACCAGATGATAAGTGATGATAAGAAGTCTCACGCTAATGACTCTGGCTCTGCTACCTCTCAGATATATTGTTAAATAACATGGTGGTAACCAGACAGGCGGACATAAAATTCCCTACCACCAAGCAAACCAAGTACTCCACTGGGAATCGAACCCGGGACCTTTGGATTGTTAGGCCAAAATTTAGCCAGTAAGCGACGGATGCGGTTGAAAGTACTCCAGCACTCAATCATCACGATAATTCTAAAACAATAAACTCTACAAACTTGAAATTTCACAAGTAGCTTTACTTAAGCACTGGTAGAGTTCGTAAGGAAATCTTTTCCTAAGTGAGATCTTAAGGCAAAATCTGTTTTAACGGCAAGGAAAGCAATTTACTTGACCAATTCAGAAGTATAGATATTTCCCAAATCTGACTATATCAGAAACCGGTTCATTAAAAATCTGCCCTGTTCAGCATCTGTCCTGCTCCACCTAAAGAGCTTTAACGCCCTTCAGCTATTATTTATAGTGACAACACTGGTAAACGAACCGCAGGAATGGAACCCGGGACCGAGAGTTCAGTTCATAATGAAGCGAGCCACCGGGGAAATCAGACGTTTTATTAGCCGGGCATATAAATTGCATTTATTCTACCCAATTAACTGACTGACGCCTTGATGAAGCACGATCAAATTGAGCCATACGTTCTCTTTGAAAAAGATTCTTTTTTAATACGCGATGGTCTTGCTTTCTATCTCATAATAGTCTGTATAAGTCCACAGCTGGAAATGAGCTTCCCATGTGCATCACCCCTTCAGACTTCACATTAGGGGTTTGCCATAATCACCGAGCTTGCCAAGGGGATTGGTGGTGTTGCGGTTGAATAGGTAGCCCTATCTCCTGGTAGATTTTTCCCATGTGACATGGCAACGATTTCTTTTTTATTTTGTGTAGAATCATATCTTCTTTCTCTTATCTTAGTACATAATTATCAGTATTCTTTTTTGTAATATTTATAGCGTTAATAAATATCGTGTAATATCTCACTTGAAATGTAAGCAATAAATAAATCAAATCATTTTATTATCAGACGTCAAGTATCCATATAATTGTTAGTACTGCTTATAACTATGTTAGTAAGTATATGTCACAACTGAGTTAGTCATACTATTTACATGTCGCATAATGGGACAGTCACACCAGGCTATGGTGTTCAGGATGCGATTGGAGCTGGCGCGCACTCGACTTGATAAAGAAAGACGCGTACTTTTTCCTGAGGACAGCATGAAAGCTGTCTGTGCGCGCCTCCGCGAACATAGTTGACGCACTGCAGTAGCGCGGCAGCCCCAATAGCATCCTGAACGCGTTATTGTATTGGACGCGTAGAGCGCTAAGCGATTTTTGGGTATAGCTGACCCACAGGCTGCTTGAATAGAATGAAGTACAGTACGCCTTAAGAGGGTATGCTGGTGTCAAAGCGCCCATACAAACGTAATCCAGTCATATTTTGAGTATTAAGCTATGAAAATCTATGAAATTTTCAAGACACAATCTAGAAACAAATATCTGTGTCGGTGGTGAGTCAGATTTTCGTTTAAATATATACTTCCAGAGTTACAGGGCGTCAAAGAATTGTATTTTACGGTGATAAAAAGCCCCAACTTTGAACCTGATTTACAAGAGTATGAATCAATTTAAAACAATTTGGAAAAATAAAAGCTTTTAACCACCGACATCTGAAATTTTATTAATATACTGTATTGAAAAAATGGTTACATAATATACTGTATCCTTCAAATGATCCCTGGACTACGAAACATCCAAATAACGGGTGGATAACTTCGCGTAGTGTTTGCTGTCTCACCGTACGCGCTCGTGTAGGATAGGGCTCGGATAGGGACAGCTACAAAACAATGCAACCTTGAACGCGGCCACGTGCTCTAAACAGACAATCCTCTTAAACAAGGTAACTATAACTGCGTCTGTACATTTAGCAAACCTGCGAGTCGGCATGTTCGCCCTCACCGCCAGCGCCCGACGCTCACACTTGATGTTCATATCGTCTATAAGTCGTCGGTTACAATGTGCATGCAATAAATAATAATAATATAGTTTTACAAAAGAAAACATTTATAACTAAATATAAATATCGTTCAGTCACGTGTCTGAGTAACTTGTGGTAACTTCATTTGATGTGAAGTCGTTGCGAGCAACTGCTGGAGATGCTTGTCATGCCTCTTCATATAGATGTCGCTGGTAGCCCTTGCACCGGATGTTATCGCCAGTAACGATAGTGACCACTGATTTTCCTGCAAAGAAATTCCTGGTGGTAATGGTAGGTATTCGTGCCATAGGAACCTCGCCGTTATTATTATTATCAACAGCCTATATATGTCCCCACTGGAGGGGCTCAGGCCTACTCTCCTACAGAGAGTGTATGGGCCATAGTCCACCACGCGGGCCCAGTGCGGATCGGCGGACTTCACATGCCTGTTCAAGACATGCAGGTTTCCTCACGATGTTTTCCTTCACCGTTAAGCAATCGGATAATGTACTTGAATTGAAAAACAACTCATAGGTACACGGCTGGATTCGAACCCGGTACCCTCAGATTGAGAGTCCCGCGATTTATCCATTGCGCCACCGACGCTTTTACCTCGCCGTAGTCAAATATAATTTAACATCTAGTCCTTCACTCAAACATGTTGTGTGTGAAATCAGACCGATTCCAAAATAGTTGCCCACTGTTGAGCAGAACATCTTTGTACAGGTTTTGCACAATTGGTGGAATCTTTCCTAGGGAATCCAATAACGTCAGATTTCTTAGGGACACTAGTCAAAGGACAAGTAAAAATATCTGTTAGAGCAAATCAGAGTAAAGCTAGCTACCACCGTATAATCAGCGACTCATTAGCTCAAGGCAAGCGTACCACCCAACGTGCTTGTTCGGTTTTGTTAGATTTCAGTCTCGCAACACAGTCTCACAGTCTGGCAACCTCGAGTCTGTGACAGCAGAACTGTCAACTGTCACTTGTCTCTTGATTTTGAGGTTGATCGGACGTAATATATTATCCTTGTCTATTCTCGTTTTGTTTATACTCTTTCTAATTTTATTCATTCCAGCAATATAAAGTTGTAATCCCTCCAGTAACTGAACTATGTTTCGTGTCAGTTTTCTCTTTTTGTTTTAGTCCTCTCAAAGTGAATCGCGTGTCTGGCTAACCGATTATTTCTTTTTCCACGTTGCATCTTTGGACACCAGATTTTGGCGGTTTGGTTTTGTAACCCGGTTACAAAGAAAGAAACAAAAGTCTTTGTACGTAGCTGGTTACAAAACATGGTTACAAACGCGGACGAAGGGGAAATTTCGCAAACTTATAGTTTATAATAGAGAAGGAGTATAGAATGCTAATTTTTTTAAAGTTTTAATTAATCATGGTCGACTCGACCACTGGACGACCACTGGTAACAATAATATCACCTCGTTGCATTGCTGTGCTACCAACTCATCCTTAACCTGACACATCCATGCCGGATCCTGAGGCCCGGGCGCGATCGGTTGACGGAACAAATTGGATTAATGGATCCTTTCCCCGCTTTGTCCCTAGGTGTCGTTGACTTCACAAAGCGAAGCCTTCAAGGTGGGAATGTCTCTACTATTGGTATTGTTTTCGATATTGGATTCACTGTAATGCATTTTTTTCTTCAATCTATTTATTTTTGTCTTTAAAATTAATATAGGCGACGTGGTTAACTAACATAATTTAAAGGTTGTCCAAATGTCCATATTACGGTTCCCATTCGTTTAGAAAATATCGCCTTTGAAATATGGCGCCCGGCACACACCGCCTCCAGACTTCAATTTAGAACTCAAACGATGCCACTAGAGAGTACACCCGCTGGCGAATTTTGCATTTTATATCGAGTTTGTGACTTTATAGTCACTACTGCTTGTATAGAAAATATCGTGTGTTTAATTTATGCACCGTCATATGTTTCCCTTTTTTGTCGATGGGCATGATTTAATACTCCTTTTTTATTACAGTAACCACAATACTGTTTAGGTCTGCTGAATCTAAGCGCAAGCACTAAATATTTTTTATATATATTAATTACATTCCACTTACCATTTATAATATGCAATTCTCATACCCTTGCTCTGAGAAAATATTCGTCCCCAGGGCTGGAAGTTTCCAAAGGCCAAAGAGGTGTTTTATCATAGGAGTTAAAGAACGGCACCGCGAGGAGCGTTTAGGTTGATGCATGGCAGCATTATAGCACGGACCGATGCCTCGCGACTTGTGACGCTCTACAGGAACAAAACGTACATGACTTACATTTCAATAAAATTACAGTCGGATAAATAAACATTTGAAACATTTAGCAGATCATGTTTATTGTATTGAAATGTATAAATTATATTCAAGTAAATAATATTTTAAACATAAAATTCATTAAATAAAGAAATGTGGGTGGCAACGGATATTTAGCAAAACAATTTTTCCATTTTGCGTGATGGGGTGGTGTGCCTTACTCATGCCGCCCCAGCTCCAGAAGAAAGCCCAACAACTTATTTGTGTTGTTGAAGGCCTCTAGGAGCGACCTCGTGTTCCGAGGTATTTTCCCTGTAGTGTTGCTTCTCCATCGCTCACCAGCAGGACGCGTGCAGCTGTCTCCTCGGCCCTTGCTTGCTTGCTCTAAAGTCCATGTCCTGTGATTGCTCCTACAATCGCCCTACAATAATACAGCTACCAGTGGCTGTAAAATGCAATATATGACGTAATAATCTAATAATGTATTTGGCACACTATACGCAGTATACAAATCTTTTTATACTTATATAATTCTACTGTACGACTGGACCGATTTTGAAGAATTTTGTGTGTGTGTGTTCAAGTGGGTTCGAGAATGGTTTAGATTTACAATTTGTTTTTTTTGTCCAGTCCAAGTATACTTCAAAATGTTAAAAAAAATGTCCACCCGTGCGATGCCGGGACGGGCCGCTAGTATATATAAATTGCAGATACCACATTTTGCGTCGACGCTGAGAACGGAAAGAGTTCCACCTTGTTGACTTTGCAGTTATAAATGAATTACTGTTTCAACAGGGAATCAAATGTATTTTATAAAAGCACGATGAGAAAGTTTTACTTGAAACTAGTAAATGTTAGGTTTATTCGAATTACTAGCTTTCTACACAAATTTACAAAAGTTGTAGAGTACGATTGTTTTGATTCGAAATTTAAATGATTTAGCAAAGTCACCCTGATATAATTACTTTAAGAAGCTATGTTGGTAAGACCACGTGGCCACGTTCAAGGTTGCATTGTTTTGTAGCTGTCCCTCTCCGAGCCCTATCCTACCCGAGCGCGTACGGTGAGACAGCATACACTACGCGAAGTTATCCACCCGTTATTTGGATGTTTCGTAGTCCAGGGATCATTTGAAGGATACAGTATATTATGTAACCATTTTTTTAATACAGTATACTAATGAAATTTCAGATGTCGGTGGTTTTTCCAAATTGTTCTAAATTGATTCATACTCTTGTAAATCAGGTTCAAAGTTGGGGCTTTTTACTACCGTAAAATACAATTCTTTGACGCCCTGTAACTCTGGAAGTATATATTTAAACGAAAATCTGACTCACCACCGACACAGATATTTGTTTCTAGATTGTGTCTTGAAAATTTCATAGATTTTCATTGCTTAATGCTCAACATATGACTGGACTACGTTTGTATGGGCGCTTTGACAACAGCATACCCTCTTAAATTCGTCAGAAACTTTCACTTCTCTTCTCATCTCACTCTCATATACGAAAAATTCATTTGATGCACCAATTTACAAATGGTCTTTTGAAAGGTTTTTGACGTCGCTGAAGATATCACATTCCAAAAAATACCTGCTGTATGTGCATTAAAATTTACAACAAAATACCAGGATTTATCAAAGAACTCCCGGAGAGCATTACGTGTATGGCTGATGGAACACTATTTTTATTCCTTGAATGAATTTGACCAGTTCTAATTATATTATTGTTGTTGGTGAGATCGATGCATATAGGATATAGGTACGTTTGATGTAGTTTGACGTTAGCTTGTCGAGTAGAAGATTTGTTAAGGAACTATTTGTATGCTGTTTGATACAGTTAAATAGGTTAAGCGACATATTGAAATATTATTTAACATGTACCTTAATTATTGTGAATAAAAAATTTGATATGACATACAAAATAGACCCGAAAACTCAAAAGAATCTCATCAGCTCGTCGTATATTCGTAGTTTCAAAGCAAATGGAGAGACTATTGTGTAACCCTGTTTGGGACAGCTTGTTTCGTAAAGGCGTGGCACAAGGAGAAGTCTTGGTCCTTGCGAATCTGCCTGAAACCAGCTCTCCAAAGCAACAAAACTGATTTAACTTTTGCCGTAATAGTTTCTGTGGCGGGCCCTGGTCGCCGGTTGCCTGGATCTGTATTCTATCCTGATTCACGATTCTGTTACGATACATTATCTAGAAGCTTTCGGCCGCGACATTGTCTGCGTGAACTTGAAAATGATTCCAGTTGATATAACTCTTCGATCAGTTTTAAAATTGGTCTAAATCCTTTTCCGATCCATCAACTATTCCTGTTAAAAACAGGACAAATAAACAAATAAACTGACTTTAGTATTTATTTTATTAATATGGATAAATATACTTTTAAATAAGAAAATTTACTAACTATTCTTTTTTAACACTTGGGGATTCATTGGCTGACATTTTAGCAGAGTATGGTTCTATGACAGTTTTGTAAAGACTATTAATAAATTAAAAATTTGGCTTTTTAAGCAAAACTGTACATCGTCATCATGATCAGCCGGGAAACGTCCACCCACAGCTGGACATGGCCTCCTCCATCGTATGCCACATTGTCAAAACTATAAAAATGTTTGAATCTCTTGAATCGTTTTAGTAACGTACAGTCGCAATACCAACCAAAATGTCGCAATCTCTAAGGAATACACGGTTCGCAACAAAGATTGCTACAAGTCGTGCAAAGTTGCACAACTTAATCCTTTTAAGTGACGTTGATGAATCACTTTGTTTAATTTTGAATTGTTTCTCGCCTTCAACTTTGTGATGAAGTGGTTTGTTGATACTATTTGAAAAATCTGTTTGGTTTGTAGCTGGCACTTCTCTTCCAAACAGAAATATTCTTAGCGTGGAGACACATGTTTTTTTTGTTTTTTGATCTACCCGAACCGTCAAGCACGCAACCGGCCAGCATCCCCGGTAAGAACGTAATGCTCGAAAGAGGTGCGAATTACAAACTCCATATATCGTAACACACTGGCCAGTTGCAAGTCGGAGCCGGCGATTTTGCCTCAGTACGTCTGTGGTTGTACAATACTAACACAGTGATAATTAACGCGTTCAAATAGAACTAGAAACTTACTTCAACTGTTCTCAAAGTCTACATCATTCATCTCCTAAAATGTTCACCCTTAGAGGTAGAATTATCTGGGTACATATTTGGTTTTAGGTGATTGTCTCAAAAAGCGCTCAATCAATTTCTATAAAATTTATATGTGACAATCTCTAAAGGATTCCCTACCAAACAAAAAAGTAATCATCAAAATCGATTCACAATTGGCAGAGTTATTACAAGACAGAATACAGTCAAGTTGAGAAACTTTTCCTTTTTAGGGTTCCGTAGCCAAATGGCAAAAAAACTGAACCCATCGTCGATTCGTCGAGCCAATTTTTTCTGAAACTATAAAAACTATACTGATGAAACTTGATAAGTAGGTGTATTCTGCGGATCGCATTAATATTTTCACACAAAAATAGAAAAAAAATGCCATAAATTTTGGGGGTTCCCCATACTTAGAACTGAAACTCAAAATCTATCTATGGATAGGTCTTCAAAAATGATATTGAGGTTTCTAATATCCTTTTTTTGTTTGTTTGCGCGAGAGACACTTCCAAAGTGGTAAAATGTGTGCCTGCCCCATAACGCCAATTTTTTTCGAATGGCACCTAACAACCCGTCGCATGGCAATTGCGTTCTAATATATGACACGCCTCCGATGCCATTCTTAACTATGTCTGAGGAACTTGGAATGCCTGCAGCAGCTGGTCCAGGTGGCGGCGCCAGAGTGTGCCAGCCTCGGTGCGCACATCGTAATGAAGTCGCCCCAAACGTTGCACGATAGTGCCGAACTCCCACCTTCGGTTCGGATCCGAGTAACTCCTGGCCTGAACCTTATCGCCCCGCGTAAATTGCCTTTTGAGGGGGATGTGTTCCATCGGTTGTGAGGGAGTCGTTGGTTGACGGAACATGACGGGTAGCTGGGTTCTCACGTCTCTCCCGAACATCAACTGATACGCAGACTGACCGTCGGACCTAGCGTCTCAATCTGCCTTTGACAGTAATTCGTTTGTCCACAAAATCGCCTAAACTGTTTTTATTGCAGCTTCTTCGAAATCTCCTCTGTACTGTATTTCTTTATCTAGCCTGTCGTCTTCTGTATCGCTTTCTATCTTTTCTTGTACTTGTCTAAGTTTTATAAGTGTTTCTTTGAGAATTTGTATTCTGGATTGAATTTCTTCGATTGACAAATCTTCGTAAGATTGTACGTAATTTTCGATTCTCGTGAGATTGCCTTTTGCCATCCTCGTCCATCAAGATTCATACTATCCTACTAATATTATAAGTGTGAAAGTTTGGATGTTTGGATGTTTAGATGTTTAGATGTTTGGATGGTTAGATGTTTGGATGTTTAGATGTTTGGATTGTGGATTTTGGATGTGACGCTTTCACGGAAAAACTACTGAATGGATTTGAATGAAACTTTACAATAATATAGCTTATACATCAGAATAACATATAGGCTATAATTTATAAAGCCATATTGTGTAAATTGTCCAAAATCACACTTATAATATTAGTGGGATTAAATGGGCAATTTTGGCATAACAAAAAAGAGTTGCCTAGCAACCGACCATAGTATATGTAATTCGTATATACAAACTTTCGCGTTTATAATATTAGTGTGAAGACTTTTTGAATGTACTACGTCAGATATTGAAATTTCTTTTGTTTCTTTAAACTATTAGCCTACGTAACAGAATAAACACTATTTTGTACCTTATGCTGGAAATGGAGATAGATGCCTTCTATGCCTATCGAACAAGTAGAATAAATCCTGAAGTACACGCGGACAAAGTCGCGGGCGGAAGCTAGTCTACTATAAGGTGATTTATTTCGAATGGCACCTAACAACCCGTCGCATGGCAACCACGTTTGAATATATGACACAGTCAATAGACGGTGTTTGCTGCTTGTGTTGCTACACGGCTCGCTAGTCGGGAGAGCACACATTTCATAGATTTGTAACGTATGAACAAAACGGTACAGCTACTCATCCTAGTACGACACCTGCTCCACGCACAGCTTTGGTGAAAAAGCGGCCAGGCTACAGAGCGAGCCAGAGAAATATACATACATACGCTCGAAAAACATTATCCTCCTTCTGGCAGAGTCCGATAAAATGTGGTTAAATATCCACTGGACTTAGAAGGACGATAAAAGGTAGATTGTGAAACCCACTGTGAGCGAACGAATGCGCAAGATTTCCACATATGATCGTTAGGACCTTTTTGACCTTTTGAAAGAGGTTTATCTGGGAGATGTGCTTGTGACACAAGTCTATCCGTGACAGAGTTTTCAACAGAAACTGATAATAATCTAAAAAGGGAAATACCGTTATATTTAAACCGGTGTATGCTTTATAATAAATGAATATTTGATTTTATTTCATTAGAATATAATAATAAAAATTAATTATAATAATTAATAACACAGATTAAATTTTCAAATAAGGAAAAAATAAAGGAAACTGATGGAAAAATAAATACAAGGAAAATAATTATTATCAATAAACATCCTTACTTCACCGATTTTTTTATAATGCCGTCTTATTAGAAGCCAGTAGGTGTTCCTGGCGAAATAACATTTAATGTAATGTACGAAAAACCGCTGACAATTCGATCAGTTGGTCTTCACAGGTGCCATTCGAGTTCTTTAAATTAATGCTCTTCATACACTATGCCAATGAAACAAGCGTTATTTAAACAATTTGAAAACAATATTGCATCACCTCTATGCCCAGAGCACTCCAATACCCAAATATCATTTTTAGGGAAATTGATTATGAATTTGTATAAGCCTCATTTACATGGGGCAACTCAATATTTTCTCGCGTGTTTATTAAGCTACATTAAGCAAGGTAAAGCCCACGCTAAGGCACGTTGAGCCTGGTTTTATGATACGCTGATAATCCGAACGTGGCATGACGAAGGCAGACGTTAGGTTTGGGAAAATGCGGGTGGGCTTATTTTGGAAGGGAAACCGGGTTAAGTAGGTACGATGGTAGATAATTATGACTGATTTTAGCAGTTTTTCTTCCAATAAACCAATGAATGTGTCGCAGTTAGATTGCGTAATGAAGTTAACCTATTTTAAAAGCTTTTATTTAACTTGCAATGTTTGTATGTATGTTCGGGTCAAATCTTGCAAGCTAAATTAGAAGCACTTCCTCTTATCCTAGGGAGTTGAAATTTTGCACGTTGTTTCAGTTCCGATGACAATGCGTTTTTTTGGTACTTTCTTCTTTTTAGAGCATTTAAATAAAAGCTTCTTTATGATTTTTTTATATTAATTTTTTTCATAATAGCTGAACGTTAGCGCGCGGAATGGAATGAAAGATATAGCATTGAATGATGGAGGTGATCGCCTTAAGAGTTTAAAGTATATTTGCTATTAAAAAATCATTTCATTTATTTTAACTTTATAAAATCATTTGTAGTATAAATAATTACATATACTTTTGCTAAAGTAATAAGTAACGCACTGTACATTGACAGTATAGTGAATAATTTTTCCTAATATAATTTGATATAATTTTAATGAAATTTTGCCCCGTGCTTTACACATAATGTAATAAAATTATAACTTAAATATACATTAAATATGGTAAATATTTTAAAACAATTAAACACGTTCAATTTCATTAAATCAACCTTGGTGAACTCCAAATAAACTCCTGTTGCGGAGCCGCGAAATTCCAATTTCATTAATTCCTGACTCCACTGAGACACGCATATGGAAAATTATGGCGTTTTACTATCTTGTATTGAATACAATATGAGTTGAATATGGTACGTGGGTGCACGGTGCATAATAATATAATTAACACTTTAAGATTTATATCGTTTTCTCATGGATGCCGTTGTCAGAACTAGACCAAATTGAAATGGGACCACACGGAAAACATCAGCTTTCAAATAAGAAAAAATCATCCAAATCGGTTCACTCAGTCAAAAGTTCTGAGGTAACAAACATTTAACTAATACACACTTAACATTCCCAGTCTCAAAAACTACTCAACCGATTTTGATGAAACTTGCAGTCTTCCCTAAGTTTAACAATACCGAGGTAAACAAAAAAGGGATTATTTAAATCGAACTACAGTTCCGGATATATGCGAGGACAAACATACACACCCGAGAAGCACCACCTTTCAAAAATAAAAGAGAACCATACAAATCGGTCCCAGTCAAAAGTTCTGAGATAACAAACATAATTTTTTTTAAAATATACCCATCGAAATGATAACGTCCTCTTTTTTTGAAGTCGGTTAATAAGAAAGTTAAATAGAATTTGGCATTTTGTCAGTAGTCTCGGCGTTCACTCCGGCCTGAGTACTTTGACATTGACATGAAATCATAACACGAGTTGAATGAGAGCATACATTTAAATACTCTAGAAATAAATATAATCAATATAGGCTGATTATAAAAATCTGTATTTTTCATAAATCGAGATACCTTTTAAGTAAAAATAGCACACCAACCATATGGTTTATTTTATAGGTAGACAAACCATAAGTCCTAATTTAGAATTTTTCTATTCTTTCCTTCCTTCTCCCTAATAAACCTATCTACATGAAATATATGTATATTATATCCTGTAGAAAAGGTATCAGAGTCAGCATCATTTAGCTTGAGGCTTATGGGTGAGCGCGCTTTCTATACGCTTGCCTTATCGTCACTTACCATCAGGCGAGATGAAGGACAAGTGCGTCGTAGATATCGTTCCAATTGGATCTACGATATTTGTTGTTTTACAGAATACTGGAAACTTTTCTGTTTCAACCGACTTCAAAAAGAAGGAGGTTATCAGTTCGACTGTATGTTTTTTTTGTATGTAACATTCCACCAATTATTTTTATGATAAACAAAATATATACCCAGACAATTCTACTTCTAAGAGTGAACATTTTAGGGGAAGAATTCAGAATTTTATGTCCGTTGAAGTCGGTGCCTTCGTTCTTTTTGAACGTGTGAACAAAATTGCAACAGTCAAAATTTCAAAATCTAATTGAACGCAGCAATAATTTTTATACCATAATATTTATACCATCTGTATTGTACCACATGAATGGCTAATAAACTAAATGGATTTTTGACGCGAACTTGTAAAATGGTGGTTCATTGCAATTTTAGTAATTCGTTAATAATACTGTTATTTGTGTTTTTTGTGTTATAATGGTGTGATATAGTGCAAAAAGTGTCACGGACAGTGTTATAGTATCAATTACGAAAATTGCGAGGGTTTCGACGCTATCGAAAGAGTTTATCATGTCGAGTACATTCGGCATATGGATTCTTTCGAATAATGTTGAAACCAAGGCTGGCCTTTGAAGTTCTCGTCAAGAATCCAAATTAAGCGATAAAATGTACACATTATACATTTTATTGAGAAAGCTGAAGAAATGGCTTCGGCATACCTCAAAATTTGTTCACCCAATTTTACTCGTCATTAGCTAGATAACCACTGGTTAAAGCCATTATTTATATTTAAAAAAATATCAGTTATTACTTCGTACTAATGTCGTACAGATAAAAAGCTCTTTTCAGTGTTGATGGACATTAAAGAAATAATTAATAGTCATCATTGTATTTAGTAAGTATTTAACGGCAAAAAACTAACGACACAGTTATCGTTGAGACTCATAACGATATTTTTCCAACCAGGTCAAGTGCAAGCGTATTGTGTCATTGTGCATTTAATATGTCTTGTTCTTGTTCTATTGTGGTGTCTTTGATTCTGATTACATTTTTTTTGATCGACAATCTAAATGAAATGAAAAAGTCCACGCTAACAAATGAAAATAATATTATGTCGATGAGGCAAAGCGAGGTTTTGACTCCCTGGGATGGAAGATCATCAAAATAATGACTTAAAACGAAACCTACGAAGAAGATGCTCGTGTATTTGATAAGATAACTTCATTTGCTATAAATATGGTACAATATAGATGTACAATAGAAAATATTTACATATCACATATTTAGCCAACCCGTTGACATGCAAATGTTAAAAAATCTTTTCAATTATATTTTGGGAGCTAACAGAATTATTTACAATGTATATATAAAAATTGTATAGTCAAATTCAAATTATGAACTCCCACAATTGTAACAATTTTTTTTAAATTGTGTTGCATAGAAAATCTAATGTTAACAGTCTATTTAAATTAAATATTATTAATGTATTCGAACTACCCATCACTTGTGATCCAAAAACTCTTTTATCGAATATAATTAGGGGTTACAGAAGCCATATTCGTAAATTAAATTCAAAACATGTATTTAGAGGTTTCCAGGATTATCTTTGGCGCTGGTCGTGTTAACGGTAACAATCACAATCAATGAGGATTTTCCTCTATCAAGTTTATTAAAAGACAAAATTACGAACTTGCTTTGCAGTGCATGATATAATGCTCGTTTTGATTAAATGGGGTAATATTTGATTCGAAGACGTTATCGGTAATCAATCAAGATTTATTTAACGGCACAACTTGACAAAAATACTCATGATAGTGGCACTGAGGAACTGGGTTTGGTACCATGAACAAACAGACAGTTATTGAGTCTTCGGACCATACGAAGAGAGCTTCAAAAAACCTTATACTGCTGTCCCTTAACTACGCCAAAACTAAAGTCTGCTTGTCCCCTTTGGTCGGGTAGCTGAAGACGATGTCGTGAGCCGCGACCTCTGGGCGTTGGTTCTCATCCAAGTCACGCTCCAGTTGACAAGCGTAGATGTAGTAGACCAGGATGAAATATGCGGCTAAACCTGGAATAAGAAAGAAAACAAATTCATGACTTGATATGATATTTATCACAGATTTAAATGAAATATGCAGTAACGTATAACTTGTTTTCTTCTGGGCATTATTAATTATATTTGAAAATATAGGTCAATCATGCAGTCTTCTATTATAGTGTTGGCATTAAAGCTCTTGTTACTGCTTTGCAGTTGTTGTTCTCTATTTTAATCCATAAATTATCTAAGACTTATCGATCAATCGTTTGTCTGGGGGGAAAGTACAACCTTTTATAAGGCTGTAGTATGTATATTTAGGTAGTACTTCTTAACTGGAAAATCTATGACGATCAATGTTAGGAAGCTTAGCTTTCAATGTTAATCTCAATCTAATCTGATCAAATATATGCCTGTCTATTTACTTCCTAAAATGACCACTAACCTTGTTAATAAATTGATAGATCTTGAATAATAATTTATTACGGACTGAACATGAGTATACCTTAGCATATAATATAAGCATCAGTAAGGTCATCTAGTAATTATGACCCACAGAGTACATTAAGTATGGTTGTCAAGAGATATACATATTTATTCCTGCCGTCTCGTATGATTTTGGCTTTAAAATATAAGGGATAAAATCATTCATTGTCTTGCTGCTATTATCAACCAGAATTCCAAGCATGTTTGATAAATCTTCGTCAAGACTGTAGTCAAACGCAAGCCAGAACAATATTATGTATATCAAAAAGCCTAATTATTACTTTTTCAACCGACTTCAAAAAAGGAGGAGGTTCTCAATTCAACTGTACGTTTTTATGTATGTTACGCGATTACTCCGCCACTTGTGAACCGATTTTAAAGATTCTTTTTTTGTTTGGTAGAGCATACTTTAGAGGTGGTCCCATAAATTTTTTATCGAAATTGATTGAGCGCTTTTTGAGAAAATCAACAATACCCAGATCATTTGTACCTCATTTGTGAACATTTTTAAGAGGGTATGCTGGTGTCAAAGCTCCCATACAAACGTAGTCCAGTCATATTTAATCTATGAAATTTTCAAGACACAGTCTAGAAACAAATATCTGTGTCGGTGGTGAGTCCGATTTTCGTTTAAATATATACTTCCAGAGTTACAGGGCGTCAAAGTATTGTATTTTTCGGTACTAAAAAGCCCCAACTTTGAACCTGTTTTACAAGAGTATGAATCAATTTAGAACAAATTGGAAAAACCACCGACATCTGAAATTTTATTAATATACTGTATTGAAAAAATGGCTACATAATATACTGTATCCTTCAAATGATCACTGGACTACGAAACATCCAAATAACGGGTGGATTACTTCGCTTAGTGTATGCTGTCTCACCGTACGCGCTCGGGTAGGATAGGGCTCGGATAGGGACAGCTACAAAACAATGCAACCTTGAACACGGCCACGTGCTCTAAACAGACAATCCTCTTAAGGAAATAGAAGTCGGTTTTTAGTTCTTTTTGAACGCGTTAATTGTTTCTTCATTTAAAAAGAGAACAATTTTGTGAGAAACGAAATAAATAATCGGATCTCCAGTCTCTCCTATTACACTTACAAAATTATATCCTCTGATACAACAACAGGTTTCATTTACAGAGTGGTCATTACTCTTTGTTGGGCCACCATTGTGTTGTGCCATTAGGTGGGTCGTCCATGTAATTCAGTATGTACCTATTGTACCTTGCCGGCTTCGCATTGTTGGCCGACAGAGTATGGAAATAACCTTGAGGCGTGGTTTATGTGGCAGGTGCGTTTGGATGATTTGCGTTGTAATATCTTAAGTCGTTCTAGCTTAGAATTGAAAAAATTAAATTTCCGTGAAGGAAAACATTGTAAGGAAAAGATTTACACTTCTGAGTAGAAATTTGAAGGTGTGTGTGAAGTTTACCGCGATTGATTGATGGTACTACACACGTCTGCCGGAGTAGCCGTCAGCAACATATTTTGGCTGCTACACTCACTACAATATCACAACACTATGAAATTGCTATCATCTTCAGCCAGGAAGCATCCACTGCTGAACATATGCTCTACAATGACCGGTCTTTATACACTTTGCATCCATCGTCTCTCCGACGAGCGACTTAATTGCCATACGATATCCACCTCGTGGGCCCGGTGCGGATTGGTAGACTTCACACACACCTTTGAATTTCTTCTCAGCAGTGTGCAGGTTTCATCACGATGTTTTCCTTCACCGAAAAGCCACTGGTAATGATATTTATCATTCATACAGAAATTCCAAATAACAAATTGACTGGCCAGGATCGAACCCAGACCTCGATTGTTCAGGGACTGTCGCTCTACCCGACTGAGCTACGTGGCTCCAACCATGGCAGTTTCGATTTATGTTTGTTTAAACGACGTAACGTACCAATGTCAGCGCTGTGGGCGACGACGGTGTGCATGTTGGCGTTGGCAGTCATCATGAGGTAGACGAAGCCTGCCAAGGAGAGCAGCAGACGGCCCGTGGCGAACCCTACGAAGATCCGGATAGGGCCTGGACGTTTCTGGTAGACATAAATTCATAAACTTGTTATTTAAAAAAAAAAAACAATAGTAAATTTCCTTGTATTCTCAGTATTTCCACTGAAGTGGTTCCATGGCTGGACTGCTGGGAATTTTATTCCCAAAGGTTCCAACTCAAACAATGAGTCTGAATGCAGTAGTGTCAGTAATGGAACTTTCGGTAATAAGATTCCCAACAGTCCAGCCATTGGACAACTTAAGTGGAACTACTTGAATTTCTTATGCTCGGGTCTTTGTGTGTAAAACCACAATAAAATGCCACTTTTCATTTTATTTGTACCCAAAGAGTGCCAAGCGAAACCGTATGCAAAGCCCACGCAGTCCGTCCGACTGTCGCAGGGATGTATGTTTTAAACCGTAATAGTTGAAACTTGATATTTTCTCATAGTGTGTATTACTATTGACAGAATTTTGACTGCGAATATTTCTCGCAGACTTTCCGTTGGGCAATTTTTAAAATATTAAAATAATTTGAATTAACTTATGAACATTATTATGACAATCAGTTCAATTCAATTCAAATAGTCTTTATTGCACACACACATACACAACACATAACAGAACAGAATATAACATAAAAGGCACAATGAAGGCGGCCTTATCGCTAAGAGCGATCTCTTCCAGGCAACCTTGGAGCAGAAGAATCCTATAAATAAGAAGGGTTTTTAGTCGTAAGTAAATATTATATATTGGTGTAGTCTGCATGTCTCAAGGCATCATAGTTTTGTCACATCTCCCAAGGGGGACTTGTATCTTGAGAGGCAGTGTTCCTCCGTGGGACATGCTTGCTACTTGCATCTACGATAATCTTAATATTTTCATTCTATTTTTGATTTGTGTCAACGATTGTGCGAGCTGTGTACTAAAATGTAAATTTTTGTATTTTGCTCGAAAATTACTTCTAGGCCAAACATGTCGAAAGTCCTTGAGATGAATGGCTAAGAGACAGACCGAAGTTTTGCCAGACCCAATACGCAATTTAGTATTATTAACCACGTATTAGTGAAGACAACCGCAATGAGGTAGCTGGCCCATGTCCAGTACGTTGCACAGGTTGTCACACATTTTGTTTACTACCCGACGTTGTGTCTTGCGAAGATTGTATCTTTTATGACCCGTAAATTCACACGTTTTTCGTTGAGTTGCGTTGTTACGATTTCTTGAACATTAATTAGTTTCGGAGAATGTTTTAGTAGAACTATTCCAAACTAAACTACAAACTAAAACAATAACAGACTTTCAAGTAACTGTAAGTTAAATATTGTTTTAGGTAGATTTTGGAAATATTTAGTTTAGAATTTTCTATAATTTGATCAGCTGGGACAAATGTGTGCAAACAAACAAATTTATGAAGTTTCCTAATCAGTTATAATCGCAATAGACAGCAATTTCCGTTAATATTAAAGGAGTTATTGAAGTTGTTAAACTGAAGTTGAAAAAGAACTCGAAAAAAACTTGACAAACAAATTTAGATCTGCGGTCGGGAATATGACCATGGAATAAAGAGTAACCTGTAAGTTTCTTTCCATGGTTCCGAATCCGACTCGCATTTAAACGATTTTTTAAAACTTGGCTGCACATATAACATGGTTTGATCGCTTTTGATATGAGCATGTGCCTGTGTATTTTATTAAATTAAGATAAACATAAGTGTAAAATAAACTTTTTCTTTTCCGCCTCCCGCTGATCCGCGTTACCTCACTTCCCCCGCAAGTTACTGACTCAGAAAATGACCATTACGTGTGCGGCGTGCTACTTACTCACGCATGCGCGTGTATACACAAGTCATTCGTTAGATATGTGCCGATATCACGACATTTGTTCGAAGTGTCCGACGTGTGTCAACATTCTAAATATGCTAAGTGTTAGCTTCAGAAACAAACCTTGTGCAGTCCGACCAGACAAGCGACATTGATGATCAGCCAGGCGACGTTGGCGCAGAGCACCACCATGAGGAGTACTCCGACCTGGTTGAGGAACGGCTTCTCTATGACCTCGACGCCGGTGGACCTGGTGTCGGAGATGGCCAGCTTATCATCGTCGAAGTGGTCGAAGCCGTGGGTCGTGATACCGATGTAGGTAGTCAGAGTTAGTAGGGCCAGCGTGTGGGAGGTGTTGAAGAGCTGAAATAAAGAAGTTTTCACGTTGTTTACATTGTATCAAGGGTGAAATTCGTTTGTTTAGATAGCGTCGCCTTTGAAATATGCCAGCCAGCACACACCGCCTCTAGTCAAAGGGATTTCAGTACCAACTTAAAGAATGCCGCTTAAATGTACTATACACCCACTGTTGATTTTTTTTAGGATTACAGAAAAAGCAAAACAAACTTATAAATTAACTTATATATGTGTAATTAACTGACAGGTAAATACAGCGTTGATATGAAAGTAAAATTACTAGGACTATATTTAGATAAAAATATTTTAAAATCTACATTTACTCTTTTGTAAGAAAAACCGTAAATGACATGGCGTGCCCTTGTTCAAGGATCGAGCTAATCTAAATAAGTCATTTCAATGTATTTAACTAAACGCATAGTCATCAACAGCCTATGTATATACGTCCCCACTGCAGGGGCTCAGGCCTACTCTCCTACAGAGAATGTATGGGCCATAGTCCACCACGCGGGACCAGTGCGGATTGGCGGACTTCACATGCCTGTTCAAGACATGCAGGTTTCCTCACGATGTTTTTCTTCACCGTTAAGCAATCGGATAATATACTTGAATTGAAAAACAACTCATAGGTACACGGCTGGATTCGAACCCGGCACCCTCAGATTGAGAGTCCGCGCCTTATCCACTGCGCCACCGACGCTTCGAAGCGCATAGTAGTAGACTTCAATTTATAAAATTAATTAAATGTGTTTATAAACGAAAGAAAGAAATAACATAGCATTTACAATGAAAAGCAAAATATAAACTCATCACTCACCAGGTTCAAATATCCAAGGATGAAGCACCCGGTCCTTAACGGAATGCAGCAGCAACATTTTGTAAAAATAGCCTCCGCTCGTGACGACGTCGTTGATATACTGTCAACAAATGTATAACTTTTAGACTATTTCCGACGTCCTCAACAATCATCGGCGACAAATTTCAAACATTTTACACGATATCTTAACCAAATACAAATACAAATAATTTATTATCTCATAAAAAGTCACTTTGCTACACTGCGGCCTCCACACTAGGCTGAGCTTGTGTCGTGGAGACCAGATACAATTTACAATTTACATGCAAATTTACGTTACCATAAGCAATTAAAATTAAGTTTACATTTAATTAATTATTAAAATTACAGTTAACTATTACATATTAAGAATTAAAAATTACAATTAAATTACATTATATTATAGACAATAACAAATAAGCAGAAATAAGAAATATAAAATAGAATAGAATAGAAAATAATGTTTTTGGATTTTTGGAATTACGAATAGGAAAGGGAAAGGAAACCCCTCCCGGTTTAAGGGTAACTAGTATAGGTAAAGTAATAACTTTGTTGATAGATAAAAACTACATGAAAATCCATCCAGTAGTATTTGAGATTATCAACAGTCAGACGCGGCGAAGGACTTTGTTTTATAATTTTTGTTACATCATTTATAATCTGAGAACTAATTCGCCTTTCATTGTTGCAGTTTAATTAACATGATTTATTGTCACACTTAATATTTTTTACAAAATCTGATAAACGCAACTATTGTTGTGAATATTCTGGGTCACAAACTTTTTACGCGTTGTTCCATTTATGGCATGCGATGATATTACTGCTTTTATTCAGCGTTCCAAAAAGTCTTTCAATTGCCCTTTATCTGATCTGAAATGAAACTAAGGCTAACCGTAGCTTTGTCACCGAAACATCCATATATAATAACACAAACAGCGTGTGATTTCTGGAACTCAAACTAGAGCTGCGAATATTTTTTCACCTCGCCGGCTCAAAAAGTTCGCTTTTAGAGCGTGATACTTGTAACAGTGAATAAAATCGCGTTTTGCTCTCTAGGGATCCAAAATGATTTCAATTTCGATTGTTAACGTCAAATAAAGGCAGAATTTTTCTTTCTTATTTAAATAACGCGCCTTTTAATGCTTGATAGAGGTTGGATTCAAATTGTTCAGTTTGTCTAAGTGGGTCAAGACTCCCTCAACGCTAGTGTACATATAATTATTATCATTTCCATGAAGCTTTTACACTTGTATTTATCATTAACCGTTAGCTTCAAATACAATATTGTTTAACAACGCTTTGGCTTTTGAGACCCCAATCGTAGACCGGTTTTCAACTGAGTGATTCATAAAAGTATGCTAACACGTTTTGTTTAATCCTAAAAAAAGTGCACCAACTTTCTTATACCAGTTTGTTTTACGTGTCATCCGAAGAAAGATGGACCTTGTAGGGCACACAGTGAGATTATTTTTATTTGAGACTTAAACGGCTGAACGGATTTCGTTGAAATCTGAAATACAGACAGAATATCGTCTAGTTTTACATCTACAATACTTTTAACCCTAGTAAAGTTTTGTACGGTTTAAGATATTTATTTCACAAAACAGCATACAATCCACTTATTTTGTGACATGTAATATACAGGGGGTAGTGTTATTAATATTTTAACTAGTGGGTAGTTGGATATTGAAATCCACCTATCTTATACCGCAAAACAACACATCGAAACAATAGCCGATGACCATATAAATCATGATGAAATGATACACATCAGGTGTGAGTTCACATGTCAGAAAAATCCTTAGCAATGTGATGTATTTCTGGAAGTGTATGCAGACAAAGAATATTTTCTCACTGCAACATATATTTTAATCTTTGTTTGATATTGTCTGTATGTAGAAAACAAATTATTTGTTTTTATTAAATTCTTCTAAGATCCGGGCAAAAGGTAGTACGAGTAGATTTGCGTAATAAGCTTTGGCCCGGGATTTGACTTAATCTATTTAAACTTTGCATTTATTTTTAAGGTTCCGTATCCAAAGGGTAAAACTAAAAACGGGACTACTAAGACTCCGATGTCTGTCTGTCCGTCTGTCACCAGACTGTATCTCATGAACCGTGATAGTTAGACAGTTGAAATTTCCACAGCTAATGTATTTCTGTTGCCGCTATAACAACAAATACTAAAAAATAGGATAAAATAAATATTTAAGGAGGCTCCCATACACGAAACGTGATTTTTTGTCGTTTTTATAGAAAATCGTACGGAACCCTTCAGGCGCGAGTCTGACTCGCACTTGGCCGTATTTTTTATTTATTTATGATACTTTCAAAATTATTTATATACACATTGATATATTTGTTTACTAGCGCGATATTTGTTTAGTTTATATTTATAATACTTTTCGATTGATTTTCATTAATTTATATTATGTATAAATTATAGCGTGAATATGTATGGCGTCAGATCAATTTATTTATTGTATTAATAATTTAGATAAGTTCCAAAAATCTGTACTCTGGCTTTCTCCAAAACCAGAACTAAAAGAAAAACATAAGTTTTTTGAAAAAAAATTATAGTTAAATATAGTTATCGAAAATGTAAATTTTACAATATCCTGCTATCACCCGTGTCCAAGAAACTCATTTGGGTTTTTATGAATTGATTGTTGAGGAAAAGCAATCGTGGAAAAAGGAAAATCGTTATCTTATGAAGTTCATAAACAACCAACCTACTACATACAGTCGTAATAAGGGTCACGACTGTGCACTATTCTTGCATCTTATGAGTTTTCCTTTGATAATGTTCTTCTGTAATCCATGACATACATTCAAACCCAACGATACTTCATGCTACAAGAATTTACAAACAACATATCATTCATATTGTATAACTTGCAATGGAGCGGCTTATTTTATAAACATTAACGTCAGTGTTTACAATATTTATGTCAACTGTCTATTGGCAAAGCCGAGGATGAGGCTAGAAATATGATATTACTTTATTTTGTTGACTTGACTGGACTTCGTAATGTTCACATGCTCTGACGAGGAAAAATAGCCCAGGGAACATACCTATACTACGTTATCACGTGGTAATTCCGAAATATGGTTTTAAATCATTTTTTGCAAACATAAAGTTACAATTACAAGGAGGTCTTTTGCCGTCCGCCGTAAGGGTCGGACGCTCCCCGGGTCTGCATTGTATTTATTTTTTCTAAAGTTTCAACTTGTGTTAGTGTAAAAGTTTTACGTTCAATACTGTGGTGTTAATTAGCGTGTTCTACCGGTGCCGAGCGATAAACTTACATTTTCAAGAGTTATGTGCGAACCATGGTGTTAGTTGTGCGAGACTGAGGAACGCTTTCGTTATAAATACGTAATCAGTGTGCATTATACGCAAATCTCGTGTCACCGCAAATAATGTCGCATCGCACTGCGCACGCGCTGCCTGTCGCGTCGTGACAATGAAACATCCTGAAAACAAGTCGCTAGCTGCTGTAGGCCCTGAACTGAAGAGCATATCGGGTGAGATCGTTTCATATCATTTTTTTTCTTCTACTTTCGCACAGGTTGTTATCGTACCTCTATTGTAAACGTGTGTCTAGTCTACGTGCCAAGCAACAATCATCTAAATTTGGCCATCAAATGAAACCCAAACAAAGGTTGTATCGAACAAGCGATGCCGAGTTCATAACTTTATTTTTTAATTCCTCAGGCCTTAGCGTCAAACAATAACAGCCAACAGAATTTCTTATTTCGTCGTTCGAAATATTCCTAGAAAGTTGGTTGTATTATTGAAGGCCGGGAACAAAAACATTACAACATTGACCACGTGTCCTGACCTAGCGCCCATTGTCCGGTCCGTGTCGTTTTTTGCGGAACCTTCCAACTAATGTTTTGAATTGCATAAAGAAAGATAAATTTAGTTTCGAAGCGTTCTTTGTTTGTAGGGGTTTCTTCTGATTTGCCTTCATACTCCTAGTTCATACGTAAATTATAAATTGGTCACTTCTTAAATTTAATACTAAGTTATAAGTGGTGGCTGGTATAAAATCACAGTAGTAGATTATATTTCAATGGGTTGAATTCAGTATTGTTCCAATGAAGGCAGTTTTCAAGGGTTAAGTGTGTACCACACCAGTAACCAGCCATTTTGGATATTGGTCCAATCCTCCGTTCCCGACTCAATTAAATCCACAATATCATAATCAACAAAATGCGTGCGCATTTTGTTATAAAAGTTTACTTTGCTCTACAGTAACAAGTATCTAATACAAACTACACACGTTTGCACAACTAATTAACACTTGTAAAATCATCTCTAAATTATTATAATAATTATTTATTTAAGGCAGATCAACAGCTAAAGAGACAAAGTATACAGAAATCCTTGAAACAGAAAGCCAATAAATATAAAGGTCAACCCCTCCCGAAAGCGGTATTAATAAAGCATAAATTAATATGTTAAACCAAGTCAAACCAAACAAAGGCACGGTGTATAAAAAACCAACGTCATGGTAATAATAACTAAACCTAAACAGCAAGAACAATCTACGCAACTCTCTTAAACTCGTACCATTCAATTTACAGGCAACTTAAGTCAAACGCATCTAAATTGAATTGTAAACAATTTCGGTAAAACAAGCGTCCCCGGGAAATTGACATTAAGGTGTCTGACACAATACGCCATAAAAGTAACCTGTAATATATAATATTATCCAGAAAGGGGTACGTCTATATCAATATGTAGGCGCGAGTAACTTTAAAGTTAGTTTTTTTAATTCTGGACTGAATAAATAAATAAATCATAGGTAGTTCGCCGCTTTCATCCAGATTCAAATTTGCCGCCAAACATCGATGGCGCCGCTGTGTTCCGACGGGAGCGGCGGACCATTGCTTCGGCACAGATTAGATATTATTACTGCATATAGATAGGACAGTCTCCGCCTCCCCCCAATCGGAGCTACCTCACCCCGCTGTCAACGAGAGCGTCGCGAGGGCGGAACAAGACACAAGACGCGCGCTCGCCAACGATCGTTTGTTCTGTGTATGTGTTCGATAGTTTAAAGAAAGGTATAAACTCTAAACCATATAAAATAAGGTAAATGTAGGAATAGTGACGTTTTGAAATTAAACGAACTGTACAAAGTCCAGGCTGGGGCCAAATTGCATTGGCGGAATATTTTTTGCGTTTGTATTCAATAAAAATTGGTCCCTCGCGGGATACACCTGGCATAAGATCAATATTGAAACTATTTTATATAGATAAATATGCATGAAAGGATGGTTTATTCAAATAATTAAATATGGCATATAGTACAAAATTATGGCACAACAAAAATTAAAACAATCAAAACATTCTTGCATTTATATAGTAATGATAATAATTATAATTAGTTCATATTTATAAATCATAAAAAAATGAATAGTATTTTACTGATCACGTTCACACGATACAAATGATAGCTCGCGACAACCCCGCGAGGTGTACAAACGTCACGTGACGTCATCTGGTCGATTCAAAATGATTCTATGGAGTGTCCGGGCCGTGGCTTCGGCAGCGGCTTGGGGCATCTGTGTGAGCGTGGCTTCAATACATCGGGCGGGGCCTATTATGCATAAAAAAGATTTATTCGAGATGCTGACTCCAACCTGGCGAACCTAGCTCATAGACCACAGCAATGCGGTTTGATATGCTCTATGTATACTAATACTTCCAAATATTTCAACATTATGCTTCAAATCTGAAGCGTAACTATAATGTATCAATACTTGTGTCGGAACATTGCCGTAAGTTCGTTATATTTAATATCGGGAACTACACAAAATCACACGGACTGCACAAGGAGCGGGACAACAACGGGGCGTTTATTGCCCAACCTTTTGTGTATTCCAGAAAACGGTTAGAATAATACCGTCAACGAAACGACCATAAAATTAGTTTCATGTACTACCGACAAAGTTCCCGCCTGACCATCATTAGGGTCGGTTTCGAATACAGTCGTGTCTCGGGCTGCTCCGCCTTGCCAGTTTGGGATAAATCATAAAACTATAAAGAACAAGAAAGCATTTATTTGAAAGTCCTGCAAGTTGGACGCCACAATGATGCATGATAAAATGACTCTAAACTATAACTAACTACTACAATGGACCCTTAAAAGTCATAAAAACTCATAAACAAAAGCGTTTTCGTCTCTCCTTATTGAACAAAAGAAAAGGCGGGTCTAGCTACGATCGCGACATGCAAGCAACTTGATTTTGAAACTGATCAGGCGGGAGCTTTGTCGATATTACATGTACCACTTTGTTACTTTATACCCGACCCCAAAACGGGAAGGTTAACAATTGGCTCGCCTAACTTTTAGTTAAACAAACCAGTATTGGTTTGCGCTCGTACGTACATGTACATATAATAATTGATCTTGGAAGTACAACTTTGTTTTGTCGATCTTAATATTGTTCTCAGGGACCACTGCTATTATAGTGGTTATATCTTGCGAAACGAGAGTAACAACAAAGGGCTAAGCGGCGTTAACTTCAAGTGAAGCTTTCATTACTGATTTTTGAGTGAAATAATCATTGTTCTTCCCAGGCATTACTACCACGTTCTTACAAACTGGAGTGTAGGCACAGAATTCACAGCGCTTTGTCCTAGGACAATACTCAGAAGAACCCACCTGCCTTCGCCGTAGAAGAATTGCCCTCCTCCGAAATTTTAAGAGTGCGTGCGTGCCGATACCACGTGTCATGGATGCTATATCTTTCCTGAAGTGATATGTGCAAGTTAATTGTTGTGTGTGGGTGTGGTGTTTACAACTTGACGTGGCAAGTGATACGCTACGGGGTGGATAGTGTCATAATATTAGACTGTAGCATGAAACAACAGTACTGCACATACTTCGACAGTCAGAATAAACTCTGAGTACCTGCAACTACAGAACAATTAACCTGAAACTACAATAAGAAAGGATGGAACAGGATCATGAAGAATACTTCGGTCACTCCCTTCAAGTCAAGGCATGTAATATATAATAAGTATAAAGATGCATCGGAGATGTGCGTTTGTTAAAATTGAAGTGCGACAGACTCTACCTCAACATATGATTATCTCCATACGTGGTTTAACCTTCCTCCTCGGCGGTGCAAGCATTCCAGTGATAAACCACTACTACTACCAAAGGTACGCTGCTCCAGGGAGACAAGGAAGATTTATCGTGAAGCTAACGCAAGCTGAGTCACAGCCTCGGACCAGATGGAAACAACAGCCTATGTACGTGGACGGTGACACGAATCCATCCAAGATATGTTTTGCCTACGATCATAGGAACACAGTTACGGAAGTACCGCGGGATACCACGCGCAATCAGTTTTTATTTAAACCCAGAAGGCGCTAACCCAACGGGAGTGAATATTTGGCAACGAAGGGCTCAACAAGATACAAGAAATACAATGTATGCAACAGCGTCTTTTGCTGTACATCGGGTGCGGATGTGTAGTGAAGATAAGGCATTTCGAGAATCAACAGCTGACAGATCATCATCATTCGTCAAAGATCCAGACCAACACAATCAAGTTCATCTCAACAACGCTCTATCCTCTACAGAAATTACCCGTCCTCCATCATCCCATGTTGGCTCAAGGCTGCATAGCCGGTTGACTCTGGTCCAGTGGCTGCGGCTGCTGGACCTCCTTTCCATCTCCCAGAGCGTGTCACTCCTTTACAAATTGCATCCCCCGGTGTGCCGGTTTGACCGGAACAGGCTTGACCTGGCTGGGTGTGGTGCCTATCATCATCATCATCATCATCATCAACATAAAGTTACAATTACAAGTGTTTGTGCTATAATAAAGCTTTAAATGAGTAAGGAGACACGTTCCACGAATGTATGGAGCCAAGGCCTGGTCTTGTTCAATTTTAAACGGCCATTATCAAATAAAAGTTATTTAGTTACCATTTTTGTGTATTTTGGTTTAGTTTACTTGTACAAAAACATATACAACGCACGGAACTGGTAAGACATAACGTTGAAAACAAAGATGGCGTCAATAAAATGACATTTGACGCTGTCACTTTGCAAAGTGTAAAAAGAATCATTTTGTATAATTAAATGCAAAAATGTATTTGAAACATCTCTTTTGAACTATAACAGTCATAAAAACGACCGACATTTTTAGTACAAATGTGCGTCAGTGTTGCCACTCGTTAATAAAAAGCGCTGAACTTTGCGCGGCGTGATTTGAATACAGCTTAAAAAGCGCGAGATTTCTCAAGAGGATATTTACTATGTAAAGAATACCTATGCTTCCACCCCCGCCCCTCTGACCAAGCATGGTATTTCGAACCCCGAAACAGGTCACGTAGTATAGGTACAACCCTTCTACTGTGCTTCAAGTATCTTTATACAAAAATCAAGTCAGAGTTGAGTGTTACTATGTATAATAAAGTTTTGCTCTGAGTAGTAAATTCATTAAAAATTATATAAACCCAAACCTCGTTGTTTCACACAACTTTTCTGGTCTACTGATTTAATACTCATCAAATATTCAATGATTTGAGAACGACTATTTTCTGGTCGTTAACTTTTGAGACTTTTAATAATATTGAACAATGGTATGCTTATTAAATGAAATATTTGAAGGCACAGTTTATGTTAATCTAGCTACTCGTCACAACTATTTTTTGTATTCATTAATTTGCAATCGACTGATAAGTCGTTTTTTTTTTAAATTTATGACTAGCGGGACATCAAACTGTGTAAACAGTTCTTATTGCAGGCACATATTTCACGTATTTCTATCAACTTTACTACAATTGCGACATGCGAACGATTGACTAGTCACGTCTCAGGGATATACAGCTGCGAGTACAAAGATAAAACATATGGAAATTACGATACATGACTTCAATATCCTTCAGTTATATTGGCGCCCATTGATATTATCTCATATATCACTGATTTTCTCGTTGTTCCTAGGCAGATACGTTTGCAGTCACTTTGATTTATGTCAGGGAATTCACGTTATGATCCTACGTCAAACTGACCGTTGAAATATATTTTTGCAATGTTTTTATCTGCCATTTGTAAGTAACTTAGGATGATTATATTAAATAAATACATACATAAGGCAAATAATGCTAACTATGGGTCTGAAAGGACTAAAGGTACTATCGACAAAGTTAACGCCTAACCACCATTATGGCCAGTCGTATACAGTCGTGGCTTGGGTTGCTCCGCGTTGCTAGTTTTTTTGCGATAGATCATACAACTATAAAAAACTAGAAAGCATTGTTGTATTTGTAAAAATCCCTCAAGTTGGACGTTTATTGTTTATTATTGATACACATCTTACAATAACAGTTTTAATACCTTACATGTAAGAATTAGTCATATTATTATTAGTCAATTGTTATATTATTATATTAAGTACATATATGGTCATGAGGGATGTCAATGACATTGCTTCGAGCTGTTGCTGACTCCAGGTGCCGAGAACACAGGGTCAGGAGGTGTGGTACCGAATCGTGAAAAATGTCAGCGGTGTTGGACAATACGTTTAACAGGCAGACGTCACAATGATGCGTTACAAAATGACCCTAAACTATAACTACTACAATGAACCCTAAAAAAGTTATAAAAACTCACAGCCAAAAGCGTTTTCGTCTCTCCTTATTGAACAAAAGAAAAGGCGGGTCTAGCTAAGATCACAACATGCAAGCAACTTGGTTTTGAAACTGGCCAGGCGGGAGCTTTGTCGATATTACCACTATTACGTACAAACTGTCACTATGGAACTACGGATCTCTTAATATACAAAACGCTCTGTTTGTCGTTATAGGTCTAAGTGGACGGGAATTTCGCGGAAATCTTGCTGGTACGAGATTGATGGTAGATTGCCGATATCACAAACCGCCATGGCATGTTTGGCACAGTTAATCAATATAATTTGATTTGATGTTGAGGTATTAACAATCATTTGTTATGCAAAACAAAAATACTGCATATGATTCCAGTGAATACACAAAAAACATGTTTGATTCAAAATTAACCTTTTATATGTTAGGCTAGGGTTCGTTTTTGTACGTGTATTTCTCGTATTTTGGTACTAGTGTAAACTAACAAAGCTCTGGAGAGGATTATTTACAAATTAACTTTTTTATATATACAAAATGACACTCCCCCACGTGTAATATGTCTTTAGGGGTATTCTAAGTGGCAGAAAATATCACGGAAATCTTGCGGGTAGATTATATCTATTCTATGCGGGTAGTTTAACGGTATTACTACCCGCCATGGTAAGTTTGGCAAAGTCCATCATGGCAATAAAAAAAAGTATCATATTATAAAAATGAACCTTTCACGTGGATTGTGCCAGGAAGAGTACTCGAATGGCAAGCACGTACCGGGAAACGTCTACCGGGCCGTTCGGCTCTGCTAGATGGACCGAAGACCTGGTTAGAGTCGCGGGGAGTCGCTGGATGCAGGTGGCTCGGGACCGGTCGATGTGGCGTACCATGAGGGAGGCCTATGTCCAGCAGTGGACGTTCCTGGCTGATGATGTGCCAGGCCAGGGTGTGGTTGTGTAACTACGAGTATATTAGAGAAGCTAGGACTTGTGTACAGTGTTTGTTCGAATTAGGCCGACAAGGAACTAAAAAAGGAAAAAACCCTGTCGGATGCTACACCCAAAAAAGTAGATTTCTAAGATATTCAAAAACATGTACAACTAGTTCTGAACAGTTCTTATCTACTTCAGAAATCGCAAAATGGTGTTTTAACAAATCCAGACCACACCTGTAAATACAATGTAAAGAAAACACAATTAAGAAATTAATTAAAAACCAAATGTTTCGAAACTTGTTTACATAAAAATATCGTAACCAAGTCAAGCTTTTGGTGCAAATTGAAACCTGTAAAAACTTAAACCTAAGCTTCGTTAGCCGCGTCGGTAAGCATCACCAATAAAAAGTCAAATAAGAAAAGAACCGGTCATCCGAAACACAACAAAAACAATAAATTACGCAACACCCACAATGGCTACTCATCAGTTCAAATAATTTGAACGTAGCCTTGAAAAACCCGCAGAAAACCCCCATAGCAAAAGCCTATCATATCAAACAAATAAAGCAACGCAAAAAATGATAAAACTTACGTGTCATAGGGCACCGCAGTGGTCATCGCCGGCGGATCCACGGCCATTATTCTTTGGTTAATTAAGAAAATACTCGAAAGACGATACGATGCGCAAGAGTAGAATTTCGGTCGTCGAGTAACGCGTGCGCAAGTCTGCGATAGTTGTGTGAAACTGCGCCGATATGCACTTGAATGTGGCACAGAGCAATAAACTCAGCGGCTGTGACGTAAAGGTGCCTATTCCGGCAGTAATCGAGATGAAAGTGAAAACTATACCAGGGATTGAGCACAGTGATTTTGTTAGAATTAAATTGTAGAGATAACAATATGGCAATTATTAAAATAATTTGTTTAATTTAGCTGTTTTTTGCATTATTGTTTTTGTTGTTTCAGTATCATTAAATATATAAAAATTGCAATAGTAATTAAAGGTATAGAAATAAATAATTTAACCAGAAAATAAAAGTGGGGCGGAAGTTAGCCTAATTAATTAACTCGCGCGTAAAAACAATAATTAATTATAATAAAACGTAATATGTCAATGGACAACCGTATGATAAAATTAAAGGTAAGACTAGAATAAAAGACTCACAATCTGGAGGTCCCGGGTTCGATTCCCAGTGGGGATATCTGGTTTAGTTGGTGGTAGGGCATTTTCTGTATCAGTCTGGCTAGCTACCACCATGGAAGGTAGCAGAAAAATATTTATTCACCAAAACAAGCTACAATAATATACAGTCTGTCATAGGTGGAGCTCTGGGTGACAAATTTTGTCTCTCTCTCTCTCTCTCTCTCCAGTTGACATCATTTTTACTTTGTACAATATTATAGTAGATAACGTAAGTAAAAAATTGACAAAACATTTTGGTGTTACTGAGTAGGGTGAGTGTGAGTGCGAATTAGAGGGTGTGTTTGTGAGTTTATGTGAGTGTGTAGATGGTTTTGTGTTACCCCTACTTTTACAAACAGTACAGGAAATGATGTCGGTTGCTGTCAGAATTATCCCCTCGAGTTATTTGCAAACATTATCAATAACGAGAGAGGAGAATCCTGTTGCGCTTTTACTCACAACATGTAGGTGCATGTTGGTACATGGTATCTGTCAACATTACGTAGAAATGATAAGTAATCGGGCGTTCCGTTACGAGAATCTCATTTTTACCCGACTGCAGCGAAGCCAAAAGAAGGCTATCATCATCAGCCGGGAAACGTCCACTGCTGGACATAGGCCTCCTTCATGGCACGCCACATCGACCGGTCCCGAGCCAGGTCGTCGGTCCACCTAGTAGGGGGACGGCCCGGTAGACGTTTCCCGGTACGTGGTCGCCACTCGAGAACCTTTACTCCCCACCGGTTATCGGTTCTTCGAGCGATGTGGCCTGCCCATTGCCGCTTCAGCTCACTGACTCGTCGAGCTATGTCGGTGACCTTAGTTCGTTTACGGATTTCCTCATTACGGATTTTATCACGTAAATTCCAAGCATAGCTCGTTCCATTGCTCGCTGAGTGACTTTGAGCTTGTTTATTCGCTAACAAGAAGCGTCGGTGGCGCAATAGATAAGGCGCGGACTCTCAATCTGAGGGTTCCGGGTTCGAATCCAGCCGTGTACCTATGAGTTGTTTTTCAATTCAAGTACATTATCCGATTGCTTAACGGTGAAGGAAAACATCGTGAGGAAACCTGCATGTCTTGAACAAGGCATGTGAAGTCCGCCGATCCGCACTGGTCCCGCGTGGTGGACTATGTCCCATACACTATCTGTAGGAGGGTAGGCCTGAGCCCCAGCAGTGGGGACGTATATAGGCTGTTGATGATATTCGCTAGCAATATTTATATGTATGTATGTATGTAATTATTTGACTCGTATATCTCCTAAACCACTCATTCTATTTTGACCAATGATGTGCCTAAAGAAGCCTATAAACATGTAAGACATCAAGGTTGCAGCGTTGAATCCGGCAGTGAATTACACTCCTTACAAATACAGTCAGTCAAACAGAGTCAGAATTATTTTATTTTTTAAATAGGGATAGTTATTGTAGGGTAGATATTTTATGCTGGTCGAACGAGTAGTTCCCACGGGATAAAGAAGTAAACCCGGATGAAGTCACGGGCAAAAGCTAGTAAAAAATATAAAATAAATATGGAATTCTTAATTTGGCTTTTTTATGCTTCCGTATATTGTAATTTTTAAGGAAATCGACGGAAAAATTGATCTTGAGATGTAGAAATAAATGTAGTGTAGTCTTTAGTAGGAAAAGAATATGTACGTAATAAGAATTCGCTAAACATATAATTACGAGTATATTGTCTTGTTTTTCTGAAAACCCAAGCAAAGGATGACTTCTGTAGCGTTTTTATGATCACCGACGCTTTAAAAACTTTATCATTAGTCATTTCTTGCGAAATACTGTTTCGAGAGAAAATAACTCCTCAGCTAGCTCCAGATATTATTGTACAAAATAATACAGACGTTACTCGGAAGTTTTCCAACTTTGGCGAAACTAACTGAAGTTTTTCATATTCACACTGACTCGGGCGCTGGTAGATTTCTAGGTCACTATTATGTACACCAAATTATGTGATACACTAATAAGTACGAAATGTAAATATGTAATATAATTTGTAATAGATATATCGTAAAAAGTACAGTAGGTAATATAACTCATAATAAAAATTAATTCGTAAAAATATTATTTACTTATGTTTCTATTTTCATCATCATGAACCAGTGCATCTACCATGAGTTTACGCGGGCGGTAACGTATATCGAATACTATCGGAAATGCTGCTCAGTCGAGATGTGGGTGACAAGGACAGAACGATAGTTAACGATACACGTTATCGTCTGCGTAAACTCATGGTGGATCCTCGTCCATGGTCGGTCCCAAGCCACTGCTGCATCCAACGACTACCCACGACCTTAACTAGGTCGTCAATCCATCTAGTAGGACGGCCTGATATACATTTCCCGGTACGTGACGGCCACTCAAGAACTCTTACTCCTCATCGGTTATCCGTTCCGAGTGACGTGGCCTGTCCATTGCCAGTTCAGCTCCTGACTCGTCGAGCTATGTCGGTGAATTTAGTTCGTCTACGGATTTCAACAACAATAAAACAAGAACGCAACAAAATTACGATTTCCCGTACTTCTAAAAATTTGCTCGTAGATTTTGGTCAGGCATTATTCGGTGCCTATAATTTAACCTTAAATCTATGATTTTCAGTATATATATTATTCATATTCTGTGCGGTAACCTCAGCGTGCGAGTCAGACTCGCACTTGACCGGTTTTTCTTGATTGAATTGAACCCTAAAAACATAAAATATTAAAAATAATTACAGCAAGAAAAACATAAAGCGCTGCAGTAGTGCCATCGTGCAATATAAGCGTCGAATACACCTAGCCTGACGCATCACTAATTTTCAACTTGAGATCACAAAGAGAACTATAGAAAATAGCTTATCAAAGAGATATGGTATGGTACACAACTATATGCATACTACAGTTAGTTAATTAATGACGCAACCCACACTTGCGTAACATCAGCCCGAGTAACGCGACCATTGTTGCATCAGAGAAATTGGATTGACGTGTTCGAAATTTGCCACACGAGAGAAAAAAAATGAAGTGCTTCCGTGTTAGTGCCGTTCAATGTACTGATAAATTATACTTCCAAAGAGCTTCCTTCTCAGTTCCAAACTGAAAGGAAGCTCGCAGGAGTTACGTGAGAGATCGTAAGAGAGCAAAGCCACGGACGCCATCAAACGAGTCGCGAGTTTGAGGTGGCAGTGGACAGGACAGTTCTTGGGTCAACGCTGTCCTATAATGGAGACCTTGGGAGGAAAAAAGTCCCAGAGGCAGACCACAGTTGCGTCGGAAAGACGACGGAAGTTGCAGGGCACGGTAGGATGGAAGTAGTGCAGACCGGAATAGAACTACGCCAAATTTGTCAAGAATGGCTAAGAAGAAGATACTTCCAATGTTCTGGTTGTTAGATGAAGAGCTCTGAAGGAAGTGATGGTGAGGGTACAAAGCTTGGAACACAGGCGTAAAATAACCAGCTTTTAGGTCTTCTACAGGCTTTCGGTTTGTGTGATCGCTTTATCCGAAATCCACCATCCAATAATTGTAATAGGTCAACAAGAAGAACGGCTGACCCCACCCCTGCTTGGTTGATTTTTCACAATTTCGCCTGAAGCGTTTAGCTAATTTGGGTACCCATTTTGACGGCAGAATTAGGTAACATGTATGTAGCTAGCCAGGCGGATATAGAAAATGACCTACCACCAATCAAACCGAATACCGATACCGAATATCAAATTTAGCCAATTGGACCACGGAAGCGGTTAAATTGCTTATTATTTTGGTAAACTTCTCCAAGAAAAAGTATACGTTAAATATGTAGATAAAAACAATTATCGATATTTCCGTTTACTTTGTATTATATTGCTTCTTTGACGAAGCCTTCACCACTTTCCGGGTTATTAATCGATGCGGCAGATGTTCATCGATCCCAAACTGATATCCCGAAAAGTTCCCAATTGATATCGAATAGGCTTCTTGTTTGTAGTTTGGATCTGAAATAAGGGTGGAGTGCAAGTGGTAGCGAGTGACGAGACCAAATTAATATTGAATAATAAAACTGTTTACTGTTTTCAACAGGCTTCCTTTTTTCTTTTTCCTTCCTTAAGACTTGTGTTAGGAGCCTAGTCTTCCTAGTTCTACGTTACATATTACAAGAAAGATATTATATAATTTAGGTACAGGTATTACAATGACTAATATATATATATACAGAAGATGGCAGCAGCATCTACCTGTGTCCACAACATCTTACAGCGATCATCAATCTTCTTGCCAAGTTCGACGTGGCGATCCTTGAGGGAAGTTCATGTTCAGTAGTGGACTCATGCAGACAACGGCGATATGATGAAGAGCTTCATTTTCAATGATTACAAGGAAAAATCTAATTCCGACAAGTCCCCCCCCCCCCCCCCCATGCTTTAATGAAGGTTTTCGTCTGAGGATTTGCCATAGCCAACCAGCTTGCCAATACTTCTATTTTCGCAAAATATACGTATTATACGATTTGTAGCGCAAAGACTATTTGCGTGACAGAATCTGTGAAACCGTGCTAGCATTTTCGAAAGTAAGTTTCGTGGTAGCTTTTCTAAACGCACATGTATTTAATTAACAATGTAGGCAGTCAAAGTTTGTCACTGTTGTGACGGCATAGCGGAGATATGTACATGCGAGATAACAATAGAAAATCTTGTCTTCTTATATCGTGCTTACAAGGTAGGCCGGACGATAATGCGACAGCAATCGGGGAGTCTTAATTATCCTGACGCTCCCTTATAACTAAGAATCAAATGTTCCACTACTTTTTTAAATTAAAAAGATAGATCAACCCTTGACCTCAATCTCACCCACATGATGTTAAGTGATGATGAGGTCGATGGTGTTACGCGTTGATAGAAGGTGCCTATTTACTCTTTGTCTGAAAATTCCCAAGTTGTAGTTTTCGGAGAACACTGAAGCCGGTAGTGAATTCCATATTTTAGCTGTACGCATGATAAATATCGAATTGAAACGCTTGTTGTGAGCGGTAGGAATATCATAACATAGGACAGGATAGGATAGGAGGCGCCTAGGGTCGCGGAAGTCGCGGGTCCCGTCCCGCTGCAGCCCGGAGCTGCCAAGTTGTCGTGTCTGAAACGCAAAGCGCGAGAGAAGCACTGGAGTGTTCGTGGAGTTCCCAGGGCTCCTCGTCTTGCGCAGACGATGACCACCAATGACGAGGGGGTTTTAGTGGTGGTAGTTAGGTGGATTTTCCCCTCGAAAAAAAAAAAGGAATATCAACAGTATGCGAGTGTATGTCTGCCGTTCTTCTGTTTGACCAGAACTTAAGGCTGTCGTTGGAAATGGACGCAACCATTACTTATTTATTCTTTTTCTGAAACAACTAATGCAGGCAGTGGCTTCCTTTAGCGTCCAGACCTCAACGCCTCTAACTATCCACACAAAATACAACGCGGAACCCAATTCCATACGCAGGTGATTCTCATAACACCAGGGGACCGAAAACTTTCCCTATTTGCCGAACAAGTTTAGTCATTACATTCATTATTATTGATTATCTTAGCTCTGTTGTTGCTGTCCTACTGGGATCTGAGCGGGAGGCAAATATAAACGGTCTGTAGTGTTTATGGTCTAATCTGTGAAGGCTCTTGTTTAGTTCAATTCAGTGAAGTTAAGCTGAACAACCATCCAAGTGCGAGGGCTCCGTGGAGAATATGAATAATTAGCAGACTATAACATAAATAATAGATAAGATCACCGTACAATGCTCTAACAAAAAAGATAAGTCTAATTGAATTGTTAGAAAAAAACGATTTGTGATATAATTAATAAATGAAGTGGAGACCACGGACCGGGAGACTCGGGGTGAGACGGCCTCCAGCCCGCTGGTCTGACGACCTTATGAAGATAGCGGGAAGCGAGTGGATGAAGAGGACTGAGGACTGGAAGGAGTGGCGCTCGTTGGGAGAGGGCTATCTTCAGCAGTGGAGAGACACGGGTTGATAAGTCAAGTAAGTCAATTATAAATTACACTTTACAAATTTATTCCCATAATAACTTGCAAAATTTTAGTATTCTACTATATTTATTTAAATATTGTGTGACACAAATGTTATGATGGATGTGTGGTGTGATTAGAATGAACTAGATGAGCAATGATCATATAATCAGAAATTTAAAAGTTGCACCAGTGACTGAAAAGTTGAGAAGTAATAGTTTAGTGCGATCCGTTACGAGGCGAGATGAAATACATATAACAAAAGTGATGAGTATGAATGTTGATGAACTGTGTGAAGAATGATATGTGTGTGAGAGATGACGGTTGATAGAGACGAATGGAATATGGAAACATGCTGTGACCCCGCTACAAGTGGGATAAGGACAGGAAGATGCAATTTATGTCGAATCTGGTATGTCTGTGATCTAACCTACAACAACTAACAACATACAAAAACACAGTAAGAAATATACATGTATTTTGGTACGTACTAGTGTAAATTAAATGGTAATTAAAATAAGTTTACAAGTATTTTTGTTTTGTTTTATATTTCTTTTTATTTTATTTTTGACCATGTTCCACATACAGCTTTTGAATTTGAATGTTTTGCATCCGCAGCGCCGTGGGTGAGAGCTTGGCGACCTGTAACACAGGGTCAAACCTATCTCAGGCACCAGTCTCTCACAGACAGTATTAGCACCGTAACAAGTAAAAAATGTATATTAATTAGGAACTTTCTGTGTAGAGAAATAAACAAATTTATTATTATTATTATAGCCTTGATTGAAAAACATAGCAATAATCATTGATTAGCGCCTAAGGAAATATCTGGAGCCAACGCACAGTCACATACAAATGCTCGTCTGGCTCAGATCAAAGGTATTGTGGAGATAATGCTATTGTATTATGAGATAATACCCTTTATAGACGGGGCTTAGCACAGCACCGTGAACGTTGTAGTAAATTTATGTTAAGTAGGGGATCTGCGTGCGTTTCGTAAAACAATTCTCGGTTCGCGTTTAGTCTTGCGATTGGAGCGAGATTTTGTTTGGCCTAAATAATGGAGAAATTGTAAGCTGTGACAGCTCAGTTGGGTAGAGCGTCAGTTCTTGAACAGTCGAAGTCTATGAGTTCCAATTTGATATTTGGATTAATTTACGAATGATAAAAATCATTACCATGAGCTTTTCAGTGAAGGAAAGATGAAGAAATTCAAAGGTGTTGTTGAAGTTTACCCATCTGCACTGGTCCCGCGTGGTGGACTAATCCTATACACCCTCTGTAAGAGAGTAGGTCTGAGCCCCTGCAGTGGGGACATGTATAGGATGTTGATGATGGAGAAATGTACTGATATTATTTGTGGCGTTATTTATTTGCTTGTAGCCCGTGATTGGTACTGGGTTAGGAAATTAGAATGTTTTCAGAAAAATGTTTATGTATATTTACTTGACTTTATCAGTTAATTACCCTTCATTTGTAGAATGCCCTATTGCAAAGAGCAGCGGTCTTTCAATACATATAGAGGTAGTATCAATCATAATCAACAGTCTATATATGTTCCCACTGCTCAGGCCTACTCTCCTACAGAGAGTGTATGGGACATAGTACACCTCGCGGGACCAATGCGGATTGGTAGACTTCACACGCACCTTTGAATTTCTTCTCAGAAAGAGTGCAGTTTTCCTCACAATGTTTTCCTTCGCCGAAAAGCGAATGGTTATGAATTTTATCATTTGTACATAAATTCGAAATAATAAATTTGAACTCATTTGTAGGAGCCAGAATCAAACCCAGACCTCGATATTTCAAGGACTGACGCTCTAATCAACTGAGCTACCATGGCTATCTAGTATGAATAATTAAGCATATCAACTGACTAACAACGGGATACGGGATATTCTGTATTGTCTAGGCCACGTTTATCATGAGCAGAAGTATTCCATTTGCAATCAATTTGCGTGCCAAAAACTGTATGATTTTAGTTTATTTTTCAGTGGTGATTACAGCTAATTCCGTCACGTGACTGTGATTCGATGTGCCAATATATTAGTCCAGGTCATGTCCAACAATGATCAAAATAAATAACAAAGTAAAGTCTTCGTCAAATCAAGTTTTGCAGCTAGAAATCAAACTTCGGATGAAACGTCCTAGTTTAACAGTTGTCCCAGTTTAAAAATGATTTTATTCTTGGAGTTTTGTAAGTATCAAAAACAAGTAAAGTGGCGAATGCACTCGGGACCCGTGGCGATATATCAATTTGTTGTTGGCAAGTTTCAAGAAAAGCTGAAATAAGTTAAATTGAACGGGTCTGGCCGCTCCCCGTCACACAATAGGAGCCACAGGGTGGTTTGCAATACGACTTCAGACTTGACGTGTTTAACCAACGAAACGACGAATAACAGTGTTATGAGTTTTATAACTTTTGTGTCTGTATATCTGTCTGATTCGTTGTACAGTCGAGTGCAAAAATGTGTATCCACTTTCAAACCTTGTCACCAGAAACAAGAGTATGTGAATGCGACATGGTAAAAAGTGGATACATATTTTTGAACTCAAGTGTACCTCTCAGACGGGTTAACTTAATTAAATGTAATTAAAAGACTGGTTTCATCGGGATCATTTGTTGCTATTTTTTTAAAAAAGATAATCATAACGCTTCCTGATTGGTGTTATATAGTGATATTATTTAATTTTTTAATTGGCAACTTTTACATTGACGTCCGTTGAATCTTGTCATTGAAGGAGAACTTACTGTTATTTTAAGTTGTTTTTATTGTTTGATTATTTATAGTGTTTCTTTGTTGGAAATCCGAATAAATAAAATAAAAGAAATTTTGTCACCTGATGTGTATTTTAAATGGTCAAGTAATAACTTGATACCTATAAAAATCAACGGTACATACGAGAGATAACCAGCGCCTCATTATCTTTTGGCTTCTGGTTGAGCCCGCTTACTATCCAACGCTCGTCGTCCAACTATCGTTACTTACCCTCGGTAAGATTAAGGCCAGGTGCAAATCTTAGAAATAAATTAAAAATAATGTAAATGGGTGAAACTTATAAAATACGCTTTAAATATGTATTGGCTATCATCCCCACCCTTCGCTGGTCTATAAATCTCATTATACCGCCATTATTTGTAATAATTTTTAATGCAAAATCTTCTAAATACAGATTATTTAATATTAAGAACAGACTTATTCTTTTACCGTACTATTATTTTAATATTTAAATTGTATATTGTAATATGTTGACATTGAATCTTATTAACTGCGCTATTTCGACATTTTTAATTGTATAAATGTAATATTTGTATGTATAATAGGGGTCACAATAGATCTATCAAGGTCGCAGTGAATGGTTGGGCCCGGTGGACCACCCCCCTTGTCTCAAATAATAATAACGTCTCATAGGTGAGAAATAGCGATCTATACCTCTATTCTACATCTTACCGTAATTTACCTATTTCTACAAATAAAGTTCTTTGACTTTTTATTAACACTCCAAAAATGTATGTACATTTGATTATCTGAAAGTTATACGCGAAACGCACTTTTCTTTTCAATTGTACCTTCTATTGTTTAACGTAAAACCAAAAGATGGGTGCCGTAGTGGGACTTTTTGATAGGTATTTTTGAGTGTGCCATAGTGGTATAGAGCCATAGTTGAAGTAACAGGATTTTCCTTTAAAAATACTTTGCTATTACGAAATCACACTGTACTCTTTTGAGAAGCAACTAATTCCAAGGACTTCTAAGACAGTAATACTTATTGGCCGCTGGACATTTTATTGAAAACCTTTTGTGGCTTCCACTGGAGAAATAACAAGGCTTATTCCCCGCCTTCGTGCTCTTAGCTGCGAACGCGGGAAGAGGAAATAATTATCTTCACGACAATGCTCATTTTTTGAGTATTGCTACGAAATGTAGAAAACGAGGTAAGGCTTCGTTCAAAGTGTGTAACATGTTAATTTCAATAAAACTATATGAAATCATCAATTCCATGGTTTCCAAAAGATCGTATTCGAAATGTATTAGACGATCAAAATTTAAATTTAAACTATCAAGGAATCACAATCCAATCTTCTTGGAAATCATTATATGAACACCTGTAAAAATTACCCCAGACCCCAGTCTACAACATGAAGTCAATGAAAAACAAGTGCATTTAAAGCCCTATTTGAGATTAACACTAAAAGAGTTTACAAATGTAGCCTGGACTTAAATAAACAAAGCACGACTGGAAGCAATGGGGGAATAAAATAAAAGCAACACTGTGTTGATCTACAACAAAGTTTCAGTCAGGCTTTTCATTCTAAATCTAAAAGGTGACACTAAAACAGGATAAGCTGTAAAACCTGACGATATTGTACAGGCACCGTAAAATGTTTTGAATAGAAATTTCAGTGCACTCTTTTTGGATGTGACATTTTTGAAGAATTATAGATCCACGACAAGCTATGAGCTAGGCACATTATTAAAACGGGTTGTAGAAAGCTAGGCAACGTTTTCTGGAATTTTTCTTTATCTTTCCTAACGACAGTGACAATGCCATAGAATCATGCTCCCCAGGAGAACTTTTTAGTGACATTTCAGTATCTAGATTAGATTAGATTATCATTTATTTGCCAGCACAATACACATAAAAACAAAATACACACACACACACATAGGAAGAAGAACACACAATAGAAGTAACAGCATAGTTTATAGCAATGTATCATGCCAGCAAAAAGGCCCTAGCTCAGCATAGTGTTGTGGACTACGAGCCCACAACGCTGGTAATTCTGCTAGAGCCTACTCTCTCTCTCTCTCAACTCTCTCTTTTAAAATAACACTGCTATTGGGTCAGGAATTACTTTGTAACACGTTTGTAGCATAGCTGGGTTATGGTAGGAAAGTACCTAACCCCCACCTATGTATTAGTACGATGGAAAACCGGTCCAGTATCAACCAGAAGTAACCATTTAGGATGCCCGCGGCTTTTTTTTTGCGTTTTTCCTTCCTTCTTCTTTCTTCTTTCCTCTGTGGTTTTTTAGTGGTTTGTACATTAAAATATCTTCACTTATCACTATCTCCTTTATTCCTTTTCATCCCTTTTGGGGTGTAATCCTTTTTAGTGGTATCACATCATAAAATTGATCCATGTTTCAAAATTCAAGTGTCTTTTTTCTTTCAAACGGTTTGGTCTAGGCGTTCATATTTCTCATAGGGGAAGCTCTTTAATACATACAGAAAATTGATGCCCAAGCACACCGGTATACACTTTTAAAACAAAAATAGCTCGCAAACAATTCTGCAGCAATTTCATTCTCAAACTGCATCCTCGTATGTACGTTTTGTAGGATATTGTTACCGGGAAGAGATTAAGGATGCTCGCTACATACCAGACGAATGCATTTTATAGTTCACTTTACGTAGATACTCGTACTGGTAGCTATAGGTGGTGTGTACCACCTGGTAGGTACATTTAGCCTAACCATATAATACAACGACAATCTCTTATGTAGATGATAGATATATCTCAATGATAAAAGATTTCTTAAGAGGCTATGTTGGTAAGACCACGTGGCCATGTTCAAGGTTGCATTGTTTTGTAGCTGTCCCTCTCCGAGCCCTATCCTACCCGAGCGCGTACGGTGAGACAGCATACACTACGCGAAGTTATCCACCAGTTATTTTGATATTTCGTAGTCCAGTGATCATTTGAAGGATACAGTATATTATGTAGCCATTTTTTCAATACAGTATATTAATAAAATTTCAGATGTCGGTGGTTTTTCCAAATTGTTCTAAATTGATTAATACTCTTGTAAAACAGGTTCAAAGTTGGGGCTTTTTACTACCGAAAAATACAATACTTTGACGCCCTGTAACTCTGGAAGTATATATTTAAACGAAAATCTGACTCACCACCGACACAGATATTTGTTTCTAGATTGTGTCTTGAAAATTTCATAGATTTTCATAGCTTAATACTCAAAATATGACTGGACTACGTTTGTATGGGCGCTTTGACAACAGCATACCCTCTTAACAAAAGCGATGTTTCAAATTCGGCCTGCACTTGTACACTATTTAAAAAATCAAGTCATAATATAAATATGTACCAAAGTTGTAACAAAATGTTTGTGTACGTATTTTAGTGGCCAAAGCAAAATATACTAATCAAAACGAAATAAATACTTTTATAAAAGAGATCCAAACCTCGACAAATGCAAGTTACTTTTATTATGTACATAACGTACGTGGACACATTTATGAGGGCACCCAGTGCAGCGCACGTTATTTTAAAAACAAAAACGTTCCGAATTTCAACAATGGCCGACTAAAATGAGCTACGAACTATTCACACTTGAATTCCGCTCCACTGGATTACAACTGGAACAATATGGTGAACAGGGCTGTCAGGAAATTTTAATTATTGCCAGGTGTTTTTTTTTGTTTGTTATTTATTTACAAATACAGATTTTACATGATAAAAAAATATAACTTACATCTAAGCATTTATTTATTTATTTTAATTAAACAATTTATTGTACACGGAAAATATTTACATAACACAAAAACAGAAAAATATATACAAAAGGAACAGCTTATTTCTAAAAGAAATTTCTTCCAGCAGTCCTAGGTCAAGGAGAAATAGTGAAGAGAGGAGGGCAGTTAGGCGTGTACGATATAATAAATATAATAAACGATTACATAAATAAGAGATATAAAAAAACCATGCATAAAGAAGCATGTACTAAATATTGCCGGGCTTATTCCTCAAGGGATCTCTTCCAGTCAACTAGTGTGAGGAGTTATATATTTAGAGGCGGTGTGCGGATATATATCGAATCTGTATCACATCAACAGCCTATATATGTCCCCGCTGCAGGGGCTCAGAAAGTGTATGGGTCATAGTCCACCACGCGGGCCCAGTGCGGATTGGCGGACTTCACATGCCTGTTCAAGACATGCAGGTTTCCTCACGATGTTTTCATTCACCGTTACGCAATTGGATAATGTACTTGAATTGAAAAACAACTCATAGGTACACGGCTGGATTCGAACCCGGAACCCCATTGCGCCACCGACGCCACAAACGCATTAAAATCCGTCCACCCATTCGAAAACTACGACGACCCAGACAGACGATCTCACATACATTGGCGTCAAACTCATATTTTTGCGTCGTGGGTTAAAAAGGATTGCTGAAAATGAAACACACGTAAGTAGATTTAAATCCTAAGGCAGCAAAAAACTTGCGCTGCCATCCCTAGACTTCGAAAAAGATTGAAATTAGATTTGCATTTTCATTCTTGTATTTCTGACTTTTCATGCACTGTTTTTTTGTGGTTTTCTGGCACATCTTTCGATGGCTTAACTGCAGCAATGTAAAGTATATCCTACAACCCTATAGTTGTGTCGTTATTCGTAGAGAATGGTGCAGTGAATCGTGCTCAGCTATTTTACTATCCAGTTGATTTTAATAATGACATTCGACGCCTATGTTTATGAGTTCATACGAAACGATTCGAATGCATAATTAATGAGCCTCCATGAATATATTGTTCCTTTCTTCACATCGCATTTTGTTCTGATATTTATTTACATATATAGGCTTTATTTGACAAAACAGTCTACTCTATTTTTGACAGACTCCAAAAAAGGAATGTTCTTTTTTACTTTTCTAATATTTGTTACCTCAGAACTTTTGACTGGGCGAACCGATTTGAATGATTATTTTTTATTTGAACGGTGGTGCTTCCCTTGTGGTCTCATTTCAATTTGGTCCAGTTCTGACAACGGAATCCATGAGGAAACGATATAAATCTTAAATTTGCCTTAGTAAAAATAGACTTTTAGGGCAATTGTAGTCGGTTTCCAGTTCTTTTTGAATGTATTTACTTGTTCTGTGCCAAGAGTACTGAAGGAGTAGTGTAATATGTATGACACGCTATCAGAATAATGACAGCTGTAAAAACATTACTCAGTCTGTTTAAGGCTGATATCCCCGAATGATCATACTTTTAATAGAAACTCAGATATTTGTACACATGGGAAATACAATTCAATCCCAAAGTAAACTCCAAAACGATAATATGTTGGTTTCTAAACAAACTAGAGCTATATTACCGTTTATGAAACTAAGTTGAAAAATCTATCATAAGTTTAGTAATACTTTGACAGCTTTAGAATTTCTATATATTTTTTTTACCCTTTCACCCTTACGTGTTTTTATTACTGGAGAAGCGAGGCAACAAATTGAACTTATTTCACTGAACGGCCTTTACACATAACCATAACGATACAGCACATCAAGTAGTTATAATTAAGCTAGGGACTAGCAAACTACCAATAGTAGATTTAGTTTTATAATTTTGACAATATTATTATGTGTAGAATAACTGTAAGTAATAATTGATACGAATAAATGAATAGAATTGAAAATAATTACGCTCCTTCCAGTTGCAATTGTTGAATATTATCCGAACTGGCGCACACCTCGTAAAAAACCTCATTTAAAAAAACGTTACTTATGGTTCTAAAACCTGAAGCATTAGAAAATGTGAAATAATTAATTTTAAGAGCTCGGCGACGACGCTTTTTTGGTAGTAAACGCAAACACACAAGATCTAGAGAAAAATTGTTTGGTAGCATTTGTTACCACGAGCGCTCTACTGCTTAATACACATAACAATTTCATTAAAATTATTTTGGCCGTGCCTTTTCAGTCTATTAAACCACCCACCATCCCCTCTATGAAACATTCTAGTGAAATAAACAATATTGTCATAGCCATCAAACATGTTTGTGTATGTCATAGTTGAGTCCGCACATACCTGCACATGCTGCCATTTAAATCCGGTGAGAGACCGCGAGTGCATCGTCTTCACTTCACTTTCAGAATCTTCCGTTGGCTGAAATGAGTTCTTTGTAGGCACATAAATCACAGACTTTGTAACACGAATGACATTGTTCTTAGAGACGTTGGCGGTTTTCTAGAATCTTTCTTTTGTCTCTTTTTATGAGAGTTTCACGGACATATTTTTGTGGTTAAAGATATTTATTCTCAAAGGAAATAAAATTACATATCACTTAATGAAAAAACTTAGAACTAGAGCGATATAGCAAATAAATTAACAGTAGATGATATTCTTTATATTAGTGGGTAGGTACATACAACAAAATAAACAAGACGCAAAATAAAACAGTCGGCGGGTATTAATTAGCGCGGGCATTGCATAGCAGCGGCCAGTTGAACAGGGTCGGATTACGAGCTATGAAGTAATGTAAGTTTTAAGTTGTTGTTTTTTGAAAATATTTAAATTTTTCGATTCTTTTATCTCTTTTTGTAGTCCGTTAAATATTTTCGCTCCCATACACGTTATATTACTTATGCCATAATACACATATACATATTTTTCCTAAATTTAATAACACTATATAATTGTCAATGTTATTAGAACTTTATCATCAATCAACCGCCTCCGTGGGTAGGCTACACGCTTGCACTTACAATCCCGAGGTCCCGGGTTTCATTCCCAGTGGGGGTACCTATCGGTACTTATTTTGGTTGGTGGTAGGGCATTTCTCACCATGTATCTAAGTCTAACGCTAAACAGTAGTGTTAATAGCACTGTTGTGTTCCAGTATGAAAGGTAGCAGGCTTCTGCGTGCGCACGTTTACCATCAGGTAAGATGAAGGCCAAGTGCAAACCCATCATACATTTTTTAGATAAAGATTCAATCTAATGTTCCACACTCTAAAATAGAGCGGAATTCCATAGGTTGAAATTTCAGCTAAGGCACTAAAACTGCTTTAAAACTCGACTGATTTTACTACTTGCAACAATGTGCTACTATATTTGGTGCGGTAGACGTCCTGGGGGACTCAATAAATGTTTGTGTGATTTTTACAGCCGTCCGTAAAACTACCGTAATGGTTGTCAAAGAAGCATGATATGTTGCACTTGGGAGTTTCAAACTCACAGCTGTTGCCTACAGTGTACTTTGCACTTTGCCATTTAATTATTTAATTACATGCTTATACAGAACTAGTTTATATTAGACACCAAATCGCTAAGTTAAACAGATCATATTTTAAAAATACATAATGATAAAAATTAAAAATGATAACAATTTTTTACATTTTTTTTAATTGTCAGCAAAACTGGACAAGGAATACTTATAATATATATATGGTTCTATTGTTAAAGATAAAAAATAATAGATAGACTAGTTGTCATTTTTAGGGTCCCGTACCCAAAGGGTAACCATGGACCGTATTACTAAGACTGCGCTGTCCGTCCGCCTGTCTGTCAGTCTGTCACCAGACTGTATCTCATGAACCGTGATGGCTAGACAGTTGAAAATTTTACAGATACATCATATGTTGCCGCTATAACAAAAATACTAAAACTCAGAATAAAATAAACATTTAAGGGGTGTGTAAGTGTGGGAGCCCCACACAACAAACATGATTTTTTGCTCGTTTTTGTTCGATATTTGTAAATGGCAACAGGTAGCCGCTTGAAATGTTCACGGAATATTTCTGTATGTATTTACTTCAAAAATAAATAATTAAATTAAGATACAACAAACATTTAAGGGGGGCTCCCATGTAACAGACATGATTTTTTTGCCGTTTTTATAGATGATAGTACGGAACCCTTTGCGCGCGAGCCCGACTCACACTTGGGCGGTTTTTAATGTTATCGAGATTTCCTTTTAAATTTTCGTAGTGTTCATAACTATCCCACTAAAATACATGAATTTATTCTTCAATTTTAAAAAGTTTCTGGTGGAATATTTATCCGTGCTCTGCTAGCTCCCAATTAGTAAGCAAAAGTTCAAAAAGAAAAAACATTAATTTTAACAACATTATGCCCTAAATATTTTGAATCATAAATTTTTTTCCAGTTTTATTTTCTAGATATCAAATTACTGATATAAATAGATTTCAGGTTAAAAAATTTACAATGAAATAGCTTAAGAATGTATTAGATAATTACAAACATAAAATATGTTGACCCTGATCAAGTTTCCAGAAAGGAAAGCTTCCAGTCCTCCATTTGATAATCGTTGTATTAAATCTAATTTAATACCTGTCTATCAGTAAAAACTTTAAACAGAGACTCTAAAGTATTAAGTTGCCGATTTCATTACTTTATCTTACTTTACAAGTTATCTAATCGCGCTACAACATTTTAGGAACTCATTTGTTTACTACGATTAAGTTAGAATTAATGAGCTAAGATGAAGAAACAGGGTTATTGTCTAGGTAACGCTTGATGGAAATGTGTCTGAAGGTAATAACGTTAATTAAGTATAGTTTTAATTAGTGAAATTCTATTTTTAAACTGACTTTAAAAAATCCTAGTGTGCATAGTGTAAGAGTTCCCTAGTTGCCCGGAACAATAAGTTCACGGTTTGAGGCTAATACTGTTTAGAGCACGTGGCCGCGTTCAAGGTTGCATTGTTTTGTAGCTGTCCCTATTCGAGCCCTATCCTACCCGATCGCGTACGGTGAGACAGCATACACTACGCGTAGTTATCCACCCGTTATTTGGATGTTTCGTAGTCCAGGGATCATTTGAAGGATACAGTATATTATGTAACCATTTTTTCAATACAGTATACTAATGAAATTTCAGATGTCAGTGTTTTTTCCAAATTGTTCTAAATTGATTCATACTCTTGTAAATCAGATTCAAAGTTGGGGCTTTTTATTACCGAAAAATACAATACTTTGATGCCCTGTAATTCTGAAAGTTTATACTTTAACGAAAATCTGACTCGCCACCGACACAAATATTTAGTTCTAGATTGTGTCTTGAAAATTTCATTGACTTTCATCGCTTATTACTCAAAATATGGCGGTACTAAGTTCGTATGTGCGCTTTGACAACAGCAAATCTTAAACGGGCCCTGTAAAAACACAGTACGATCGACTCTGACAAAAATTATTTCGCAAACGGATCACTGAATCGAATACTGGTTCATAGACCCTCAATATTTTTAAAAGACCTACCCTACCTACTCCACAATATTATTATTATTTTATGCCTTTTAATAAATGATTATTATATATATTATATTAATATGAGGTATACGTGAAAAAATAGTATTTCAGCCCCAAGTTAATTGCGCCAAACTTGTTTTTGTAACTATAAGGGTTCTTTGTTTGACTACGGTACCCTAAAAAGCAAGCTCTCGATTCGATTGTAATTTTTGTTTAGAGCAATCCCGACAGTAAAAGTTTCATACTACATTTCTTTAACATAATCTTTTTAACTATGACAGCTGGCTTTGAGGTGTTATCGAACAATTGGACATCGGATTATAGTCTCAGGAAATGAAACACCATCTTGGGTCCCGTCATTACTATTGAATCTGCTATTTCTAGGTAATTACTAATAAAAGCCAGCTATTCTATTCTGAATGGTTATTTATGGTATTACAAATATTTTATTTGTATATATGTTAATCTATTTTAATCGCCAAGGATGTATGTATATTACAGCGCCAGGTCAGTTCTTGGCCGACAATATTTCTTCATTCCTTCATACTAATACATAATAAACCCACGCTATTTATCCGAAGAACCTCTGTACCTGAAATAAGAGTGGCCATAATAAAAATTTATAGCCAATTTGTGCAGAGAAATACAGCCTTCTTGCTTGTTTTTTTCTTTGTTTGGATAATGAACGAATTTCTTCGTTTTGGGTGTAAGAGATGGAGTTACAGAATTCATAATTTCTCAGTTCATTAGGTCTTTGACAGAATTTATATTTTGTTTTATAATGAACCTTCTGAAGTTTTGGTAAACTTTTACGATCCGAAAAATCTGCTTTCGTAGAGAATAAAAATTTATGTTTCGGTTTATCTTTATAACATTAATGTTGAGGGTCTCGTATCCAAAGGGTACCCAAATGGAACTCTATTATTAAGAAGCAGTTGTCTGTCTGTCACATAGCTGTATCTTTGAACCGTAAAATAGAACACTGGAAATTGGGACGCGTGTCTGACTCGCACTTGGTCGGTTTTATTTGGTCGCAGAATTGGTTACAATAAACATAATATCATTTTAGTTTACTCGGTACTAAATTTCGGATATGCTAATACAGTTTTAGCTAAATGCTGGATTCACAAGCCAGAGGTCCCAGGTGCGATTCCTAGTGGGGTACAGTTTGGTCGGTGATATGGCATTGTCTATGTCCGCCTGGCTAGCTACCACCACGTTACTTAAGTCTGCCGACAAACGTAGTGTTAATAGCACTGCGCCTCATTACGTTGAGGCTTCTGGGTGCGCACGCTTACCGTCCAACGCCCTTATCATCACTTACCATCAGATGAGATTAAAGCCAAATGCAAACCCATCATACAAAAAATAGTCTAGGGAAAAAGGTGATGATGTGCATTCCAATATTGTCGGGAAAGCTCATTTTTACACCTCTTAAAGGCATGCAACATCAACATCTGACTTGAAGTCGTGCAACATCAACATCTGACTTGAAGTCATGCAACATCAACATCTGACTTGAAGTCATGCAACATCAACATCTGACTTGAAGTCGTGCAACATCAACATCTGACTTGAAGTATACACAAATCAATTTCGCCCAGACCATATACCAAGTGTAATTTAAAAATTCCTTAACGCATAAAATTTAAAGCAATGAGTTGGTAACTCTCAAAAAGAATCCCTAATCCTTTATTAGGCTGGCGTTGAACGATACAAGAATTAATTAATTGAATTCAATTACCTTGGGGTAACGAACGGTCACATTAAGGACGGCCAGAGACAATTTAAACGACCTTTCAACAAGTCCCTTCAACAAACTCTCGACTATATACTTATCTTGTGAGACTTCAATGTGATTTATAAGGTGTTGCGTGATTTGTTATTTAAAAAGAGCTTATGTAAATGCAAAATGCATACACGACATACAGGTGCTGAAAGTGGAGATGGGCTGGGCATATGATGAGAGAGAAAAAAGAGAAATGGACGAGACTAATAACTGAATGGCAACCACGAGATAGCAAAAGAAAAAGAGGCAGACAGACTAGAAGATGGGAGGACGACATCAGAAAAGTGGCGGGTCCAATATGGACCCGCATAGCGAAAGATAGAATATAGTGGAAATCTTTAGAGGAGGCCTATGTCGAAAGACAAGACAGGCTGAAATGCAGGAACGACCGTTTACCGATACTTAATTTATATAAAAAGACAAATAAATATTATAAAGTAAGCATATTTGTAAGAAAATTTTAACATATTGTAAAATTAGTTAAGCAATAAAGGCTAGTTCATTTTATTTATTTTTATGTAAAAGTATTTCTGTTGCTATTTTCGTAAGTATTGATTTTTATTCTTTTTCAGGCATTGAAGTTACAAATAGTTCTTTGATTCAATTATTGCTCATTGAGGACTGAATCTCGCACCAGATGGAAGTTACATTAGGTATCACAGAGTCGATCCTGCTAAGGAAATGAAATTATTGAAATGGAAGACATTCCGTCAAGAAAAGAAAGTATTTATGTGTGACATTTTTCTTATATTATAACAAAATTGAATCCTGAGAATAGAATCATTGATGTTATGATTCGAAGTAAACCATACAATCATTGGAATTCTGGTTAAAGAAAACATCACGGGTCAAACTGCACACTCATGAAAAAATTATGAAAAGTGTCTATGAAAATATGTGTGGAATATAGAGGTACCCGCGTTGTAGTCCCAGAGATGGTGTTGCTGACGTCCGTAGGAGTTGCCGCCATATTCCAAGATGGCGGCAAGCAAGCAATACCCTGAAATGCCTGCTGTCTAATTCGCACCTCTCAGCAAATAAATTACCATACGATTATCATAACATTTGCCTGCAAACGTCAACTGCTGGACGTCGTCTCCCATGGCACGCCAGATTGACCGGTCCCGAGCCATTTGCATCCAACGACTCCCCGCGACCTTTGGTAGGTCATCGGTACATCCAGTAGGGGTAAGGCTCGGTATACGTTTCCCGGTACGCGGTACCACTCGCGAACTTTTACTCCCCATCGGATATCTGTTCTTCGAGCGACTCATTGACTCTACGAGCTATGTCGGTAATTTTAGTTCGTCTAAGGATGTCCTCATACCGGAGTTTATCACGTCGAGAAGTCTCATAGCTCGCTGTGACTTTCAACCTGTTTATTTGGCCCACAGTAAAGGACGGGTTAGGAAAGATTTGGGACGAAAAATATGCCTGAACACTGCCCAGCTGAGATGGATTCTTCAGTTGATATATACAATTTTTGACTATTATTGTATTTCCATATATCTTTCCTTATTATATAAAAAATATAAATTTTATAAATTTATAAATTTGTGTGTGTGGAGGTACATATTGTTTGTTATTATACTTAAACTGTTTTCTATAGTTGTTGTTTTTCTAAATATTCTACCCTTTTTGAACAACTGTAGCAACTGACCTTTTATATGGTATATTTTATATTATCTCCGTGCTGATGTAGCAAATACGAGTATGGGAAGGTTTTTTTTTCTTGTTTGTTCTTCTTTCCGGTTTAAACGGAGGATCAGAAAGATTTGATTTTTGGATAGGGATAGTTATATAACCGGAAAAGACATAGGTTCCGAAGTACAAGCGGACAAGTTGCGGGAAAACTGCAAAAACAATTTGTAGCATAAATATTACATCATAGATAGATAATATGAAGCAGGATCCAAGTAACTATATTCTAGCCATTCTAACATCATTGAATTTCCATAAGAGAGAATGAGATAAATATACATTCTCTGTCGCGTGTCTGTCATGTGTCAAAATTAAGCGAATTTGACATTTGGGTTAACACTTTTGGAAGCAAAAAACAGTATTCTTTAGTACTGCCTTAGTTAAGCATCAGTACATCTTCCATATATTTCAATTGTGAAAAACCAGTGCCATGCGTTGAAAAGACGTGCAAATGTAGCTATTGTTATCTCTTTTTAATGCACGAAATGCTTTCATTAAAGTGACAGATATAAAGAGAGCTGTAGCATATATACTCTTCTTGATACCTTATTTCTCTGTTCGTTCCAAAACAAGAAAAGGTTCCCTCTCATAGAATACATACGTATCAAAAGTCCCAAGTCCCATATGCGGTGGTCAGGTGTCGCCGTCGCTTAGTGGTGGGCAAAACTTTCCTCGTTTGTGAATTGTGACCCCCTGTCAGACATCTCAAGGGCGTTCAAAGTTAGATTAGCGCAATGTCCGAGACTTTGGAATTGTCTTTATGTCAGATGTCCAGCGCCAGAGGATACATTACAGTGTCACCAAAAGAATGAAAACTTATAATTTTCATAAAGTTCCGATTTCATTTAAATGATTAAATGATGAGTCAGTAATAAAATTCAATTGGAATCTGTTACAAAAAGCACTGATTTTTTTTACATTTTGGAAAATCAAAACCATTATAGTAGTTAAGTTAAATTAAGTTTTTAAGAATTTTTGTTTTGTATTTATTTTTCTCTTTTTGTCCATGTTCCACAGACAGATTTTGAATTTGTTACATCCAAAGCGCCGTGGGTGAGAGCCTGGCGACCTGTAACACAGGGTCACACCTACTTCAGACAATATTATTTTAAGAACTTTCTGTGTAGAGAAATAAACAAAATGTAGAATTAGATTTATTATTTATTATTATAACGCTTTAGTATATATACGAAGTGCAAACTAACCACTCAATTGCCTCGGTCAAAAAATCTTTGCTGGGCTGTAGGATTTTCAATTCAGAGTTTTGATCTCCATTTTAGAAAGTGTACAGCATGCTTTAGCACTTGGAGATGGTAAATGAAAACAAGGTTTATCCTTTATTATCCTTTGTATGGAAACTTGCCCATCCTCAAGTTATACTGAGTACTGTTTGACACATTTTGGAGATTAATATTGTTAATATGTTAAACAAAATATGTACAGTATAAACTCTATATAATGACACTCAAGGGACTGTGCATATTTTGACGTTACAGAGAGTTGTCGTTAAATGGAGAGAAGAACAATCTGTATGTAATGTAGAAACTAACAACAGTACACGCGTGCAAGCAATCCCAGTTTGTAAACAAAACAACGGATTTATTAGAATGTTGGGTGTATGACGCCGACAGTCTAGTTTATTACGGACTAGGATAATAAAGCGACAAAAGAACGGACACAGCTGCACAGTTTCTACTAATTTTGGCAAATTAAAAAGTACTTTTTACTACACTGTATTTAATTGTTGTCGTTATTGAGAGTGGGTGTAATGCTATATAGAGTGTATCATTGTATGGAATACAAGCTAAACCAAGCGAAGTCAAGGGATTTCGACGCTTTAGGAAGTTTGTCGTTAAATCGAGTGACGTAACATAGAGTTTACACTGTATTTTATATTGGGAAAAAAAGTTATGCAAGTTTGTTTGCCCGTCTGGCTGGTCTTTTAAGCGACATTGTTATGAATTTCTCGACAAAGTAAAAGCGTAAAACTACCGACATTAAAGAGTGCTAACGGCAGGTTCAAGCATAACACAAGAGAATTTGAAGCCGCTGGAGCCGGGTACAGTCAGGAACAAAGAATAGTACCCAGCGAAGTTCACCTGAAACATTAGAGTATATATTTTTTTCTTTTAATTAATGGCTTTAACCAGTGGTTATCTAGCCAATGACGAGTAAAATTAGGTGAAAAAATTTTGAGGTTATAAACTATGCCGAAGCTTCAGCTTTCTCTATAAAATGTATAATGTGTACATTTTATCTCTTGTTTTGGATTCTTGACGAGAACTTCAAAGGCCAGCCTTGGTTTCAACATTATTCGAAAGAATCCATATGTCGAATGTACTCGACATGGTAAACTCTTCCGATCGCGTCGAAACCCTCGCAATTTTGCGTAATTGATACTATAACACCGTCCATGACACTTTTTGCACTATATCACACCATTATAACACAAAAACACACATAACAGTATTATTAACCAATTAACAAAATTGCAATGAACCACCATTTTTCAAGTTCGCGCCAAGAATCATATAGTATATTTGGATATTTCTAAAATCATGTACAGGCAAGTGCAGAAATGTTTATCCTCTTTTGTACAATCGAGTACAAATATATGTATCCACTTTTGATTAATGTCACATTCATTTTAATTGACATTTTCTTCAACACACTGCACAATTTATTAAATTATGAAATGATACTTTATTTGCTTAAAATATGGTTTAACAAGATGTTACAAATTTACCTGGAGTTCTCATATTTTACCACAAGGCATGCAAATACATAGAAAATACGTGGAAATGTAAATATTAATTGAATGTTACGATAATTATGTCAATATTTAATTTACGAAGCAAATAATACTATAGTTTCATTATGTCAACATTTAAATATGTCACATTTTTATATTATAAAAATGTAAGATCACACATAAAGTACACAATTATGTCCGTCATAATTGTTTAGTTTTAGATAATGAGATACCAATTAAAATATTGCATTACTCAGTATTTAAAGAACCCTAAAAAGCACTCGTAATATGTAAATAGGCTTTGATCTTTAGGCGCTTCTTAAAAAAAACGTGGACTTCCGAAAGTATTCCATGGAAACTACATGCTCGATCGGGATAAAAAGAAGACTATGTTCAACCTTCCTTATCTAAAAAATCTAATCATTCTGACACTCTGTTACGATAGGAGGGCAGGATAAACAAACAAACTTCCTCATTTATAATATAAGTATGGGTGGATATTGGTGCTGACTGTACTTATGCGACCGTTGAGCTTTCAAGTGGCACGGCGTCACTTTATTCATGCATGCAACTCAACTCGACAGCAAAGTGGAGATTGTTATGCGCTTATGATTTTTCATGATCGCTTTATCGCTTAACTCGATACCTATCAGATAACTACATAATATGTAGATGAAGTTATAAAATGCGAGTCAAATGCTGAAAATCAAAAAGTAATCGGTAAGATAATATGCACTGCAAACGAATGTCCCTGAACAAAGCTGGTCCAGCTGATTTTCTCATTCCACCGCTAGATGGCGCTATGGCGACCAGGAGATCTATTTTTGATTCGCTTGTGTGACATAGCATCGTCGCATACGACGTAAGTCACGATAGACTCAAAGCCGCATGAAAACAAGTTTTACCGTTTTTTTAAATAATCATTCGCCTCCGGTGTTGCCAATATAATTAAAAATGTTTCATTTTATTCGTTTCACGCAGAAAAATAAAACCGGTAATTATCGCAACGAAAAAGTCCTTGATAAGTGGCTACTTGAGCCTATCGTTAGAAAATAGTGAAACTATAAATTGAAATCAACTCTTTTTAAATTGTTCGCTTTAATTGATAAAATCGATAATTCACAATGGAACGCAACGTTTTCAGAACTATAGGAACTGTCAATGTCAATCAATGTAATGTCAGTGTTTGACGTTGACGTTTAGTCTATCGCTCGCTTCAAGCAAAGAGTGGTTACAAGACCACTCGTTACAGAAGACCGATTCAAAAATATCAAATTTCGGAAGTCGAATGAAAATCGAACTCGAGCGCGGGGATTCGCTGAATGCTCGGAACCAGACGATGTGACGTACCATAAAGGAGGCCTATGTCCAGCAGTGGAAGAATCCTGGCTGATGATGATGCTGAAAACTCTTTTACCGTGAAGGCAGCGAGGCTTTGGAATCTGCTTGATGTCACCGTCTGCTGCTACATTCAGGCCTCAGAAAGCCTAATATTCTCAGCATTTTACAATGAGTTAGTTTAGTATGCTTATATTTATGTGTATATATTATATATTTATTTATATATGTATATATATTATATCTATGTATTATATTTATATAAGTATATGTTGTTTTAATTATTTCCTTCTCAAATCTCTTTGTTTGTATATCTTTTATTATGATATTGTATATGTCTCCGCACAACACCCTTTTATCTTTCTCCTCGCCCTGGTTGACTGGAAGAGATCCCTATATAGGGATCAGTCCGCCGATCCGACTTTTCTTATAGTTTTAAAATTTTTATTATTTAAGTTAAGATGAATAAAGAGTATTCAAACAAACAAACAAAACTTTACTGACACAAAACTTTGTTAGTTTTGTCAGATTACCTTGTATACAAAACGTCTGCGGAGCACCTCTCATCTGCATTACATAGGTACCTTTAAAAGTAGTCTAGAGGTAGTTAGTCATTTGTTCCACGTATGCTGAGCGCCTGTCTTCTCGAGTTACGCCACTTGACTGCACCAGTTCTGACGTTTAATTTCTCTGACACGCTGTGTAAAGGTACAGCGAACGGAGGTTTAACTTATGCAGCGAAAATTGTGTGCATTTATAGCTAAAAACGAAATTTATATAAACGCGTTGTTGGTTCGAGTGTTTTTCAAAGAAAAATGCTGGTTTATCTCATCAGATGGTAAATGATGTAGTCTAGGTCTAGATAGAAGTTGAAAATTCAGCTTCGGTTTAATTATAGATGATAAGGTAAAGGAAGCGAAACTAATATAGTGTCAACGATGTATGCAATTGTTTGGCACAAGTGACATTAAACAAATTTATAGTAGTTTTGATACACCACAAACATAGAAAATAATTAAAAACATACACGTAGAATTGAATACCTCCTCCTTTTTGAAGTCGGTTGCAAAGAATGTAAAGGGATTTGAATTATAATGCAAATTTTACTCTCTGAAGACTGTATGCAATTGATATACAATCTTTTTTAAATGTCTGTTTTATTACTGGCTGTATTTTTTCGATGCTCTTTTGGTTTACTCTGTTCCTTGATCTGTTCTGACACATATTTTTATTCGCAGAAGTCATCCCTGATCGCTAAAGAATTTTTGTTTCAAAAACATCTATATTTTCCTATTTCAATCGCTTTTGTGATACAAAAAACACGTAAGTGCTTGCAAACGTTTATCTCACCACTTAAATGGCGTGATTTGATTTCTAGCCTACATAGTGCCAAATCTGAATGTGTTTTTGTTTACAGTCTTTCTTCGCCTTACAGCATTTGTGTCTTCGTTCATTCTATATATCTTCTCAGTAAAAGCTGTTTCAGCACCACGGTTGATCATGTTGTGTAGCACGGGATAAGCTCACTATACTTGCATGTAAGTGACAGAGTGTAGTGAATCGTACTCGTATCTTATAGTTTCTGTCGATCTCAATGTAGAACACAGTGAAAATCTTATACTTTTCAACCTTATCAAATGTAGGATTGATACTCATATTTTTATGTCCAATAAACTCGTTAAGCCCTGTCATTAGCCAAAAATTCAGCGCATAAAGTACACTCCATATATTTACTTATTTAGATATGGTTTTTGGTTTTCTAAGAAGCAGCAATACAATAAAATTATTCAATGAAAGCGTAAAACATATTCATATCTTTATTCTATTAAATAATCCTTTTACATTTCGCGACGTCGTTTTCTAAAATGGAGCTATCCCTGGAATCAATTGTTCAATAAGTTTTTCAGAAAGCCTGTTGTCCACATTTTTTATGGTTTAGAGTTGTGTTGAAGCGGCGCTGGCATGGGCGACCTTCATTCCACATGGCATTACCATTTTCGAATTACTTTGAGTTTGACCTCTCGTCTTGGGCATAATATAGTTCTTGACACTTTAGGCAGCAAAATGATAGTGGCAATAGAAATACATATGTGAAAATTTCAACTGTCTAACTATCACGGTTCAAGGTACAGTCTAGTACGATGATGAGATACAGACGGACAGCGGAGTCATAGGATCCAGTTGGTTACCCTTTTGGGTATGGAACCCTTAAAAAGAAAGAAAAGTAAAAGGGCTTTCGAGTCCCATATCGCGTATATTTTTCTGGACAGATTTAAATTTCATAAACCCGGAGCATTCAATTTGTTCTCAATTGTCTCTGTTCTAAGCATACTAATCTAATTTTCTTTGCTTTGGCCATCTTCTACCGGCCAGACATGTCTCCAAAACTCTAAGTTTCCTTGTGGAAATGTTTATTGGAATTAGCTCAATAATTACGAAATAACGTCTAGCCGCAACGTCTCCTATCCAATATAGATTACAACCTGATGAGTTTGCGTCGTTAGCTGACAAACTAGCTGAATTGGCGCCAAAATACTCTCCCGGGGGTCCCCCGCCCATTATCTTAATGTCAAACTAGATTTGCTTAAAGGGGATTTGTACAATGAACACGTGTACATTCTGTGCTCGGAAATACCTATAACAGCGATGAAGGGATTTTATTTGTCGTGACAATGGTCCCCATTGAGGATCCTAATAGTGATAGAAAATTGGCCATATACTCGTACGTATAGTGTAGACAGAAAAGCGTCGGTGGCGCAGTGGATAAGGCGCGGACTCTCAATCTGAGGGTACCGGGTTCGAATCCAGCCGTGTACCTATGAGTTGTTTTTCAATTCAAGTACATTATCCGATTGCTTAACGGTGAAGGAAAACATCGTGAGGAAACCTGCATGTCTTGAACAGGCATGTGAAGTCCGCCGATCCGCACTGGGCCCGCGTGGTGGACTATGGCCCATACACTCTCTGTAGGAGAGTAGGCCTGAGCCCCTCCAGTGGGGACATATATAGGCTGGTGATGATAGTGTAGACAAATTAATTTTTTCAATAAATACGGAAGACATTATAGGCCAAAATCGCATTCGATGGTCTTAAATTAACTAGCGTGATTTATTAAAATTTATTCATTTTCTTAGAACGCGGTATATCGTATTTATGAGTATGCTATCATCCTAATGATATAAATGCGAAAGATATTCAATTATTAAAAAAATTACGGATTGGCTTCTTGGAAACCTAGTTTTATAGTTTTCCTGAATATTTGAATCATAAACATTAATCATTTTAAATATACCTGTAATTATAGTTTGACATAAATTAATGAGATGACTTGTGAATTATTTAATGTCAAAATTATTAGCATTGTACTAATTGACATGCGATGTAAACTAATTTTTAATAATAAAATTCCTTATTAGATATGTTTATAATATTTGCACACCTGTGGACAGGTTAAGTACATCGAACTAATTGAAATTACTATCTAAACACCGTGTAAAAATAACTATGTACTTGGCAAATAATTTTTTTCTTTCTTTCTTTCTTTCCTGACGTGGTCACAATTAACTTACTGACCAAAGAATTCGCCTGGATCTTATCGTCTAGACTTAATGACTGTTTTCAGACTTAAGATTACAGGTAATCGTAATAGTCCTATTGTTTTCCTAATTTTAGGGTACTTGCCTTTTACAACTTTCCGCCATTTGCAAGTTGCTGTCTTGCTCAAGTTTTTATATCGGCTGCTATCTTAGTCACAAACGCGGTCCCTGAGACTTGCGTTACAGTTGTTGGTGGGTTTTGTAGAGACATAAACTGTCTCGCTTTCTTGTGCTGTTTAAATTCCGTTTTTATTGACGTTTTATATGATCGTCGCTTCTGTTGTTCTTCTGACAAGTTGAAGCAGATGTTTTGAATATGCGTTTTATTATAACATTCAAAGTTGAATTAAATTTCCAATGTTAAAATATTAAGGTTTACATGATTTAATTATTCTTTTCTACAAAAAAACTGCTTTATTTTCATAAGTAACATATAATACGAAATCAAATAAATTAAAATTAATAAATATTGTAAATGACGATACAAAAGCGTTCAAAAATTGTTTTACCAATTTAACACATGTCAATATACGAATAAGATTTTAGACTTTCAACGGTTCCGGTCGTACTCAATGCTTACGCGAATCGTCGCGGCGTATGTCGTCATTATTATGTTAATATTATACATACTTCAAGCTACTAAAATAACCCGTAAAAATAGATTACATACATCACTCATTTTAACAGCATCAAATTTCAGAATAATGAGGTCGGTTGTGCTTTACAAAATCTACTCGTAAGTATTACTTGTTCTATGGTAATACTTTTAGTATAAATAGATCTATCATGGAACTACCCGTCTAAAAAATTGGCCAAGTGCGAGTCGGACTCGCGCGCGAAGGGCTCCGTACAGAATATGGATATGTAAAATGAAGATAACCATAAATAATATGCACCGAACAATCCTCGATTTTCGTTATCAATTTAGTTTTGCAGTAGCAGTAGTAGACGAGCACGACACTAGATGGCGACACTAATACATATGCTACATCGCACTTCTAACAAATCTTGTTTGTTGTATGGGCCTCCCTTCAATATTTATTTTATTCTGGTTTTTAGTATTTGTTGTTATAGCGGCAACAGAAATACATCGTCTGTGAAAATTTCAACTGTCTAACTATCACGGTTCATGAGATACAGCCTGGTAACAGACGGACGGACAGCGAAGTCTCAGTAATAGAGTCCCGTTTTTACCCTTGGGGTACGGAACCCTAAAAAGGTTCAACAATTCTATGCCGTTACAGTCCCATAGAACTAATGGGTCAACTGCCGAATGACTTATCAAAGCCAACTAATTTAAAAGATTATGTCGAAATAAATTGAATATGAAAGCATAAAAAGATGGCGTAAAAAAACTGGTTGCGTTGTGCTCTCAAGCACATGTTACATGATAACTCAATCCAGGTGAAGTGACTTTACCACAAACACGAACAAATAAAATAAAATGGAAGCAAACAGCATTAAACCGTAATTTTTACCGACCCTTCAGTGTGCAGAGACAAAGTGCAAACAGAACAAGGATCTGAGTGAAAACGGGGGAAGCGACAACTCTGCAAGTGCGGTAACTGGAGAAGTAGCAACACGACGTAGCTGGGTGACACAAATAAAAACAACGGGTGGTGACATTGTGAATGAGCGATTGCAGGATACAGAAAAAGCACCCGTTGTTCGTGCACTGAACTAATTTTATTGCAGCAGTGACGTTAATTCACATGCCGTATGTAAGACCACTTAAGACGAATTACTTTTGGGGCATTTTTCTGTGTTCATGTAAACAAGTCAGCTTCCCTAAGCCAAATTCAAGTATCTTCAATTCATTCAAATAGGTCAACTACAGACCTTCACACGTATACTTTTGATATTCCTAGCTCACTACAAGCGTCTTGGTTCCACATTTGTTATGCGTACAGCTAAAATATAGAATGCACTACCGGTTTCCGTGTTCCCCGAAAACTACAACTTGGGAATCTTCAAAAGTAGAGTAAACAGTCATCTTCTAGACCAACTCGTAATATCGTTGATCTCATCCTCATTTAACATCAGTGAGATTGAGGTCAAGCGTTGGTCAAAAAAACTCCTTTCAGTCATATTTTATAGGAGAGCAAAAAATATTATTCAGTCATTTGATTGAGAAATTGTGTAGTTATAAAATGAAACAGGATTTCGAAAGCGAGTTTGTATGTAATAACGGATAGTCAGAATGATTAGTGTTTTTGTGTAAGGATAGTTGAATAGCCGGAACAGGACACAGGTTACTTTTTATTCCAATCGAGCAAGTAGTTCCCTCAGGATTAATTCTGAGGTCCACTCGCACAAATTCGTGAACAAGTGTGTAAATATGCGGTTGATACGAAAACGCACTTGTTTGATGTCGGTTCGTTTGATCTCGTATATTTTGTTTACATTCATATATATTTTCTTAGTGAACAACAAAATGAACTTATTCATTGAATTCCGCTGAAACTGTTTTTGTTTCATTATCACTACCTCCAGTCAACCTAACATCACCTTTATCAAAGGAATAGAGCTAGAACATCTACAATATTTACGCTCAATATTTACCTCGAATATGTCGGAGTTGTTACCGTTTTCTTAATCCACACAACAGCGTTGAAAGTATTTTACCTTGCTGTTTATTTTGCCTTACTCTCGTTGTTTTGGATGGCTTATTGGGGATTAATATTTCGGTAACATTTAGCAGTGGTATTTGTGTCAGGAATAATGTTTGCTTCAGTTTCTTTGTTGTTATTCGCAAAATGTTCATTACTTGTTGTATTGTTGACTGTGAAAACTAAGGGCAGGAGCAGGGCTGGTGGATCTTTTAGGTAAATCCATAATATAACAATAGAATTTCTATTGTTTTGTTTAATAAATTGTTTGCGTAATCTGTGCTGTCTATTTGCATATATCCTTACTGCACGACACCTTTTCGAATGTGGACAGATTGACTGACATCAAAAATTATATAATGAAATTTGTTTAATCAAGTATTTTAAATTTGAATATAAACTGTGATTCATGTAAGATCTTAATTTGTAAACTCAGATATATCTGGTTCAAGTTTTCGATCAGAAATGCATAAATTGATAGGAACACACCAAATCAATATATAAATGTGCTTGCCTCTCCCGCTGTGTATCACCCAAACTAATTTACGTTCGAACCGAATCCGAACATTACAATGCATCGCCTCTGTACCACCGAAATACGTTTCGATCACCTAGCTTTGCGCGCTACCTAAGGAATATGCTTCGTTACACCGTTTTCATATCTTAAAAGTCAGTTTCAAAATACTGAAAAAAGTTGTAGGACATTCTTGCAATTTATTTTCTTATCATTATTTTCAACCGACTTCAAAAATGAAAGAAGGATCTCAATTCGACTATATGTTTTTTCTGGTGTTTTTTTTTTACACGCGATAACTCCGCCAATGTGGTGGTTTTATATAAATTTTATTGAAATCGATTAAGCGCTTTTTTAGAAAATCAACAACAACCACATATGTACCCAGATAATTTATTCTAGATCTAAGGGTGAGCATTTTAGGTGATGAACTGTAGACTTTTACGACAAAAACAGACTCCTGTTTCTTAGTTTATTTTGAACGCTTTAATTATTACATTTTTATTTTATGAAAATAACTTCATGTTGCTGATATATCCGACCTATCACTCGTCTAAGAAAACGTAGCAGACTAATCGTGGCAGTCCACTGCTGGACATAGCTCTCTTATTAATAATAACATAAGGCATAAGGCATCCTCTAATGTTTCTCTCTTCTAATATAACTCAAAAAGCAAAAAGTCTTCTATCTCTCTTTGATTATCAGTTTTACTATCTATCTAGAAGGTAAATTATCCTTAACTATTTTGTTAGATGGTTGACCTTCAACGCATTTTGAATCTTCGAAAACTGTTTTAAGTATGCAGAAGAATATTTTTGCATTTGGTATTTCGTGATTCAAGTTATCTTTCAGGAATCTGGTTTGTAACAAAATCCGATGTTTTATAGTTTTACATTCGACTTGTTCGTACCGCAAATCTAGTACTTTGCTACTCTTGTTTTCCGCTTTGCAGGAGACTACAAATAGGCATTGAATATTATTACTTCTTAAGTTTGACATTATGTATGTACATATAAATATTATCTAATCTTTTTTATGTGAGCTGTGGAAATGAATGACCCAATACAGCGGTATTGCGATCGAGGGCTGTACGGGCTCGGGTCGTTACAGACCAATCTGCAGCCTCTTTGTTCCGGCTCGGGATTTATGATTGTGCTCGGCAGGCTCTGTTGTCTCTGGTATATTCGGAATAGTTGCGAGATTATTATCGGATAAGTATGTTGTCTATTCGTTTCTTAGGATCATATTATTGTAACTATTTTAAACCTACTCTATTTAAATTAAAAAGATGCCCTGTAGTCATTATTGAAAAAGCTCACATTCTCTCAGTTTAAAAAGCTTACAAATTATTTTAGAAAGATACAGTGCTACAATGTGGAATCTGTATTTTGAAACTATCTAAGTCTCTGATCTGATCTATGCTCATGGCCAACAGTGGACTTTACCGATGAAAACTGCAGTTTTATTCTCTCTGGACCATGCCGACTGTTTAGTGCGATCGGGCACTTTTTAGTCATTGATGTTCCATTGCTTACCCGCTCAAAATTTACCATCATCATGACTTTTATGTTCGAGTATGCCCTGGTTTTCTTCACCCTCAGGCCCTCTGACCTCGACAGCCCCTTCGAGATCGACGAAAACTATGTGCAGGTGTGTTTTGTTTATATCCTATACATCATAATCTAGAGAGTATTGATAGCATTTGTGATGGATCTTCACGCAGATTTGATTTATGTAGATAATTGTAATCTTGTGCACGGGAACAGTGACACAGTCTGTAAAACTTTTAAGTATCTGCACCATGATGACGGAATAATTATACGATACCGTTGATTTTTCAACCGACTTCAAAAAAGGAGGAGCTTCTCAATTCGTCGCGTATCTTTTTTAAATTATTTTTTGTATGTATGTTAAGCGATAACTCCGCCATTACTGGACCGATTTTGATCATTATTTTTATTGTTTGGTAGAGCATATTTCAAAGGTGGTCACATATAAATTGTATCGAAATTGATTGATCGTTCTTTGATACAATCAACAAGAACCAAATTTAAGGCAATTGAAGTCGGTTTTTGGTTCTTTTTGAACGCGTATTATTACCTTACTTATTTACATCTAGATTTAATTCATGTCCACGAATTAAACAATAACAATTTGATTCCGTTCACTTTGACGAATCAAACCAATAGGAAAAAGGTTCACGTGAGCTATTGTATTACTTCAATGTTATGTGTTGAAAATTCTGACTTCCTTAATAATTTTGCTTTGCTTTGCATTGGATTTTACTTCAGGCAATAAGGTCAACATTTTTAATATATGTTTGATGAATTTAAATTTTCTACATAATTCGGAGAATTTTTTAAATAAAAAGAATTTAGTTTTTCTGCAGTTTTATACTAAAATGATCACTGGGAAATGTATGTTTGACATAGAAGGATCCGCGGTAGGACATATCAGTTTCAAAAGGGTCTCTCATCGCAAATTGTGTAACAGGTTTAAAGGGTCGGAATTTGACCGTTTTTGTCCACAAGGGTCTTGGGGTTGCTATCAATCAGGGCGGAGCTGGCGTTGCGTTTTTTGAAAACCCAGCCCACTCAGCCGAGACTGCGAAACAAAAATGTGATACAGAATTATGACCCTCATTTCGATAACGATACTGATCAAACAAAAATCGACGAAAACGAGTCCGATTAAATCGAAAAAGTGTCTCCTGTTAGAAGACTCGCTGAAATTTTTAGTTATGTTATTTTATTTTTAAATTTAACGAATAAAACAATACAACCTCTGTGAGAATTTCAAGCTTCTACTTGTTGACTTTATTAATACAGACCCCAAAAACACGTTTCTAGTTTAAAAAATTCTCCCTCGAAAAAAAGGGAGGGAGTCCTGATTAATTTTCTTTTTTATTATTTTGTTGTTATAGCGGCAACATCCTGTGAAATTTTCATCTGTCTACCTATTACGGATCATTAGATAAGGGCCGCTGACAGACAGACGGACGGTCGGACAGCGGAGGTTTAGTGATAAGGTCCCGTTGATTACCCTTCAGGTTCGGTACCCTGAGAAAGCTAAAATAAATCACAAAATATTCACGAAAACCAAACTGAAAGCTTGAAAAACATTTGACATCCAATTGAATTTTGAGATCAAAATGTTTATATGAAACGTTTCCTAATGACCGCTCTATAACCTATTACTATATTTAAATCTCTCTGGTGGAGATATACTCTTCGGACCAATCAGGGCCAATAGATGGCGCAGTGTGTTACCAAGCAACAACTTGTTATACCATGGGCAGAAACGTATAGACGATTCCAGAATAATGATAAAAACTGTTCGAAAAAAACACATGTGTATAAATTTTTTAGAGTAATGGGATTCTCTAAAAAAAGTCTTCTCTGAAAGAATTTGTTTTAAATTTTACATTCAAGTTTTGTCAATATATGTTTCTGAGTCGTAAAATAATTAATTTACTCAATAGACGAAAATCACGTTTAGATTACATAATAGAGGTACAAATCCATTAAATTTCAAATTACAATCCTAATTTCACAATAATTTATTAATAATATTCAGTAAAGTGTCTTTAACTCAATGTGTTTGTCAGTTAAAGATTCATTCACGTAATAATAGGCTTCTATTAACAACTTATAATTTGTAAGCGGGATATACACTCCAGGATTTGCACCCAGAGCTCCAGCGCCTCATTGACTTGAGGCATTTCGGTGTACACCCTTCCATTCTAAGGCCTTAGCCTTAGGCTAAGTGCGAAGCTTTTTTGGAAAATATTTGTAGAATCCGCCGCCCTGTCCAGAAGATCTTGTTAATATTTTGTTTATAAAAATGGTAATAAAGCACTCCCTGCCGAGTTTATGGAATACGAAGGGACAAAAAAGACCGTTAAACTAATCTGGAGCGCGATCGGGTCCGCATAAATCAATTGGGCCGCTAAAATGACGCTCCGATTGATTGATTTCATAGGAATTTTTGTCGGACATTTTTCAATACCCGTCTATCTTATAGATAGATTATTATTATTACTATATTATTATTATGTAATAGAGATTCACATGGTTTCCCCAGCGTATCAAGACTCACAATTCCACTCGGATCCCGCTGGTTATTCGATTCCCATGTCGGTGTACGCAGATACGCAATACGCACCCGAGCGGATTATCAGAAACTTAGGCATAAAAACTTTTTTGAGTACGGCCCTCTCGAATAAGTATTGGCTGTCATGATCGAACGCCTCATCAAAATTCTGTACATTCTAAAGTCTCAAAATCTTAACAGTCTCTGACTCTTGTTAATTCCAGAGTAACTACTTACCTCCAGTGTTACCAGTCTTTCTTGGAGGTATCACTATGTTTATCGCCAGATAACTCTGATCCAATCTCCAATCTGGTCCAAGCAGCCATCGTGGCGCAGTTGTCTGATCGTTAGACTCAGACGCCCAAAAGCGTGGAATATTCCATGCTAAAATCAGGTCACAATTAGCGAAAATAGAGAATAACATACAGACAGCAGAATTAAGAACCTCCTACTTTTTAATGTTGATTGAAGAGATAATACGGAATGAACGATACAGAAAGAGATGGCTGTAACATGTTTCGCGGACAACTAATCCAATAGCGGCAACTGTCTTTTTTTACTGCCTCGACTGCCATGCACTAGTACGACAGCACAAAAGACAGATCACAACGAGAAGCGAGACATTTTATCCGCCGCGCGCGTCTAGCCCTCATGCCTGAGAAGAATTTACATGTCCCTACGTGGCCGTGGGTGCGTGGCACACAGCTATACACATTACACGAGTAAACGGCCCCTGGGCAAGACTCAAAGGCGTTTACCTTAAACGATTTATGGCGTTTAGAGCTGTTAGCTTAGGAGGGCCTTAAATGATTCTTTGGTAAGGGTTTTTGGGACTTCGCTAAGGGTAAGATACGGTAACGTTGCTGAGAATTAAATATGTCTGTTGTTGTTTTGTTTCGATTATTTTTCTTTTTCAATTTACGTTAAAAAATTTGTATACACAGGTATTTAAAACAGCTTTTGGCCTCGTCTTCGTCTGCATGAAATCCGTAATTTGCTAATGGCTTTTGGTGATCTGTTCTCAAATATTGCCAATGCTCAAATATATCACTAACACTCCAGTTTCTGTCTTTATATTGTCTATTCATTTCAGCGCTTCGCAAAAATCTGCACACTGACCATTTTCTTCTTCGACTTAAACCTTCAACGTGTTAAAAGACATATGCATATATCTAGTAATCGTTTGCTACCGCTGTGGTGTCCTTTCATCACTAAACCTACGAACTTCTGCTTCTTGATCAGAATGTTTTTGATATCAATTATCCTTCTGTTCTGGCTTTACAGACGCTTTTAAGTTGGGTTGCCGCTAGCTTTCTCTTCGCCTCGTGCTTGCAAAAATTCCCACGTCACAGCAGCCCAAAATTATGCCGGATACTCAGCGAATCAGCAAGGCATCACCCGTCCGCCGGATTCAGCTGATAGTAAGTTCGCTTGCTCTTTGCGTTTTGCCTGCAAAAGTTTCAGAGATTAGCAGCCCGTTGGGAATTCGGATGGCGTGTTGTTGACATCTGTTCCGGCGATCCGATAGCTTAGAAAGCCGCTTGAATCCCAGTCTGCTCAACTCCTCAGCTCTGCCTGTGGAGAAGTAACTAACGCTCGTTTTGAAGTTTGAGACAAATTAGGTTTGCGTTTACTGGGGATATTTAATGCTAAGCGACATTGCAATAATTGACTTCAATGTAAAATTGGAAAAGTAAATTGAAGTCGGTGATAATAGCCAAGTTGTAGTATAAATTCTTTATTTTACTAAATTTTAACCAATATATTAATTTGACAGGTATCAATATACCAAGCTATGTTCGGCTTGTCAAACAGTAGAATGATAAACTTCGCCAGACGATTATTCGTTTTTGTGAGTCCATTGTCGGTATTCACAATGTCATCATAGTAGATATTGGATGTTGAATTCGGTTATATGTTTCTGGTAATGTGACTCTACGAATATCCTCCAACGCTGAGAAGAGAGAGGCAGTAAAATCTTTACTTCCTCCTTCCATTACGGCTCTCGTCTTAGAGATAGTGTTAATGCATATCCGCCCCTCCACCCCTCTCCACCCGCCTTGTGGTTAATGACGTGTAAATTGTAATCAATCGGTACCGGTTCGAGCCCCGGCTGATATTGTGTTCGGATATGTAAGATGGCTTTATAATGTTGCCTCAGGAAAGATGGCGGAACGGAATGTTTGAATTATATGTTTACTAGGTTTTGCCCGCGACTTCGACTTCGAAAAATTATCCCACAGTAACTCCTTCTTCAATAGGGATGAAACGAAGCCCATGTCCTTTTCCGGCCCTGCAACTATTCCTATACAAAAATCAATTCATTTTGACTCGCCATTGAGACGTAAAGAATGAAAAATAAACCGTAAACTCACTTCCGCGTAAACATTTAGGCGTAGTATGAATTTATCTCAGTGAAATTGGAATGAAAGGCCCTATCAACTCGTTGTTCAGAAAGTTGCAATACAAGTCTTCGAGTCATAATGATATCACATTATAAAATAAATAAAAAAATAAAATAGCCTTTATTGCTGCTTTTTCCTTACAATTAGTATATACATGCCCACTTACTAAACACTTAATTGATTTAATCTATTCTATTATTTGAACTATCGGCAACTGTATGTTTGTGTAGGACAGCTTGTCTGTCGACAAAGGCCTCCTCTAAAGATTTCCACGTATTCCTGTCTCTTTCTAAACGGCTCCATACCGGACCAGACACTTTCTTGAGGTCATCTTCACATCTTTTGCTTTGTCTGCCTCTATTCCTTTTGCCATCTCTTGGGTACCATTCTGGTATAACATTAACATAATTCATATATTTTTATCGCGAATAATCATTTATTTTGCTTATTTCCGAAAAAAAGGTCTAATTATTTTCTGAATTGATTAAAAGTGTTCAACTAATAAATAATTATTATACTAGACATAATAAAAACATTTCTCAGACATCGTTCAATTTTTTTTAATATACCAGTAACCTAATTTTTCGCATACTATGTTTAGACCAAACATTCCTGTACCTTCCCCCAAGGAGAATGAGCGATTTTTACTTTTCGATAACTTTTTGATGTGAAACATCTATAGCTGCACGTAAAACAAATTTCTGGCGTGGCGACGCATGCCGTGTCGCGTCGCCACGCTATATGATGGTGTATATATACAGAACGAATGAAGTTGTATAAATTGTTTTTATATTTTATGAAAATAAATGTTTATTAAATAAACAGTCATCACTTTCTGGAAAAAATCGTAATATTTTATTTTATCATTATGGCATATTTAGTTTATATCGCAATCTGTTCTTTTCAATCATATTACTTTTACAAAATAATGTCGATGTTTCACATCTGCCAGGCGTCCCGTGACGGCTCACATTTTTTTAAATACAATTTAATCCCATTGTAATATTTTCTCCAGAACCATAACATTGAAACCACTGCGAATACAACAAATTCAATTATCCATATATTCTGTTGGAATTGGACTTTAGTACAATTTTGTAAATGGACACGAGAAATGTTTGATTGGCATATTGAAGTGTCCTGTATTTAGTATTGAATTTGGCTGGTTTTATATGACACGTAACGTTCAAAAAAATTTAATACGTTGTTTTTGCTTTCAAATAACAGTATCCGAGCTGTCTGGATATGACCCAAATCCTGTACATACAGATTTATTACTAAATGACTTATTAATTTAACCAATAAATCCATAGATTCCATAGCACGTACTTAAGTAAATCAATACAAAAAGGGCAATTCCTTTCACAATAAATAGTAATTTAATTTCAACTATAATGACGTAGCTTGAGAAACAAAACAAAATATTTTGTCAAAAATCTTGAAGAAGAAAAAACTTTTTTCTTCTTCCGGAAAATGGCTGACTCAGCATGATGCTGTGGGCTCTGCTTATTAACTGAACAGAACACACAGCACTGGTATTCTGTCAGAACCGAATTAAGAGACGCCATTTTACAAACATCTGCTACAATGTTTACAATAAAAATCTTTAAAATTATATAAAGCAACATGGCAACAGCAAAGAAAAATGGACTCAGTTAATAACAGAATGGTACACAAGAGATGGCAAAAGAAATAGAGGCAGACAATGCAAAATATGGGAAGATGACCCCAAGAAAGGTTGTCGTTGGATAGCTTTGTGATATCACATGCGTGACGTCATCTGAGAGTCTATAATATAACGTATAAGAGTCACTTACATTATTATGACAATAAAACAAACAAAAAACCGAGAGGTAGACGAAATAAACTTGACTTAATACCACTTAACCAGCCAAAGTTAGAATTTTATAGGAAAACACTCTATGTAAATGGAACAAAATTGTATAATTATTTACCTGACAATATAAAAGATCTAAATGTAAAATTATTTAAAACCAGATTGTATTACATTTTAATTAAGAATTGTTTTAATAATACACCAAAAAACATTATATACATTTTGAAATTTTATTTTGACATGTTATAATATTGTATACCGTAGAATAATTACTTCACTAAGATATTGTAATATAAATTATATTGTAATAAATTGTTGGACGCCTTAGGGTAGGAAATAGAGATTCTAGAAATGTATCAAACCCAAACCAAAACCAAACATTGTACCACCTATTTCCATAATAAAGAGTATTCTATTCTATAACGGTTTTCTCCGAAATAACTATCAAGAAGAAGAAGTCCTAGTCATTTCTTCGAAGAGTTTTGTGATCCTTTTTGAATTGTATTCTCAGATAAAGACCATCCGTTTGGCCACATTGTGGCCACACACTAGACGCTGGGCCAATCCCCCAGACCCTCAATAAGCCACAGAGCATCTGTAAACGGCTCATGGAATCAATTGACTATCAATACAGGAGACGTGAGCTCTCCAACGGCCGGTAGATTACAGACTGTTGACTTGTGTACATTGTTCAATTGGATCCCCCAAGTAATTGGTCGTAGATCCGAAACTATTCAGTGTTTCCTTGAGGGTTGGAGCTGATCCTTGTCCGTCTGTTCTCCGCAATCACATACTCTGATATCACAAAATATTCTACTACTACTAAAGAAACCCATTCCTATTGGATTATTTCGTTATCTGTCTCTTTCAATACTCTTTTTCTCAGGAACGCGTGAAGTTATTAATTTAAAATTAATATCCTACATTCAAGTATGCCATCCCTTTTATCTTTGAAAATATCAAACTTTACAATCAAGCCGCTTATTTTGACGCCTTCCCTCGCAAGCGCAAGAAATCAAAACCTATAGGGTACTTCCTGTTAATCAAGAGTCCTGTAAATTGGCAAAAAGCAAAGATTACAGCACAAGTATACAGGAACTTACTTGAAAACCAAAATTTATCTTTCTCAAAATCAATAATAGATAGAGACATCTCTTAGGTTTTCCATTAATGTTTACAAAAACTACTACTAGGTATTAGTATTGACTGTTAGATATTTTTTACTTTGAGATCTTCTGATATAGAGAAGAATAGTATTTTTACACAAATTTTTTCTTGATAAGTCGAAAACAAAAAGTCTGTTTTGGAATGTATAAACAAAACCTTTCTATTTGATACGACATTTGACTCTATTATGAAGTTAGGGCCTTCCTATTTTTGCCCCTGTTCAAATACACATAGGGCTACTAACTATTTCCCATCACTATTCCAACTTTCAAGTCATTAGCTGTTAGCGAGAATCTTTATGAAGCGCAAATCGCGTGATTAGCTATTAGAAAATCGTGTATATTCAGTTTCAAAATTCCTGGAGTAGTGGAGAGGATGCAGTTAAAAAACCGGCTGGCTAAGTGCAAGTCGGACTCGCGCACTGAGGGTTCCGTACATAATATGGATATTTAAAATACGAAAAACCATTAAAAAATATGCACCGAACGATCCTCTTACGAATGCGCCTCGATTTTCGTTCTTGATTTAGTTTTGCTACTCGTCGCTAGATGGTGCTACTAATACGTTGAAACTCACGCCTAATAATGTCGTATGTTGTATGGGAGCCCTCTTAAATATTTATTTTATTCTGTGTTTTAGTATTTGTTTTTATAGCGGCAACAGAAATACATCGTCTGTGAAAATTTCAACTGTCTATCACGGTTCATGAGATACAGACGGTCGGACGGACGGACAGTGAAGTATCGTAATAGGGTCCCGTTTTTACCCTTTGGTACGGAACCCTAAAAATTCCTAAATAGCAGTTGAGAGGATGCAGTTTAAAAAGTACCTTGTGATGTGTACGTAACTAAATATAAATTCATATAACACGATCGTTTTTGTAAAAAGCTTAACCGGAGTTTACTTTTGTCGATATAGCATTCAGTGTATGCTGATAAAACACTGGATCGAGGCGAGTAAAGTTTTAATTAGCATGGCAGTGAGAGACTTCGCAAACTTTTGATGCTCTTTTTCCTGTTTGTCTAGTATGCATTGCTGATTTACTGTTTTGTATAAGTTTCACATCTTTAGCTACGTGTATGATTATAAACATGGAAAAAGAGACTTGTCAAATCCGTCTTGCGCTTAGTAAAATATTTACAAAATCATGAAAACTCTTAAGATTAAACAATGTCAAGTTATCATTGAGGCCTATCGATGGCCGATTAATATTTATAGCATCAAGTAAATGCGTTCACAAAGAACTGTAAACCGACTTCAATTGCCCTAAAAGTCTACTTTTACTGAGGCAAATTTAAGATCTATATCGTTTTCTCATGGATGCCGTTGTCAGAACTGGACCCAATTGAAATGGGACCACACTGTAAGGTGCACCTTTCAAATAAAAAAGGAATCATCCAAATCGGTTCACCCAGTCAAAAGTTCTGAGGTAACAAACATAAAAAAAGAAAATACATACTCGTCGAATTGATAACCTCCTCCTTTTTTGGAGTCGGTTAAAAATAGTTTAATTTGTCATAAATAGTTCTGTAAATAGACACGTAAATTCAAACTTTTTTTGTAAAAATATTTAACAATTCAAAATATTTGCATGCCTCTAAAGGTGGAAGTGAGAAACTAAAATTTTCTGACTGTGGTGTATGTGTACCATATTTGACCCAAATAACCTAATTTTATCTTTAAAGGCTGCCTGTTTTTTGCTTTTGTAAAAAATGATGCAAAAACATCAACTAACTGAAACAGTTTTATTTGATGAATACGTTTTAAAATTAGAAGCGTAAGTACAGGCTGACTCACCAATGCAAGGTCAACGTGTGAATAACTATATCAAAACTGTCAGTATAAGCTCAACAACCCAATAACAATATCAAAACTGCCCTTAAGACCGTTACAAGGATATTATACTATCAAGATAATGTGTATTGGGAATTTTCTGGAAAGCATGACCGTTGAATTACCAAGCTTGTCGGACGACTAGAATGTACACAAAAATGATTTTAAAAGAAGAATTTTTATTAGAAAACCAATAGGTAAACGACCATGAAGAGAAGGTCCGGACGATTCTTCTTCTTTCCTTTCTTATCTCCTATGATTTCTTTTTCTTCCTGATCTTCTATATTTTGTCTATTGTTTATCCATTATATGTATGTATAATATGTATTTATTTTTATGTAGCACTACTTACCCCTTCTTATTTATAGGATTCTTCTGCTCCAAGGTTGCCTGGAAGAGATCGCTCTTAGCGATAAGGCCGCCTTCATTGTACCTTTTATGTTCTTTTCTGTTCTGTTTTGTGTGTGTGTGTGCGCGCAATAAAGATTATTTGAATTGATTATCCTAAAATGGTGAACGAATGCGATAGTAATTAATTAATGTTAAAACCTTAGAAAGAAAGAAAAAATTTATTTGCCAAGTACATAGTTTTTTACACGGTGTTTTGATAGTAATTTCAATTAGTTCGATGTACTTAACCTGTCCACAGGTGTGCAAATATTATAAACATATCTCATAAGGAATTTAATTGTTAAAAAATTAGTTTACATCGCATGTCAATTAGTAAAATGTTAATAATTTTGTCATTAAATAATTCACAACTCATCTTATTAATTTATGTCAAACTACAATTACAGGTATATTGATGATTAATAATGTTAATTAATTAATGATGTTACTGTCACACAGGTGAGATGAAGGCCAAGTGCAAACCCATCATACATTTTACAACTCATCACGGTATTACAAATTAAATTTAAATATTCTCCGTTTTCTCCGACACTTTTCCCAGTGTAAACTGCTGAAGGTAACAACGTTTTCAATCGGCACCGGAGCGAACGTCCGTTCAATTCGAATTTAGAATTCAAATGGCCATCGATTTGTTCTCGACGCTGATTGGTCTACAAGCGCAGTGTGCACTGCTTGTTTCTACGTTTCAATATTATTCGTACATTGCTGTGTTGAACGGACACTGGAAATGCAACGTTAAATAATAAGTGTGAGATGTTTATTTTCATTGTTATCAGTTTTAATTTACATCTCTCAAGGAATAATATAAATAATGATTACAGAGTTTCGAAATTTCATGACCGCAAAATTGATGAAAGGAGATGACGAAAAAATAGGAGGCGTAGCCATATTGTTTAAATGAAGCTTGCGTTTCGTATCAACATTTTTGTTGAACTAAAGCTAAAACTATTTAAGAGGGTATGCTGTTGTCAAAGCGCCCATACAAACGTAGTCCAGTCATATTTTGAGTATTAAGCTATGAAAATCTATAAAATTATCAAGACACAATCTAGAAACAAATATCTGTGTCGGTGGTGAGTCAGATTTTCGTTTAAATATATACTTCCAGAGTTACAGGGCGTCAAAGTATTGTATTTTTCGGTAATAAAAAGCCCCAACTTTGAACCTGATTTACAAGAGGATGAATCAATTTAGAACAATTTGGAAAAACCACCGACATCTGAAATTTCATTAGTATACTGTATTAAAAAAATGGTTACATAATATAATGTATCCTTCAAATGATCCCTGGACTACGAAACATCCAAATAACGGGTGGATAACTTCGCGTAATGTATGCTGTCTCACCGTACGCCTTCGGGTAGGATAGGGCTCGGAGAGGGACAGCTACAAAACAATTTAACCTTGAACGTGGCCACGTGGTCTTACCAACATAGCCTCTTAATTTATCTTGATAAATATTTTATCAATTCAAGGTAAACATTATTCTTGGCCTAAATAAATTCTAAGACTAGCACATTATACGAAACAATGTAATTACATGTTTGTCAAAATTTTTAATGCTTTACCAGATGACATCAAATTATTACCACTTGAATTGTTTAAGCGAAAACTAATGACATGGTTAAAAGAAAATAACTTTTTATAAAACTGTTGTCATTTTTTGATATATTATTTTTAACATTTTAAATTTTGAAATTTCTTTCTTTGGACATTGTAAGTAAAGTTAAAATTGTAAAAAGTTAAAAACAATACGCAATACGCAAAAAACAATATTATAATAGCTGGAATTCATATATTAAAAATAATTATCATTAGTAAATAAGTTTTTATAGTTTAAAATATTTTACAAGTTAATTAACATACAACAGAAATAGTAAAACACAATGCCATTAAAAAAGGATTTAACTAATTAAACTGGAGAATGTATTCTAACTTATCAGAGATAAAATACATTCTCCAGATCAACTCCTCGGGGGACGGTGCCCAGAACGCTGGCGACATTCCCGCGCTGGATCGTCAAACCCATTCTTTGCCCGAGGGAGTCGCCAGCCCTCCGGTCACCCGTTTAAAATTAAAACATTGGTCTTGTAAATCAAAAATAAGAAATTTCTTTAAAAACTTTAAAGAAAAAGAATTTTCTTTATCAATAAGAATGCCCGACTTGGGTTAAATGTAAGAACTATTCATAAACACGTTTCACCTTGTAAGCAACATATTTATTGCAAATAAATTTTCAAATTTTCATTTCATCACAAGGATACAAATCGTTATTTATTGTTGTAAGAGAAGCAAATAGGTACAGAAAGGCAACCTTATCGCTAAAAGCGATGCAAAAACGATTACACCTAACTGTGAACAATTGAATGTACTGTTGACAAAGATCTCAACATTATTCGCTGAAGCCAGGTCTGAAGGAGAACCATGAAAATAGTTTTAGGACAAAAAGACATCATGTTACCAAATGTTCAATGACAAGAGGTACAGTTCAATAAATATTATATGAGAAAATTGATTTTGTGGTATCTGATAAAGAGAAAGATAAAAAACAAGTTTACTCAGACTCATTAAACAGAAGATTACTCAAACTAGACTCCACTACTCAGGGACTTTGTCCCGCTGAACTGAATAACTAAGTCCTGATGCCAATCCGACTCGTGTGCAGTCCTGGGGTAAGCTTTCTAATTTAAGTTCGCTTTACCCACGAAAACATTCCACTGTCGGTAGAAGCAAACTCCGACTGTTTCTGGGGTGAGTGACGAGAACTTGCGATCTAGCTATTGATTACTGAGTACGATCAGATAGTTAAGAGTATCATTTAACAGTCAGTTACTTTGTTTACGTCATTATTTTCGCTTTTGCTTTAAGCCATAAAGACACGTTGTTATCTGCAGTGTGCATCTATAATATTATTTCGATTCCTTAAGCTCATTTGACTTAAGCTTCTTTTTTTCGTTCGAATTTTGATAGATCGTGCAGAGACGAGGTAGAAATCGACGGGTAAATAAAAATATTGTAGTCTTGTTTTTTCGTTCGGCGGATTACATCTGCGAAAGCAGGATAGACTTACAAACGCAGGTTTATGCCAAATTAGATTTTATCTTTTGCTTAGTTGTAGTGGTGTAGTTGCTAACGAGGTCAATCATGCTTCCCGAAAGCTTTCATAAAGGTGATCAGTATCCACTACTAGTTTTTGTAACTTGAACCATACTCCCAGAACTGCGCCTCTTACTAACTTAAAACTCACTTATTTTAACTCAAACCTTAAGCTTTGACTTTGTAAGTTCATTCTAAGTTGATTCTCTGATGAAGAGTTGGAGCTCGAAGCACACGAGTGTTTAACACAATATGTGAATTGTCATTATAATCCATGATGTACTTAGTTGCCTGCAGTGACATCCCTCAGGCTCTTTTGTATTGACCTGACCCCAGACAATGCAACGAGTTTTTACAGCGACTGACTCGCACTTGGCCTTCATGTTACCTGTTAGTAGGTAGTAGATAGTAATCGTGCGCACCTAGAAGCATCAACAGCGCCAGCTGCTGTTGACGGTAGACTTGGAAACATGTTGGTAGCAGGTAGTTATAGAAAATGCCCCACCGCCAACGAAAATTTGCAGCATAAAAGCTCGTATTGTTGTAGTCCCTCAAGGAGAGCGATATGCAATTCGTTTTATGAAATTTACACTTTACGACTGAGTTTATTGCAACATATATCTTCCGATTTTATTGTTACCTGTCCGTAATAAAAACACCGGAAACGCCCGGGACTACGTAGAACAATTTTTTGTTGTAGAATTGATTTTGCTCCTGACAATGAAAATTCTGGTGTTTGTTTAGGTAACACTGCACATGTAATCACAAAATGAAGCGATGAAAAAACAAGTTCAAAGTTTGTCTTAAATATTATTGTGGTATGAAAAAAATAGCTTGGTTAAGTTTTTGTCACACACACTCTCTTCAATTGAACTTTTACATCCTCAAACAAATATTCCTTCAGCAGAGAAAACTGAAATTGAAGCTATTCAGAGCTAAGTTGTAAAGTCGTGTCTGTATATTTCCTGGTGCACCAGGTGTCAAATAATAAAACAAACAAAAATTAAATGTACCAGGGCAACAAAGGTTGCTGGGAGCATAGTCGTGAAGTTTTCTGGTGCTTTCTACATATGTCCTAATACAACCGGTTGAAAAGAAAGCTGAGGGAAATATACGAGTCATTGTCAACGATTACACAATCACACGACTTCAACCAGAAATATTTACTTACTGGTAAGATTCAAAGACGTACAGGAACTTTTTTTGGAGCCTCACTCAAATCTGCTATATCTAGGTAAGTCTTGAGTATACACATTTATTTGGTCACTTTTTACCTACTTTTACAAATTCCAAAATAGCTTTTACAAATGTTTTACAACTTTTATTAAATGTTTAGATTCGTCATATTTTATAGATCTGACATTTTGATTATTGACGTACTACGCAGGAAAAAAATGTAAATATTCTAATCTGAAATAAAGAATTTTAATTTTAATATGGTCGCTCGATCTACACACGATTAAGATTTTTACTGGTAATTAAAGTTTTGCTTTCCGACTGATGGTCATAAAAATTAGAAAATCTCATAGACATTTGAGTGATTTATTGAACGAAGCAACACTCCACAAAACTTTATTTGTAAATACAGAAAGTCGTAAAAAGTGTTTTATTATTAAAGATCATGCTCCATAAAACATAGAAGTGCTTTAAAAGCCTATCTGGCGAGTTATAAAATTATAAAACCCATCAGTGCTCTGATATTCGCTAACGAGGTTCCTTGTTTGATGCTTTTTAGTTTAGTTTGTACATAAAATATGTCCATAGCATGGAAACATTTTCCGGTGTGTGGCCACCACTCGACAACTCTTACTCTCAATGAGTTATTCATTCTTGGAGCGATGTGGGTTGCCAATCGCCACTTCAGTTTGCTGACTCATCGAGCTATGTTTGTTTGTTTTACGGGCTTCCTAATTGCAGAGTGATTTTTGAGCTAGTTTATACTCCGGAGTAAAACGGGTATCATAGTTTTTTTGGAAATCATCGAAAAAATCTTGACAATACCTAGTTATGCGGTAGGATAAATGAACCCGTTGCCCGTTTTTTTTTTACACAAGTCGTTTGTTTTGTTGTTGTCTGTGAAACGCAAAAACCTTCCTTCGAGTTTCTGTGAACACGATTTCTTTCTTGCTGTAATGGAAGGTAAAAATATGCACAATATTTTTGATCTAAGAAACTTTGCCATCGTGGATATGCAGCTTGTATTAGTTCTTTAAATCACAAAGTGTAAAGGTACAACTTTTTATAAACATCCTAGTCTACGTGCTGTTTTACGGATCTCCAGCATGCATGACGTCAGAGAATTTACAGGTGTCGCAGGGAACATGTAGGTGACGTCAGCGGATTCCATCCCGTGATTGGATTCCAGTGTCAACCCCACTCGAAGCAGTTTGCTTCAGAAAGCTCGCACTGATCCGTGTTATGAGTATTGGAGTGGCCTGTACATGAACCATTCTTATACAGACGCCACATTATAAGAACGAATTTTTCATTATCACTCCACTTGTCAAGCGGTGATGTTGTTGTTACAAAGGTAAATGTTGATGCCCAGCTGTCAAATCAACCAACCTTTCAATAGTGCCCATTATAGGAACAGTAACTATGCCACACAAGGGAAATACGTTCTTCAGCCTTCGACTAACATTCTTTCGACTATTTTGATTAGCGACCTAGACGCCGGAGAAATTTTTTGTGTTGTTTTTCTGTCTACACTGTAAAGTGCTTTGTCGGTGAACTAAAAGTTTGGAGTGGCTGCAATTGGGTATGCCCAAAAAATTATTCGCGTTTATATTATGACATATTTTGGATGAAAACACAAATCTAAGAAACTATTTTGAATATTTTGCTTCTAAGATCACTAGATTTAAGATTTATTCATTGGTTTTAGATGTACCTTGATCATGACACCGCGTGAACTTATGACGTCATAAGTTCATACACTATGAAGCGAACCACCCACGTGTTAGTTTGATTAAATATAAGAAAATCATGAAATGAATACAGCGTCCTTAGTATGCCAACAAAAGTGTCAACTATCAATGTCAATCCTATTTTGCACGTTTTGAGTATTTAGAAAACTGTTTCATTAAGAACTCTATAAATGTGGGGTCAAATGAATGTCATTGTTGTTGTTTTTTAATAGAAATTATAACATAAACTTTAACTAATTCGAAAAGTAAATAAGAAAATATGATGTAAAATTAAAATATCTCCAAATGGATTTTTTATTTTCGTGCCTTATAAAAATCTTTACATACCCAATTAATTGTCTTATTGTTTTGTTAAATAAACTTTAACTTTATGGGTTTAGTGTAAAATTTGATAGTAAATAACTGTCCCTAAACCGAATATGAGTTTTCAACCGTAATACTGTACGTTTAGATCAGGACAATGTATCACAAAAAAGTCACTGATCTACATGTGTTCGTGCGGAAAATGAATGGAGGACTGCGGGAAATGATTCCATTAAAGTTTTAGGGGATTAATTTTTACATCCTACCGACTGCGCCATGTATTGTTTAATTAATTAAACAATTTAAATCTTTATATGTATTTATTTTAAGGTTTTCACAAAGATGTTTCAATATTTTTAACAATTAATTATATTGTATCTCCCAGCGATGCAAAGATCCAATGACGTCTCAAGTAACACTCGCTGTCAGTTCTTTTACTTTTTTAAAGTATCTGTTTGGATGCGTTCCATTACAATATGTGATAATATATCGTTATAAAAAAGATTAGATATACCGTATATAGCTGACCTCGTACCTGTATGCTATAGCGAGGGTGAATGCCCAGACTCCATTTACCGGGTGTAAACACTCTGATAGAAATAGTGCTCCTAAATAAAATCGGTGGGAATATGCCAGGAAAGGGGTAGGTGAGAATTTATAGACGCGCGCTGGCCACGTGATCGATGAGCTAAGATCTAGGTTAGGTATTACTTTATTGTTCGGGAAATATACGTACATTGAGTTACCTGAAATGTCCGTTTTCGTAAACTGTATTTTTCCCAAAGTGTCTGCTTTTTCATAGTATAGTAACTTTAACTTGCCTACATTAATAAAATATAAATGTTTAGACATATTCTGGATCCTGTCATCAATACTAAACACAACGTCAGGCGGCTGAGCATGCAAGCAGGGTAACCACGAAACACAAAACATTATTCATATCACGCCGCCTTTTGCCACGCACGAAAAAAGCAGTCAAGTGTGAGTCGGATTCGCTTACCCAGGGTTCCTTACTGTAGTAGTTTGTCTCTAGGACGTTGTATATCACTTAACTGGCACGTGGCTCGGAACTACTTACCGCGACACTCACCATGGATCCTGTGACACTGTCAGACATTTAAAAAACCAACTCATAGACACACGAGACAGTGTGAGTATGCTATGGCCCATACACTGATTAGGTATTAGTGAAACAAACGAAATTCCTCTTTATGTTCCGTTATCGTTTTATTTTCACTGTAATATTAAAATTTAATATGTGTTAATTCTTATTATATCAGATTTTTCAATACGCTTTCCATATTAAATTAAAACGTGTTGACATGAATAATATTTAAACATCCAGGGCATTAAACTAGTATGTCCTTCTGATACGGACCGATCGGTCATTACCTAAAGAAGGGATACTTTATTCAAACTAAACTATTTTGATTCTTTTTACAAGTGCAAAAAGTTACAAGTTTAAAAAACATTTTCAATAAGCGAGAGCGAACATTTTAAGATTATATTTAACAGATCTCAAGTCAATATTAACCCACATACGAACTGACAGGTGGAACAAAACCTTTCAATCAGGCAAGTACCTTTTTGCAATTTTTGGCTGGGAACCCTAAAAATCGGAGTAAATAAATCATATAGAAATTCGAACGGTTTGCCTGCGACGGGGATTTATACGCGAGGAGTCTGTCATTTTGAGAAATGAATGGAAGTTTCCACCCACCAAAGAGTTCACAATTGGAGGTGGTAGCGTGTACCTGGCCGCGACGTTTGATGGATGCCATTTGGGCTTGGGAAAACGAAAAAAAAATCACGAAAAAATACTTTTTAATGGTTGAAGTTGTGGTAAATTTTCCGTCCTTTTAAGACTTTTCGAAGTGACTTTTTTGTGGAGTGCAATGATATATTGCTTAGTCCTTTTAAAACACGCGAAGGTTTGTGTTTGGACGTAATTTGTTCGACAGTAAAAAGCGTTTAAAAATGATTTGGTTTCCATTCCTTTTAAGATTCTGAACCCATTTCTAACCAATATTGTTTTGTTATGGTAAAGATTCGCTTGTGGAGGCCAAAATCCAAAGCCTGGAACACAGGCGAAAAGTGGCTTGCCTCTATATTCTATAGGTTACACTTTGGAGAGTGCCCGCAAGAGCTATACTTGTTGATTCCGCCATCGGCATTCAAATATCGATACAGACGAACAGCAGTGCTCCACCAGCACATCGTATATATCTCTATGGCTCGCACTAAGCGTTACGCTTCTACCTTTATCATGCATACAGCCAGGGAGTGGAACGCACTGCCGGCGATGGTATTCCCACAAATATTGTGTATTTAAGTCGATAGTGAATAGTCACCTCCTAGACCAAAGCGTCCCATCAGGTGAGATCGTGGCCATGCGTAGATCTATCTACGAAACAAGTAAATGCGTTCAAAAAGAACTGGGAAATACTTATTAAGGCAAATTTAAAATTTATATCGTTTTCTCATGGATGCTATTGTCAGAACTAGACCAAATTGGGGAAGCACCAGCTTTTAAATAAAAAAGGAATCATCAAAATCGGTTCACCCAGTCAACAGTTCAGAGGTAACAAACATAAAATATAAAAACACCAAAAAATAAAAAACATACCCGTCGAATTACCTCCTCCTTTTTTAAGACGGTTAAAAACTAACAACCAAACATACTTACATTCTCGATAACAACTATAGGTCTAAATATTCTTTAATTGAAATCTTAATGATCAAATGATCTTCTATAATTTTACTCATTTTTTCATTTGTTCCATCAACTTATGATTTTTTTTGGTATGAGTTTAGTTTCTTGAACTTCTTCTTTCTTTTTTCTTTCCATTTCGTTTTTTTTTTTTCATGTCCTGTGTCTGTTTTTTTATTTGATTTTTAAAGATACAAGGGGTATGTTATGTTAGAGACTCACTAAGAAGTTTTTCCACTTGATATAGGGAGTTGTTTAGAGCAGGACGTCTGCCGGGCTCCACTTGTTTATGTAACTGTACAAAAGAGCCGAACAAAGGCACGGAATGACATGGCGTGGTCTTGTTCACAAGACATACGGAAAACAAACTTACTTATAGATACTTATAGGCAAATAGGCAAGTATATACATAGTTGAGGGAGGTGTTAAAGAACTGAAATAAAGGAGTTTTGACGTTGTTTACATTGTATCAAGGGTGACATCCGTTTGGTTAGATAGCGTCGCCTTTGAAATATACCAGCCGGCACACACCGCCTCTAGTCAAAGGATTTTCAGTACGAACTTAAAGAATCATCATCATCATCAGCCGGGAAACGTCCACTGCTGGACATAGGCCTCCCTCATGGTACGCCACATCGACCGGTCCCGAGCCACCTGCAGCGACTCCCTGCGACTCTAACCAGGTCGTCGGTCAACTTAAAGAATGCCGCCAACTAACTACTAAGTTAGTAGACTAGATAATGTACAAAATATCATATTTCTTGTTACTTAAAAAAAACATGTCCGGCGGTGGAGACCTGGTTCCTGTAGCACAGGGGATCCTAGTCCAGGAGCCAGTCTTCACAGTCACGAAACCATAGAATTAAGTGATTTTAGAATTAATATGTACAAACTTTGTGGAGAAAAAATAAATATTATTTATTGATATTTGAATTGCGTTTCACACTTCAGAATAATTCCCACAAAATTCAGTAACAATTCCAACGGCTATATTGCCCACCATACCTTCTACGGGCATTGTCCGCCCCTTACATCCCTCATAATCGCGCTCCAAGCCCTTCTGCAGTAAAGGAGACCTTTGCCCTTCAATATGACATTAATAGTCCTTTGAAGATTGAAGAAGACCGTACTTAGGGCGCTATAAAGGCAAGAAGCTGCACAATATTTTACCCTAACATTACAAAATGGTTCCTTTTAGGGTGCATTTAGATTTAACGGACCCTGCAGAGATGAAATGTGTTACAGTCTAGTAACAGGTCCGTTGGTTGGGAATTACCCTAAATGTTTACCGGAAAAAGAACTCGCTCGAAATTTAAAAGCAATTTAGATGAGGATGTCGTTGTTTATCCAGTTAAGAGAGTGTTTATAGATTAAAAAAATATATATCGTAGAATTTATTTGATAAGAATATGCATGTTTTATAAGATTCCTAAATACAGTTGTGTTTCGGTTATAACCAAAATTTTGGATTTGACTTCGATTTCATTACAGCTCTGAGAATATCCCAAATGGATAGGGCCATTTGGTCAGTTCATTGCTGTTTCTTTGCGTCAATATTAAGGAAAGGTTAAAATCGAACTAACAGGTTCCAATTTTGAATATAAACAAAATTTGTTCTTCCGATCGTACAGCTAAGTCTGAAAGCACCTTTCGGGTGCTTCGGGTCGTGCGGAAAGATAAAATATAATCGCGGCAGGCTATTAGACAGGAAGTAATAATGGTCTGATGAAACCATAATGCTGGCAATTTGTGTTACCCGAGCCTTTTAATTAGACTGCAAAGAAACCGCGAACCTGGAGTTTTGTTGGAGCTAAATTGTTGCTAGAATTGGCACGGGTTTTAATCGAGGCTATGTATGTTGGTGGTTTTTGATTTGTGACGTATAATTTACTGAATGTATATTCTCGTTTCATCATCATCATCATCAGCCGGGAAACGTCCACTGCTGGACATAGGCCTCCCTCATGGTACGCCACATCGACTGGTCCCGAGCCACCTGCATCCAGCGACTCCCCGCGACTCTAACCAGGTCGTCGGTCCATCTAGTGGGGGGACGGCCTGGTAGACGTTTCCCGGTACGTGGTCGCCACTCGAGAATCTCTCTATTACTACTATCTATCTCTAAAGAAAAAATATTCTCGTTTATCAAAAGAGAAATATCTCACCAGTGGACCCTTTATGTGTTTTAAACAGTAGATAAGGATCATAAACATTTTTGACCAAAATACAATTTCTTTGTGACTAGTAAATACTTGTCAATGATCTTTCACATGAAAATAGCTGACTGCTGAAAATAATAAATAAACGCTACAACATTACATATATATATATATACCTACTACTAATACACTAACATGTTGTACCTGAACCCTACACTAATCTGCAATAACACAAATTAAGTACGAGTACTCTAGCACACGATATTACTAACTAATTACTATCTTAAAATCTTTTTGTTTACAAATGCAATGTTTGCAATAAATTAAACAGAAACAACTAATATCCTACCCTAGCACGGGTATTTTTCCTATTTGTGAGGATATACTCGTAGTCTCGCACCAGTCTTAGTCTATTGTCAAGTGCTTCGTTCTATAGAGAGGTGCAATTTGTAGTCATATTGTCAAACCGTAATAATAAATAAAAAAATCGATGTTGGCAAAGAAATTCACATCTACTAACCTTTTTGAAGTGACGTTTGACAGTTCAGTAGTTCAGAAAAAGCGACAACGCGACAGATTAGCGCCTTAACTATTACTGTCTGTAGTGCATTTTATTATGCCGTTAAGAAATATAGAAGATAAAGAAATAAAATTAATAGTGCGCATGAAAGCGCAACTCGAATTCCTTTTTCAAATGTGCCCAGCGCCCAACGAAGGAGGTTACACTTCTGAATAAAAATATATTTGCATGTGGCCAGTACGTGATATTATTCAGAATTTCTTTTTCAATAATGTATTGTAATGTATTTTACTAAAACTTTACTACTCTCGGTTAGTAATAAATTACTTTCAATCCTGTTTCTTTTTGTATGTGTGTGTTTTATATATTATTTTTTGTAACAAATTGACGTTGATAATTAAACTTATCTTATTTTATGTTAGATATAGGAATGTCGCATTCATTTTTGGTTGTAGACTAAATAACCTATGAAACTACGAGTATGTTATTGAAGTGGTAAAGTAGCACTTTCCGTATTAAAAACAGTAAAAATAATATCTACCACCTTTAGCCTCGTCAACTTGTTTATCGTGTAAAGTTTATATACAGGGTGTTGCCCTCAGTTCTCTGCGCGTTTCAAATATTTAGCTTTACAAATAAAAAGCTGACGTATTTTTCTTTGCACAAATAAATTTTCAATATCTGTACGAGCTTTGCTTAAAGTTTTTTGCCAAAATTACAATTTTCTTTTTAATTTGGCTTAAAAGCGATAACTAAACTTTGTATCCGTGTATAAGTTTAATCTTGCGCCGTGGATGCTTGGCTGCAATGCTTACGTCGTGTGTGAAATTAAATATTTTGCGTTGAGTAATGTGGAAAAAACGCAAGAAAACTCGAAAACACGCGATTTTCCAGGCTTAAGACTAATCTAGATCGATTTTTCGCCCTAGAAATCCATACATACCAAATTTCAGCGATATCATTCGAGCCTTTTCCGAAATCACCGGTGTAAATAAATAAATATATAATAATTATTATCGTGTAATTGTATAACATATGATTTCGACATCTGACATGTCATTTCGGACGATTCCAGCCGCCGCTCATCTCTGGACAAGCAACATTCCTGAGCCTGAAGCGGTTGGCTTAATTGTGTTTTTATACGGGAACAATCAAGGCACCAGCTTGATAGATGCACAGATTACTGAACAAAAGTTGAGCAATTCATTCACTCTGAATGAAATGTTGAATTTTAATTTGTGCTCGTCTGGTTTTATGTTTTAATTTTGGGATGAGGTTGTATTTGATTTTCTGTAATTCGTGGCCGGGATTTTATTTTTAGGTATGGCAAGTTCTGTTTTGGTTGGCCGTGGGGTAGTAAACTTTTTCAGTAATATTAAACTTACTCTCAAACAAATGTACGTTTGTAACACACGTAATTGAAAAATCATTATATACCAGCATCTTGGTATTTAAGAAACTGTCAGGATTAAACATTTGTTTAAGAACGATGTAGGCAGGTAGGTAGGCAGATTTAGCGGTAAGTTTAACAATTGAACTGAATATGAAAAAATTATGAAAAAAAAAATAAAAACGATATTATCACATGTATTGAAAGGGCGTAACGTACGTAAGGACACATACGTACATATATACATAGGACATGAAAATAAATCGAAATGGAAAGAAAAAAAATACGTTTAAGAAACTAAACTTATACAAAAAAACCTTCACTGTAGTGACAAGACACGAGGGTTGAAGGAACAAGTTGATGGAACAAATGAAAAAATGAGTAAAATTATAGAAGACCATTTGATTTGCTTTCATTAAAGAATATTTAGACCTTTCTTGTTATCGAGAATGTAGGTATGTTTGGTTGTTAGTTTTTAACCAACTTCAAAAAAGCAGGAGATTATCAATTCGATGGGTAGGTTTTTTATTTGTTTTATGTTTGTTACCTCAGAACTTTTGAGTGTGTGAACCGATTTGGTTGATTCTTTTTTTTTGAAAGGTGGTGCTGACAACGGCATACATGAGAAAACTATATAAATCTTAAATTTGCCTTAGTAAACGTAGACTTTTTCGTAAAAATGATACTAAAATGGCTACCGTTCTGACAGTAAAAACTGCAATTAGTAGTAGTTTTCTGTGATTGTAAGATTCTTTTTATATACTTAGCTCGCGAATGTTTCCGTACTTACGAGTACAATGGCTGGAATTTAATCTTAAGTGATCTGGTGTAGCTAGGTTTGCAGGGGGTTTTCTTCTAAATCCTAGTGCATTTAGTTTCATTTGCGTTTTTATTAAAACTCAACCCTGTTGAAATGTTCTTCTTTTGTTAGTGTTTCTATTTTAACTGATTGTTGGCCTATCTAATTGCATCACTGTTTCAAGTTGAGTGCGAAAAACGATTCGTGGAGCCTCTCGCATGTAGTAAATACGATAAAATAACTTGTCTATTGATTAAAATACGAAAAATATATAATTGATGTATAGAATACAAAAATAAAAATACAATAATATGGTGTAACCATACAGTCTGTCATAGGGGGAGCCCTGTGCGACAGGTGTAGGCTCTCTTTCTCTACGGATGACATTTTGTTTTGTACAATATTATAACGTAAGAGATTTTAAAAACATGTTGTGGTTACTGAGTAGCGTGAGGGTGAACGCGAGTTAAAGGGTGTGTTTGTTTGTTTGTGTGTGTGTGTGTCTGTGTGTGCACATAATAAAAAGTTAGTGAATAAAAGTGTGAAAGAAGTGAATAAAAAGTTTAATACAGACAAACTGAATATTTTAAAAAATATATGTTTTTACGAAATAAACAAGCGTCTTGCGTAATGATATTATTGGTCAGAATACAAATTGGATGTACAGTGTTTTGGACAAATTGAGTATTGGACATAATGCGTCAACAAATTTGACAAAACGCGTATTGGACAAGATGCGTGTTTGACAGCATGCGCCGAGACGAGATAAACGATGTATTGTTTTTGTAGTTACATAAGTTATAGTTTATTGTAATATTATTGCATTAATTATAACCTAGCCAAAAAAACTGCAACACAGTTTGATTTATAAGCGAATAGAATTTATGCACGTATACTCGAATTTAAAAAAAAATCTTTAGACTTTCAAACTAATTTTAAAAATCCCACTTTTATACTTTTCTAAACATCATCACTATAAAGGGTTTTTATTAAGGCAGCATGCTGCTGAAAGTGAATTTATTCTTCCTTTCCTTCTTTTACCCATGAAAGCACTCATATCAAAGGCAATAGCTCACAACCAGTCTAAGCTGTATGTTTTGTAAGCATGCCAAAGCAAGATGATGAACGAGCGAATAGCTTGCAGCTTCACGATGCGATCACGAAATTTATCTGTGAAATACAATATTGGTATAAACCATTTTCAAAGGCGGAATACTAATGCTTAACAATTTAAAAGCCTCTGATTGATATGATGCGTCTAGGTAAGCACGCTGCCTTATTAGAGCCATAATATCACAAACTATCAGATGAGCGAGAATAAGTAATAGAATGTGACTACTCGTATAAAAATTACATTGTACCATCGGGGTGAGAAAATCATTACCATTTTAGAGTCTTTAATGTCAAAGCTGGGCCGCAGTAAACAAGAAGACGTTTATAATAATCGACCTTATTGAATACGATATGGTCAAATCAAAATGGTTTATTTTCATTCATGTACATAGAGTCATTAGAGTTCAAATAGTGTTATAAAATGATCTCTGTATACCTAAACGTATAGAAGTAAAGTTTTATACAATAATAATTCAATGTCAAATTTTATACCATAATCTCAAAATTAACTTAATTGGCAAACTTTATACATTTTTACCTTCCATAATTCTTTTATTGTATAAGTACATTAACAGCCTATATACGTCCCCACTGCATGGGCTCAGGCCTACTCTGCTGCAGAGAGTGTATGGGACATAGTCCACCACGCGGGCCCAGTGCGGAACGGCGGACTTTACATGCCTGTTCAAGACATGCAGGTTTCCTTACGATGTTTTCCTTCACCGTTAAGCAATCGGATAATGTACTTGAATTGAAAAGCAACTCATATGTACACGTCTGGATTCGAACCCGGAACCCTCAGATTGAGAGCCCACGCCTTATCCACTGCGCCACCGAATATTTTTATTTCATTGTATAAGTACGCTTTTCTAATTAGAAGCGACCTGAATTTATTCTTGAATTTAGCAATTTCTCTTGTTTAAAAATTTCGATAAAGTTTAAAATTGAGAAACAGTTTGGAGATAAACTAAAAAATATAAATTATTATCATTAAGGTACCGGAATTGTGACACCACGTCACTGGAACGTAATATGACAAATCTGGGGTATTGTATATTTATTTTCAGTACTCGAGTGATGACACTCACGGTGAAGCCCTCTAGCACGTATGGATGCATATTCATGACGCCCGCGACCAACAAAAACGTTTTTTTCTGTTGTCCTGCTAACGTTACGTTTATGACACACGGACAGTTTGTTGAACATTTGGTACTATATGGTATACTGTCAAATAAAGCCCAAACTGTCATTTTCCGATAATTACACAATCAATAATTACCAATTTATCCACAATCAATAATTACCAATTATCCACAATCAATAATTACAAAGTGTACAGTATAATAAGTAAATAAATAAATCTTTCTTTCGTATTAGTAGGTACATAATTTTTTATATATATACTTTCAAGACACTCTTGAAATCAACTAATTCTAAAAATAGCTAGCTTATGAAAAATCTGTAAATTTCATTGTAGATGTATTTTTGGCGATGATTGTAATTAATGTGTATCAATTTTTTTAAATGAAATTAAATGGCATTTATTTTACAAGTTTATGTTAAAAATCAAAATAACAACTCACTCGTTACTTTCCCGTCGAATCCCATTAACATTTCTTCCTTTAAAATGCTTGCTTTACAAAATGAATTTTCTAACAGCGAATTTGTTATTCTTATTGACAATTGTTAGCTACTTACATCCAAAACACTGCTTCAATTGTGTTTAATTTTTCAATTTATTTTAAATTATATGAAACAGTCACTAGCTTCTTTAAGAGGCGCGTTCAAGGTTGCATTGTTTTGTAGCTGTCCCTCTCCGAGCCCTATCCTACCCGAGCGCGTACGGTGAGACAGCATACACTACGCGAAGTTATCCACCCGTTATTTGGATGTTTCGTAGTCCAGGGATCATTTGAAGGATACAGTATATTATATAGCCATTTTTTTAATACAGTATATTAATAACATTTCAGATGTCGGTGGTTTTTCAAAATTGTTCTAAATTGATTCATACTCTTGTAAAACAGGTTCAAAGTTGGGGCTTTTTACTACCGTAAAATACAAAACTTTGACGCCCTGTAACTCTGGAAGTATATATTTAAACGAAAATCTGACTCACCACCGACACAGATATTTGTTTCTAGATTGTGTCTTGAAAATTTCATAGATTTTCATAGCTTAATACTCAAAATATGACTGGACTACGTTTGTATGGGTGCTTTGACAACAGCATACCCTCTTAAGTTTTTTTAGCAAAAGAGCACTAAATCCTTGACCAGACGTAATTTGGGTAGATAGCGATGCCACACGTTGTCTAGTTTTCCAAGCAATGTGTCTCTTCACACTGAAGCACACAAAAAACAAGACAAATTGCGCTATTTGTTTGCGATTGTACCGATACTGTTGCCCGGTTAGCCGAAATGAACAATGTATTGTGGTGCAAAAACAAACACGTTAAATTACGTCGTAAGGGCTTAATCGTCGCTAGATTTCGATGATAAAAGGGTCCTTTTGAAGGCTTTGTTGTCTTTTTTATTGGATAATAATAAATAATCGTAGATTATCCCTTTATCAATGACCATTTGCAGCCTTGAATCGACGTAAATATATATTGCTATGCGTACTTATTTATTTTATCTATGATGACACCTTAAATCGTGACTTCGTGCAAAAAAAGATAATGCTTAGTTAATGTTGTTAATTAATAAATTTCAGTTGAACTGTGAAATGTATAATCTATTGCTTTATGTTAAAGAATTTGTTAATTATTATTTTTGTTAAATTGATTGACATTTTCATGTCGCAAACTAACGAAATGCCTGTTTGATCTAATAACCATTGTCTTTATGTATTCTGTGGTAGATGATGAATTTTAAAACTACTTCTCCTTGGACTTCTGCTGCTCTAATCAAAGTAGTCATAACAAATTTTCTAAGGGAAACCTTGAAGAATCTTGTTTAAAACTTAAATTCGTTTAAAGATTTAGAGAACTTGTGTGGTACTGAAATGTCAGTACGGACAAAAAGCCAGGTATACAAAGCAGCGATAAGACCAGTAGGATTGTATAGAAGCGAAGTTAATAACTAAAATAGCCACCTCCTAAACCAACGCGTAACATTGTTATACCTCAACGTCACTTTAAATCAGCTGATATTGTGGTTAAAGAAGAAATTTATTTTCTAATAAAGAAATTACATTTCACTTAGATGAGAAAAAGATGTAGATAGCTACCACGTTACAATGAAGTACATCAACGTTATCCCTCTCCTAATGCTTCCATGCTGAATTTCTGTTGCCATAGTCTTTTAAAATAGAATATCTGTCTTTGATAAGTAATTATCTTACAATAGAGATAAAATTATAGTGTCGCGAAATAAATATCATTAATTTACAACTTTATAGTTAGCTACAATAGCAGTTACGCAGCTAATGGTTCATAGATGTCGCTTTGAACAATAACCGAAAAAAGTGTTTAAAATGAAAATTGTGATTCACTGTGAAGTTGTATGTTAATGATACTCATTTCGCGACATAACAATCTGATGCTGATCCTATTTTTAGATAGTTACTACACAAATCCAGCTGTTGTATTTTAAAAGATTATAGCAACAGAAATTTAGTATGAAACTTTGATGGCCTTAAACTGCAGGCTCAAGTCGTCAGGTCCAAATTGGCCCAAACATCCACGTTCCTAGTTGTACTGTGCAGGATGCAATATATTGTGCTCAATATCAATAACGGATTGTGAAGTCGTAGATTAATAGGACATGAGGTATGGACGTAGTTGGGAACGAGGTACAAGAGTTAGGCCTTTTTGATAAATGCATGGACAGTACACGGTGAAGTTTTCGTGGTTGTATTCGCGTGGCAGGATGATTTGCCCTCAGAAGAACTATCTATATTTTTATTTATGTATTTTTTAACTATAAAGTAACAATTTTTTTTCTAACCGACTTCAAAAAAGCATGAGGCTATCAATGCGACGGGTATGTTTTTTTAAGTTCGTTACCTCAGAACTTTTGACTGGGTGAACCGATTTGGATGATTCTTTTTTATTTGAAAGCTGGTGCTTCCCGTGTTGTCCCATTTCAATTTGGTCCAGTTCTGACAATGGAATTCATGAGAGAACTATATAAATCTTAAATTTACCTTAATAAAAGTAGACTTTTAGGGCAATTGAAGTCCGTTTCCAGTTCTTTTGGAACGCATTTACTTGTTTGTAATTAAAAATATTCGTCGAATCTAAAGCTTGAGAGACAGCACAGTACTCGCAAACTATGTTTGTCCCTCTGAAGTTAGCCACAAAATACGGCGAAGTATCAATTATTAATGGGAGGCAAGGCAAGTTAGCGTGTAGAAAGAAATGTCCAAGTGTTTTATGTCATTTAGGGATAGTTATTATCGAAAATAATACACACACATTCCGTCTGTACATGTTTGAAATTGCGGAGAGCTAACTTCAGAGGGGCAAACTTAGTGTGCGAGTACTATATAGCTCATTAAGAGGCTATGTTGGTAAGACCAGTGGTCAGTTTCAAGGTTAAATTGTTTTGTAGCTGTCCCTCTCCGAGCCCTATCCTACCCGAGCGCGTACGGTGAGACAGCATACATTATGCGATGTTATCCACCCGTTATTTGGATGTTTCGTAGTCCAGGGATCATTTGAAGGATACAGTATATTATGTAACCATCTTTTTAATACAGTATACTAATGAAATTTCAGATGTCGGTGGTTTTTCCAAATTGTTCTAAATTGATTTATACTCTTGTAAATCAGGTTCAAAGTTGGGGCTTTTTACTACCGAAAAATACAATACTTTGACGCCCTGTAACTCTGGAAGTATATATTTAAACGAAAATCTGACTCACCACCGACACAGATGTTTGTTTCTAGATTGTGTCTTGTAAATTTCATAGATTTTCATCGCTTAATACTCAAAATATGACTGGACTACGTTTGTATGGGCGCTTTGACAACAGCATAGCCTCTTAAGCGTCGCGTCATATTCGCGCGTGGTGCAACGCAAGCTAAGTTAGTTATTAAATTCTATTTTTTAAATAGATGTGCCACAATCTCGACACCAGATTTCTCGCCACAGAAATAGCGCGTATATTTAAAATTCACTGACACGCCTTTCCAGTTTACCTTTTCTTTACAATCACAGTGTCACTATCATCATCATCAACAGCCTATATACATGTCCCCAATGCAGGGGCTCAGGCCTTCTCACCTACAGAGAGTGTACGTACCTATCATCAAAAACGTGTCTTCTTTCCTTTCCTTACAGGATCACGTGGTCGTCCATTTGTCTGTCTGTCTGTCTGTAAACCCTTTTTTCTGTAAACGCATGAAGGTATCAAATACTGAAGTCTGCTATCCCTTTGATCTTAGAAAAAATCAAATTTCTAAGTCAACGCAATATGCCTATTTATTTTGAATAACAATAACTTACAAATGTGGGATAGGTTTGTTATTTGTAAGAAGGCATCATGGTATTCTCCCGTGCCTTGCACAACTAATGATTTCGATTTACGGTAATAGCCTTCGCTATAATCGGAAGGACGTCATCATTCAATGGCCGATGGCATTTGTGGCTAGCACACATTGTGGTGCACAATACGCATATCTATAGCTTGGAGTATTCGTGTATTCGTACGTAGCTATGGAATAGATATATAATACTGGTACATATATTATACATCCGCTATAACAACGAGAAAAAAACGGTAGTTTTTGCTCGGTTTTGGTGTACCTTCGTATGCGAGTCCGGCTCGTACTTGGCATGTTTTTAATTACACACAACCTACTTACCAAATTCGTCTACGAATGGTCACTTATGAGTAGCCTGTACAATCTGTCCTTGAAGGGATTCAAGTTGAAACGGCAGCGAAACACAAAAGACGCCTCAATATTATAATATTAAAACCCTTTATGTTCCAAATTCAAACATATACTCGTTATATAATATCGTACGCGTGCGCTGTCCCTACGTAAGTAACTCAACCCGCCATGTTCTATTTAACGGAACATTGATTGCATTACTTAAGTATTTCATCCGTTTAATAGTCGAAACATTAGTAAGATTGGAAGCGTTTTCCTGTTCCAGGGATATCGCTAATTAATACGTTACTATATATTACCAATACTTATGTTGTTACCGTGGCAGCTCAGTTGGTTAGAGCGTCAGTCCTTAAAGAATTGAGGTCGGGTTCGATCCTGGCTCGTACCAATTAGCTCCAAATTATTATTTGAAATGTATGTACATCATCAAGAGCCTATATGTCCCCACTGCAGGGGCTCAGGCCTACTCTCCTACAGAGAGTGTAGGGGCTATGTCCACCACGCGGGACCAGTGCGCATTGGTAGACTTCACACACACCTTTGAATTTCTTCTCAGGAATGTGCAGGTTTCCTCATGTTTTCTTATGTACGAATGATAAAAAATCGTTACCATTGGCTTTTTGGTGAAGGAAAACATGTCTAGTCTATTATATATCATGCAGTCTATTGCATGGCAAGGAGGCATGCTAATTTTTAAACCGATATAATGTCTCCGATTACCGGTGGGGAGTACAAGTTCTCGAGTGGCGACCACGTACCGGGAAATGTCTACCGGGCCGTCCCCCTACTAGGTGGACCGATGACCTGGTTAAGGTCGCGGGGAGTCGCTGGATGCAGGTGGCTCGGGACCGGTCGATGTGGCGTGTCGTGAAGGATACCTATGTCCAGCAGTGGACGTTTCCTTGATGATGATGATTGTCTCCGTTAGGTAATTTCTAAAGCACAGGCTGAACACTTCAAACAAATGTCGTGATATTAGTCCCTATCGGACGGATGGCGTTTGTCTACATGCGCATATTGTGTGAGTAGTGAATTCGCCCGTGCCATAATAACGATCCATATCTAAGCCACTGCCTTGCGGGGAGGTGAGGTATCTCGGATCGGTGGGAGGCGGCGGTTCATTCTGTACGTAGCACTTTTCTCTATTCGGTCACGGGTAAAAGTTCGCATGGAATATAAAAGAAAGCGACCAAACAAGAATAGAAAAAAGTCACAGCTGAGAAGCCTTTAGCTTTCATGTACCCAAGGTTTTTCACAATGGCCGTCCAAGTGGAAAATCCAGCTCTTGTTACAAGCACCTTCGCTCCGAACAACTCAATAAATCTGTTCTGCCCGCCCGCCCTAGCGGCTCGGCCTGCGGGACTGGGCGATATTGAAATAGGAGATATCTTAAGCGCGTTTATGTAGGTTTAATTTTGAATCGGTTTTATTTATCATTATTGTTGACCTAGCTATGTAGATAGCGTATACGAGCTGTTCATGGTAGAAGACACAGTGAAGTTAGGTTTTTGAGATAAAATACATTTTTGGAATCGACTTGATTTTTTAGGGAAGTATTATTTTATCATTATCATATCAGTGAAGATCTGAAATTTATTCAAATAACCTCTTCTGTAGTAATGTAAGCACGGTTAAAATTTATCTGACTAAGAACTACCGGAAATACGAGCACTTCTTGTCTATTGTGTAAATGTCTTGTCATACTAAATTCTTCGATGTTATTATTTATTTATTTGAATCTAGTTTCAATATTATTTAAGTATTTATATTATTTATTAGTAAGTAACGTGGTCTTTTACAGTGGGCCGAATAAACAAGCTCAAAGTCACTCAGCGAGCAATGGAACGAGCTATGCTCGGAATTTCTCTACGTGATGAGGTCCGGAATGAGGAAATCCGTAGACGAACGAAGGTCACCGACATAGCTCGACGAGTCAGTGAGCTGAAGTGGCAATCGGCAGGGCACATCGCTCGAAGAACCGATAACCGGTGGGGAGTAAAGGTTCTCGAGTGGCGACCACGTACCGGGAAACGTCTACCAGGCCGTCCCCCCACTAAATGGACCGACGACCTGGTTAGAGTCGCGGGGAGTCGCTGGATGCAGGTGGCTCGGAACCGGTCGATGTGGCGTACCATGAGGGAGGCCTATGTCCAGCAGTGGACGTTTCCCAGCTGATGATGATGATATACAAATAATTGTAAATGTTTAACTGATAAAACAGCCATATGTGTAGGCTTATCAATGGCTATTAGTCGTTTATTTTTCTCTCTATGCTCTGTATTGATAGCTGTAAGCCACACAAAAACAATTTAAAAAAAATTTGATGTCTGTTTCTTATAATCATACCATCCGATAAAACAACGAATTCTAGCAGCTTATCTCTCAAATCCAACATTTCCTCTGGCATCATTAACAACATAGACAAGGAATGAACGTAATGTAACGAATCAACGTTACGGGCCACAAATACCTTTTACCTGGGGGAAATAAAAAGGAAAACGTATTTTTCTAGTCTGGGCCATAGTACGTAGGTCTGGCTTAGGTAAATGTTGGACCTAGATATTTTATTACCGCGTAGGATTTAGACCGTGTTGAGAAGCTATGAATGTGAGATGCGGGTCCAGGGATAAATGATTTTTTCATGTCGATTCGACAGCTTATTTTAGCAATTCAGGTTCAGGAATCTAGGCTGGGTAATTTATTCGGGTATTCTCCAAGTTGCCTGCGAGAATATATTGCCTACTGAATATTGTTTCATATTCAATTGGCTCGATTTAAAACAATCATTGACACTTTTTTACAACATAGGCACAGACTTAATATAGTACTAAGTACAGAACGGACGCCGCCCCCCCACCAATCCGGGATACCTCACCTCTCCCCGCAAGAAAGCGACCCAGATACGGAACGGTACTAAGGTGTGCGCGTGTATACAAGCGTCTGTTCAATGTGTGCCGATATCATGACATTTGTTCGAAGTGTCCGAGGTGATATATGATAGAAGAAAACATGTTTTAAAAAATTTGGACAATTATAAAGCATTTTGCGCTTCATATCACCTTAGAGTAAGTGATGATGAGGCCATTTGGATGGAAGGCATGCTCATCCAGAAGTATCAATCTAATGAGATGTTGGCTATGGTTGCTGTATGACAAATATTTGTTCATCGGAGTGGTTGTGCTTTGGACTAAAGGGAATTACTGGAATACAACAGCGCTATTAACACAGATGTTTGGCGGCAGACTTAGATAACATGGTATAAGTTAGCTCGGCAAACTTATAAACATAACTAACTAACAAACAAACCAAATTCTTACTCAATTGGTTGAAGATAAACCTCAGGGCCACGCCAAAGTGCCTGTCCTTCAAAAGATTTATTTTGCCATAATCATTGAGCTTAGAACGCGTGTTGGTGATCGCATTGGGGTGCCGTTAATATGAAGATGCCGTTGCTCATATCCTGAAACTGTCCCTTAGTTACCTTAGATGATTCTGATGATGGCATGACTTGATCCTATTCTAAAACTGGGACTTCTCACTGTCTCACTGTCAGTTACACGTCACTGTGTACGTATTTTTGTTTACCTTACGCATCCGAGTTTCTATCCGTATATTCTTTACAAATCCGTGTGTAATAGGTAATTACAACGAGAAGAGTACATGTTTTAGACTAGGTTTAGCTCTACGAATTTTTTTTACTTTACTGAACATCTTAATATCAAATACGAGCTATCTAAAAATAGTATCGATTGAGATAAATAATTAATTCGGATAAATATCGTCAGTACTTATTAAATCAGAAGCAACAGCTCATTTCGAGGTTTATTCAAGGGGCCTCGATCTTTCTATTCAAACGGCTCACTGGTATCATCAAGTAAATAAGGCTGTCTACAAGCTTTTCAAGTTAAATTGTTTTTCGTCCGTGTTTCGGGAAGAACTGGAGACATTTTTTGTGGCCTCGAAAGTATAACAAATATTTGTTCATCGGAGTGGTTGTGCTTTGGACTAAAGGGAATTACTTATTTCTGTCCCTCTTACATTTTTATACTAACTTTTTGTGTTTTCTGATAATAATGTTTTCTAGGTTTTAATGGAAATGTCTTGTTTTATTTCTCCTAGGTTACATTAGATTCTTCACATAAAATTATAGTGCTCCAAATATATGTTTACATTTCTTTCTTTAAAGCTGACATTCCCAAAGAAACATCATGAACGGCCTATATGTTACGTATGTACTGCTGGGGCTCAAGCCTACTCTCATAGAGAGAGTATATGCAGTGCGGATTGGTAGACTTCACACGCACCTTTGAATTTCTTCTCAGGAGTGAGCAGGTTTCTTCACGATTTTTTCCTTCACTGAAAAGCCAATGGTAATGATTTTTATCGTTTGTACATAAATAACAAATTGAAACTCATTGGTACGAGCCAGGATCGAACCCAGAACCCAATTGTTCAAGGATGCTCTACCCAACTGAGCTACCATGGCTTATAAATAGAATTAAACTTACCGAAAATAAATTTTTCTGAAGATAAATCCCTGACAGGTCGAGTTCTAAATTCTCAAAAACTGAACCCTAGATTTTCATCGCAATCGTTAGAGTTATTAAGTATGTGAACAAAAATTGATCATTAAATTTAATATGATTGTAAGCCTAGAACTATTACTGTCGTTAAATGAAATGGTCAAGACAAATGGTTTTTTGACAAAAACAGAAGAATATAATTGAAAGATCTGAAGTCTCTGCCAATCATTGGATCTGATGGCTAACAAAAGAAGAATTTATAACGATAATTCATATACGTGTATAAACCGATAAGTCTGACAATTTTTCATGCCATAAAACGACAAACAACTGCCAGCAACGTGTGAGATAAGAAACCTCCTAATTGACTGGAGTTTATCCAACTTTTACAAGAAAAACCGTTGGGATAACGAGCATTGACGTCGGCATTATGCGTCCATATCTCTGCGGAACCCGTCGCGGGTACGGCTCGAGATGTATGGGCGGAAAACCCTCAACCGGCCGGCCCGCGGGTACAGCGTATCCTTTGATAGTTCCGAGTAGTTGTTAAAAGGTAAACGAAAGAGGGGATAAAGACTGAATGGTGTCAGGGTGGAAAAGAAATGCGTTTATGCGTGGATATTGAAAATGATCGGACAGCCAAGTAGTATTTGGGTCCCCTGTGCCCACGGAATACAATAATCAGACCGCGTACGGTCGCCAACCGTATGCGCTTTTGATCTTACGCGAAGAATTTTATAATCAAAGTCAAAATTGCGTTATTATGATAAAAAAGTTAAAGAATTGTATGTCGTGGAATGTACTACAACTTCAAGTTACACAAAATATGGGATAACATTTCACAAGCATAAAATTAAGCAAAACAAAATGTTCTAATTTTTAATTTCTGCGACTCGCGTTGATGTCTTTCATGTTGTCTCTTTCTGATACACTGACATGTACAGTTTCGTTGTCTCAGCTTACCTCGCCTCCCACCGTAAACCGGTGAGTTTTGTTTAGAACAACCGCGTTCACGCTCTCTCAAGCCTGTACTTATGAAGTGATGAACGTACACCGATGACTCAGTGACCCAAAGTGGATATTGTCCTCCTACCGACACGCCACTCCTCCCTACTGATCGGGTTCAAGATAACACAACTTTCACCATCAAATTCACGAACTTGCAGTCTGGTTTCGGCAACTTAGTTGATCCAGTTGATTAAATTGTGGATTTTGGAGTGTCACTGCCTCCAATCCCAAGCATATAGGTGTTGACGCGGCTGGCCCCAGACCTAATTATTCCTTTATCTTATTCATGACAGATTTTATGTTTTAGCTAGCATGGAAGCAATGTCTATTGGATCATCTTCAACCATCCTAGTCTCAGAAGAGTTCTCTACCGCTGTAACATCCGTTGAGCTTTCTCCAGGATCATTGAACTCATGTTCCCCTTTAGAATCACATTCTCCATTTCTTCAGCACTTGGATCTGGATTGTTGGATGATAATGATTCTTCCTAAAGAGTTTTCTCGTAACCAGACGGATACGATCATAAATGCGTTGCCTTTTGGCCATTTTGAGAGAAATATCCATCTACTAGGGGCCCAAAGTCTCGAGTGACGCCATTTCACCAGCAATATCTGGGTTGTCCGACCGGGTGTCCAATTTGCACTCTCTTAAACAGAAACATATTTTTTTAACTAAGACACACACAACATATGTGATAAATAGATTATTAATGTGCATACATAGGCATTGTGTTGTAATGTGTCGTCAAACAGGACTTGTATCAGCGTCTGCTGCGGCAGTAGACATAGCGCTGGTTTTCAGATAAGCCCTCAAATATGTAAAGTATGTCAAATGTATGTGTAAAAGAAGTGTATGTGTAAGTGTATATGGTCGTGTTAACATATAGATGCGTGTGTTTGTATGTACAGTGAAGTGTGCAGTGTAGGTGACGTGGCGGCAGTTAGAGACTTTGCAGGTATATGCGATTCTTGGTTTTCCAAGCCAGCCTGTACAAGACATTATATAATCTTCGCTAAATATAAAAATTTTGTACCCAACAAAAGAGGAAACATTATTTCAGTAACTTCCTATTAATAGTATGTCAACGGCCGTCTGGGCTTCCCGATGATCGTTCAGATAATATCAAAGGTTTCCTATTTCCAAAAAATGTGTCCCAAAAACCGCAATCTCGGGGTAACGATGCAGACGCACGATACAAAATTTGTCATTCTCGTGTAACCCTACTTCATTTATCAAAACCACCGTCACGGTATATTGCCTCTGTCCATGTAAACAACATACGAAAATAGTACCTATCACTTCAAAAATAAAACACGTTTTGGTGTATGTCACCACGTTGAAATAGGTTACGGGCCATCTGTTTTCGCCAAGAGTGGATAGTGGAAAGAAGCAATTTTTTAAGCTGAGAGGGTTTCGCCTTGGATTGGTACTTTATGTTGAATGACTTGTCCAAAAACTTAAGCCTGGAAAATTGCCCTGTCATTCTTGAGAAGTATTGCGTATAAAATATTCTTACAGTTCAACGTAATAAATGATAGACTCACGATAGCAGAACAGTAAACAAGATTAAAATTGCATGAACCAGCGGCATCGAACCAGAAAGATTAAACGTTCTCATTCCAGTCTGCATGATTCTAAAACAAAGACTACATTTTACAATTTTAACCGCCGCCGTTGAACTCTTGCGGTGTTCATAGATTCATTATATCCCTAGCAACAATCGATGTACGGTTTAGTTGCTAGTGGTACACTATTTTCTATCTCTGCTAGCAGTTGGACAATATAACTCTTCCGCCAAATAACTTTTGTATTCCAGTAATTTAAGATAACAGTGCTAGTTCCTCGCAATTAAGAGGGTATGCTGTTGTCAAAGCGCCCATACAAACGTAGTCCAGTCATATTTTGAGTATTAAGCTATGAAAATCTATGAAATTTTCAAGACACAATCTAGAAACAAATATCTGTGTCGGTGGTGAGTCAGATTTTCGTTTAAATATATACTTCCAGAGTTACAGGGCGTCAAAGTATTGTACTTTTCGGTAATAAAAACTTTGAACCTGTTTTACAAGAGTATTAATCAATTTAGAACAATTTGGAAAAACCACCGACATCTGAAATTTTATTAATATACTGTATTGAAAAAATGCCTACATAATATACTGTAACCTTCAAATGATCACTGGACTACGAATTATCCAAATAACGGGTGGATAACTTTGCGTAATGTATGCTGTCTCACCGTACGCGCTCGGGTAGGATAGGGCTCGGAAAGGGACAGCTACAAAACAATGCAACCTTGAAACCGACCACGTGGTCTTACCAACATAGCCTCTTAAGGCTTCAAGATAAATATGGTAACGTGTATGGCTTTGGTATGGGAACAAAGCTTTCTTTATCATGCACTTATAAATCTCTTGAGCTTTGAGAGATTTGCCATAAACACCTCGCTTGGCAAGCGGATTCGTGATGGTAGTAGCTCTACCTGCGAGTATATATCTTACTCGCTCGCTCTCACTGAAAGGTAGATAGATGTTCCATGTGTGTTTAAACCTATCAACCTATCCCAAAAGCAAAATTGTTTGCGGTTTCATGCATGACTAATTGTTGTCAGTATCAACTGCATCAAATCTCCGTGTTCTGACACAATCTATTGTGGTTTGGACGTGTCCACACATTTTTGTATTATTTAATTTTTCAAGACCTCAACTACGCTCACGATTGAAGGTCATTGACTCAGTTCGTTCGCAAAACATTTTTCTATATTTTAAATAACTATTCTCTCAGCAGAAACTAAAATCTAAAGTGCACGTGCCGCGATAGCAGCGGTAAACAAAATTAAAATTGCACGAACTGACTGGTAGCTGAATTCAAAGCATAAAGAAATATAGCTTTATTATCCCGAGTCTCCGAGGCGTTTCCAAGTCATTGGCCCTATGACAATACCCGTTTATTCTGTGAGGAATCAAGAGGAGTTTTTATCTAAATTCACAAGAATCGCGCGAAGGTGCGCTCTTCAAAGAAACGGAAACGGAAGTCGATCCATCAAAGGGCGACACCTTATATTCACCTTTGGGTTTATTTTGAAAATTTGAGAGTGCTTTTCATTTTTTTCTCATGATTGCTCAGACGATATAAGCTATTTCTTAAATTCAGAGCTGTCATTGTTCAATCTTTTCTTTCAATTTACTTTAGAGATAGTCTTCATAAAATCTGTACTAGTGCTATAAATTTCAAAAAGAGATGTTTCTCAAGAGACAGTCTTCTTTCAGAAGTTCTTCTCTGGAGCTACACCAACACGCACCATGTTGACCACATCGTCGCTTACCACCAAGTGAGATGGTGAACAAGCGTTGAATCTATTTTCAGTTAAAAAAAAAACATTGCACTGAGACCCATGTTGTAGTGTTGTGGGTATATAGTCGCCGGCAGTGCGTTCCACTCCCTAGCTGTACACATTATAAAGATAGAAGCAAAACGCTTCGTGCAAGCCAGTCAACGTGTACTGGGGGAGCACTGCGGTTCATCGTTAAGTTGTAAATAAAAAATTTATGAGACGCACAGAAAATTGCCATAGTAAAAAATTCCTTGAAAATTTATTTAATAATTATTAATAAACAATGTCGTCGAATTACGAAAATAAATCAAAAAAGCTCTACCGACCACTCGACTCTCCATTGTTGATTTGCATTATTTTTAGAGACGGTATCAATTCAGTCGCCTTCGCGACTTCAAATGAAGTGGGGTCCTATTCTGAATAACAAACGAAATGGACTTACTTTTATCTAGATTCCAGGCTGATTTTGTAATTTAAACAGGTTTATAGAATATATAAATAAAATATAAATACGTTTCTTTGCTTCGTGTAGTAAATGATAATTCATTACAATATACTTCTCATCAAAAAAATGGAAACACCTTGCAAGTTTATGTTTTGTAGGGATTATCAGAAGAACCAATGAAAATTTAATTTGAATTTAGAACATTAACATTAGGATTCGAAAACCTCATATTATTCACTATTAAACGACTTTTGACATACTCGTATATTTCAAAACAAAAAACATAAACTTGCAAGGTGTTTCGATTTTTCTGGTGCATATTACATCAGGAGCCCTAGGAACTACAGCGGACCACACAAGTGCTCCTCTCGTACTTGGCGTTTCAGCCACGACAACTCGGCAGCTCCGGGCTGCAGCGGGAAGGTACCACGCCATACTACCGCTGCCTTCCAGATTTCGCCAGTTCACACCGACAGGGCGGATAGACTCATACTCTAACCGTCTGCAACCCTGGGCGCCCTTATCCGCAGTGAGTTCTAGGCTGCTGTAAATATACCACTTTGAAGGGCTTTGTCTTCGCCTTGTAACCAGAGAGATTATAGAGGTTATACTCGTAGAGCGGTCATTGTGAAACTTTTCATATAAACATTTTGATCTCAAAAGTCAATGGTATGTCAAATGTCTTGTACGGCCGCGTGACGTGATGTGACACTAGATTGAGTAACTTATTACCAATTGGTACTAAGTTTAGGATCAAAATGTTTGTTTGCTTTGTCCGGTCTGTTAATATTAAATGTCTTTGCTTGTAACTGTATCTATGCGTCATTGGACGCTTACGTAACAAATTTAACGTATATAAAACAAATTGAAACTGTCTTTAAGATATTTGAAGGCGACTTGTGTTCCACCGTGACATTGACAAAGATAATTTTAAACCCGTAACGTCTGAACCAACGAATTCTTATTTCCACCATTTTATTAGCTCTATTTGAAAAGAAATTGAGAAACGGAATGCCTCCTTGACGATTCAATTCGCTAAAAGCTCCTTTTGCGTTACTTTTTAAAGGCCCTGTAAAGTATAAACGAAAGAGGCTCAACTGAACAAGCACCTTGTGATTACTCGTTCGACGACGAACTAAGACGGTGTACGAAAATACTTAGCTATTTAAAGGTATGGGAGTTGAGCTGGATTACTTGAGATACTAAAAATGAACTACGGAAATTGAATATCTCTTAACATGGGCTATAAAAAAATGAAACTAAATTCTGAAAGAACCGTACAGAAAGAAACACCAACTCATTTAACAAAAATCTACTTCATTCTTTATTCAAGATTTCTATTCTTTATTCTGACTTCTCGCGTCTCTACCAAGGCGGCGTATTTTTTGCATATTTATATTGGCTAACTGTACTTTAAGATCAAAAACTATGTGTATATAGTCGTAGCTCAATTGGTTAGAGCGGCAGTCCTTGAACAATCGAGGTCTGGGTTCAATCCTGGCTCATAACAATGAGTTCCAATTTGTTATTTGGAATTTATGTACGAATGATATAAATCATTCCCATTGGCTTTTCGGTAAGGAAAACATCGTGAGGAAACCTGCAAAAACTCCTGAGAAAAAATTTAAAGGTGTGAGTAAAGTTTATCAATCCGCACCGGGCCCGCGTGGTGGTCTAGGTCCCCTACACTCTCTGTAGGAGAGTATAGGCTGGTGATAATGATGTAAGTTTGAATATTAGAGATTTTAATCTGTTCTCTTAATTTTTTTACACATCTAGTATTTTATATCGACTTCTTATAAAAGTATCACAAAGAGATGATACCTCAGGAAGTCATTTCCTTCGGAGTAATGTTCGAAATTCCCTTACAATGGTGATTCCCTACCTGTATACGTCGGCAATAATGTTTCCTCACACATCCCGAATGATAAATATTACAGCGGAAGAGATATTGCGCTCATATTTTGTATGATTACGTTGGTGCAAGACATTTACAACTTACTGTTGTAGGCAACAAGACATCGTTCTGTTTAGCTTCACCAAATAGAACATAAGTGAAACCAGATCGACAAGGCACAAACATAGATAGATCCAAACAAACAAACAAACAAAAACAGTCAATTTGTTTGTAGATACTATTTTAATTGTATTGTCAATTTTTGCAATTTAATTTTAATAAATATATCTTTTAATCGTTGAAAAACACAGATATTGGACGCTACTCATTGCTAACGCTCGCGCTGGCGGGTATACTAAGCACATGCGTTCTAGTGCCACGCAGTCACTCTCGCTCTGTCTCTTTCTATTCCCCCTCCCCAGGAGGTTAAACGGTTAACGCAACCTTATTGGAAGTCGAATTAGAAGTTTCACTTACACACACACTGTCTAAAATACTTTATTAGCTTCAACGCCTCACCAATAGATGACGCCACCGTCCAGATAAAACACGTTATTGAAATTATTTTACCACTTTCTATATATCTCAAGCATTTCGATTACACGAGATTACTAAAATTAGTCAAGCGTGTGTCTGATTTACATACCTGTAAGCAACTCACACAAAACCAAGAAAATAGCATAAGACATTGTCCACGAATATTTTGAGCAAAGTGCCGCATCCTGTGATCTGTGTAATATACAGTGTCCTACATTAACAGTATACTCGTATGTCCCCACAGCAGGAACTCAGTCCTACTCTCCTACAGAGAGTGTATGGGACAGTCCACCACGCGGGCCCAGTGCGGATTGGTAGACTTCACACACACCTTTGAATTTCTTCTCAGGAATGTGCAGGTTTCCTCGTGATGTTGTCCTTCACCGAAAAGCCAACAGATTTTTATTATTTGCACATAAATCCAAAATATCAAATTGGAACTCATTGGTACGAGCCAGGATCGAACCCAGGCTGAGCTACTACGGTATCCTAACAAAGTTCAAAGTAGGTTTTCAATAAGGCTGTACATTTTTTCTGTATCATATTACATTGACCCCTACTAGATGGACTGACGACCTAGTTTAAGGTCGCGGGGAGTCGCTAGACGTAAGTGGCTAAGGACTGGACATTGTGGTATACCAAGGAATGGTCTATGTTCAACTGTGAACATTTATCGGCTGATAATAATTATTGACTTTTGAGATTCTTTAGACGTGACCCCTAAGTTTTCAAATTTTTCATCAATTCCACTACTGGACAAAGACCTCCCTAAAGTCCCTTCAGTTTCTCTCAATAGAGTTTTTTTATTGAAGATACAACGTTATGATATGTCAAACTTTGTCCAATATCAGATAAGTGAAATAACTTTTTAACCAATCAATTTTGTTGTCATTGTTTAATTCACGGGCATCAAACTTGGATATCTGGACGCAATACCATCGTCATCTTAAAAAACCCTCGTCTTGTTTACCGAGCTTTGGTATCATCCATCACTAAGTATCTTCATAGAGAGTATAATGATTGGAGAGCAGAGAGATTTAAATATAGTAATAGGTTATAGAGCGGTAATTGGGAAACGTTTCATATAAACATTTTGATCTCAAAAGTCAACGGTATGTCAAATGTCTTGTACGGCCGCGTGACGTGATGTGACACTAGATTGAGTAACTTATTACCAATTGGTAATAAGTTTAGGATCAAAATGTTTGTTTGCTTTGTCCGGTCTATTAATATTAAATGTCTTTGTTGGAGAGCCTGCACTGCTCTTACAGGCAGTGTGGTTTCAGCTTTAGAATAGCTTATCCCCTGATTGTCCGCCTCCGTGGCCTCATGGATAAAGGCTTCATACTTAACACTAAACGCATGATGTGTGTGTCTGTAATTAGCTGTGCATTTAGTTTAAGATGTATACTTTACTTTTCTGTTGATAATATGATGTAACAGCTGTTGACATACCAAATAAATAAAAATAAAAAAAGGGTTGGATAAACGATCCAGAATTTCCGGGTTCGAATGTTCCATGTCATCCCGTGGGTTTGGTTACAAATGGAAAATTGTAATGCGGGCAACGCTAACAATCACGGCAAAGAATTGATATTTGAGGCACGGAACGGACGTTCACCGCCTCCCACTGATGTGCGATCCTTAATATGGCGCGCGATTATACTCACACACGCACGTATATACAAACGTAATCTTTTCGATGTGTGCCGATATCACGACATTTGCTTGTATTGGCCGGCCTGTGCCTAATCTTTCCACACGATGTTACATCCAGCTATATTACGACGTCTATTAGCCAATGATTAATTACCTTTATACATTATCGACAGCTACGAGTTTTCTATTCAAAACTCCATTAAAAGTAGAAGCGCGATGGGCGAAAGAAAACCGCCTCAGATGAAATCTTTTGTTGCTTTGTAGTCGTAGAGATCTTGCGCACAAAGCACAATACACAATTTTCGTTGCGAACGGGTTGATATGGTTGGTGTGCAATATATCAATATATTTTTCTAAGCGGCTTAGTTTCGTTCATAGTCTTTCTTATTTGCTTCTCAATCTCAATATTTTGTGACAGCAATGGCAAGCTTATTAAGGGAGGAGAGAGGTACTCGAAATTTATCTACGTGCTAAAATCTAGAATGAGAAAATCTGTAGACGACGTAAGGTCACAGCTCAGGGAGATAGTAAAGTGAAGTGGCAACGCGATCGGGCCGATGGGTATAAAGAGTTGTCAAGAGGCAACCACATACCGGGAAACGTGTACCAGGCTGCTCCTTATAAATCGAGCGATGACCTGGTAAAGGGACAGGATCAGAGTTATTGTTGCGTAGTGGGGGAGCCTGTATTCAGCAGTGGAAGTTTCCCAGCTGATGATGGTTTAGCATAGTATCTTAGTACCTTCGGCTTTATCATTGGGTGCTTGATTGAGAAGGATAGTAAACCCTTTAAATTTGATTTATAAGATATTATCGTTAGATGCTAGTCCTTGTGGCTCTATCATAAAGACATCTCCTTCAGTAGATGCAGTAGAGAAATCTAAATAGGCACTAGACGCCGCAATGCCGTTAAAAGTGTCGCCACACTTGTGACGCATACGCTACAAGTGTGCTTTATGGAACCTTCATACATAACATCGCAGTAAGCCTATAATTGCAAATTGACAAATATTTTCATTCGTAATGGATTTAGTCACTGTATGCTTACTTTGTTATACGACAGTACTTTGAATATACAAATTGTCTACAAGATGTAATCAATGCAATCAAAAGGTAAATAAAATTTACCTACGCAATAATCGTACGAAAACATAATAAAAATATTCCATTTTATGCCTAAAATCGATTTTTTTATCAAATACAGCTAATAATCACCCCAAGGAAATTTGCCTGTCGGCACATAATGGGAAAACGTCAGGTATGCGCAAAGCGTCACGTACGCAAAATGTCTATGTATGTAGAACTTCATTTTTGATGACAGCTGTCAAACTAAAAACAACCATATCTCAGAAACTATTGACCGCAGACTAGTGGTGTCTTTAGAAAAATCAAAAGTCTCGCTGAGTACTACATTTTTGATGTCAGGTGTCAAATTAAAATAACCATATCTCGGAAACTATTGACCGCAGACTAGTGGTGTATTTAGCAAAGTCAAAGGTCTCAATGAGAACTGTGACTGTTTTTAGTTTAACACCTGTTTTTGAAAATGAAGTTCTCATCAAGACCTTTGACTTTCTAAAGACACCACTAGTCTGCGGTCAATAGTGTCGGTTTCCGTTTTCATTCATTATATATTTCACCTCTGAAAAGGACAACGAAGGCGTAAAAATCAAACGAGCTTTTGAATACCTTTCTAGTTATTATTTCTCAAGATTTCTGTGGTTAGCAGAGAGCTTCTTGCTAGCGCGTCCGGTAGATTCTGGTAAAGACGAGATCTCAACCTATTATCTAGGATTCTAGGCTATTGTTCTTTGTGGGACGCTCTGTACCACTCAGCTCTCTGATAACCTAAATAATGGCTTTGCCAAACTAAATAGAACTTTGATAGAAGTTAATTCAAAGTTTCAAATCTGGACTGCAATTGTACACTATTAATTTGGCGCTATCTTTCCTCTAAGGGTTAAGAATATACGATGAAAAATAGAGAACCCTTATCTTACTCTGGTGTCTGTCTTTCTGACCGTCCGTCTGTCACAGAATTATCTGGGAACTGGTATCTGGGTTTTTGTTGATTTTCTAAAACAGCGCTGAATCAATTTCAATAAAATTTGTATGGGAGCACTTCTGATGTATGTTCTACCAAACAAAAAAAGAAACATTGAAATCAGTTCACAATTGGCGGAGTTATCGCATAACATACACCCCCCAAAAATTGAGTCGAATTGAGAACCTTCTCTTTTTTTGAAGTTGAGTAAGTTAAAAGTGGAGTTACAAGGTCGAGTCAATATGAAAAGGCTTCATTTGTACATTATTAAACAGATTTTTACTATTTTCTTTTGCTGCATAGCTTTTGATGTATCGTGAAAAATGTTTATAAGAGTCCAACGTTTACAACCCCTAGTCATTTTTTCTTAGCATAGGGGAGGTCTATATTCAACAGTGGACGTTTCCTGGATGATGATGATAAATCTAGGAGTATAAACATAGAGAACAAACACCTCTGTTAATACCTAATGTAGAACTGTACTTTATAAAAAGAATTGTTATGTAATGTCAATAATGGTTTACAATAAGATTCTGAAGTATATAAGAGAACTGATGATAATCTTTCTCGAGCGTAAATTGCGTGATTTGCTGAAAAAGTTTCTATACAGTTGTTCGGTCTGTCTCGAAACACCTTCTTTGTTAGACCACTTTTGTATCGGCTTGAAATTATTACACTTTTAGACAGTAAAGCAGTTTAATTTCTTTTTGCATCTTAATTTTCGTCTAGTTTTTAAGTCACGGCAAAACGTCAGTCAAGTTCTTTCTCCCGAATGGAAAGGCAATGGAACAAAGCCATACAGCCTACTCTGAACATATCTTTTCTTCAGACGTCAGTCGATTGTTCTTTTTATTTACTTTTTCTTAAATAATGACATTTGTTGCCGCGGAGTTTGCACTCTACGGAGATTTCATCCGTGGAGGTTGGACGCCGCGTCATCAGTTAAAACATTATTGGAGAGCAGTTGAAAAGGTGATGGTTTAAGCATCGTATTTATAGCATATAACAATCATTTAATTAGTCATAAAGTAATGGTAGGTTTAAAACAATATACATAGTTATGTCAATAATCACACTAATTCAAACCATGTCGTTAAAATATGTAACAATTTACAATATTTGCATGCCTCTAAAGGTGAAATGTGAGGAACCAAAATTTTCTAACTGTCATCATGTGTACCAACAACTTTGCCTACAAATCCAGAAGCTCTGAGCCACACTCGCCGCAAAAAACGCGAGATTTCGCCACACGGAATGACGGACATCTCTTATTAAATCAGCTCAGATACAAAACGCTTTGCAATGCCTCAGATAGAAACAGATTGAGACGAATGGACGAACCCGTGGCTTTTGGTTTATTTCTTTTAGTCACATTATTTCTTTGTATCTTCAATAGATTAACGGTTGGCTTTTATTACAACTGATGGTAGGAAAGGAGAAATGAACGATGAAGTACAAGTCAGTCCACAAATTAACGATTTTATTAATTGTTTCTCTGCTTGTGGTGTGAGACCTGATTGGGAGGAAAAGGACGTTAAGGGAGTATAAATGGTGATCGAAGATGTACTTCGGTAGATACTACTACTGATTATTGCAGAATTTGGGGCGGCCGTGCCCCGTATTACCTTGGCGGGGGTAGTCTGGGTCGCTGTCGTTTTACTTCCGTCCAGGCTGTGTTGTCTGACAATGAGGCATTTCCTTTAGGAGTGCTTGTCTTCTTGCGTGGCTTCTCAGCCTGCGTCTTCGGGTTCAGTTGATTAAGCCACATCGGCGTCTTTTGAATGTCTTCACAATGCCTCACTCAGCTCAACAAGCCTCTATGTAAGCAGCCCTAGGAAACACTGTTTGCCTAACCGTGAAGTGAATTCTTGGAACGCTCTCCTTTCTACCAACTCTTGCCATCCTTAGTAGCACTCACTTTACCATCAATAAGTTTTTGAGTACAAAAGTTCCATAACTTAACTGAATGTGTGTTTTCTCTTCTGCCTCGAGACAAACCTTTTGCCAAGGCTTTTATGCACCTCAACCCTTTTGGGATCGGGATTCTAAGACTCGCCGGCAAGTAAGCTGTAAGCAAATGAGTGATTGGCTTGAGTTTCTTCAAGAGCACCCAGACTTGGCAAAGTATTTGTCTCTAGGCAGAAGAGGAAATATAAATTCGGTTAAGTTATGGAACCTTTGGGTTGGGGTGTACCTTCGCCCCCTGTAATAGCGGTGCTTAGTCCCGCATTAGTGCCCTTTTTTGTGCACAACACCCGAACTTTTGTTATTGTTTTGTTTCGGTGTTTTGTGCCAGTGTTTGCATGCAGGCCGAATCAACCTTATTAGCCCTCGCGTTGTCTGCAGACAGCTCAATCTGTACATAAAAACGGAGCGGAACCCTCAGCTGTGAGTCGGTACGTACAATTTGACATATGCGGCCAAATGCGGCGTACGTGAGCCAGGCTCGCTCCACTCATACATCTTCTTGACGTCCCATTTAGATGACTACTGGCATCACAGCGTTGCCTGTATGTGGAGGGACTTTATACTCTCCGAATGTGTCCACGGTTTTGCAAAAACTAATATAGGTGGCTAGCGTTTTTACCCGAATGCGCAAGAAGGACGGTCATGTTTTTCGGGAGCATGTATGTATGTATAATTGTTTGGCACGCTTTGCTGTCTGAACGTCATGAAAAATGTCCTTCGATTTGTATGTACTATGAAAGTGACACTGTTTTTTTTTTCTTCACTTACTTGTTAAAAACATTTTATGTGGTTTTAGGACTCCATCTCCATTCCTTATAGGATCACTTTGTTGTCCGTCTGTATCTCTGTCAACACCCTTTTTCTCAGGAAAAAGTGAAGGTATCTAGTTGATTAATAACAAATACAAAAGTATGCCATCCTTCGGATCTGTGAACAAATCAAACATCTAATTCAACGCAATAGAATGCATTTTGACTATACGATACGGGTTCTGTTCTGCAGCCGAATCCACACTTGTCATGATGAGAATGTTATGATGAATTCAAATAAATTAATGTCTCCTTTATATCGAAGTTAATAATAAAACAAGTCGATATTATTAGGTCTGGAGTTCGAAAAGAAGTAAATCTTTCAATATAGTCCACTAACAAGCTGTCTAAACTAAAAGTCTCCAAGCCTCGCATTTCTGATTTAGTCGAAACTCTTAACTTTGCTAATGATGAAGAAAAATTCATACAAATCTAACTAGCTTTATCCCGCGACTTGTTACGCGTGGACTTGGGAAAATACCTATCCCACGGGAAATTTGCCTATGTCCTTTTCCGTCCTTTCGTCGATATCCAATTCATTTTATTTGTTACGATGGGAAGCATGGACAAACAACGTCACTTTCGCACTTATAATGTTGGTATGGATTCACAACATTATAACTCAGGTTTATAAATATAAATTTTTAAGTCAACGCGACCGAAGTCTCAGGCAAAAGCTAGTTGTGCGACATATATGCGAACACTGTTTTACCTATAAACTAGTGCAACCTAGTGTTTCATCATCAGCCAGGAAACGTCCACTGCTGGACATAGGCCTCCTTCATGGTGCGCCACATCGACCGGTCCCGAGCCACCTGCATCCAGTGACTCCAGTAGGGGGACGGCCCTGTAGACGTTTCACGGTACGTGGTCGCCACTCGAAAACTTTTACTCCCCACCGGTTATCTGTTCGAGCGATGTGGCCTGCCTAGTGCCACTTCAGCTCACTGACTCGTCGAGCTATGTCGGTGACCTTAATTCGTCTACGGATTTCCTCATTCCGGATTTTATCAAGTAGAGAAATTTCGAGCATTATTATTTATATTGTTTATATTTTTGTTTATTTTTATTTTATTTTATTTTTTTATTAAAGATAGACCAACATTTATTTCATCAGAATATTTATATAAATTTTTGTTAGTATAAACTTAAAAACTATGTTAGTACAAATCAAATAACAATCTCTTAAAAACATGTCAAAAATTACTTTATTATACAGGCTGCAGAGGATATGTGCAACTCTGTCCAGTGTCTCTTGAAGGGACAATCTAGTGCCATCAATCTACAAGCCAGTGTTTAGTCGCTAGAAAAGAAAATGAGATCTGTACCAAAATTAATTCAAAAGAAACTCTGACATACCAAGGGCAAGAAACGTTTTCAGGAAATTTCCATCTAGATAAGCGTCCAGCACTTATTACAGCGTCGGGTATGTATACAGCAAGTTAAATTGTGAAAGCAGGTGTGAAATCCACAATTTGCGAGTTTCGGAGGCGAAACGGCCTAAACGCGCGCGCGGTCAAGTCGCAGCCTTCACTCCGCTTATATAATACACGAGGAGATGTCACACCGAACTGTAATCTACGGGTTTGTTAGGTGGGTAAAATAGAGTCGCATCGCTTGTATCAAAGAATGCCGCCATGAATTCAAAGTAGTCCGGCTGCGGCGTACACCCGACTTACAAAATATATAATATACAATAATAAACAAACGGATAAATGGGAGTAAAAGTTCTCGGATGCTAGTGACATGGAGGAGACCTATGTCCAGCAGTGGACGTTTTCCGGCTGATGATGGTGATAATCGCAGTGAAAGGTTGTGTTTGTGACTTTGTATTGAAGGTCTAGAACACAACATTAAATGAAAGGGATATTTTTTTGGCAGAGTCGAGCGTCAAACACTCTTCTAAACTGCTTTTAAACATCTGAAACAATTCAGTGGTAGCTTACATACATATTGACGTTGAAAGAAAAACTGTCGTGACTAAATTGGTTTTACAGGTTTACGATTAATAGTGTCATAATGAAAATTTCTTACAAATGCGCCCGTTTTTAGATTGACACTCGCTTGGCTGCTTTTTAAAATAATAAACACATGTCCCGTTCGGGTGTACCGACACTATCCGAACGAATGGAGCAACCTTTAACCAATATGTGATGCTTGCTTGGGACCTCATGACACAAAAGAAATTTCCATACGATTCAATAAATACACCAGAACACGTCAGCGCAAAAAAGGCGTCTTGGTGAAAAACTTGTGTTTTAGACGCCACCGTGAGCAAAGTTGTAGAATAAAAACAATCCAAGAAACGCCGAATGTTCGGTGTGACAGTCATCCCACTACATTCAGTTATTCGCGCTTCCCCGTAACGGCGTACATTCATTTTGAATATATACGCGATATCAGCGCATGATTTGTGGTTTAAAACGCGCCGTATTGGTTAACGGCGTTCCGAGATAAGTGGCCGGATTATCTATCCTACTCATGCAACTACATTACACAACGTGATATTATATGATTCAGTTAATATACAACTCATTGTTAAGCCCTTTTTCAGGCCAATTTCCCCCGCGTGAGTTTTTCCCTCTGCAAGTCCTAATTTCTCAACGTGATGTCCCAAACTCAAAATTCCAGAGCGATGTGGAAAAAAGCTCGACATCAGCTGTGCGCACGAGACCGCGTTATTCAAATTGAACGAATATATTTGTCTTTTTACAGAGAAATACAATTTTCGGTGATTTTGGTTGTATTGGTTTTAATTAACGTAATCTTTAAAATCAATGTCATTAGCCGGTAATAATCAACAGCTGAATATAGATCTAATGACGTCGTTCCCTTTAAATTACTTCTCTTAAGGAGGCATTTCATGTAAATTGCGACACCGAACTAAAGGATCGGTTCCAAATTTCGAAACAGGCAGGTGCTAAATCGTGCATGGATCCCGCACTATTTCGGATTTAAGAAAATATGTATCCTTCCTTTCATTCGAGGCGTAAAAATCCGGGAACGCGATACCTTCATACCGAAAAGCCTTCATAACACTAAACACATATTAAGTCATTTTTATGCAAACAGTGTCTCGTGTTATACAGGATAAAATAAGATATAAAGACTGACCACAAGACAGTGATCCTAAAACCTTAACATCAGAAATCCCAATCCCCTGGTTATCAAAATCAAAAAATAAATAAATTGAAGGATCCTTGCTACCAACGCAGGGGTATAGGAAAATTTAAAACAAACAATGTCACTAAGGGAATGAATTTTTAAAATAATATTGCAACAAAAATGAAAATGCTACGTTAAACGAATACAGTCCATTTTGGTAGGGCATTTTTCTTTGCGACCAAAATACATAGCAAGGAGACAGAAAACATTAAATTCAAAAACATAACTCTACTAGCGTGAGTATGTAATTATTTTTAACTAGTTTGCTAAAAGTAGACTAAAATAATACTAACAGCATACAGCGTCTGAAACTGAAACAAACGAGGCGTGCTGCGAATGAGTAGGGAGGTCACCGGCCTTTGCAAGCTTCTATTTATAAAACATCATTATCAAAGTAAAGTGTTTCGATTACTATATTAATATTTCGTCTAGTTTCTTGGTAGTAAATCATTTACATTTAAATGTAAATCATCATTAAATTCGCACAAAATTGGCAACATTTACCCAATCCAATCTTGTCTTGTTGAAGGGAAGCTGCTACACGGTACAAGAGTTTCTACAGCGATCTCAAATGTAATTAATTATAATAATTTAATTAAATGTAAATTCAACATGTATTATTAATTAATCAATTAGCTGTAAGCCTATTAGTATTTCATTAATTTCATACACAATAATGATTGCTTTGTGAATAAATGAATTTAAAAAAATCAATAAAAATGGCGTCAATGAAAACAGCGTAACTTTGTTGCTCGTCTGTTTATCAATACCGTTTTTAAGTCCGTTTTGCCAATGATATAGTTTTGCTACAACAACAAAAATATCCATATAAAACCGACGTATATTTATTCACAACGACATACTTCTGAAGCGTAAGTTTCCTCCAAAGAAACTTTTACAGGGTCAGTAAAAATGATGAATGCCTTCGGGACGTGGTAGATACGTGAGTATGCATGTCACACATTGTGTCTGCTCATATTTCCATGGGTTGGAGGCTATATATCTTGTGAAGAGAACCTTTATAAATCGGCCGGTTCCGCCGATATGGGCGCGGCCGGCGTTCGCTACGGGCACTTAGTTTTTATGCCCACCCTAAGGTGTTCCGTGGTTAAACGCATGACTTAGTTTTATCGTTCGCTTGCTTTACATCTCTTTTGTGGATTTACTTTAAAATAATGATACAGTGCGAAACGTGAAATTGTATTTTTACATATTTTATTTGAAATTCGACCGTTTTGAGTTCTTTTTTGTCGGTTGCGGTTGTGGCAATAAAAAAAAGTAAAACACCACAAAAAAATGCCTCCGTGGCCTAATGGCTGTTAACAAAAAAATCCCGCCTGTAACTTACAATCAGGAGATCCCGGATTCGATTTTCAGTGAGGCTATAGGAACCGGTAAAACATTGTAAAATGACCTCGAATGCGCAGTAAACGATTTTCGGGTCTCTTTGGCGGGGCGCAGATGGGGAGGGGGTCATTTTGTCACGCTCACTCATCCGCATTATGCCTAGTATAGTTCAATTTATTTGCCGGGAACAATCTGTCCGTCCTGTCGGCTCCACCATGCTACCTAAGTCTGCTGCCAAACAGCAATGTTAATAACACTGTTGTGTTATGGTATGAAATATATTAGAGCCAGTACCTCATTATCTTGAAGCTTCTGGGTGCGCCAACTTACCATCAAACGGCCCTATCATCACTTACCACCAGGTGAGTTTAAGGCAAAAATAAACCCCATTTTAAAAGTTTAACGGTACAGCAACTGCCTCAACTTCCTAACAACTAATGGACGTCGCAGTGTCTCACTAGCTTTATGTAAAGAGCACATCGGAAACTATCTTTTTACACCCTCTCCATCAAAAACTGTAGTTCCAATAAGCTCATAGTTTTAATAGCTTTAAAATTGCTCTCGTAGCGCGTTCAGCTTTATTTCTCATGAGCAGAACTTTCCCCGGACGCAGTTTGAGGGGTGACACGGATGAACGAATAATTACGGCATTACATTTAGTCGTATGAATATGTACCTTACTATATAACACACCACGCTAGGTTCTAACCGCATATCACCTACCAGCAAGAGAAAAACACAGGGCGAAAACTTTTAGACAATACACCGGGCATATGGTTTTCAATTATATAAGTTAATAAGTTGTGTATTAGCGATATAAAGGCGCATTTTTATGATTTTCAACTTTTAATAATTATATGTCGGTAGATAAGAATTTAAACGTTAGGCGTAGGGATACCCAAAGTGTTCAATACCGACCTGACTACAACTTGCAAGTGGCCCATGTAGGCGAAAATAATGATTGGGAGTGGATGAGATGAAAGTGAGGATCCCTGAGCGTGGATATTGCTTAGACTAGAGACCAGAATTTTGGTTTACCATGAACAAAAGTTATTTTCTTATAATGAACATATAAATTGTATTTATTACAGCATCCAAATACCAATTAAATTCTTCAGGAGATGGGCAACAACCAAGACTGCTTGCCAAGCGTAGTGATTATGGCAAATCCCTTAATAGCAAGTCGAACGCGGTGGCCTTCAAATAAGTAGAATTATTATTTTCTGATATAAAAATAATTGGTGTGTGTTTTTAATTTTCGAAATGCAGAAAACCTTAACCGGCGTGGTGTGTTTTCTCTTCGGTTAAACCAATCACTTTGAGAAGCTAAATTGGAATGAGGGGTCTGCCCAGAATAAAGTTTGGGGAGCTCTGGTTTAGCGCATCCATGGTTCCACATTCTGTTGTGACCTGCATGTTCAGCAGTCGCTAATAAATCCTGTTATGTCCTCTCGCACAGAGAGAACATGGCGGTGAAAACTATTATATTGTTTGCTTATGAATTTATCAAGTTCTACTCGAATAGGTAGCGCACAATGTGACAGGTTTATGAGTTGTCTCGAAGACGCTGGAATATTGTTTTATGCTTTTTATATAGCAGTACTTGTAGAATGTTTGTGTCGCTTATAAAAACTTTATAGCGAAAAAGAAACGACAAAGTGGAGCGAATTACCTTGGCGAATTAATTTTATGATCTTGTGCATTTGTATTTGTATAAAAAGTTGTAGCGCAGTCGTTGAACGATCGAGGTCTGGGTTCGATCCTGGCTCGTACCAATGAGTTCCAATTTGTTATTTTGAATTTATGTACGAATAATAAAAATCAGTTGGCTTTTCGGTGAAGGAAAACATCTTGAGGAAACCTGCACACTCCTGAGAAGAAATTCAAATGTGCGTGTGAAATCTACCAATACGCACTGGTCCCGCGTGGTGGTTTATGTCCCATACACTTTCTCTGTAGGAGAGTAGGCCTGAGCCTCTGCAGTGGGAACATATATATGATTTTCAATTTTATTTTTTTGGCATTTATGTACGAATGATAAAAATCATTACCATTGGATTTTCGGTGAAAGAAAACATCGTGAGGAAAAACCAAGGACCCATCTACTGTAGAAGAGATCTCACCAAGAGTATTTTAGAGATACCATCAACTTTTTTATCTGTTGACCAGGCCTACTCCAATAGAGAGTGTATGTGCCGTAGTCCACCACGCGGGCCCAGTGCGGATTGGCGGACTTCACATGACTGTTCAAGACATGCAGGTTTCCTCACGATGTTTCCTTTCCTTTTCCTTCACCGTTAAGCAATCGGATAATGTACTTGAATTGAAAAACAACTCATAGGTACACGGCTGGATTCGAACCCGGAACCCTCAGATTGAGAGTCCGCGCCCTCCAAACAATACAATACTCGTACATCCAAACACACTACGGATCCTTTACTATACGAATAAACATATCTCTTAGAAATAAGTATCCCAAAAATTGAATCGTACCTACTGATTCTCATAAAACACTCCATTCGATCGGGATGACCGAGTCCTGCCATAAATCTGGAAACACCCCTATAGTCCTACCAAAAACATAGTTCAATTATTCCCAAGGGGTCGGCAATTCACTTAAAACAAGCAGTTTTTCCCTACAAAAGGACGAATAAAATTGATGCTGGGCTGCTCAAGTAGAGGGCTAAATATTCAGGGTCTTTGAATCAATGAAATTAAATCGCAATGAGAGCTTTACTTCTTTGACGTGTGTTTTACTGGTATTGAGTTTTGTTAATTTTACGTGTATTTCCCAAATATTTTAAGTTGCGCAAATAATTGTATTCCGAAAAGACGAGAGGAACATTAACAACTTTTTAAGAACTGAAACAAATTACTCGTTCATAATAATTTATTTTTTATTTATTTATTATTACGGTTTGACAATATGACTACAAATTGCACCTCTCTATAGAACGAAGCACTTGACAATAGACTAAGACTGGTGCGAGACTATATCCTCACAAATAGGAAAAATACCCGTGCTAGTAATATGTGTTGTTTATAAAGAATTCTTTATAATCCATAAAAGTTTTATTCCGAGGTATAGCAAAAGCTGAATTTTTACAAATTAAAACAAAGGAAAAAATAGTTCCGAAGTTGATAGCCCCTGGTCGAAGGTTAAGGGTATCCTCATGATTTATTCGTTCCCAGAAATTTATCTCGGCCTAAAGGCATTAGGGTGGTCGCAGGCCGTTTAGTACCTACAGCTTTTGAATGACTCCTTTAAAAGACAAATAGTATTTTTGAGTTTACTTTGGGAGTATTTTTATGTAATTACCTTTCATCATCATCATCATCAGCCAGTAAAACGTCCACTGCTAGACATAGGCTTTTTCCATGGTACACCACATCGACCGGTCCCGAGCCCCCTGCATCCAGCGACTGCCTGCGACCTCAACCAGGTCGTTGGTCCACCTAGTAGGGGGACGGACCGGTAGACGTTTCCCGGAACATGGTCGCCTTTATTCGATTATTAACTTTACATAATGTATATTTTTAATCAATTAGACAGTTTCCGAAGACCACTAAAACGTATTTTACCGAAACCCGTTCGTTCTTCCTTTCAGTTTCGGTCTACTCGTAGAAATAGTTTTATTTTATTTTAAATTTTGTCTTTGTTCGTTCATTTGCTCGTTGTATTTTGTCTTTGTAATATAGCTCATTCTGCTTATGTTTTTTTCCAAATATTATCAAATATGTTTTGTGTATACATATCTGTATGTTATTTATATTAATGTATCGCTGCGTGCAAGTATTGTTAGAATAAATATTCTAGAATAGGAGCTGGCTGAAAATAAGTGTTGTGCAGCTTGCTGCATGACGGATACTGAGACAGCTCCTCACACAGAACTATAATTTATAACTAATAAATTTATTAAATTTTGTAATGTTGTGTATTTATTCATTGATTTTATATGTGTGTATGTATTTATTAATTTTTGTAATGATGTGTATTTATTCATTGATTTTATATTTGTGTATGCATTTATTAATTTTTGGTATGATGTGTATTTATTCATTGATTTTATATTTGTGTATGCATTTATTAATTTTTGTAATGATGTGTATTTATTCATTGATTTTATATTTGTGTATGCATTTATTAATTTTTGGTATGATGTGTATTTATTCATTGATTTTATATTTGTGTATGCATTTATTAATTTTTGGTATGATGTGTATTTATTCATTGATTTTATATTTGTGTATGCATTTATTAATTTTTGGTATGATGTGTATTTATTCATTGATTTTATATGTGTGTATGCATTTATTAATTTTTGTAATGATGTGTATTTATTCATTGATTTTATATGTGTGTATGTATTTATTAATTTTTGTAATGATGTGTATTTATTCATTGATTTTATATGTGTTTATGTAATTATTAATTTTTGAAATTATGTGTATTTATTCATTGATTTTATATGTGTGTATGTATTTATTAATTTTTGTAATGTTGTGTATTTATTCATTGGTTTTATATGTGTGTGTGTGTATTTATTAATTTTTGTAATGATGTGTATTCATTGATTGTATATGTGTGTATGTGTGTAATATTACTGTGGCAAATAAATGGTTTTAAGCGATTATAATGGTAGAAATGAATTTAACAAAAGTACAACTTTCTTGTGCTAAATGCGACAACGCGGTAATCGAATGGTCCCTAGATGATATTTTGACATATGACATAATGAAAAAATTGTTTTATTTCTAGATTGCGGTTATAAATAACATTTCGTGTCGTGATCTGGCAAATACATCGCTATATTGAATTTATTAGGTGTGTTTTGCCGTGGAAATACAAATTAAACAAAACGTGCCGTTAATCAAAATCAAAATTAATGAACAGACATTGAGACTAAATTCAAAACCAACTGAATGATAAATAATTAATACTTAATCTAAAGTCTTAAAATGTTGAACACCTCTGAACGCGCAAGCAATGCGACGTATTTCGGAATGAGGAACTTCATTCCCCTCGCCCCTCTACCCGGCTGTACGGAATAACTTCCATATTTGAAATAACAAACCAGCGTCGTTCTTCAGAGCTTGTTCGTTTATGAAGAAAAAAGTTTATTTTAATTTGTTAAATAAATTCTTTATTTTCTTCTCACAACTCATGGAAGAGGTATTTAAAAAAATTGATATATATATGTACTTCTAACTGATGTAAAATTAGGATAAGGCCGTTGGGGGGTAAGCGGGCGCATGCAGAAGCCGCAATCTCAGGCGCTGGCTCTGCTATCTTTGATACCGGAACACAACAGTACCCCCGCTGGGAATCGAACCTGGGACCTCTGGGTTGTTAGTCCAAGCGTAGCCACTAAGGCACGATAGCGGTTGAAAGTAGTCTTTTGGTGCCGCCCGTCGAGTGTGAGTCGAACTCATGCTCCCGAGGGCTCCGTACATAATATGAATAATTAACATACTGAAAATCAGAAATAATAGGTACGGTAATATGCACCCAACATAGCACTACCCAAAATGTAATTCTGATTGAAAAAACCAATTACTTTGCTTGATGTATGGCTATAAAGTTAAGTTTGTAAATATAAAAAAGCTACTTTTACTGTATTATAATTAACATCTTGGGTTTTAGATTTATTCCTATGGTGGTGCTGTAAGACCTTGCTTATTGACAAATTTTAGGATTCTAGGTCAACGGGAAGTACCCTATAGGTTTTGGTTCCCTTGCATTTTGTATGTAAATGGTAAAAATACATATCTTTTTGTTGCGTTGACCTATAAGTTTGATTTATTATTTCAGACATCATTTAGGAACCGGCCTGGAACGAATACCAGTGTTCCAAATAAGCGCAGGGGCACAACCGACTGCTGTCTGGTCTACCCAGATCATCCGTAGTCCGGAAGGCTGGAGTGCCATACAAAATGTACCGATCGAGACAAACCTGTCTACCCACAACGTCAAGAACGCCCGGTCAGCAAGCAAGTGGCCAGCATCCCCGGAGAACGTGCTGGCCGGTCAGAAAGAGGCGCGAATCACATACAAACTCCATATATCTGAGTAAGAGAGAGAGAGATTTGCATCAGTACACCTGCAGTTGTGCAAATCAAGAAAGCCCGGTCTAGGTCATTCATAGATCAGAACAGCAAAGACAGGCGTGTCCCCACGCTAAGAGTTGCATATAGACGCGTCGACAAATAGTCTGCGATCAACTATATAAAACTCAAAGCACAACTTCAATTTATTCGTAGCCTCCAACAGAAGAACAAACAATTAAACATCTGCAGTAAAAATTAGGAGATCATTTCCACAGCGACAAAAACTGCTTCATTTTTAGCGAATCCAGAGCCAAGACAAGACTCTGGGGAAGAGAAAAAGTTTTATAAAAACAAAATGGTGGAGCTAACGACCTGCTGTTTGTCGTTCGCTCGCTTGTTTCGGAAACAGATCGGAAGCTGTTTGTGTTTACTAGTGCACATAGACCGTGTGGTTTGTAGAAATTAAATCGTTCGAGCTTTTTAATTGAATCGCTTGTCTAGTGGACTTAGTAATATAAACGTATTTGGTGTGGATGCAGTAAATACGACATGGATTATAATTCTGTACCTATATGCAAACAATACTGGTTTTAGGGTTTGCAAAATGTAAACAACGGGACCCTATTAAGAGAATTGACAGTTTATAGCACGTAGCCGCGTTCAAGTTTGCATTGTTTTGTAGCTGTCCCTATCCGAGCCCTATCCTACCCGAGCACGTACGGTGAGACAGCATACACTACGCTAAGTTATCCACCCGTTATTTGGATGTTTCGTAGTCCAGGGATCATTTGAAGGACACAGTATATTATGTAGCCATTTTTTTTAATACAGTATATTAATAAAATTTCAGATGTCGGTGGTTTTTCCAAATTGTTCTAAATTGATTCATACTCTTGTAAAACAGGTTCAAAGTTAGGGCTTTTTATTACCGAAAAATACAATACTTTGATGCCCTGTAACTCTGAAAGTTTATACTTTAGCGAAAATCTGACTCGCCACCGACATAGATATTTAGTTCTAGATTGTGTCTTGAAAATTTCATTGACTTTCATCGCTTATTACTCAAAATATGACGGTACTACCGTATGCCGCAACAACTTCTCTTCATAATGCCATTAGAGTAAAAAGACCAGACATATGAATGAAATTGGCCGATCAAATTATAGGACACTAGGGGCCTATTTCATAATAAAAGCGTGGTAAAGATACAATCCATTGGTCGAAAAGTCGAAAATGGCTGACATTTGTCAGTTTATTACGAGCTGTATTTTAAATAAGGAAACTGGGACATTTAGAAGGAGACGCTAATAGATAATCGGTCCCGCTCACTCTTAGCACACCGAGTTATGAACTATCGCCGTTAAAACTCTTGAACTCGACATTTACTGCCTGTGATGTGATTTACACGCTCCTCCGAAGTTTAAAATTATATGTAAAATATGTTTTGCATTTTAATTTTTGAATGTAGAAAAGTTTAATTTTAATTATCCTTTAGATTACGGATGTCTAGATAACAGAAAGAAAACAACGGGAAAATAGATGTTGTATTAAATAGCGGTCAATCTTCTGAATGATCTTTGGTCGCCTTTTACACCCGCGAGATGAAATGCGGTGTTCCTTACATAGATCAGAACTGTCAACACAAGACACACACAAACAAAAGTACACCAAAAGTCAGACATTCGTATTTGTGTGTACCTCACGCATTATTAGACGAAGTTGAATCTGTATATTCTTTACAAATCAATCAAAATTTTTATTCACAATAAATAGGGTACATGTTGGTCTTAAATAATATTTCAATATGTCGCGTAACCTATTTAACTGTATGAAACAGCATGCAAATAGTTGGTTAACAAATCTTCTACTCTAAAAGCTAACGTCAAACTACATCTAACGTACCTATATCCTATATGCATCGATCTCACCAACAACAATAATATAATTATAACTGGTCAAATTCACTCAAGGAATAAAAATAGTGTTCCATGACTCCAATCGGTGGTGATCCTACTCTAAAGCCTACGCGAAGAAAAGCTATTCTTAGTCGTATTCAATTTAATCCTAGTTAGTAAAAGTGTTGTTTTCTTAGTGACTTCGACCGAGTTACTAGTAAATCATAACAAAGTTTGTGATTTAAGACATTATCCGTGCGATGTCGAGACAATGAAACTAGAAAGTTTTTTATGACGTAACAGCCCCCGTGTTAGCGAGGATTCCATAATGACGTCATTACCAAATTGATAGTATCTAGCGAAGTTCGCAGGCAATTTCCTCGCCGTAATCAGATTATACACTCAGGTAATCGTATTGTTTTGGATCGGATTACGCGTCGTGCATGATAAACTTTGATAATAAACTTGCCGTGGCCTCACGGAAGAAGGCTCCTGATTTGATTAATATCGTGTGGATTGTTTTGCTGTTTTGTTTTAAGAGAACACCTGCCAAGAGTTTTGGTATTGACAGGTCTCAGTGGCAGTGTTCAATCGGGACCCTAATGGCAGTGCTTAGTTTTGCATGACCCTTATGGCAAGGCTCAGTCTGAACCCTTGTGGTAGTGGTTAGTTCTGCATGAACCTTTCGGAAGTGCTCAGTCGGAACCCTTGTGGCAGTGCTCAGTCGTGATCCTTGTAGCAATGCTTAGTCATGCATGACCCTTATATCAGCCAATAAACCAACTCACATTCATTTGACTTAATTAATAATTTCTCATCAACCTGGGAATATACACCAACTTTCGTATGGGAACACAACCGTGCACTACCTCCTTAACATGCCTGGTATTAAATTAACTCAACAAAGTAAATTTTAGTAAGCATAAACTTGAGCGCTTTGTACTGTGGACCATGAAAAATATTACAGCAGCTACATGTATTTATATTCTTATTTTTACTAAAGCAAAGAATAAAATAGTGTTGCTCTTCAATTACCCTGTTTTATGGATCAGAACCCTTGTAGCTATAAGCTCCCCAAGCAATAGTTAAATAAATTCAATTCATGTAATGTTTTATTACACTTAACAAAATTTTTGATGGAAATTAAGCTGTCGGTGTACCGATACCAGTTTCTTCTAAAGTCCACTCAACACAGTGTACGTACAATGTATAGTTGACCGTATTCCACGCACGTCATCATGGCAGTTGTTCCGCACTAGCCGAGTCGGAACTTGTGCCTCGGGGACTAGACCGGAACACTTCTCTACGCCATGGTGCAAGTGACAGACTTGTGGACGCATGGTAGAGTATAGTTGACCGCATTCCACGCACGTCATCATGGCAGTTGTTCCGCACTAGCCGAGTCGGAACTTGTGCCTCGGGGACTAGACCGGAACACTTCTCTACGCCATGGTGCAAGTGACAGACTTGTGGACGCATGGTAGAGTATAGTTGACCGCATTCCACGCACGTCATCATGGCAGTTGTTCCGCACTAGCCGAGTCGGAACTTGTGCCTCGGGGACTAGACCGGAACACTTCTCTACGCCATGGTGCAAGTGACAGACTTGTGGACGCATGGTAGAGTATAGTTGACCGCATTCCACGCGCATCATCATGGCAGTTGTTCCGCACTAGCCGAGTCGGAACTTGTGCCTCGGGGACTAGACCGGAACACTTCTCTACGCCATGGTGCAAGTGACAGACTTGTGGACGCATGGTAGAGTATAGTTGACCGCATTCCACGCGCGTCATCATGGCAGTTGTTCCGCACTAGCCGAGTCGGAACTTGTGCCTCGGGGACTAGACCGGAACACTTCTCTACGCCATGGTGCAAGTGACAGACTTGTGGACGCATGGTAGAGTATAGTTGACCGTATTCCACGCAAGTCATCATGGCAGTTGTTCCGCACTAGCCGAGTCGGAACTTGTGCCTCGGGGACTAGACCGGAACACTTCTCTACGCCATGGTGCAAGTGACAGACTTGTGGACGCATGGTAGAGTATAGTTGACCGTATTCCACGCAAGTCATCATGGCAGTTGTTCCGCACTAGCCGAGTCGGAACTTGTGCCTCGGGGACTAGACCGGAACACTTCTCTACGCCATGGTGCAAGTGACAGACTTGTGGACGCATGGTAGAGTATAGTTGACCGCATTCCACGCGCGTCATCATGGCAGTTGTTCCGCACTAGCCGAGTCGGAACTTGTGCCTCGGGGACTAGACCGGAACACTTCTCTACGCCATGGTGCAAGTGACAGACTTGTGGACGCATGGTAGAGTATAGTTGACCGTATTCCACGCAAGTCATCATGGCAGTTGTTCCGCACTAGCCGAGTCGGAACTTGTGCCTCGGGGACTAGACCGGAACACTTCTCTACGCCATGGTGCAAGTGACAGACTTGTGGACGCATGGTAGAGTATAGTTGACCGTATTCCACGCAAGTCATCATGGCAGTTGTTCCGCACTAGCCGAGTCGGAACTTGTGCCTCGGGGACTAGACCGGAACACTTCTCTACGCCATGGTGCAAGTGACAGACTTGTGGACGCATGGTAGAGTATAGTTGACCGCATTCCACGCGCGTCATCATGGCAGTTGTTCCGCACTAGCCGAGTCGGAACTTGTGCCTCGGGGACTAGACCGGAACACTTCTCTACGCCATGGTGCAAGTGACAGACTTGTGGACGCATGGTAGAGTATAGTTGACCGCATTCCACGCAAGTCATCATGGCAGACAGACTTGTGAACATAGTAGAAAGTACGGTTCCGGTTCTCAGTACAGTCCGCACGTGGTAAGTTCGTTGGTAGCCGTGGTGCTAGCTGTGAGCTGACACCACGCTCTTCTTATAACATGTTATAATCAACATACTCGCAACATAAAAGCATTCAATATCAAATGTAGTGGAAACCTGACGATGTTGGAAGCAGCTGTAGTAACGCCGGGGATTTTGTTTCAAGACTTTCGTGTCGCGAGATGGACATCGTTGTGAAGGTAAACTACCGGACGAAGTGTGTGGTGCTATTAAGTTATTATTATTGACAATTTGTCGTCAAAGTATTTTATGTCATCGCCGTATTCTCATGTCACAGACCACAATCCCTCCTCTGTATTGTCCCGTGGGAGCTCGTCTATGCCCGGCACGTCGTCACTCATTTAAGTTTTTATTCCGCCAGGAGTCCGGGATTCAAAGTTCCAGATGAGAGTAATTTTTAACTTGCCTTAATTTTGAACTTTGTTAAATCTCGCACTTATATTTCCTGCCACTAAAGATTTTCCTTGGTTCGTGCACTGTTTAGCTCCTTCTTTCTTTTTATCTTCATCAGCACGAGTGGAAGTTATCATGGTGGGGAATTTTGATAATCAACACGTTTTGTGGTCGATGTCAGATATAGTCCGTTCTGAAATTAGACTCTGAAGCATTTGTGCCATGATTACAATCTGCCAAGCGTGGTAATTATAGCAAACTTCTCATGGAAAGCACTATTTTCATATCTATTAGGAAGGCTCTTCTAAGATCAGAGACAACAATATTTGTCGCTTGTCCATCCTTGTTAAAATTATAATAATAAATTGAACTCATAATAATTCAGTGCTTAGTTTTAGTTGGCTGTGTTATATTGTATATATTATGTTGGCGCGGACTCTCAATCTGAGGATGCCGGGTTCGAATCCAGCCGTGTACCTATGAGTTGTTTTTCAATTCAAGTACATTATCCGATTGCTTAACGGTGAAGGAAAACATCGTGAGGAAACCTGCATGTCTTGAACAGGCATGTGAAGTCCGCCGATCCGCACTGGGCCCGCGTGGTGGACTATGGCCCATACACTCTCTGTTAGGAGAGTAGGCCTGAGCCCCTCCAGTGGGGACCTATATAGGCTGTTGTTGATGATGATGATGTTATATAAATTAAAAATGATGCATACAACTTTTTTGTAAACTTGATCAAACTGATTGTTCCTCTGGTTTGAGCTCATAAACAACATTAGTCTTATGAAACATGATGACAAAATTGCCGGGAATCAAATCGCGACCTTTGAGTCACAAGTCCGAATATCTACAAAATAGACTACAGAAGCGGCGTGCGTCGCATTTGCCAAAGACTTGCCAATATAGTTGGAAGATATTGGCAAACTGTTAGCAGTTCCGCCTACGTAAGCGGAAACTGTAAAAGAGTCCCCAAATACTATTAACGGAACAGCCAGTGAACATTTAGTGAATACCGACTACCAGTTAGTCACAGTTACAGATGTTTGTGCACGGGGGAATCGCCATAGTTCAGTTCAGAGCGGACCCCAATTGTTTTGTCAACTCAGTTTCCCTGAACTAAACGTATTCACTACAGTTTTAGTAGAAAAATTGCTGAGATTGTTTGACCAGTTCGAACTGAATGCTTTCTTGTGGAAAGTTATTTAAATTTCGCTGGGACATTTGTGGTTTGTTTCTTCGGGGCGCCGTCCTGAATTTAATTTACTGTGATTTCTTTATTTGTAATATGCATTAGTAGGCTAGGTATTTCCACTTTCACGCTGCTACGTGTAATCCGTAGCATGTAATGAAATTTTGTAATCATGAGAGGACGAAGAATAACTTTTAGTTCCAAATGACAACAGAATTCGAAACATTGATGCATTTGGTGACGTTGAGTTTATCACTTATAAATAATTTTTAGAAATTCCACTTAGTGTCCTAGAATTTGAACCGGAGCCTCCGGACAAATCATATAAAATTGTTTATTTGCATTCATGTTCTGTAGATAAACCCCTATCAGGGCATAGCAAAATGTATATAAGTCAATTTTCAGACAATAATCATTTGTAAAAAAAAATTTAAAAATTATTTTCATGTAAAGGTTTCATACATCATATAAATAGAACATAATAGAATAGAATAGAATAGAAAAAGATTTATTTAAAAATTACAAATTTTGGTTAAACCTAATTGCCTAAAACTAATACACACACTCAATAAAAAATAAATAAAGAAGAACAACTTAAAATTAAATAGAAACATATTAAACAAAATTTATAAGTTTTAAAAAGGTGACCAACTCAGCATGTTGCTGCGGCAGGAGGCCACAGCGCTGATTTTCAGCTGGCACCTATCACGTAATTAGTCTTAAAACCTCGTACATACATAACAATATAAATACTAGCTCCAATCGACCTCATAAATTTTTTGTATAAACAAAATATAACAACAAAAAATATGTGAACTTAACGATCATCTAAAACAGGTAGCTATATAAAATGATCAGTAACGCCTTGCTTTTGCAAATCTAAAACATACACTTTTATTTTCCGTTTAAAGTTGGAAACAGACTGCAATTCCCGTAGAGGGGGAGGGATGTTGTTCCATATCTTGCTGGCTGTGTATTTAAAACTACCTTTAAATGCAGCAGATCTATGCGTCGGAACTTTCAGAAGCGCTAGACGCTGCCTATTAGACCAGGTAAGCTTATCAAATAAGTACACTGGTTTATGGGTTTTTATAACGCCAAACAACAGAGTGGCAATATGGATGTAGCGCCTAGAAGCCATTTTTAGCATATCAACATTATTTATGAAGGGTGTGACGTGACTCCTCGGTTGCACATTAAAACAGAATCTCACACACGCATTCTGAACTCTCTGAATTAAATTTCTAGTCTTAGAAAGAAGTCTATGACCATAAACGGTGTCCGCATAGTTAAATTTAGAAAGGATGAGAGTATTGACTAGATTTATACGAATGTCTGTACTCAAATAACTACGTATCTTATATAATATTTTTAGGCGGTAAAAACAATTTCTTACCACTTCCAGTATGTAGGCCTCAAAACGCAATCTAGAGTCCATAATTAGTCCAAGGTTACGTACTTCACTTGTAGGCTCGATAGGTTTGCCCATTATAAAAATTTTTGGTTTTTTTATTGCAACTTTGTGAATTTGATTATGTGTTCCAAGTATCATGAATTGAGACTTATCTGGATTCAAGAGGAGAGAATTATTATTTGCCCAATTAACAATTTGATTCAAATCATCGTTGATTCTAGCGACTGCCGATTCCACTTCCGCTGGTTTAAAAGATAAATACAGTTGTACATCATCGGCATATAAATGGTATTTACAGTGCTTGAAACAGTTGACGATGTCAGCAGTGTAGATAATAAAAAGAAGCGGCCCTAAGATTGACCCCTGCGGAACTCCTCTATTCACCAAACAAGGAGATGAGGTCAACACTGAACCATCGTCTTCATACAACTCTACATATTGGCAACGGTCACGTAAATAACTGTCAAACCACTTTATTGCCATAGTATCAAACCCGTAAAATGAAAGTTTCGATAAGAGGAGCGGAATATTAATAGAATCGAATGCACGCGAGAAATCGAGGAGAACTAGGATTGTAGCCATCCCTTCATCCTGTGCTTCCAGTATACTACTGGTTACAGACGATACATAATGCAAAAGGTTTTACAATTCTACCTCCAAGGGTGAACATTTTAGGGGATGAACGCTGTAGACTTTTATGGTAGTTGAAGTCGGTTCCATAGTTCTTTTTGAACGCGTTAATCCTACTAATATTATAAATGTGAAAGTTTGGATGTTTGGATGTTTAGATGTTTAGATGTTTGGATGTTTGTGACGCTTTCACGGAAAAACTACTAAATGGATTTGAATGAAACTTTACAATAATATAGCTTATACATCAGAATAACATATAGGCTATAGTTTATAAATACATATTGTGTAAATTGTACAAAATCACATTTATAATATTAGTGGGATTACATGGGCAATTTTGGCATAACAAAAACGCGTTGCCCAGCAACCGACCATAGAATATGTAAATTCGTATATACAAACTTATTTTGTACCTTATGCTGTATAATAATTTGTCATATACGTCACCTGCACTATCGAACAAGTAGAATAAATCCTGAAGTACACGCGGACAAAGTCGCGGGCGGAAGCTAGTTATAAATAATTCCAATTTGGGTTCGGAACGGAAAATTGAAGTTTGTGTTTTAGACAAATTCGAAATTCGAAATACACACAAAAACTGTACAGATTAAATCGTACAAATACACAACGGATTATGTGATTTATTTGTACCAAGAACATTACAACTTTTTATCATTACAATCAGATGAGGCCATGCGTGTGTGACACAGAATCTGAGCTAAAGTTGGCTACATCCCACCCAAATCCCAGAAGTAGGCACATAAATCAACTAAGTTGCCAACGGGAGGCGTCTAGTGAGCTATAGCCTGCTACGGGTAGCTAAGTGTGCCTAGCTAGGACATTGTGTAAACTTGGGCTAGACCGCAACTCGCCCACTCGCTTGATTTACTCTGACTCGATTATTACCGCAGACATGTACTTAAGGGATAGGGGGTTGTTAGCCTTTGCGATAAATGTTTTTGTCGATGAGGTTCTTTCTTAGAATAGCCAATTTTTACACTTTACATTCGGAGTTTCATTTTATACCATCATAATCAGCCTATATATGTCCCCACTGCAGGGGCTCAGTGTATGTGACATAGTCAAGATTGATTGATAGATTCACACACACATTTGAATTTCTTCTCAGGAGTGTGCAGGTTTCCTCACGATGTTTTCCTTCACCGAAAAGTCAATGGTTATGTTTTTTATCATTCTTACATAAATAACAAATTGGAACTCATTGGTACGAGCCAGGATCGAACCCAGACCTCGATTGCTCAAGGACTGACGCTGTGCCCAACTGAGCTACCATGACTTCACGGCTTTTGTCGTTAACTTTGGGTAGTTACCGAAGTATACGCCGATGAAGTCGCTGGCAAAATACAAAGTATCCAAATAAAACCATCTGTCGCCCCGAGGTTGACCATGTAGAGTGATTTTTAGACAGGCGCTTATCTTATAGAGGTAAAATGTGATTATCAGTATGCCAATTATTCATATTCTGTGCGGAGCCCTCGGTGCGCGAGTCCGACTCGCACTTGGCCGGTTGTTACACTCGATTACGCGGTCGGCGCCGCGTCTGGCAAGTGAGATAAGGTTGACTTCGACCTTTTCACCTGCATGCGTGTTAACCGGTCACACCCTTTGACACGAGGTCAAGCTGCGCCTGGAGTATTGTCTAGTCTACATATTAACTGTTCCAGGTTTATTTATGCAAACCAGAATGAACAACAGGAATAATAATGCTGGCTCCCGTAACACAGAGTATTCTAGCCTGGGAGACAAATGACTCGTAGCTCTTATAGTTAACAAACGATTATTTTTTGGAAAACACTGAAAAAAAATTCGATACGAGCGGGGCACGAACCTGCATCTCTCGCCAGTTCGGAGCGAACGCTTTGCCATTTAAGAGGATTGGGAAGCAAACCGTCCGTAGAAAAGTAGGTATTTCAATATGTTATTGCTGTCGTGATTCGGTACGCACACATACAGCCTTTCACATGCTTTCATTCACACAAATAACGCTGCATGCACTCCCACCGCGGCCTCCCTCCCCCGCGCCTATCGGTCACTTCCCGTCACCGTCTGAAATTCTTCACTATTATAAAAAAAACTGGCAGATAGGGCGCGGCAACAGACTCCACCTAAAAATCTGTGCACTTGACAAACCACAGTTTATTCTGATCCGTCGCGTCGATTCAGAAAGCATTCTCAACTTTATAATTTTTTTATGCGTCGTCTTTTCTTCCTTTCAATCCATTAAGTAATATAAAATGTCTTTTTATAACAAAAATATAGCAAACCCTAGTACAACTAACGCCTCGTACATTTATTGTTATCTCGAATCTAAAACCACTTTGCGGGCAGAGTTGTTATTGCGCTAAAATGACCACCATATCGCATTAAGCTCAGACATTACCAGCTGCTCGACAGTGTACAGTCGCTGGCAGACCCTACATGGTCAACCTCGGGGCGACAGTTGCTTTTATTTGGATACTTTGTATTTTGCCAGCGACTTCATCGGCGTATACTTCGGTAACTACTTAACGTTAACCACAAAAGCCGTGAAGCCATGGTAGCTCAGTTGAGCAGAGCGTCAGTCCTTGAGCAATCGAGGTCTGGGTTCGATCCTGGCTCGTAACAATGAGTTACAATTGGTTATTCGGAATTTATGTACGAGTGATAAAAATCATTACCATTGGCTTTTTGGTGAAGGAAACTATTGTGGGGAAACCTGTACCATACCGCACTGGGCCCGCGTGGTGGACTACGGCGCATAAACTCTCTGTAGGAGAGTAGGCTTGATCCCCTGCAGTGGGGGCATATAATATAGGGTATTGATGATGATGAAGCACAAAATGGCCATGTTGCACCTATGCCAATAGTCATAGGTAATGAAACTGAGCCTCTTGTTTCCATGCGACCCGCATCCCGCAGGTTTGAGCACCCCTGTCCCATCTCGTAATGCGGGAACAATTTGCCAGTTGCAGTTGTTTTCAGTAAACAAACAGTTTAACGGTCGACTTAGCGACTCGTTCTTGGCGACAATGCGCTAGATTGCATCTCTAAAATTACATCTACGCAATCTCAGCTAGTTGAGATGTATAGGACGCTTATCATTTTTTAATAATAAAGTCGCAGTAGTTCGGTTTTGACGTCTAACCGAACTGTGATGACCTCGTGGCCCATATAGAATTGTACAAAAATTTAGCCTTCAAATTTTAATTATTAGATTATTTAAACAAATTTATTAGATTCAATAAATAAAACCGAAAAGTAAACTGATTTTTTTTATTTTTCAACCGACTTCAAAAAATGAGTAGGTTTGCAATTCGACTCTATGTTTTTTTAAAGTTTTTTTATATGTATGTTACTCGATAACTCCGCTAATTATGGATAGATTTTGAGGGTTCTTTTTTGTTTGGTATATCATACTGCAGAGGTGGTCCCATATAAATTTTATCGCAATTGATAAAGCACATTTTGTGAAAATCAACAAAAAACGTCCACGCGCAATGTTTCGTCGCGTCACAAACGCGTCAAAAAAACGCAAAAAAATTACGAAATTTTCATTTTGATCACTCCAAGTACATTTTATAGTTTGGTCGACTATTACTCTTAACCTGTAAAGCCACCTTAGTCGTGATAGTTTTCCTTTTAAGTTCAATATACATACTAGTATTGTGCTTTTTATGATTTTTAAAATCACTATTTTATAAAATAGAGGGAGGGACGCCCTGTTCTGACCAAGGATCCTTTTTTTGGAATGGAGTTGATGCTGTTGGTACTGCGACCTTTACAGCTTCAATCGGACAATGGCGAGCGCGGAAGGCGCTCAACCGATACAAACGGATCTCTTAATCTAAAAGTGGTGTTTGTAGACCCCCGATGTTTTTGAAAGATCTATTCAACAATACCGCACACAATGGGAAAGACGCGAAAATTATTTTCTCGTCCTCCGTGTAATAGGAGCCCAAAAAAATATTTTTCAAGATTTTATTCTACCAATTTGTCGCCGTAATTAATATTATACCCGTACCAAATTACAGCTTTCTAGTAGTAAGAGTCTCTGAGCTAAGTCGCGAACGAACAGACAGACGGACAGAGCGAAACTATAAGGGTTACTTGTTCGACTTCGGAACCATCCATATATGTACCTAGATACTCTACTTCTACCTTTAAGGGTAAACATGTTAGAGATGAATGTTATAGACTTTTAGGGCAGTTCAAGTCGGTTTCTAGTTCTTTTTGAATTCAGTAAAAAATCTTTTGTATGTGTGATGAGTGTGCACTTGGCCTTCACCTCACCTGATGGTAAGTGATTATAACTCCCGCATCCAGGAACCCCAAATTAATGAGACGCCGGCTCTGCTACCTTTCATACCGGAACATAATGGTGCTATGAGCACTGCTGTTTGGTGGCACACTTAGGTAACGAGGATGTAACTAGCCAGGCCTGGAAAATGCCCTACCACCAATCAAACCGAGTACCGATAGGTACACCCACTTGAAATCGAACCTCCGGTGTTAGTGCAATATTTAACCATTGGGCCACGGAGGCGGCCATTAATGAACAAAAGAAACATGCTCACCCACTCTAGAAAATGCCTGTCACACATAAGGCAGCAATCTTTACAATTGCCTACACTTCGATGCGCCATTTCTTTTCAGCTTATTTCGCTTTCCACTCTTCAATTTCCGCCTCCAGACAATCCTATTCTACAACGAATGGCTGCTAAGAATAAAAATTCAAATTCATCCAGGGCTATTAAAATTTTGTCAAAACTTTAGAAAAGCTGGAACACTAGAGCGTGGCTTCTAACAAAAGGAATTTATTCAGAGTAAAGTTTTTCGCTTCAAAATTAATATCGGCAGCCGATAGAAAGTTCCGAGAGCCATTGTTGGTGACGGAAATTGTGTTGGTGGAAGCCATGAAAGAATTAGTTTTGGGGATCGAAGGAGAAAGTTTCCGTCGTTTGATGAGTTTTCCGTGGCAGATTAAAACTATTAGGGGGTTGGAAGTTTTTGAATTTGTTATTGAATTATTCGTCCGTATTGTCAGCTTCGTAAAAGTTAGCAGATTCTTAAAGACTTGCTGCGTCTCTTTATAGTGGAACACAAAAGTCATATTAGTGCTTCTATTTAGAGCTGATTTATCAATTAACATTTTGTATGTACTCGTAGCAAGACTGGCTTTATGTATGCATGCATATTTCTGTAAATAATCACATAAATTCAAAATATTTTTGATCATCAACATCAACAGCTTATATATGTCTTCACTGCAGGGGCTCATGCCTACTCTCCTACAGAGAGTGTATGTTTACCACGTAGGTCCAGTGCGGATTGGTAGACTTCACACCTTTGAATTTCCATCCATTCCCATCACCGAATGTTTTCCGTGGCTTTACGTCAACCTTTGTTTCTTAGGAGGATGGTTTGGTTTGAAGATATACATGATACCTCGTAGAAGCAACACAAAGAGTAGGTACGTGTTACTTTGGTCTGTGTATTCACATATTTTATAGAAGCTACACGTATGAAATTTGAGCAATGAAAACTAGAGGGTTTTATCGAGTAAACCTTAGAACAAAAACATGCCCTGCATGGTGTACATTTTGTCGAAAATTAATGTTTCAAATTACAACTTCTAAAAAAAATTCGTCACACTGTAAAGAGATACTTGTGTTTTGTCGCTTACGTTATTTTACTGCGGGCAGCATCGTATTACACCTTTTCTTCTTCCGCAGTGAGAACGGATGAAGTGCTGTCACTGTCTTGCATATGTGGCTTGCGGTTGGATATTTCTGAGTCATAGCTTGTCTTAAACCTAAAGTTATACAATTCGGAACGTCTAGAAGAAGAAGCGCCGAAATTCTGTTCATCACATCAACAGCCTATATTACGTCCCCACTGCAGGGTCTCAGGCCTACTCTCCTAAAGAGGAGAGACTAAAGGGAGAGGACATAATCCACCACGCGGACTCGGTGCGGATTGGTAGACTTCACACGCCTGTTCAAGACATGCAGGTTTCCTCACGGTGTTTCCTTCACCGTTAAGTGCAAACCAATATTTAAGAAGCACTCCATACTTCCTTTACCCTGTATGTATATAAGGGACTTATGCCTCTTTGTAAAGTATCACCCAGAGTACTTTAACAAATTAAATGAAACTAATACAAGACAACTTCGGCTTCAGTATATAAATCGGTTGCACCAACCAACATGTCACACGTACATCTATAAGAAAAATGTATTTAACACATGCATCATTGCTTACAATCATCTCCCAAGGGTTTACAATTAGAAAACGGCATAGATTTTAAGAAAAAAATTACGGGTTGGCTTCTTGGAAACTACTTTTATAGTTTTCCTGAATATTTGAATCATAAGCATTAATCATTTTAAATATACCTGTAATTATAGTTTGCCATAAATTTATAAGATAAATTGTGAATTATTTAATGACAAAATTATTAACATTTTACTAAATGACATGCGATGTAAACTAATTTTTTTACAATTAAATTCCTTATTAGATATGTTTATAATATTTGCACACCTGTAGACAGGTTAAGTACATCGAACTAATTAAAATTACTATCTAAACACCGTGTAAAAAAACTATGTACTTGGCAAATAAATTTCTTTTTCTTTCTTTCTTAAGCAATCGGATAATGTACTTGAATTGAAAAACAACTCATAGGTACACGGCTGGATTCGAACCCGGAACCCTCAGATTGAGAGTCCGCGCCTTATCCACTAGTCCACCGACGCTTTTTAATTCTGAAATTGCGTTGCAGACGCTTAAGAGGCTATGTTGGTAAGACCACGTGGTCGGTTTCAAGGTTAAATTCAAGGGTAAAATGGTGGAGCTAACGACCTGCTGTTTGTCGTTCGCTCGCTTGTTTCGGAAACAGATCGGAAGCTGTTTGTGTTTACTAGTGCACATAGACCGTGTGGTTTGTAGAAATTAAATCGTTCGAGCTTTTTAATTGAATCGCTTGTCTAGTGGACTTAGTAATATAAACGTATTTGGTGTGGGTGCAGTAAATACGACATGGATTATAATTCTGTACCTATATGCAAACAATACTGGTTTTAGGGTTTGCAAAATGTAAACAACGGGACCCTATTAAGAGAATTGACAGTTTATAGCACGTAGCCGCGTTCAAGTTTGCATTGTTTTGTAGCTGTCCCTCTCCGAGCCCTATCCTACCCGAGCGCGTACGGTGAGACAGCATACATTATGCGATGTTATCCACCCGTTATTTGGATGTTTCGTAGTCCAGGGATCATTTGAAGGATACAGTATATTATGTAACCATTTTTTTAATACAGTATACTAATGAAATTTCAGATGTCGGTGGTTTTTCCAAATTGTTCTAAATTGATTCATACTCTTGTAAATCAGGTTCAAAGTTGGGGCTTTTTATTACCGAAAAATACAATACTTTGACGCCCTGTAACTCTGGAAGTATATATTTTAACGAAAATCTGACTCACCACCGGCACAGATATTTGTTTCTAGATTGTGTCTTGAAAATTTCATAGATTTTCATAGCTTAGTACTCAAAATATGACTGGACTACGTTTGTATGGGCGCTTTGACAACAGCATAGCCTCTTAAATCTACCGAATGGTGTACACCCCACCCATTCCCTCCCTAACTACCCGAATGAAATCGCAAGCACCAGCTATTTTACCTATAAAATCTCTTGTAACTTTTCCCCGTTCCAAATCAATGATAGTTCATACTCAACACTGCGTCGGGCTCCAATACTTAGAGAACTTTTGTTCCTGGCAGTATTCCATTGCTGTATATTCATTTATTTCCATTCTAAGGTACATATTGACACAAACGAAATCATATGGTGATATTTTTGAATGTGATTATGATACCTACTATGAATTGACGAGATTATTTGGATATAATACATTATGCCCTGACCCTATTAGTAAGCCGCCGCTGTCCGTCCGTCCGAGCAAGCTGTATCTCACGATACGTGCCCCCCTCTACTAGAAACGTGTTCTTATGATTACAAACTTAACTTTGCAGTTGAAAGCCATACATCGGGTATAGAATTTAACTGCAAAGTAAAGTTTGTTTTGCATGAGAGACGGGTCACTAGTGACGATATCTAGTGATGTGCAGCAAAACTAAAGCGAAAAGGTTTGGTGGGTGGTCCAAAATGTGACGTCCAAAAATTTTTTTTAGATTCCTTACACCTGGGTGTATCCGAAAATACCCCATGTATGTTCCGCGATTTTTTGTAGTTTAGAAGTTATGATTTTTTAAATGTATATTTCGAATTTTCTGCCGGAGCGACTTAAAATAATCGTAACTTGTTTAATAGTAAGGTTTTTTTATTTATTTTTTCTCGAAAGTGATCGTCTTGAATCACCCTTTCTACTTTATTATCAACTACACAACGTTATTCATTACAAGTTACCGAAAAAAGGGACGAAAGTAAAAATTTTAGGTTTGAGTTGAACGGAGCCAAATTTTCAAAAATTTCTTAATAATACAAAATTAATGTTTCATTGGTTCAAACTAATTTTAAAAACTCCAGCAGTTTGTCAGCTTACCAAATAATAATAAAAAAGTTGTTCTTAATAGGCGATTTTACGACGAAATTGGCTTCAGAACTTAGTTAGGTGAGAATTCATAAAGAAAAAATTTTGTCAAAAAAAAATATTAAGCTTATTTTGTTTTCATTTTTATGGCCTACATTAGCAAGGCATCATCAAAAGCATTCAAATAATTTCAAATTGAACGATCAGTGACACATTAGAAAACATTTTATTTTAAAAAAGCTTAGTTTAGTTTTTATTAATACGGTTATTTTGGTTTATTTTTAGCATCAATAAAAGAAAACACAAATTAAGTTCAACTACTTTATTAAAGAAGATTTTCAAAATGACGCCCTTCAACTTCGATACACAATCGGCAACGTCTTAAAAAGTTATCTTTTAGTCTGCGGAAAGCGCTTGAATTTTGTCTGACTTTCGTCGCTGCTTCTCTCAATATTCGTCTCAGTTCTTCTTCGGAGTTAGTTTGCTGAGCATAGACAACTTCTTTGTAGTAACCCCAAATAAAAAAATCTATTGGGTTCAAGTCCGGTGAACGTGCAGGCCATTCGATTGGGCCGCCACGCCCAATCCATCTGCCCGGGTATGTTTCATTAAGGTGCCCCCTCACTTGGCGTGCGTAATGGCAAGGAGCACCATCATTTTGGAATATCATGTGCCTTCTTGTTTCCAAGTTTACATCTTCCAGCAATTCAAAAAGGTTGTTCTGCAAAAAGTTTAGATATGTGTCTCCATCCAACCTAGACGGCAGCTCGAAAGGCCCAATCAGTTCTCCATTTACAATTCCCGACCACATGTTTACGCTGTATCGATGTTGAAAATTTGATGCTCTTGCAAGGTGTGGGTTTTCAATTTCCCAGCTGTGATAGTTATGGATATTAAATACTCCAGTGTTTTCAAAACGGGATTCATCGGTCCATAAGATCTTATTAAAAAAATCTGGGTCTTCCTGACACCTTTGTATCATTGTTTCGCAGAAAGCAACTCTTCTAGGGTAATCTGAAGCTTGTAGCTCCTGAACGCGCTGAATGTGGTAAGCGTGGTAGCCTTCTGAAAAAAGAAAAGGACTATTACTCACCACCTAGGCAGGAAGAAGTCTAATACCTGGCATTGTATCTGTGATTTATGTTTTGTGTAAATAAAAAACAAAACGACATACCATTTTTCAATATCCTTAGAACTGAGGTCCGTGGTATTCCAGTCCTTCTGGTTATTGCTCTGGAACTCGTAGAAGAGTCTCTTTCTACAGCTGCGATGACTTCATCTCTTCTGTCCGGATCTACTCTGGGTACTCCTTCGTGCCTTTGGCTACGACCGGGGATACGCCCGGCCATCAGCGTATTATGAGTATTAATAAATACCCTATGGTCCGGGTAATGGTCCAGTATTTCTCCTCGCCGGTCCAGTTGTTGACGATATAGCCTTGCGGCTAAATGACCGTTTCCTTTGGCCATACCATAGTAAAAGTGCATTTCTGCGTACTGGCTTAGACTAAAATTACTCATGTTGCCGTCAGTAACACAAGCACAAGTCAGTCGTAAGGCAAATCGGAGTCCGTAACACAAGCACAAGTCAGTCGTAAGGCAAATCGGAGTCCGTAACACAAGCACAAGTTAGTCGTAAGGCAAATCGGAGTCCAGTAACAAAGCGAAAGTAGGTTCAAAATATCGGTATCGGAAAGAAGCAACGTCAAGTAGTATCACACGCGATGGAAGTGAGTGAACGACTAGCGGACGGACGATACAGTGAGATGCTACGGAGAATGTATGGGGAGAGGGGGGAGAGGGAAGTGCAGGTAAAAAACCCCTAGCGCGCACGGCTGACTTTTGTGGCCAAGACAGTAGGTCTTTCTCTTTCGTACTTCTACGCAACCATAACAGTGCGAAAGAGAAAGACCTTACTGGCCTGGCGCCTTTTGAAACGTGTTATTTATTGCTTTGTGTCATTGTGTGTGAATGGCCTTGAAGTAGATTTTGGTTTAATTCTAGCTTTCATAATTTCATGTCTAAAAACAGAAAATGAAATGTGTCACTGATCGTTCAATTTGAGATTATTTGAATGCTTTTGATGCCTTGCTAATGTAGGCCATAAAAATGAAAAAAAAAATAAGCTTAAACATTTTTTACGACAACATTTTTTTTTTATGCATTCTCACCTAACTAAGTTCTGAAGCCAATTTCGTCGTAAAATCGCCTATTAAGAACAACTTTTTTATTATTATTTGGTAAGCTGACAAACTGCTGGAGTTTTTAAAATTAGTTTGAACCAATGAAACATTAATTTTGTATTATTAAGAAATTTTTGAAAATTTTGCTCCGTTCAACTCAAACCTAAAATTTTTACTTTCATCCCTTTTTTCGGTAACTTGTAATGAATAACGTTGTGTAGTTGATAATAAAGTAGAAAGGGTGATTCAAGACGATCACTTTCGAGAAAAAATAAATAAAAAAACCTTACTATTAAACAAGTTACGATTATTTTAAGTCGCTCCGGCAGAAAATTCGAAATATACATTTAAAAAATCATAACTTCTAAACTACAAAAAATCGCGGAACATACATGGGGTATTTTCGGATACACCCAGGTGTAAGGAATCTAAAAAAAATTTTTGGACGTCACATTTTGGACCACCCTGTATAGGCGCAATTAGAACATTGCGCGGTGCATATTATTTATGATTATCAGTGTGTTAATTCTCCATTTAATGTACGGGACCCTCGGTGCGTAGTCTGACTCACACTTTGCCGGGTTTTTTGCTTGTCGTTTTGTATAACAATCTCACTTGTCTTATCCTTCACGGTATGTAGATGAAGGTGGTACAGGGTGTGCCTGTGATTTCCCCCGGGACGTGTCCAATCTGAGTGATGTTGCGCCGTGGCATGACATGTGTTGCGACGTGCGTTACATTATGCATGCGAGGTGTATTGTGCGTGTAATTGATATGAGTGGGGCGTTAATAACCTAGATACAGAATATAAGGAGGTGAGACAAGTTGCCGTTTGTGTGACTCACAGTTGGCAGCTCTGCATCACATACGTCCTCAGGGGCTCAGGCCTTTTTTCTATTCTTTTTTTCTTTTTTTTACGAGGGGGAAATCTTTAAAGGGACCCGACTCCTTAGAAGAGAAGCCGGGTTATGTAGAATTTCCACTAAAACCCCCTCGATGGTCATCCTCGGCGCAATTCGAGGAGCTCTGGGAACTCCAGCAGTGCTCCTCTCGCGCTTTACATTTATCCCACCCCTGACCAGTCAGCCACTACGTCTCAGCAGCTCAAGGCTGCAGCGGGACGGGACCACGCCGCACTACCGCTGCCTTCCTCTCCAACAGTGTGGGCCATAGTCCACCAGGGCCCAATGCGGATTGGCGGACTTCACATGCCTGTTCAAGACATGCAGGTTTCCTCAAGATGTTTTCCTTCACCGTTAAGCAATCGGATAATGTACTTGAATTGAAAAACAACTCATAGGTACACGGCTGGATTCGAACCCGAAACCGCCACCGACGCTTGCCGATTTTTAGTAAATGCTCATGTTAGAACCAATAAATGCGCTCTACAATGTTTTCCTCTCTCTCTGCCTGATCAAAACACAACCTACCAAAACGCAAGCCGCGTCACTTGTCAGAGGCGAGGCCTAATAAGGCATATTTGACACGGCCTCACCTGGGAAATCTGTCGGACGTGGTTCGTATTAATTATAGCTCTCCCGCCGCACCCGTGTTTAGCATTTACAGATTGGTCAATAAAGGTACATCTCTGCAAAGGTCATGTGTAAGGTTTCTGTTATTTTTTAAATAATTTATTTGAATTTGTCTGTGGCAACACTGTAGAAGTTGAGCTATCAAATTTAAAACGTCAGTTGAGACTCAGTATAAAACAGAGCGATGACTCACACTGTTGGTTCAGTAGGTTCTAGCAGGTTCTAGCGAGCAGGACCGAAAGGTTGTGCCGGTGGTTCGACAATAAGTTTAGATTTGTATAGTGCTAATAAGTTTTGTGAAGTGTTGCTGTTGAAAGTTTAAACAATATAAGTTTCTATATTCGCAGTTGGTTGTTATTTCTGAGATCGTTCCTCACACACGATACCATAGAATGTAATAGAAAACGAACGGCCAAGTAAATAATGAAACGAACGAACATTTTATTACCTTGAAATATGGTTTGTATTCCCAAAGGCAGGCAAGGCCTTAATAATACATGTTTAGTCGCGAATTTTCTCATCAAAACTACTTATTTATTTCTTCTATTTAGATCTCTCGGTAGCCCTGTCCGTTCCCCTTTATCTTTACGAGTATGTTCAGGAGTTATGTGGCCTTCGACGAAATGAAATATTTTATTTTATTATTATTGTGTCGATGATGCATATTTACTCTTTGTTTGAAGATTCCTAAGTAATGAAATAATAATAATAGGTAATTATCATCAACTGGCTTACGCAGTTTATGCTAATATTGGTATTGCAATATTTCGTAAAATAGATAATCTTAGAAGTAATCTCAGCTTTGAACTCTGGCGTTAATATCGTCAACGGTTTCGATATCGATATCGATTATGTAGTTCGAGCTTAAAGCTTTCGGAGTTTGAGATGTAAGCAATTTGAGGCCGGAAGGTAGACTTCATCAGTCGAGCTCTTTCCACTTTGGTATTAATGCGGTGATCACTACCGGTTTTCACCCTGTTGATCACTGAGACATCACTGAAGGTCTGCCGCTTCGTACTCAAGATGAAGTCTATCTCGTTTCTCGTTGAATCATCGGGGCTGATCCAGGTCCACTTCCTGTGCGGCCGCTTTTCAAAAAAGGAGTTCATCGCAAAGAGTCTCTCCTTCTCCATAAAGTCAGCCAGCCTCTGCCCCCTAGCGTTCCGTTGCTTGATCCCAAATTTCCCCACTCGAAGCTCATCGTCGTTCTTCCTGCCTAGTTTTGCGTTTAAAGTCCCCCATGACCACAGTGTAGTGTCTTTGAGGAGTGTATTGCTCTAGAGATGTCCTCCTACATGGCCTCTACCTCGTCATCTGGATGTGACGAGGTGGGTGCGTAAACCTGTATAACCTTCAGCGAATACCGTTTGGTTATTCTGAATATAAGGTACGCTACCCTCGTCGAGACACTCTCCACCTTCACTACATTGTTTTTGTTGACCCTCCTTGGATTTCTACAAAAGAGGTGGTCGTACTAAAATTTCTGAACCAAATCAATCGATCCTCAACTATAATGTCACATATTTCTCTTCACGGATTTATGGGACGCCATGCGTCAGTAATTTTGATACTTTGCGGGCATTCAAGCCTCGTGACGTTGGTTGGCTTCAATAAACTTGAAAATCAATGTCCTTCGTCTTAATAGAAACCCAACTCGTCTATTTAGTCATAAACCTGACCGTAAAGGTCTCGTTTATAGAAATCAATATAGCGATACGATAAACCGAGCGAGTGAGCCTTCGCGACCCGTTGCCATGGCGACCAGACTAATAAAATTATTATGGCCAGACGAAAGACAATTGTTTCGGATTGGATTAGGGTTGATTTAACCAACAGTGCAGCCGTTGCTTTCCACTGTAACCTGAAGATTGCGTTTTATCTTCTCTTCTCTCTCTCTAATCTCTTATCATAGTCATGTTATATTTTTGTTATGTGTATTTTAGTATCAGTAACTAGTGCCAATACTTGTTCATTAAGGCGATCCACCTCCATAAAAGTTTCATACAAAATTTCTGTTGCCCTAATTGTGATGGGATTGGACAATGAATCACAATTTTCATTTTAAACACTTTTTTTCGATTATTGTTCAAAGCGCCATCTATGAACCATTAGCTGCGTAACTGCTATTGTAGCTAACTATGAAGTTGTAAATTAATGATATTTACTTCGCGGCAGTATAATTTAATCTCCTATTTTTAGGTAATTACTTATCAAAGCCAGCTGTTCAATTTAAAAAGATTATGACAACAGAAATTTAGTATGGAAGCATTCGGAGAGGGATAACGTTAATCTTTAACTATTGACTGAATATAAATAATATATATTATAATACTGCAGCTTCGTACAAATGGCGCGGTTTCCCTTTATATTAAAGTTTCTGAAGATTCTCTATACACAAAAATATGTTATATTATAACTATTCATATGGAGGCATACCATGCAAAGGCCATGTCCAGCAGTGGACATTTCCCAACAGATTGTGTTGCTGGTGTGGTCACATTTGGAAGCTTAGTCTATTAAAGACACATGTTAATATACACAATAATTAAGAGGCTTTGTTGGTTAGACCACGTGGCCGCGTTCAAGGTTGCATTGTTTTGTGGCTGTCCCTATCCGAGCCCTATCCTACCCGAGCGTGTACGGTGAGACAGCATACACTACGCGAAGTTATCCACCCGTTATTTGGATGTTTCGAAGTTCAGGGATCATTTGAAGGATACAGTATATTATGTATCCATTTTTTTAATACAGTATACTAATGAAATTTCAGATGTCGGTGGTTTTTCCAAATTGTTCTAAATTGATTCATACTCTTGTAAATCAGGGTCAAAGTACAGGGGCTTTTTACTACCGTAAAATACAATTATTTGACGCCCTGTAACTCTGGAAGTATATATTTAAACGAAAATCTGACTCACCACCGACACAGATATTTGTTTCTAGATTGTGTCTTGAAAATTTCATAGATTTTTATAGCTTAATACTCAAAATATGACTCGACTACGTTTGTATGGGCACTTTGACACCAGCATACCCTCTTAACGCATTCAAAAAGAACTAGAAACCAACTTCAACTGCCCAAAAGTTCACCCTTAGAGGTAGAATTATCATATTTTATTTTTGTAGCTTTTCTCAAAAAGCACTGAATCAATTTCGAAATAATCTATATGGAACCACCTATGAAGTATGTGCTACCAAACAAAGAAAGAATCATCAAAATCGATTCATAATTGGCGAAGTTATCACGTAACAAAAACAACAACAAGAAAAAACATGTAGTCGAATTGAGATCCGCTTCCTCTTTCGAAGTCGGTTGAAAAATTCACACAAAGAGTTCGTTCTCCTTTTTGAAGATGGTTGAATAGGATGCTATGTACCTATATATAGTAGACATTCCCAGAAAAGAAAAACACCAGCAAAGTTTCGTGCCTCTAATAAGAAATCCCAACCTGTTACACTGGCAGCCGCAACCCCGGGGGCATCGTTTATCACGCCACTGTCAAAAATATCATCATATAAGTTCTTACAGGCTGGGCGTTCCCAGATTTATACAGTAGCCTCTTGCGGAGGCCTTCCCGAGGGACCTTGACATATTTATCGCCTTGTATTTCCTCTCTTCTCTTTCAATTAAACTGCCAACAGGTTTCGTGAGTGGTTTTGTGTTTGTTGGGAGTTTTTGTGAGCTTGCGAAAATGCTAGCACGATGGCCTTTCTAAAAAAATGAATCCTAAAAAATACTCGTGGATATGAATGGTATTGTGGCGTAAGGATAGAGCCACCAAATCATTCCGTGGGTTTCGTAGAAAGCAACTAATTGAAAATATCATTTATGTAAGTATGTGTGGTGTGACTAGAATCAACAAGATTAGGAATGAAGAGGTTTAATAGTTGCACCTGTTACTGAAAAGCTGTAAAGTAATTGGATAGTGTAGTACGTTACGAGGAGGGTAGAAATATATATAACTAGGTGCTGAGCATTGATGCTGATAGACACCAGAGTAGAAGAAGACCTAAGAAGGTGTGTATGGATTGTGTGAAGAATTATATGTGTGAAAGGTGTGGCAGTGAAAAAGGCAGGAAGATAAGAAGTAGCGTCTACCTCTTCATAACCAACATCTTACAGTGATAGTCAATCCTTGCATATTAATATTAATAATAGAGAGAGATATCCAGAAAAATAAAAATCTAGAATCGATGGATTTGAGAAAAGAAGTCAGCCTATTCAACTGACCTAGGCATTTGATACCTAGATGGCACCTTGGTGGAAATATTGGTTTACGAGGAAGGCAATAATTCTACGCTGTCTTTACTATCCAAGCTTTTAGCTGTCATTCCTCAAATATTTATTTAAAGTCTACGCTAAAATTACACGGACTACTTTGACAGTTTGACAGACAGCATGGGACACGAATGCTGCCACAGTTCACGTAGTGTGGGTCTAATAGATGTACAATTTTATTTACTATGAAATATTGACATCGGAACATCACTCTTTATAATTTACCAATTTTAGGTCAGACTTTTTTATACAGGCTAATGTCAAACTGGTTCGTGAAATTCTCGCGTCGACTTTAGGTTAATGATTGATTCATCAAAACCCTGAAAGTTTTTCCTATCGCCCGCTGAGAGTGGGTAAGCGAGAACTAGTTGAATTTACGAGTGGCTCAGCAAAATTGTTTTACAATGAGGACGGAATCGGAATACTGAGGAGACGGGAACGAGGTCAATCGTATTAAGTCACGTTTCTCTTATAAAATCACAGACAATTGGATTGGAAAAAAATCCTTGTTTTCATGTTTTTGCGTAATGGCAATTTCGTTTGGGCAATTTATGCAACGTAAAGGTGAAGTAAATTGTATTTTGTCCTGGAATCGAATTATAAAAAAAATGAAGAAGTGCGAGTCGAACTCACGGACTCAGGGTTCCGAAGAAATCTTGAAATAATTTCGGTAGGTTCGACTTTTTTGTCTTTAATTAGATACTTCTAAGATTGCATTTTTACACCCAATTTTCATAATAAGTCAAAAACTGTGCTGGAACAAAAATTTCACATTCCATATTTCAAAAGTCGTCAGCTATACGAACGGACCAAAGTGCTACATTTCATACCAAAACACAACTGTGGTATTAGGCGGCAGACTTAGGTAACATGATGGTAGCTCATAGGCATAGAAAATGCCCTAGCACCAACCAAATCGAATCCCGATACCTAATCGAACCCGAGACCTCCGGTTTTTTACTCCAAGCGTTACTCCACGAAGGCCGTTCAGGTGATATTACGAACAAAATGCACGAATCGGACGAGCACAACCCTCGCGCCCCATTTCAAACAATCGGGCTGTCGTTTCACACAAAATCTACAGATTAAACAGGTTAAATCGCCCGGAGCGATTCAATTCGCACTGTATAATGGTTCCCATTGTTAACCCTTGGACTGTTCGATACCTATTGGACCCTCGTCGAAGGAACCCCGATTTATTTGATTTATTCTAGAGTGTTTTGAAGTTATTCTCGCGATTTGGAAATTTATTCTTGTGTTTATTTTGTTTTGTCTGTTGAATAGAGAATAGTTATAGAAAAGAGTTGTTTCAGATTCGACCTGCACTAGTACACTATTTAAAAAATCAAGTGACAATCTAAATATGTATAGAAAAAATACTAGTATCTCATTTTGCATTTATTTTAATTAATTGTACAAAAACATTCTTTTTGTATACTAAGTGTAATACTAAGTGACAGCGTCAAATGTCATTTTATTAACGCCATCTTTGTTTTCAACCTCAAGTCTTATCTGTCTGCGTTTTATATGTTTTTGTAGAAATAAACTAAACCAAAATATGCAAACATTGTAACTTATTCACTTTTATTTTATAATGGCCCTTTAAGCTTATAAGTGTACAAGACCTCGCCCTGGCTCCTAACATTCCCGGAACGTGTCATTTATTGCTAAAATATCTCTAATTATACATTCAATTCTAATATCAACAGGTTATTTGATCTAGCTTTAGAACAGAATAAAACGTAGGCTATCAGACCGTACGTAAGTCATAATTCCCTTAGTAATATTATAAACCTGAGACCGTAAGCTATCACTACCGTACTCCCGATTCCCTTAGTAGTATTAAAACCTGAGACCGTAAGCTATCACATCACTGCCGTAAATAAAGATTCCTTTAGTGGCATTAAAAATCTGAGTCCGTAAGCTGTCACTACCGTACATTACGATTCCCTTAGTAGAAGCCTGGAATTCTCCTGAGTAGTAATTAGTCTACAGAAAATTTCATGCCACCGTCAGAAACGGAGTCCACGTGAACATTGAACATCTTATTTACATGCAAATATGTTTTGCATGGGCTTCACAATTACACGCAATATGCTCATGTCCGGACTTGTCCAGTGAGCTTTAGAATTTTAGTCAGCTATGCTGGAAGTGTCTACATACTCTGATTATGATTAATATCTATTTTAGAAAACGAGTGGAAACATGGCCAAGTCGCAGGGCGTCGCTAGGTGCAAGCTACCTGAGACCGGAAACACGCGCAAAACAGTGCTTCTTAAAGCAATGTGATATGGCATTACATTTCGTACCAAGTTACATTACACCGTACCATTACACATCACTCTAAACATCACCTGAGACACGCGCCGTGCAGTGCCATGCGACAGCTCTTTTGCTATTGTAATGTTTGTAATGCCATGCTCTCTCGTCTTGCTCGGAATCAAAATACGTTAAATGTAAGCTTTACTGTGCTAGTAACACGGTTGCTTTTCTTTGTTGCGGTTCTATGCGTCTTTGTCATTTTGCTGGTGATGGTGGTTAAAAACCAAACCCTATCTAGTGACATCCTTGCATCTCGGGTTAGTCCGCGAGAGACTGGTACTTGAGTAAGCGCAGCGTATTCATTTGGTTTTCATGAAGTCGCGTAGTTTCGGCCGCTGCCCCGGGCTGGGGCACTGCTGAACAACTTCACAATCAACTATGTATTTCTTACTCAGCTTTGTGTTACTGCACTGTACAAACTTGTCTTTGAGTGACGCTTGCTTCAACAAACGCTTGTTTGAACTACCGCTGTCTGGGAGAATTTGGACTTGCCGTCGTTGTTTTGTTTTATTCTTTGTCTTCTCAGCTTCAGGAATGTTTTGATTGAATGAAGAGGATCGGCGAAAAATAATTAAGGTTACCGGAATAAAACTGGATTTCTGCTGTAGCTCGCCCACGGGACGCAAAGACAAAGACGTCATCTACAAACAAATACAATAATAATAATAAACAAAAAACCTATAAACGAATATTTATTAAAAAAACTATTTTCAAATATGTTCATTCTCATCAAATCAAAACTGTATGTTTCCCACTTCCCACTATAAAGCCACTAGCTATACTTCTAATCACAACTGATTCCAATGAAAGATTTACATTGGCCCGCCTGCACTGGCCGGGCTTTTAGTCCACTCAAGCAGAATGTATTTACGAGAAGATTACAGCCGCCGATGACTGCACTCGCTAAGCACGCTTAATGATGCCCAATGGTGCTGCTACACCTGCTGTTAACTGTGACCTGGTTTAGTTTATTGCGACAGAGGTTTAAGTGTGCTCTTTTGCAATGAAAATAGTAAACCACCTACTAGTTTAGGATAGCCTAGGATACATGGTTAGACTGAAAAATCTTTTGTGTATTTTACAATAGTTTCCTACTTCAAATAACGAAAAAAGTGTAGTACGAGCCAGGATCGAACCCAGACCTCGATTGTTCAAGGACTGGCTCTAACTAACTGAGCTACCACGGCTTCACTGAGGTACCATGTCCCCTATAACACCATAAAATCAAATAAAAAATCAAAGACGGTTCCATATAGGAAGATGTTTTCTTTTTCGATGTCTTCTTATTTTATCTTTTGATATATATTGTACGGTAGTACGAAACCCTTCGTGTGAGAGTCCAAATATATAAAACTTGCTTCGTAAATGTCTGTCTATCTTCATCATCGTGTTGGCTGTAAGTTGGCTGTAAGATCAAAGACCGACCATGTATATTACCAGCTTACCACCATGGATAAGTGCGAGAGACACCCACACAACCGCTACCTAAAACACTAAAAGGTAATAATTTCTAAGATACAAATATTTAAAACTAAATATCCGTGACTTTTTACTACAAACACGATATATGTAATCTTCACAAGTCGGGACTCTATTTCAAACCGAATAAATATTTATTTTCTTATTCAGTAGTACGAGTACATGACAGCCATGTACCGACTTCAAAGCCCACAAAGGAACGACCGCTCGGCTACAGTTGCCCGGCTTGAGATTTGAGCTCCCGGTTAATACCAAACCGGGACAACTAGGGTAAACGACGCTTATATTACACAGAACAAAAAATCACAACTTTTTGGAATAAACTTGCAAATGATATAAGCGACTGTCGAATTATCGGCACATTAAGAGTTCTTCACAGCGGCGCTCTCATTAGCTCTTTTCTATATTTCTCCACAACTATAAAATTATTTTTAAAACCAAGCCGGTCTTTTTGTTGTTTTTGCTGGCTGGCATACAATATGTTAATAACAAGTAAATCAATAAATAAACCAACTAACTAAATCAACGATTAGGTAGTTCTGTAATTAGTTAATTCTGTGTCTAGTCCCAGCTCTAGACCGGTTATAGTCTGTCCCAGTGCTGGGGATAGAAGGAGATTCTAGATAATATTCAAAATTAAAATATGATTTTGTGGTTTCGATTATTAAATTATAAAAAAATTATAACTAATAGTAATTTGGTGTATATTCTAGCTTTTTGAACGTGCTTTTTGGAACGTGAACTGCGGAGCGTTGTCTTACGATGATTATTCAGTTTTCTTATGGTAGTTATAGTTAGAACTAATATCACTTGAACGCCGAATAAATAAGTCACGGTCCAGCTGAAAATCAGCGCTGTGGTCTTTGGGTCACAGCATCGGGCTGAGCTAGTGTTGTTTTCCAAGCTAACTTAATTTTGCTGTAATTATTTGTTTTTGTTTTCTATTTGTGTCATGTGTGTGTTTTTGTTTACCATTATGTGTTGTATTTATTTTTAGCTTGGAATAAATTATTTTCTTTCTTTCTTTCAGATAGTGCAGCAGCTGGATTCCGAGTTGTCTAGGATGGTTTCCGTTGTGTGGCCAGATTTATGAGAGTGTAAAATAATGTATTAAAATAACTAATTGCATTAAATTTATTATTCACGATCTCAGCCATTTTGAAACTGGATATAATTTGTCTCTGCAGCATGCTTGCTAACTCGTGGACCGTCAGCGACATCCTGGGGGTGGAAAGACAGTAGAATAATAATATGAAACGGACGAGAGCATCGGTTGACAACCCGTTCATCGCCTCATTCTGTTACATGACCATAAGCTCGCCTAGTCGCAAAAAGAAAATCTTATAATAGATGAAATGAAAATGAAAAAATGTTTATTGCATCATCTACTTACAATTAATTAACAGGTTTTGGGGTACTCCTTTTAAGCTAAAGATAGCTTGTATTAGGAGACCCCGCTCTTCTATAGTGTATACAGATTATTGTTGTGCAGATTTATATTTATGTAGTTACTAAAATGTAAAGTTAAACAATAATGATGTAATGAATGAAGTTCCAACTTATATATAAATTTAAACAATAAATAAATATGTCATTCAAGTAATATAAACAGATGTCACTGATCAACCTCTTTCAACTGCACAGGATGGGAGAATTCTCAAAAAGCCATTCGAACTGCAAACAAATACCGCACACGACTACATCGAGCCCGTTCGCCCTACGTCTTGAGATCAGGGAAACAAAGGGAAGCTTCTAATACTGCGTCTATTAAATTAGTAAGTAGGTTATATCTGAAAACAATACAAGTTAAGTCTCGACTGAAATCTAAGTCCCAACAACTGGGACAACACAGCAATAGCTATTTGTAGATATTTTATCGAGTAGGTACCTAACTAAAATACCAGCAAAAGCGCAGATTAATTTTACAGGTTTTTATGAGACTTTTATGGTTTGTGGTCAAAAAAACATAAAGATACTTCTTTATCAAAATCGTTTTTAAGACACACAGTATATACATAGAATTCCTAACTACTAGAGAATTGGCGTCATTTCCACGAAAATGAGACTATTTGTTCTATTTTTCATTTCACACGAAATATTAAAAACGGTTATAGAATAAAACAATTTTTATTGAATTACCAGTCAAATAGTATTCGTTTCATACCAATCAGAAAATCATAAATTCTAACAATTTATTCATTTTCTGGCCAAAAAAACTCTTACTGATAACAGATTCTACGTCCGGCTACAAATCGACCTTCACAATATTTTTTTAATATACCCAAATAGCTTCTGCTTACTTACTTAACACATGTTGAATATTATAAAATGTAGCTCGAACGTATGTCATGTCATAGAAAGAGACGGCAGGTGAAGACGATTAAATATTAAACAAAATGAAACTGAGGGAGTGATAAGGGTTTTGTGTGTTCGCTGTCTTGGAAGCATTTAAAGAAATTTCTAGTTCGCACAGAATGAACAATTTCATCTTGTACGCATACGAGTATTCAAAGCGTTTGCGATTTCGTTTTCGAAAATTTCCATTCATATCATAACTGAACCATATTTTACCCCAAAAGCGTGCCATAACAAAACATACGCGCGCAGAAAGCATCAGTATCCGCGTCGTGTTTAAAGCTAGTATTCGCTGTAAGGAGCGCGCGGGGATTTGCCTTATCACGGTGGTTAGTTTTTATTGCGGCGCTAGCTCGTCGCCGGAGATAGCGGTCGGGAAACACACGGGATGACGTTTTGAACGGAGCCTCAGTGATCAAAATAACCGCACACATCAATAGTACAACGTAAAACGTTTGTTATACCTACGCATGAATATGTAGATGCCTTTTAGTATCGTTGGAAAAGGAAAATACTCGTTTATATAGAAACTGATTGGGTAATAATGACGAATCAAAGAATTGAAAATATTATTTTTAATAAAAAATTGAGACTTCAGTTTTCCCATTCATTTTATGGCTTTATTTATATTCAATTATTTGGAAAGATTTTTTTTTAATTATGGAAGCCATAGATATAGCCAAAAATCAATCAATAATATTATAAAAGAGAAACTGAATTTGTATGTGCTTCTTTTAAGTCGTAACGGAGAGTCAGAATGGCGAGATTTTTTTAAGGGATAGTTAAAGAGCCGGAAATGACAGAAATACTACTTTTTACTCCGATCGAGCAAATAGGTTCGGTTGGGACGAAGCTTTTTGCACTAGGCTAAAACAAAACCGCGTCGTTCAAAACAAATCGCATCGCCGTGTGATTTCAAAGGCAACGTACCGAGCAGTTATCACGATATTAAGTTTTAACTACCCTCCTACACAACAGCGATTCTAATGTGTGTTCTTGTGTACATACCCACGAAACGGCCCTTTCGATGTGAAATGGTTGTCCAAATCATGTCTTCCAAATTCAAAATCCATTCATTGCGTAGGAGAGCAATTACCATCATGGCTGTTCTGATTAGTGTTCAGGAGAGTAAATATAATATGTATAGAACCACAGAGTAAAGAATACTAGAGACTGCTGACCGATTGGGCATACTTTGTCATATTAATCTATTCTATAACTATAGCCATAATAAGCGCGCGCTAGTTTGATATAATGTTTTGTTTTTAAAATGTTACTTATGTTACAAAATTTTTGCTTAAGACAATCTATAGTAAATGTCACTGACTTTGATTGGGAATGTAATTTGTGGAGTCAGGAACGCGAGTTCATGCTGGACGGTATCGATTCGGGTGGTCATCCGGTCTACTACGGCGATCTCGTCTCAACGCGCCGCAACTTCCGAGCATTCAAGCGCTTCTGCCATGAGTACTACTGGTACTACTCAAAGTAGCCCTCAGCTACCCGCACTCACTGCATGGCGCTGTCCGTGGTGTATTCCAAAACCGGGCGGTCGGGCTTCACTCGGCCGTCCTCCCATTAGTAGGTGACCTTATGGTTGATTTTAGATTTTGCGCTATCTCCCATTTACCATGGGGGGGAAGTGGGAACGTCTTTACCACTCCACCCTATTTCTTTATTCTAAACGAGTCTGGGGTCCCAGGATAGCTTTAGAGTCCGTAGGAAATTCATCCACCTTCAGTGGACGCGTTTCAAGTGTACCGCTGTAGATCCTGGCTAAAATAAAAAACAGGAATAACAGTGGGAGCGACAGGAGGTGGGAATGACTTTGATTGTTTAACGTTATCCCTCTCCTAAAGCTTCCATACTTAATTTTTGTTGCTATAAACTTTTAAAATAGAACAGCTGGCTTTGATAAGTAATTACCTAAAAACAGGAGACGAAATTATAGTGTCGCGAAATAAATATCATTAATTTATAACTTAATAGTTAGCTACAATAGCAGTTACGCAACTAATGGTTCATAGATGGCGCTTTGAACTATAATCGAAAAAAAGTGTTTAAAATGAAAATTGTGATTCACTGTGATACTCATTTCGTGACATCACAATCTGATGTCCTATTTTTAGATAGTTACCGCACAAATCCAGCTTAATATTTTAAAATATTATGGCAACAGAAATTTAGTATGAAACTTTGATGGAGGTGGATCGACATGAGACAATCTAGAAAATGACACTGGCTTCGATTGTTTAATATCCAAAATAGCCTACAAAAACTCATCAAGTCTTCCATTTCATGACATATTGAAATGAACAATCATATTATGCCATACGTCGATTCTGGTTTTACGAGTAAAACTACAGTATTCCCTTCTACCAATACGAAATGATTTGAAATCGGGTGGCAAATGGCAGCCTTTAGTAAACATCTCTCGAAGTTTACCGCACACAATAGATGGCGCTGGGGTCACGGGTCGGCGGCCATTTTGCCGGATACCGGTCGCTGACGCTTCCGTTCTGCTTTGTACTCATCTTGGAACTCTGGCATGCACTCTACTTGAGCAACTTTTGAGGATAAAGTTGTGATATGCTTGGACGACACAAACAAACTCTGAAGACCCGGGGCTCTATTTTTGATTCGCACTACGCGCCGCGAGCGCTCGTTTTCTACTGATTTTCGTTCGACTTATGAAATTTGGTGTTTTTGAATCGCTCTTCTGCAACGAGTGGTCGGGACCACTCTTTGCGGAGGCGAGCGATAGACGAAACGTCATCGTCGAACACTTATTGACATCGACAGTAGAAACTATAGAGCCCCCGGTCTGCGGGTGGAATTCACAAGTGTTTGACACCTCGAAGAACAGGTACTGCACGAAATTTTGTAAATTAAAGTCACTACTACTGCGTTCAGTGCATTGCTTAAATATATTGGAAGGACTTATTTAAGTTAGCCTCACTCTTGAACTAAGGCACACTCTTGCTGAAATTTGATATAAAAATAATTAAAAAACAATCCATGGCGTTAAAGACATTTAAAAAACTTTGATATTTACTGATATATCCTAAACAGTATTGTTTAATAATTATTTATGTATTTGTATCAAATTTCAAAAAGATCATGCCCTTGTTCAACGAACAGCCTAACCTGAATAAGTCATTTCAATGTATTTAACTAATTCAGCGAACTTTTTTCTTTACTACTTTAAAACTTTTTTTTAAAATCGTGCAGTACCTTCTTAATGGGCTTTAACTAATATATCAGTATTATGGTTCAATTCAAACCAACATAAATAAATCGTAAACAAAGAAGCTACCCAAAACCGTTTTACCACAATTTCTCAATCAAATCAATCAGGATTCGGCATCTCATCGTCGACTCAGCTCCTGCAGAACCAATTAATTTACTCTTAACTCGACCATGCTGTTTATTGACCAGAATATTCACAGAAAGTGCTGTGCAAACCACCGTAATATTTGGGTATTACTAAGTAAATCAAAGCGAAATTGCTGTGATTACCTGTTCCGAAACATCACCAGCTGCAAAATCCACAATAACAAATTCGCGATTCAAAACTTTGGAATATTTCCGGTTGCTTTTACACCCAAATTACAGAACAGGGATTAACCTGATAAACAGTCCCGGCCTACTGTTCATTGGCTTCCTTGACAAACCTTTCAATACTTTGCTGTGTATTTATTTATAGAATATTTAACCAAAGTCCTTAAGAAGATCATTTCGAAAAATATGATCGTTATATTTATGTAGATTCGTTCGGCGGATTTTATTCCAATTTGCCTTAGTTACAGTAGGATTTGAGGATTATTACATGAGGATAAAGGCACAAAGCAGTGACAAGTCCAGAGACAGCGACACAACTGGTTTATTATCAGATCATATACAATATACTTGTTGGTTTGTAGATACCCACTATACATACACTACAGTTACTATATTCTATAAATTAATCTTATGGCGTTTGGTTAGTGAACCTAACACTTCATTAAATATAACAGATTAAATTTATCCAACCACACATTACAATCAATTACAAGTTGAATGAATGTTCGCTTTAATTTGAGGTGATTTTTTTAAGTTTTTTAAAAATAGATTCCCAGATACAGCCCGATCAATTACGACCATGTATGTACATATATTAATTTTGAGTATAATGGTATAGCAATTACATGAGTTTTTAGAGATAAATAGACGTAAATTGGTACTCGACTTGACCAGGCGAGCGTCAGCATCCCTATAAAAACTGATACTGAGTAAATATAATTTCGGCGAATGTCGCTCAGCAAACCATTCGATTCAATAGTAGCGTACAAATGTCCACTAATATTCGTGCAACGTGTTTATCCGTACGTTGGACGTTTCCTGGTGACGATAGGATCCAATAGATTTGGGACTTGATAAATGTTTCCATTCTGATTTACATTTAGCTGTAGCTTTTAACTTTGTGCTGAAGGTATCAATGTTGAAGTCCCATTTGTAATGCAGTTATGGGCGCTTTGGAATCTTTTTTTGCTTTGGATCCAAGATTTCTAAAGGTTTCTATTTGTTAAATTCAATGGCAGATCTAAATCTTTACCTCTCATCGCATTTCAGTAACAATTTCGACCTTAATTTACGCAACAAGTGAACAGCAAGATAAACATCTGCCAAAATCATGTAAGGTTCTGTTTTTATATGAAAATTATATACATTTATTGTAATTTTACGTTTAACAACGAAACTTTTTTAAATATATGTGTTCTTCTAAACAAAAATATTTACATTCTGTTCTGTAAGCAAAAATTGTACAGACGACGGCGAAAATAAAAATCCGTGGTCGGTCGGCCAAATCAACGGCTCATTTTCTTCAAGGTGCTTTCTGAGCGGACGCAGCGTAAAGTAAATACATGTTCTCTGATCCCTATTCAAAGGCTTTTTCGCGTAGTGCTGATCGTGTACACTATACCGCTGACATCTCATTAATAAATTACTCTCGTGCATTCACATCGGCGTCCATTGACGTGTGCCGAACTCAGGATCTGATGACGAGCGCAGGCGGAATCTAACAGACAAATAGTCATTATTATTATGTATATCTTTAAATTTCTCGGGTCACTCTTTTTGAAGAAGTACCTGGTCTTTTATACTCCAACACTTCGAGACTTTAAAGAGGGATACGATGCTCTAATCTGGGGGCATCGCGTTTTTAGGGTTTCCTAGTAAAAGGAAAAATATAGGATCACTTTTTTGTCCGTCAAGTCCCTTTTTTCTCAGGAACGCGTAAAGGTGTCAAGTTGAAATTCGTATCAAATCTGATCTGTGAAAAATTCACTTATCCGGATTTCTCTCTGAACGTAAGCAAGACATGTTCAGAGACCACCCCGGTGAGGTACAGGATTTTTGCGATAGGTAACAAATATATCTGGGGTATAGAAATGTATTATTATTATTACAACCCTGTACTGTCCCGCTTCTGGACAAAGTTATAACCCTTTAGTTCTATCTCTCAGCTTCCGCCGGCCGCCGCCGGCCGTTCAGAACGAGTTTAGTCATCCGGAAATTTTTCGCGGTCTGCCGCGACGTCAATTTCCTGTATCTGGGTCCCATTTGGTTGCAATCTTTGATCATAGATATACTGCATAAATAAGTAAATTAAATTTTAAAAAATTAAAAACTACGCAATAATCATACGAAAATGAAATAAAATAATTACTTTTTATGCCAAAAAGCTTAACATCAGCTGTTAGAGTAACTGCTCAAGCAATTTTTACCAAATATAGCTAAGAATCACCTTAAGGAAACTTGTTTGCACTTTAAAAACACGTCAGAATGGGTTTATCCGTTCGAGAGCTACGATACAACTTGTTGTCAAACTTATAAGACCCCTCTTTTTGCGTCGGTGATTAAAAAAATAAAAGAACGCGAAATATTTTTGTACACATTTATTTGGCTTGCGATGGACTTCATGCAGCTGACAGAAGACAGACACTTGGCTATGTTATACTTCACTATTATTTCTGGTATGAGATGAGCCCGGATTGGAGGGTCCCAATGAAGAGTTTCTTTCCTTCCTCCTTACTCCAAGGTCAGATCAACTCGATGGTGCCAAATTATTGTATTGTCATCCGACTTACATACAATCACAAAGTTTCAAATCAATACGACAGTTACGAGTAGGTTAAAACTGAATTACTATATTTGTTTACATAGATAATATCTTTATTCGGTGACACAATTATATACAGAAAGAAAACTTAAAACTAATACTTATGTAAAACTAGCTTCCGCCCGCGACTTTGTCCGCGTGTACTTCAGGATGTATTCTACTTATTCGATAGGCAGAGGTTGACACATATGACAAATTATTATACAGCATAAGGTACAAAATAGTGTTTATTCTGTTACGTAGTCTAATAGTTTAAAGAAACAAAATAAAGTTCAATATCTGACGTAGTACATTCAAATAGTTTTTACACTAATATTATAAACGCGAAAGTTTGTATATACGAATTTACATATTCTATGGTCGGTTGCTAGGCAACGCGTTTTTGTTATGCCAAAATTGCCCATGTAATCTAACTAATATTATAAGTGTGATTTTGTACAATTTACACAATATGTCTTTATAAATTATAGCCTATATGTTATTCTGATGTATAAGCTATATTATTGTAAAGTTTCATTCAAATCCATTCAGTAGTTCTTCCGTGAAAGCGTCACAAACATCCAAACATCCAAACTTTCACACTTATAATATTAGTAGGATAACTAAAATAAAGTTAAACATTTAAAAAACTAAAATTAGGTACAGTACAATAAGTTGACCGAAAAGGCGCTGACTCAGCATGTGCTGCAGGAGTCCTGCAGCGCTGATATTCTGTCAGAACCCTCCATCCAACCATCACCAGGTGACAACAAACTATGTGTGTGTGTGTGTAGTAGTGTATAATGTCTTTGTGTAACATACAGAACTATTGTTTACTGTGTGAGATGTGTATGAGACGTACATAGTTACGTAAAGACTGTAAAATAGCAACAACGGGGCAGCAGCTAGCTTGACGGGCGTAAAAAGTGGAGTGTGTGGAGCAGAGAGATTTAAATATAGTAATAGGTTATAGAGCGGTCATTGGGAAACGTTTCATATAAACATTTTGATCTCAAAAGTCAATGGTATGTCAAACGTCTTGTACGGCCGCGTGACGTGATGTGACACTAGATTGAGTAACTTATTACCAATTGGTATTAAGTTTAGGATCAAAATGTTTGTTTGCTTTGTCCGGTCTATTAATATTAAATGTCTTTGGTGTGGAGCAAACTTCAGACCTATGAATTCGATCTAGCCAATGTTATTCTTGTGCAGATCATCAGCAAGTTATACGAATGGTATTACTTATAGTTATCTTCTGTCGCCTTGAGAGGCACGGGTACTTGGCAGCTCATCTAGGCTGCATGTGACGGGGTCTAGCACTGCTAGAGATGTCGTATTGTCAGCCATGGACCACAGATGCAGTCACCGTAAGAATCCGGAGGCGGAACGAAAATTCGCTTTGGGTGTAAAATGAATTGTATTAACGTCTTGACCTCTAATCTGGAAACATAACGTTTTTAGGGTTTCGTAGTAAAATGAAAAATATAGGATCACTTTTTTGTCCGTCAAGTCCCTTTTTCTCAAGAACGCGTAAAGGTCATCAAGTCATCAACAGCCTATATATGTCCCCAATGGAGGGGCTCAGGCCTACTCTCCTACTGAGAGTGTATGGGCCATAGTCCACCACGCGGGCCCAGTGCGGATCGGCGGACTTCACATGCCTGTTCAAGACATGCAGGTTTCCTCACGATGTTTTCCTTCACCGTTAAGCAATCGGATAATGTACTTGAATTGAAAAACAACTCATAGGTACACGGCTGGATTCGAACCCGGTACCCTCAGATTGAGAGTCCGCGCCTTATCCATTGCGCCACCGACGCGTAAAGGTGTCAAGTTGAAATTCGTATCAAACTTCTAAGTCAACGCAATTTAAAATACGTCCGTTTATGCCGTATAGTTTGACGATGTCCCTTGCGAACGTAAAGTATAGGTATATCTTTTTACCTATAATTCTGTAATTTGGCCAGGAGCAACAGCACAAGTAAAGAAATACATCTGAAAACCATATGTTTGAAATCATATCACATGGCCGTGTAAATCAATGGTAGCTTAGTTGGATAGAATAGGTGAAGGAAAACACCGTACACTCCTGAGAAGAAATTCAAAGGTGTGTGTGAAGTCTACCAATGCGCACTGGTCCCGCGTGGTGGACTATGTCCCATACACTCTCTGTAGGAGAGTAGGCCTGAACCCCTGCAATGGAGACAATATATAGGCTTCTGCTGATGATGACATGAAAATCGTTTTTTTACGACATCAAACTGATATTTGCGGTGGAGTTTTGATCGTGATGTAGACGGATGTATGTATGGGATAGTATTTTATCAACTGCAAAGTTAAGTTTGTTCTTCAATCATACATACAATTTTGTTAAATAATTATTCGATACTTATTGCGTTGCCTATTGTTTAAGATTTGCAGTACGTTAATTATTCATATTCTGTACGGAACCCTCGGTGCACGAGTCCGACTTGCACTTGGGCGGTCTTTTAACATAATAGAGCAGAATTTTTATTGACATAATTTTAGGGTTTATTTTATAATTTATTGATGAAGAAAACGTCTGAAAATTCTCAGCGACCCAAATTGATCAGCGAGTCTGATAAAAACCGTTTTCGCAGCGAATAGAAAACTTAATATCCTTCGCTTCATACATAGTCATAAGCTGTCACTAATTTCTCCTTTAGTTGTCATTTATTACGAGATTATAAACTTATTATTATAATATAATATATAACAACACATTACCTCCTCTCTCTTGTCACTATGGTCACTCCTTATGCACTAACAACCTGACAAAGCGAGGCGGAATATCGAACCAATCCCGAATAGAGGTCTTCAACAGAGAGGACAGCCTGGCTGTCCGAATGGGAATCATTTGCACGTTTCTAGCTCAAGGGAACCAAATAAATTAGAGACATAGGACTTGCTCGGAACATCGGAACATAAAACTGAGTGCAGTTCGGCGTTTTTAGGGTCCCGTATCTCAAAACGTGCTACTAGCTGCTGCTGGCTAGCTGGTCCCCGTGGCGAAAAGAGCCCATAACCCTGAAGCTAAGTTAAAGAAAAGCAACATTAGGGACCTGTCGTAAAGCGATGGAAAAAGTTATAATGAAAATAAAAACAAAAATTAAAACGACGTACACGATGAACAAAGCGAAAACTTTAGAAGAGAAGGAAATCAAAGAACAGGAAAATATGGAGCAAGCTGGAGGAGGTCTGTACCCAGAGTGGAGTTCCAATAACATTTCAAAATTTATATACGTAGTGTTAAAGATTTTTAATAAAACTCACATTCAGTACACTTAATTAACTAGGATTATACTCAAACTCTCTTTTAAATTCACAATTTAAACAAAAGATCCGCCCGAGCCGACCATTCTCGTTATGGGGAATCACCAATCGGGCGCACCACAGAGTGTACATATGTACTAGAGAGGTGGTGGTTCGATTACGATAGAATAGTGATGTGGCTCTAGCATTGAGAAACCGTTAATTCTTCTTATCAATAGTTATAAGAAAAACATGTTTTTTAAAGTTATTGGAAATACAGAGGCCTATAATAATCTCTAAACGAAATAAGAAACCCTTAAATAATCGCTTTGTTGTCCATCCGTCAGTCAGAAAGACAGTCTGTCGAGGCCATTTTTCTAAGAAACGTGAAAGTATCAAGTTGAAATTAATATCAAATACAAATGTCTGCAATCCCTTGGACCGGCAAAAAAATTAACGCGTTTATCCTATATAAAGGTTTTTATAGTTAATCCGTATCACAATGCGTCTCGTCCTAATTGTAGAAACGTTTCGCACGAGGGCGATAGATGGCGCTGGACACAATGATGACTTCTGAGACACAATACACTTTATTATATTATAACTTTTATAAGACAACAATTCAAAGTCCCGGAGAACCTAGTAGCCGCCACCGCACCAGTCTATACCGCGATGGATATGGCCAGCAGCGCCATCTATCGCCCTCGTGCGAATCGTTTCTACACTAATATAGTAAAACTTTTTGGAATTAGTTACTGCGTCTTTGGTAGAAACTATCATCTGCACAGGCTAGGCCTAGTTTGGATTCTAGTGTACATCGGCATCATCAGCCAGGAAACGTCCACAGCTGGACATAGGCCTCCTCCATGGTACGAAGACACTTGTATCCAGCGACTCCCCGCGACCTTAAGAGGGATATGAAGCAAAGTCTCTGTAGAATAGTAGGTATTTCAATATTTTATTGCTGTCGCGATTCGGTACGCACACATACAGCCTTTCACATGCTTTCACTCACACAAATAACGCTGCATTCACTCCCAACGCGGCCTCCCTCCCCCGCGCTGCGCATAGACGCTACCCCTCGCCTCGTCAGTCATCGCTCTACGCTTGGCTAGAGTGTATTTTTCAAAATTATAATAAACTTGACGTGAGCGTGCGTCAACCCTTTTTTCACGTTTTGAGCAATTATTGGGCGTATATTGGTTTAGTCTCGACACACTGTGGTTGTATTTGATATAATTGACTAGTAAGTACCTATCACATATAAATATAACATAAATTATGACTTTGCCATTTTAGGGGTCTACAGTCAACAAGAAAACCTTTTAGTTTCGCCATATCCGAACGTTCGTCTTCCAACAATACTTTAGGTGACCTAGAGGTGTTTTAGTACATAGAGTGCTAGAGTCTAAGGACTAACAAGTTAAAGCGTTCAAAAAGAACTAGAAACCAACTTTAACTGTCGTATAAGTCTACTTTTATTAAGGATGTATATCGTTTTCTCATGGATTCCATTCTACAAACCGGACCAAATTGAAATGGGGACCACACGGGAAGCACCAGCTTTCAAATAAAAAAGAATCATCCAAATCGGTTCACCCAGTCAAGTCAAAAGTTCTGAGGTAACAAACATTTAACTAATACACACTTAACATTCCCTTTCTCAAAAACTACTGAACCGATTTTGATGAAACTTGCAGTCTTTCCTAAGTTTAATAATACAAACAAAAAAGGGATTATTTAAATCGAACTTGTAGTTCCGGATATATGCGAGGACAAACATACATACTCGTACATACACTTTAGAAATTTGGCACACTTATTTAGAAGCTGATATAGACTAACATATATGAAAACTGGGCAGTTCTGGAAATATTACATACATACAGGTCGCATTGATAACCTCTTTTTTTGAAGTCGGTTAAAAAGCAAAAGTGAAATTTGGCAAGAAGAAAGGTTTTACAGCACAACCATAGGAATAAATCTGAATTTTTTAATTGTAGCACAGTAAAATTGATTTTTTAATGTTTACAAACTTAACTTCGTAATATGTAATTTAGCTTAGAATTTCATTTTCGGTACAGCATTGTTGGGTGCATATTACCGTACCTATTATTTATGATTTTCAGTATGTCATTAATTCATATTCTGTACGGAATCCTCGGTGCACGAGTCCGACTTGCTCTTGACCGGTTTTGGAGTTGTTGGAGAGCCATTTCAAGCTCTTGCTGGCTGATCTCCGGGATATCTGTGTCGGGTCATATAGTCTCCGTAGCGATTTGTACATGCGATGTCCATATAACTTCTCGTTCTCTCTCAAGACTTTCAATAATAATAAATAACAAAAAATAATATAAAAAAGCTTTTAAAAAAGTTATAAATAAACGGATGTCCATGCAATAAATGTTATGTTTTTTCTGTGTTTTTTTTCTGTTTAGATATTTTACAGTGGTACGGAACCCTTTGTATGCGAGTCCGACTCGAACTTTAACATTAAAAAAATATTTGAAACATAAGTCACTTATTCATAAATCATATTTAATTATTTACACGTAACAAAACGTAACAACAACTAAGAATTTCAGGGAAAATGTTCTGTTCTAGAGATAAAATAAATTTCCTTAGAATTATTTGTCTTTATATTTGTTTATTTAGATCAATCTAAACATTAAAACTAACAGGTAAAACCATTATAGCTCGAGAAAGGGTATCTATCGATATATTTTTCTCACCACTATTAGTCGAAAAAATCGATAAAGCTTATTGACATCACTAATGCATGCTTACTTTATTTTTATACATATAATACACAGTATATAGTTGTGATATAGTGTACCCTGCCTCCCGAACCGAACTGTGCGAGAAGGACAGTTGAAGCTTTTTTTGGTATTTGCCTAGTTTTGCCGTGAAATTAAGGGTTTGGGATATAGCTGTTTTCTCAACGAAACGTTAGCCAAATTCAATCATTTTGATCTTATTCTCTTTATCAAAGAATAATCTAGGCCCGTTGGTTTTGCTTTTTCTGAAAATGTTACGTTTACTCTAAATAATGAGTACCATAAGTTGAAAGAAATTTTTTCTGAAATTTTGAGTTTTGAGATGCCCATAATTCTAATTGTAGACAAAATATTGAAAAAAGCAAAACCAACGGGCCTAGATTATTCTTTGATAAAGAGAATAAGATCAAAATGATTGAATTTGGCTAACGTTTCGTTGAGAAAACAGCTATATCCCAAACCCTTAATTTCATATGAAATTTTTTATCTGCTGTTCCCTCTTAACCAGGTCGTCGGTCCACCTAGCACGGGAACGGCCCGGTAGACGTTTCCCGGTTTTTCAGTATGTTAATTATTCATATTCAGTACTGAACCTCTGATTCGCAGTGGCCGGGTATTTTTTGTCTGCCAAGTGGTTTCCCAAATCTGAAAAACATTTCTGAAACATGAAAATATTTTCTATTTTACAGCTGAAACCATCATTTTCAACTTGATGGCCTCTAGACGTTTTAGAGGAAAATTATTTTGACGGACACTGGCAAACAACAAAAGATAATCCTTTGTAAGAAGATTTCTTTTTCTAAGAAATCTACGGACGAAGAAAATTTTATTCTATGTGAGAATTTTAAATATATTTTTATTTTAATCTGATTTTATCTGTTACATGTTGTTTGTTTCTCAACGTTTAATTTAGGAAAATCTGGACCGAATAGCTTCTTGGCTGTTTTATAAATTTTTGTAGGTGTCAGAATTGTCCTCTCGTGTGTGTCTCTCACGTAAAAACGGATGAACTAATTTGGACTAAATTTTGTACCCAGGAGTACTATACTTTTATCCCAGGATTCCAGGAGGAGACAGCGGACGAAGAAGGCAAAACGAGTGATATCAGATAATCATCAGAAAATAGGAAAACTCTGGAAAGATTAAAAACTTTTTTTTTCTTCGCCTACAAGACAACTTCTATAGAGTTAGGTAGTGAAAAATAAATATGGTTGGTCGACTGAAAAATACATTTATTTCATTCTCTATTCAACGACTGCTCTAGCAGCTAGAAAAGCCACTTGAATTCAGATATAAATCGAAGAACCATCAAACGCCCTGATAAATAAGAAATACATTTGTTTCGGTGTCAGAAGGCACTCGCTCTCTATTCGCACTATGTTTACAACTCCACCGAAATAAGTGTAATCATTCACAGAAATTGGCCTTCGCTCTTTTTTCTCGCCACGACCCGCATACTTAGCGGGGAATAGGAAACCAAAAAGATGTAGAATTCCTGGATCCGTTCAATGAAATAATAAGAAAGTCATAATCACTGCCGCATGCTATTTTTTTACTAAAAACAAGTAAATGCGTTCAAAAATAACTGGAAACCGATTTCAGTTGCTCTAAAAGTCAATTCAAATAGTATTTATTGCACACACACACAAAACAGAAAAGAACATAAAAGGTACAATGAAGGCGGCCTTATCGATAAAAGCGATTCAACATTTACTACGCCAAATTTAAGATTTATATCGTTTTCTCGTAGATGCCGTTGTTAGAACTGGACCAAATTGAAATGGGACCACACGGGAAGCACCACCTTTCAAATAAAAAAAGAATCCTCCAAATCGGTTCAAAGTTCTGAGGTAACAAACATACAAAAAACGTACCCGTCGAATTGATAACCTCCATTTTATACAATTTAATTCGGAATAAACTACTAGAAACGATATTTCGTCTTTTAATCAAAGCAATATCCCAGTGTGCTCCTGAGTTGACCTACACCCGGACACCGCGGTTGAATCACCTTGCCTCCTAGATCCCAAGACACTTTGGAAATAACACTTGAGACTAATTTTACTAAACGCTCAAAAAATGTAAGCCCTTGAAAATGACGGTTACTGAGACAGCTCCTGCCACAGATAGAATATAAAGGTATATTTTAGTAATTTTTGTAATGTTGTGTATTTATTAATTTATGTGTGTGTGTACGAACAGCTCCCGTGTCATGCTTGTCAATGCGTGCTCACGAAAACCATCTAGCCACATCTAGCAACGCAAAGATCTCTAATTCCTTGTAACAATCTGATCGAACGAGTTGGTAAGAAGCAAAAATCTATTTATCAAAGTATGGGCCTGCATCTCGGGGGCCATTTCTCAAATAAGATTAATTATGTTGATACGACAAAATTGAAGGCGCCATATTTATTGCGTGCGCCTGGCTTTTAACAAAAATACAAGAACTTTATAAAAATCTAGGAAGGATATTTTTGAACGGCATGTGTTGGACGCCATGATTGATTCACCTCGGAGACTCCCACGTGTCTACGGCACGTGGGCTGTGATAGGTGGATAAATGATCATGGAGTTAGCTTTATCTTGTGCAGGTGATATCGTGATTTTGCCGTGTGGTATGTGCTTTAGAATATATGGAGGGTAATTGCTGGCTACAGGTTTAACACACAACTAAGTCTGTTCCTGAGGTATGGGAGCGGTACGAGAGGGGTGACAAGAGGTGTGTCGCGTCACGCCCGACTGAAGTTATGCATCGTTAGACGTTCCGTAAAGACACCCTCCCGTACCGCTGCCATACATCAAAAACAGACTCAGTTATGCGTTACACCTGCAGCAATACTAATGTAGACGTTAATAATAATAGCTGCATGGTCCTGCAGTTTGGACTTGCGCACTAAGGATTCCTAACCATACAAAGAAACATACAGATATTCTTTTCGATATTCAAGGTTCATTTTCTGGAGCGCATAACTAAGTTTGTAAGTTAAATTTCTACTGTTTATTTTGGAATCTTCAGAGATGGAATGGGGGAGGAGGGAGTCTATTTCTTAAACATTTATCTTATTAAGTAAATAACTATGCCGGAAGAAAATAAAATAAAAATATGTAATCGAAATTTTCTGATTTCGAACTCTTTTAAATACAAATATGATATCGATTCTTTCAGCTGTAGGACCTGTGGATCACCATTTCCCAAACTATTCAAAATTCGAATTATATTTCCTAAATTATTTAATAAGATTCGAAGATAAGAGACTATAATATGGGTCCCGTTTTTTTCATCGGGTAAAGAGTATAAAAAAGTATATAACATATTCAAGATAGTCTAGAATTAAAAGTAATTCGATAACTAAGCGTAATGTGAAAAGCAAAGTATTTGCTCGGAAAAAGGCTTTTTAATAAACAATAGAGCTTCCAGCAGAGAATATATAACTTCTAGTTAATCCTCCATTCTTAACGGTTATTACTTTCTTTTTTTATAGTTTTCTGTGTGTAGTTTAAAGTACAGTTAGAGGAAGCACTAACAGCTTTCTGAGGGTGATTGTTGGAAGATTCGCTTACCCACTGATGATCTTATTAGAAATCTGTAGTAGAATAGACGTACTAACATAGCTAACAGGATATTACTAACAATTATTAATGCGTTCAAATAGAGCTAAAAACCGGTTTCAACTGCCTTAAAAATGTTTACCGTTAGAGGTGGAATTATCTGGGTACATATTTGGTTTTCCATGTTGCACCTATGCCGGTAGTGGTTGGGAACACTACAATCGAAGTTGTAGACGAGTATGTATACCTGGGACAGATCGTTCAACTAGGTAGGTCCAACTTCGACAAAGAGGTCAACCGAAGAATCCAACTCGGCTGGGCAGCGTTCGGGAAATTACGGCATATCTTCTCGTCCAAAATACCTCAGCGTCTAAAGACAAAAGTCTTTGATCAGTGCGTGTTGCCAGTGATGACATACGGAACCGAAACGTGGTCTTTTACTGTGGGCCGAATAAACAAGCTCAAAGTCACTCAGCGAGCAATGGAACGAGCTATGCTCGGAATTTCTCTACGTGATAAGGTCCGGAATGAGGAAATCCGTAGACGAACGAAGGTCACCGACATAGCTCGACGAGTCAGTGAGCTGAAGTGGCAATGGGCAGGCCACATCGCTCGAAGAACCGATAACCGGTGGGGAGTAAAGGTTCTCGAGTGGCGACCACGTACCGGGAAACGTCTACCAGGCCGTCCCCTTACTAGATGGACCGACGACCTGGTTAGAGTCGCGGGGAGTCGCTGGATGCAGGTGGCTCGGGACCGGTCGATGTGGCGTACCATGAGGGAGGCCTATGTCCAGCAGTGGACGTTTCCCGGCTGATGATGATGATATTTGGTTTTTGTTGATTTTCTTAAAAAGCGCTCGATTGATTTCAATAAACTTTATATGGGAGCACATCTGAAGTATGTTCTACCAAACAATAAAAGAATCATCCAAATCGGTTCACAACTGGCGGAGTTATCGCGTAATATACATACAAAAAAACATTCGATCCTTTGTTGAAGTCGATTGAAAATGGATCACAGTTGTCTAAAAGTTTAAGAAATAAAGTTTACAAGTGAATGAAAAAGAAAAACAAGGACTGCGTAATTATTATTTTTCTGATTTTGATATATTCAGTGTCACTCTCACAGTAAATACGAATCTAACGACACCTCTCAAGCTAAAATTTGGGCTGCAGAGCGTGCCAAATAGTTATACATACATACATATTCGAGAAATAGATAACCTTCCTTCTGGTGGTGTATACTAGTTTCTACCCGACTCTAGAGGCATGGTTATGTTTTTCGCGCGTGTGTATTTATGTGGTTCATACGAAAACTGGCCTCTAGCGTCAATACGCCATATAGCTTTGAATAGCAACACTTTAGAAATGTCTAATCCCCAAAAGAATACTGTTACGCAGAAATTACACATGACTAAATTAGCCCCAAAGACATTGAGAATCCGAATCCAGCCTGAGACCTAGATATATGCCTCTATAATTAATTATACATATTCTCAAGCTTGAGTGCTGCCAGGTATCTCATAAAAAATTCTCCGGTGTAATCAGAAGCGAAGGGTATTAAGTTTTCATGCTTCAAGCCGCAAACAGTGGTTTTCATCTGACTGACCTATGAAGGAAATTTTAAAGCGACATTCTGAAAAATATTCCTTTTTGGTGTAATGCTATATGACGCTGGAAGATGCTGAGATTCTCACAAGGTACGGTACGATGTCGCCACTCGAGAACCTTTACTCCACACCGGTTATCAGTTCTTCGAGAAATGTGGGTCAGCCCATTTCCGATTCAGCTTACTGACTCGTCGAGCTATTGTCGGTGACCCTGGTCGTCTACGGATTTACTCATTCCGGATTTCATCACGTAGAGAAATTCCGAGCATAGCTCGTTCGATTGCTCGCTGAGTGACTTTCAGCTTGTTTATTCGGCCCACAGTAATATACATACGAATATATCCTTATATCCCATAGCCTTGACCCCCCAACTGATCCAGTTCCTATACCAACGAGAATCTCTAGTTGTAGGCAGTGCACAAACAATGTAAAAAAGATCTCTTGTAAGAACCGAAGAATATCACCAGGGGAAAGTTCCTTTCGTGTCACAAACAAACGTCCCTGATCAATCTCACTCCGGCGAAGGTCTGGAGCTTTTAATTTACGCACTTGTTGCTTCCGGCCCATCTTCGCTGGGTTTCAATTAACTACTCCGCCACGTGGACTGAATTCGTTAGCGCACGCGTTCCTCTATTTTGACATCGCACGACATCAAGAACGCTACTAGACAGTGTAAGTGATATTACCCGACCGCGTAATGTTGCATTACACATTACTTGACCAACTCAAACAGTACTCATTACCTCCTCACATCCATACTTTCTGCGCCGCTCACTCGCACCTAACGCGGCGCGAGCGAAACGGCGCGCTGCGCGGGCTCAGATCCTCTGGCAAAACCATAAAGAATACAAGTTACTGAAATTCAACCGTATCACTAAGAATATTTACGTTAGTGAAGCTCTGGTGGTGTTGGCCGCCATCCTCCCTCGCCACCACCATGTACACCACGCCCTTCTGATGGAAGACATATAAAACTGTACAGGAATGCCTACCTAGACATTAAAATAAAATAAAAAATAAAATAAAAAAGTATTTATTTTACAAAAATTGTTACATTTCACTTATAAGATATGTGCGTGTGTTGTGTGAGAGGGTGTGTGGTATGAGAGCTGAGAAGACGAGAATCATACCCAAGGAAGGAGTAAACCTGAGTTTTGGGTACTCTTCTCGTCTCCCGCTACAGCTTTACCAGTATCTGTATACTTATAAGGAGCAATGCACCCCATACTAGCCGAGGCTGTGTGATGGGGTACAGTGAGATGTTGTGGGACTGAAGGGAGTGTGTGTGATTTGTGCTAATGTGTGTTGTGTTGTAGAGAGTTAATTTTATTTATTATAATGTCTACTTATGTGAGTGTCGTATGTGCTTAATCGTAAGTTTAATTATTAGATTATAATGACTATCGCCTCGAAAGCGATCAGTGAAATCTTTCTAATGTCTCCAGAATAGTGGCCTTTAGATTCACAAGACTAAGCACCGAGGGACTGAATAAATGGCGTGCACTTAAGAATTAACTGTTAGTTCTGACTTAGCATTACAATTAGACGACTTTGTATCTCTTACTCTAACGTTTATTTGCCGGGAAATAGACAAAGACAAGTAGCTCAGTTGTGAAGAGCGCCAGTCCCTGAACAATCGAGGTCTGGGTTCGATCCTGGCCAGACAATTTGTTATTTTGAATTTATGTACGAATGATAAAAATCGTTAGCATTGGCTGTTCCTGGCTGATGATGAGACAAATTTTAACTGTGTAAATAACCAGGTAATATTATTATTAATTTTATTATACTAAACATTTGCACACCTGAGATAAGTAGGATGTATTATGGACAACAACTTTATATAACATCTATAGATGTATCAACATGCATCCTGGCAAATACATTTTCAATTCATTACTACCATTCATACATACTTACAATGTATAACGCTTCGTAATGAAATAGGTTTCTATTTATTTATATTTACCTTGATTGTTAACTCGTAAAACTAGCTCTACATAACTTCGAGAAAATTTGTAAAGGCTTGATATCTTGTGCTCTATATTTGTCTGTATACGTACTGTCTGTAAGCTGTTAATTTTCCAACAAATAAAGTAAAATATAAAGTGTGGGCTGGAGTTGGAATCTCTTTAAACGCAAAACAAGTTTAGTGTAATATAAGTCTCATAATATTCACGAACTAGAACTCGCTGCAATAGCTCACTGGGACCCGCACGTTCCCGTGGTACCACTGCAACTGTTATTATATTTTCACCAGGAATTCACGAAATAAATACAGATTTAACCTGCTTCCTGCGGGGAATGAAATAAACGCATATTTTGGGTTTACGTTTCACGTAAAACTCTACATAAACAAAATTATTTTGCGGTTCCTTCGCTCCCGCTAAAATGTAGTGCATATTTGGGTAAAATGTTTCAAAATTTGTACTGTGTCAGACCTCTTCACATGACTAAATTTCAATATTACATTTAGAATAGAATACTCTTTATTATGGAAATAGGTGCTAAAATGTTGTTGGGTTTGATACATTCCTAAAATCTCTATTTCCTACCCTAAGGCGTACAATAATTTATTATTATATAATTTATATTACAATATGTTAGTGAAGTAATTATTCTACGGTATACAATATTATAACGTGCCAAAAAATAATTCAAAATTTATATAAAAAAAAATCTTGCGTATTATAAAAACAATTCTTAATTAAAATGTAATACAATCTGGTTTTAAATAATTTTACATTTAGATCTTTTTTATTGTCAGGTAAATGATTATACAATTTTGTTCCATTTACATAGAGTGTTTTCCTATAAAATTCTAACTTTGGCTGGTTAAGTGGTAGTAAGTCAAGTTTATTTCGTCTACCTTTCGGTTTTTGTTTGTTTTATTGTCATAATAATGTGAGTTAATCTTAACAAATAAGCACACCTCGAATATATATATACACATGGCAGACTCAATATTTTAAGCTGTTTGAAATTCTCTACAACTTTCATTCTGGCCTGCACCCACAATAGCCCGGACACACTTTTTTTGTAATTTAAATACAGGCAATATATGTATGTCAGCTGCATTTCCCCAATGTATAATCCCGTAGCGCAATATTCGTAGTTTGTACCTTGGTTTAGGCTTTAGAGAGAGGCAGAGACACCTCTGTGTCATCCCGTTGATGGCATACAAGGCGACTGTAGGATATATTTCAAGAATTAACTTTAGTATCGTATTCGGAACATGTTCTTATACTCGTACCGTAAGTAAATATACCAAGCGCAACATCTGACGAGGGTTCGCGAACGTCACAGCAACGCCGCCCACGCTCGGGGAGACCGGAATTTATAATTCCCCTTTTCCCTAATATGGGAAGGGATCCTGTAATTATGGGAATTGGGAACACACCTCTACGCCTTTTTATGTTATTATCCTTTTGACTTCCGTTTGGAGTACTCAAATTATTTATATAATTTGCTACGGAATGAAATGTGAAACTTTTCGTGATAAGGCTTCGAGAATTTTCCTCTTTACATATTTACTTCTTCCGTTCCGTACCGTTGGACATTTTTCAGTTTGTACATACATATGTATAAGAGTTGTGACAGTGACAGTAGGCCTTGTGATCCCGGGCTCGATTCCCAGTGGAAAGCACCTATCGGTACTTGGCTTGGTTGGTTGTAGGGTATTTTCTATATCCACCTGGCTAGCGAGTTATTTAAATCTGAATGCCGTTCCGGTACGAGAATTACCTGGGCCAGCGCCTAATTTGCCAGACGCTTGATATGAAAGCGAAACTCGAAATTATTATACATGTCTATAGAATCTAGATTTCTGTGATCGTGGCTGTTCAAAAACCTACAATAACCTCAATATAAAAGTTGATGAAAACGTCATAAGCTAAATCCTACTTGATATAAAGTGACATAGGTTTCTGACACAAGTCAACCCTTACTTTACTTAGAATACCTAACTTACATAACGTCAGCCCGTACCTGAGGCCCGCAAAAACCAGATTTCACTTAATTTCATGTCCTTTCACTTGGTGACACTTCGGTACATAGAAGATGGATAACTTACTGGAGGGTTCTACTTAATTCAGGCTACTACTAGTTATAAATACGAAAGTTATTTATAGCATTTATCTACTAACCACTTACGTAACATTTTAGTGAAAACAATTTTTGGTAACTGTCTTACATTCGAGGGGCTAGTATTATATACATATTTTAACTAACATATAGCACAATGCCTCAAGACAAAAGTCTTCAACCAATGCGTCCTACCCGTGATGACTTACGGAGCCGAAACGTGGACACTCACGGCACGACTGATCCACAAATTCGCTCAGCGGGCTATGGTGCGGGCTATGCTCGGAGTCTCTCTGATGGACCGCATTCGAAACGAAGTGATCCGTCAGAGAACCAAAGTGACCGACATAGCTCACCGTATTAGCAAGCTGAAGTGGCAGTGGGCCGGTCTTATTTGCCGAAGGACCGACAGTCGCTGGAGCAGACGAGTTCTCGAGTGGAGACCACGCCTAGGCAAACGTAGTGTAGGACGTCCCCCGGCGAAGTGGAAAGACGACTTACATAGGGTAGCCGGATATGAATGGATGCGGAGAGCAGAGGACTGAATCGAGTGGCGCACTCTGTCCAGCAGTGGACTGCCGCAGGCTGTACATGATGATGATGACAGTTTCTACTACTTAGTGCACTTTTACAAGAGAGTGTACCTAGGAAAATGTCAAGAGTTGGTTTCGAGGACGCTAAAAACTCCAGGCCTCAAGTATATACCTCTACATACAAATTAAAGGCAGTATGTTGAGCCTCTTGAATAAGGGCCTGCAGGATTCCCATGGTCCAACTCCACAAATATCACCTTTGTTTCTGTGGGTCAAAAGAGTGGCAAATTTTCATGGGCAAATGACTAGCGCTATAGGTTATTGAAAGGTTGATATATTTGACGATTTATTTACATTTATATATCCAACCTGTAACCGTCGCCTCACCAAACAAGTGTTACAACTACGCAGATGTCAACTTCGCCTGATTGTAGGAGCAATTACCGGACATGGACTCTACAACCTGTTTACTCTAGGTATCACTGACAGTCCTCTGTGCAGAGCATGCATGGGGGCCGAGGAAACAGCTGCTCACGTCCTGATGGAGTGCGGAGGAGTAGCAACACTACAGGTGAAATACCTCGGAACACCGAGGTAGATCCCAGAGGCCTTCAAGAAATCAAGCTGTTGGGCTTTCTGCTGGAGCTGGGGTATTACATCCCTATTGTCCTCTGACCAAAAGACTCGGTCGGTATATTTCAGGTCAACCAGCCATTTAAAGATTTTATTGTGACATTCACGTTTCGTTAGGCAATATAGGTATGCTGATTTATTTACATAGTTATATAACTGTACAACTGATGGTATCGGTTAAAACCTCACACTAGAGGTGCTGATCATTTCAGCGGTCACGGCACAATCACATTTGAATGATATTTAATATACAAACGCGTTGTGCTGCCAGATGTTTGTGGCGAAAATTCATTTAGTCCTATATAATTCGCGATATTAATTTCCATTGAAATATTAACTAATTTGATGCAGATTCATGTAATTTTACACGCAACATGTGCGCGTACATTTTGTGAGGCTCGGTAATTTCAAAAATTAATTGCATAATTTTCTACTTCCCGTTTTCCTTTGCTGTTTTTCATTTCGTCACTTAATAAAAGTTATGAAAGCAATATAGATTCGAAAAAGTTCGCTTTCATATCCTTCACTATCCTCTATTAATTGTTAATAATGGTTTTTGTAAATTACACTGCTGTAATCATACTTGTAATATTATAGAATTGATATATTGCATATCTAATTTCAATACAATGGATAATAGCGTTGGGGCGCCAACAGAATAGCAGAGAAACCCTCTCTTCATCGACACCCCATCCACGTCCCCACTGCAGGGGCTCAGGCCTACTCTCATACAGAGAGTGTATGGGACATAGTCCACCACGCGGGACCAGTGCGGATTGGCGGACTTCACATGCCTGTTCAAGACATGCAGGTTTCCTCACGATGTTTTCCTTCACCGTTAAGCAATCGGATAATGTACTTGAATTGAAAAACAACTCATAGGTTCACGGCTGGATTCGAACCCGGAACCCTCAGATTGAAGGTCCGCGCCTTATCCACTGCGCCACCGACGCTTCACCTTCTCTTACGCATGTATAATTACTAAAGTTTTGCCGACTTTTGCCATGCATTGCATTACACGAATTTCAAAATATATCCTTCGGGGACTACCAATTGAAAAAGAATAAAAAGAAGCCTATGTCCTTTTCTGCCCTTCAACTATTCATATACAAAATCAAGGCATTCTGACTCTCAGATGCGCCATGAAGGAAGCACAAACAAACTCACTGTTGTATGTCTAATTTATTTATTTTTGTTTATTATTTCTTTATTATCAGGTAACAAGAACCCATAGTATATATAAAGTACAATACAATAAATTAAGATACAATTATGACACATAAAATAATTATAAAAACCTATATTCTACTGTTATTTACTACTGGCGGTGTTGGTCGCTATCCTCCCTCTGCAGCGACGGTACACCTCGCCCTTCGGACAGAAGTCCTCCCTCATAATGGTCTCCGGCTTGCAGGTCGGGACTCGCACCACGAACGACTTGAAGGATGCATCGTGGCGTTCCTCCAGCTGCTCCACCCTCACGAGGTAATTGGACTTCTGTTTTATGAATTCCTAATGTTAGTATGGATTTTACTGTAAAAGACAGGTGTAGGTAACCTTCACAAGGTTGTATAGCCTCTCTATTGGAGTATTTTCAGTCTACCCGCCTACGCGGTTGCGGCTGAAGAGACTTGTGAAATTAAATTGAACTGAAACTCAGAATCCTCAACAATTCTCTCAAGTTTTGAAGTGTTAATGAGATCTGATCAAGAGTATCGCAATTAGGTATTTTAAACTGACACAATCCGTCCGTGTTAATAGGATAAATGCGAAGGTGAGTTTCTTTTTGTGTCCTTTCTTCACATTAATTTACTCTTACACTTAAAGGACAGTCATAATTAATTGATTTACTCAAACTTGATTAGTTGAAATGCCAGAAATAGATACAGGCTACAATTTTCCTGATTGAAAAATTAGTTTCCGTGAAATAGTCTAGAAATAGAAAAATAGACCAAGTGCGAGTCGGACTCGCGCACGAAGGACTCCGTACAGAATATGGATATTTAACATACGGAATACCATAAATAATAATATGCAACGAACAATCCTCTAACGAATGCGCCTCGATTTTCGTTATCAATCAGTTTTGTAGTATCAGACTATCAGTAGTAGACGAGTACGACACTAGATGGCGCCACTAATATGTTACGTCGCACGTCTCAAAAACACGTTTGTTGTATGGGAGCCCCCTTAAATATTTATTTTATTCTGGTTTTTAGTATTTGTTGTTATAGCGGCAACAGAAATACCTACATCTTCTGTGAAAATTTCAACTGTCTATCACGGTTCATGAGATACAGCCTGGTGACAGACGGACGGTTGGGCAGTAATAAAATAAAAATCTAAGTAATATGGCCCTCTGGGTACGGAATTCCAAAAAGCAGAAAGTCACAGAAAAATACAGACTGTATTTAAACACTTTAACCTTCTGCCGATTTAATTCAAATCCATTCCGCCGTGATTGAAGAGAACACATTTAATTAATAAACGCTCGGTTTTAATATTACACTGGGCTGCATGTCATCACATCAGTTGCCTACTTTAAATTTTACTTTAACCGCCTCCATGGCCTATTGTCTAAATGTTGGACGCTACGGCAACGCCATCTGTGATGTGACGTTGACAGATGTGATTCAGCAAATGATTTCTCCCAAAAAGCCGTAAAATTGTTGAAACTCTTACTTTGAATTACGCGATCGATTCCATATTTTTAACGATCGGCGTTACGTTTCGACTAGATCGTGAGTCTTTGTGAACCCACATGTGTATCTTTAAGCCATTGAACAGCACAATATTTTTACTAAGGTAGGAAAATAGCCACGCACACCGCGGTTAATTTTGTTCATCTGTTATCACTAACTAGCTTCCGATGACGGAGCTTTGAGCCTTACTTCCACAGTGAAGCTCAAACTTCGAGTAAGCATAAGCAAGGTTCGGAAAACAGAAATACTATTCTATTTTAGGTCTTAATCGACATTTACCATCCGAATACCACAATCGTGACAAAACAATGTTCCGCAAAATACAGTCATATAAAATTCTTCTTTCATCGGCATCATACGCAAGGCACCAACAAGCAAGCTTCTGAATAAAATGTAAATTTTTAGCAGCTGGCAATACCGCCAGACCATAACCAATAAAAAAGTGGCACAACCCTCTTACAGTATTTATTGAGTCGGGGAGTCCCCCAATGGACGATAAATACTAAATTCTGTCGCCACCACCGAGGCAACGTTGCCCGAAATTTTATGTTAAATTAATATTATTTTACGACCAGAATACATACTTACCTGTATATATTACTTTTTTAAAGCCATTAGCTTTGTTTATTCTAGTACATTCCATTGTATATAATATACTCTACGCTACCGTTTTCTTTCGGTAGACCAACGTGTAACATCGATTTCATCAAGCGTAGATCTATCTTTTCTAAATAAAAAAAATGTCCAAACCACACTTTAAGTCGCAGCGGGTTCGTGTCCCAGTGAATCTAATGTCTGGTACGGGCATGAAGTAGGTACCCAGGGTACGGGTGACATGATGCGACACTAGGCTGACTTATCACCACTTGGTAATAAGTTTGAAATCAACATTTTATTTTCTTCGACCGGTCTATTATTAGTAATGTCAAAATTTGTTGCAACCCAATCCGTTCTACCTTTTAAATATTTAATTGATTTATATAGTGACTAGAGTTAGTTCAAAGATTTATCCAAGATATTTAGAAAAATCCCTCTCAATTCTCCGAAGCTGTTTATCTTACTTCCAACGGGTCGTGTTAGCTTAGGTCTTGGACATTACAGATTCATGGCGCCCGCGCCGCCGCGCCTAGACCCAGACGGCTATTGACTCCTAACGGGGAAAGTCCTCCAAAAACATATTTATTCTGATCACGACTCCCAAATTGTTTTTCAGAATGGCTTGTTTACTTAAATTATCAGTTTTTCAGATGAGAAAAACAGTATTGGATGTTGAGGATAATTAAGTTTGGCTTGAGTTTGGCTAACCTTTTTGTTTTAAGTACGCACTAGCTTCTAAACGCGATTTCATCTGCGTGGACTTTAAAACTTACCCCACGGGAACTATCGGTCGGGATAAAACGTCATTTTCCGATCCTTTAACTATCCATATACAAAAAATCTAGTTATTTTGATCCTCCGTTACGACGTAAGGAAAGGATAAACAAACTCATTTTCGAGGTTATAATATCGCCTGGAAAGCGAGCTCAATCAGAAGCCTCGTTTATAAACAGATATGTTATCTTACAATACCGGTAGACAATCGTGCTATTATCACAGATGTTTGACGGCAGAAAATAACACGTTTCTCCGGATTCCGAGTCCGTCTGTGTAGCCACTATTTACATCTATTTTACAAAATTCATACATTATTGAGGGCACGAATAAAGACACATTTAACCGCTTTAACGGCTTAAATTGCCTCTATAACAAACATATTGCCTATTATCCTGTCCATTCCATATTTCCATTCCATTACACCCATGTAATCACCACTATCGCTGCCCGAAACATTCCGTCCACTTGTCGCCTTCTAAAAAAACAACACAAACGTAATATGGACCCCCATAAATGCCAGTAAGTTTCCGTTATGACCGGTTATAAATGCATGCAACAGTAAAGGTTCCTGCTCTTATCGCGACCGAATAAAAAGACAAAATGTGCCTTTTAATGTCCCGCCCCTTCCCGCCGGCCCTCGGCTTATTGCCCAGTAGAGATGGGCAACGATCGAAGGACGATGGTTGGTTTGTTGGAAAGTCACAGAGCATGTCTACAACGTTCACAGGTGGCAGACACGCCTGAAGTGGTAGTGTGCGGGCCTCAACTGATGAAGAAAAGACGGACGCTGGAGTAGAAAGGTCCTCGGACCGGAAGATGCAGGTTTGGCCGGCCTCTAGCTCAATTGTCTGTTGACCTGAAGAAGATAGCAGGGAGCGGGATGAGGATCTCAACTTACGAGTATACTAAAGGTTTCGCTTCAATCATAAATTTTCCGGGATTCTTCAAATGAAGAGAATCTTCCCAACGTTGGTCTAAGCTTCAATAGATGCCTATTTACGAACTATTTATGTACAGTTAAAGACTTCGTTTAGATTATTTATTATAGATTTATTATTTAAAGTTTTTGTATTGACCTGTCCGAGTCTTTCATTTTAAAATAAAAATTGGAATTAAACTCTGTGTTTTCTTCTAAAATAAGAGTATCATCAACAGACTATATACGTCCCCGCTGCAGGGGCTCAGGCCTACTCTCCTACAGAGAGTGTACGGGCCGTAGGCCACCACGCGGGCCCTGTGCGGATTGGCGGACTTCACATGCCTGTTTCAAGACTTGCCGGTTTCCTCACGATGTTTTCCTTCACCGTTAAACAATCAGATAATGTACTTGAATTGAAAAACAACTCATAGGTACACGACTGGATTCGAACCCGGAACCCTCAGATTGAGAGTCTGCGCCTTATCCAATGCGCCACCGACGCTTTTGTAAATAAAGAGTATGTTCACTAGCTTTTGTCACTTTTTATAATAACTATATTTTGACGATATAATTACACTCACTAATTGTTGCACTAGTCAAATTTAAATTACTAGAAATAACTACAATATTACATTCAGAAAACCTACTGTATGAGTTTACTAAAGTAGTTGTCATTTTCCTAGGGCGGTTTCCGCACTTAGCCAGGTGGTGGCCATTGTGCGTGGGGGGATGGAAGTGGTGGCGGCTACTCCAGCCAGCCGATTTCCTCCCAGAACCGCGCGAGACGCTTGATGTCTCTGCGTCATAGTAGTTGTCATATTCGTCTACGTAGCTAAAATTAATTTTAAATTCTGTGTTCAGTTAAATTATATACAACAACCAACTTCATTATTAAATTCATTTTACAAATGCGCAGATATTGTCCTGCCAAAAACTAAAAAGAATTCATATAGGTGCCGTTAGGAATCGAACCTGTAGTCTCCGATTTGTAAGAAGGACGTAAGCCGAAAATAATAAACATTTGAGAAGCACGAGCACATCCCTACATCCTCCAAGTGTATAAAGAATATATATTTGCAAAGATATGGTTTAATAAAACCAACTTATATGGTTTACATATTTCAGGGGTTCACGTTATCGCTTCTTCTTTGCGGACATTTATTTTTCCGATGTGCATTTTAATTTTGTCGCATTTGAAGGAAGACATAGCTATAGAATGTCATCCCGTGGCTCTGGACAGTCTTGACGTGGCTCTACACTGTCATGCCGTAGCTCAAGACAGTCATGTCGTGGCTCTAGCTAGACTGTCATGCAGTGGCTATGGAATGTCATACCGTGGCTCTGGGCTGTCATGCGGTGCCTCTGAAAAATCATGCCATGGCTTTAGACTGTCATGCCGTGGCTCTGTAATGTCGTGCCGTGACTCTAAACTATTCTGCCGTGGCTCTAGCTAGAATGTCTTGCAGTGGCTATGGAACGTCATGCCGTAGCTCTTGACTGTAATGCAATGCCTCTGGAAAGTCATGCCGTGGCTCTAGACTGTCATACCATGGCTTTAGACTATTCTGCCGTAGCTCTAGCTAGAATGTCTTGCAGTGGCTATGGAACGTCATGCCGTAGCTCTTGACTGTCATGCAATGCCTCTGGAAAGTCATGCCGTGGCTCTAGACTGTCATACCATGGCTTTAGACTATTCTGCCGTAGCTCTAGCTGGAATGTCTTGCAGTGGCTATGGAACGACATGCCGTAGCTCTTGACTGTCATGCAATGCCTCTGGAAAGTCGTGCCGTGGCTCTAGACTGTCATACCATGGCTGTAGACTGTCATGCCGTGGCTCGCAATTGTCCTGCCATGGCTCTAGACTGTCATATAATGGCTCTAGACTGTCATGCCGTGGCTCTGGACTGATTTGATTTTTAAAAGTCTTTATTGATTATAAAATGTAAAATATATATAATCACTGAGCACCCGACACAGTCAGGCACCAGGTAACAATATCAAATACAATATTTCGTCGACACTAGTCTTTTAGAAATTTATTACATATTCAATTACACACAAAACCTATAACATAATCAGAACAATGGTTGTTGAGTACACAACTTTTGTAAAGGTCGTGTTTGTGACTTTTTGAGGACTGTCATACCGTGGCTCTAGAATAGCATCTTGTAGATGTCATTAAAAATGACTGAGTAAAATATTTAGGAGATCGGCACCGTCACATCTCGTACCGGAAAACGTGAGCGGCATGTACCGGGACGTCCCTCTATTAGCTAAACCGACTATGGACTGGTAAAGGTTGCGTTTCGAGACCATTCATTGTGGCGTATCTTGGGAAGCACGTTCAGCTGTGGACGTTTAAACGGTTTGTACCTCGTAGCTTGTAATTATTCCAGTCAGATCTGTAAAAGGCGGACTTTTGAAGTCTTTCAATGGGTCCCATTGTCCCTCCAACTTGGTGAGCGAGGGGTTCCAAAGCGAAACAGTTACAAGGGAAAGCACTCTTAGTTAAGTGCTACTTACGCAAGTTAACTTACAACTTTGTTGCACTTGACAATGGCAAAAGAAACTTTTTTAGACTAGCTTGTCGTAATTGTAATTGTCAACAATACCTACACATTCCCAAATTACACAATTACTTTATGTCACTCTGATTATGTCCCTACACAATATTCTCCTCGATAATATCCCCTGGCCTTCTAATCTCAAATCCCTTCTCTGTTATGTCTATTCTCGTTTTGTAATTTTTTTTCATTCCTATAATACAAAGTTGTAATCCTTTTAGTTACTTATCTATATTTCGTGTTCGTTTTTCACTGTTTTGTTTTAGTCCTCTCAAAGTAAATCGCGTGTCTGACAAACCGATTATTTTCCTTTACATGTTGCATCTTTGGACACCAGATTTTGGCAGAATTACCATGAAGTTGGTAGTTGCCATTAATGTTAAGAATTGAATTGAATTATGTCCCTATCTCGCTCTGCCTCTTTGTCTGTTTGTTAATGTTTCTTGATGAAAACTGATCTTGATGAAATTTGGCTCATATGGACCCAACAGGATAGAGAGCGGGAGTACTGCTGAGGGTTCTCGCTGGGGTTAATAGTAGGTTGTTTTATACGTTCGCCTGGATAGCACCATGTTACCTTAGACTGCCGTCAAACAGCAGTATTAACAGCACTGTTGTGACAACCGTCAAAGGGCCTTATGGTCACTTACAGTCAGTTGAAATGGAAGCCAAATGCGAAACCAAAATAAACGTACAGGAATCATTGCGAAAAAATAGTAGCTTATATATCGCTCTCTATCCCCCCTCCCTCATTGCATTGCACGCATTGAACCTTGAAATTGTAATTTACCTATTTCTACAAATAAAGTACTTTGACTTTGACTTTTAGCCCGAGACCTCCAGCTATGTTTTAACCACTAGGCCACGGAGGCGGTTCATCAATCAGCCAGATAGCGTCCACTGCTGGACATAGGCCTTCTTCATGGTACGCCACATTGACCGGTCCCAAACCACTTGCATCTAGCGATTCCCTGCGATCTTAACTAGATCTTCGGTCCATCTAGTAGGAGAACGGCCCGGTAGACGTTTATTTATTTATTTTTATTTATTTTCGAGGAAGACATACAATAGATATGCGAAATAAATATAACACACAGACCAATCAAGTCTCCACTGATATACATTTACTCACTAATATTTAAACGAAACTACCTAAAATAAATTTGAGCAATACAATTAGTTTACCAAACAACAGACTTTTTAATAATATCGAATCTAAGTTATCCGGAGGCGGTTATTATTTAGTATTATATATCTTTTTCTTAAAGCACCATCTTTCACAAAATCATTTTGCGGCATATTTGAAGCTGACCACGGTCCGCTCAATCTCTGAAACATTCATTTAATTCCGTAAATCAAAACCGTAATTAGTTGTAACTGTGGCGGTCCATGCTGGTCTATTTATTTAATTAAAACATTAATCCTTGACCTCTAACGCTAATTGCTGTACATTTAATTAATGGCAGAGGCTGACCTGTTGGACTCCCAGTGATGGTTGGTATTTCTATTTGTTTCCTATCTCTGTAATGGATGCCAGGCCTGCTTCCAAATTGTTTTTATGTATAATTGGTTTTTGTGGCTTTCATCTCCAAGGAGGTTGCATACATAATAAATATATCAATTGAATTGACTGCCAATCATTTTTTAAAGGACAAAATTGTCTGAATGAGACTTACTTTGTCTCCACTTTGTCCCTTTCGCACAATTAACACGTCAAAAATTTGTTTTATCCAAAGACATTTAATATTAATAGACCGGACAAAGCAAACAAACATTTTGATCCTAAACTTATTACCAATTGGTAATAAGTTACTCAATCTAGTGTCACATCACGTCACGCGGCCGTACAAGACATTTGACATTCCGTTGACTTTTGAGATCAAAATGTTTATATGAAACGTTTCCCAATGACCGCTCTATAACCAGTGGCGTAGCTAGGTAACCAAGGGCCCTGGGGCAAATTAAAAAATTGGTCCCCACTGCTATGTAAACTGATTAGGTTTTATCAAATAAAAATATGAAATATACAAATACTTTAAAAATGCTAGGCTACTTAAGCTCTTTTTTGTGCACTGCAGGGCAGGTAATAAAAATATTAAACAGTAACAACATAAATTACAATTAATACTTGGTGTAGGTTTGGCTAATAAAACGAAATAGAGAAGATTCAAGGGTTTATTATATAAAGGTCGGGCCTACCAACTGACTAAATAACAATTATATTTACAATTTTTTCCTAGCTTTAGTTTTCGCAAAAGTATCAATGACTTCGTTTAAATCCAGTCTTGATGCGGTTTTGTTTTCAATTGCTATTAGCGATAAATGTCGGAGTCGAGTTTGGCCCATATTATTTCTTAAATAATTTTTTATTATTTTTAATTTGCTGAATGACCTTTCAGCTGCTGCAGAAGTGACAGGAATTGTAAAGAATAATAACATTGCTGTAAATACTTCCGTTAGGTCGCATTCTAGCACTCCATATTTGCTCATTATTTCCTTACATAATTGGTGAACAGTCCATGCTTGAGTTAGTTGAGGTAAAACTAGGTGGTAAATATTAATAAATTGAAGTGAAAAACTAGGGCCTATTATATCTGAATATTTTCTTTGGAATTCGTCACACTTTTGTAATAAAGTTGCTTCATCAACATGTAATAAAAATGTTGGTGTTAGAAAATCGAATATATGACAGACTGCACTCATACGCCAATAAAACGTGTATCTAATTGAGATATTACTGTGTCTAGTACATTATTGAAAATCTCAATTTTAAATATTTTTTCTCGGTTTGGAAATCGGTGATCAGCAGCTAATTCATCAAAATGTTTTTTAACTTTTCTTTGCCTTTTTTCTTGAAAATGGGTATCAATACCATATTTTCTTGCAGTTTCACTGGCTTTGCACTTGAATAATTCGAAATCATTTCTATAAATTTGCAACTTTGCTTTGGTCTCTGCTAAAACTTTACTCGCCTCGCCCAAATTGATGTCGCATTTTTGTAAAGTTTTGGATGCATAATTGATGTCGTTCAATACACTGTGCATGAATTCGCAAAGCAACACGAACTCGAAATTTAGCATTTTTGTTTTAATACTCTCTGCTTCACTACGCTCATCTTTATTAGGACTCTTTAGAACTATTTCTGATAATGCTTTGATAATATCAAAATAACGAAGTTTTATTGCAGATATCGTATTGACCCTACTGGACCATCTAGTCGGATTTAGTTTTTTTAGAGTGGTGTCCGATTCGCCAGTGAATTTTGACAGTAGATCCCAACGTTTGATGCTGTTTCCGAAAAAGTTATACAAATCTTGCAACGTTGCGAAAAAAATCTGTATTTCCACACAACTGCTAACGGCATCATTTATCACCAAATTTAAATTATGAGTGGCACAATGTACGTACTCTGCGTTAGGCTGGATATCCTTAATATGTTTTTGTACACCATTATACACACCACTCATCACACTGGCTCCATCATAGCCTTGCCCCACACATTTTTTTAAATCAATATTTTTGTCGATAAATAATGTTGTCACTTGGTTGACTAAATCTACTGCGCCATGTTTGATGGCTGCATAAAAGCCTAGAAACACTTCTTTTACTTATATATCAATTGGCTGTCCATTTTCCGATCTGGTTATTACTGCATACCTCACAACAATGCTTAGCTGATCTACCTTCGATATGTCCTGTGTCGTATCCATTATGATGGCAAAAAACGGTGACGCTCTAATTTGTTCTAGTAGATGGGTTTCGAGTCTGGTCCCCAAGCTCTCAATCATTTCATTTTGAATTGTTGCACTCAGATATCTTGTAGATCCTAAAAACATAAAAAAAACACAATTTCAAAAAAGTCCTGATATTAAACAGTTAATAATTATAAACAAAATAAAACGATAAAAAAACTTAGAAATAATTATTATTACCTTTGGGCATATCCAAAACTTGCCGCAAAATGTGATCATATCGGGCGACAAGCTCTACAAAGGACAGAAAATTTCCGTGGTATCCTTCCTGACTTAAGTCTTCTTGATGTCCTCTCAAAGCCAAAGAACTCTTTGCTAGGGTAAGTATGATATCGAATAACCTTTGAAGAACCATTTTCCAAAATGATGCTTCTTTGCGAATTTCATTTTCAAGTTCCTTGTCGATAGTATTAGCATCGTTTTTTTTTCCAAAATTCATACACAGCACATGCTTCCGAATGGCCACTCGAACAACTGTGTTGTTTAATTCTTTCTGATAAATGCTTCCAATCTCGAATTCCCGTACACCAAACATTATTCCTTTGTGAAGCAAATAACCAGCAGGGTTGACAATAGGCAGCGTCTAGTAGTTTGGAATAACACAACCAAAAACGATTAACTGGCCCATATTTAGAACACGAAACGTAGTACGATTTTGAAAAACACCTATTGTTCTGGTTGATGTCTGTTGGAAAAGGTCCTGAAGGCTGTAAAGGCCCCATATCAAGAATTTGACGTTTTTCGTTATCACTTAATATTTTGTTCGTGAAGTTTCCCAAGTCATAAGAAGATTTTTCGTACACATTTTCGAAAAATGTAGAGGTCTGTGATTCCTCCAAACCCTCCGCTCTTATGTGTGTCATGCAAAAATCATCCACGTTCACATGATCAGCGGCGGAGGTATCTCCAACTGCAATAATTGTCGAATCTTCTTCAGTAGGCTTCTCAACCAACACTGCAGTTACCACATTATTTGAGTCACTATCAATAGAAATATTTTGGCCAGATGTACTTGCAGAAGGCTGACTAAAAAACTTGTCAATTTTGGGCAATTTTTGTTTACTATCTTCTCTTTCTTGGCGTTGTTTGCGTTTAAATGCACCACTGGGCTTCTTCTTTTTATCCATAATTTTAGTTTTCTAATTTATTACAACAATACAATATTAGATTGTGCTCGAGTAGGTAGGTACTCACTGTTCACTGACGACGTTAAAAGTAAAATAAAAGGAAAGAGAAACACAATGATACGCTACAAGTGTCGTTGGGGAATCCCCGGAAAAAAAATTATCACCGTTAGTGTTACCACATTTAACGGTGGAGACCATGAACGATCTTCTGCCCGCGGGCCTGAATTAATGTACCTACTGCAGGTGACTTGCATTATTTCACGATATTTCGCGTTATACAATGAGCTGTAGCCGAAATCTATAGATTTGACACGATTTATTGACTTAACGGACATCAATATGAGTGGTAAAATCAAATAAAATTGAACCACTATGTCGACCAGTACAAAAAAGTTTATTGACATTAGCTTACTTACTCCTGATACAGCATTAATTTTTTAACCGTTCTCGTAAAAAAATCTTAACTCGAATTCATAATAAAACGCACATCGATGAATAACAAAACGCACATATCACTATCCGTCAAATTGACAACACTGCCAACCTACAGAAAGAATTTAGGGGAATTCCCTAGGCATAACTTTTGAATTTCTCTCAACTGAGTTGTCATGATTACAGTGGGGTTGCAACCTGTCATATTTATTTTAAAAATGGGAGAAATTTCCAAAAGTTCAGTTCGATCAAGATTTCTGGTAAGGATTCGAGGGCTCCCTGAGCTTGAGGGCCCCGGGGCACTGCCCCGCCTAGCCCCTAGGTAGCTACGCCACTGTCTATAACCTATTACTATATTTAAATCTCTCTGGTTTTATCCTAAGAGAGAGAGAGAGAGAGAGACACTCGATACCTTTGTTCATTGCCTTTGTTCATCTCACCTGATAGTAAATGTCAATGAGTCCGTTGGACGGAAAGAGATCAAGAAGCTTCAAGGTAGACCACATTTTAGAGAAGTTCATAATATTCTTCTTACAGCCAGCATAAAAATGTCAATGATAAATTACAATAAATTAAACATTAAAAACATAGTGAAATTAAAAGTCATCTTAATTATTATAACAACATTTATTTTTGTAACTTTTTAAATATTTTGCCTGTGCCTGTTTCATTTCTTGTGATTCTTGGCGCGAACTTGAATAATGGTCGTTGATTGCAATTTTTCGTAATTCGTTAATAATACTGTTATGTGTGTTTTTTGTGTAATAATGATGTGATATCACGTTGCCGCGCCGACGCTAATCAACAAACTGAATAATTATTTTTTAGATTTACCTTCACTGTGCTTATGTTCGCGCCTATATTTACTACATGTTTAAGTTCAATTATTTCTTGTAAGTGATTAGTATAATCTTTTAAGAAATAAATAAATCTCAAATCTCAAATCTCATATAGTGCAAAAAGTGTCATGGGCGGTGTTATAGTATCAATTACGCAAAATTGCGAGGGTTTCGACACGATCGAAAGGGTTTACCATGTCGAGTACATTCGGCATATGGATTCCTTCGAATTATGTTGAAACCAAGGCTGGCCTTTGAAATTCTCGTCAATAATCGACAAAACAAGCGATAAAATGATATATACATCATACATTTTATTGAGAAAACTGAAGAAAATATATGTTCAGAGTAGGCTGTATAGCTTTGTTTCATTGCCTTCCATTCGGGAGAATTAAACTACTACTACTTTTCATTTCTTGTTGACAAACTGTTTGATACACAATTTCAACTTTATTTACGTTATTACAGAACTGACGAGAAGCTCTCTCTAGCGTAAATTGCGTGAGTATCTATTAGAAAAATGATTGTATTCAGGTATAGAATTCTTGGACAGCAATTGAATAGATCAAATCAAATATATTTGTTTAGTAAATTAAACGATCCCGCAACTTCTTTGTGTATTTTATTACAGTAGGTAGTTGAACACGGATGCCAAACTTCCACCTCGGCTAGGACGGGCAAGGAAAGAGAATGGAATTTGAAACTCGCATTACGTACGGAACGGGAATCCATCGCGGGAATGGCACATTACGGCGACACGTGTCCCTCGGCATACGAGTACATCGATGGTCGCCCGGATGATGCAATACATTCAGGTGCGTTCAGTATACAGACAAAAATAAACTTTGAGGTTATTTCATTCCCTGTGCCGGAAATTGAAAATTTAAAAGAAAAAAATTGACAGAGTCATCAATTCGACACAACATTATAATAGGTACACAAATTCAATTTTTTTTTAAAGAAAATACAAAATAGCAATGATGTGAGTATTGTGATGCCAAAACCCTGACTCAGCATGTGCTACCTCGACTGTAGTAGCGCACTAGAATTTCCATCAAAAGGGGACATATATGTATATAGAAATACTAATATAGAAAATCCTATATGTATGAAGAAAATCAAAATACTTTACCGGGTTAGAGTTTAAGAAAATTGCATACATAAAATTCCATCTTCTTATATCCAGAGCATAAAAGAAATATTACGGAACGTCAAACGACGCAATCATCGCCCGAAATTATAATTTGTTTGTTATTCCAGTTTGATGTTCCGTAAAACACACCCGCCCGTATTGCTTTAGACCTTTAACTAACGTAACTCATGCTAATATTACTAACGAGCCTGCCGGAATGATTACCAAAACGACATTGCTGCATTTAAAAAGCAAATATAACATTTTTGCCTTTAAAACGGCAAAATCAAAAAAAAAATTCAACATGAATGCAAAATCAATAAATGTTGTGAGTATACACCCACAAAAAACGTTATTGCGTCATTTTTAGATACCAAACATTTTCACTGTAGTTCTACTCAGCTATCACTAGATGGCGCCACAAGTATTATGCATCGCGCTAGTGACCCGTCGCAACCCAAAAATGACCTCGCATCGATACGCAGTCTTACGCTAACTTTGCGCAGAGGCAATATCGTAACCGATGAGGTTAATCCGAGGTGCGATTATTGCTAGTTGAAAACTTTACCAATACCCCGCCGTGTGGACGTGAAATACCGTCCGCTATGGCAATTTTTGAACGGCCGTTAAGGCCTTATTAATTACTTGAAGTGACTTGAACCACTAAAGCTTTAAGCAAAGTTAGTTGTGGCTTTCGGATTCTAATCCACCACTTCAACTTATGCGCCGAGAAGCAAACCCACGGCTGGACTTCACTTTGTCATTCTTCGTAAAATGTAAATCTATTTGATCGTAAATTACCGCATAAATAGGTGCAAATTTCGTTCGGTTTTGCGCCATTTTCCCAGACAGCAACTGAGTTTCACAACCAGTTCCCTGAACATAAAAGCATTGCATTTATGTCATACAATAGATAGCCACCAATAAGATAAACTTAACATTTTATTACTGGAACAATAGTGCAACTTAAGCTGTTGTTTGCGAGCAGGCTTAGGTAATATATTAGTAGCCAACGAGAGGGACATGTAACATTTACCAAGCACCAAAGCCAATACTGATAGGTGACCTTAATTATTTCCGAAAAACTATGCTATTTAGAGCTCTAGCTTAGGTTTATTTTATTATGCATAATGGGTTAGCTCTTGGCCTTCATCTCACCGGATGGTAATAAGGCCATTGGAAGAAGAGTACCTTTCACATATTGAACACTGCGTTTGGAGTCAGGCGGACATAACATATTTTTTTTAAATTTCATCATAAGTTGAAAACTATCGGGCACAAAAAAAATTAGGTTCTATAATGTACTAATAAAGCTATTTCTTATGATACCATACTACCTAACCTTGTGAGTTCACTTTTAAACAAAATTATTTATTGTGCTTTTAAACCACTGTAACTTGCCTTTTAGGCTTACAATATAATTATTTTATTACAGCTACATGCGAGTATTTAATTTAATGTCAAATTCAATGTCCAGTTTAAAAATTCTCAAATTAAAATTTAAAAAAAAAAAACAGGCCTGTAGAAACATTTATCAATTAGAGCATAAAACTTTTCTTAAAACACGGTATTTTATAGGATACATTTTGGAGAGTGTGCGCAAGAGCTATTTTTGTTGATTCCACCTTCGCCGTTCAAGTACCGGTCAAACAGAAGAACGGCAGACCTTCACCCGTACATTGTAGATATTCCTACAGCTCGCACCAAGCGTTTCGCTTCCACATTTATCGTGCGTACAGCAAAACTATGGAATACACTACCGGTTTTCGTGTTCCCCGAAAATTACAACTTGGGAATCTTCAAAAGAAGAGTAAATAGGCACCTTCTAGACCAACACGTAACATCGTCGACCTCAACGTCACTTACCATCAGGTGAGATTGAGGTCAAGTGTTGGTATATCTTTAATAAAATAATAAAAAAAATTATTTCTCGAAAAATTTCGAATCTGGATTATTAGAATAAAATCCACTTTGGGCCACTGATCCAGCGAAGTCGGACTGACTTGTGTCTGAAATATTCCCCAAAAGTTTTCCGCTGACATTCCCTTCGTACTATCTCCTCGTTAAAACGCTAATTTTCGTAAACATTAATTAATGAACGTCATTAAAATAAATAAAAGGAAGCAACGCAGCACCTTGCGTTAAAAAATAAAACAGACAGTAAATAATAAGCGTCTCCCGCCAGATGACACCTTTGGAACGCTGGAACTAATTACTGTGAAAATTACACCTCCCCTCCACTCCCACCCTGGAACTTCCCACCCATACCCCCCTTATCCAGGAGGGGGTGGGTTAAACCCAGCTTATGGCGCTAAAGGTGTTAAAATCCATCTGACGTGAGTAATGTGAGGAAGAGAATGTGTTTTGATATTTAGAACTTTGTTTTTCATTTAACATTGTCAGCTGCTTAGGTGGAATCAAATATAATTTGTTGTACTTAGGAATAGTAGAGACAGAGTGGATAAATAAATAAAAACAATTAGGTACATACAGGAAGGCGTCCGTATCGCTAAAAGCATTCTCTTCCAAGCAACCTTGAGGCAGAAGAATAGTTGGCAAATGGTGCTACAGAAAGACAATAAAAACACACTAAGTCCACTTGTGGAGAACTACATCACATTTGGACATCATATATCACGGCGAGGAGGCGAATTAATAAACGCAGTAACATGGATAAAGATAGTTTGCCTCAATAATGGTAAATAAGATGACAGAATAGTTTCTCAACATTACACTTTTAGACGCAAGTAATTGGGTATGTTAAGATTTTTATAAAGCATGAAAATTTGGAGATATTTTGATTTAACATTATATTTTCTCATTTACTTCTCGAATTAGTTAAAGTTTCTGTTGTAATTTCTTTTTAAAAAACATAATGACATTCATTTGACCCCACATTCATACCTTTCGTATGAAACAGATTTCTAAATACTAAAAACTTGCAAAATAGGATTGACATTGATAGTTGACACTTGTTGACATACTAAGGACACAGTATTGATTTCATGGTTTTATTATTCTTAATCAAACTAACACGTGGATGGTTCGCTTCATAGTGTATGAACTTATGACGTCATAAGTTCACGCGGTGTCGTGATCAAGGTAGATCGAAAACTGATGAATAAATAATACATCTAGTGATCTTAGAAGCAAAATATTCAAAATAGTTTCTTAGATTTGTGTTTTAATCGAAAATATGTCATAATATAATCGCGAATAATTTTTTTGGCATACCCAATTGTAAAAAAAGTAACATTTTCGTGTATTCTAAACCACAGAATTAATGTAGTGGTACTTACGTACAGAATGGACGTTCACCGCCTCCCGCCGGTCCGCGATATCTCACTTCCCCCGCAAGATACTGGCGCAGAAAATAACCATTACGGATATCACGCGCGGACTACTCACACATGCGCGTGTATAAAACGTCAACCGATCGATGTGTGCCGGTATCACGACATTTGTCCCAAGTGTCTGACGTGTGTCCTAAGCAGCGATTCTTTATTCGTTGCAAAAAAGTGACTGTCATTTGATATTAACATAAAGAGTGTCGTAAACCTTTTTCTAGTTCATCTTTATTGATATTAATTTTAAAAACTGTATCACGTAGAGAAATTCCGAGCATAGCTCGTTCCACGGGTCCCCTTCGAAAGTTTGACAGCATTAAACAAATTTTCGGACAAAAAGGAACTGAATGAGGATACTTTTCAGAAACTTACACGGTAAGTCAAGGCACACTTTCTCTAATGAAGGAATTTAAAGTCGGAGAAAGCCATGTGGGACCTAGTAGTTATTAATGACGGTATTGAGAGACAGGGAAGACGTAGATCTTCGCTAGTAACCGTGATATTAAACCCAATGTATATTCTCGTCAGCATCTCGTTCCACGGAACGAACTAGCAGTCAGTGGTCTAAATATTCAACCGAGATTGAAACAGAGATGGCTTCATAAACTGGCGTCGTATAACCGCTACGGCGTAGCACGTCGTAGAGCTACGGATGTACGTAGCGGGAGATAGCTACGAACAGGCTCTAGGTCCATAGACTGACGGAAATCTGGGAAGACACTGGCGTTAGCAGTTCAATTTTTGTTTTGTTTTGTAAAAGCATTTTATTTTTTGTTGCTCAAAAATGAATGCAACTTTTTGGGTGTCTAGTATACTATTATAAACACACCCCTATTCCTAATTCGTGCTGTACATCCATCTAGCGTTTGATCAAGACAAACTTACTTAAAATAAAACTACTTAAAACAAATAACTGAGCAAAGGCTAAAATAAAATAATAATAATAAAACACATCTTTGCAAATCACAACTACAACTTTCTTTCAATAAATGAAATGTATGTTGTTTATTTTCAATTTTAAATGATTTATTCAATCTAAGAGGAAAGAATATAAAAACACTGTGACATGTTTACATATAGACAAAGATAGCACGTCAGCCTACATAGCATGAGACGCATGAGAGCGGTGAGAGTGAGATATGTCTATAAGTTTTAACGTTAAGATATGACAATATCTCACCCTCATAGCAGTCATGTGTCTCATGCTACGCTGGCTGCTCGTCAAATTCGAGATGAGCCGATGAAGCAATTAACAATAATATTCAAGTTATTGGTATTACAATGAATTTGCGATTAACTTTGTTACAAAAAGTATGTAACTTGAATTAAGATTTCACTTAGTTGGGACCCTCTCAAACCTATCATGGATGATTTATAGAGGCTGCAGTTTTTTCTTTGGTCCTGTTCCTGTTCCTGTGCTCCCCGCCCTGTAATGTCCATATGGCCTGTGAAAATTTCAAGTCCCTGGCGGTTCAAAAGACAGCCCTAGTCTGGAACCACAAAAATACAATGACTTCACATGTTCCTAACAAAACTTTTCAGCAAGTACCATATCTCTGCTCCTTGGAACCCGGTGCGAGCAAATAAATTAACCCATCCGCTCTTTCGGCAGATATAGCTGCCGGTAATACATCGTGGTGTGGTAGCTGCCGCTCACGTCCTTCAGGATTATGGGAGACTTCGGTAGAGGATTGTCTATGTCCGCATGGCTATTTGTTAATCATATTCAAAGGAATCAACACATAACTCACAGTTATGGAGTATAATTTTTTTCATTTCAGAAGTGGGATAGCGAACAATAACGCCCATGACATTGAAACATCGAAGTGTCGTTATCGAGAAAGACCCTGCTGAGTGTAACATGCTCGGTGAATGGATGGTCATGAACGAAATAAATAGATTAGATCTTGTATTTTTTAATGATATTCAAAGGAATCAACAGATAACTCACAGTTATGGAGTATAATTTCTTTCTTTTCAGAAGTGGGATAACGAACAATAACGCCCATGAAAGGCAGCATTCCAGCATCATTAGGTTGAAGCTTCTGGGAGCGCACACTTACCATCCCACGGCCGTATCGTCACTTACCATCAGATGAGATGAAGGCCAAGTGCAAACCCATCACAATTTTTTTAAAGATGTAGTAATAATAATAATTTCATTTTAATTTATGACAACAACTAGTTTAAAAAGAACTAGAAACCGACTTTAATGGCCCTAATAGTCTACAGCAAATTTAAGACTTATATGGTTTTCTCATGGATGCCATTGTCAGAACTGGACCAAAATGGAACACTGGAAGCACCAGCTTTCAAATAAAAAAATAATCATCAACATCCACCCGGTCGAAAGTTCTGAGTTAACAAACAATTAAAAATACTTCATATACCCTAATTAAAATATTTAAGTTTATTACTGTGTAAATGGATGAGATTACATCTGAGTTACAGGCTCGGCCTAATTTTAATGCTAGTGTTCACATTAATTCCCAAAGCAATTTGTACTATTAGATTACGATCATTGTAAACATTTTATGGCATTACTCGTAAATACATATATTTAAAAAACATACCCGTCGAATTGAGAACCTCATTTCTTTTTGAAGTCGGTTGAAAAACGTCGCGGGTAATGAATAATAAAATCGTCTTTACAAAAAATACTTTTAAAGATGTAAAACTGTTGTGTGGCGGCAGAATTAGACAACACGTTGTTAGTTAGCCAGGCGAACATAGAAAATAAATACCACCAACCAAATCGAGTGCCGATAGTCGCCTACGGGGATCGAACCGGGACATCCGGGTTTAAGTTTAAGTCCAAGCGCTAGGCCACGGAGGCGGGTAAAAGTTTTGCAAGATTCTGCCGACTTTGCAGTCTTGGACAGTAACGATATTCCAGGGTTCAGTCAGCAAGTGAACGTCAGAGCACGCAGTCCACATGTCGCATATAAACTCTGGTGACGGCGCAACAGTAAATTTTATAGGGCGCCTCTAAAACAATCATTAATACACTTTATTGCCCGGGGCGTTTGGGGGCTGTATTCTGATAAACATCTTAACAATGTGGCCCAGAACATTTCATGGAATAGCGGAATTAGCGGGACAAATTATTATCAATTTGGGTCATTATCTCATGGTTTTATTACCCTGAGCTAGTGATGTATTCAGAGACAGTTATCACTTCTTACGGGTACTGCAACCGGTTTTTCGAGTTCCGCACCTCAAAACGAGAAACTGTTGGCTTTCTGTTACTTGGTGGGAGTAACATCTAAGTATGCGATTATGCTTTAGGTTTGCTGGATCAGGCTCCAGCTGAATAACCAGTGGTGGGTGCATGCAGCTGTCAACCGTATGCTCATTTTGGGCATACGCGAGGAATTTTATGAAATGAAATGAAAATCATTTATGAAAATCATTTAATCCAGACCATCAGTCCCTATTTTTTTTAAATTACAATTACAATTATGAATGATGTCAAATTTGTAACTTAAAATTGTATGTCAAATTTAAAATATTTTATACTTGTGCGTTATTACTAAAAGCAAATTATAAAATTTAATGGTGTGGAACGTGTACTACAACTTCGAGTTAAACGAAACCAAATTTCTCAGACACGCGCGTTTATGTCCTTTCATGTTGTCCCTTTCTAATACACTGACATTAACATTCGTGTTGTCGCAGCTTACCTCGCCTCCAACCGTAAATTGACACATTTTGTTCAGAACAAACCGCCTTCACGCTCTCTCCAGTACTACTCCATACCGGGAACAGCGTGGTGATAAGAGACACAGTGCTGCCAGCCCAGCCCTGTCCACACGACATTGACACCGGACTTCTATCCGGGCAACCGGCGTGCAGGTAGGGTATAGGATAATGTAGTTTCAAGGAATAATCTAAAGATGTATAGAAGAACACTAGAATTTCATTTTTGCTTTCATTTCGATTGTACAAAATTCCTTGGTAGTGTCAACGTCAAATGTCATTTTATTGACGCCATCTTTGTTTTCTAAGTGTTGCCTGTTTCGTGCTTTTGTCATGTTTTTGTACAAATAAACGGGCAAGTCCAGCACAAGGCTACGTACATTCGCAGAACGTGTCATTATCGTAAAATCTCTCATTGCTATTGATTTCACATTTAAATTGAATACATAAGAACAAGTATATCGCCAAAACAGTGATCTAGAACAATAATAACACCGCGTTACATAAAAGTCGAGGAATACGTCAATCTGTGCGGATCAGGGCAGTCACATTTTATAGGCTTTCCCTTTTAATGTTGCCAGCCTCGGAGCTTTATTGTTCAATTATAAATCTGGAGATGCTTTGTTTACTTACGTCTTACTGCTACTCCTGCGAGGAGGCAGTAAATGTATTTTTAATCCGGCCGATTTTATTGTTCCGATTTTGGATTTGAACCCTATCTCTATAAGCAATGAGTTTGCATTTAGCCAGATAGTGTCTCGAGCTGATGAAACGCTCTGGCTTTGCTACCTTTCATGCCGGAACGGAGCGTGCTAATAGTGCTGATGTTTGACGGCAGACTTAGGTAGCAGGTTAGTAGCTAGCTAGGCGGACATAGAGAATGCCCTACCACCCAAACTGAGTACCGATTGGTACACTGGGGATTGAACTCTCCGGAATCTTTGGATTGTGAGTACACGCGTGTACCCATTATGCCACAGAGGTGGTTAAAGACTGGTAAACATGTACATACAACACACATATGTAAGAAGCCGTTGTAGCTCGTTGGATAGAGTGACGCTCTATCCTTAAAGAATCGAGGTCTGTGTTCGATCCTGTCTCGTACCATGAGTTACAATTTGTTATTTGGAATTTGTGTACGAATGATAAAAATCATTACCATTGGCTTTTGGTAAAGGAAAACATGGTCAGGAAACCTGCACACTCCTGAGACAATTCAAAGGTGTGTGTGAAGTCTACCAATCCGCACTGGTCCCGCGTCGTGGACTATGTCCCATACACTCTCTGTAGGAGAGTAGGCCTTAGCCCTTGCAGTGGGGACATGTATAGGCTGTTGATGATGAAACATATACATGTGTACATTATATATAAATTTTATAATGTAAAGGTTTAAGGGACCATGTGGACTTAGCTGTCATATTTGTACTTTCTAAATGTGTCTAGTTTAGCAAAGTTTGTACTAAGACTAAGAGCCATCATTAATTAGAACTGCGCCGGCGCCTTGGGAATCTGCTATAGTGGCTGGTGGGACTGCATTGTAGAAGTTTAAATGCAGAAGAAACATCTGCTCATGTCCTGCTGGAGGTTGGAAGAGTAGCAACAAAATACCTCGTAACACCGAGGTCGCTTCTAGAAGCCTCCAACAACACAAACAAGCTGTTGGGCTTTCTGCTGGAGCTGGGGTGGCATGAGTAAGGCACACTACCCCATCACGCGAAATAGATGTACCTGACGTCGAGTTGCGAGTCTACTAGATAACGAACATTTCACCGCCTCTGTTGCCTATTGGCCTAACAGCTCGGAAGTCCCGGGTTCGAGTCCCAGTGGGTGTACCCATCAGTACTCAGTTTGGTTGGTAGTGTTGGCAACCCAAAAAATATTTTATGTGTAATTTTAACTGTGGCAATGTATGCTCTCTCTTCCATTCTCGTCCGCTGAAGCAACGCGTACTTTTGTGAACATTATACAAATTAAACAGCATTATCAAGAAAAGTTGTGGAGTTTCCGTGCCCTGACCTATTCATTGGTCCTTCGAGACGGATCAATTTTATATGTCCGCATGGCTAGCTAACACTGCCACTGTCGCCAAACAGCAGCGCCTTATTAGCGTGACTCTTCCACCCAAAGACCCTATATCCACTTACCATCAGGTTCGATGAAGGCAAATTCGTTATAAAATGAATGACATATTAAAATTAGTAATGTATTAGTCCCAGCCGGGGACTCTTAGCTTTAAATCAATCTTACATTTTAAATCCTCAAAATAACACCATTACCTGTAATTAAAAGATCTCCGGGCCATAAATTAGTTCCGGACGGAAAGAAAATAAAGCTTGTGGAGCACTAGACGCCTCGCAGAACAAATGTTTCCCTCCTCGGCGTGATATATCGACTACGGATAGCTTGCACATAGATCTGGTGGTACTCTTTATCTACCACCGCTAATGGATGATCTTTGGCTCCTTGTTTAAATATAGATAAAGATACTGTTCTTTTTATAGTTATTTTATTAAATACTATTTTACCACTGCCATTGAATATATGTCATGTCGATTTTAGAAATTATCCCTTATGGATCTCAAGGGAAAATAATTGATTTTGGGTAAATCACGTTAGAAGTTTTAAGTAGCTATGAGTTTCGCCTAGCCTTTAAATTTTCTTTAAACTACGGCACCTAAAATATTTTTATTAGACCAAAACAATGCTGAAAGACCATAGAATCAAAATTTATGAGGAAAAAAACGTTTCCAATCCCTTGCGTAACCGCTCACATATAGGTAAATAAATAAACTTTATATAAAAATTTCATACGGAGCTTTGACAAACGGCAATCTAGTGATAAAAAGGGTTCTTTTTTCGAGATATGGAACCCTAAAAATCGTCATACGACTTCCACAAAGGCACTTTGAGCTTCGTTATTTTTAAAAGCTTTTATTTTTATTATTCCTCGGATCGCAAATCTCCGTTACTTTACAGTCTGTGGTAATGACAGCAATTTCCCTAGATTCATTATTTCAGGTTTTTTACTATAACCTATTTTCGATACTTTGACGCAAGTTGCAAAGTCTGGTTTGCTTCACTTATAGTCGAATAATTATTTAGACCAGCTATAATGAATAAAAATAAATAAGACAATATTATGATAAAAACTAAGCTAAATAACTAAGCAGGCCATGGTAATAAGCTCCACTTTGTTATTTGGGTTTTATGTACAAATGATATACATATATACCATTGGCTTTTCTGTGAAGGAAAACACCGTGAGGAAACCTGCACAGTCTTGGGAAGAAATTCAAAGGTATGTGTGAAGTCTACCAATCCGCACTGGTCCCGCGTGGTAGACTATGGCCCATAGACTCTGTAGGAGAGTAGGCCAGAGCCCCTGCACAGGGGACATATATAGGCTAATAATTATGACGATGAATAATAACTAAAATCTGTCTACGACAAAAATACTCGTTTCAAAATTAAAACTTAGATATAGTTTTAGTTTTTTACGGTTCGTGTACTTATAGAGTTGTAGGTAACCATCATTAACCTCGTATTTTGTGAATGTTCTGATTACGCATCTCATTATCTGGTAGCAGATACGATATTTTAGTCTTTTTTATTTATTTTTATAGCACGTTATATCCACAATAAGCCGCCATGTTGTACGAATATACTGCGTCGACCAAATTCGTGTGAAACGAAATTTCTACGCTGTAGAAAGTTTTTCGTTATAACGAATGACGTTATAAAGAGTTTACACTGTAGTTCCATTATATTTGGCTTAAACAGATGACAATTTGACAACCTTCATCTCACGTGACGGTAAATCAAATAAACCACAACCCTCAAGCTACGTTGTCTATAATAGTGCTTGAAGCTTGAGAAAAACGCATTTGTAATACTCGTATTTTAGTCGACACCCAGACTTGTGACTCAAAGCACACTGCTCTCACGTGGAGTGGTTCAGAAACCGCATATCCTCTCCCGCGTCCGGTCTTTTGACATGCTCATACGAACCCGGATGGTCTAGCCGCATGAGTAAGTGGTCTAGCTAGCGTTGGATATGTACAGGACGACCACTTTCCGTCGAGTTGTTTCTGGTGCTCAATTTAGTTGGTGGTTTTATATGTCCACTTAACTAACTATCAAAGCAGTGTGAATGGCAGTTTTGTAGTCCGCAAATAAAAGATAACTAACCAACTTATTATTTTTATGAAGCAATCTGAGGGTTCCGGGTTCGAATCCAGCCGTGTACCTATGAGTTGTTTTTCAATTCAAGTACATTATCCGATTGCTTAACGGTGAAGGAAAACATCGTGAGGAAACCTGCATGTCTTGAACAGGCATGTGAAGTCCGCCAATCCGCACTGGTCCCGAGTGTTGGACTATGTCCCATACACTCTCTGTAGGAGAGTAGACTTGAGCCCCTGCAGCGGGGACGTATATAGGCTGTTGATGTTGATGATGTTGAATCAACTTTTTTGTTTTGGTTGGTGGTAGGGCATTTGTTTTATATGTCCGCCTGGCTAGCTACCACCACGTTACCTAAGCCTAAGCATGCAAAAATTAGTATGTATAATCGTTAGGATATTAACAGAAATAAGCATAATATTGTTAACAGCACTGCTGTGAACAGGTATGAAAGCTAGCAGAGACAGCTTCATTAGCTTGCGGTATCTGGGTGCGCACGAGTACCATCCAACGGCCATATCACTTACCATCAGGTTCATGAGATGAAGGCAAACCCATCAAGCATTTTTTTAAAGAGTAGTGGTCTGTTATACTCGTAAATATGGTTGTTTAGTTGAGTCTCCTGTATCTGACTTATTGATGGATATTAAGAATCGCTAATAATTTATTTACAATAATTTTCCTACTACTTCATGCACGGTACGGTACACGAGCAACAATACAGTATCTGAGATTTTTATTTTATTTATTTTCTAGGAAGAGATACAGTGTTAATATAAGAAATAGGTATGCAAAATAAATATCCACATACACATCGACCAATCAAGTCTCCACTGACATACACTCACTCACTCACTAAAATTTAAACGAAACTACCTAAATAAATTTGAACAATACAATTAATTTACCAAACAACTGTTTGGTTTGTTGGTGGTATTTGTCGCCACTGTGGACACCACGTCTGGCCTAGCTAGCTACGAGCAACAATTGTCAAGAATAACGGGCAAACAATAATTTCCAGAAAAATTAGTAGAAAACCAAATGAAAACAAGATACAAATGGATTAAATTTAAAGCTGATACTGAAGAACGACCGTGAGGAGACTTGCTTTCATGTAAAAATTCGCATGAAAATCGGACCATACGTTCTAGAGATACGATGCCACAGACAGACATTGGCCTCAAACTTATAGCACCCCTATTTTTGCGATGGAATCGAATACTTAGTAATTCCAAAGGAACTCCGTTGCATTTTGCTTCAATTTGCTAGTCGTGTGTTTGTTTGCTAGTAGCATTCGACTCAGCAATTCCCGTGGAGAGAATTCATCGCTGAATTTGCAGAATTAGGTCTGTGAATGAATCGTTATCCTCTCTCGGTACACAATAGATGTACGCTACCACTAAACGAGGAATGCTTCAGGGAGAACTTTAATAAAACCAGTAAAGAAAGAAAAAAATTACCTAACACAAACACTCTACGAAACTAAGATACTCAATATAACTCAAACATATAAATTTAAAACCTGTATATTAATAAAAAAAAATCTAACAAAAGACATCCACACAAACATTGTACTGAACAAACAAACTTACAACCATAACCTACGAAACAAAAACTATTTACAACTGCGAGGACCGAGAACCAACTACGGAAAGAGGAGTATTTTGTTTGAAGGTGTTAAACTGTTCAATGGTCTTCCAAGGGAACTACAAGAACGTAAACTAGCTGAATTCAAGACAAAACTGTTAAAACACATTTAAGAGTAAATATTAGTTGTTATTTTTTTAAATATAAATACGTCTATAAAATCTAAATTTCTGCATGCCTTTTTACTGTTGGTTTTTACACATTAATTATTATATATATAATTATATATAGTCTTAATTTCTCTATAAGTGAAATGTCAATTTCTTTTGAGAAAATAAATTATTCTTTAAACCGAAAGAAAAGACTAAACCTAACTTATACTCTAGAATAAAAAACAGTTTTATGACGTGCCAAAAAAGGTCGGCTCAGCTTATTGCCGCAGCAGATTGATACTGCGGCGCCGAGATTTTCCCCGGTAGGTTGGTTTTCCCTCAACAGCACCAATTTTACAATGTAATGTTAAGAAAGAAATCATTTATTTGCATAGGGCATTTGGGTATACAATGCTATTCCAGTGCAATTTCGAGAGCTACCAACGCTTCAATTTAAAATATGACTTAAAAAATGGTTGACTTAAAATGTTTTTACAATCTGCAAGAATTTTTTAATTTACCTTATAGTTTCAAATTCGATATAGTAATTTCAATTTTTTTAGCAATGACATATTAATTTTTAAATATAGTGGAATAAAATTTGTAAACGTAACATGATTAATATAGACTTTGCATGCCAAGTTTGCCTATATACGTCCCCACTGCAGGGGCTCAGGCCTACTCGCCTACAGAGAGTGTATGGGCCATAGTCCACCACGCGGGACCACTGCGGATCGGCGGACTTCACATGCCTGTTCGAGACATGCAGGTTTCCTCACGATATTTTCTTGCATTGAAAAACAACTCATAGGTACACGGCTGGATTCGAACCTGGAACCCACAGATTGAGAGTCCGCCCCTTATCCAATGCGCCACCGACGCTTTTTGAAAAACATCCTGTACTGTACCATATTTTATGCAAATAATTTTTTTTTTTTCATTTTATAGACACATAGCTTATAGTAGTTACATATAATTTGTAGTTTATATGCCTAGCATGCATACAGGCGTGCGAAATGCAGATGTGTGTGCTATAAAAATGTATACTATTTAATGTCATAACAAGACAAGTAAAAGTCTACTTACTAAGGCAAATTTAAGATTTATATCGTTTCGGATGCCGTTGTCAGAACTGGACCAAATTCGAATGGGACCACACGGGAAGCACCACCTTTCAAATAAAAAAATAATCATCCAAATCGGTTGACCCAGTCAAAAGTTCTGAGGTAACAAACATTTTTTTTAAATTCCCGTCGAATTGATAACCTCATCTTTTTTGAAGTCGGTTTATTATTAAATTGAAAGAGCAGTTAATGATACAACAATTTATACAGATTTTATGGTTTAAAATAGTCAACATTTGTATGTAATAAATTGCTAACTACGGAAACACTGTTATATAATAATTGACCTTGTCAGATTGGTATTTATCCATAGGCTATCTCTGTGTCAGAAGAGAGTTGAAAGGCTGTCTGGCTTGAAGATATAATTAAATTACGGGGGCGAATTCCTGACAAAGGAGTAGCTGTGGCCGCGACAGGCCGTGACATGTTTCAGAGAAGTTTCCGGTTTTAAGGTTCCTGGTTGGTTGGAGTCAAGTGTAGGATATTCTTCACTAGCGAACTGGCGAAGATTCGTCATTTAACTGACTTCCAAAATGAAGCAAGCTATATCTCAATATTCTTTTGAATGTTTTGTGCGTGGGTGTATAATACCAGATTACTCAGAATATCTTTGTCAATTGTCAACTTATTATATTGATTCTTTTCTATGAAAATTTCAAGAAAACATTTCCCCCTAAGTGTGAAAATTAGGGTGTAATATATTACACTGACTTCCCGATTAAAAGTATGTTCTTCGTAGACAAATTAAAACCAGTTATTTTCTGATATGGTTGGTGGTGGAGCATTTTCTATGTCCGCCTGGCTAGCTACCACCATATTGCCTAAGTCTGCCGCCAAACAGCAGTGTGCAGCACTGTTTTGTTCCGGTATGCACGGTAGCTTAACCGGCGCCTCATTAGGTTGAGGCTTCTCATCATGTGAAATGAAGGCCAAGTGCAAATCCATTATTCATTTAAGATAAGCTTGCATACGTTATTAAACTACCTAAGGAATACTGTAACATTAATATAGTAATCAATGGAATCCACAACAAAGCAATGGATTAAGCAAGAAATCCCGGGTACCGAAGGGAATCCCGGGAAATTTGCACCCATTACACTCAATACGGGATTTACGGTGCCCGGAATCCCGGTATTTGGGAATCGGGAGCAACAAATCCCGGCGTCGACTTAGCGTAATTTCTCGTGTTTATTATTTGGTAGGTGTGTGCCGGAGAGGTGTTTAAAGTGTGGAAATGTGTGCTCTACTTACAAAGATTTCCGGGAATGGCGGTGTTGGTGCGAAAAGCCGCGGAAAGCCAAATTCTGTTTTTGGCAATCAGAAACATACTTTAGTGTTTTTTGCCGCGGGATCTCTGCTTGTAAATAGTACGTGACTCAAAAAGTCCAAGGACAAGGATCGGTCATAGATCACCCTATCAGACTTAATGAGGCGATTTGCCATAATCACCACGCTTTGTGATGCCTGTCAAATATATAGACTAAAGTCCTAACTGTCACCACCACCCCGCAGGGCGTCACGTCACGTCAGAAGTCCAGCTGCCTCGTGAGGGTGGAGCAGCTGGAGCCATGACACGACACATGCTCAAGTCCGACCCCGAGTCCCGACCTGCAAGCTTCCTTCCTTCATGAAGGACTTTCTGACCGAAGGGCGTGGTGTACCGTCGCTTCTGATGGACACCACCAGAGCGGTACCAACGTGGCTTAGTAAATAAGAGTAAGTATTAATTTATTTATTGTATGTATACAGTACTCGCAAACTAAGTTTGCCCCTCTGAAGTTAGCTACAAAAGGCTGCGAAGTATCAATTATTAACGTATAAATGGGAGGCAAGGCAAGTTAGCGGGAGGAAAGAAATGTCCTAGTGTTGTATGTCATCTAGGGATAGTTATTATAGAAAATAATACACACACATTCCGACTGTACGTGCGAGAAATTCTCGAGTACTTTATCGGTCTTGCTATTTGACACTAAAAGAATAGTAGTAAAAAATTATGTTCCATGTTAAACATAGACTCTTCATACAATAACAAAGAAAAGCAATTACCAATTCAAATGAAAGTTGTAATTGATATCGTGAACTCTGAAATAGCGAGGTGCTGATACCTTGGAATGGAAACATTTTAATTTAGGTAATTTACAGCTCTCAACTTTATTTGATTCGAAGGACTGTTCGTCATTCTTTTGGAATTCCTTTAGTATGAACCATTACTAGACAGGATCATTAAATATTAAAATTTATTACTTATACCCTTTTCTCTATTTTGCACACAAAACATATATTATTCAAACGTATGACAAATTTATCAAATCCGAGATGAGGAAATCCGTAGACTAAATGACTGGCATAACTCGACGAGTCAGTGAGATGGGCAGACCACATCGCTTGAATAACGAATAACGGATAGTGTAGTGTATGCGGTACAGCATACACACACTGTCTCGTGTGTCTATGGGTTGGTATGCTAAACGTCAGTCACTGTGCAGTGTGTGACAGTTGACTAGAGCCGCGGGCGAGTGCGAACGTTGACTAGTACCGAGCCCGCGGGCATTGCCGAGCCAGTAATATGTGTAGGCCAACGTCGTACGGACCAACTCCTACAGGGAGTAAGAGTTCCCGAGTGGCGACCACATACAGGAAACTTGGCGACCTGTCACAAGATGAACCGACAACCTGGCAAAGGTCGCAGGATGTTTAGAATGGACATTTCTCAGTTCATGATGATGAAATTACGTTAGTGTATGTTTAAATTCGGAATCCTTCGTATGCAATTCTGCTAGTAAAATTAGATATTGAATTTACGTAATCGTGAACATAATGATTTCAGTGCAATGAATTCGTTCGTTTAATCGTTCGTTCGAAGAAAACACCTCCATTCAAACAGTATACCTACCAAGGAGATTGTCAACCAGCCAGTACCGCAGTGTAAACAAAAAAGAAAAGAAAACACAGTAAAAAAGAGCGGTAAATTGCAACATAAATAACCATAAACAATTTGTAATTCACCGCAGTTTTGCCGCCGAGAAAAGAAGCTCGTTTATCACAATTAGCCGGAGGACGCGCGAAGGTACACGAGAAACTGGACTCCTTTTTAATTTGTTGTTGTATTGTACGAGTACTGCACTATTCCGACATTACTCCAGGAATTCCAGGTTTAACGTCAGTGTACTTGTTTATACTGAAGCTTAACTAGGAAGATATGCTCGGTCTAGCGGGAGATAACTGCGAAATATTGACAGTAAAATTTGTAGCCATGGGAGCCATTGTGAAAAATTAGTCCAAAAGGTTTTGTTTAGTGAAAATACAACAAACAGACAGTTGTTTTCGAACTGCCTCCTCCTTAGCCTAGTGGTTACTATTTGGAGGCATAATCTGGAGGTTCCAGATTCGATACCTATCAATGCTCGCTTTGATTGGTAGTAGCATTTTCTATGTCCACAATGTGAACTCCACATAGCTAGCTGCCTCCTTGTTTACCCATGTCTGCCGCCAGACACGTGCTAAAAGCACTGTTGTGTCCAGAATAATAGGTATCAAGAGCCAGCTTCTCGTTAGCTTGAATCTGCTGGATGAGCACCTTTTCCATACTAAAGCTCTATCACACATACAGGTGTACGAAAAACATACAATTTTAGTATCAAAAGGACTTCGATGAGCAATAATTCTTTTTATTTATATTCAAAATATTATTTATAATTCCTTTATGTTTTAAAATAAATATATTTTGAATGGTTCAAATAATAATCATACTATTAATATTTTTATACACAAATTGACGAAAAAAACAATATTGACTGACTGGCTACACTTCATAGAAAGTCTTTTTTGAACTGGAAATCCACGAGGAAGCAGATTCCCAACAATGAACTGATGAAGCTGACGAAGAAAATTTTTACTCATTTCAACTTCCAAATAATAATAGAAAATATTTATTAAAAAAACTTATAGCTAAATAAATAAGAACTTAGATTAAGAGACATTGTACCTATCTACTGTATTTTATGCCGTATAAACTATTTATATTTCTAAACCTTAAAAACGTATCACTTAGGCCATAGCTAAAACTAAACAACGAAAACATTCAATTACTGGAAGAATCGAAGGTCACTTCAGTTTTGACTAAAGAATTCGAAAACGCCGGACTAGAAGCAAGTGATCTCTCCTCGTTTATCACTTTCAGGCGTTCTTCAGACAAATAATTATTTATAAAATTCTGACAAATTATAGCATTCGATAGCGGAAGAGTCCTCAGTTGGTTGGCGACGTGTCGTCCGAATGTGTCAAATTCGTCTTCTCTCACAGTTGCAGCGTGGTCTTTGGATGGGCTTGGCTCTAGAGGGTCTCTGGTCGTGGTCAAAAGAGGACCCGGCGCGGTCGTCTCTCTTTGATGACTCTGGGGTTTGAATTTCTTCTTTTTCTTTATGGGCTCGACGCTTGCTGCTACGGAACTCTCGCTGTCTGAATCCTGGAAACAAACAAAAGCATAATATCATTTTTATATTCAGTAAACAATACTTTAGAAGAACACCACCCCGTGTCATAAAGATAATTAGATTTGCATCGTACATAGTACAAATCATGACAGTCAGAATATTTTAGTTTCTCATATTCCCCCGTTGATTTAGTTAAATACCTGATCCTTGAACAAGGGCACGCCCTTGTTGAAATGTAGTACAAATATATAAATAATTAATAAACAATACATAACTTCTCAACGTTTGTACCTTGTTCAAGGATCGGCTAACCTAAATAAGGCCTTTCAATATATTTTAACTAATTCAGGGCATAGTAGGAGACTTAAATTTTTCAAAATTTCGTGTAGTACCTTCTGAAAGACTACCCCATACTAATATTACAAATGCGACAGTGAGTTTGTTTGTTTGACCTTCCTACGTCGCAACAGAGTCAGAATGGCTTGATTTTTTGTACAGAAATAGTCGAAGGGTGTTAAAAGGATAGAGGGTTCTCTTTATCTCAATCGAACAAGTTTATTTAAAGTGTAGGAAGATTTTACCGCATGGTATTTTTACCCAAATCCATCGTGTGGTATTTTACCCAGTTCCATCTTGTGGTATTTTACCCAGTTCCATCGTGTGGTATTTTATCCAGTTCCATCGTGTGGTATTTTACCCAGTTCCATCGTGTGGTATTTTTACCCAGATCCATCGTGTGGTATTTTATCCAGTTCCATCGTGTGGTATTTTACCCAGTTCCATCGTGTGGTATTTTTACCCAGATCCATCGTGTGGTATTTTACCCAGATCCATCTTGTGGTATTTTATCCAGTTCTATCGTGTGGTATTTTACCCAGTTCCATCTTGTGGTATTTTATCCAGTTCCATCGTGTGGTATTTTACCCAGTTCCATCGTGTGGTATTTTACCCAGTTCCATCTTGTGGTATTTTATCCAGTTCCATCGTGTGGTATTTTACCCAGTTCCATCGTGTGGTATTTTTACCGAGTTCCGTCGTGTGGTATTTTACCCAGTTCCATCGTGTGGTATTTTTACCGAGTTCCGTCGTGTGGTATTTTACCCAGTTCCATCGTGTGGTATTTTTACCCAGATCCATCGTGTGGTATTTTACCCAGATCCATCTTGTGGTATTTTATCCAGTTCTATCGTGTGGTATTTTACCCAGTTCCATCGTGTGGTATTTTTACCGAGTTCCATCGTATGGCATTTTTACCGACTTATATCGTGTGGTATTTTACCCAGTTCCATCGTGTGGTATTTTATCCAGTTCCATCGTGTGGTATTTTACCCAGTTCCATCGTGTGGTATTTTTACCCAGATCCATCGTGTGGTATTTTACCCAGATCCATCTTGTGGTATTTTATCCAGTTCTATCGTGTGGTATTTTACCCAGTTCCATCTTGTGGTATTTTATCCAGTTCCATCGTGTGGTATTTTACCCAGTTCCATCGTGTGGTATTTTACCCAGTTCCATCTTGTGGTATTTTATCCAGTTCCATCGTGTGGTATTTTACCCAGTTCCATCGTGTGGTATTTTTACCGAGTTCCGTCGTGTGGTATTTTACCCAGTTCCATCGTGTGGTATTTTTACCGAGTTCCGTCGTGTGGTATTTTACCCAGTTCCATCGTGTGGTATTTTTACCCAGATCCATCGTGTGGTATTTTACCCAGATCCATCTTGTGGTATTTTATCCAGTTCTATCGTGTGGTATTTTACCCAGTTCCATCGTGTGGTATTTTTACCGAGTTCCATCGTATGGCATTTTTACCGACTTATATCGTGTGGTATTTTACCCAGTTCCATCGTGTGATATTTTTACCCAGTTCCATCGTGTGGTATTGTTTACCCAGTTCCACCGTATGGTATTTTTACCCAGTTCCATAGTACACTTAACATTTTATTGAGATCAGTAGCTGGTCTACAAACATAGACAAATAAAGCTGAATCAAATCTATCTCGATTTCAACGTCTGGTTCTTGGACTTTCAGTGACGTATCTTGGACGTGGAGCAACTTTTGTAAACTGCTGATTTCAAACTGTCGTCAATGTTTACAAACACAACAATGTACAACTGTCGTGTAACTAGTTGACGTAATAGAGGCCGAACCGTGCGATGCCGACCGGTTTTTGATTGATTCATTTTAAATGAACTAAAAACCTACGAAGTCTTTCACATAGATTAAATTATTGAGAAATTTTAACATGAGGATTTACAGTGAGTTCCATTCCCAAAATTTAAAATTTGTATTTAATGACGTCAGCAAATATATTTGTGAGATTATAAGGATACACCTTAGTGGATTGCACCTCAGAATGCTATTGGATTGGAGCTAATGCGTAATCGCTATACTACTCGACATGCTAACGACGCGTAATTTTTTATGAATTATATGTTACAAAACATTTAAAAACGTCCCACCATGTTTCAAGACTCACCTGCATTGCAGCAGATGTGTCCTTTCCCGCAATCCTCGATTTCAAAAAAAGCAATTTCTTGAACGCGAACCACTGACTAACTTCATTGCCGTCCGCGTCAAATTTCAAATTCTTCGTGTACTCCCGCCGAAACTGTGTCGAGAGAATCTTCATTTTCCTCTCCACCACGTCTCTGTCCGTATTCAGATATCTTGCTATCTCGAGCCACGCTTCATTCTTCTTGTTTTTATCTTTATAGTCATCTAAACTGATATCCCAGAGGACGCTTCTTTCGTGGTAGAGTTTGATTAATTTAAAAATAAGATCGTTGTTCCAATTAAACGTCATTTTTGTTTAGAATGTGTGTAGGTTTTTGTTTCGCGCGTGCGTACGGTGAACGAGCGAGATGAGGAATGCATTCCAAATACGTAAGTAGCGCATGCCATGGCAGTGCGCAGCGGGACGAGGGGGGGAGGCCATCGCCCCTCGGCAACGACCGATCAATGTTTCGCAACATTGTACAGTGATTATAAACATCTCTAAACGTTGCGCTACGCGTCTCGCTCGGTTTGTATTGGAGAAAGAGAGAAAGTGATAATGGTTTGGTATGTAGGCCACGTACGTAGCTCGCTATTAAAATAGTGACGTAGGTTGATAAACAATGTAATAGAGTGCGATATTCTTAATTTGAAAAAAATATTCCTGATACGTGTTAAATAAAGTTATGTATGTGGGTTACAATATTCAAGGATAATAATAAAATCCTGTCAAGTGGGAGTCGGACTGGCGTACCGAGGGCTCCGTACAGAAAATGAATAATTAACATACAGAAAATCAGAAATTTCAAAAAAAAGCACCACCTAAAAAATCTTTTTTTTTTTCTTCATTATTTAAGTCACTTGAATATTGTACAGGGATAGTGGAAAGTCCAAGGAAGGACGAAGGCTACATTTTATCTCCATCGAACGAGCAGTTCCCACGGATTACATTATAAAGTCCACTAGAGCGAAGCTGCGGGCAGAAGCGAGTTAATTATTTCAGTGTGTATATATTTTATGTGACAAAGTATATATATATATATCTTTAGTAAATACTAATCTTGCATTATTTACTTGCAAACAAAATATATACTTACTCTATTCTCAGCACAAAAATCATAAAATTCTTCATTATATTTTTTACTCAAAACAGTCACTTTTTTATAACAAATGGTATGATAACCTACAAATTCTAGTGACTCACTGGAAAGCTCAAAAACATTGTATTTAAAGTTTTTTATTTTACGAAAAGCCAACTTTAATGAACAGTTTTTAAAAGTGTCATCATTGAAATCAATTACACCAGCATCCGAATTACACAAAAAACACTTTTTGGCCATTTTAACAACAATAAATGGTAATTTTTTTTAAATTCTAACTATAGCGACAAGCTACTAGACATGTGCAGTTCACAAATGAATGATACAAAATGAAGAAGATCTGTGACTGTCACTCTTTAAATCTCTAGTTCCAATGCTTTAGCGTTACCACTGGATGCCTTCGTCAGTCGTGGTCCCGAACTAAAAGCTAACTCCAAAATGATGCAAACATTTACGAGGCTATCGCTATCCTTTTCACAAACAAATAGCATGTGCACTCTCTTTCATTCAATGGACGAACTACTCACATCTGCAATGCTGTGTCCTCTTCTATCGTATGGGATGGTTCGCTGGGACCTCTCTTCTTCCTCTCCGCACATACATTTCACTTTTTAAAACTCGACAACCGGAGTTCAGAACTGATTTTTCGCAGACAACCATATACCACCGAGTTCGTAATGAAATAATCTTTAATTTAACTTTAATTCATTAACCAGACCAGTGCAAGTTACTAGTATTGATTTACCTGTTTATACCTTCCTACCCAAGAGTTTTGACGGGAACAAAATAGTCAATCTAACCTTTGCATATTCTATACGCTTCATACTTTCGATTAGGGATGTAACGATACCGATACCGATGTATCGGCCGATTTAATCGTCTGGCCGATATATCGGCATCGCCGATGTAACACAGCAACACAGCCGATATCAAGCAGTTCTAAAAGCGCGCGAAACGAGCAACGCGTGCGACGTTGCCGCTCTGATCCAAAATTAAAAAAGCTTGCGCAAAAATATTTGTCCTATCCAATGAGCTCAGTTGCTTCAGAACGTCTGTTCTCGACTGCAGGCCTGATACAAAATGATTTGCGTAACAGATTATCTGCTGATAATTTGATTGTTTTCTCAACAAAAATCTACCAAAAGTAAACTTTAATTACTGACTTTACGTATCTTTTTTTATATGTGACTAATTTGATTTCAAACTAATAAATGCCTTTTTACGATGTTATTCTGCATTTTAATTGATTAAGTATTTTTCTTTGACACTCCTCAGAGCTAAAATAAATATGGTGTTACATACATATGAAATAACTTTGAAGGAAGACGGGCGTGAGTCTACGCTTGTGTTGTGTCAATTTCTTAATGATTCCCTTCAAAATTTCAAGATATGAAACACTTATCTAGCAACCATCAATATCGGTATCGATATCGCCGATTATTTTCGTTAATTATCGGTATCGGTATCGTATCGGCCAAATCATGTATCGTTACATCCCTGCTTTCGATTGGAATTGAATTTTTCTATTAACGAAACTAGTGAAATGTTCAAAAAAATAAATTGTTAATTAATCATATTCTGGACTGAAATTTTGTAATCAAACCATTTACAATATATTTAATTTGATATAAAATACTTTCATCCATTAACCAGCTTGGTAAACATATTTTTGTTCTGGGATCTTACACTGTTACAGTTTCGTCTTTGTATTGTGGTTTTAGACACGAAAGTTTGTTTACAATTTGAGAAGGGTGCACGCGGTCGCAACTGTTCTCCTATAAATAAAAACATCGCAACTTTTCAATGCGAAATTCAATGTGTGTGAAAGAGACGACTCGCGGCGCCTCGCTACGTTGTCAACTCGCAGCGATACCTGTTTCTTGTCATTCAATGTCATTGTCCATCCAAAATAAACAATAATTTGCTTGCAACGCCTGTTTTATTGAATGTAATTTGTAATTTACAAAGAATTATTCTGGTTTTTAGTATTTCTTCTTATAGCGGCAACAGAAATACATTATCTGTGAAAATGTAAACTGTCTAACTATCACGGTTCAGGAGAGACAGACGGACAGACAGACAGCGAAGTCTTAGTAATAGGGTCCCGTTTTTACCCTTTGGGTACGTATCAACAAGCCCTCGCTTACTGTGGTGTTTATTCAAATCCTCATGTGAGACTCATCTTCAACAATTCAATTCAATATAACTTTATTGTACACCAATACAAGCTTAAGTTAAAAAAATGTACAACAGGCGGTCTTATCGCTGACAGCGATCTCTACCATACAACCTTTGGGTAGAGGAAATAAGTAACAATATTTGGGTGGAGGTGTGACAGATATAGATAGATTATAATAAATACTTGAATAAACACATATATAAATAATATATAATACTTATATAAATAATATATAATATTAAATAATAATAATAAATACAGACAAATTACATATACGTTATTTTATGGATACAATACATACTAGTACATAGGATTACATAGGATTACTACATAGGATTAATTATTGAGAAAATGCGACTTAAGTTGGAATTTGTAAACAATGTACTTCCGCAGCCAATTTTATGAATGAATCGTTAATTACCTCTATGTAAAATCTTTTTTTCCGTTCAGCGATTCGCCTCAAAAACCGATTCGCCACCGGAAACCACTTCAGCTTCGGATTATAAATATTCCCGCCAATTCGCTTGCTCTCTTCTATCTTGGTTACTTCCCTATGGTAGGTCGTCCTGATGTTTTTAATTTTAGTTCTGAGCGCGTCCGCAGTTATATTAATTCCCATTTCTTTTATGATAACAGCAAGTGCCTGTTTTCGAACAGTACAGTCTTTATAATTCAAGTCTTTGGGATTCCATAAACATGGATATTTTTCGTATAACTTTAGAAATGGAATCACTTCACATTTGTCCATTGTTATTAAGTTAATACGTCGACAATTTAAGCGACAAGCTTGGCAGTAAGATGTCTTAAAACTAGCGCATAGCCCAGCGCCGCGTGCCGCATGCGGCTACATGGGTGCGACGTGACAGATAGATACTCGCACTCTTCTTTCACGCGTAACAAGGTATAGCGGCTGATGAATCTGAGTGAGACAGGAATGCCCTGGCACTCGGCGGCGTGCGGTAAACGCGATGACCTTGTCCGTGTTGATACGCTGCTAATATCGTCTGGCGATATTGCGGTCTGGCAACAATGCCTTACGACAAGGAAGACCGTGCGTCATACGCGCAATGATGGGGTTGGCACTTGGCCTTCATCTCACCTGATCGATAGTGACGGTAAGGCCGTTTGGTGGTAAGCGTGCCTACCCAGAAGCCTCAATCTAATAAGGTACTGGTGTGTAGTGTAGTAGCTACACACGTTGACTTACCATACATAACGGACTTCAGAAATTATCCCACGGGAACTACTTGTTCGATTAGGATAAAATGTAGCCTATGTCCTTTTCCGACTCTTCAATTATCTCTATACAAAACATCAAATCATTCTGACTGTCCGTTACAACGAAAAGGAAGAACAAACAAAAAAACATTAGGCGCCAGCGGTTGGTCGGGCGGGAGTGACTGCATCAAGCGATTCTCGTTTATATATCACTTCATTGCGAACTATTTTCGTTTGTACCGAACTCACACGTCTAGAATAGTGTATATGACACCAAATCACCAAAACTCCTATAAAATTTAAACTAACTTATTTTATTTGTATTTTGAATGAGTTTGTAAAGAATAGAACATCGGATTGTAATGATAATCATGTCATTGTTTAATATAAATATTAACGATTTGGTTTATGTCTACACTGTAATGTTAATATTGTAATAAATACGTAATAACAAAATCATTAACTCACATCTTTATAGTAAATATATTTTTAGTTTTACACACTTTCATTATATTCTTGTTCAAAACGCCATCTAGGCACCATTATAATCCGATCTCCTATTTTTAACCCACTTCAAAAAATTAGGTTATTAATTCGACGGGAATGTTTTTTTTTTATTAAATATATATTTGTTACCTCAGAACTTTTGACTGGGTGAACCGATTTGGATGATTCTTTTTTCTTTGAAAAGTGGTGCTTCCCGTGTGGCCAATTTGGTCCAGTTCTGCCAACGGCATCCATGAGAAAACGATATAAATCTTAAATTTGCCTTAGTAAAAGTAGACTTTTAGGGCAATTGACGTCGGTTTCCAGTTCTTTTTGAACGCATTTACTTGTTATTAAGTACATACTTATCAAAGGGATGTTAGAAGTTTGACGCCAATGTTTGTCTGTCAGTCAAATTTTCTTACGGTGGTTCTTAGCTATATTTGGTAAAAATCGATTCAGCGGTTTGTTCCGTTGGTTCATATTAGCTTGACTTGCTTTGAGCAGATTTACAGCTATACATTCTTAGATGTAATATCAAGCAATTAGGAGTGAAATCACGAACTAACGTTGTACGTAAAAGCATCGTTTAAACCACACAATAACTTAATTCAACGTTGCAGTGCGTGGGACCGCCATAATTTCCTGTTTGTGGCCCTTACTGTGCGGCCGGTACCAATGACTCTCGTTTCGACAGCACGTCTAGAAATACGTGTGTCTCTGTCTAACCACCTGGTCGTACTACTCAAAGTAGCCCTCAGCTACCCGCACTCACTGCATGGCGCTGTCCGTGGTGTATTCCAAAAAGTAAAGCCTGACCGCCCGGGTCAGGCTTTACTCGGCCGTCCTCCCATTAGTAGGTTTGTTTGACAACCTTATGGTTGATTTTTCAATTTTGCGCTATCTCCCGTTTACCATGGGGGGAACGTCTTTATCACTCCACCCTATTTCTGTATTCTAAACGAGTCTGGGGTCCCAAGATAGCTTTAGAGTCCGTAGGAAATTCATCCACCTTCAGTGGACGCGTTTCAAGTGTATCGCTGTAGATCCTGGCTAAAACAAAAAACAGGAATAACAGTGGAAGCGGAGAAGAGGTGGGAATGTCTAACCACCTCCGTGGCCTAATGGCTAAATGTTAGATTCACAACCCGGAGCGGTACTCTAGTTAGTTTTCAGACATTTATATCCGACTGGCTATCTAACACCATGTTACCTCCTGCCGCCAAACAACAGGTAACAGAGACTCATTAGGTTGAGGCTTCTGCATGCGCACGCTTACCATCCAATGGCCTTGTCATCACTTACCATCAGGTGAGGTGTAGGCCTAGTGCAAACCCATTATACAAAGAATTAATTAAATAAATAAAATAGGTGTCTTTAATATCGATAACAACTTATTGCTCTCAACTTCGTCAGCATCGGCTCCAGAAGTTATCTCACACTGTAAAAAAGCCGCACCGCTCAAAGCTGTCATACGGTCCAGTGGACTTATGCAGCCAATTATGAATATGAATGAATCCTAAAATGAATGTTACTCTCAGTCTAGACAAGGCCTAACTAACAAACAACTGTGGCTCACTAGTCAACCAACGAAGGATTCTAACTTGAACCCTAACTGGTCACTGCAAGCTAAACAATCACCTCAGATACATGGGTCTGAGCGACAGCAAGGTCTACAGATTCTGTGAGGAGGATGAGGAAATTCAGAAAAGCATAAATAGACTCTTTGGAGGCTACACTGCTGCCATAAAAAGTATTAGGGTCACTAAACCTAGTGCTATCGTACGGTTTATGACCGAGATTGTCCACGGAGAGATGATTTGATCCACAGGAGACTGCCACAATAGATCTCTGAAGGTTGTATGGACTGTACCCGTCATACCCAAAAAATGTTCAAATTGCTAGCAAATGGAGGCTTCTGGATCAACGCAATTCCAACCTTAACAAGTGATTTTGCGGTCGAATGTAAAACGCATCACGAAATTAGCACAAACTTTTTAATGTTTCTAGGTTAGATACTGGAAACTTTATAACAAAAATTACGCACAATCTGCTCCCACTGTCTTTACCGATTTAATTATAGGTTCTCCATTCGTCCTACAATTTTTTCCCACGTGTACTCTTACGTGTACTTTAGAAAGTAACCCACAGAAACTACGCAATGGACCAAAATAAACAGTGGGCTACAACTCAATATCCCTTGCATAGTATAGTGATCGTGGGCTTTATTTTTTACCCACGACGGAACGGAGACAGTGTATGCGTTTGGGGTGAGAGGATGTTTGTTTGTTTGTGTGTACATTCAAACCGATGTTGCCACTTATCTCCAGAACGGATTGACCGATTTAAATAATGTTTTTTGTAAAGGGTTGCTGATACATCAGCGATGGTTCTTAGATAGGTGGTATGGCGCTAACCCACCAGGGAGCGCTGCAATCAAGATTTTTACTCATTAAAATTAGGGACAGATAACTTTGCGAAGGCAAATACCTAGTAAGCCGTGTTTGGGCTCTTTTAAAAGTGTTTGATGAGCAGAACCTGCACATGAACTTTTGAGGGTCTGATGATGTATCAGAACGACGTTGAAGGGAATCTTGCGAAGGCAAATAGCTAGTAAGCCGTGTTTGGGCTCTTTTGAAAGTGTTTGATGAACAGAACCTGCACATGAACTTTTGAGGGTCTGATGATGAATCAGAACGACGTTGAAGTGAACCTTGCGAAGGCAAATAGCTATTAAGCCATGTTGGGGCTCTTTTGAGAGTGTTTGATGAGCAGAACCTGCACATGAACTTTTGAGGGTCTGATGATGGATCAGAACGACGTTGAAGGGAACCTTGCGAAGGCAAATACCTAGTAAGCCGTGTTTGGGCTCTTTTGATAGTGATCACTATGCCTAGCGTTTATGGAATACGAGAAAGAAAGTGGTCTGTAGGCAGAATAAACAAGCTCAAAGTCAGTCAGCAAGCTATGAAACGAGCTATGCTCGGTATTACTTATTCGAACTCATGTCACAGATACAGCTCGACTGTAGTAGTGAGCTGAAGTGACAATGGGCAGGCCACATCACAACGACAACGTTCTATGGACCGACGACCTGGGGTCGCGGTGAGTCGCTGGATGCAAGTGGCCCAGTACCGCTCATTGTGTTATATCATCTACAAGACCTACGTCCAGTATTGGCCGTTTCCTAGCTGATGTTAAAATAAATGACAACAACGTATGTAAGACAAATAGTTTTTTATGTAATTTACATTCCAATGAACAAACGTATTGACAACATGTTGCTCTTGTATCAATCAACATTTCGATAGAAACTTAAACCAGACTCCGTAATTGAGTACATATTTTAAATTAGACAACTGTTCGCTTCGCATGCCCCTCGCCGTCCTAGGGTCCGACTGAAGACCATCGCTACGGTGTCTGCTGCATCACATGATTAGTACGGGTCCAAGTTAACAAGCGCTATACAATACAAGTTATTAATTCTTTTATCATGTTGTTTTAATCAAAAAGATATCTTTGATCAAAATGTTAAATTTGTGTTTATTTCTTCTGTCTATACTTCTGTATGTAGTGTTAGTCATTAAAACTATAAACTATCTATATTCATTTAGATCTTGTATTGATAACATATAAAATAAAACCACAGTTATAAGTAGGCGTTCATTAAAAATAAGAAGAAAAAAACAGTAAATATAACTTATAATTAATTTACAAGGACGAAATAACGGTGAATAATAGCAGCCAGTTGAATGGCTGGTTATATTTTTTAAATGCAATTAAACATCAATTACCTACACTCAAATGTCGTTTGTCTAATTCAAGAACTTTGTAGATAGGTTTTGTATACATGATACCAGTATTAAAACAAAACACTGACGCTCAATCGGAAATGGTAATCCGAGCTCTATAGGGGAGGAAAGGGTGTTTAAAGTCTAAATCATATGACGACAAATAAAATATACTAAGTACTGCCAGTTTCCATGTTCTCAGATAATAACAATTTGGGAGACTTCAAACATTCACGGCCAACGCGTAACCACCATAACCGTAACAGTAGAGAACGTAGAAAAAGTTTGAAACCTAAACTTATTGTTACGTCTTCCTACGTGGACGAAGTCGCGGGAAGCAACTAGTAGTGCTTTGTGAAAGAATCACACAATTTCTAGAGGAAGTGGCAAACAGAATAGAATACAAAATAAAGAAAACAGAATACGAAACGAACCTGATCCACAACATCAAATCAACCATCAGATCAAATACATATTTGTTGGTTTTCTCCAGCTTCTTCGATGTGTGATCCACTCAACGTGCTTCTCAATCGCTTTAATTCTGCCAAGGCTATGCTTCTATGTGGATTGTTGAAGAGTTTTCTTTGGTCTAGATTAGTTATTACTACGCCGTCTAGAGATCGTACTCTACTAAGAGCCACATAAGCTTGCCCTTTGGTGAATATTTTGGGTCCAAGATATATTACCGCCTTATCAACTGTAGTGCCTTGTAATTTATGCACTGTAACTGCCCAACTTAAAATGAGTGGAATCATTACCCTTTCGATTTTGCCAGCACCTTTGTTGCCTTGAAATGGTACACTCATCGGAGTTATCCATTTACATCGAGGTAACTTATGGCGATAAAGCGATCATCAAATTGTATTAGGAATTTTTTGGGCAGCTCTCCCTCTTCCAATTGTGCTCTTCGTAAACCTTCCCACTGGAAACCCTTAACTACTCCCATGCTGCCATTAACTAACCCTTCACTACCCTTGACATTCATTCTTAACATTATTCGTGTACCCACACCCATCTTTACGTGGGATACTACTGGGTGTATTATTTGGATCCACCAGAATAGCAGCAAGTGGAGGTTTTTGCTCATATTGGTTGGGTTCCCTAGATTCATCCCGTGCATTTATCACGTATAGTTTTGTTTTTAGTTTATTCAACATCGTCTCATTGTATGTGTTGACAAGTTTCAAAGTGGGATATATCCGAACATCTTCTCCATCGGCAAAGTATCCCTCCAGAGGAACACGAGTCCTCTCTAAAAGTAGATGGTACTGTTCCATGCTTAGTTCTCCCAATCGTAAATTATTAGGTAAATCAACAAAGTCCACATCGTTTTGCTGACGCATGTTGCGTTTAAGTTCGCAAAATCCGAAATATCTCCACAGATGTGGCTATCCTTGAAATTTTGCAGATAACTTGAAACAATTGCTACCTTTTACGGGTGGTAACTGCATCAAAAACGAGGATAATTACACCGCCAAAGAGAGCATCATTATTTTTTAATTCCTGAAGCCTTAAGTGAATGCAGCGCAACATTATATATGAAACCATAGATATCCACTTTCGTCTCATATCTTCTAAACGCTGACCTGTCAATTGTCGATAAATTGTTGCTGCACCTTTTTCAATTCCTAATGCTAGTGAACTGTGAAGTGTTCTTCCGTTTACAAGGAGAGCTGCTACTCCGGTAAGAGCTGTGACTTCAACAAAACATGGATTAAGTAAAGCAGATACAGTGGGCTTATAAGATCTTTTGATTTGCTCCACAATTACTCTCAAAGTAAACGTTTTTCCAGATCCTGCTCCTCCTGTTATAAACAATGTCATTGTATCATCTGGTAACTCTTGGTTTCGAAGTTCTTCTTTGATTATCGTTGTAATGGTCTTAATAAACTTTTTCAAACTTCAAACTTTTTCTTTTTTTAAAAAGCTTCGTCGCTTTCATAACCATCTAGTAACGATTCCTCGTTCTTAAAAGGAACGTGCGATACGAGATAGTTGTAAAAGTATGCTTCTATGTCAGCAGATTGGGCATAATATTTTGTTCTTAAAACTGCGATCCGGTTCCGGCGTTTCATATATGTGCCATTCAAAAGTTGGATAGTTTCTTGATGGTCAATACAATCTTCGTACACATTTTCATCACCTTCGTCTTCTTCGAATCGCTGTTGATTGGACACGTAATCATATTGCACAGCAAACTCGGCCAAACTCAAATGCTCTAGGGATTTTGGTCATTGTTCATATCGACCAAATATATTCAAATATACTTCATTACTGTCCAATCGTAGCATGCGATAGCGTTCTTCTTTCAAACAAGTATTTAGAAATACAAATTTTCTGGTACTGTCTCGCAATTTCAAGTGACAGAGTCTGTACGCAGCTTCGCACACGGAAACTCGCCTGTGATTCAGTATGGCCATTGATACCGCAAATAGTTGCGTCCAATGTCTCCGTGATGCTGCTGGACTCGGCTTACTGCGTCACGTGCTATTTGGCCAACATCTAGAGTTTCATACTTAGCAGCATATTTTGCGATCTACTCGTAGAAAGCAACTGCCGTTACGTTACCACATGGCTGAATATCCATATTTCCTGTCCATAACATCAATAACTGGGGATTGTAATTGTTTACGTTAACTTCATTCAACTGCCTTTTTAAAACGCAAAACCGTCCATTATTATTGATGCATTCTTCAGGACCGAGAACTACAGTTTGATCACTCACATCACGTGGGAAACTGAAGCGACAGCGTCGGTCTTGGCGGTTCTTGTAACAGGTCTCAGAATGATGGTGAATTTGTACACGCTTCACTAAGCCGTCTAGCTCTGTAATACCCGTGTCTAAGGAGCATGATGCAATTTTATTTATTAAATTTAATCCCTCTGGTGTATCAAATGAAGGGACATTCTTAATCCAGCATAGCATGTGCAAATGAGGACGACCTTGAATTCTGGAATTCAATCCGGTACCAAAAATCTTGTAATCTCCTACCAAGAATTTCATCATCAGAATTATTACGTTTACACACAACATGAAATGTCGCGATAGTGTGACGGGATGATCTTGGATGAGACGCTTCTTATCCTCAAAGGACAACATTTCTGAGTCTTCATTTTTTCTTCCAGCAGCGATCAAAAGAGCTATAAGTGTGTCTGGCCAGTTAAGGTCGTTACAAATAAGCTCTACGAACCACGTTGGAGCCCCAAGGTTTCTTACCATGGCAAGAAGGTCTCTACAGGCACGTTGCCAGTATTCATTTGAACCTCTTAAACTTCTCATATTCAAGTGCAGGTTTTCAACTAGACCTTCAGGTCTGTTGTTGCCTTGTCGCATTCTCAGTACAACTCCAACATTCTGCCGTGCCCTGTAGAACTCCGATACTGAAAGAGCATAATAAAGATAATCATTCCGTTGGAATCTTGAATCTTTACCCATGATTCTAGCTTGTCAATAATCCAATGGCGTAATATAATGATCTCTACTTTCATGAAGTCAATTTCGCCCGTTTGGGAATAAGTAGAACCAACTCAATTCTTTAACCCTTTTTTCGTTATTCATCTGTAATGGTGGAGCGGTCTTTCGTTTTAAATTATGTAACGGTATATTGTTACAATCACTTTCTATAACTGTACCAAGTTGAGGAATAGGTTCATCGATCGTACGCAGAATTTTCTTGATTTGTATGTTTGCTGCAGTTAGTACTTGAATCAGCAATAACAGTGTTATTTGTAGTAGGCGGGTTTTGCTCTATTATCGAGTTTTGTAAATTGACTAAAATTCCTGTCAATGTATACTGGTCTGAAAAGATACCAGGACTAGATTTAGGTATTACAGATTTTACTAATGCATATAATGTACTTTGGCAAGGAAATTTAATGACACAACTTGTACCATTTTGTGCAGCTCGACCTTTGGCACCTCGACTGTGAGAATCGAAAGCAAAAAAAATCAAATTAAAAATTTAGAAAATACCCACGACAAATGTAAAGATTGTAATCGGAAAAGGGTTGAATATTTTTTTTGCATAAAACGGATAAAATTAAACATTTTAAGTTATATTAGCAACACCTGAGGCGACTGATTCAAAAATACGGTCAAACCTGTTTTCATGTGACTTGTAATCATTCGTGACTTAAGTCGTGTGCGACGAAGCTATGTCACACGAGCGAATCAAAAATAGAGCCCCGTGTTTAGTGTGTTCAATTAATAATATCTACTCATCGACAAGTCGCTCACAATTACAACACCAATGGTAACGCTGACAAACTGTCGTTTGCCGGTCCGACCGCATAGTGCCGCATTAAAATCGCATTACATGTCGATACTTCATATCGATACGCGCCGCAATGCGCGCAGCTCTATAGGACAGTGTTGCCATTTTCATTAGCTCAAAATTTACTACCAAATGTTTAAATTATTGACTTGTAAATGGGACGCGTACACAAATGTAGTAATAACTATTGTTAAACTAGCGATACTACCGACCACTTTCCGAGCAGATCACTTTCTTGCGGGGAGAGGTGAGGTATCGCGGATCGGAGGGGGGGCGGTGAGCGTCCGTTCTCTACATTTATTATGTTGTCTTGAAATGCCTTGAATACTCTTGGTCAGGCTTCACATACATTTTTTATTCATCGATTGTTCGGTGATACGCCATTTGTTATAAAATTGATGAAACACCATCTGTTTCGATGGCATTTTTACAAAAGCGAAACACGTCCAAAAATAACCCCCTAAGCTTGTATAAGGAAATTAATTTTCCCAAAACAAACACAAAAATCTATTACATTGTGGTAATTTCTTTCCATTCGTTCTCCGCTCGGTCATCAATCTTTGAAGATATACGTTCACTCGACAACGGATACATTTTAGTACATATATACTCGTAAGTATATAGTATAATTATACAATACATATACTGCCACATATATCAAATTAATTGAAAAGTATGAAAATGTAAGTTTGTGTTGAGCCTAATTTAATTGCCTTTGTCACCCTTTTTAAAAGTTGTATTTTTTCTTTTTAAATCCTTCTTTTCAACCAACTACAAAAGATTTGGCCAAGTGCGAGTCGGACTCGCGCACGAAGGGTTCCGTACAGAATATGGATATTTAAAATACGGAAGGTCATAAATAATAATATGCATCGAACAATCCTCTAACGAATGCGCTTTGATTTTCGTTATCAATTTAGTTTTGCAGTAGTAGTACGACACTAGATGGCGCCAATAATATGTTACATCGCGTCAACGTAAACAAAAAATCGCGTTTGTTGTATGGGAGCCCCCTTATACAAAAAATACAAATACAAAAATATTTATTGAATAAAACAAGTGTGTAACAATAGTATAGCCATACAGTCTGTCATAGGGGAAGCCCTGTGCGACAGGTGTAGGCTCTCTCTAAGGATGACGTTTTACTTTGTTATGCACAATATTTTTAACATTTTTAAAAACATGCTTTACTAAGTAGGGTGAGTGTGTGTGTGTGTGTGTGTGTGTGAGGGTGTGCGTGTGCGTGTGCGTGTGCGTGTGCGTGTGTGTGTGGTTATATATTTATTTTATTCTGTTTTTTAGTATTTGCTTTTATAGCGGCCACAGAAATACATCATCTGTAAAAATTTCAACTCTCTATTACGGTTCATGAGAAAGACGGACTGGTTACTAGTTGTTTTTTTCTTTTTGTATGTATGTTACGCGATACCTCCGCCAATTCTAAATCGATTTTGATGATTCTTTCTTTGTTTGATAGAACATACTTCAGAGGTGGTCCCATATAAATTGTATCGAAATTTATTCAGTACTTTTTGAGAAAATTAGCAAAAACGAAATGTGATAATTCTACTCTAAGGGTGAACATTTTAGGGGATGAACTTTTAGGGCAGTTGAAGACGGTTTCTAGTTCTTTTGGAACGCGTAAATTTTTTACTGTTGATTTGTCCCAATATATTAATTTTAGGCAATAGTTTTGAGCAGAAATTTTTATCCATACTAACACTATAAATGCGAAACTAAGAATGAATTTTTGTATACGGATAGTTGAAGGTCCTTAAAATGGCATAGGCCATTTATCGCGATCAAGTATATAGTTGACATGGGATACTTTCCGGGAAAGAGGTGAGAGCTAGTTTTTAAATAAATGATATTCTATACATCCCTACTCCATCAGAAACGGCCACATAAGTCCACAGTTGGACTTTTACTATGTTTTGCAATAACATTTCCCATGACTTTCTATATATATTTCTAACAGGTAAAGCCACGGGTAGAGGGTAGTCAATTGGAAATTATCCCTAATATTTTACGGACACGATGGGCGGATCTAGGCGTGAAATAAATTCACATGAGGGTGGACACACACGAAAACACATGAAAAGCATTTGGCCCTCAATGCGGCCCTTTGCTAATGACACCTTTTTAATGGCGACTGGTAAACAAATCCGGGGCACTCCCGTCCTATAGAAAGTTGTAAATGAAATAGGTCGCGTTGGAAAAATATTCGTCCAGTATTAAATTGGAGATGAGGCCCTTTCAATTGTCAGCGGGAAATTATTGCGTTCTGTTTATATGAGTTTTTGAATTTTCTGGAATTTGGTCGCTTTAAATGCAGCCTGCACAAAATAAAATAAAAATCCCGTTTTTGATAACGTCCAATGATATGTCATCGCCGCCATCTTAATTTTTGGTGTGAGTTTTGCCTATCTTATGAGTATTTAATGTATGTACTTGTACAAAAGCTACGCAAAATATTCAACAATTCTGTAGTACGGTTTAAAAACATTTCTCGTTAAGATTGTAAATCAATTACATGAAAAATATAGAATAAAATATACATTAGGTAGGTAGTCCAATGGTACAAAAGAGTTGAGTTTTGCAGAAGCACATTGCAGAAAATGGCTAATCGGATGGGATGATTTAAAGGTGCATTCACATTGCTACTTTTATTTTATTCCTTGGAAGCTGGGAAGGCCGCTGGTATGGGACGCTACATGCGTGGATACCTTAGCGCCTTCCCACGTAGGGAGGACCTCCCTCACTGCTGGGGCAGCTGCTGCGAGCGCGGAGAGCGTGAAACGGAGAAAATATTCTGCGCTTGGATCCAATTATACGTTCACCGCGTTCGCAGTAGAGACCATGGGTCCATGGGGGCCTGAGGCGCGCAGTTTGTATAAGGAACTGTGCGTGCGGTTGAGGGACGCGACAGGTGACCGGAGGGCTGGCGACTATCTCGGGCAAAGAATAGGATTAACGATCCAGCGCGGGAATGTCGCCAGCGTTCTGGGCACTGTTCCCCGAGGAGTTGATCTGGAGAATGTGTTCTATCTCTGATAAGTTAGAATACATTCTCCAGTTTAATTAGTTAAATCCTTTTTTTAATGGCATTGTGTTTTACTATTTCTATTGTATGTTATTTATAATTAGATTGTGTATCTTTGTAGTTTAAAGTTTGTATCAAACTTACAAGTTACAACTGTATGATTAGGCGTAATGTTTTGATATTTGTATCCTTAACAGGTTTGCATTGTTAATAAGATATTTAGTCATAATAGAATTTATTTTATTGTATAGAACATACCGACTTGATATTTATTTACTAGCCTTTTAAAATTTGATAATGATGATGATGAATGACGGCTCCATACTCCATATATTTCCTGGAACGTCGTTTTAATTGATGTTTGCGTATATTCGCTGCCAGTAATTAATCCTTCCAATATCGCTAATTAGCTTTTAGCTTATTATATTAAAATCAACTGATTGTACAATACACTGGGTATACAAGATTAAAATTTATCTATAAAACAATATGGAAGCTTTGAAATCAGATTTTGTGTGATTAATGTGATTACTGCTAACAGACGAAGTTAACTCAAATTGAAAATATTTATTGAAATTTGTTACTGTTTCTTGTCACTTATCACAGCCCTGGAAACCGACTTCAATTGCCCTAAAAGTCTACTTTTACTAAGGAAAATTTAAGATTTATATCGTTTTCTCATGGATGCCGTAATCAAAACTGGACTAAATTAAAATGGGACCAAACGGGAAACACCACCTTTCAAATAAAAAAAGAGTCATCCAAATCGGTTCACCCAGTCAAAAGTTCTGAGGTAACAAACATAAAAATCAAATAAAAAACATACCCGTCGAATTGAATCCCTCCTTTTTGAAGTCGGTTAAAAAGTATTTTAAATTATGCAATTTTTTCGTTAAAAAACTTGTCGTCATTTTAGTCTTAAATTCAATTTTGTTCATTTCTTCCCTCATGTCCTTAGACAATGAACTAAATATTCTTGCTGCGTTTATAATGCCCCTATTTTATAATAATAATTACAATACCCCTTTCATAATGAGTATGCTTATGTAACCTTGTCTTCAAAAGGTTTCCTCTTCTTGTGCTGCGGTTGTTATTATATTTCAAAGACAGTTCTATATTTTACACGTATTAATTACAATGTACATATTGATCAAACATTGTCAAAATTATCGTTTCCTTTAATCCCGTCATTATCCGGAGTGCCCTTTTTTTGGATTTTAAATATTTATTTCATTTGCTACTTACAGCCAAGCATCCCCATAATTCTAGTCCATAGCTTATCACCAAGTTGAAGTAACCGTAATATTTCTTCATTAATATGGACTCATTTTTAGCGAGACTACTAGACTACTAGAAAGCAGTTATTTGGTACGGGTATACTATATTAATCACGCCGAAAAAGTGGTAGAATAAAATCTTGAAAAATATTTTTGGGGGTAGCTCCCATGCACGTAACTTGGGGATGAAATATTTTTTTCGCGTCTACCCCATTATGTGGGGTATCGTTGAATAGAAAACATATCTAGATTGTTGCCATCTAGTATGACTTGAACTTGTAACCTTTTTAGGGTTTTTGTGTAAGTTTGTTTCTTCTAAAATAATTCTAAGTAATTCTCTGCTTTCTTATTTAATTCTTGAACATTCTTTTGCTGTGACAATTCTATTTGTGTCATCCAAATAGAATAGCAAATAGAACCGAAAAAATATTATATGACGTTTTCTGGTAGGTCGTTTATGTAGACAAGGAGCAGGAAAAAAGCTCTGAAACTTTGTATCAACTAAAAAGTTATTCGTATAAGAAATAAAATAATTAAATCCTACGCATATCTACGCCAAAATAAATCGTTACACCTTGGAGAACCCTATTCCAGATTTAGATGCCCGCACAATGCCCACAGCAAGAATTAATTATATAACTCAAATCCATCGCAAAGCACTCCAGAGAGTATTTCCACGTCACTACCAAACGGATGGGTCTATTGAGAGATCCAGATCCCTCCTCTAACACTAGCCCAGTCTAGACTAGTTTTCTAGTTTACTATAAGGCTGGATAATTCAAAAACTTCGCAGGTTCTGTGCTACTTTTGTAATATTTACTTACGCGATGGATGAGAAAGGAGTTATTTGTGGAGAATCGAATGCCTATCAAACTTTCCCGGGTTTCTTATTTACAGAATGCTACAATATCGGTAATAAATGTATATAGATGTAAAGATTATGTTGCGTCTATTTTGATATAATATTTGTTTGAGAAGTAACTTTATTTGGCTCTTATTATGTGTGGATTCCAGGAATTCTCCCACGGGGTAAAAATATAATGTCACTCTGCGATTGATTATATTGCTGCGAGCTTCTGGGTTCGAGGGATCGAAGAAAACACGTGTCCAAGGTTTCGGAATTTATTAGCAAGTTCAAAAGCCAATCTTCTAAACTTCGGGTCTTCCTGACAGAGTGCGTCCCTGTCTTCACTGGGTCCAAGTCTTCAGCATTGAGTCCGTATCTGGATTCTACGTACAGAGTCCTTTGACATCACTTTCGCTTTACTTCTTCTGGTTCTTTTTTCTTCGCTTTTATTCACTCTTCATTGCTTAGAATTGAACTGCACTCGAAGCCCGGTCCGCGCCTTCTATACCGGCCGATGATGTTTTCCAGAACGTTCCTAGTGATTGCCATTTCTCGCCGAGGCGCTAGCTCATGCTATCTTTCTTATCGGAACAAAACTGTGCTATTAAAATTGTTGGCGGAGTAATTGGCTAACAAGGTCGCAGCTAGCCAGGCAGACATGCTCTACCACGAACCTAATCGAGTACCGATAGGTACCCCCATGTGGAATCGAACCCGGGACCTCTGGATTGTGAATCCAACATTTAGCCATTAGGCCACAGAGGCGGGTATTGACACTCTCAAGTAGTTTCCAGTGGCACTCGACCAAAATGTGCTTACTCTGGCCAACAAAAGATCCCTTTCACAACTCGTTTATAAAGTTCCCAACCCTCCGAGATTGAAGCGAGCACCTTTCTCGAGTTTTTACTAATCGAATTCAGATAGGTGTACTTTTTAGTCGACAAATATAAATATCTAAAAAGAAAAACTTGTGTACTTTATGTGTACAGAACCGCCAAATTATAGCTTCACAATCAATATGTTCATCCATACTCGTATTATACAAGTCGGAAATAACGTTGAACAAACTTGATATAGAGCAGTATATCATATACTATAATAGCATTTCTCTCATAATCACAATTGGCTTTTGTTTTGTTTATATATTTGTTTGTATATGATTTGTCTGCAAGAACATTTTTAAAGAAATAATTGTGCAACAAGAAGGTAGACCTCTGTGACACAGGCTTTACCTACAACAGAGGTCGTCGACCTCTTAAATGAAAATATTTAGTGATGTATAAATTAAATTTGTTAGATATATGTATAAGATGATTAGTGAATAAAACTTATTATTATTACTATTAAAAAGGTACTGCAAGAAATTTTGAAAATTAAAGTCACTATTATGTGCTGAATCAGTCAAATACATTGAAATGACTTATTTAGGTAAGCCCGACCCTAGAAAAAGGGCATGCTCTTGTTGAATACATAAATAATTAATAAATAACACATAACATTTATGGAATAAATATCAATATCAAAATAAAATAAATATATATTTATTTGCTTCTCTTTACATATTAACTTTATTTCATCTTCATCATAAACAGGGGGTTTATTAGGTCATCATTCATCACGGTCCACTTCTTGAGTCATCAGTAGTCATCACGGACCACCTATTTTGTCAACTCGTCCAGTTATTGTGACATTACGGACGGATCACTGATAATCCACGGAGTCACTGATCTTATCTAAGGTCATCGAATTTGAAACGTAACCCAAAAAATTCTCCAATTCGTGAATGTCTGGATTGATGGATATGCAACACGATTTGCCTCACATTCGGCAGTTTCCAGCTACATTCCAACTAGGCACATCGGGTCCGGCACATAGGGCGCGGCACATAAATCGAGGCATCCACAGGGAACAGCCGGCTAAATAATGATGGCCATTCTGTAGCACTCGTTTGATGTGCCGGGTATATATCTATCCGGGTAAATCTGTGAAACGGGATTGTGTATACGTACACGTGAAAAGGTAGCCATTTTTAACACACAAAAATATATCCTTATTTTCTGAGTAAGAAGCCTTAATCTCCTGGGCAAATGGCTACACGCTTGGGCTAGTATATTCTATTCAGAGAATAAAGATAAGATGCTTTGCTTTCCTTGGATGACAAACTTTCTAGATAGTCAAAATTTGTTGCTGATATTGAGCGGAGAAGAGACAATAGGAAAATATATATATAGCTGAAATTTAAAGCAGGTAATGTGCCGTACTGCAGTTACCATATGAAGATTGGGATCCATAATTACTCTCAAAAAAAATGTATATAAATTTTCCCGTCAAATTCTATATTGATATTATAGTGAACTTCATTAGCAGAAGATGGTCTAAGTGAAGGTATCTAATAAAATTTATTCTTAGCCTAATGGCTACACGCGTGGACGCACCGGAGGTCCGGGTTCAAAACCCAGTGGAGGCACGAGTACCTATCGGTTCCTTAAGAATAAACAAGCCAATCAAATCCATTCGCTTCTCATTCATCCCCAATTCCCACCTGGACCCTCGTAAATCAGGGAGCAATAAGGTGTCTACACACTGCCTGACTCCACAATGGCTGAATGACTGATGCCAGTCACGCGTCTCGGATAAAAGAATTCATTTGTAACGAAAAGTTCAGTGATTGCGAGCAAGGGTACTTGGTGGGACCAACCAACGGAAAATATCAGTTTTCATTTAATTAAATTATATTTACCGAATAAAAATGTCCAAGCACTATTACTTTTCGACGGGTTATATTAAGAAAATTCTTGGTCGTATCGAAAAATCTTCGACAGAGCTATTATGTTTTTACATGGTCTCGTACTCGACTGACACATTTTTTGTCGACTTCCCCCTATTATTCGGAAGTATGTACGAAGCCTAATTATGCTCCTGTAATCTCGGACCCCTTGAGAACTGTAGACAAAGAATCTTGAGCTTATCACCGCATCGATTGTGATCCCTGATGACACGTCGCTCGTCGTGTGTTGAAGATGTACACTCGAGATTCTACGCCCATACTGAGATAAGACACGTCTGTCAGCTCCTAGTGCGGCCGATGTACGCCGCCCGCCCAGGTCCACGGACAAGTTTTCTTGGTTTTCTTTATTTACACATTCTATTGTTGGAGTATTTATTTTATATAAACTGTGTCAGTACAACGTCCACTATCACACGCCTATGGAGCGGCTTCATCATCAGCCAGGAAACGTCAACTGCTGAACATAGGCCTCCTTAATGATATGCACATCGACCGGTCCTGAGACACCTGAATTCAGCTGCTCCCTGCGACCTTAACCAGGTCGTCAGTCCACCAGTCAGGGGGACGGCCCGGTAGACGTTTCCCGATAGAGCAGATTGTTAGAAGCAGGTATTGTCGTGAATGATTATTTTTAAACGCTTTATATCCTTTACGATACTTATGAACACGAACCAGTGGCCTGGAAGAAACTGTTTTTCTTTACACACAACTATCGCAAATATCAGTTTACTACTAGGAAAATTGAATCCTAGCAGGTAACCAGTGGCCTGGGAGGAACTGTTTTTCTTTACAGACAACTATCGCAAATATCAGTTTACTACTAGGAAAATCGAATCCTTGCAGGTAACCAGTGGCATGGGCAGAATTGTTTTTCTTTACAGATAACTATCACAAATATCAGTTTACTACTAGGAAAATTGAATCCTTGCAGGTCACATCACTGGTTACCTAATCTCGGTTACCTACGCGGAACAAGTCGAATTGCTCATTTAAATGTATTAGATTCATTAGTCCTCATTACTAATAAATCTTTCTCAAACTTCAATAGAACCTGGGGCAAAACAGCACATACATTGGGCAAAATAAACGAAGCAAGTTATAAAACTTAGGTGTTTAACGTAACCTTATAAATTTGTGTGTAATTAGGAGTTGAGCCAACTCGGCACTTTGATTCGTTCAGTAATTCCACGTGAACTCAGCAACATTCCTAATTGACTTTATGTGTATTGTGTTCGGAAAGTTATCGCCCTTAGGCTGAAGGTGTCAAATATTGAGAGTAAATTAAATTCTAAATGGGTTTTTTATCGAATTCCCGGAGGAACGGAGATTCATCGCCTACGTGAACTTTTTAGCCGGAAGTATATTTTTAAATACAACAGTATTTAATCAGTAAATTTCTCTACGCGATAAAATCCGGAATGAGGAAATCCGTAGACGAACTAGGTCATTGATATAGCTCGACGAGTCAGTGAACTGAAGTGGCAATGGGCAGGCTATCTACCTGGCCGTCCTACTAGATGGATGCAAGTGGCTCGGGGCTGGTCAATGTGGCGTGCCATGGAGGAGGCCCATGTCGAGCAGTAGACATTTCCTGGCTAATGATGACGAAGTTTTTAATTCTTTTCAACTGACATAAAAATTCGAAGGGTATGTTTTTTTTTGTTATCTCAGAACTTTCGACTGAGTGAACCGATTTTTAGGATTGTTTTTTATTTGAAAGCTGGCGCTTCCCGTGTGGTCCAGTTCTGACAAAAGCATCAATGACAAACCATATAAGTCTTAAATTTGCTGTAGACTTTTGAGGTAGTTGATGTCGATTTCTAGTTGTTTTTGAACTTGTTAATTTGTTGATGACAGGGTTTGGCCTGTTCTCGTTGACTAAGCCAGTAAAACCGCGTTCAGACGCGTCAGAGCAAGACAAACTAAGCAACGAGGGCTCAGTTTTACATGCTTCATTTCTAGGCGTTAAGCGGACCTTCTAGTAATTATTATTCTCAGTGCAATTCCATATAAAGATCAACGTAAACACGCGCAGGAATCCATGAATTTCAGTTCAGAAAACTCCCGTTCGAACGGCCAATAAACAAATAATATTAATTAATGACCCCAATCAATTTCCGCAAAGTAAATCCTCTTTAATCAATTCATCCCCCGATCGCGGCATCTCGATATAACATAACATAACATATGTTGTATAACGATGGATGAATGAACGAGACACGTAAAAGCCGAGTAATTGCACCATTGTAACAAGCTAATAAATCCATCTCGGAGGGAGGCGGGTGACAAATTAGCGGTGATGTTGTTATATACATAACTAAAGATTAATCATTCCGACGACGGGCGTGCGGTGATTGTGACGAGCTGTGATTACCTGGAGGTGGTAATCAGATTATTGTTAAGGTAATCAGATTATTGTTTTGGTAATCAGATTATTGTTATGGTAATCATAATTATGATCATCATAGTTCTCACCGCCGTCATGTTTTAACAAATTGGTTACTTTTTACGGTTCCGTACCTCATTAGGGAAAAACTGGTCAAGTGCGAGTCGGACTCGCGCACCCAGGGCGAGGTACATAATATGAATAATACTTAGAATCATGCTCTACCGAAAATGTTAGTCCAATTGAAAAAACAACTTAACTTTGCAGCTAAATTACATACCCGATGTATGGCTTTCAACTACAAAGTAAAGTTTGTAAACATAAAAAAGTTATTATTACTGTATTATAGTTTGAACATTTTGGTTCTCTGATTTATTGAGGTCAACGGGGAGTACGCGATCGGTTTTGGTTTCTTTACAAAAATCAAACTACAAAACACAACACAACTACAAACAAGAAAAAGATAAAGATGTATTTTAAACCATCCCTATAAAAAATGTATGACCTAGAATCCTGAAATTTGGCGAGAAGCAAGCTCTTACAGCACAACCGTAGAAATCCATCTGAAAACCAATACTTTTCGTAGCTGATGTAATATTTACTACACCTCTAAGTAACACACAAGTAACGAGTAGGTATTTAACCGCACTTTGTCAATTAATCCGTCTAACTCGAGTACAGTCCACATCTCGTCGTAGATCGCTTCAGTTATTGGCAGCCACATAACTTGTCGAGGATCCCGAGATGCGCCCGGGCGGCAGTAACTCGTCTTGTGCGCGGGATCCGGTCAAAGGATTAGCCCCCGATCGAGCCCTTGTTGCATGACTGGAGAGCAATGTGATGTATTGTTCTATGAATACAATTTGAGAATAATTAATTTCTTAAAAACTTAAATCTTAGAAGAAATATTGTATAAGCGAGGGAGTCGCTGGATGCAGGTGGCTCGGGACCGGTCGATGTTGCGTTCCATGAGGGCTTATGTCCAGCAGTGGACGTTTCCCGGATGATTGTGAACGTAAAAGCGAAGCGAACGTACAATTCATATGCCAGCGCTGACCCTACTAGATGGACTGACGACATGGTAAGGATCGCGGGTAGTTGTAAGGTGCAAGTGGCTCGAGAACGATCATTGTGGCGTACCATGGGGGAGTTTTTAACCGACTTCAAAAAAGGAGGAGGTTGTCAGTTCGACTGCTATGTTTTTTTTAAATTTTGTTACCCCAGAACTTTTGACTGGGTGTACCGATTTGGATGATTGGTTTTTTTATTTGAAAGCTGGTGCTTCCCGTGTGGTCCCATTTCAATTTGGTCCAGTTTTGACAACGGCATCCATGAGAAAACTATATAAATCTTAGATTTGCCTTACTGAAAGTAGAATGTTAGGGACTGTTTGATTGTATTTACTTGTTCAGGACTTTGTTTCAGGGCATAGTTTGAGAATCAACTACGTACAGAACGGAAGTTCACCGCCTCCCACCGCTCCGCGATACTTCACTTCCCCCGCAAGAGACTGACGCAGAAAATAACGGTTACTTATATGCGCGTGTATACAAACGTCATCCGTTCGATGTGTGCCGATATCACGACATTTGTTCGAAGTGTCCGACGTGTGCGATACGAACGTCTTGGGGGAAATGAACAGTGAGAGAGAGCCACTTGCAGTCTTTGTAACAATCTGTGTATATGAAAATATCGGTAATCAATTTATTTATAAAACAAACTACAGTGTAAACTCTATGTAACGTCACGCGATTAAACGACCAACTCCCTAAAGCGTCGAAATCACTCGACTTTGGTTGGTTTAGCTTGTCTTCCATACAATGATACACTCTATATAGCATTACACCCACTCTCAATAACGACAACAATTAAATACAATGTAGTGAAAGTACTTTTTAATTTGCTAAAATTAGTAGAAACTGTGCAGCTGTGTCCGTTCTTTTGCCACTTTATTATACTAGTCCGTAATAAACTCGACTGTCGGCGTCATACACACCGAACATTCTAATAAATCCGTTCTTTTGTTTACAAACTGGGATTGCTTGCACGCGTGTACTGTTGTTAGTTTCTACATTACATACAGATTGTTCTTCTCTCCATTTAACGACAACTCTCTGTAACGTCAAAATATGCACAGTCCCTTGAGTGTCGTTATATAGAGTTTACACTGTATTTCCAATAATCGAATATCTGATTATATGAATGGCTCGTCTCCCCCTTCAACCTATCACTAGGAAAAACCTTCAACAAAACAGTCCACTCCTGCCACCTTATGAATATTTGATGCCTGGCATTTTTAAAGGAGAAGACGCTTACTGCGCCCTTCTGAATGATGACACATCACATCATCACAGAATATTGAATAAATAGTAGATCTGGCTTTCGAAGACAGACGACTAAAGTAGCACTAGACCGAACCATAGCGCTTCGAAAACTTCTAGTGTGAGTTATTAACCGATTCTATCGCGTTTCCGTTTGTCATATTTGTATGCAGAACACAGTTTCCTAAACGTGCCGCTAGAGGCGCTGCACAGTTGGGAAAGTGCCGGGAAAAATATTTTTATCTAAATCGATAGTCCACCTCTATCGTTTTTTTTCGACACGGCTAATACTTTTTTAGTACAACCCGCCAAAAAGTAATTCTATTCACGCAGTCCTATGTCCGGCAATCCTATGTCTTATTAGATAATTACTGTACAAAGCCAGCTATTCTATTTTTAAACATTATGATAAAAGAAATTTAGTTTTATCGGCGGGTTACAGTGATTGGCTTTAGGACCAAGGTGAGGCTCTTTTTTGCCATTCCTTTGTCTGCTATCCGTACTCTGAACATGAAAAAATTTCCGTAAGTATTCTTTGACATAAGTATCTAATTCTCATGTATTAAGTACCTAAACCTGAATATCTCAGCTTCTCGTATTTCGTCGTGAACGGCGACTCAACCAATCCTTGGGTACACTTTCCCTGTACCCTTATTATGCTTATCCCTTTTCCCTACCTCGAGTTATTGATGGAAAACATTTTTATGGGGTCCGAAAAGATTCCCTTTTATTTTTACGCCCCTGTTTATGGCAGTGGACAACAGGCTTTTAGTGTATGGGGCATCCGTTTATACAAATGCTTGTGATTGCTTTTCTTGAATGAAAATGTGGCCCTACTTTTACTTTGTTGAGATTTTAGCCACCTCGCCAGTTGGATTTACAATCCGAAGGTTGCAGGTTCGATTCTCAGAGCTGATACTCGATTTGGTTGGTGGTAGGGCAATTTTATTATGTCAATCTGGCTAGCTACAACCTAGTTATCTTAGTCTGCCGCCAAACAGCAGTGTTAATAGCACTATTTGTAGCACGCTTTGATTTCAACGACCTTATTGGCGAAGGGTGACTAGCTCATAGAGACGCTTTAACATCAGGTGAGATTAAGGCCAAATTTAAAGCAGTTTTTAGTTATTATTATTTCAGGTATACAATAGAACTTGACATTCACCTATTTTTGGTTTTTACTATCAGTTTCCATCTAGCCTTCATCTCATTGGTTGGTGGGCAGAAGAATGATTGCGTGCCACGGAACCCTCAAGCTAATAATGGCTATATTATCTATATTTGGCTGTTCTTTATTGAAACAACTCAGTCATACATTTTATAAAAGGTAGCACTAAGAATTACACTCCTCTCTCAGCTCTTATTTTACTAAAAATATAAGGAAAACAATAAAAGCGAATTGGTACAATTCCTTGTGTACGAGCCAACGTACAAAACTGCATCGACAGCTGTCCGGCATTAGCATGCGCCGGCAATAACTAATATTAGCTAGCATTTAGCATAATTAAATCAGTGTTAAATTAGCAAGCAAACGGATCGGTTTTATTTCACCTCTCTCCATCCAAACATTCTAAATAACACTCACAGCATCAAACTCAGCATCTAACTAGCATCCATCTAGCGCGAGTGTAGAACCCTACATTCTAGTTATTGCCGGCGCATACTGTAGGGTTCTACACTCGCGCTAGATTGATGCTGTTTAGATGCTGAGTTTGATGCTGTGAGTGTTATATAGAATGTTTGGATGGAGAGAGGTGAAATAAAACCGATCCGTTTGCTTGCTAATTTAACACTGATTTAATTATGCTAAATGCTAGCTAATATTAGTTATTGCCGGCGCATACTAATGCCGGACAGCTGTCGATGCAGTTTTGTACGTTGGCTCGTACATCTTGCCAACTAGAAGGAAGAAAATACTAAAGAAAAGAATGAATCTATACACCATAAACGTAATAGTACCATAGTAATATGTACAATAGTTAGAATAAAATTTTGTATATTAAATTATCTATAATTTACGCTAATCATAATGCTAGTTATAGTAAAGTTAAGTCTAAGTAGTATTAGTTACAGTCTGTTTTATTTGACACTAATTGCTAAACTATTGTACATATTACTATGGTACTATTACGTTTATGGTGTATAGATTCATTCTTTTCTTTAGTATTTTCTTCCTTCTAGTTGGCAAGATGTACGAGCCAACGTACAAAACTGCATCGACAGCTGTCCGGCATTAGTATGCGCCGGCAATAACTAATATTAGCTAGCATTTAGCATAATTAAATCAGTGTTAAATTAGCAAGCAAACGGATCGGTTTTATTTTTGATATTTCAGATAGTAATTGTCGCTTAGTGTTATTGCACTGATCGGCGTTTTCTATTTTATTTACAAATGAAAATGAATCTGACGAGGGTGTCCATATAAGTCCTAGTGTTTTACGGGACTCGGAACATTTAAATTCAAATGAGGTGTTCAACTGTTCAGTAGACAGATCATTCAAAAGTTCTTTATCATTTGCAGACCATTTTCTGAGATTCATCCCTGCCCCCTTTAAAATCTCTATTAGTTGTTTTTGAAGTTCCTTAGTTTCAGCTATCGTGTCCTGTCCGCTGAGTAAATCATCCATGTAAAAATGATTTTCAAGTGCTAGAGCTGCGAGAGGATATCTGGGTAAACGAAACGCACTGTGCGTTTGCCGAAGCGTTCCTTTCGGTCATCCGGTTTTATTTCACCTCTCTCCATCCAAACATTCTAAATAACACTCACAGCATCAAACTCAGCATCTAACTAGCATCCATCTAGCGCGAGTGTAGAACCCTACATTCTTTTGGTCCTTCGAGCATTTAATGACCCCGTGGTCTTTGGCGGGACCTCGCGTCACTCTTGTACAACACGTGTAAGTGTAACGTGACTGTTAACAGTTCATCAAACTTTGGACGTTGCAAGTGTGTGGCAAGGCGCACTTAACATTAGCGTGATATTTGTGAGTCTACGTGGCTCACGTCTTCAGCATCGTTGATCGGGCCTAGTGGCCCGTCTCTTCAGCATCTTCGGTTGGGTCTGGTGGCCCCCTGCTCCAGCATCTTCGGTCGGGTCTGTCATCCCGCAGCTTCAGCATCTTGGAGTGGGTCTTAGGACTCATTCAACAGCAGCATCTTAGGAGTTTTTCCTCTCAAGTAAGATTGTTCCCGTATATACATAATAATGGAAGCTCTTATCAACCGACAAGTAGAGGTCATTGACCTTATCAAGCAGATAAAATCAAACTTTGATAAGGACTCTGCCAGCAGAAAAACCGCAGAGTATTTAGCATCACGACTGAACAGCTTAGATAACCTCTGGGGAGAGTTCGAAAATAATGATACGCAGTTAGGGCTATTCCATGATATTCAAACTACTAACTACCATACCGATGGAATTTTCCAGAAAACTAAAGACTTCTACCTGTCTGTTCGCCTCAAAATATCTTCTTTGGTAAAGAAAGATTCTTCCGTTTTGGAGCTTATGTCTCAGCAGCAAACGAACTTTAGAGCATTAGATCGAATGTTACGTAGCATTAAGGTAGCAGAGATAACCGACAAATGGGAGTTGGAAGACGAGCTCAAGAACATTCAGGCTCGTTGGAACACGATCGATGCTCTGCATTTGCAAATTGACAATGTCATCCAGGGTGGAGACGTTGTCTATGAGGATCAGCTTAGGAGTTATGAAGCTTCATTTAAGAAAGTAAAGCGGGAGCTTCATCAAAAAATCAACTCTGCATCTCACCATCAGCAATCAACCCCACAGCTGGAAATTCCTACTTTCACCGGAAGTTACACTCAGTGGCCGACTTTCTGTGACTTGTATGTAGAGTCAATACACAACAACAACTGTTTATCTAAAGCTCAAAAAATGCAGCACCTAAAGGGTAGAGTTAAGGGAGAAGCAGAGCGAATGATACAGCATTTACACATATCCGCAGATAATTATGACCTGGCTTGGGATATTTTGACTCATCGGTATAACAACACACAGATATTATTTACAAAGCAGATGGAAATATTTCTTAATCAGCCGAGTATCCATAAGCAAGGATCATTTGAAATAAAACGTATTTACGACACTACCACAGAGTGTATACACGCAATACACAACCTAGGCGTAGATACAACCACGTGGGATCCGATGTTGGTTCATCTCATGGTACAAAAATTAGATAGCGAAACTTACAGGGACTACATGGAGGCTCGTAAGTCCCCCAGGGACTTGCCGTCCTTTGAAGAGCTCATGAGTTTCCTGGAGGCTAAGTTTATAGCTCTTGAGCCTGTGCATAAGAGAGAGAAGGAGAAACCATACTTTCGGCAGGAACCATCTTCCCCACAAAAATCGTTTTACAACAACAAGCCTAATTACTACAGGAAGGAATACCAAGCTGCCTTCTCGTGTACAAAAAATCAGTGTCCTTATTGCAACTTTGACCATGAGTTGTATAAATGTCACCAGTTCATTAACATGCCAGCGGAAATGAAACTAAAAACAATTGCAAAACTTAGTATTTGTCGCAATTGCTTATTTAAGCATAAAAGCAATTGCACTTCAACCAAGCGATGTAAGCAATGTAATGCCGATCATCATACATTGTTACACGAGGCGTGCATGTCAGTGCCCTCGGCTCGAATGTCAACCATGCCGCCAACACAGCAGCCTACAGCGGCTGCAACTAATTCAGCTAAATATCATAACAATACAGCTAACAGCAAGTCATCTAATCATGTAGCATCTAACGACCAAGAAGTTCTTTTAACTACAGTTTTGTTAAAGGTTAAAGCCATTGACGGCACTTATGTAACTTTGCGTGCCTTATTAGATCAAGGTTCCCAAGTGGGACTCCTGTCAGAGAACGCAGCTCAAAGTCTAGGTCTGCCACGCGAGAGATGTAGCGCGTCCGTGTCAGGAGTCGGTAACGAACCTAAACAAAGCAGAGGTCTCGTTTCAATAGAATGCCTCTCTATCTACAACGACCATAATTTTACAACAAATGCCTTAGTTATACCTCGAGTTATAAGTAACCTACCTACAGCGTCATTCACAAAACAGTCATGGCCTCATATTGAACATCTTAACCTAGCCGATCCAGAGTACAACATTTCTAAGCCGATTGATCTCTTGTTAGATGCTACTGTATACTCTGAAATTATTTTGGATGGATTAATCAAGAGTCCTAACGCAAACGCACCGATTGCTCAGCAAACTAAATTAGGGTGGATTTTATATGGCAGTGTGAAGCCGCGATCGTTCAACTGCAGCGTGGTTATAAACAATCTATCTGACATTAAGAAATATTGGGAGCTAGAAGAGATTAGTGAAAGTTCATGTCATCTTTCCAAGGAACAGCAATTTTGTGAAGATCACTATTTAGCAACTGCAAAACGTTTGGATAGCGGTAGATATGAAGTGGGTTTGCCTATGAAAGAAGGTTATCAAGAAAAAATCGGATTTTCTAAAAATAAAGCTATAGCGCAATTTAAGCAATTAGAAAGCAAAATGACGAAAAATAAAGAGTTTTCAGAAGGTTACAAGCAATTCATCGCAGAATATCAGCAGCTAGATCATATGAAATTAGCTCCTTATAGTCAACATCCTACTTGCTACTTACCTCATCATGGAGTATTGAAGCTCGATTCAACAACAACAAGGTTACGAGTTGTATTCAACGCCTCATCTAAGACAAGCTCCGGTCACAGCCTCAATGACTTGATGGAGTGTGGTCCGAACCTACAGCAAGACCTACAAACTCTCATACTTACGTGGAGACAGCATAAATACGTGGTAACAGCGGACATCGAGAAAATGTTCCGTCAGATATTAATCAGAGCGTGTGATCAACCTTTGCAGTCAATAATTTGGAGAGAATCACCACGTGACCCTCTTCAGGAACATCTGTTGACGACTGTCACATACGGCACTAAAGCTGCACCTTACCTAGCGATCAGAACGTTAAGACAACTAGCTAAGGACGACGCATCCAGATATCCTCTCGCAGCTCTAGCACTTGAAAATCATTTTTACATGGATGATTTACTCAGCGGACAGGACACGATAGCTGAAACTAAGGAACTTCAAAAACAACTAATAGAGATTTTAAAGGGGGCAGGGATGAATCTCAGAAAATGGTCTGCAAATGATACAGAACTTTTGAATGATCTGTCAACTGAACAGTTAAACACCTCATATGAATTTAAATGTTCCGAGTCCCGTAAAACACTAGGACTTATATGGACACCCTCGTCAGATTCATTTTCATTTGTAAATAAAATAGAAAACGCCGATCAGTGCAATAACACTAAGCGACAATTACTATCTGAAATATCAAAAATTTACGATCCCTTAGGGTGGCTTTCACCATTAACTATTCGAGGAAAACTTTTATTCCCACGAACGTGGGAATCTAAGACATCGTGGGAAGAAGAAGTATCAGTCAGCATTCAAAGGGAATGGGCGCATCTATGCGAAGACTTAAAGAAAGTAGAAAGCTTCAGCATACCTCGATACCTAGGTGACGCCGATATAGTGTATTTACATGGCTTCAGCGATGCATCAGAAAAGGCTTACGCCTGTGCTATTTACTTAGTAACAAAAAATGATAAAGGTGAGTCCACATCGAGACTCGTCACAGCAAAAACAAAATTAGCGCCCTTAAATAAAAAGGTCTCACTGCCAAGACTCGAGCTTTGTGGTGCCTTGTTGCTATCAAAGTTAATGAAAAATGTTATAAAAGCTCTGAATAAACGAAACGGTATCATACAAGCTTGGACAGATTCCATGGTAGTCCTAGGGTGGCTTCATGGAGATGTCAATCGTTGGAAACAGTTTGTTGCTAACAGAGTGCAACAGATTACAGACGTCATACCCGCCGCACGCTGGAGTCACGTACGATCAGAAGACAACGCTGCCGACTGTGCCACAAGGGGGGTCTCGGTGGCTACATTACAAGATCTTCCAATTTGGTGGACAGGGCCAGAATGGCTCTTAAGTTTCAACCATAATGATTCCAAGCGAGTATCCTACATAGCGCCAACCATTGAAACAAAAAATGTTAATGTAAACGCAACTTTACAGAAATCAAACCAAATTAATTCAGCGTTAATTGCAGAATTGTTAATAAACAATAGTTCAATAACACGAGCTGTAAAAACATTGGCATGGGTTTTACGTTACATTTCCATATTGCGACGTCAGCCGCGCCAGCGCATTGCGATACTAAGTGATGTCGAAATAAATAACGCATATAATATTTTCCTTACACATACACAAGCGGAAAATTTTGACGATGATTTCCTAGATTTGAAGAATAAAGGCCACGTGCGACCCAGTAGCAAGCTAGCGAGCCTATCTCCGTTCCTAGACGAGAACGGGATAATGAGAGTCAGTGGCCGACTCAGTCAATCAACTATTAGCAGTTCAGCAAAACATCCTGTTATCATCCCTAATCATAGCCGTTTTACGGATTTGATAATAAACTTGGCGCATAAAACTACTCTACATGGTGGACCCCGCCTGACACTAGCTTACGTAAGAGAAAGGTACTGGATCGTCAGTGGTATGCGTACCGTCAAGCGACAACTGCGGCAGTGTGTCACGTGCCGAAGATTCAGCTCGGAAACAAATCAACAGATCATGGCGGACCTTCCTACGCCGCGAGTCACACCGTCTCGCCCGTTCACACACACCGGTGTGGATTTTACTGGTCACATGGACCTCAAACTCAATAGAGGTCGAGGAGTAAAGACATACAAGGGCTATGTTGCAGTATTCGTGTGCTTCTCTACCAAGGCAGTTCACTTAGAACTAGTTTCAGAGCTCAGTACTGCAGCCTTCTTAGCAGCTTTCCGTCGATTCTGTGCTCGACGCGGGACGCCCAAACGCATGTACAGCGACAATGGGACGAACTTTGTTGGTGCGAAACGTGCACTGAATAAGGAATACCGAGCTATTCTTGATAGCTTCAACTCAGATTTCTTTAACAGCATTAGCGATATGAACGTCGAGTGGTCGTTCAACTCTCCAGCGTGGCCCAGTGCTGGCGGTCTATGGGAAGCCGCAGTCAAGGCCTTCAAACGTCATTTGAAACGAGTTTTAGGGGAGCAAAGACTCACATACGAGGAATTTACTACACTGTTGCATCAGATAGAAGCGTGCCTCAACTCTCGACCATTGTTCCCTTTGACAGAAAATCCTGAAGACAGTTATTTAACTCCTGGTCATTTCTTGATTGGTGACTCATTATTATCTAGACCACAATCAGATCCTGATAACATCAACTTACCTGCGAGATGGCAAATGATACAGAGCATGAACAAACAGTTCTGGAAGCTGTGGTCGTCACATTATCTTCAACAACTACAACAGCGGTCCAAATGGAGGTCACCTAGAAAAAATTTTGAGCTCGATGACATCGTGTTGATCAAGGAGGATAACTTACCTGCTGGTAAATGGGCAATGGGACGAGTACACGAACTGCATCCTGGGAAGGATGGATATGTAAGAGTAGTGTCCGTGAAAACAAAAACTAACATTGTTAAACGTCCGATTACAAAACTGATCTTACTACCCGTTCATCGCGACGAAGAGCAGCAACCAGAACAGTCCAAGCATCAACAACCACTATCCCCATCAAGATAGAAACTTTCGTCAATAAATCAACGTAAAGCAGACCTAAATGTTGAAGAACTTTTTCTCAGAAAATTTTACTAAATTAGACTATTTTCACTGAAGTGGAAGCAAATATCATTCAGCGTAACGAGCAAACTATGAATAAGCAATTTAGTATAATAAACGAGCATTTAAAATTATCTTCAGCGGTAAACATAATACTAGATAACTTGAGACAAATTATCAAGTGTCAAAACAAGTTCCACCGACAGAACGTCTGTCTCTACTCCTGTCGTACAGAATGCTAGGTACGCACTTTTTGCCCAGCTGGCATAACAATGGATTTACTGAATGGCAATAGCCTTATTAATATAGGTCAGGGCTGCGTCCTTAAAGGTGACTCATATACAATAATGAATATCCAGCGTAATATCGAAGCCCCTGAGGTTTATATTCCCAATCGACATAGATCAGCAAAGCAGCCATAGACAAATGTATAACGATAAATCTGCTGGTAGGAAGCTTCCTTCTTTATCTTTTTCTGAAGCTGAGGAGGGAGCGACGACGCTTAGAGAAGCCAGCAGCAGCTGATCCCGCGCGCCTGGTGCGGGCGCCCACCGAGAGCGTGTATCGTGTGTGCGACACAGTGCGAAACAAGTGCAGTGTATTTAGTGAATACATGGGCAATCTAAGTGTTGTTGATAAAATAGTTTAGCAATTAGTGTCAAATAAAACAGACTGTAACTAATACTACTTAGACTTAACTTTACTATAACTAGCATTATGATTAGCGTAAATTATAGATAATTTAATATACAAAATTTTATTCTAACTATTGTACATATTACTATGGTACTATTACGTTTATGGTGTATAGATTCATTCTTTTCTTTAGTCTTTCTTCTTTCTAGTTGGCAAGATGTACGAGCCAACGTACAAAACTGCATCGACAGCTGTCCGGCATTAGCATGCGCCGGCAATAACTAATATTAGCTAGCATTTAGCATAATTAAATCAGTGTTAAATTAGCAAGCAAACGGATCGGTTTTATTTCACCTCTCTCCATCCAAACATTCTAAATAACACTCACAGCATCAAACTCAGCATCTAACTAGCATCCATCTAGCGCGAGTGTAGAACCCTACACCTTGTTTAGCATCTTGGAGTACTAAAAAGCTATTCTTACTGACACACAGCACAGTTGCGGCATATCTACATTTCTTCGCATAAAACCTATTCTTTACTTTTAGCAGGGACTTCCTATATTCCATTTCAGTGGAATTTGCATAAAAGTACCCTGGAATTGTGTAAGTGTACTTTTGAAAGTTTCTGAGAATGAGACGAATAAAGTTTTAGTATTATTTTCACTTATGTTGCTATTTGTTGCTAATGCTTTTTGTTGCTTGCACCTATTCAGTGTGGGTTTATTAATTGCCATAGTAAAATAAATGTCTTATATGATGCCATCATAGGGTCTACCTATTTATTGACTTTTTTTTTAATTTGTAATATTGTAACAATGTGGCATATCATGTAGGAAGCCTATGTCCAGCTTTGGACGTTTCCCGGCTGATGATAATGATTGTAACAGAAACTATAAGTAAACCGCTTAAATGAGTCCTCGCGCGGTACAGGGGCGCGGGGATATGGTGACAAAGGGGATCGAGAGAGGAGCGGGCGGCAGACGCGCATAGGTGAATGTCACCGTCGCATAACTATTCCAAATTTCAAGTTGATAGCATTATAAGTTCCTGAGACATTCAGCTGTGACCGACTGACGGACGGACAGACAGACAGACCCCGGAGTATTATATATACTCCACCGTAGGCCTCAGTTTTTTCTTCGGATGTCCGGAACCCTAAAAAACTTGCATAATATACAAAAGTAACGAATTAATTGTAAGATTTATAAGATCATCATCAAAAACGACGCCAGCTATTCCTGTCACGTCTCCCAATTAATTTATATTCCGAGAAGTGAAATTGGCAACACTAAACTGAACTTGTCACGCAAAGTGGATACTTACGAACTCGAAAACAAGATCTCTTCGGGGCATAATTCTCTTTATTCGACGAATTTGTGCGAACGGGACAATGTTGCCGTAATTCTGTAAATGGGTCAGCTAGAGTGTTCAGTGGGTAGGCGTGAGGTCCAAGTCACAAGGTGCGAGCGGGTTCGGGACATACGAGACATAAGGCGGCGCCAATAGCCACACATTCCCGACTTTTATTATTATTATAATTATTATAGATGGTATACCAACGCTCAATCTCACCTGATGTTAAGTGACGATGAGGTCGACGATGTTACGTGTTGGTCAAGAAGGTGCCTATTTACTCTGCATTTGAGGATTGAGGAGGAACACGAAAACCGGTAGTGCATTCCATACTTTAGCTGTACGCACAATAAATGTGGAAGTAAAATGCTTGGTGCGAACTGTAGTCCACAGTATATTGGTGGAGGTCTACCGTTGCTCTGTTTGACCGGTGCACGAATGGCGACGGTGATGAATGGATAAATGTTTGTTATTGTTGCAGCCACGTCGCCATTATCTGGCCAAGCACCTTCTATGCCGGTGACGTCAACTCCCAACACGAAAGAGACAGAAGATAAGGACAAGTCTCTTTCTCCCACCAGTGACCTGGAAGTCGCTCCTAAAGGTATGTTACCATGCAATACTTTGCAACTACTGAGCATTGTTGGTTGCATATTACCATACCTATTATTTATGGATTGTGAGCATGTTAATTATTCATATTCTGTACGGAAATCATGACCGATTTTTGGAACATTGTCATTTTATTAAAACTAAACCAGTTGGGATTTTACAATAATTAGTCTACTAGACCACGGGAGGCAGTTTTATACTTAAATAAAAATACCAATACCTTCTAGAAAAAACTTTTATTATTTTACTGCCACCTAGCGTCATTTTTTGGAACATTGACAACTCCAACCGTCCGTCGCTCTTGCCTCGCACCACACCACAGGGCTAAGAAAAAAGCTTCATCATGAAAGTTGGGAGCAAGTGGTCACTTGCAGTCTACCCCCAAAAGTCGTTGTTCATTGAAGACGTTCAGAAGGCTGTAGAAGAGTGGACTCAAATACGAGTATAGACTTACTTGCTCAGTGGTATAGACATTTGGATTTTTTTGTTTAACCACCTCCATGGTCTAGTGGCTACTTATTAAGAGGGTATGCTGTTGTCAAAGCGCCCATACAAACGTAGTCCACATTCAGTCGTTTAAGAGTCGCAAACATCAAAATTTTCTCAAATAATAATTAGGTTGAAATATTATTCGTTACATCCTTTTTAGTTTATATGAGTCACTCTGTAGTCCTAAAGTATAATACACTGGATAGCAACAAAGGCTCGGTACCAATAGACCACTTACATGATAACATCTAGATATGATGTCATCTTACAATCATGCTACTAGCCACGGTAGCTGGATTGTGTAGGACAGGAGACAGGTACGGTAGTTCTGATTTATTCCTTGGTCAATAGACATAGCGTTTAAGATGAGATACTTTTCAATCGATCGCAAAGAAGAGATACGGTTCTCGGGTTGTCGTTGTCAAGACGTAAAGAAGTCGTCAGTCCTTGAACAACCGAGATCTCGGTTCGATCCTGTCTCGTACCAATGAGCTCAAACATGTTATTTGTAATTTATTTACGAATGATAAAAATCATCACCATTGGCTTTTCGGTGAAGGAAAACATCGTAAGGAAACCTACACACTCCTGAGAAGAAATTCAAACGTGTGTGTTAAGTCTATCAATCCGCACTGGTCCCGCGTGGTGGACTATGTCCCATACACTCTCTGTAGGAGAGTAGGCCCTGCAGTGGGGACATAATATAGTTGATGATGAAAACAGACCGGTGTTGCAATACTCAGCTGTACGCCAACGTTGAATGATAACTCGGTGGTATGAAACCCACAACCTCCGCCAGCCAGACCGATCACCAATTGTCTACATTGGCAATACTAGGCCACTGAGGCAGTTACGTTACTAGAACAAACAAAAATTCCATCCGTTGTAGAACCCACGCTTTCCTGCCGCCATACACATGTCATAGTATTTGTAGTATTTATTATTTGAATTGTTTCTATTTGTGGGACAAATGTGACTCGTGTCATTTCCCGTTTCTAATAGTGTTTTTGCAGCATCCAAGTGACATTATAACGTCTCAGCATAAGTCAATTAATGGCCATAAGCCTACCGGAGATAGCCTCGGCCGAAAATTGCCCCACAATGCTTGGCAACATGGGCGTAGCTAGGGGGGAGCAACGGCAGAGCCCGCCCGCCCCACAAAACTTATTTCCTATTTTACTATTGTCATTCGTACAGGATCTCGTGTTAAATAATTATTTTATTTTATTTTATTTTAGTTTATTCGGAAAACATACAGTTTGTTTTTATAAATTTACCAAAAAAAATGTATAACTATACACCATTTAAATGTTTTCACATATTTGCTTCTACATAAAACAGCGTCACTAAAGCACACGGAAATGTATTTATACATAAAAAAATCCCCAAAAATATGAGGAAAGAGAAGAGAAAAGAGAATTCTTTGATTCCAAATGTTATCACTTCACCTTTCATTCTTTCTTAAATGAAGATGAACTTTACTGTCAGCGTAGGTCCCTAGTCGCTAGATGTCGTTTTAGACAACAATCAAAAATAGTGTGTAAAATTGTAATTGTGATTCACTGTGAAGTTGTATGTTAATGATACTCATTTCGCGACATTACAATCTGATGCCCTATTTTTTCACAAATTCACAAAGTCAGCTAAGATGTATAATATACTGAGTATGAATTTTTTATCGACGAATTACCTCCATCATCATCTCATATATTTTATGATTTCTGATTGCAATTCAATAAAAAGAGCATTCAAAAAATTAATTTATTTCACAACGTGCTATAAAAATATATCCTAAATTCGTGAATTAGCATCTTTCAATTAATTAAAGCATTAAATTTGATTGATTTATAAGTTGTGTAGATAATAACACCCATATTTACTATATTATGCATTGATTGGTTGATTTAGAAACTAAAATGAATTATATTAAAATTATACCAAAAATCTTTCTGAACACATGCTTGCCTGCCTTCTCTTTGGAACTAACTATTTTGAAGGACCTGTAAATATAGAAATCTGACCAGTTCTTCACCAACGACCTGCTCCGAAAACCCACACTAAATATTTACGGTAGCTCTCCTGGTTGTGGCGCTCCTTGAAGGTCCTGGACGTACAGGAATAGTTGAAGAGCTTCTTGGCGAATATACGCACTTCATATAAGCAAGCACAGTTTAGCCCACAATAGATTTATGTCAATTATATGCGCGCGCCCATTAAAACTGTGAGTACTTTCTTCGTCAGCTTTATTCAAAACCGACGGTATTTTGTCAAAAGCCAGTGAATTTGGGGAAATTTAAAATGTATTATTCAGCGCCGAGCTACCACGTTAAATTGCATAGATTGAACAGGTCATCAGATCAAAATTGGACAAAACATTGCTTTTTTCCAATTAATACATTCATAAAAGCAAATAAATTTCACTTAAGCTTACATGTGTTAGAGGCTATCTAATGTTTACTAATCTTTAACCAAACTAAGACCTTCCATCCCATTCTTGAATATGGAATAAGACAAGGACTTGATATCGCCGGACCACCCAAAAAGGCCTGCCCTGCCCTGCCAGTGGTGCCATTTTTTTCAATATGGCGGCGCCAGTAGTTACGTTAGATAGGCTTAAACTTCATCTAATAATTTGTTGATTAAAAAAATACTATCTTAAACTTTTACCAGACATTCAAATTCAACCTTAAAATACTCATAAATAAATAAACGTTTATATTTGTACTCTTAATTAGATCACAGACATATTTGTGTTAAAATTTTTGGTCCAAAATCCACATCTTCTTTTGTACCCTTCAATATTACTTATTGCACATCATACGTTAGTTTTTTAGTCTTAATTTAACTAAACTAAAAATTAATAAGTAAGTAAAAGGCGGTGATTGTGTATTTAAATAACTTCACAGTCGTAACTTGACAAATCATTTCACACTATTGAAGTAATTACCTCTAATTTCTGAAACTTCTTCTGGCCTTTTAACAGTAGCTTCCTTTTGACTGACTGCTATTTCTGGTCAACTTTTGGTTTCAGTTTAAATAATTTATTCTCAAAAAGACATCGTGTCACTTATATTGAACTTACGAGTACAATAATTAGAACAAATATTCGTCTGGTGCGGCAGTTAAATCAATTTTAAAAATTATTCAATCTAAATTACATTTCAACAATGATGTTTATTTTTAAACAAATTTAAAGTACTATTTCTAATGTCTTTGGGTAATTTGTTGAACTGTGCTCCCTCGTAAGTGACAGATTTCCTACCGTAGTAACTTTAAAATCATCTCCTCCGGTTTTATCGTTATAAACCAATCCAATTTAGTTTGGTTACAACTTGGGAGTCATCTCACCTGTCTGCTGTCCCATTCTTAATATTTTATCCGCCTCCGTGGCCCAATGGCTACACGCATGGTCTTTCTGGGTTTGATTCCCTGTGGTGATACCTATCGGTACTCGGTTTGGTTGGTGGTAGAGTATTTTCTAGCTCCACCTAGCTACCACCATGTTACTTAAGTCGACAAACTGCACTGTTAATAGCTCTGTTGTGGTCTGGTATGAAAGGTAGTAGAGCCAGGGCCTCATTAAATTGATGCTTCTAGGTGGGCACGCTTCAACAGCCTTATGAAACCAGATGAGATGAAGATACATTTTAAAAATTAAAATTCTCAACAAATTAGATTTTTTGTACCATAACTAAATCGTTTCTGGTGAGAATATTAATTGGGTCAGCGATGAAATTACTAGAAATATTACTACAAGAACAATTATAATTGAATTACGTGCAACGAATTGAAAGTAATAACAATTTTTTTTATGATTTATCAATACTACTTCTGCTGCAATCTTCTTCGTCACTAGTTATTCCAGTACATATGTACTGTTAAACGCTTTCGTGCTCAATAAATTACTTATTTCATAATGCAACATAATCAGAATAAATATAGCACTAACAAACGTATCAAAAGCAACTATTTACATGAGTGTTTTAATAATCAACAATTTCGCAACAATCTAACACATAGTTGTGTTGGTCTCTGTCAATTTAAATAAACTCTTACCTGAAGTGAACAACACGTTGTTATCATTGTCAAAAGTCAACCCGCCAATACTACGGATATCAGCTACTTTTACAAGCTTGGAATCATCTAACTCTTCACCAACAAACACTCTATAAAGACCATCAACCCACCATGCATAAATAGTATTATCCAAATCTATAGTCAGCCCCCTAAAGAAAGCATTATTGGACAATCGAACTGACTCATCAGTGTTAAATTTATTAATATACAAACCAGAATTATTTAGAAACACCATTACGTTTTTCTTATCGATGACGAAATTCTTCACAGAATTGTAATTCGGGTAAGGGTAGAATTCGTCTGCTTTCTTCTGAACGATCTTTCTATCTCTCTCTGTTACGAAAAATACATTGCCTTTATAGAACAAGCTTATAATTGTGTCTCCTCGAGAACTATAAAACACAGGCTTACTGTTCTCATCTAGATGATATATTCCATCGCCACCGCCGAAATAAATCACATCGTTATCTTGATCAATATCAAAAGTAGCCAAATTGTAGACAGGTTTTGTTCCACTTACAACACCAGTAACTTCAATTTGATCTAAATTGACGTAGCCAACTTTACTGTACTCGGGATCGGCGATGATAGGTTCGAATGAGAAGTATAGCAAATTCTTAGATCTTAGGATGCCTAGTTTGGAAATAACTATGGCGTTTCTGAATGGTGCTTCAAGTTGTAAGAGATGGGTGACACTATGACATATGCTGTTGACTTTGATGCAGTTATGACAGGGGACATCCTTGTGGGATGCAGCAGCTCCAATGAAGGCCACCACGATGACCATAAACATCTTTGTACCTGTGAAAATGTATAAAAAAGACTGTTAATGACTTTCGAAATCGACTCTAGATATTTTGCATTGGGTTCTGAATTTCGGGATTTCCGCTTCGATTGGTGATATGTAGAAAGGAAGTGTACGACTAAAACTCGTTTTCGTTTTCTGACCGAAAAATTATACACAGCAAACAAAAAAAGGCAGCAATTAACCAGAAAATAAATGTGACGTGAAAGAAAGGAAAAGAAAAATCTTACGGCAAAAATGCAAATCTAGTACTTTTAAAATAATCTTTACAAAGTGCACCGCTCTATTTGCGTGACAGAGACTAGAACAAGTAAATGCGTTCAAAAAGAACTGGAAACCGACTTCAATTGCCTTACGTAAAATACTGCTTTTGTTAAGGCTTAATTTAAGATTTATATAGCTTTCTCATGGATTCCACTGTCAGAACTGGACGAAATTGAAATGGGACCACACGAAAACCACCAGCTTTCAAATAAAAAAAAGAATCATCCAAATTGGTTCGCCCAGTCAAAAGTTCTAAGGTAACAAACTTTTTTTTAAAAAAAACATACCCGTCGAATTGATAACCTCCTTTTTGAAGTCGGTTAAAACGCTGCTAAACCATTTTGAAGCAATGCTCCAGTCAAAACACAACCTTTGCTATTTTTTTTATTTATTACGATTGTTTTCACAATATCTCTGTTTTTTATAAAACATAACGGTGTCTTGTTCCAAGTTGAATTGTATATAGAGGTATATTACTTACACTAATCCAAATAAAGACGCATTGACACATTTCACTGGAAAATTACCGACTGTATAGGATGACTTTCATTATTCTTCAAATTATTTATAAATACAATCAAAGCAAACATTAAGGAATTTATTTTCTAAATAACGTATTATTTTAACATATTACGTGTTAGATATACTCATTATCAGCCAGGTAACGTCCACTGCTGGACATAGGCCTCCTTCATGGTGTGCCACATCGACCGGTTCCGAGCCACCTGCATCCAGTGACTCTCCGCGAATTAACCAGGTCTTCAGTCCATCTAGGACGAGGACGGTCCTTTACACGCTTCCCGGTACGTGGTCGCCTCTCGAGAATCGATGGGGAGGAGATAAACTATCATATTTAAATGACGTACACTTGAACGTTTCACTTTGGTGACGCGATAATCAAGGGACTGCTCCTATATTCTACTATTAAAACTATTGTTGACGAAGTTTGTTATTTAAAGCACTCAATAAATTCACATTCAATAGAGGTACATTCTATTCCCGATTGTTTGAATAACAGCAACAAAAACTCACCGTAACAAGAAGAGTGTGACGATTACAAAAGCAGATTTTCCTTCAAAAATATCCGCACGAAAACAATTGTTTGGGGTCGTTCAATGGACCCAGTTCCGCCCAACAAAAGCTCATTAGTACGGAGGGAAAGCGAGCTGTGTAGGCGGTGTAGGGCATGCGGCACACACCTCAATGTGGCCTGCATTTCACACTCATAAATCTTTAATGTTCACTCAAATACTGGCGTTTAAGGCGCTACATTGCAACCCTAATGGGTGTTGCTTGTGTAAGAATCTGGTACTCTAATATCAGAGCATAGGGTCGGGAATGTTATCGCACCGCGTTCAAAAAGGACTAAAAACCGACTTCAATTCCCCAAAAAAATGTTTTTGTTGATTTTCTCAAAGAGCGATCAATCAATTTTGATAAAAATTATATGGGACCATCTCTAAAGTATGTTCTACTAAACAAAAAAATAATTATCAAAATCGGCTAACTATTGGCGGAGTTATCGCGTAACACACATATTTTAAAAAACATACGCGTCGAATTGAAAACCTCCTCCTTTTTTGAAGTCGGTTGAAAACAAGCAAGTTGATAACTGACAATATTATTGTTAGCTATTAATTAAAGCAATTTAGATTGCCATATCTTATGTTACGAGTATAACAATAATCTGAAGAAATTTGACTTTTAAGAGGTCTTTTCGAAAATAAAATCTGTCGAGACCAAAATCATGGAGTCGCGTTTCTGGTAGTTGCCAGATAGATAGAGCCATAAAGAAACATGTAATTTTCTTTGAGATCCTCAGGATCTTTCAGCGCCCTATAGCATTACATCAAAAAGTCAGTTTATTTCAGAACGTCGCCTTAACGTTTGTGGTTTAGATGGAATGCTGAATGACCTTAACACTTGCGGTGTTTAAATTTTAGCTAATTTTAGTTTTAATTAATTTAACTGTGCTATGTGCGTGATCATTATTATTTATGAATATTACACTCGTTTAAATACATCGATTTTAAATTTTTAATAGGCAGCTTTGTAAGCACTACGGCACGCCAGAATGATCGGTCCCAAACCGTTTGCTTGCAATTTTCATTTTACTTCATTTAATTTTATATAATTGTTATAATTACACTTTATTATGCTTATGGCTCAGTTTGCAAGGACTCTTTCTGTAGCTAAGTAGCGCTAATCAATTACCCTATGAAAATTTAGTATAGATTTTTTAACAGATGATTCCATTATCTCACAAAACACTACGAAGAGATGAAAATTAGTATGTATCCATCTTAATGTTGGTGGTCCTACAACCATTACAAAACCACCCGAACAATTTGTCAGCAAGGCGTTTAGACGGTTAAAATTTTATTGCAACTAGCTTGCGTAAGTACACGAGCTTGCACTTGATTTCGGCTTCGGCACGGACCAGACACTGCAGAGAAATGTCACTGAATGGATGACGTTTGTACACACGCGCAACTATAAGTGAATACGCTCAAGCCATAGTACCGATAATTGAGCCGGCAATTACAAAGATTTTTTTTACTTCTACTTTTTTATTTATTGCATGTGTTACACCTCTCATTGGGGAGTGCATTATATATATTATTTTTAACTCGTATATACTAACGTATCAATGTGTTTTTAACCACCGACACAAAAAAGGGGTGTTATAAGTTTGACGCCAATATCGATGTGTTTGTCTGTGGCAACGTAGCTCTCGAACGGATGAACCGATTTTGATGCGGTTTTATTTACGTGAAAGCAAGTTATCTTGCGATGTTTCTTGGCTATATTTGATAAAAATCGATTCAGCAGTTTGAATAGTATCAGCTGATGTTAGACATTTTCTAAATAGAATTGAATATATATTTTTTCGTACGATTATTGCGCAGGTTTTTTTTTTAAATTGAACACTTGTGAGGTTGTATATCAAATGAAAAAATATAAATATAATAAATTTAAATGTTACAGTTTGTTCGCCTACAACAGTGCGGTGCACCCTACGCCGCGACACAATCAATACGGCGCGGTGTCGCGCGAACCGTCTCGTTAAATATTTAACTGTACCACCGTAGTACCAGCATGACGACAATATAGCGTTAATACAGGATACAATTTGGTCGGGCCAACAAAATCAGGTCGATTTTTATCAGCGAAATTCAAAATAAAACTTTAGTTCGAATTAAATTCAAATCCAAATGAAAGTGAAAATATTTTATTTAATAAACTAAAGTAACAAATTACATTTAAGAGGGTATGCTGGTGTCAAAGCGCCCATACAAACGTAGTCCAGTCATATTTTGAGTATTAAGCTATGAAAATCTATGAAATTTTCAAGACACAATCTAAAAACAAATATCTGTGTCGGTGGTGAGTCAGATTTTCGTTTAAATAGATATTTCCAGATTTACAGGGCGTCAAAAAATTGTATTTTACGGTAATAAAAAGCCCCAACTTTGAACCTGATTTACAAGAGCTCCTAATCTATATAACCTATATATATATATATATAAATATTATTTATATCTAATTAAAAAATAAATATTTCATAAGGTAAGTGTGTGTATGTGTGTACGTATGACGTATGACAGATGGGGATGAAGTATTAATTCTAAAGATCTAAAGTATCACCATCACCAAATACAGTGTTAGTCGAAATAGTGTGTTTTCTACCGACTTGGAAAAAGGAGGAGGTTCTCTATCTATCTCTAGGTTTTTTGAACCGATCTGTAATAAAATATTCTGATACCCATAATTTTATTTAGGTGGCAAAAATTATTTGAAACGACAAAATATGGGTTCACATGACGGAGCATAAAAGTCACTGCAATGTCACAAACAACCTCACTTCGATGCCTCCATATAAAATGCCAAATTCATCAGCGGGTGTACACCGCACCGTACTTTGACTTCGCGGCGGCATTGTTTGACTGATCAACGCGGCTTAACAAATGCGACACTATCTTAGCGAACGGGCTTTAACGATGATTAGGTAACTAAAAGTTCAGATAAAAGTTAATTTTATTAATAATATATATATAGATAACGCGTTCAAACAGAACTGAAAACCGACTTCAACTGCCTTGTTTTTCTTGATTTTCTCAAAGCACGATTAATCAATTTCGATAAAATTTCTATGGGACCACCTCTGCAGGTGGATTGGAGCTAAAATTCCGTTTGATGGTTGAATTACATTGAGGTTATTGCAAATTAAGTGGTATGTATGTTCTACCAAACAAAAAAGAATTATCAAAATCGATTAACTATGGGCGGAGTTATCGCGTAACACACATACAAAACAACATACACGTCGAGTTGAGAACCTCCTCCTAATTGAAGTTGGTTGAAAAATTGGGGATTTTATTTTAAATTTTGGGGTCCCTGCAGCGGATAAAAAAGGTAAGTTACTACTAGCTAAAGTATAATGTAATGCTATTTCAACAATGTCGTTTTTCTTAGAACCCAAAATTTGTAAAAAAAAACCAGTAGCATTATTTAAACAAAACAAAACAAGTATATTCATACCTTCGCCGTAAAAACACACACAATACTGTTTTATTATATCTCCGATTCACCAATAAAATTAATGATTGTCTCCCACTGACACTAAACAGTTAAACAATAAACAGAACAGAACACTAGAACAAACGGGTGCTGTGTGTTGTGCGTCGAAGAACACTAAGCATGGTGGGAGCCCCATCGTTTTATAAATCGGTAATTCTATACTTGGCTACTCTATACAATGGAGTAGAACAGAGGTGGCGTGGACAGGGTTGAATGCACGGAATAGATATAGTGAGAAAAAAGGGTGGATAATTTTTTTCTATATTGGTATCAGAACAAATGTCGCCGCTTATCTCTATCTCTTTTTAACCCAATTATTTATATCAACATCAACAGCCTATATACGTCCCCACTGCAGGGGCTCAGGCCTACTCTCTTACAGAGAGTGTATGGGCGGACCGGCGGACTTCACATGCCTGTTCAAGACATGCAGGTTTCCTCACGATGTTTTCCTTCACCGTTAAGCAATTGGATAATGTACTTGTATTGAAAAACAACTCATAGGTGCACGGCTGGATTCGAACCCGGAACCCTCAGATTGAGAGTCCGCGCCTTATCCACTGCGCCACCGACGCTTTTATTTATTTATATATCATAATATAGTAGAAATTTCTCTTAATGTAGTTTTTTAGATAACATTTAGTTCATTACCACTCAGCCAATTGTAATGAAATTTGGCACGCAGGTATCTTAAGGAAAGTAAATGGAAGGCTACTTTTATCCCTGTCCATTAAGCGGTTCGTTTAGAATACTCAATTCAATTCAAATAAGCTTTATTGCACACACAAAACAAAACATAACAGAAAAGAACATAAAAATAAAAAGTACAATAAAGGCGGCCTTATCGCTAAAAGCGATCTCTTCCAGGCAACCTTGGGGCAGAAGAATCCTAAAAATAAGAATGGGTAAGTGGTGCTACATATGTATATATAATGGATAAACAACAGACAAAATATAGTAGATCAGGAAGAAAATGAAATCAGAGGAGATCAGTAAGGAAAGAAGAAAAGGCTGCTAAGGAATAATCGTTTCAAGGAAATACGTTTTAGGCTAGTCTTGAAGGATTGCAAGGAAGGGGCTCGTCTGATGGGTTCAGGGATAGAGTTCCATAGTAGGACGCTCAGCACGGAAAATGATTTTGAGTAAAATTTGGAGGAATGAGGGGGGAAGTCGAGTCGCACGCAAAAATTTTAGTCGTTCCCATTTATATAAATGAAAAAAATAAAATTAGATCAAGTCTCCATTCTTCTCTGTGCGCCGGCGCACTTGTCGCCCACTAGTCGCGCTAGGATATGAATGTGACAAACAAAGCTCGACCAGTGACATGATTTGAAGCCATTATCTTTTATGCTAATACCTCGTGACGGTCGGTGGACACCACAAATCGTGTGGCAGACGCTCACATGCCTCTGTTAATATGGTTGTGACAGGAAAGTGCATCTGTGTTATTTTATTTTATTTTATTTTACAATTTTTGGGAAGACTAACAGTTTATAGTATATAAATAAATAATGTATCTTATGAGTAGCTATAAACTAATAATAAGTCTCCACATGTATAAATCTAGTTAAATTATATAAGGTCTAATAAAAATACTACAGTAGTAAATAATCTAAAAAAGAAACAGAAATATAAGTTGGGTATCGGAATACGGGTACAGATTATATATATACTAAGTACAGGTTCAAATACAGACTACTATTATTACTAACTAATTGCTTAACTGCTAATTACAGAAGGAAAGAATTCTCGGGTCAGTAGTCGCTTTAGTACATATGTACTGGTATTAAATATATCCTGTTTTTGTTTTGTTTGATGTATACTGTTTTTGTTAGTGGTAGGGCATTTTATATGACCCCTTGGTTAGCTGCCGCCATGCTCTACGTACAGAATGGACGTTCAGCGCCTCCCGCTGATCCGCGATACCTCACTTCCCCTGCAAGAAACTGACTCCGATAATGACCATTATACGCGCGTGCATACAAACGGCATCCGTTCGCTGTGTGACGATGTCACGACATTTTTTTACCGCCTCCAGGCTCCGTAGGAATCCGCAGGTCCCGGATTCGATTCCCAGTGGTCCCAGTCGATACTCGGTTTGGTTAGTGGTAGGGCTTCTTCTTCAACTATGTCCGCCTGGCTAGCTACCACCATGTTACCTAAGTCTGCCGCCAAACAGCAACGTTAATAGCACAGTTGTGTTCCAGTATGAGAGGTAGCAGAGACAACGCCTCATTAGCTTGAGACATCCGGGTGCGCACGATTACAATCCAACAGCCTTATCACTTACGATCAGGTGAGATGAAGGCCAAGTGCAAACCCATCACACATTTTTTTAATTCTTCGAAGTGTCCTCTTCCGCCCATGACCGAGGTATAAAAGATATATCAGAGCCAGCACCTTTGAGGCTTCTGGGTGTACATGCTTTCCACTTCAATCATGTGAGGTGAAGACAAAATTCAAAAACCATTGTAGATGTTTTGTATTAGGTAAATACTAATATTATTTTACGTTGCATCACTAGATAGGATTATTACATTGATTGATAGCGAATATCGCAACAAAAATCATATCCATACAACTTTATCCTCTCATTGCTTTGCAAATAAACACCGTGTTCTAAGCAAAGGCTTTTATTTTACACAGTGGAAAGATACGAGATTAAGAGCCTGAAAAAACCTTAGCAGGTTTAATTTTACTACACGTTTTCGTAAAAAAACAAGTAGATAATGAATGCTAACCCTTAGGTGGGGCTACGAAGGCAGCGAGAGTTATTATTTAAAGTTTTATTATAAAGGTCACTTGTTTATCATCATTAACCGGGAAACGTCCACTGCTGGACAAAGGCCTTCTCCATGGTATACCACAATGACCGTTACAAGGTCGCCGGTACTAGATGGTAGTAGGAGAACGACCTGGTTTCCCTGTAAATGGGCTAAAACTCTTTTTTTTTTCTTCAAATCAAATCATTGGATTTGATTTCATGTACATTAGAATTCAAATAGTATTTGGATCTACATTGAACCCTGTCAGGAAATAGGAAAATGTATAGAAGTCAAATTTTATATAATAATAATAATAATAAAATGTCAAATATGCTGCAATAATAGTCAATGTTAAATTTTATACTTTTACTCTCCATCGATTATCCATTTTTCGGGTGATGAAGTTACATAACCCGTTGCCACTTCAGCTCACTGAATCGTCGAGCTATGTGGGTGACATTAGTTCGTCTACGGTTTTCCTCGCTGCCATACTTGATGAAAATATGTCAACACTTTACGTTTTAATGTAACGGTCATAATAAAGTATGCTTAATTGATGTTGTACACTCGAGTACAAAAATATGTATCCACTTTTGAACCGTGTCACAATCAACTTTAGTTGTTATTTCCCTCAACACACTGCATAGGAACAAGAATGGGTGAATGTGACATAGTACAAAAGTGGATTTATGTATATATTTTTGTACTCCAGTGTACTTCTATAAAATTGAAATAAATGATCTTTAAATTCCGGTAAATTGTCTCCAATGTTCCAAGGGATAAATTCTGAAGTCCACGAAACGAAATCGTGCGTAAAATTATGTAAATCAATAAATAACCTTGACTATCTTATTATTACCGCCCACTTCATGGCCCCAAACGTATAAACAAGAAGCGGTGTCATCTCCTCGGAAGGCCATTTAAACTCTCTTTTGATGTCGACCCAGTTCCAAGTTTTTTGCATTTTTCCTACGTTCCGTTCCACCTCCTCTGTTTGTATTATGACAGATTATAAAGATTCACCAGAACTTTGTTCCTTTGCAAACTTGCCAGTTCCTTTTATGTGCCTTTCACTTTTATTTCTAGGCAGGTAAAGCTAACATAACTTTTCGATTTATTTCGTTTTTGGGGTCCAAAGTCGGGTTTAGATGGATTCCCACAAAGACAGGGAGGGTTTTCAGAGAGTCATAACTCTTTCGAATGAACCCATAATCATCATGATGGCAAAGGCAGTGTGGTGCAATGTAAGCTCACGATTAATTTTAAAATTGTTGGTCTTCAGAGATTCATAACTCGTACACGGTGCGTCATAGGCCAAAAATAACCAGATTTTCGACCCACTCTTGACGAACACCCCCCGTCACGTATTGTATTCTTTCGAATGAACCCATAATCATCATGATGGGAAAGGCAGTGGGAGCAATGAAAGCTCACGTATATTTTAAAATTGTTGGTAAAACGGGAAGCATCACTGTTAACTTGTGCACTATCGACATTGTAATCGCCCTACACGAGCCAATTTGATCGGCCAATTTCGTGCCAATCTCGAATAAGAGTGTGCCGTGTAAAGTCACGGTCTAATCACAAACCCTTCTTCAGGCACTGCTTCGACCTTTACTTGACCTCTGATGGTTCAGTATGCAAACTAAGCCAGCGTGGCTTAGTTTTGATTTGTGTCACTGGTCATGCTCTCTCTGCGCTATTATTTAAAGTCAAAAAGGATGTTCCCCATAAAACTACGCTTATTTGCTTCCATCATACCCCCATCACAACAAATATATTGCCATTACAGGATCGCTATCATAACTTGAAATTCATAGCTTCAACGCTAGAGGCTCGAAGTGGCGTGATGAATACCATCGCAATCAGCCGCCACTCTCCTCCAGGGCCTGCAAATGGCGCCCATCTGTCAGACGCACTTCCGGATCCGACTTAACGGCGATAACGTTTTTGTGGCAAAGGAATAGACAACTCTAGTCTTTGTTGAAGATTGGAGTGAATTTAATCTTCTTGTTGGGTGTGCTTGCCTTTTTTTCCTATGACGGAAATAGATGTACGAGGAAGCCTTACAGCTGAGGACGCTAATAAAACCACAGAGATGACCAATAAAACAATCAATCTTTTATTTTCTTCACCAGCTGAAAAACGTGGTCCAAAACGATACGCCAAAATCACCATGATTGGCTGGCAGGTTGGAGATCGCGATAAGATGTTAGTTGGAAACAGCTGTCTGACAGGAATTTTTCCATCGAGCTCCTCTCTATACGCCCATAACTTGTAGAATTGATTACAATTTACAGCTCAATCGAAAACCGGGAATGGACCGGAGTAAAATGTGATCGCAGATTGACAAGTGAAACTAAATAAGAGCTCATAAAATTGGATGTTTTTATCTCAGATATAACTGTTTCTGTCTGAATCGCTTGAGTAGATCCCAACCTCAAAGCTCACCTCATCATGAACTATCATCGTTTTAAGTTTTACAGGCGTGAGGGCGGCGGCGTACCAATGGAGCTAGTTAATACAGCAGTAATTTTAGAACCAAGGAAGTCATTATTCACAAGGCCTGGGACGGGTTCAGGCGGTCACGAGAGTTTGCAAGCTGTTGGCGACTTGTCTAAACGGCATAGTGCTAAAAGTGGCTTCTAGTGCCTATTCGTGAAAATTTATTATATAGAACTAATTATATACCGGAAAACGTATTATATCGTAACGTATCATGTTGTTACATTGTAGGAGTTACTAGCGCTGTTAGAAGAAAAAACTGCATACGTAATTTACTTAAGTTTAACCTTATGATAAGTGCTTCACTTTTCTTAAAAAATTTCAATTGTTTATAAGCGAAGACCTGTGATTGGCTTTCTGTCAACTAGTTGTTATGTTATACTTATATTATTAGCTGTTCGTCTTCCAAAACGATAAAATAAAATAAATAAAATATGCCCCTTCCTCATGCTCTACCGCTAATACTGCATGCCAATATCATCACGATGGGTGTGCTGAAGCACTAAAGCAGTGCTTCCTGCACTGTGCGTCGCGACTGTTTTGCTTCTGCCCCGGGCCCCACACGGTATATATACTAAGCGGCACTTTTCCCTAAATCCGCCACTGCGCAAGGCCGTCTTCATTGAAACGACCACTCGACGCTGACCTGTGAACTCCTTCAGTGCATCGCGTGCTGCGGGCTCAATCTATATAAATGGATCTGTTAATGGAAAACTAAGGATGCGATTGGATAGCAAGGTCAATCGCCAGACGAGTTGTGGGAAAACATATCGTTTTAATTAAATCTAATTGCGTTCTGCCGTGGTGGTTTCCAGTTAACGATAAGATCACCAAAATTCCATAAATAGATAGAGTACGTTATTCTAGGGAATTGCGCAGAAGCGGCCTCCTGATGACTTCACCAAACCATCAACCATACCCCGCACTGGGCTGGGCATCGAACAGGTTTCTGGGTTGTAATATCATCTATGTATGTAGCCCAATGCTTCAGTGTTCCAGTTGGCCTTCATATTACCTCATGATTATGAAGATAAATCATCATCAGCTGTAAAACGTCCACTGCTGGCTTTAGGCCTCAATTATACACCACAATGAATGATCCCGAGTGACTTACATCCGGCGACTCCCCGCGACCTTTTCTAGGCCCATCAGTCCCTATAAATGGAAATGATGGATGTAAATTTGCTCACCCTCAGCATACATCCATTATAAATGCAAAAGTGAATTTGTATTTGTGGAAAAGTAGATAGATTACTTTTTATCCTGATCAAGCATGTAGTTCCCGTGGGATAATTTATGGTAAAAACACGGGCGAAATCACAGCTAGGACATTAAAATTTATAGTCTGATCTTGTTTCTAGGATATTTCATTTCGCGACACAATAATCCGGTCTGCTATTTTTAAGTAATTACTCCACAGAAATTTAGTATGGAATCATTCTGAGCGAATTCCCGTTACTGTCAAGCGTAGGACATGCAAGTCCCTATGATTGCCATGATCTATTGACCCCATTCACTTTCCATGATGATGGTTATGAGTTCATTCGCCAGTAAAATTTAAGCGACGGGGGGTATTCGTCAAGGGGGGCTTGAAAATTTGGTTATTTTTGGCCTAGGACGCACCGTTTACGAGTTATGACTTACTGAAGACCAACAATTTTAAAATTACCATTGTACTGCTATTGAACCCATTCACTTTCTAGTGATGATATTTGATGATGATGATTATGGGTTAATTCGACAGAAAAATTTAAGCGACGGGGGGTGTTTGTCAAGGGGGGCTTGAAAATTTGGTTATTTTTGGCCTAGGACGCACCGTTTACGAGTTATGACTTACTGAAGACCAACAATTTTAAAATTACCATTGTACTGCTATTGAACCCATTCGCTTTCTAGTGATGATATTTGATGATGATGATTATGGGTTTATTCGACAGAAAAATTTAAGCGACGGGGGGTGTTCGTCAAGGGGGGCTTGAAAATTTGGTTATTTTTGGCCTAGGACGCACCGTTTACGAGTTATGACTTACTGAAGACCAACAATTTTAAAATTACCATTGTACTACTGTTGAACCCATTCACTTTCTAGTGATGATATTTGATGATGATGATCATGGGTTCATTCGACAGAAAAATTTAAGCGACGGGGGGTGTTCGTCAAGGGGGGCTTGAAAATTTGGTTATTTTTGGCCTAGGACGCACCGTTTACGAGTTATGACTTACTGAAGACCAACAATTTTAAAATTACCATTGTACTGCTATTGAACCCATTCACTTTCTAGTGATGATATTTGATGACGATGATCATGGGTTCATTCGACAGAAAAATTTAAGCGACGGGGGGTATTCGTCAAGGGGGGCTTGAAAATTTGGTTATTTTTGGCCTAGGACGCACCGTTTACGAGTTATGACTTACTGAAGACCAACAATTTTAAAATTACCATTGTACTACTGTTGAACCCATTCACTTTCTAGTGATGATATTTGATGATGATGATTATGGGTTCATTCGACAGAAAAATTTAAGCGACGGGGGGTGTTCGTCAAGGGGGGCTCGAAAATTTGGTTATTTTTGGCCTAGGACGCACCGTTTACGAGTTATGACTTACTGAAGACAACAATTTTAAAATTACCATTGTACTGCTATTGAACCCATTCACTTTCTAGTGATGATATTTGATGATGATGATCATGGGTTCATTCGACAGAAAAATTTAAGCGACGGGGGGTATTCGTCAAGGGGGGCTTGAAAATTTGGTTATTTTTGGCCTAGGACGCACCGTTTACGAGTTATGACTTACTGAAGACCAACAATTTTAAAATTACCATTGTACTGCTATTGAACCCATTCGCTTTCTAGTGATGATATTTGATGATGATGATTATGGGTTTATTCGACAGAAAAATTTAAGCGACGGGGGGTGTTCGTCAAGGGGGGCTTGAAAATTTGGTTATTTTTGGCCTAGGACGCACCGTTTACGAGTTATGACTTACTGAAGACCAACAATTTTAAAATTACCATTGTACTACTGTTGAACCCATTCACTTTCTAGTGATGATATTTGATGATGATGATCATGGGTTCATTCGACAGAAAAATTTAAGCGACGGGGGGTGTTCGTCAAGGGGGGCTTGAAAATTTGGTTATTTTTGGCCTAGGACGCACCGTTTACGAGTTATGACTTACTGAAGACCAACAATTTTAAAATTACCATTGTACTGCTATTGAACCCATTCACTTTCTAGTGATGATATTTGATGACGATGATCATGGGTTCATTCGACAGAAAAATTTAAGCGACGGGGGGTATTCGTCAAGGGGGGCTTGAAAATTTGGTTATTTTTGGCCTAGGACGCACCGTTTACGAGTTATGACTTACTGAAGACCAACAATTTTAAAATTACCATTGTACTACTGTTGAACCCATTCACTTTCTAGTGATGATATTTGATGATGATGATTATGGGTTCATTCGACAGAAAAATTTAAGCGACGGGGGGTGTTCGTCAAGGGGGGCTTGAAAATTTGGTTATTTTTGGCCTAGGACGCACCGTTTACGAGTTATGACTAACTGAAGACCAACAATTTTAAAATTACCATTGTACTGCTATTGAACCCATTCACTTTCTAGTGATGATATTTGATGACGATGATCATGGGTTCATTCGACAGAAAAATTTAAGCGACGGGGGGTGTTCGTCAAGGGGGGCTTGAAAATTTGGTTATTTTTGGCCTAGGACGCACCGTTTACGAGTTATGACTTACTGAAGACCAACAATTTTAAAATTACCATTGTACTACTGTTGAACCCATTCACTTTCTAGTGATGATATTTGATGATGATGATTATGGGTTAATTCGACAGAAAAATTTAAGCGACGGGGGGTGTTCGTCAAGGGGGGCTTGAAAATTTGGTTATTTTTGGCCTAGGATGCACCGTTTACGAGTTCTGACTTACTGAAGACCAACAATTTTAAAATTACCATTGTACTGCTATTGAACCCATTCACTTTCTAGTGATGATATTTGATGACGATGATCATGGGTTCATTCGACAGAAAAATTTAAGCGACGGGGGGTGTTCGTCAAGGGGGGCTTGAAAATTTGGTTATTTTTGGCCTAGGACGCACCGTTTACGAGTTATGACTTACTGAAGACCAACAATTTTAAAATTACCATTGTACTACTGTTGAACCCATTCACTTTCTAGTGATGATATTTGATGATGATGATTATGGGTTCATTCAAAAGAAAAATTTAAGCGACGGGGGGTGTTCGTCAAGGGGGGCTTGAAAATTTGGTTATTTTTGGCCTAGGACGCACCGTTTACGAGTTATGACTTACTGAAGACCAACAATTTTAAAATTACCATTGTACTGCTATTGAACCCATTCACTTTCTAGTGATGATATTTGATGATGATGATCATGGGTTCATTCGACAGAAAAATTTAAGCGACGGGGGGTATTCGTCAAGGGGGGCTTGAAAATTTGGTTATTTTTGGCCTAGGACGCACCGTTTACGAGTTATGACTTACTGAAGACAACAATTTTAAAATTACCATTGTACTGCTATTGAACCCATTCACAACAGTACTGTTTAGTGTTACAGCTAGCGGCAGCTTTGAATTTTTTGGCGGGAAAATAGTTTTTGGCTTATAACTTTGAATCTAGACAGCCTGGTGATTTGAAATTTTGACTCGTGAACGCTCCTATTGTATGATCTTATTTGATCTTTAAAACGAAGTTCTCACTTATGTAGTTTCAGAGATACAACATATGTCAGCTGGCGACCCGTGTCACCAGCTTACACACACATTTTGGCTCGTAGCTCAAACAGTTTTAGCACTAAAGATTCAAAAATTTTGAAGCCTGGCGCTCCAATTCAGCCTTAAAATATGAGGTACAATACATAATCGTAGCTTGAATAATTACGAAGATACAAATGTGTAAGCTGGTGACACGGGTCGCCAGCTTACACACGGTATTTCGTTCGTAGATCCAACAGTTTATCAATGTGATCGTTAATTTTTTTAGCTCTCATTGCTGTAATTGTCCTTTAAATGCCTGACTATAGTCTAAAGCCCTAACCTCATTGGTTTGCCTTCCTGGCATGTGTCAGCTGGAGACATGGGTCTCCAGCTGACACACTAAAAACAACTCGCTGTAACTGAGTTATGGTTGCTGCTAAATTATGAATGCTAAAGTTTGATTGCTCCTAAATTGCCTTAAAATTTGGCATGCGTAGAATTCCCCTAGCTCTATGAGGAAGCTGACGACCCACACATGTTTTATAGCTGTCCCTATCCGAGCCCTATCCTACCCGAGCGCGTACGGTGAGACAGCATACACTACACGAAGTTATCCACCCGTTATTTGGATGTTTCGTAGTCCAGTGATCATTTGAAGGATACAGTATATTATGTAACAATTTTTTTAAATACAATATACTAATGAAATTTCAGATGTCGGTGGTTTTTCCAAATTGTTCTAAATTGATTCATACTCTTGTAAATCAGGTTCAAAGTTAGGGCTTTTTATAACCGTAAAATACAATTCTTTGACGCCCTGTAAGGGTCAATTCATACTAGCGCAGAGTCGAAGCGCATCGAAGCGTCAATCCTAAACTTAATATAGCAAATTCACCCTTATTTCCACAATGTAATGCACATATTTCTTCCAAGGAAAAAAAAAGACGCGCGAATTCACCCACATTCGAGGGAATTCGCGCGCCTGCGCGCGAGTAACTCTGATTGGTGCACGCGCATTCGCGCGAAGCCAAGCGGCTATTAGGCGAACTACGCGCCGTCTGGTCAGTCGGCAATCGGAATCGGACGGAAACTGTCTTGTGTCGAAGTGAATCACAATGGAAAACGACGAGAAATTAATTTATTTGGTCCAAAAATACGAATGTTTATTTAATTCGAAGTCCAAACATTATAGCGACAAAAATTCAAAAAGTAATGCGTGGGAAAAAGTTAGCAGTGAATTGAAACTACCTGGTAAGTACTAAGTATTTATTATTATTACACATGTTTTCGCTTCCGTGCGACGTTGCCAGCTCACATGCTGGCGCGTCGTAAAGCGGCGCAAAAACAAACCATTTACGTCAAGAAGTAACATGTAATTTCACACATTTAATATATATAATATTTTATAATCTTGTCCTATTTCTTAACATCGTGTTATCTTTTCATTTTGCCATGATACTGCCCCATGCTCAGAAATGAAATAGGACTTAAAGATCTCTCTAATCTCCATGGCATCCACGTTTTGATTACCGGTTATGTCCATGTTTTGACTGTCAACGGAATAATTTTGTAAAATGCTGTTATTGGGCACGGCAATGTCTTCCGACACAAAATCTTCCATAATATAATTATGCAGACACGTGCATGCAAGAATCATGGTATCTAAATACTTTGGTTGCATTCTTATACGTTTTTGAAATACTTCAAATTTTTGTTGTAATATTCCGAAGGCACTTTCCACAATACGCCTTGCTCTGCTTAAACGATAATTATAGATTTTCTTCTGGCTATTGTTTAACAGCTCACTACCAGGATAAGGTTTCATAATATGTTCAGACAAAGGGAATGCTTCGTCGCCAACAAAAACATAAGGAACTGTGTTTGTCATACCTGGCAAGTTTTTATTAGGCGGTATACTAATCATATTATTTTGTAATAGTTGGCCGAATTTGGAACTGCTCAATATGCCGCTATCGTGATTACGTCCATATGCTCCAATGTCTACTATAATGAATTTATATTTAGCGTCAGCAACAGCTAACAAGACAGTGCTGAAAAACTTTTTATAATTGTAGTACAGACTTCCGCTGTTCCAGGGTGCCCTTATATTGACATGCTTTCCGTCGATCGCTCCTATACAATTGGGAAAATTCCATAGAATTCTAAAATCTTCCTCGATTTTAATCCATGACTCTAGCGTTGGTTTTGGCATAACAAGAGGCTGTAAATATTTCCATATTGCAGCACAAATTTCATGTACAATTGTGCAAACTGTACTATAGCCCATGCGATAATTATGAGCCAGTGATTTGCAACTAATAGCAGTAGTTAGAAACCTGTAACAAAGTATTAATATTATAAAGTATAAAAGTATTAATTAAGTACATATATTTAATTTGTTTTTTTCAGTGGCTGAATGTCAGAAACAATGGAAGAAACTACGTGATTGCTATAAAAAGGCTCTAAGATTAAGACAATATAAAAGCGGATCTGCGCGAAAAAATGAAAAACCAATTAAATTTGAGAAGGAGTTGGAATTTTTAAAACCCTACCTCCAGGACAAACCACAAACATCAAACCTAGGCTGTTCTGAAGATAGTTTAGACATAAACACGGAAGATAACACAATGATAGAGTCACCAGCACCACCATCAGATGTCATGCAAAGTCCACGCTCTGATTCATCGTTGTCAAATTATAGCACCAGAAAAAAATCACTGCCCCTATCGCAGCTATTATTCACACAATATCTCGAAGCCAAAGAAAAGAAAGAAGATCCATTAGATGTGTTTTTTTTATCAATGAGTGGAACAGTAAAAAAAATGCCTGTATCAATACAAGCCGAATTAAAGAAGTCAATACTTGGCCTAGTTACCGACGCAGAAGTAAAACTTGCCTCAGAGGAAAGAAACGATACTCCACCATTTCTGATTAACGACTATGAAACACAACAACAGCGGCCACTTAAAACTACTCAGCAAAATTATTATCCGCCATCTACTTCAACTTACATCCCATCCACCATGACCATTCAACAAAATCCAAATACATTCGATACCAGTTTGGTCCCACCACCATCACCTTACGTACCACAGCCGATTTCAACAATGCAGCATCAGCGGCAACCGAATTTAGATGAAATCGAAGACTATTTGCAAAAAGTTGACAAACAGTAATAATTCATTAATTCATTATTATTGACCTTAGAAATTATGATTCTACATGGCAAATAATTACCTATATAAGATTTTTTTTAAATAAAGAATTTCAAATATAAGCTTGTTTATTTATTATATTGGTTAACTTTTCTATCAGCTTTACCGAGAGTTTAAATATCTTCTTGTTATTCTTATTAGTTATATTTATATAAAAATTACAAAAAGACGTAAAACTCACCTTAAGCAGACTGATATTCGCTCTTCAACGGAAATGGGTATCGTTAATTTAGTTTCTTGTTTTACAGTGTGTGGCTTCAAAATATTGACCAAGTTTTCAAATTGATCATAGTTCATTTTATAATAGTCGTAATAAATACTTGGGTACAGATATAAATCTGCGCAAAAAGAAATGAATTCACCAGATATACGTCTTTTCTTCCACAAGTCGTGAACTCCAAAATTTCGCAATTTTCTTTTTCTTTTTTCTGCGTTTTCTTCTTCTTCAACTTCTGATATAAGCAACATCATAGCAAGATCAATGTCAACCATTTTATACGAGTTTCAACAACGAGATTCAACTGGCAACTGGTGTCCATCACTAATGCCACGAAAAAGCGCGAGAATGCGCGCTAATTCACGCGAATACGCGCGCATTCGTGCGACTTCGCTTTGATTGTGAGGAATTTGACGCTTCGATGCGCTTCGACTCTGCGCTAGTATAAATTGACCCTAACTCTGGAAGTATATATTTAAACGAAAATCTGACTCACCACCGACACAGATATTTGTTTCTAGATTGTGTCTTGAAAATTTCATAGATTTTCATAGCTTAATACTCAAAATATGACTGGACTACGTTTGTATGGGCGCTTTGACACCAGCATACCCTCTTAACAGGATAAAAATGTATAATGGCATGTCATATAGAATAATGTAAATGACACGTTCCGCGAATGTATGGAGCTAAGGCCTTGTACACTTGTAACTTGTACACTTGTAATTTTAAAAGGCCATTGTCAAATAAGTGATTCAGTTAACATTTTTGTATATTTTGGTTTAGTGTATTTGTACAAAAAAATATAAAACGTGAGAAACAGGTACGACTTAACGTTGAAAACAAAGATGGCGTCAATAAAATGACATTTGACGCTGTCAAAAAAAGAATGATTTTGTACAATTAAAATAAATGCAAAAATGTAATTGTATGTATTTTTCTCATTGAGTTGTATGATTTTTCTATACATATTTAGATTATTACTTGATTTTTTAAATAGTGTACCAGTGCAGGTCAAATTTAAAACATCTCTTTTGTAAATAAACCAGTTTTACTTTTTATCATCTTCAATCTTTCAATCATTATTTATTTAGGATTTACATGAAATTAAACGCACAAAAATTTAGCCAGAGTTTAATAAAAAAATGCAAAATAATATAAATATCTCCAAATATTGAGTCTTACGCTAGCATACTTGCAGTTTACAACACCCAATAATACAAGATACACGCACTCACATAACCTCCAAGGCTCTCCTGTATTAAACGCACAGGACTAGACAAAATAAAATCGCAATTTCATTTGCCAATTCTGCGCTCAGACAAAACGGTCCAGAAAAATGTTGGCACTGCTTTCCTAAATTGTAGCACTCGCACAATCAAAAACTTTTAATTACAAAAAACAAAGTAATATAAATATACAATAAGTAAAGTTTGGAAGATTTATTTCGTTTCAAAAATCAAGTTATTGTCTTTTCACAACTTTGGTAGCAATTAAACGAAATAGAGAGCAAGCTTTGTATATCGCGAAACTGACATATCTACACATCAATAATGTTCTCTTGTTCAGTTTTTGACTAAGATAATTATGAATTGGCCTTAGTATAAAATACTTCTAATTTCAGAGAAATCACACAAAGGCAATGTTATATGTTCGAACGAAAATCTTAGAATCGAAAGACCACCCAGCAACAAAACTATTTTCTATTTTTTGACCGCTTCTTGGCGTTAAGGCGTTCTCAAGACTTGAGTCGATCTCAACAAATTGACATTTGTGAGATCTCAGAGTGAGACATCTACAGAACTGTTACAAAGAGAAATCAAATGTATATCGTTTGGACATTTTGGGTAAGACCAACTTCATGGTAATTCTGCCAAAATCAATTGTAGAAAGAGGCAATATGAAAAAGAAAATAATCGGTTTGCCAGACCAGAAAGCGATTCACTTTGGTGTATATATTGAAAATGTAATAAATTATACCCAAAATTTTCATAATATTTTAAACGACTGCACAACCTCAAATTCCGTTTTTCAGAGGTCAATATATCAAAGAGATTAACATCGACTAGGCGTGAATTTTATTTAACCAATTCCGTCGACTTCACAATTTCGCATCCACAATTGTTAAATACATTACAAAAACTAAACATAGAAACACAAGTTTAGATTTTCGTTATACTTTATACATTGTAAAGTAAAATTATGAGTTGCATTCACCAAAGGTGTGTATAAAGTACGTGCTTACAGCGTGATTGATATGAGTACATGTGCTGGAGATGATATTTATTATATTATAATGCTACTTAGTTGTTATATGACCTTTTCTTGACATAAATTAATTTTTAAATTATGACAACACTTTCTATACAGTTTCTTTCGAATATTTGAATTCGAATTTCGAATTTCACTAGTTTTCTGTCCTGTTATACAAAATTTCAGTGCGTTTTAAAAGAAATAACGGTCATATTAACAACTAAGTAAGCAACTAAACACTAGATAAAAAGAAAAATTAATAATAAGTTTTAAGAATTCATCTGTTTAAATAATATAACTTTTGACTAGTAAATAAAAATTTACATCTAAAATTAAGGTATAAAACACACTTAGCTAATATCATAATGTCTCATAATTGTCGCTAAGAACGAAGTGCATATAAGTTTAGTGTGTTTAGACCATTATGCTCTTCGGCACACAATCCAGTGTGTAAGAGCGAGAGAGCCAATTTAGTTTGGTAAAAGTTGATTGCAATAAGAAGCTCTTATAAAATAATCTTAGTTCGTTTGAAGCGATCTCTTATTAAATACCAACATTAAAATAAGCAAGAGATTCTGTGTTAATACTATATTTCGAAAATACAACAACATGCCACGACCACCCCTCCTTTCTCACGAAAGCAACAGTTAAAATCAATCGAATTATAATATATCATCAAGGCATAATATTTAGTATTCCCACTCATCATAAAATAAGTCAAAAAAACTTATTAGCTCCTTTCGAAGATTTTACACACACACATTAAATCAATCAAATTCATAATTTTTTCTAATCCAGTTCATTGAAATATTGAAACTTTAAAACGCTTTATGGTATTTATGGTTTCATTCCAATTTCATCTCTAAATTTTATTTATGGTTTAATTTAGATTTTAAAAAGTATTTGTGGTTTAATACCAATTCCATCTTGTAAAATGTATTTATGGTTTAATTCAAATGCGGGGTTTAATTCCATTTTTATCTTTAAAATGTATTTATGGTTTAATACCAATTTCATCACACAGATATTGTGGGAATTAAAACATTCTTAATGATAATAAAGTTTGGAAGTTAAAAATTGATTATAGAAATCGATAAAGATTCTTTTTTTTGTAAACTTTAATATAACATATTTAGAGAAGTTAGTTACTCTTTGGCGTATTGAGCAAAATTGGTGATGCATATGGCGTGTCTATCGATACTACGAGCTTTTTACAACGTTCCCTGATCCTATATAAGTGATAAGGATAACTATAATACGGGTTCATAATTAATCAGAGTTTTAAAAAGTATTTAAGGCGCATACTTCGAATAAAAACCTACTGACTAAATAAATTAATGATCTAAATTCAATTCATTGTATATATTCATGTGTATATATTTTAATGCGTAATAAATAATTTTTACGATATGAAACAATAGTTTCATTTAACTTCACATATGGTTACTTAAAAAATTATACATACTTTTAGATCAATCAAATTTAAGTTTGGATAACGCTTCTTAGTGTTAACACCATAGTCCTTCAATATATAAAGCAGGCTTTTATACGAACTACAAACCCAAAGTAACCTAAATAAACCCAATATGTAGTAAAAGTCAATTCCCTAACAATTAGTGTACCCTACATACTTATCCATATAATACAAATTATATATTTAGAAATACATAGTGTACGTTTATATAAAAAGTGTATAAATAAATGCATTTATATGGCATAATTACAGGAATGTTACGCAGATAAGTGTTGGACAAAGTTATTTGTTGAAAAACCAAATATCGTTTTGGTACGAATCCATAACAAAAGACAAAGTCAAAATTATTAATGACGTGAAAAAAGTTGATCTCCCCTTCAAAACAATTTGCCAGGGTTGACTAACATTTTTTATCGATTTTGTTTTTATGTTGTGGGAAAAAATCATATTTCGGATAAGCTTACAAAATTTCACTTTTCAACTTTCTAAATAGATGATTACGTACAGTACAGTGATTATTCCCTTTCCAACACCAACCTTGTCGCTAGAGATGAGCTGTGTTGAGTGAGCATCGACTGAGCATGATTAAAGCGTAAGTTTGGTCAGGCGTGAGATCACAACATAATGTCTTAGTTTTAATGTCAATTCAAAGTAAAATGTTCATAAAATGTTAACAAATAACGAAGGAGTAAATAAATCTTACAACTGAAGCTTAATGTAGCTATTTCAATTGTCACTTTTCATACCTTTTTTGTAAAAATGGAACTGTTCCTATTCTATTTATTTGCTCTATTGATTTTACAAAACTTTTAGAATGATTGTGGCCAAATCTTATAAACTTAGATTTTGAGTGGTACAGCTACATCAATCTATCATATATTTCCAGTATAAGCTGGTCTCACATTTTATGGTTTAATTTTTTAATTTTATGGTCAGCATATACTGGAATAATATAATTTGGATCTGCCTAATTTGGTCTTAAAACGGTATAGTCACGACTATATATTACTATGAATAAGACTGTTCTGCCACAAAAAATATGTTTTATTAAGCGGAAGAAACACAAATGGACGCAATTTATGCTATACCACATTCAAATTTCATCGAGAATTATGTATTTTCTACTAAAAACTAAAATTTAGAAGAGTCATTTGCCTTTATTTAAAATTACTACGCAAAGCTTAAGCCCAATGAAAGCAATTTCCAAATATCATAAGCTATACTTATTTGTTAACATTTCAGGAACCAATCCTAACTCGATACATTCATCATGACTTACACACTACACGTGCGAAAAGTTATTACAAAATATCGTTCATTGGACAGGAATCGGGTATCAAAATCTACTGCTTTAGCACTATTAGATTAAAATTTATATTTTAAAACTGTAAAATGGAATTCGAGATCAAAAATGTAAACAACGAAAGTCCAATGACATTGTAAATCAACAACAAAAAATAATTTTAAAAAATTAAATGGAATGCGTGTTCATGTTAATTTAAAATGAAAAAATGCCTCATTTTACGTGTTTAATATGAGCGTAAAATTCCAACACGATACTTCAGTAATTTTCAACTAACTTAACCAATGAAGTTATTTTAACTTTTTTGATCACGAACTTCTTTTTACAGCATAGATTGGAATTGGGTGTTTGGTGGGCAATATAGGGTTACTATATACGAATATTTACGATATATACGAATGTATATTTTTTAAATACTTATTCTAGCCCTCAAAGAATTGTCATATATATTCTTTGTTTTAAAGTAATGTTTGCCCACCAACTACCATGTTATCAAGTTATTTGTTAAATAATATAAATTAGGTTAAAGAAAACCTTATATACAGTGGTGTCCAATCGTTGGCGTTGTCTAATTTATAAAACCAATTCCATTTTGGTTTAGCGAATGAAATACGTTTTTGACTGGATTTTCAAAATTCCAGTGTTTAAATGTATAGAATTCAACGGGCCTACAATTGGTAAAAAAATCGACGCACCGACAAAATTTACTGCAAATTAATATCAAGTGTGTATTCCTTGTGCTGGCCTAAAAATATTGGGTTATCAAAAACTAGACAACACCAAAATTATCAAAGAACACTTAATCATGTCACGTAAATACAGATACACCACTAAATAATGTCAGTGATTTACTTAATAATATCCTACTTTATTAATACCGGATTTAATTGGCAACTCTATGATTCTACACAACTTTCACTCTAAGGCCGGTTCTGAAATCATGAAAAAAACAGGTTTTTATTTTATCGTCCCACGAGAATCTTTAAGTTCATTGATTGGAGATAAGTACTCTTTCATCCAGTTCTTATTTTTCACTGTTTTTGCACGTGGGCATTTCCAAGTAAAGAGGTGATCACAGCATTTGAACTAAATAAAACTGTGCCGCGGTAACGGCTGACGAGTGCCAGAGAAATGTTATCTTGTTAAATTTCGATTTTGTGATTTCTGTGATTGCTCAAAAGTCTAAAGTATGAATTGTACAGAACCAAATAGAGTTGCAAAACGATCCGAAATAAAGTAGGGTCTAGTGTTTCAAGTTAGATAAGTCGGGAGCCTCTAAGTTACTACATACAAGTGATTATCACTCCATGCCTCACTGGTCCCATTCCGCCTCGTCCACACCTTCCATGCTGTCCTGCTCTAACTTCAGGTTGACTGACACCTTCGCGCTGACTGACTTCATTATCTGTGACAAAAGGTTTGGAATGTAAAAAATACACATATAAACAATCAAAGTATGTACCTATGTATGTACTCACGTTATCTTGTTTCTCTTTAGGGTCTAGAGGCACGTGCGACTTGATGAGATCCGGCTTGGGTTTCTGCGCGGGCTTGTCGCGGGTCTCCCGGCCAACCGGAGACGGCGTCGAGTGAGCAGACACTGTTGATGACATACGGCATAGTAACAATATTTATTATTGCATGTCAACGCTTAAAAACATAGAAAATCCTTCATTGAAAAAAAATCGCGAGCAGCAAAACCCACAACATGTGAACTTGGAAAGCAAGTATTGTGCCGCGGTAGCGAACGACGAGTGCCAGTTGTGTGAAATGTACTGTTATTTTGAAAATATGCCAAATTTCGACATGTTGCGGTTTTTTACAGCCTGCGTCACTCGCCATTCCGGGCGATCGCTTTGCCAGCTTTACTATCGAGTGGTATGCCGGTTCAGGTCTAACGCATAACTGAGTCTGCTCCTGAGGTATGGGAGCGGTATGAGGGGTGTTTTTACGGAACGTCAAATGGCGCATAATTTCAGAGAGTGCAGTGCGCCTCTCGCCGATCCACGATACCTCACTTCCCCCGCAAGAAAAAGACTCAAATAATGACCGCGACGTACGCGACTCACACATGCATGTGTATAAAAACGTCATTCGATGTGTGCCGATATCACGACATTTGTTCGAAGTGTCCCGCCTGTGCATGTGGGCAATGGGTGTGCTTAGACATACTCTGTCGGTGTACTTACGGGGCTCCATGCCGGGGGGCTGCAGGCTGATTGTCCGCGGCTGCACGGGCTTGTTGAGCAGCCAGTCGCGCGCGGTGCCGCTCGCCTGCCACGTCACTTGTGTCGGCGGGAACAGGTCGTCTTGGAACAGCTCGCTCTGAAAATAATAACATACTTAGCGGCGACTGTCATTAGATATACAATCGATCGACACGGGTGGTAGTGGTCACAAAATTCGATTGGGGTGAAACTTATACATCAAAAAATATTTGTAACAAATTTATTTTGAATAAAGAATTTAGACTTGTCTGGGAAGTAAATAAAACAAATGTAGTTTATTTAATTTCTAAAGGGTGGACACATACAAAAAAGAATTTTACGAGAAAACTCAAATATCGATAAAAGCTTCGACTTTGTAAATCCTCGCGGTTATCTATTGGTATGTTTCGAGAGATTGTGTTAGAAAAAGTGAAGACGAGATATTGCTCAACACGAACCTTTATCCTCGGCACAGTGAACGATAGAGGCTCGATATTGCCGTTGGTGAGCCTCAGCGCTCTGGCGAACTCCACCTGAGAACAAATAGTCAGGTATATAACCTTCAAAATCCTTGACCCACCCAGTCAGTTAAATGTGGGGTCAGATATACAAGCCGGCAAACATCTTGAATAATGACCTTGACTCGACGATTTTCGCCTCTCTTTGGCGTAATTGGCAGAACAGTCAAACTCGCGACCACAACGCGAATTTCTGTTCAAGTTATGTGACAGCTAGTATAAATCTGACGTCATTTTGATATGTTGAAAAGTAAGGTCTCCTGGTCAATTTCGGGAGTTTTTTCGCGGGTTTCACAACGTCGCAACCTTCGCTCGTCGCCTCGTAGCAGTAGATAGTGGAGTCTCCCTGCACGTAACGTTACCTTGGCCACGTCCACGAGGTTCTTCTGCAGGAAGGAGATGCCCTGGTGCAGCGTGGCAGCGCGGTGGTGCGAGAGCGCGCACAGGTACGGCGGCTCGCTCGTCACCTCGTAGCAGTAGATCGTGGAGTCTCCCTGCACGCATAAGCAATAAAGATTCAGCTCATTCTCTAAGGTAGGGATCGTGTAGTTCTTTTTTAGGGCGAGGCGTTTGATAGAAACATTGCCGACAAGTATTTTTGGCAAGTATCAATTAATTTACGTAGTACGGTATGAACATAAAATTTGTTTCACGACTTATTTTCCAATGACGATTTGTCGATAACCATTTCATCGACGCCAAGTAATCGAAAGACCATTTGACCCATGGATCCTATGGATGGACCATTTAACCGAAACACCAAATGTGCCATTATTTCCGACACATGATTTTCAAAACGACGCTGCAATGAAAAAACGAATGACTATTTCGCAAGTTTAAAAGTAACATGTTCCTACTGAGTTCCATTTTCAAATTTCGTACTGGCTATAAAAGGATAGTGTACTACTACCCACTGTACCTTATGCCAAATAAACTATTTCTATTCTATTCTACTATTGTGCTACCAGAGTGGAAAGTAGGCTGTTGCAAACGAGCTGTCACTAAAAAGCACGAGCCGAAAGCGAGGATTTTTAATGTCACGAGTTTGTAATAGCCTACTTTCACGTGTATCACACGACGTTTTGTATCACAATACAGTTGTGGAAAATAACAAAAAACTTATCGAAAAATTAAATATGTTAATTGAGAATTCAATGCTAGGCCATACGGACTCATTAATTTTTCCTCGTATGAAATCCATCCGATTTTATTCTGTTTATGAAAACTTTTTGCTACTAACTTTTTAAATTGTCTTGTAAATTTGTCATATGATATGCGTAAAATAGATGTCTATGCAAAAAAATTAATTTTCGAATCATAATTATAGCCTCTGAAAGTACGCCGTGTTTAACAACTGTATTGAAAATATAACTTAATATACCCCAAAGTATATATTTACCCGTCCTGTGAGGAAGAGAGTTCCCGAGTCCAGGTCTATATGTGTCTGCAGCGTGGCGGGGGACACGTCCAGTCCCACGGTGCACACGGGCGAGGACAGGTCAGACGCCTTGTACAGGAGGATCTGACGCTCGGAGACTCTGTAATATACCATATAACAACGTGAATAATGCTACACGCTATTAGTTACATCTTTACAATATAAACACTATTAATGCGTTCAATAAGAACCTGCCAAGTGCAAGTCGGTCTCGGACTTTTAATTTTATATAAGATTTAAATCAAAATGTGTACCTAATAATAATACCTTTTTTTAATAAAAATTATCTGCCTCCGTGTCTTAAAAATGGCAACATGTTTGTACTAACAACCTTGAGGTCCCATGTTTTAATTGATTTTTTGTTTTTGTACATACAGTTTTGACCATAAGTCCCAGTACCTATCGGTACTTGGTTTGGATGTCGGTAAGGCATTTTCTCGGGACCTGTCGGTGTGTCGTACCACTAAAGAGGCCTATGTCTAGCAGTGAACGTTTCCTGGCTAATGATGATGATGGTGAAGGCATTTTCTATGCCCATCTGGATTTTATTATAGTTAGTCTGTTATGTGAATATTGTACCGAGTAGATCAAACGTATCGAAAAATGAACCTCCAGGTCTTTTTGTGTATAAAATGTTTATATAATTTTTTGTAAACGACTGTTTGTGTTCTGAATAAATAATAAATAAAAATAAATAAATTGTTCAAAATGTATTGTTTTGTCTATAACAGTTTGTTTTGTATATTAAAATGTTCAGTTATTCGTTAAAATTAGAGTAGTGACCTAATTGCTAAATGTTCGATTCACAACCCGGAGGTCTAGGGTTCGATTCCCAGTATCTATCGGAACTCAGTTTGGTTGGTGGTAAGCCATTTTTTGTCTGCCTGGCTCGCTACTACCATGTTACCTAAGTCTGATAAGCATGATTTCTATCCAACGGCCTTATTGTCACGTACCACGTGCGTACAACTAAGCAGTGGAATTCCCTGCCGGCTGTGTTTCCCATGCGATACAACCTAGATAACTTTAAGTCCAGAGTGAATAGACTATTTCTATGCAACCGTGAACGATCCTAGACCCCATCGTCGCTTAACATCAGGTGAGATTGTAATAAAACGGAAGCCTATCGAATGTAAAAAAAACATGTTAGATGAAGGTCAAATACAAACCCATACAAAAACAACTATTTACGAACTTTTTATACAAACTTACATCGCTAATTTTACCTCACATTCCGTTAGGTCTTAGTTGTATAGGTGCTATGTAACTACAAAATCTTACTGCGATCACCAATCCGCCTACCAACAGTGGTGCTTGTTGCAAATCCAATCATAGTTTAATGTGTAGTTACACGGCAATCGCAAACTTTAACACAAACTTGCATCACATATTCTTTTTGCGGAACTATCATAAAAAGAAAATATTTGCAAAATCTCATTACAATACATGGTTTCGTCTGTCAGTCAGTCACTTCTAACGCTGAGGAAATGTTTCAAAAACACTTTAAAACATTAACCACTGAAGCACTTTCTTTTGTATTTGCTATTTGGAATTAGTCAGGCATTGTAGCCATTCTGTACAGAACCCACTAAACTGGTTTTGTATTCTGTTATACTACCTATATCACCCTCAAACAATTTTTGGCAAACCTTCTCAATGTACAGATAGACACGTTGATTCTACAGGTGTGAGGTAGCAGAGCACCTGAGTACCTCTATTAGTTTGAGTCTCCTGGCTAAACATAATTTCTATCTTATTGTCACTTACCACGTGCTTACAGCTAAGCAGTGGAATTCCCTGCCGGCTTTTGTGTTTCCTAAGCGATACCATTAAGATAACTTCAAGGCCACAGTGAATAGACTATTTATAGGCAACCGTGAATTATCCTAGACATCATCGTCGCTTAACATCAGGTAAGATTATGGTAAAAAAAAACACGTGTAAATCAATCAGTCACTTCAAACACTGAGGTAATGTTTTAAAATCACTTTTAAACATTAACCACTAAAGCACTTTCTTTTGTCTTTGCTATTTGAAATTAATCAGGCATTGTAGTTATTCTGTACAGAACCCACGGTGCTCGAGTCCGACTCGCACTTGGCTGTTTTTTTGTATTCTGTATACCCTTAAACCATTTTTGGCAAGTATTTTCAATGTACAGATAGATGCGTCGATTCTCCATATACAGGTAAGTCGATTCTACAGGTTTTTTGAAGATATCTTTTTATTGCGTGAACCGATTTTGATGAAATAAAGCTTAGATGTTGCCTTGACCTACTACTAATTTAATTGTGAAAACCGCATCAAATTTGGTTTTGTAATTTCGGAGATTAGCCGGTTCAGACAAACAGACAGACAGACAGACAAAATGTTTAAAAATTGTCTTATTGTGTTCTGTTACACTTCTTACATCACCCTCAATCAGTTTTAGGCAAAAAAAATCAATGTACAGACACATCGATTCTACAGATTTATTATAGTATACGAGGGGCATACCGAAAAGATCGGTAATCGAGTACTTTCGATTTAATTAGATTAAAAACTCTTTTTGATGAATAAACACTGGTTAGTTGAAAATCGAATACAATTGACAGAATTAAAAAAAAAAATTTTTTTAAAGAACAATATCAGTTTGAAATTGATAGGTCGATAAAAAAAATGGAGCTTACAAGAGAAAGTTTCCGTGCCATAATTTTTTACAACTTTCGACGAGGATTATCTCAGGGACAATGTCTCGCTGAGCTTATATCTATATTCAAGAGTGAAGCGCCTAGCCAGACGACAATATATCGCTGGTATTCTGAATTCCGGCGTGGACGTGCTTCTCTTGGCACCGTACCTTCCACAGGCCGGCCAAAAACAGCGGTTACACCAGAAAATGTCGCTGTTGTGCGCCGAATGATACAGGATGACCGACATATTACATATGAGCAGATTCGGGCTACTTTAAGGATAGGTATGACTGCGATACAAACTGTTTTACATGGTGAACTGGGAGTGAGAAAGCTAGTTTCCCGCTGGGTGCCCCATAATTTGTCCGAAGAGCAAAAGGCGGCTCGTGTCAATTGGTGCCGGTCTACTCTGCAACGCTTCAACGGAGGAAAGTCAAAAGCAGTTTATAACATTGTCTCTGGTGATGAATCATGGATCTATTCATATGAGCCAGAAAGAAAGCATCAGTCGGCTGTCTGGGTCTTCGCAGGTGAGATCAAGCCAACAAAAGTTGTCCGCTCTCGCAGCGTATCGAAGAAAATGGTCGCTTCGTTTGTCGCGAAAACAGGACATGTAGTCACAGTTCCCTTAGAGGAACGGAGAACGGTTACCGCTGATTGGTATACAACGGTTTGTTTGCCACAGATGATATCCGAACTCCGTAGAGGTAACCCGAAACGACGCATAATCCTCCATCACGATAATGCGAGCTCTCACACCGCTCAGAAAACAAGCGAGTTTTTGAAGCAGGAAAACGTTGAATTAATGGATCATCCTCCATACAGCCCTGATCTGAGTCCCAATGATTACTTTACATTCCCTAGAATCAAAGATTTATTGCGTGGTCAGCGGTTTCAAGGTCCAGAAGAAGCAGTGGAAGCATACAAATCGACGATTTTGACCATGTCAACTTCGGACTGGAATTGCTGCTATAATAATTGGTTCGAACGAATGCAAAAGTGCATTAACTGCAACGGAGAATACTTCGAAAAGCAATAAAAATAAATTTAGTTATTTCCTGTATGTATTGTTTTATATTCCCGATCATTTCGGTATGCCCCTCGTAGAAGAAGAAGATAGATAGATAGATAGAAGAAGATAGATAGAAGATTGAATAGAACTGCTATTTTAATGTGATATAATAAAACAATTCTGGTATTCAGATGTATTCCTATGGCTGCGCTGTAAGACCTTGCTTCTTGCCAAATTTCAGTATTCTAGGTCATGTCTGATTACTTGCGCTCGCAAAGTTAATGGTCAAAATTTGACCTTAAATCTAGATATTTTCAAGATATCCAAGGGACTGCACAATTGCATATTCGAATATTTGATATTAATTTCAACTTGATACCTCCACGCGTTTGAGAAAAAGGGTATTGATTGACTGACAGATAGACGGGCAAGAAAGTGATCATATAAGATTTTGTTTTTCCTTTTGATGTATGGAACCCTACAAACTGTCTTAAGAACCTCTAAACTACTCACTTGTCAAAGCCCGTGACAACGAGGTGTGTGGCGTGCAGGGCCCACACAACTCGTGCGCCACGCCCCCCTGCCGGCCCCGGCCCGCTGCGCACCGCCTCCGTGCTCGACCGCGGCTTGTATATCTACACACGACACAATATATCACACTCACATCACACACCTTCTATTATTTATTTTAGTTTCGTCTAAACTAAAGCTACTCGTATGAGCTAATTATATGACAAAGAGCCATGATAGCTCAGTTGGATAGAGCGTCAGTCCTTGAACAACCGAGGTCTGGGTTCGATCCTGGTAAAATCCGATAAAAATCATTACTATTGGCTTTTCGGTGAAGGAAAACTGTAATGGAACGCATCCAAACAGATATTTTTAAAAAGACAAACTGACAGCGACTGTCAGTTGTCACTTCAGACGTCATTGGATCTCGGCATTGTTGGGAGATACCATTTTATTAAGTTGTAACTAATATTAAAACATATTTGTGAAAACCATTACAATAAATACATTGAAACATTTAATATTATTTAATTCAACAAACAATACATGGCGCAGTCGGTAGGAAACCTGCACAGCACACCCCTGAGAAGAAATTCAAAGTCTGGGACTATGGCCCATACATACGCTCTCTGTAGGAGAGTAGGCCTGAGCCCCTGCAGTGGGGATGGGCTGTAGATGATGACGAGCTAATTATAAGTTTTCGCCTATTGGCTTTTAATTAATTACACTCTCTAACGGTACAAAGCGGTCATTCAACACCTCGATTTTGGGCTGATTTTGTTACTTTTGACATTTAGTTTTTAGTGCATTACAGACATACGTGTTCAGTTGTTTTTTTCATACTGTACTCACCCTAACTAAGCCATCCTTGCACACAGTCGCCAAGTACTCCCCGCACGGCGACCAATCCATAGCGAATATCTGATCAGTGTGACCAGTGAGCGTGATCTCTGCCCTCGGCACATCGACGCTGAGGTCCCAGATCTTAACGGTCTGGTCGTGTGCTGCTGTGGCCAGCAAGTCTTGAGCGGTCGGGTGGAAGCGGATCGTGTATATCTTGTCCGGGTGAGCGGAGAATGTGCGCGCCGGTTCGTTGGTCGACTCTTGGAGACCTGGTGGTACATACAAGAGTAAAGGAATATGAAGGGAATCAAGAAAGACTCCAAAATATTGCACACTGTGGAGATTAGACTCTACGATATTGTACACTATGGAGATTAGACTCTACGATATTGTACACTATGGAGATTAGACTCTACGATATTGTACACTATGGAGATTAGACTCTACGATATTGTACACTATGGAGATTAGACTCTACGATATTGTACACCATGGAGAAGACTCTACGATATTATACACTATGGAGATTAGACTCTACGATATTGCACCCTATGGAGATTAGACTCTACGATATTGCACCCTATGGAGATTAGACTCTATGATATTGCACACTATGGAGATTAGACTCTACGATATTGCACATTATGGAGATTAGACTCTACGATATTGCACACTATGGAGATTAGACTCTACGATATTGCACACTATGGAGATTAGACTCTACGATATTGTACACTATGGAGATTAGACTCTACGATATTGCACACTATGGAGATTAGACTCTACGATATTGCACACTATGGAGATTGCATTCTATGATATGGCACAGTATAGAGATTTAACTCCACAATATTTCACACCGTGTAGATTGAACTGCATGTGTATGTGCACACTCACCGTTCTCCGGGATGATCCACTCTCGCACTTGTCCGTCATCGCAGGCCACCAGCAGACGATCGTCCCGGAAGGGGTCCCACGTCCAGTCCTGTAGAGGTGCGGGGTGGAGCAGCGCGGGGGGATGCAGACCCGCGGGGTGGGGCGGGGTGGAGCGGGCGCGGGGCGTCGCCCCCGCCGGCAGCTCGATGATGGCCACTCGGCCGCCGCCCCCGGTCACAGGGACCGCGCATCGGACGCCGTTCGCTGCAGATGAACATTGTATTTATTTTATACTGTAAGAATACCTAATAATACACAAACATGTTATTATTATTATATAACAGTTTATTATCCTGAACTTGAACGCGTCCGGCGCGGGAGTTTCATTTCTATATTAACACCACGGGCGGCGCGTATCTTTAAATTTGGCCGTCATCTCATCTGATGGTAAGTGTCGATAGGTAAGAGGCTGTTTGATGGTGCTCACCCAGGAGCCCAAAGCTAATAAATCGCTTGCCCTGATACTTTTCATACTGGAAGTGGCAGTGCTATTAACACTGCTGTTTGTCTTGACTTACTTCATACTTGACATACTTAGACATCGTGTTGGTAGTTAGCCAGGCGGATATATATAAAAATTTAAAGGTATATGGACTGTATTTTTGGTCTGAAATAAACTATTATTATAAAATATACTAAAACACTTTTCAACGTTGAAAAGTGATTCTGGTCACGCGGTGCTAAAACGCTCCATATGAACCGAGTGAGTTTTGTGACGTCACCTGCTAGTATTGGAGCGTTAAATGCATGAAACTTGTTCGATATGTTGAGATATCTCGTAAAACAATGTTTTTATGTATTATATCCAATTATACACCTATAAGAAAATGTTCACAATGCAATGAAAAAACTTCATCTAATAAGCATTTTACTATTCGAGGAAATATTTTTGAAACTTTAAATTCTAGCAAAATCCAAATAAAAAATAAAATTTATTACGTATTTTTATTTTCTTCTCAATCTAATTTGGAGTCAAGTACCCAATTCTCCTATATATATTACGTACCGTAGAATCCATTGCACTCGCCGGATATTTGTCTGCTGACGTTCTTGATGTTCTCGACGTGCGTGGACTTGTGCCCCGGCGTGCCCTTCAGGTGACGGAACTTGGACACCTTCCCGAACACGGTGGACGTGCGCTTCGTGGACACGTTCGGAACTGAGGAACGTTTCTCCTCGCGCTCCGGACTTTTGCGGGACTTCAACGAATCACGGCGTCTACAATGAATTGACGAAACGTAGAGCTGTTAGAATTATACTAGATTTTGTTCGTAGACTTTAAATATTATATTGGAACTTCTTATTCGAATATGATAAAACTATTTTCCGACTCTTCGACTATCAAGCCATTCTGACACTATGTTACGACGTAAAGGATGGACAAACAAACTTACTTTTTACAATACAAAAATATTTATTAGATAAACAATTGTGTAACAATAGTATAGCCATACAGTCTGTCATAGGGGAAGCGCTGTGCGACAGGTGTAGGCTCTCTCTGTGGATGACATTTTGCTTTGTTATGTACAATATTTTTTATAGTATTAGTAGCGTATGGATGACGTAAAACAAATATATATCACATTCTCTTACGATCACACAAACACACACACACACCCTCTCACACTTCACACACCAATACGCACACCCTTTACTTTTTTTATACATTGGTAATATGTGTGTACTATGTAGTCAATTCAATTCAAATAAACTTTATTGCACACACGCACACAAAACAGAAAAGGTACAATAAAGGCGGCCTTATTGCTAAGAGCGATCTCTTCCAGACAACCTTGGGGCAGAAGAATCATATAAATAACAAGGGGTAAGTATGTATTATTGTATGCTTGCGATTAAATTAAAGACCTTCACCCGTGCACTGTTGATATTCCTACAGCTCGCACCAAGCGTTTCGCTTCCACATTTATCGTGCGTACAGCAAAAATATGGAATACACTACCGGTTTCCGTGTTCCCCGCAAATTACAACTTGTGAATCTTCAAGAGTAAATAGGCACCTTCTAGACCAGCACGTAACATCGTCGACCTCATCGTCACTTACCATCAGGTGAGATTGAGGTCAAGTGTTGGTCTATCTTCAATATATAAAAAATGACTACATCTAAATTGATGATAAATTGTAACACGTACAAAAATCTAACTGGAATGTAAATCATCGTCAGCTGGGAAACGTCCACTGCTGGACACAGGGTTCCTCCATAGTATGGCACATTGATTGGTCCCGATACACTTGCATAGACATAGACATTGCACTAGCGACTACCCGCGACCATCATCATCAACAGCCTATATATGTCCCCACTGGAGGGGCTCAGGCCTACTCTCCTACAGAGAGTGTATGGGCCATAGTCCACCACGCGGGCCCAGTGCGGATCGGCGGACTTCACATGCCTGTTCAAGACATGCAGGTTTCCTCACGATGTTTTCCTTCACCGTTAAGCAATCGGATAATGTACTTGAATTGAAAAACAACTCATACGTACACGGCTGGATTCGAACCCGGTACCCTCAGATTGAGAGTCCGCGCCTTATCCACTGCGCCACCGACGCTTCGACCATATACCATTTTAAACCATTTATTTGCCAAAGACAAATTACACATACAAACACACACACATATATAAAACTAATTCATACACTTACAACATTACGATTAATACACATTCAAATGAGAAGGTTCTGTGGCAGGAGCTGTCTCAGTACCCGCCATGCTGCACAACACTGATTTTCAGCAGCTCCTATTCTAACAAGATTTTAGGTCGTCGGTACACCTAGTAGGGGGACGACCTGGTACACGTTTCTCTCCCACTGTTTATCAATTCTTCAAGCGATGTCTGCCCGTTGCCACATCAGCTCACTGGCTCGTCGAGCGAGCGTTTACCCTAGTTGGTACCTGAGCGGCGCCGGCGACGGCGGTGTCTCAGACTCGACAGCAACGCTCATGGACCTCATCTCGTACGCGCGCCGGCGGTCCGCTATCGACTGCTGCTGGTTGCCTTGGTTGCCGCTGCAACAGGTATTATAGATTAACTACGATATAGTGATAAAGGCACTGGAAAAAAACACTTGGCCGGGGAAAAAATAGGTTGTGCCTAGCGGTAAAGCCGAGCAATAGGGAAGATACAACCAAATTAGATTGGGTTGAATTGTATTTTATAGCATAACGGACATTAAAAGAAATCCCACCAAAATAAAAATACGTAATAATTTTAATTTTTTATTTGAATTTTGCAAGCTCACCAAATTTAATTCCTCGAATAATAAAATGGTTATTAGATTTAGTTTTCTCATTGCATTTTGAACATTTTATTACAGAGGTATATAGCACATAAAACATTATTTTACGAGTTAACTCAAAATATCGAACTAGCTCCATACATTTTAACGCTCTAAAAACAGTTGTGACGTCACAAATGTCACCCGATTTATGTGGAGCGTTTTAGCACCGCGTGACTAGAATTACTTTTTGGCGGGTTGTACTAAAAAAAGTATTATTCGTATCGAAAAAAAATGATAGAGGTATTTACCTTTTTACGTGGACAAAATCGATTTAGACAAAAATATTGTTTCCGTGCACCCTCCCAATTGTTGTTACTTTACACATTGAAATACAAAACCTGACAGGCGCTGGAACAGTTTGTAATCGTAAACGCGATTTTAATTATATATAATTAAAAAATTATAATTTTTAGAATTATTGTTATACTTGTGCAATAAGACCTTGCTTCTAGCCAAATTTCATGATTCTAGACCAATGGGAAGCTTGAATTTTTCACAGGTTCAAAGGTATTTGATATTCATTCACTCACAAACACACCCTCTATCTCGCACCCTCGCGATATTTAGTAACGCCAACATGTTTTAAAATCTATTGTTTACGTTACCTAATACAATATTGTAAAATATAAAAAAAACATCCGTAGAGAAAGAGAGCCTACACCTGTCGCACAGGGTTCCCCCTATGACAGACTGTATGGCTACACCATATTAATTCAATTGTTCTACTCCATAAATATTTTAAAAAGGCTCTTGACAGACAGACAGATAGACAAAAAGGATGTGCCTCGTACAGAATAGAATGGTAACTAATATGATATGCAAACTTTTTTGTAAACTTGATTAAACTATCAAAGTGCATTACAGGAAATACTACTAATAATAAAGGGGGTTCCCCCATACAAGCAAAGTGTTTTAAAGCCATTTTTCTCGGTCTTGTTTTAAATATTACGGAACCGTTGGCCGTTGTTTTTTTATAAATTGCATTGCCTTACTCGGTGTTCTCGAACATTTTCCTTCTATCTGCGGTGCTGGGAGTCTTGGACAAGTAACCAGAGTCCGAAGAGTTTACTTCCTCCTCCAAACTTGTGTCCGATTTGCCGTTGGTGTATTCTTCTGTTGAAATAAAAAAATACATCTTTGTTACTTGATAGCTCTTCAAAATTATTCCAACAGGAACTCTTTAATATTATAAAAAGTAATGAATCTCATAAACTCCATCATCATGTACAGCCTGCAGCAGTCCACTGCTGGACACTGGCCTCTCCCAGAGTGCGTCCCTCCCTCATCCATTCACGTCAGGCTACCATACGTAAATCGTATTTCCACCTAGACGGGAGGCGTACTACACAACTTTTGCCTAGACATTTTTTATGTATAAGGGGTTTACGTTTGGCCTTCATCTTACCTATGGTAAATGACGATAAGGCCATTGGACAGAAAGCGCGAGGTTGAGGTCAAGCGTTGACCTATCTTGTATAAAAAATAGTAGTTGCATAGCATTCCATGGAAATATACCCTTAGGAGCGACTTCCAGGTCACTGGTGGGAGAAAGAGACTTGTCCTTATCTTCTGTCTCTTTCGTGTTGGGAGTTGACGTCACCGGCGTAGAAGGTGCTTGGCCAGATAATGGCGACGTGGCTGCAACAATAACAAACCTTTAGTCATTTCAATAATATTTATTCAAAGTAAATGACACGTTCCGCGAATTTATAGAGCCCCGGCCTGCATTCTGTACACTACTAATTTAAAAAAGTAACTTTGAAATAAAAACGTTTAAATTAACATTTTTTAATACTTTGGTCTTGTTTATTCGTAAAAAAAATTAATTACAAAACAAATAAAAATACATTTGAAGTTTTTCACTTAGAAAAAAAAAGAATGATACATATATTGTTGGATAACAAAACTGTTCACAGCTGGACATAGGCCTCGCCCACTATGACCGGTCCCGAACCACTTGCATCCAGCGACTTACCGCGAACTTTACTAGGTCTTCGGTCCATCTAGTAGGGGGACGGCCCTGTACACGTTTCCCGGTACATGGACGCCACTCGAGAACTCTTACTAACCATCGGTCATTCGTTCTTCGAACGATGTGGCTCGCTCATTGCCGCTTTAGCTCACCGACTCGTCAAGCTATGTCTTTCTATAGCTACACAAACACGGTGATCAACAAACCTGAGTCAGACTTGTTCAGACCTGGAACGGCGGGCACTGAGAACACCTTGTCGAAGGAGAACTCCTCGCTGCCGGAGGACGCGGAGAACGGCTTAGGCCCAAGCCGGGGCTGTGCACAACAAGCATGACATCAAATAAAGAATGAATGTATTTGCTCGATGAATCATACAAACATTCGAAGAACTTCACTGGCTCGGCAATGCTTACGTGCTCGGTACTACTACTCGTCCACGACTCTCGTGATACCGTCCGTCATAGTTACTTTGACACTGACTTTTGCAAAACCAACCCATAGACACACGAGACTGTGTGTATACTATGTCGCATACACTACACCAGTGTACAGGACAGGACTTGGGTCCCATTAAATTAAAAATATATGTACATATCTTTCTTAGCACGAGAAAAGAGCTCAAAATTTTAAAAAAGTAAAACCCACTCAAAAATATTTAAAATTAGTATGAATGAAATTTTTTAAATGTTATAAATCACAGACACCCGTTTCTAGATCAATTAGGATCGTTCTGTTATAAGTTTCAAAACGTAGTGTAAACATCAACTGTCAAACGAAACAGTGACATTAGCGACATCGAAAGATGGAGACATTTTCGGGACGCGGCGTTCGAACTAGAGAAAAAAGGTGCTAGGGTGTCGCGTCGTATTTCATTGAAATATTAAGTCTTTTTGAATAGCAATTAACGTTGGAGATGCCTATCATGCCAGTTCCTAACAGTTCTAAATTTAAGCTTAGGAGTGGAGAGGGGGGTACTCATCTTAAGGTAATGCAAAATAACATAGCTTTGTACGGTAATAACATAGAACTTCATAGTAAAACACATTTTAAATATTTGCACAATTTTGTTTGTTAAGAAAAACGCCATCTCGTGGCATCTAGGTGCGTACCGGATATTGTTGCTTACCTCGAAGCCGATAGTTCGTGAAATTTAATACCTGGCTTGATAACGTGTTGTCCTGCTTCAGCTAATTAGTTATCTAAGCTAGCTATCCCATTTTAAACGATTATGTCAAAAGAAACTTCGATACTAATAAAAACACGATTCATTAAGAAAGCAGAAATGAAAACGCAACAAAAAATATTTGAACTGGATCATATTATTCGAAATAAAATTAAAATAAACAAACCTTAAAACTAATGTTATCAAATACCTTATAACCAGATACAGGTCCAGTGGTAGTCCGGGGCTTAGGTTTAGGGGCTTCCACCAGCTGGTCTTCCATGGAACCAGCTTCAGATATCGAGGACCTAGGCAAAGGTTTGGGTACCTGTACAGGAACCCCATTGATAAGGCTATTACTTCTAGACAAAGAGAGTTCTGACGATTCCGTGCTTTCAGACTTTTCAAAAGACATATCGGACTTTTCAGTGACGCTATCAGACTTTTCTATGGCTTTATCGATGTTCTCAGTTGTGTCATCAGACTGTTCTGCGACGTTATCAGTCTTGTCTATGGCTTTGTCGGTCTTGTCTTTGACCTTATCGTATTTGTCTATGGTCTTATCAGATTTCTCCTTCAACTTATCAAACTTCTCAGTAATCTTTTCGACAGATTCACTGTCTGACCTTTCACTAGCAATATCGTCTTCAATTCTCTTGTCATGTCCATTTTCATGTCCATTGTCTAAAGTCTTCTTGTGGAAACCGTTGGTTTCTTTCTGATAATCAATTTTCTTTGACGGCTCACAGGTCTTTTGCTTTTCCATGCCTTTAATTAAATCTTTCACATTGACAAAGTCGATTCTGTCCTCGTCTTTAGGCTCTTGTGGGGAAGCTACTTTGGCTGTCTTCTGTTCATCGATAGGTCCAGGGGTGGTAGCCTTTTTGGCTTCAGTCCTCTTAGGCACGGGCATTGATAGTATTGACTTTACTACTTCGCCTAGGTTCCCGCGGTGGACCTGTAAAATTATTATTTTGATTTTCAATATTTTGTTGCTTCGCGAAGTTTTATTTAAATAAAAGCATTTTATCAGCAGTAACGGTAGTTTTTAAGTAACCTGTTTATATTAATTTATTTTACTAAAATTATTCAAAACTCATTGAAATTTCTTCGACGAAAATTACCCACTAAACACTTACTACAAAATGAACACATTCGAACAACACCAAAGACTAATATGTCTTATACTCTCTAATTCTGACCACTTATGTCATGGCGCGTATTTGAACGGTCCAATGAGCGTGAACCTCTCTCCTATTGGAGCCAATCAGCGTGCATTATCGTCCCCCTGCACATAAATAGCTGACATTAGGCGCCTAGCGGATAAAGGGGGCGTGGCCAGTCGGCGACAGTCGGTGATTAGGTTACATTTTTGATTGTAAAGAACCAAACGTTTGTTTAAAAAAGTAAGTTTAACAAACATATATTTAGTAAGCCAGCTACTCCCAACAAGCCAATGTTAAAAATCATAAACGGTTAAAACCAAAAGTACTCACCCAAAAACGTGCTTTAACACCCACTACGAATAACTAGGTCCAAACTACACAACACCAAAACACGTTAAAATGCGCAAAATAATATTACACACAACATATAATATAATATGCTACTTAAATAATAATTATTATATTCATTTAACGTCCAAGATGACAGCGTTGCGAAAAATGTTGTCAGGATTAATAAATACTTTTACAAACTCCTTGAAATATTCATACAGCTTTCGAACCTTTAAAAAAACTTTTTGCTCCCCGCAAAAAAAAATACTAACATTTGTAAAAGTAATTCTTAAATAACGCTGTTCGAACTGGTATTTGATGCTATACTGTACTTAATTTTTTATGCATAAGCACTAAATACATTTAATGATTTATTGTATTGTCATCAGAACCAAATTTAAAAAGTTTATCAAACCTTAACGTTATCCCTCTCCTAATGCATCCATACTAAATTTCTGTTGCCATAATCTTTTAAAATATAATATCTGTCTTTGATAAGTAATTACCTAAAATAGGAGATGAAATTATAGTGTCGTGAAATAAACATCAGTAATTAACAACTTTACAGTTAGCTACAATAGCAGGTACGCAGCTAATGGTTCATAGATGGCGCTTTGAACAATAATCGAAAAAAAGTGTTTAAAATGAAAATTGTGATTCACTGTAAAGTTGTATGTTAATGATACTCATTTCGCGCCATTAAAATATTTGTCCTTTTTTTAGATAGTTACTGCACAAATCCAGCTATTATATTTTAAAAATAATGGCAACATAAATTTAGTATAAAACTGTGATGGAGGTGGATCGACTTCGCCCATAAATAACATGTAAAAAATAGGCAATGGCGTTTAGTAGAATATTCTAAAGTATTTTTTTTGCATTCGCGTTCTTCTAAAGCAAAATGGCTAATTGCAATCTAATACTTGTAGGAGCGAGACGCTTCCAGTGGGATAAACTGGCCTTAAAATCACAGCTTAGACTTAGTGAATTTATTTGATGATTAATTGCACTGCACAGCATCAAAAACCATCAAGATTGATACAAGCAAAAAATAAATCACACGTAAACAACAGGTACCACATCTACGAACGAAAAACACGAATCTTTGTTTATTACATCAAAATAAATCGAGCATGCATAAACCCACTACTAATACTATGGTATAGGAAAAACACAGAAAAACAATAATATAAAATATCAACTAAGTTCCTACAACATTATTTTGCCGCTTTACAAATAAAGTTCAAAAAGAAAACAGCGGCAGCAAAGTAGTTTGTAATGAAAGTAGGCATTGACATCTAAAAAAGTTCATTACAAATTGATTTTAAATAATTAAAATTTGCTTTGACTTTTCATTTCAGAAATAGGTGTATTAATTTTTAATTATTGATATTCCTATAGAACACTATAATAAAATATTTAAAATAATAAAATTAATGATCATTCATAGACAATAGAACCTATAAAAACATTACAGGTACGATTACAAAAATTATTATGACAGTTGTTTCAGAAATTAAAAGTGACAGTACTAATTTGTAAGTCTTGCATTATTTATTTGTTCAAGTTCTTACTCGAGGCACATGGCCGCGCTCAAGTACACTCGAATACAAAAATATATACCCACTGTGTACGCACGAATACAGGTCAAGCTACACATTTCCAGTGTGAGCTGAACCAGCATCGTGCGTTAGTACATTCAGTGCGAGGTCAGCGTATACTGGAAATGTATAGCTTGATGTGTAGCCGTATGTACCTCGTCGTATTCAAATTTAACGAAGGGTTTCACAAAAAAATTATTATTTATTGATAGATTTTTTGACCACTAGTTGACGTCACTGTGGCCAAATGTTACCTTCAGTAATATATATCTTCTTTTTTTTTTACTTTTTTTAAATTTATTTTACGGTAGGAATGTGGTTTCGGAACCCGAAATTCGCTTCACGAATATTGTCGTGAAACCCCTCATTGATATTTATAGTTTAGGAACAGTGGTGAATGTGACATGGTACAAAAGGGGGTACATGTTTTTTGTTATCGAGTGTACAGTTCCCGACAAACAACTTTAACACAAAAAGAACTAAAAACCGACTTCAATTGCCTTAAAAATGTTCACCATTGAAGTAGAATGATCTGGCTACATATTTGTTTTTTGTTGATTTAATCAAAAAGTGCTCCAATTTCGATAAAACTTATATACCTTTAAAGTATTTATATATATACCTGTATTTATAAGTTTGTTTTGAAACTGACATATTTTTTAAATTTTAATTAGTTTGTAGTTGTGTTTGTAATTGTGTTTGTATTATATTATTTGTATTTCTCAATTTTTGCATGCCAGTCTCTGGCTAAATGTGAGATACTAACACAGTATTCATTAAGACCAATTTGTAATTTTGTACCACATTTATGCTTAATAAATAACTTGAACTTGAAGTATGTTCTGACACACAAAAAAGAATCATCAAATTCGGTTCACAACTGGCGAAGTTATCGCGTAACAAACTTAAAAAAAACATAAAGTCGAATTGAGAACCTTCTCTTTATTTGAAATCGGTTGAAAAATGGACATAGTGGGGATGAGTTCGCGTATCCCGGGTGACGACACGCAGGGAGTGACAGTTCGGCCAATCACGCGCCTCAACGCGTTCGAAATGACATTCCCCTCCCGCGCCCCGCCAAAGAGACCCGAAAATCTAGTACTGCGCAGTCAAGGTCATTTTTCAAGTTGTTTGCCGATAACTATACCTACGATTCTTGGCGCGAACTGGAAAAATGGTGGTTTGCATTTTGTTAATTGAATAATAATACTGTTATGTGTGTTTTTTGTGTTATAATGGTGTGATATAGTGCAAAAAGTGTCATGGACGGTGTTATAGTATCAATTACGCAAAATTGCGAGTGTTTCGACGCGATCAGAAGAGTTACCATGTCGAGTACATTCGGCATATGGATTCTTTCGAATAATGTTGAAACCAAGGCTGGCCTTTGAAGTTCTCGTCAAGAATCCAAAACAAGCGATAAAATGTACACATTATACATTTTATTGAGAAAGCTGAAGAAATGGCTTCGGTATAGTTTATAACCTCAAAATTTGTTCACCTAATTTGACTTGTCACGGCTAGATAACCACTGGTTAAAGCCATTATTTAAAAAAAAACTATACCTACGTGACGCGCTGTCACCCGCGTGTCAGATGCGGCAAGTCGCAATGTTAGGTGCATACCTGTGTGCAGTGTTGTGCGTCGGGATGCAGTGAAATGCTCGGCACGGGATGGTCGTTGTTGTCCAGCCACATGGGCGCGCTCAGGTACGTCACACAGCCGCTGGTGTCCGGGTAGAGGTCGGCGTGGTAGTCGCGGTAACTCTGTCACGATAACATCCACATTCCTTAGTGCTTGTACACCAGAATCGCGGCGATATTCTCGCAGTCACACCAAATCCGATACAAACTATATGTCTGTGCGATATTATCGCGGCGAAACGACTCGTGACTCTGGACGAGTCCATGCGTGTAGCCACTAGGGCACTGAGGTGGTTAAAATGATGAAATCAGAAAAAGTACATATGCCAGCACAGACTGGACACTTCGAACAAATGTCGTGATGACATTTGTATACATGCGCCAGTGTGACTACCTAGGTATTTACCTATTTAGGAATAGCTTAAATATAGTATAAAATGTTGGACTCACTGTCCCTCACACTCACTCACAAAAAACGAGATATCGATTTTGTTTTAATATTTAGAATACAATTTAACGCAAATGCTTCTTCAATACTCATCACTTTCTTATCTGATTTCCTATCATTTTATGTTAAATGATGCGGCAGAAATAATATGTATAATTTAAATTGGTGAAGATGCTCGTTCGTTCGTTCAAGCTATACTCATTGCCAATCGAAACGATTTTTCTCCCATCCCTAGTGCATCGAACATGGACATCGCATTGTTTTGCGACGTTCCTTTCTACGTATACTAAATGAAAGATAAAACTCTTGGTACGAAGTTGTTCATATGCCTTCTCTCTTATCTTTGTTGTCGTTTTTTATCTATGTATTGTGATATTGTTGTTATATTTATAATTTCCAATTATAAATACCTTTGTAAGTTTCAAAATAGTTTTACTTTCGTATCTTTTTTTATATAACTCAACAACATGACACTAGCAAAATGTCTTGGGACGAAAGCCATTACGGACAAAAAAGAAACGGTACCTTAAGGTGGCCTAATGGCTAATTGTTGGGTTCGATTCCCAGTGAGATACCTATTACCTATCGGTATTCGGTTTCGTTGGTGGTAGGACATGTCCTATGTCAGCCTGGCTAGCTACCACCATGACGCCTTAGTCTGCTGCTAAACAGCAGTATTAATAGCACTATTGTGTTCCAGTATGAAAGGTAGTAGAGCCAGCGCCTCATTAGCTTGGGACTTCTGTGTATGCACGCTTTCCATACAACGTCCTTCATCACTTATGATGAGGTGAGATGAAGGACAAGTGTAAACCCATCATACTTTTAAAAAAGTCCATACTTTTTTTAAAAGCCTGTAATTTTTTATTATTATTAGCCTGTAAGGTTTCCTCAAACAAATCAATATTTTTTTCCGTAGAATAGAATGAAACGGAGTTATCCTAAGCCCTAGAACCTACCTTCCTGGGCACCTGGTACATGATGGGCACCACAGAGGACCCGGTCAGCTGCAGAACCCTGTTCACCTCTCCCTCCATGACGCGCAATGCACGCTTCGGCACCAGACACGCTCCCTTAGTTTGTTCCCCTGAAACAAACATGAAACTTGACAATATTTACATCATTTATACCATATGCACAGGGAAACGTGTACTTTCGATTACAACAAGTCATCATCATCAACAGCCTATATATGTCCCCACTGGAGGGGCTCAGGCCTACTCTCCTACAGAGAGTGTGAGTGAGATTACAACAAGTAAATGCCTTCAAAGAGAACTGGAAACCGACTTCAATTGCCCTAAAAGTCTACTTTTACTAAAGCAAATTTAAGGTTTATATCGTTTTCATTAGAAGAACAGATAACCGGTGGGGAGTGAAAGTTCTCGAGTGGCTACCACGTACCGGGAAACATCTACCGGGCCGTCCCCCTACTAGGTGGACCGACGACCTGCCTAAGGTCGCGGGGAGTCGCTGGTTGCGGGTGGCTCGGGACCGGTCGATGTGGCGTACCATTAAGGAAGCCTATGTCCAACAGTGGACATTTTCCGGCCGATGATGACTTATAGTCATGATAAAAAGAGATGTTTCAAATCCGTCCTGCACTTGTACATTATTTAAAATTCAAGAAATAATCTAAAAATGTATATAAAAATACTAGAATTACTATTTCATTTTTATTTTAATTGTACAAAATCATTGTTTTTGTACTGAGTGACAGCGTCAAATGTCATTTTATTGACGCCATCTTTGTTTTCTAAGTTATGGCATGCGTTTTTAATGTTTTTGTACAAATAAACTAGACCAAAGATTTTTTAAATTAAATCACTTTTATTTCGTAATTACAAGTGTACGAGTCCAGACCGAGGCTCCACACATTGGCGTATCATTTCTCCAGTTGGCCATATCTAGTCAGATCAACTGGGACATGCATTGGTGGAAATCAATGAGTGGATAGAGAGAATGGACACAGTTTTGTTAAAACTCACCAGAGTGTCTCAAACCCTCGATGAGATATGGCTCTCTGTCAGTCAGCTCCATGTACAGTATGGTGATGTCTCCCTTCCCCGCTAAGAACAACATGTTGGTGTCGGCGTCGAAGAGCGGCATCAGTATGCCAGTTGAGCAGTCCAGTTCGAGGGTCTTCTGCGTTTGGGAGAGGTTGCGAACGTCACGGATCATTATCTGTCGGAGACGAGCTGCGTCGAAACCTAGAAAAAATGTGTGCCTTAAAGAATTTAAACTACACCAGGGAATATATTTTTTTTATGATGGGTTTACACATGGCCTTCATTACACCTGATGGTAAGTTACGATAAGGCCGTTTGGTAAGCGCACCCAAAAGCCTCAGCCTAATCTGTGTCAAATCAAAAATGTTTTAAAAAATATAAAAAGTGTAAATGTATTTAAAAATAAACTGAGACTCTTATTATTAGAAAAAAAATATTACACCATTAAGGATTTCTGACATTTAATAACTTGTTGTAATAATTTGTTATATATTTTTATTAATGTTAAATTTTAATATTATTGGCTAAATTATTGTATTTTTAAGGTATTTTATTAGTTGTAATATTTTAGTTTTTTTCGCACACAGTTATACTGTTTTTTTGAAAATAAACGAATGAATGAATCTTTCATTCTGGAAAACAACAGTGCTTGAGTGCTATTAACACTTTTTGGCGGCAGACTTAGGTAACATGGTGGTAGCTAGTCAGACGGATATAGAAAATACCTTACCACCAACCAAACCGAGTCCCCAGTAGCCCCACTGGGAATCGAACCTGAGACCTCCGGTTAACATGTATAACATTATAAAAACATCACTTACCAGTGGTAAGTATTCGGTCCTGGTCCCCGAGCCACACGACTCTACTGTCCTTGATGTTCTGATGGCTGTTGGCCACGCCCATTACAGGGGTGGGGACGCGGGGGTCGATCACGCGAACCTTCTTGTCCTTGCATGACGTCACCAGGAGGCGACCGTCTTTCTTCCACGACGTGGACTGGATCACTTCGGAATGGTCTCGGTTTACTAAAAAAAAATTTTAAAACTATTAACTGAATTACATTGGGTATATGAATGAAAAAATATTTATACCCAAACCCAGACCATGTAAAAAGATAAATACAGATTTTTATGTACAACCCGCCAAAAATTAATTCTAGTCAAGTGGCGCTCCATATAAAACGTCATATATAATTAATATTAGAGTGTTAAATCTATGAAGCTTGTATCAATATTTTTGGTTGAATTATCTCGTAAAATAATGTTTTATGTGTTATATATTCCATTAGGAAAACGTTAAAAAACCTAAATCTAATAAAATTTTACTATTTGAGGAACTATATGTTTTGCAATTTTTGAGACAAATTCTTGCAAAATCCAAATAAAAATGAAAATTATTACGTATTTTCATTTTGGTGGTATTTGTTTTAATGTCCATTATGACGTAAAAGACAATTCAACCCAAACTAATTTTGATACAAGTACCCAATTGTTGGGAACAGCCATGACTTCAAACATGTGTTGCAAAGGGCCCAAAACAACAGCCTCAGAGTAATTTCTGAAGCACCATGCTTCTCAAAAACCAGTGAAATTCAACACAGCACAACCACTGTTGCCGCATCAATTGGATGTAACGATTGACGTAAATAGATTAAGAAGGAATAAAATCCATTGATACAGAAAGGAGATCTGGCAATGGCCAGATCCAGCTATGCATATATTCTCTGAGCAACACAACTGCTTATAGCTTAATGACTGATCACATATTTTGAAGATTAAAGATTCTAGTATTATTAACAACTTACTGTGATCCTAACTTAACCTGACAAGTGGTTCTTTCTCAAATGAATTAGCAGTACTTTTCAACGGACTTCAAAAAAGGACGAAATTTCAATTACTCCGCCAAGTATGAATCGATTTTGATTATTCTTTTTTGCTTGGTAGAACATACTTTAGAGGTGGGCCCGTATATAAATTGTATCAAAATTGATTCAGCGCTGTTTGAGAAAATAATAATAAAAAAATATGTACCAAGATAATTTTACCTATCAGGGTTTTAGGGGATGAATGCTGTAGACATTTAAGACAGTTGAAGTCAGTTTCTAGTTATTTTGAACGCGTTAATTATGTTCTTACCAAAAGCCTCCTTCTGTTTGGTGAGGTCCCACAGCGCCAGCTCATGTCCCGAGGCCACATGGATAAGTCCGTCAGCGACGGGATGGAAGCCCACATTTTCCACACGCCTCTGTTTCTGTGAGAGTGTACACTCTGGTGTGGACAAAGACTCCTTTAGGCCTTCGGGGGGAATGTGCCATATTTTTACCTGAAATTAATTAAGGCTTCATCATCAACAACAGATGCAAAGGTCCACTGTTGGACTAACATCAGAGTAGACACTAATTTATTCAAGGATTTATTATTATTGAAACATCATCATCATCCCGGAAACGTCTACTGCCGGACATAGGCCTTCCTACATAATATGCCACATTGACCGGTCCCGAGTGTCCAGCGACTCCCCGCGACTTTAACCAGGTCATCCGTCCAACTAGTATGGGGAACAGCCTGGTACACGCTTTCCAGTACGTGATCGCCACTCGAGAACGTTTATTCCCCAACAGATATTGATTCTTCGAGTAATGTGTTGTGAGATGTGTGCCCATTTCCACTTCAGCTTACTGACTCGTCGAGCTATGACTCTTGTTCAGGGCTCAAGGGCTCAGGGCATAGGGATCAAGGTGAAACAATATGGCATGGTACAAACAATATGTAAAAGAATGCTATTAATGCCATCAAGACCGAAATGTTTCTGTAAATTCCTAATTTACATAGAATTGCATAATATATAAAAATTTACATAGTGACACGTTATGCAGCAACCATAGCAATGACCTTGAAACAAATAAATCTTTACGTTGCATAAAAAAGCTTATAATGATGCTATTTATATTCCAACGTGTTTGGAAAGTCAAAATCTAGTTTCAATAGCTCACTAAGCAACTGGGTCACAAGTAATTTACAATGTCTGTGCAAATATTTTGCACATAGCTGTGTGAAAAATCATTATGTAGATTGCAAAGGGTCTATGACTGCTCTGTAAACATTAAAAACAAAACAAAATGTCATGCTTAGAGAAAGAGAGCCTACACCTGTCCCTATCTGTCACAGGGCTCCTCCTATGACATGACATGACTGTATGGGTACACCATATTATTTTGATCAACAAATATTTTTGAATTCTGAATTGAATTTTTGAATTATTTTAGGAAACAGCTGTATTAATATTATATTAAAGAGATATGTAGACATTTTTAATCTACTGCCCAATAACAGATGAAACCATAAATAGCAATATAACATTTAATTTAAAATATCTAATATATCTTAATTTTTTACTAGATTTTTACATCATGTAAAACCAATTTACTCGAATCGTTTTTTTAAATCAGATTTTGTTCTTTCATTACACTATGAAGAATTTTATGTCATCTACCTAATTATGACAAATTTCAAGCAAAATCCAACATGATAATCTGTTAGAGTGGTTCACACCCATCAATGGACATATGCTGCAAATTACAATCAAAGTGACTGAGTTCAACCCACGGCCTAATTTGTGGGATAAACACATTCAAAATCAAATATAGGAGTCTAAGCCAACTGCATATCTTTTTATTCCATTTAATGTGGATGAATCAGAATAATAATAATAGCACCTAGAATTTTATCTGTATCAAAACATAGATTATCTTGATTTCACAGTGATAGCAGATTCATGCTTATCGTGCCGTACTGATAGTGTAACATATTTTGATAAAAGTTGCATACAGTTTAAAAATGAATATTACAATCTTTTCAAATTTTCAATTCTATTCAAATTTAATTTATTTCAGATGTCTCCATAGCTTTAGTTACAATAAGACATCCTACATACTATGTTAGTAGTAATAATAATAACAGGATATCTAACTGATTACAATATACAAATACGTCATTTAGCAGTACAGTTGGATGGCACCACATGCATTTTGGTGAAATGTATGTTAATGGGTCCGTCCACCCAGTCCACCACTGTTTTAGGAGGCTGTTGGCACCACCACACACCCGTCGCATCAGTGATGCCACTCGCTTGCGCATAATGGCCGGGAAACCATCTGTGCTCGCCAGCACAAACATCCCTAAGGGCTGCAGAAGCAGTGGCAGCCTCGACAGCGCCCTGAATGCATTGTTATATGCATTGTCAAATGCCTCTTTAAAAAGAACTGAATAAAATCTAAGACTTTTATCTGCATTTGTATGCTATAAAGTATAGCAATGAAATAAATCTGCTTGGTGATTTACTGGGCCTTTGTTTACTAAAACGGATAGCAAACACAAATATAACCATGGGTTTAGTAATAATAAAGCCTCTTTTGTATCTAGTAATAATAAAAAGTTTTACATATCTCTGATGTACAATTTAATAATGAAAACTCACCAAAGAGTCTTGTGATCCAGTCAACAGCAATCCATCATGAAATGGTGAGAATTCCATATCCGTAATAGTATCTGAATGGGCATGGAGCAAAGGCATTGTCTTGCTCTTCCTTCCACAATCATCTAGCGGCAATACAGCCATACTAGACCCAACATGCTCCCAGTTGAATGCCATAAAAGCTGCAGAGGCACAAATATTGTTGCCAAATGTCTGATATGATCCAACACATATATCTCTGATACATGCTTCAGGTTTTGGCACGATGGGCGCCGCATTTTTATATTTCGAGGCTTTAAAACGCCAAGCCATTGCTAGCCAGTATTTTTAAAAAAGTTTCAGTCTTAAATTCGGAATGTACGAAGCCTGTAGAGGCGATGTATTCTGGAAAAAAGAACGTGGATTTGAAAGTTTCTGATTTTTTAAATTTCATTTATTCACCGACGATCTCCACGCAAATCATATAAATACCATTTAAATATGCAAACGCAGAAACGCAAAAGATAAGTATAAAAATAATGTGGGTGGCGGTAATAACAGAAAACCCGAATAAAAAGCGCACAAAGACATTTTCTTATTGGCGTAAAATTTTAATAATTTACAACGTAACGCAGATTTAAATGATATCTGAAAGTTATAAACCAGACACGTCAAGAATTCTGTTTCAAAAAATCACAAAATATGCAGATGAATAAGCGTAAAGAATCACAAAAACATTTTTTGTTTTGAATATCTGGACCGGTCGAGTTGGAATACCGGAAATGAAGATAAATGAATAAAATCTCATGTTTAATCACGAGTCTATTATTTTACATAGTTTCCTTTATTACCTAACGTTGAATTAAAAATGTTTTACTCACCTTACAGCGTAAAAATCACAAAGAAATACAATTTCTGCAAGACACTCCCCTCAAACGTCGGCCATTTCAAAGCGACATTTTGAAAATAGTGTCGTCGATCGATAACATAACGGAGCGAGCGAGCGACTAAGAACTTCATTAATATATGTATTCGATTCGAAAAAACGAGATATCGATTTTGTTTTAATATTAAGAATAGAATTTAACGCAAACGCTTCTTCAATACTCATCACTTTCTTATCTGATTTCCTATCATTTTATTTTAAAGATGCGGCAGAAATAATATGTATAATTTAAATTGGTGAAGATGCTCGTTCGTTCGTTCAAGCTATACTTATTGACAATCGAAACGATTTTTCTCCCATCCCTAGTGCATCGAACATGGACATCGCATTGTTTTGCGACGTTCCTTTCTACGTATACTAAATGAAAGATAATGGATAAAACTCTTGGTACGAAGTTGTTCATATGCCTTCTCTGTTCTTTGTTGTCGTTTTTTATCTATGTATTGTGATATTGTTGTTATAATTATAAATACCTTTGTAAGTTTCAAAATAGTTTCACTTTCGTATCTTTTTTATTTCAACAATACTGCACGTATAATTAACCAACACCTGTATAAGCACACTGCTGGACATGCCTCCCTCACAGATCGCCACGCTGGACCTTCCATCCACTTGATATTTTGACACAATTGGCATGCGAATTGGTGATCGCAGTAGGATGTTTGTCAATACGTGGGTTGCTGCTGACCATCTCCTTAATTTATCACTTAGTCACCTTTTACGACACCGACGGCGTTACATCTGATGATGTCATCTTTAATCCGAGACCACAAGGACAATGATAATTTTGAAGTCACTGTAGCAAGAGGTATCTCATCCCAGAAATATGCATCTTTTGCCTTTTGTGAAACCCCTCTAACGGGAACGCTCAAAATGCTTCCATACTAAATTTCTGTTTCCATAATCTTTTAAAATACAATAGATGGCCTTGATAAGTAATTACCTAAAAATAGGAGACAAAATTATAGTGTCGCGAAATAAATATCATTAACGTACAACTCTTTATTGTTAGCTACAATAGCAGTTACGCAGCTAATGGTCCCTAGATGGCGCTTTGAACAATAATAATAAAAATTGTGTAAAAATGAAAATTGTGATTCACTGTGAAGTTGTATGTTAATGATACTCATTTCGCGACATCACAATCTGATGTACTATTTTTAGATAATTGCTGCACAAAGCTATTCTATTGTAAAAGATTATGGATTTTTTTTAAATAATATGAAAAATCAAACTCTAACATTATTCAAAGTGGTCATTTATTTACTGCGAGTATTACAATAATTTCAGTTTCTTTGGTGATATAATAATAAAATAATTTCAATTAAATTCAATCAATGTCATTTCTGTTTCAGATCCAATACAATGAACACATTCAACATAAAAATATATTCTGCACATGTCCTTTCTTATAATATGCGAATAAATATTATATACAACCATATAATAGTAATCAAATAAATAATCTATATAGTCAATTCATCATTCTTGAAGAAGATTATATAGCGAGTATTTGTCCATACGAAAACACAAGTTAATGCGTTCAAAAAGAGCTGGAAACCGACTTCAATTGCCCTAAAAATCTACAACAAATTTAAGACTTATATGGTTTTTTCATGGATGCCATTGTCAGAACTGGATTGGACCCAATTAAAATGGGACAACACGGGAAGCACCAATTTGCAAATAAAAAACGAATCATCAAAATCGGCTCATCCAATCGAAAGTTCTGACGTAACAAACATTAAAAAAACATACTTGTCGAATTAAGAACGTCCTTTTTTGAAGTCGGTTGAAAAGAAAAGCCTTTGTTCCACAATGGTTCTACATTATAATATTGTCCGATTTCGCGATTTGTTTTTTCATGTAATCAGAACATTATTTACTAGGCTATATGTTTTTTTTTGCACTGAAGCTATAACTATTAAAAGTCAAGATTTATCATAAACCGAAAACTTTTTTGAAAAATAATAAAACGGTAGAGCCTAAAATTTTCACTCAAGCGATTTACAGCATACAGGCATGCCACGAAGTATCGATATTGTGCATAACAAAATGGCGTGAATAAATAATCCCGTGTTAACCCTGCTGGTTAACAATATAAATATATTTCAGTGAGGGCTATTTCTAGGCAAGCGTGTTGTAAAAGCAAAAAAGTGAATTTTTATCTGCGTAAATTTTTTTCGTATAATAAGTATTAAGCATTCCGAATCGTGTTTTTATTCGCTATTAAAATGAATTATTGAATCAGAATTATTATAAATAAAGTACATTTCCTGTACGCATCTGGAATGTTTTTTACTGTTGTTGTTTTTTGACAAATTATAAAAATAAACAGAAAGTTCAGAGAGTACTTTTATATACACTGTTCTATGATTTTTAAAAGCAGTAAACATTTTAAAATATAAAATTTTATTTTGTTAATTTAAGGTTGAAACACACCGAGTGCTCACGCTCAGTGTCCAGCGTAATTTGTGATTCGATCAAATTCGATACAAGTATAATGATTATCCTGAATTCGTTGTTTCAATTTTTAATTAGTTACACTAAAGAATCCAACATAATGATAATCGTGATTTTAAATTAAATAATAGAACATACAGTAGAACACACTGTAAGAATATTTTATTTAAATACATAAGTTTAGAGTTTAGTCTTATATGACAAGATAAAATATTATTATAAATTCTTTCTCCAACTTATTCATCGCAATCAACCATTATTGCGCAAAATCAACATGGTATCAATATCAACTGTTTAAAAAAAGTCACTTCAATGTGCACATATAAAGTAAAAAAAATGTGATGTAAGTAAAAAATTAAAAAATCCACTTAAAAATAAAATAAATATTTAAATCTATAATACATTAACAGCACTAAATTCTACAATAAAATTGGAATCGAGATACACTAAACGACAAATTTAGAACATGACGCATTTATTTTAATTTGCGTTCTAAACTTGAACAAGCTCAGGTAATATCTCGGTTCTAACGTATAATTTAAATAATTTATTATGTCATGAAAAAATCACCAAATAAACATAATAACTTCCACTGAGATTTCAACATTTTCATGCGTCTAATAAATTATTTATGAGCACCTTAATAGAAATTTAAATACAACAAAAAATGTGAGTTTTCTGGTCTATGGTCATTCGTAGATTACCAAAACCTCGCAAGTATATTTATTGGTGAATAATTTCTACTCTATCCTAATTAAACATTACGATACATATATTTTGGCGCAATCTACTTTCTGGTACAGTCACCGTCGATTTAAGTTAGTACTATGATAAATTCATTTTTTGCTCGACACATTCGAATGCGTATTATAAACAACATTTTAATGGGTTTGCACTTGGGCTTCATTTCACCTGATGCTAATTTTTAATGGAATGTAACTTTTAATGGAAACCGTGCGTGGAAAGCGTATAAGTGAATCGTCGAAGAAAACTTAACTTAGTACTAACTTGCGTAGACACATTCATATATCGCTGCCCATTCGTCATAGAAATACAGATTTTTAAATTTAGAATACAAAAAAGTACAAAACTAAAAATGAACAGTAATTTTTTTGTAACATCCTTACGAAGAAAGTTTTCGGATAAGTCATCGAACATCTTTCAAAAGGTTCATTTATATCTTATATCTTAATCTTGTATAGATTAGAAATTATCAAGAAAATGTCTAATATTCTGTATTCCTATGCGACCCAGTCACACAAAGATTACGAACAGCCAGTGTACAAAATTTAACACCCAACAATCGCTTTAAAAATTCACATAAAACACAGAGCCACAGCATTTACAACAACTACTTAATAAATTCATAATAATTTATAATTATCATTTAACAAAAATTGCAACAGCAAGTTAATATCGTTGGCATTGTCACTATGTCTTGAAAATACTAGTGTGATTTTATTACATGTTAAATTTACATTATACAGGATCTAACGAACGAACTAATTCTACGCTATTTTAGTACATGATATATTATTTATTCTGATATGCAAATCTAAAATTCGAATTGTACAATCACGGGATTTATGTAAAACCCGGAGAACTACAATTTATTAAATTGACACTGATTTAAAACTACGAAATCAAGGAATGTTTGACTTATTACTAAGTGCAGAGTTTTATTATTATTTACATTCCGGAAATTTGTAAATTAATACCGAAGCGATGTGATGACGCGACATCGTGACAATGCGAACTGCAGCACTTAAAAGCGAGTGGAATGACCTCGAATTATTAAGAAATACACATTTTATTCAACGGTACCCTTTAAAGAACTAACAACAATCTAGTGATACTAAACCGTACTTATACGACCACGCATCTAATCAGAACTCATAATTGTTTTTATTATATGTAACTTGCACCCTAATCGCTTCTCCATCGTGGTCGCGAACTCAGTGTGTCTCAGACTTTACAACCTTTGTGTTCTTTACATCGCAACTTGATGAACTTGAACCATTTAAAGACAAAATGAATCATAAAGAGTATTTATTAACTATTAACCAGTAAGGCAAAAATTTCAAAAATATCATATCAAAATTAATTTTGGCTGCGTCAAATGATTCCATGATTGGTACACACATTTGGTACAAATGCAATTATAGAAATGATACGTTCCGCGAATGTATGGAGCCAAGGCCTGGACTTGTACACTTGTAATTTTAAAAAGCCATTATCAAATAAAAATGATTTAGTTACCATTTTGATATCTTTGTTTAATTTGTTTGTACAAAAACATATAAAACGCACGAGACAGGTAAGGTAACATTGAAAACAAAGATGGCGTCAATAAAATGACATTTGACGCTGTCACTCAGTACAAAAATGCTGAAAATGTAATGCTAATATTTTTTTCATACATATTCAGATTATTACTTGATTTTTTTAAATAGTGTACAAGTGTAGGCCGTATTTGAAACATCTCTTTTTGCTCTGTTATTGCAATAATCTTCACTATACCAAGCAGTGGGAATTGAGCCTATGAATATGTAATATCCGGTACATGAACATCTATATAGAAAAACAGTCCAAGTGGTTAGTCATTTAGCAGTTGTAGCCCTTACAGTTGAGGTAAATTCGTTTAGTTGAGTTTGCAGCATGAGCTGTCTCCCACGGAGGTTGTTTTACCGTTGATCGGGCCCAGACTGCCGTCGTACTTCGGAAGCTCTTTGCATTTCGCTTGCTACAAGAACACAAATAGTATTAATTGAATTAAAGTATACTTTGTACCCATAAATATACATTACAAGTGTACTCTTCATGAGATTTCATTTGTGTGCACTTCAGAAATTATCCCAAAAAACCTAAGTACAATCGAGTACAAAAATATGTATGCACTTTTGAACCATGTCACATTCACCCTTGCTTGTCCATATGTAGTGTGTTGAAGGAAATGTCAATTAAAGGTGAATGGGACTGTCTACTAGACATGCTCGAAACAGTGCTTTTTAAGGTAATGTTATATGGCATTACATTTCATACTAAGTAATATTACATCGTACCTTTACTCATCACTCTAAACATCACCTAAATTACGCGCCGTGCGTGCAATGCGACAGCTCTTTTTGCTATTGTAATATTTGAAATGCCATGATCTCTAAACATCACATGCTTGGAATTTAAATACGTAGAATATAAGCGTTAATGCCCTAGTAATACGATTGCATTTCAGTTACATATGCGCGTTCTATTCGTCTCTATGATTCTGTCGGAGGATCCGAACCCGTACAGCGCGGCCTCTCGCTCGCACCGCGCTAGGTGCGAGTGAGTGGTGCAGATCGAAGACCGGAATTTCACGAGTGATGCGTGATGTTTGAGTTGGTCGAGTAATGTGTGCTGCAAGAGTACGCAGTCGAGTAACATCACTAACACATCACACAACTCTACTGTCGCGGCTTCCAACCTCCACGGACGAAATCTCCGCGCCGACAAATGACATGACATATGAAAAAGAAGAACAATTGACTGACGTTTTGACTAGACCGAACAAAAGTGGTCTTTCGATTTAAACTGAATTAGCCTATGGAGACCAGAAGTAGGACACGTGCGATGGAAAAATCAGACAATGCCGCGACCGCCGACCGACAGTCGTGTCGTGGCAGCCGACCGCCGTCGCCGAGCCCGTCCTCCCACTCTTCGTGTACCAGTGTATCCTCTATTCGCCGACAGCGACTGCTGCAACTCCAACTTGACGCCGCGGAGCGTGCAGCAGGTGTAGAGAGGAAGCTGATCGCTGACAAGCTCATTCTCGAGACTCGCGCTCTCGAGGAAATGGAAGACCAAGAGGTATTGTTAATGCAGTCAGTGCCGCCGTTCCCTCGAGAGAAAGAGACAAGCTCTGCCGCCGCCGACACAACCAACACGGCTACCGCCGCCGCTGCCGTCGCCCCCGCGGCTGCCCGTGCCGCCGTCAATACCGACAACGACGCTGCCGCTGCCCCCGCCGTGCCGCGACAGCACGCTTCGCCGCCGACACTAGCACATGACTCTGTGCTATTGAGTAAGTTTTTAGCCAGACAGACGGTGAGTAAGGAGCTGCCCCTGTTCTCCGGCGAGCCTGAAGAGTGGCCGTTGTTTTATAGCCAATTCGAAACGACGACACGCTTATGTGGCTACAGCGAAGATGAGAACATCGCGCGACTCGCGAGATGTCTAAAGGGACGAGCCCGCGACGCCGTATCTGCCTTACTAGTAAGCGCAATAAACCAGAAAGTAATTATAGATACATTGAAGCTTAGATTTGGCCGCCCAGAACAAATAATAGAAACCATGTTAAATAAAATAAGAAACATGCGTGACGTACGACACGACGATTACAATCATTTGATAGAGTACGCCACTTGTGTACAAAATGTAGTCACCATAATGGATACGACAAAAGAGACGGGACATCTGTCAAACCCGACATTGATAAGGGAGATAATCAATAAACTGCCTTCTTTATTAAAATACCAGTGGAGTTTTTACATTAGTGGCGCTGGTATTATGAACCCAACTCTAGCCGATCTCTCCAGCTGGCTGATGATGGTTGCGCACGCCGCGTGCCACATCTCACCGCTGACCATCAAGCCGACCGATAGCTACACGACCACTAAGCAGCCACAAGTTAGGTCTTTTAAGCCGCCGTGGAGACCTGTACTAGCGACGACGACCAACAAGAAACCGACTTGCGATTTTTGTAAGGGTGAGCACAGACTGAGCGTTTGTGACGATTTCAAACGCCTGACGATCGACGAGCGTTGGCTATTCGTGAAGGAATATAAACTGTGTTTTGCGTGTTTGATATCAAAACATCAGCTAAGAGCATGCAATAAGAAAGCGAAATGCACGGAACCCGGGTGCGAAAGATTACATCATCCCTTGTTGCACGCCGCTCCTATTAGCGAGGCTCAAGACTACGCACCGGTGAGCCACACAGTGACAGCGCCGTCGTAGGAGAGAGAGAAGAAAGTATTGTTGAAGGTCGCTAGAGTGGTTATAAGTGGAAAGAACGGTGATTTTGAGACATCTGCCTTGTTGGACGAGGGTGCCGCTGTCAGCTTGATTGACTCGTCGCTCGCAGCACGCGCCGGTATCGACGGGACGACTCGCCCTTTGCAATTATGTGGCGCGCGTGGTATGACTTCCGTGGACCAAACATCGCGAGTGCTGTCTCCAATCAAGATCCGTGGATTAAATAGTGATGTGAAACATGATATGCATAATGTTCGGACTGTACATAATTTAAATTTACCTGTAAATAGTTTAAGTCTAAAAGAGATTGTAAATAGATATCCTTATGTAACCGACTTCTTAACTGACTATGACAGTGATGACACGACTGATCATAAAGTGGAGTTACTGATAGGACAGGACAACATAGACTTGATTGTGACTCGACAGATTATACGTGGACATAAAAATGGACCCTTAATTTCTTTGACTGGACTGGGTTACGTAGTACATGGAAATGTAGGCTTGGGCTCGTTGCCTGTAAACACGACTGTTCTACATTTGTGTGCGTGTGACGAACTAAATGAGTTGATGAGACGATCTTTTTCGACTGATGCTTTTGGTACCAAGCAGGTAGACGACTCTCCTAGGTCTCGAGAGGATCAGCGGGCGCTGGATATCATGGAGAAGACAACGAGACTGTTACCCGAAGGACGCTGGGAAACAGGATTGCTATGGCGATCTGACAACATTCAGCTTCCTGACAGCTATCTTCAAGCCAAGAGCCGTTTGACAGGCATAGAGAGGTGCTCAAATTGATTATGTCAGTTTTCGACCCATTGGGCTTCCTTTTATATGTGACTGTACGGGGCCAAATTTTGATGCAAGATATCTGGAAATCGAAGATCGGTTGGGACGACGAAATCGACTCAGGTCATTTCCAGAGATGGGGATCGTGGCTTCATGAACTGTACAAAGTGAGACATTTCAGACTTGCTCGATGGCTTATGTTCAACGACTGCGACAAGACATGCCCGACGGAGCTACATGTGTTTTGTGATGCAAGTTCTAGAGCATTCGCATGTGTCGCTTACATGTGCAGGAAAACGACGGATGGAAATTACCATGTAACTATGTTGATGTCACGCACTAGAGTTGCCCCTCTGAAGACATTGAGCATTCCTCGCCTGGAGCTGCAGGCTGCACTAATGGGCTCACGACTAGCATAGTTTTTGAAAAATTATCTGGACGCCGACAAGAAAAACGTAAAGACTGCAGACGTACTGACTGAGACGGAGTTTATGGTAAATAGCAGACCGCTGACTTATGTACCTATTGACCATGACGACGACTTACCATTAACTCCAAACGACTTCTTACTCCCAAAAACTGACTTTATTGACCATTGACTGCAAACGAGTTTACACCGACAGTGTAAACAGACAGACTTGCTACGACAGACTTGGCGTCAGGCTCAACGACGACAACGACAAGCGACCTGTGACGAAGGTGTGCAGGTTGGACGTCCGCTCTCCACTTGGAGTATCAGCCTTCTGATACTGGAGGTGGGGATGTCGCGGCTTCCAACCTCCACGGACGAAATCTCCGCGCCGACAAATGACATGACATATGAAAAAGAAGAACAATTGACTGACGTTTTGACTAGACCGAACATCTACCGTTTATCTATGCATCAGCAACATTATACTACGATCACCAATCTGCCTGTCAAAGCTTGGTAATTATGCCCAATCATTTATGCCACGCTTGTGATAAGTCATTTGAAAAAAAGTTAATAAAGCCCGTCCAGTACCTCCATTAGTTCCACAGCGATCTCCATAAAAAGTCTTTCAACATTCTCGGCCTCTTTGGCTGATGTCTCAAGGAAGTACATGCCATGCCTCTGTGCAAAGTCCTCGCCAATGTGTCGTGGAATCTCACGGTCCTCTCTGTCTGTCTTGTTACCTGGAGAGTAGGACAGCAGATATGTAATATCTAGGAGACTTCAAAAATAACAAAATAATTCAGTTGTTATCAAGTAATGAAAGCCAACACATTTAACTGTCTCTGTGGCCTAGTAACTTCACAGGTGGGACTCAGAATACAGAAGCACAAGGTTGGATTCTGTGTTTATCTCTGGTTTCTCATATCTATCTGACCAAGCTACTGCCAGTCAGATGTTATCTAAGTATTATCTCCACTCCATGTCATCCTTGGGTTAAATAGTTAATGAGGGAAAAAGGTCATATGTTGTAGCTGGGCTGTATCTTATCATCTTGCAAATACATCTTACTACGGCCAGCAATCTGTCTGCCAGGTGTGATGCCTATTAATATCATTTATTAATCAAGCAGGCAGCTGATATTGCCTGTAACCAGCTAATCTTAACTTCAATTACTCTTTCTCAGTATTGTATTTTTAGTCTAGTCTGTTTTTACTCGCATTGACACTTGGTGAGGTGACAACTTCATTTGATAGTTTATTCCACTTTTTAACTATAGTGTTAATAAGGAAAGGATTATGGCAAGACCCCTGATGGAATCTATTGATAAACATTCGTTATCACATTATTATCGTTGTAATTCAAATACCCGCAACTACTAACTTGGCCCTTACACCCACTTACACTACAACTTCCCACATACACACACACAATTACCAACTACCATACTTTGAACATTCTTTTTAGAAATAGATTCACCAAAACTATTACTTTTACTCAAAAAAATTCTATTACATTATGTAATAACGGAGTTACTTGACACTCCAATGTTAACACACATAAAAAATCTTTTAAAATATTTAGTTGTAAGCGCAAAGGGAGGCTTTATTATTTATTTATTATTTATCATACATCTTACACTAACAGTTATTAAACCTTACATGTAAGAATTAGTCATATTATTATTAGTCAATTATTATATTAAATACATATATGGTCATGAGGGATGTCAATGACAGTGCTTCAAGCTGTAGCTGACTCCAGGTGTCGAGAACACAGTGTCAGCAGGTGTGGTACTGAATCGTGAAAAATGACAGCGGTGTTGGACAATACATTTAACAGGGAGAGTGCTGTGCGACCGGAGTGTGTTATGTGACATATGTTCAACAATAGACTTTTGCAGCTGTTGAAGATGAACATAACATATCTTGCCCCTTATTATCTTCAAGCTTCCAGATGAGCATTCATCACATACCATAACCCATTGCACGTTATAAAACCCACTCACCAACTAGTATCCTCAGCACCTTATTATTAGCGTACTCTTCAATCTCCCGAAGCCAGTCAGGCAGGCAGTCAAAGGTGGGCTGGCAAGATATGTCGTACACTAAGATCAGAGCATGTGCTGACCTGTAGTAGCTCTGTGTGATGGATCGGAAACGCTCCTGCCCTGCTGTGTCCCATATTTGAAGCTGAAATCATTGTTAATATTTATTATTAATATTTCTAAATTTCCGCAGCCAATGCAGCTAATATTGTCTGTATTCAGTTATTCTCTACTTAAATTACTCTTTCTGAGATTTCTATTTTTAACGTATGTTCAAACTTCAACTTCGAAATTATGGCTTCATCATGGAGGTTGGAGGCGGAGGAGGCTTCATCATCATACTGCCAGTGTCAGAGTGTATTTTTCATATAGTACTCGTATTTATTCCTTGTATTTCCCACCACCAAACTTTCTTCTTTTGTGTTAATACTTTAATACCTAGTCCGTTTTTGAATGTGTTGCCTTCACATGTGATTAATTTTATCATACAGCTAGAATTTTTTTTATCATATACACCTTTATTTGTTCATACTATCTGTAAGCAGGTATCAACTGGGACACCTCATTCACATCACCACTGTTGCTACATGCCACATATATTCCAGGATTTCTATTTCCTTCAGCACCCCTTTTTTATTCGACTCTGCCAGAAGGAGTGTTATGTTTTTCGAGAGTATGTATGTATGTACATATAATTGTTTGACATGCTCTGCAGCCTGAATGGCTCGGTGGATTTTAGCTTGAGATGTGTTGATAGTTTTGTATTTACTGGGAGAGAGACACTGGCTTTTCAAAATCAAAAAGTTTCTGCTTATCTGGCCACTGGTCAATATCACAAATCAATATCTATCCATCTCTAACTGTTAATCTCAGACAAATAAAAATCTAATAATTGTCAGTAATTAGGTATCAAACAGGCAAGTGAAATCTATTACGGATAATGGTTGAAATGAAACTATGTTGCAAATCATGAAAACCAAATACATAATTTCAATACCACATATCTAAAATGTCCTTGAAATGATAAATAATCACGCACAAGAACACTTTCATGAGCATCACTAAAGACGATACCGTAGAAACAATGAACATATGGAAAGTAATTACACGAAAACAATGCTCTAGAGGTTAAATGACACAACTAGGAAGCTAATCATCATAAATAGGTACGAAAATGTGCTCACCTTCACTTTTTCTCCATCAACCTCTACAGTTTTAATCATGAAATCGACACCAATCGTCGCCCCTTGACCTGGAGGAAATAAACCCTGCGTAAACCGCCTCACAAGGCACGTTTTACCGACTCCTGCATTGCCAACAAGCACCACTTTGAAGAGAAATTTATAATCTTCCATATCGAACACCGAATCACATTAATATTGCCTGAATTTTTAAAGAAAAACAATAAATTATCAACCACTGAGTGTTACGCTTTGATGAATTAACAATGTAATGAGATATCTACACGATTATTTCACGATCAAGAACATATTTCAGATTAGATAAACGTGTTTAATGTTCACAAATCATATGTTTGAGTCGAAAAATAAAGAAAATGAAAATTGCGTGAAATTTAACTAATCCCACATCAAATCGCCAGCGAGCGAAACCACAGATCACTATAATATACGAAAGTGATACGAAACTCCTAGATACGAAATGCGAATACCACAGATTAGCGAATACTCTTTACAAAGAGAATGTAATAATTTATATGACTCTATAATTGGAGGTGTGTTTTAGTAACGCAATTCTAGCATTAACGACATAGACAAAATAACAGTAACTATGTACACTTTAGTGTGCATTTTGGCTTTTTACCGAGTTTTTACCCGTGACCACCCACTGGAACACTTTACCGGGGTAATAAATGGCCACTGTCATGCCATTCTCCGGGCCATAAACTATCTCTATAATGCTGAAAGAGTAGACGGTGGATATGCCCGCAGACGCAGATGCCCGCTGCGCGACAGCCAGCAGCGGTTGTCCATCACGTGATTCACGTAAATGCAAAAAGCACTATTTTCCATCAGACAAAACCCACTCTGAGCAAGTAATGACAAACCAATAACCATGATAGTAGTGACACAAGTAGTGACAGTCGACGAAATATTCATCTTTTATTTTATGAATAAAAACAAACTAAAAATGTCAATGATATTATCGTATTTGGTCCGAGGATATAGACGTAAGACATGTATGTATTGTGTTTTACCTTTGCCTTTTCCTGGTGGGGAAAAATCTTACCCAAAAAAATCTCTATGGCGATATTTGACGGATCACGGAAAACAGAAACCTAGGAGCATATAATCACTACGACAGAATCACGTACCTTGCACGTACCACTGGCAAGTAATCAATCACTAACACGGACAAAGAGGATATAAATATAATTTACTAAACACGAATTGAACGTGCGTTTGTAAAGAAAATTTATTTATTTCCTAAGTATTGTTCGAATTCACCAACAGCTTGATATTTAGACTGCGACGTTATGTCTAGTATTAATTATACTACCCGTACAGAAGGTCAGACTAAAATTAACACTATAATATGGACGGTTCCGAACTTCATCAACTTGCTAGAAAACAAGACTACCCGGGAGTTCCGGACTGAAAAATCGAAGGACCCGACCATGATAGACGTGTCGGACTCTCGGTTCCAGCTGAAGATGCAATTCCTGGGCAGAGACAATGACATTATTGAGATATATTACTTGTCACCAAACCCAGTTTTCTTAAAATCAATACTCACCATCTGCTTGAAGAGATTTGAAGAACGCTCTATAGTCATAAAGGAGTATCACACAGTACAGGCCAATAAATGGCAATATTTGGCTACCTTATACAAGAGAGACATAGGTAGTTATGATGGACGTGACATATTCCTCTTAAGTGATGGAAGTCTCCGTCTCAAATTCCAATTTATGGTCACAAATGACATTAAAGTTGACAGATCAAATGTACCTGAGGCTCAACTGAGCAACGATTTCGAGAATTTATTGAATAACGGTCTATTCTCTGACATAGTAATGAAATCTGCTGAAGCAGTTGAGTATAAAGTTCACAAAGCAGTCTTAGCAAGCCGTAGTGTTGTACTGAAAGCTCATTTTGAACATAACACAACAGAATGTTACACAAATGTTGTTGAATCTCCACTGGACTCTGAAGTATTGCGTGAAGTTCTAACTTTTATATATAGTGACAAAGCTCCTAGAGTGGACGAAATACCTGAGAAACTATTGGCTGCAGCTGATTACTACCAGCTAAGCAGACTTAAAAGCTTGTGTGAAGAGGCTTTACATAAGAAATTGACAGTTGAGAACGCCATCGAAACTTTACAACTGGCAGATTTGCATTCTGCCAATGCCTTGAAGCAATTAACTTTGGAATTTATAAAAGATGGACAAGCTAAGCTCATTACAAAGACAGAAGGGTGGGCAAAAGTCAAATCCGTTGAATTGATTAAAAGGATTTATGAGTACATAATGGCAGATGATCTCGAGACTGATATAAAATAAATATTGGCCGCATACTATGTAAAAATTAAGAGATTGCATTTTCTAAATAATTGGTCTCATTATTCTTTAATAAATGTTTCAGTAAATTAGGATATATGTGTACATAATATATGAAATTATTTATAGTAAAAAAACTTTTATGTTAAATTTAGATCTTTATTATTTTAATAGCTATATATACAGATACAATACATTATTATAAAATTAAATAAAATGTTTATTCAGCATATTTTTTTTTAAAGTTTTGCATATATTCTAAAACAATGTATATGATTTTGCTGATCTTTAAGTATTTATCTAAATCTTTACCAGATAACTTAAAAGAGAGTCCTGTTTTTTAGCAGTCTCCATATTTGGGTGTAAAAAGTCAAGTTCCTATTACCATAAATTGTAATATCATAATCACTAAAGCAGTGATAAAGAGGCATTAAACATTTACCATCACAAATCTTGTTTTATGATGAGTTGCGGAAACCTTCCTTGTACATTCCAGTACAAAAATAAGTATCCACTTTTGAACCATGTCACACTCACTTTTGCTTGTTTCTATGTAGCGTGTTGAAGGGAATGTCAATTAAAAGTGAATATGATGTGGTTCAAAAGTGGATACAAAATACCCCTGTTAATAATAAGACAGATCATCAAATTTGCTATCAAGTAACATCAATACAATCTTATTTGCAGCCTGCCTGAACTATTTTCATAAAATGAAATGTTTCAAATCAGACCTGCACTTTTTAAATCATGGGAAAAAAATATTTTTTAGAAAAATCTACTATGGGGTAGATGACAACAAATCAGATTGGGGTTAAATTGTATTTTATACTATAAAGATCCTATAAAATTTTAAACCATAAACATTGCTTTACAATTTATCATTTATAAATACCACCATGCCCAATGTCATTACTGGACTCTCCATCAGTTCTGTTATCGACATCCTCGTCCTCTGATGAGCTTTTAGATCCTGATGAAGTCGTAGAATATGTTGATGATGATGAAGTACTGTCACGTTTTTTACGATCCCTATTTGTATTCTGAAACAGTTCACTGTCGCTGCCATTATTATCTCCTATGTCAGTCTTTTTGGCATCTTCAAATTCTAAAGGCCACATTTTATTCTGTCTGTAATATTTAATAGAGTCTTTGTTCATAATTTTCACGATTTCTGCTTTTACTTTGTCACCTTCTAAGATAGGCTCCACTAAGACATAGTCGCCTCTTTTCACCCAAATGTTTTTTCTAAATTTTGTAGGCATAGATACAAGATATTCTTCTTTAGCAGCAGTAGTGACCTAAAAGAAGGATTATTCTTGATCAATTGTATTAAATTTATAGAAATAAAAGTTGGCTTCAGACACAAAGAATGCCCTTAAAATTATGATATATATTTTATATGCAACAGCTGTGTTACTTAAGTTTTGTTTTGATGCACAAAAGGGGGCGCTAAGGCGAGACTTACACTCTAACCAAAAGACTTGTAGCATGTTATCCAGATATTTAGTTTTTAATGTGCTGTGTCTTTTTGTCCATGTTTATTCCATTACGAAGAGTACATTTATGTCTAAAATGACAGTTTACGTGACAAGTATACCTCATGTAGATTGTTCCCTCTGCTTCTTAGAACCTTCACAATAGTCTGATTGGGTTTAGGGAGTTCGTAATCATCGCAAAGGGCTTCATTCATCACGTGCTTCCTTTTCGTCACCTTAGACATTTTTCGTGGTTACTACGAAAGCTACACAAGATACGATAACTTATATTTATGTGTAAACGCTGTAGAATAATGTTACACATTAAAATTGGTGTAGAATTTTGTAAGCACAAACAAGTTTGCTTGCACTCGAATTATAACCTAAAATCAAAACAACGTTTTGACAGTACGTTTTTTCTTTTCTCGCACTGTAATTTGGCTCTGGAATCTAGATTTTTCGTCTGACAAAAAAGTGTAGGTACTTTTTAATGGTCAAATTGACAAGGTAGGCGTGTATCGGATCCGTGCTTAGGCATATGAATGAAAGGTTAAGCGTATTGGTAAATGACACGGGGCATGTTTTCCGATTGTTTCCAATATACAATGAGACTTCGATGGATTTACACTTGTCCAAAGAAACCGTTGGTCTTTAGTGTTTTGGGAGGGAAGGCGTGCTACGCGGTCTGAGAAAATTTAATGAGGTGCTACTTATTTTATGTTCCATTATTGGAACACTGTAAGAGCAAAGTCCACCTCGAGCTAAGCCAAATTCAAACATTACTATAAATAATGAAATAATTGTAACTGGTTTGAACATTGCAGGATGAATCACCTGATTGTCTGAAACGTAAGATCAAAGATGGTTCCGTGCTTTGGCAGGCGCGTAAAGCTGTGAACCCCGATTGTTTTAACAGCTGATGTTAAGCCAAGTCAGACGCCTTCGGGCTAAAACGTAGTGATTAAATGCTCCTAGCTTCGGGCGGCCTAAAATGAACGTATGTGCTAGTAGCCTAACCCCAAAAGATTCTTTAGTTTACCCTGTTATCTAGGACAATATCTTGCGTTTAGGTAGCGGATCCTGATTGAGAAACGGGATACGGCTAGGGCTTAATTTATTGTAAAAACAATATTTCATAGTGAGCTAACTGTAGCCGTAAAGGTAATAAAAAACAGTTTCGCATTCAACGTTTAATTCTACATTTTTCCAAGACATCTGATATATTCAAGGACTCCCCGTTCGGAATCCCGTAGCCCTTCTCCAAGCCGTGGGGGTTGGAAGGTGTGATGCAGCCAAGGTTGGACTCCTTCCGTAGTACCTGGTCAACCTCCACTGACGTGAAGAACGCGACTGACTGCGGAAGGTCGTTGATGCCGACTCTGTAACACAAACAAAAGTAACCTGTAAATTAAAATTGTGGCACGGCCATCTTGACGATGACGTCACCGGTTGTTACAGGTACACTCGGCTACAAAAATATGTACCTACTTTTGTACCATGTCACATTCAACCTTTTTTGTTGTGTGTGTTGAAGGAAATGTTAGTAAAAGGTGGATAAGACTTGGGTACATAAAAATGGGTATATATTTGTTCTCAAGTGTACCAATAATTATCCATCCTAATATTGTAAAAGTATTTTGAAAAATCGGCCAAGTTCGGGTCGGGCTCGCGCACCATAGGTTCCGTACAGATTATGAATAATTAACATACTGAAAATCTAAGAAACAGTTTCGCTATTAAGCACCGAACAAAACAACGAAAGAAAAAGGGTCTTGACATAACAGACGGACGGACAACAAAATGATCTTATACGGGTGAGTTCATTTTTTCCTTTTGAGGTACGAAACCTACTTTTGCTCAGCAGAATCCAACTAAGAGTCTTGACCCGAACCCGGACCCTAACGGGGAACTGCAAGCTAAACAAGAACCTCAGCTACAAGGGCCTGAGTGACAGCAATGTCTGCACTGCAGATTGTGTGAGGATGATGAAACGACCATCCACATCCTCTGCCATTGTGATGCTCTACATCACAGCAAAAACAGACGCCTCGGAGGCCACACTGCCAGAACTGACAGCATCAGGAGTTCAGGACCTCAAAACCCAGACCTATGGTACGGTTCATGACCGAGTATGGCCTTGGTGATGTGATTTGATCCATAGGAGACAGCTGACATGCAAAAGGTACGAACCCCTCATGCCCAAAAAATTATTTAAAAAAATACCTTTGCGAGCAGAACGCTCTGGTAAGCAGGTTGGTGATCTGCAGAGCTAGTGCTGCCTCATATCTGTCTTCATCCGGGACCAGATATCGCACCTCGTCGTGGAAACTCAGGCAGAACCTACAGTAACAAAGTTCCAAGATTCAGAGTTGCAAATATAGCGTGCGAGGACACTGGGTACTTGACACCAAATTAGTTTGGGATTGAATTGTTTTTTTATACCGTAACGGACACTAAAATAAAGCCACAATAATAAATGGCCAATTTTTTAATGGAATTTTGCAAGAATTTAATGACTCAAATATTGCGAAAAATATAGTTCCTCGAATAGTAAAATGCTCATTAGATTTAGTTTTTTCATTGCATTTTGAACATTTCTTCAAATTCACATTAATTTACGAGATAAATCAAAACATCGAACAAGCTTCATACATTTAACGCTCCAATACTAGTAGATGACGTCACAAAACTCACCCGATTTATACCGCGTGACGAGAATCACTTTTCGGCGGATTTTACTAAAAAAAGTATAGTTGTATCGAATGTTTTAAAGAGCTATTTTTTACATTGCCTATCAAATTAGCCTTTTTTTAAAGTCAAATCCCCAATGTTTAAGTATTTTTTTAGCTTATGCTTTCATTATAGCACCTCACCACTTCGACTAGGTATTTGTTACTTGTGGTCAGGAACAAAGCTGTGAATGCTGACCTGGCGGTGGGAGCCAGATGTGCCATGCTGACTAGCATCAGATGCAGGAAGTCGGCTGCGGCGCTCTGCACGGCCCAGTTGAGCCTAGTGCCGCCCCATCGACCCAGCGCGTGTTCCAACGAACGCGACAGACGGCCCGAGAGAAACGCTGTTGATGGCGACTCCGACTCTGAATGTTTTAAACGTAATTTCAATAATATTGTAGTTGACTATAGACCGACTGCTTAAATTAGTCTTCGCCCGCGCGGTGCGGGGGTAAGGCGACAGGAGTCCTCTCAGGAGGAGCGGGCCTCTCTCGATCCCCTTTGTCGCCATGCTCCCGCGCCCCCACGCCCCTGCACCGCGCGGGCGAAGACTCATTTAAGCGGTTTAACTATACAAACTGCGTTATTTTTCAAATATGAAAGGTCTAAAGAAATACGAAATTTCGTTATTAGATTGTTAAAAAGCCATTGCTAATAAGGGAGTTTTAAATGAATATACGAATTTTAACTTGTCCTATTATTTGATGGTAAGTGACGATAAGGACAACCAAACCTAGTACCGGTAGGTACCCCCGCTGGAAATCGAACCCCGGGACTTCCGGGTTGTTAGTCCACTAGGCCACGGAGTCGTTTTTGGCAGGACATGGCTATTTATCCATTGCCTAAGTGCGAGTCAAACTCGCATATAGATTTTCTAAATTTAAATTTGGACAAATTCTTAGGGATTTAACGTGCGTCTTCAAAAATCTCATACCTAAAAAAATAGATAACGTTTGGTCATATAAGTAATGTTACGTACATAACGGACGTTCACTGCCCCCCACAGATCCGCGATACCTCACCTCTCCCCGCTAGAAAGTAAACCGCTCAGTTGTCGGTAGAATCGCGCGCGCGTACACACCAATGCGCGTGCATACAAACGTCAACCGTTTGAAGTATGGGAATAGGCACCGATATGACGACATTTATGTGAAGTGTCCGGCCTGTGACAAACTGTCTTCGCACCTGCGATCTCCTCCAGCTTGTTGAACATGTGTGACTCGGTGCCGCCGACCCAGCGCGGGCGATCGAACATCTCCTCTAGCTTCTTACCGCTGAGCTTGGCCATGCGCACAGCTTGGTAGCCCGTCATTTCAACCACCTAGCAAACAAGCTAATTTAATTCACAATCTTATCGAAAGAGTGGTGCAGAAATCGTGGGCACAGTTTGATTATAGACAAAACTCATCGATTTTCGGTGGGAGGCGAGATAAGCTGCGACAGCGATAATGTATGCATAGGTGTATCAGAAAGAGACAACATGACGGAGAACGCGTGTGACTCTCAAATAAAAAAATGAATACTTTCTTTTTGATATATATGATGTTGTATTACACATTCCGCACCATTAAATTTATTATTTTGGTATTAATAATAAAGTATAATTTGCCTTTGTGAAAATAAATCGTTGCATATGTTCGAAAGAGCATATGTTTAGTGATTAATTTTCGTTACAATGGGTTTGGTTTAAGGAATTCAGTGGCACGGAAGAACAAACCTAAAGGTCCGCGGAACAAAGTTATAATACCAAAATAAATAATACATACGGGAGCAGATCATTATAACCTGAACGAAAGGTTTTAATTTATTTAAAGGCATTTTTATAGGTTTTAAGAGAATTGTTTGTTTAGAGCACGCGGCCGCGTTCAAGGTTGCATTGTTTTGTAGCTGTCCTTATCCTACCCGAGCGCGTACGGTGAGACAGCATACACTACGCGAAGTTATCTACCCGTTATTTGGATGTTTCGTAGTCCCGTGATCATTTGAAGGATACAGTGTATTATGTATCCATTTTTTCAATACAGTATATTAATAAAATTTCAGATGTCGGTGTTTTTTCCAAATTGTTCTAAATTGAATCATACTCTACAAGAGTTTTAAGAGTAAAAAGGTTTAAAGTTGACGCTTTTTATTACCGAAAAATACAATACTTTGATGCCTTGTAACTCTGAAAGTTTATACTTTAACGAAAATCTGACTCGCCACCGACACAGATATTTAGTTCTAGATTGTGTCTTGAAAATTTCATTGACTTTCATCGCGTATTACTCAAAATATGACGGTACTACGCTTGTATGGGCGCTTTGACAACAGCAAATTCTCTTAATTTCTTTGTACTTTTGCGTGGTATTATATTGCGTGGTGATATAACAATTTCTGACTGAATTGTGCACCAACCTTCCCCTCCAGCTCCTCATCCAGGAATCCCTCCGTGTACTTCTTCTTGAGCGTGTACACTCTTCTCCCCTTGGTGGAGCTGAACATCTTGGCCGCCTTGCTCTTGGCTTCAGAGATCGTCATGGTGGGGTTAAACTGCTTGAGGAGACGCTCCGCGAAATTTTGTCCAGCACCTGAATATCGCAAGTTTAGCCACAACATACATTCTAATATTGTAAATGCAAAAGTGCTATTCAGGACGCGCGGACACACCTATCATGTTCAAATATAATTGGCCGAGTGAACAAAACGAGCGAAACTGCCGTCCTACCGAAAAAGGCCGTTAAGTGACATTTTGTCAATTTTGAACTGTATTACTATCTGTGCAAATCAGACAATTCTGCGTCGACGTATCTGGTCGGTATATTTCTATCTTTATTAGTTTTTGAGATACGTTAAGCATTTTGGCGGCTAATTGCACCATTTTTAAAGGTTTACTAAGCTAAAAGGCTGTTTTTCTATTTTTATAGTCAATATAGACGTTAAGTTACGTTAACGGTAATCTGACTCATTAGTGCTATATATTAATTTTATAGAAAACCTAAGCTATAAAGTGGCATCGTCACTAATCCTACACTTAACAAGGGCAAAGTTCGTTTAACCGCTTTTTAGTCTAGAAAAAGCTACATTGAAAACTAAAACGTGCTACCAAAAACGAAGTCACGGCCCTGTAGCGTAGGATAACCTATACGTAAACAAATTATTTATATCCGAAAACTGCAGTTAAATGACACACTACGCTTAAAGGCAGTTAAATTTTTATCAATCATGGTATTTATTGGGGCCTGTGACATGAAATTAATGTATCCAAACGTAGTCAACCCCATCCTGTTAATTGTATGACCACCAAACCTGTTGAAGCTAATTATTTAGATACTAGTACGATTGAGAAAATAATATATTAAATGAGATATATAAGATATAATCTTTAAAATCATGTCGTAAATGTAATACCGATGACACAATATTAGAAGCCGTTGCTATTATTATTAATTAGAAAAGTAATATAGAAAAATACTACCACCACTATCAGAGAAGATTGAAATATACATGCTAATATAAGAAACAGAAGGAAATGAAAACTCAAACAAAAAGTTTTGTTTAGCTGGGAAAGCCACTGAGCACGTTAGACAACTCTCAGTAGTTGGCTTTCGTGCAGCCCGAACTTTAAAAACCAGACGTGTCAATCAATATAAAGCATTTGCAACACAATAAGGGCTATGTACCTTGGGGATATGTTCTTTCTATATAAAATATTTCTACAGCATATCAATGACCTGCTTTTAATACTTGTTATCTTTCAGTACTCAGATGACATCACAGTCACGTAGGGCTATGTATTAACTGCACAGGCCAGTAATGATACCCACTTTCTCAGAGAATCAATAGTAAAACGTGTGAAACTGACGACGAAGATTGTGTCCAACGATGGCGATACCAATACGTTGAAGATATCGACGATATACGATATCAATGCGTTGAAGACACATATGTGACTTTTGACAGCGAAAACAGTCTGTTTTACCTCGCTCAATCCATTCAAAATATATCAATACCGACAAGGAACTGTCTTGAACTTTTCGGGGTGGGTATTTTTTCTTAGCTCAAATTTGGGAGCTACATCGTGTACATAGCTAAAACTGCGTCCAAAAAAACTACTTCTAGCTGTCACCTCTCTTGAGCCTATTGTTATATACTGAGTTCAATTCTGATTTTGTATGGAGTGAAGTACTTTTGCCATCTATGGGATACTAATTAATACGCTTAGGTCATGAAGAATGTGAAAAGGTACCGCAAAAAGGCAATTGTACAAGAAATGCTCCAAATGATTGTCAACTTTGTGAAGAACAGACGCAACCAAAAATTTGAGCAGGTAAAAACTTTATGATGACCACAAAAACAAATGATTAAGATAAAATACCTATTCCTGTTCCAATTTTGAAACAATTATGCTGCCCTGATTAGTTCAATTTCAATATTTTGTGTTATGCGCAAGGTTAATTAAATAAATAGTATCTCACCTACCCCACCCCTTACCAAACTCAACCAAAGTCACCATACACGAAATATTACTGTTTCTTCCTTAATAAAAATTGTAAATACATCGAATCGTCAAATTCAATTGATTTTAAACTTGAACATTACTAATTTTGTAAGAAAAATTCATTACTATAAAATATTGGTATTTATGCAATATAAAAGTTTTTATTTATTTATTTTATCTTGGATTATTTAATTTTTTCGTCTGAATTTGTTATCATCGACTTCACGGAGAAAATCTAGTACCTTGACAACACTTCTCAGCCCAAATTTTATAAATTTACTAAAATTGATACCAGTTACGCTACATTAGAAAACATTTAACGATATTTTAATTTGAATGAATATAAGAATTCTTATGAACAGTGCTAAACTAAAAAGTGGTTTTGTGATGGAGATGTGTATTTAACTGCTTTGTTGTCTAGTTAGACGGCTAAATTTTACTTAAATAATGAGGATGCCTAAGCCTAAAAGCAGCTATGTCACTTTACGGCTTATTAATTATTCTAGATTCGATAATTATTCCATGACAAAAAGGCAGTTAAGGTAATATAACAGCGTTTTAGCCTAGTTTCGGTGTAACACTTTGAGGGTAACTATGCTTAAAGGCGGCTAAGGGTAACGAAGTCACTTTTTAGTCTAGCTTTGTTGTAAAAACATATTTGGATATACCAAGCTAAACTTACAATTTCGGTTTTTAAAATACTAAACTTAACTATTTTATAAACAAATAGATGTCATCAGGTACTACAAAACGTAACCTTTCAAACAAAATTTACAGATATTTTATAGCTGTCATAGAAGTCTAGAAAACTGGTTTTCCATGTTTTTTGCTGTTTTCTCAAAAACTACATTTTGCACTTAGCGGCCCTTTTCGATAGGACGGCAGGAAAGGTCACCATTTCTGCTCACATGGCAAAAAGCTACTTTCTGTGTGTTTGTATGTTTTCCTCTACAGGTCGCATTTCTCGACCAATCTGGACGAAATTTGTTTTTTTTTGTCGTCTGGGATTTTTGATTGGAGGGGATTGGATTAGATTTCCTCCAAAAAGTGGTAGAAAGTGGATACGGGATATCTCCGCCATATGATACCCGGTTTCGATGCGGTTTCTTATTATTTGAAAGTTTAGTTATGGAGTAGAGACAAAGTAAAAAAGTAGAAAATGTCGACTCAACAAAGCCCTTGGCACCCCCTTGTAGCCAACTCCTTAAAAACAAAGATGGCGTCAATGAAATGTCATTTGTTGTTTTGAAAAAAGAATTATTATGTACAAACAAAATACACATAAAAATGACATTTTTATATTTTCTATATACAAATATTTAGATGATTGCGCTTGATTGTTTCAATAGTTGACAAGAATTTAAAACATCTGTTTAAAATAGATAATAGATATACCGTATATCCTGGCGTAGTTGATGACTTTAGCGTGTTCTCGAGTGACGTTTGCCGCTCGCGCGGTCAGCGAGTGCAGGTCGGTGTTGCGGGACTTGTCGCCGGCAAGCACCGCCCAGCCGAACGCGGTGCCCCCACACACGCCCATGGTGCTGTCGCCCAACAGAGCTGCTATCCAGAGTTCCTGATGACAATTCCATCATCACCATTCAAATCAAATGAAATATTTATTTATTTCCACAAAAATAATACTTTAAAAATTTTGACGTAAATGTAGTTATGTACATAAGCGTCGGTGGCGCAGTGGATAAGGCGCGGACTCTCAATCTGAGGGTACCGGGTTCGAATCCAGCCGTGTACCTATGAGTTGTTTTTCAATTCAAGTACATTATCCGATTGCTTAACGGTGAAGGAAAACATCGTGAGGAACCCTGCATGTCTTGAACAGGCATGTGAAGTCCGCCGATCCGCACTGGGCCCGCGTGGTGGACTATGTCCCATACACTCTCTGTAGGAGAGTAGGCCTGAGGCCCTGCAGTGGGGACATATATAGGCTGTTGATGATGATGTAGTTATATAAAACAAAAATACCTTTTTGTTAGAAAATTATTTGGCTTTTAGGTTTGTAAAATAAATTGAGCCACTGCTGCCGAACTAGGTGGAACCTGTGCTTCAGCTAGCAGGGCCGAGCTCGGGAAATTTCAACTGCTAGACACAGCCATAGTAGCTCAGTTAGGTAGAGCGTCAGTCCTTGAACAATCGAGGTCTGGATTCGATTCTGTCTCGTACCGATTCAATTTGTTATTTGGAATTTATCTACGAATGATAAAAATCATTACCATTGGCTTTTCGGTGAAGGAAAACATCGCGAGGAAACCTGCACACTCCTGAGAATAAGTTCAAAGGTCTGTGTCAACCAATCCGCACTGGTCCCGCGTGGTGTACTATGTCCCATACACTCTCTGTAGGAGAGTAGGCCTGAATTGTTTCAAGAACAAACTGCAGGTACTGTTCCTGAGGTATGGGAGCGGTAGGGGACTGACAAGTGGCATGTCGCGTGACGCCCGACTGAAGTTATGCGTCGTTTGAAGTTCCGTAAACACACCCTCCTGTACCGCTCCCATACCTCAGGAACAGACTCAGTTATGCGTTATACCTGAAAATAAACATTTACGCAATGATATACACGCATCGCTAGTGTATCAAGTATATATAATAATAACAAAGGTACCTGTGAGTCCACGTCGGCGCCCACGAACTTGTACCCGGGCGGGGCCTGCACCATCGCTCGTAGCTCCGAGCCCACGCGCTCAGAGGTAGCGTTGCTGGCTGTCATCCAAGTGGGCTCACTGGCGCTGTAAAACAACAAAAATATTCATCATCGCCATCCGAGACATGTCCACTGCTGGACATAGGCCTCCTTCATGGTATGCCACATTGACCGGCCCCGAGCCACTCGTCGGTAAATCGATGCAATCTTCGATTTTCGAATAAGCATTATCGTTAGTTTCTAGCTCATCAATAGATGGCGCTCGAGGAACTTTTGGTATTTCCTTTTTAATTTTCATTCGGTTATTCATTAATGTAACAAAAATTGTCTGAAGTTGTCTTAGGACAAGATACATAAGCTAAGTAAGTTGTTTTTTCTATTTGTATGTATGATGGGTTGGCACTTGGCCTTCATCTCATCTGATGATAAGCGTGCGCACACAAAAGCCCTAAGCTAATGAGGCGCTGGCTCTCTTACCTTTTATACCGGAACACAACAGTGTTATTAACACTGCTGTTTGGCAGCAGACTTAGATAACATGGTGGTAGCGAGCCAGTGCCCACTACCAACCAAACTGAGTATATAGGTACCGCCACTGGGATTCGAACCCGGGACCTCAATATTGTAAGTTCAGACGTTTAGCGGAGGCCGTTAAACAAGGGACAGCAAGAACCGAAATGAATCGTAAATCCCTCCCAAATAAATATTGCAACCAAGTACTAAAACTATAACCGGTGGGGAGTAAAGGTTCTCGAGTGGCGACCACGTACAGGGAAACGTCTACCAGGCCGTCCCCCTACTAGATGGACCGACGACCTGGTTAGAGTCGCAGAGTCGCTGGATGCAGTTGGCTCGGGACCGGTCGATGTGGCGTACCATGAAGGAGGCCTATGTCCAGCAGTGGACGTTTCCCGGCTGATGATGATGACTAAAACTAACCGTCTAGTCAAGGTACCGGCCACGACCACCTGCGGCACTATCGCCCCGTACCGCCGCACGCCTCCTCTCAGGGTCTCAGGCATTAGCTCCGGGGGCAGCCACACCACCTGCTGGCCCATTATACGCTCCCGGTTGTTGCGCCAGTACGACATCATGCGACCAAATGTCAGGACCTAAAGACGAGATACATATTAGTGCATGGGCGTACGCACGGCTACAGGTCAAGCTATACACTTCCAGTATACGCTGAACCGGTATCGTGTCGCGAGTCCATTCATGCGAGGTCAGCTTATACTGGAAATGTATAGCTTGATGTGTAACCGTGTGTACAAGTTTTGCTCGCAATTTAGCTGATGTCACAGGCCGGACACTTTAAACAAACGTGTCGGTTCCTACTCTATACTACCAATCCCTGAATCGGTCACTTTCTTGCGGGGGAGGTGGGGTATCTCGGATCGGCGGGAGGCGGTGAACGTCCGTATACGTAGTACTACTACTAATTTAGTGCTGATGGTTGATGGCTTATTGCAAAAATACCAAAATGATTTGTGAGTTTAATAAAATTGTTAAAGCTGTTGCCGAGATTCCAAAATGTACGAATAAGGGTATATACAAGGATTGATACATGACGAAGGATGAAAGATAAATATGCCTCATGTGCACCAAAGATGTCAGACAATTAGACATGTGTAATTGATGTGAGTAATGCATTACGGGTGAAATTACCCGACCGCGTACTGTTGCATTACACATCACTCGACCATCTCAAACAGTACACATTACATCATTACTCATGGCATGCCAGGCGTACGTTCTACGCCGCTCACTCGCACCTAACGCGGCGTGAGCGAAAGAGCGCGCTGCGCGGTTTCGGTACCTCCAACAAAACCATAAAGACAGATAGACCGCGCATACGTTACTGAAATGCAACCGTATTACTAAGATAATAAGGCTTACATTCTACGTATTTTAATTCCGAGCAAGTCATGTTTAGAGATCATGTCTTTCATTACAAATACTACTATAGCAAAAGCAATGTTTGCGTGTCGCATGTCATCGCGCGGTGCGCATTTCAGGTGATGTTTCGAGTGATGCGTAATGGTTCGTAGTGATATCACGCGGTACGAAAAGTGATATACTCGTATAAAAATACTTTTAAAAGCACTGTTTTGCGTACCTCATGTTCACCAGTGGGTTTTGGACAATAGCGTATTAAGATTTCAAACATCTAATGCAAAAACTGAACCCTTATAATTTCACTGTTCTGTCTGTTTGTTCGTCCATCCGGCAGTTAAAGCTGACTCGCACTTGACCGTTTTTAGTGGATTCTAGAAAAAACTCACGAAAATAACTTTAACCGGAATCAAAAGCATACTGTGTTAATCCGGGAAAAAATTCTAATGCACCGAATTTCATCCTGATCATTTTTTCATTGTCATTAAGTCATTTTGCATGGTAAGATAATATTTCCGCAACTGATACCTTCTCAGCTTCATTCCCTTGCGCTGATAAAACGTTCTGACTGAACATATCCAAGAAATCTTTAGCCAGAGGGTTGCCAACTTTATACTTCGGCCCATCCTTATGTGGCAGCCTTAGAAAATGGCAGCAACCTAGAAATAAAGAATAATAATATCAGTCGTATTTACTTTCTCCACAAAGTTTTACATTTTAACAAATCTCTTCGTTCTTTGGTTTCGTGACTTTGTGAAGACTGGCTCTTGAACTAGGATGCGCTGTGCTACAGGAACCAGGTCTCAAACACCAGAAATTTGGGCAGTAATGTTTTTAATGTTTTTTAAAAAAGTGCCAAGAAATAGTGTGGACTACATTGCTACTATAACAAATTCTTTATGTACTTATGCTCGTATTAAGAGACTTGATCTGGAATAGCGAGGCTACCTAACACAAATATGTAAAAAAATTATTAATATTCGTAAATTAATAAAAAAATTAAATGAATACATAAATATTGCATTGGCATACCTTGCAGCTGTACTGCGCACCACACGCCCAGCCCGTGGTACTGGTTGGCTGCAGCTTGCTCGTCGATCTTCTTCCGGGCGTAGTAAGCTCTTCTGCCCAGGTCTTCCTACAACACAGTACAAGGAAATAGATAAATAAAACATTCGTGTTCTCGCAGTTTACCTTCCCTCCCATCGGTGTATTTTGTTCAGAATAAATAATGCGTTAATAAAGAACTCAGGAAGCGACTTCATTTGCCCTAAAAGTCTACAGCATTTATCAACGAAAACGTCTATTCTTAGAGGTAGAACAATTGTTTATTGTACATGTAAAAATAATAATTACAAAGTCAATTATATCTAAAATTGTACAATTAGAGTTGCCTATCCCTAACGAGAGATTTCTCCCGGCACTCACACTGGAGCTTTCAAAAAATAAATATACTGAAAGTAGACCTACATACATGTACATAAACAAAACAAAACAAATAGAGAAGATAATGTATATAGAAAAAATAATGCATAACAATAAATAAAAACAAGATTTTTTTAACAAAAAATTATCTGGGTGTATGTTTTGTTTTTGTAGATTTTTTTTAAAAGCGCTAAATCAATTTCGGTAAAATTTCTACGATACCTCCTCTGAACTGTTGTATACGTAAGTAAAAGACAAGGTTCGAATTTACACACACACAGATACAACTTTCGTGTAGGTTACATATACACGCTCACATACATAACATCTACCAAACAAAAAAGCATAATAAAAATTGATTCATAATTGGCGGAGTTATCGCGTAACATACATACAAAAAACATACAACAACCTTCTCCTTTTCAACCGACTTCAAAAAAGGAGGAGGTTCTCAATTCAACGAGTATGTTTTTTTATGTTTGTCACCTCAGAACTTTCGAATGGATGAACCGATTTTGATTATATATTTTTTTCATTTGAAAGCTGGTGCTTCACGTGTGGTGGTCATATTTCAATTTGGTCAGTTCTGACAATGGCATCCATGAGAAAACATATGTTTATCTACTTCTTTTTGAACGCGGTAATCATCTGAAGCATACAGTTTGGCTTTAACATACCTCAACATTCTTAGGCAATACATAGGTATCAGTATTGACCATGTCTTCCTTGCAATCTTTCAAAGGACAGGCTTCTAGGAGCTGCTCTAAAGGCACCAATGTTTCTTCCTCGGTCTCCCCTCGCTGTCTACTGAAGGGCACGAGAAACCCCCACCCTTCAGACTGTATGTAGTGGAGGGGGTAACCTTCCCACGTCAAGCGGAGCAGTTTAGGCGTTATCTAGGGGGAATAGAAATCTTGTGGTTATTTATAACATGTTTCTTTTCTTTCTTCTTCTTTTCTTTATAATCTAAAATATATACAAAAATAATTGTTTTTTGCGAAAGTGAAAAAGTCAAATGTCATTTCATTGACGCCATATTTGTTTTTTAAGTGTTGCCTGTATTGTACTTTTTAATGTTGCTGTATTTTACAAAATTGGCCAAAAATGTTAACTAAAACAATTTTATTTAATAATGACGTTTTTAAATTAGAAGTGAAAGAATTCCAGGACGGGGCTCCATACATTCACGTAATGTGTCTATTCATTACAAGACTTTTCATGGAAATCATAAAGGGTGACGTAAGGATGTCGATAAGGCAGCCATTAATATCTCACAGCAATCCCCCGTCATGGGAAGTTCAGTGATTATGCGAAATCCCCAAAGCTAAGAATGATCTACATATTAACACAGACCCTCTGTATTGACTTAGGGCGATCCACCTCCATCAAAGTTTCATACTAAATTTCTGTTGCCATAATCTTTTAAAATAAAATAGCTGGATTTGTGTAGTAACTATCTAAAAATAGGACATCAGATTGTGATGTCGCGAAATGAGTATCATTAACATACAATTTCACAGTGAATCACAATTTTCATTTTAGACACTTTTTTTCGATTAATGTCCAAAGCGCCATCTATGAACAATTAGCTGCGTAACTGCTATTGCAGCTAACAATGAAGCTGTAAATTAGTGATATTTATTTCGCGATACTATAATTTCGTCTACTATTTTTAGGTAATTACTTATCAAAGCTATTCTATTGTAAAAGATTATGGCAACAGAAATTTAGTATGGCAACATTAGGAGAGGGATAACGTTAATAGCTTTTGCCCGCAACGTAGTCTGCGTGGACTGTTGAAATTATCCCATGGGACTTGTTCGATAGGGATGAAAAGGACCTTACATCCTCTTTCAGTCCTTCAACTATCTATGCAAGAAATCCAGCCATTCTGACTCTCCATTACAATGTGAATGAAGGAGAAACAAACAAACCCAATTATAGTATTAGCAAGTAATTATACGCATATTAAAAATACTTAAACTTAGAATTGATCATTAATAACATTTTACCTGCATACTAGTAGTAATGTGATTGGCACCAGGCGTCCAATCCGGGTCCTTACCCGGTTTCGTACAAAGTTTCCTATACCACGCAGGATATCCGGCCAAATATGGCCTCTTTACTGGCAACTGTTTCCCCATTTCAAATAGATATGCAAACTTTTTTGTTAAATCTTTTTCTTCGTCGCTTATCACTGGCTGCTTACTGTCTATGGTCTTGATATACTCTTCGGATAACACTTCGAAATCCTTTTCCGAACTTTTTGGTGGTTTATTTTCAATATTAGCCGTTTCAATGCAATCTCCTTCGTCATCGACACCTTTCTTCTTTTTCGTTACGTTTTTTTTTAATTTCAGGGTCTGAGTGGACCAGTCCTGGTCCCACATCCACAGATCTTTTTTGTAAGCCTCGTTTTGCATTAGACGGCAAGCTTCGTCAGCTTTTAATGATAGTAATTGTCTTGATTCCAATTTCAAATCTTCAAATACAGTTTCAGCTGAGTCTATGTATTGGAGCCAGTTTGAGTTCACTGGAAGATACGCCGAACCTGAAAATGAATTTCACATAATTTAGCTGAAAGATCAGAATCGCTTACGTTAGTAAATCTGGTAATACAAGTTCTAATTGGGTACTTGACACCTAATTTTTCAAGATCTTAAAATTAGTTCCTCGAATAGTAAAATGCTTATTAGATTTCCTTTTTCCATTAAATTTTGAACGTTTTTTTTATAAAGGTTGAATATTATTTAATATTATAATAGGAACGCTCCAATATAGTGACGTCACAAAGCACATTTGACTAGAAATACTTTTCGTCGGGTTGTGCTAAAAAAACTATTGGTCGTATCGAATTTTTTTTAAACAGCTATTTATCTTTTTACATGGACTATCGAATGAGACAAAAATATTTTTTTAGTCAAATACCCAATTTGTGTGGGCCCTGTACTATAATAGCTGTTTAATTTAATGTACTAATCTTATTACACGATTTAAGGGACTTCTTCTGACTGTCACTTGACCTAGCATTTTCTATCGTTTAGAAATCATTTACATCCTTTTTAGCGTTTATCTTTTTCTAAATTTAACCGAACTCTTCCAACGATTTCCCAATATTGACGATGGTGAAATACCAAGCCCTCACCTAGTTCAAGCATTCCGGCCAAAGTGACTGGATGCGGAAACCTCTCTAGGAACATCGGCAGCAGCTCCCGCAGGACGTTATGCGTGGCGGCCACGTCGCCCGCGCAGTACGTCATCAGGCGTTGGAAGTTGTGGTGCACGTCGTCGATGGTGCCCTCCACGAAGATGTCGCGCGTGTGTTTGTCTATGGACACGCCGCAGTACAGCTTGTGAACCTAGAAATTATACATTACATAGTTTAAGCATCGTAAATTAGTAGAAGGACCAGACGGATGCGGCACGCATGTGTGCGAACTGTGTGAACTCACCTCCGGCAGACTGTTGAGCGAGCTGATCTCGATCCAGTCATCATCAGACGGATGCGGCTCCTTGTCCTTAGCTTTGAGCACAGTGCGCTGGTAGCTCGTCACGCCGCTCACGCATGTGTGCATCGACATCGTGTCCATGAAGCGGACTCCTGACAAAGCAGTAGACATTCATCATCATCATATGCATTCCACTGAGATCAAGATTTCCCGTAATATGATTTGCTATATTTACTACGTTTGGTGGGTGTATCACAAAAATGTTACACATGTTCACATGTGTAAGTGATACGAGTGATACATTACGCGTGATGTTACCCGACCGCGTAATCTTGCATCACACATTACTCGACCAACTCAAACATCACGCATCACTCATGGCGATCTTCGATCTGCACCACTCACTCGCACCTAGCGTAGCGAGAGCGAGAAGGCCGCGCGGGCTCGGATCTTCCGGTGGAACAACAAAGAAGGAGAGAACGCGCATATTTTACTGAAATGCAACCGTATTACTAGGACGATAAGGCTTAAATTTTACATATTTTAATTCCGAGCACGTAATATTTAGAGAGAGAGGCATTACAAACATTACAATGGCATAGGAGTTGTCGCATGGCAGCGCACGAATCGTATTTCAGGAAATGTTTAGAGTGATGTGTAATGGTACAATGTAATATTACGCAGTATGAAATATAATGCCATATCACATTACTTTAAATAGCATTGTTGTCATGTCAAATTGATACAAAGATAGGTGCTGCCTGTTTTTTTCTTCTTCTTAAAATTTTTTTTATTACGTATAATGGATTTATTGTTTACTAGCTTCTGCCCGCGGCTTCACCCGCGTGGACTTTATTTTTCGCATTAAAAAGTAGCCTATGTCCTTTCTCAGGGTCTAAAGATTGTCTGTGCCAAATTTCATCAAAATCGGTTGAGAGGTTTAAGCGGGAAAGCGTAACAGACAGACAGAGTTACTTTCGCATTTATAATATTAGTAGGGATTGCACATAATAATAATTACAAAGTCAATTATAACTTAAATTATTCCTATATCCTATCCCTAACAAGAGATTTCTCCCGGCACTCACACTGGAGCTTTCAAAAAATAAATATACTGTAAGTAGACCTACATACATGTACATAAACAAAACAAACAAAAAAAGTATATATTAAAGAAGATAATGTAGATTTACGAGTATATTATAGATTTATGTGGATGGAAAATTAGCACTGCTGTTTCGAAGCAGACTTAGATAAGCGATATGGTAGTATTTGAATAAATAACCTGTTCTTTCCAACCAGTACTGTTCCTTGACCTTAGTTCTGTCAAATGACACATTGTGTCCAACAATGACGCGCGGTCGTTTCAGGTCTCCGCAGGGTCGTAAGCCATCTGTCTCTAAAGGTATCAGGCTGTCATAGTTGATCGTTTCATAGTGTCTCTGTTGGTCGCCATTTGCCACTGGGTCGCTCACCCAGCCGTACCTGTAAATTAATAAAGCAATCATAATAATTAAGTTATTGCCGTCTAAGTGGCCGAATGGATCCACACGCTTGGACTAACAATCGAGAGGTCTTGAGTTCGATTCCCAGTGGCACTTATGGAGCTTCCGCCATATTATCTAAAATCTGCCACTAGCCCACAGAGTTCTAGCAACTTCCCAGCATTCAAGCGCTTCTGCCATGAGTACTACTGGTCGTACTACTCAAAGTAGCCCTCAGCTACTCGCACTCACTGCATGGCGCTGTCCGTGGTGTATTCCAAAACCGGGTGGTCTTTAGTAGGTGACCTTATGGTTGATTTTTCTATTTTGCGCTATCACTCATTTACCATGGGGGGGAAGTGGGAACGTCTTTACCACTCCACCCTATTTTCAAATTCAAATTCAAAAGACTTTATTCGGCACAGAATATAAGTATACATATTTCTTTATTCTAAATGAGTCTGGGGTCCAAAGATAGCTTTAGAGTCCGTAGGAAATTCATCTACCTTCAGTAGACGCGTTTCAAGTGTACCGCTGTAGATCCTGGCTAAAATAAAAAACAGGAATAACAGTGGGAGAGGAGAGGAGGTGGGAATAGCCCACAGAGCTTGTTGTAAGTTAAGAACAACATGTATTAGGAGTGTAAAGACATCATGTTTTTGTACAGATAATTCCTATATATATGAAGTTACTTAGATTTACATACCAAGCATCAGATGAAGCAGCACAGGCTAGCGTGGGCCTCTTTCCAGCTGACATCAGGACCTCCACGTCGAAGATGATGGCATCGTCAGGAGGACATGGAACTGGTATAGCTTCATTGTTAATGTATTTACACCAACCTGATGTTTTCGACCATTTCTGTGTTAAAAGTGTGTACAACTTTTAATTCAATGGGAAAGATGCATGGAAAAATATTTTTGTCTAAATCAATAGTCCAGGTAAAAACTAAAATACCTCTATAATGTTATTTTTTTACCACACTCGAAACGAAGTGATGCCTCAGAGAATCAAAGTGAATGGATGCAGAGAGCAGAGGACTGAAACGAGTGGAGCACTCTGGGAGAGGCCTATGTCCAGCAGTGGACTGCCGCAGGCTGTACATGATGATAATAATGAAACCACACAGTGACACAAGAGACAGTGTGTGAATACATAGTACAGTGTATACACTACAGTATGTATCTAATAAAATCTTTCCAATGAGATTACCTCAGGTAACTGAGGAAGTTTACAGCTAGCTAACTTATTCATAAGCTCTCTGTATGGTGCAGACTGCTTCTCTCCAATATTATAGAAGTGTTCCATAACATCTTTTCCTTCCAGCTCTGGCAGTTTTAATTCCACATCTGGAAGCTGGCTAAACTGTTTGTAGTCAATACCATGTTTCAGAAGACTTTCTTGACAGCTGAAAAATGAATGATTTTTTTTTGAAAAATACATTCTTATTTATATTCATGTCGGCTCCGTCAAAGAAAAAAGTCGTCCCTTAAACCCTCCACCCAATTCACATGCGAATTATATCGAGGCGACATACTTTGACATTCCTTCTTCATTGAAATATGCAGCATAAATTGCTATATATTTTTATTGCATTGAGTTAAAGCTTGATTTTTTACAGATCAAAGAGTGTGTATTTGATATTAATTTCAAATTGACATGAGAAAATTTTCTGGGAAAAAAACAGACAGACGGACACCAAAGTGAAGATACATTTTTTTCAATCTATTAATCGGCAAACTGTGGAACAATTTGTTGGCGATAGGCGCTCTCTATATTACTTATTCTTATGCTAACTAAATCTTTTATTATCATATTTATCTACCTATTATTTTACCAATAAACAACAACCATGCATGTAATTTTTTCTTATATTCCCTTTCATTTTTGCAGTCATTTTCGTATTGAAAATCATTGTAAATGCGTGGCGTCAGATACCTTTACTGTTTACCGGTTACTGTTCCTCTCTTCTACTGTACGGAACCCTAAAGAAAAAAGATATATGTATAGAAAATCGTTTGGCCATGATTTTGTCGAATGTTACCGATGGAATGGTCGCTCACGATGATACGCGGCAGACTACAACTCCAGAAGACTTCACTGTTAATTGTATTTAAAATTTTGTTAAACAACCCTACTACTTACTTTTTTACCATCATAGAGTCTATTTCTTGACTAGGACTTTTAAACAACTGCTCATAAATATTCCTTGATATCATCTGTATATTAACTGCATTTACTCTAAATTCTTTGGATTGATTTTCAGGTTTTATTTCAGTACTTTGTTTTCCCTTTAGGTTAGGTCCACTTTTTGCCTTCTTTTGTCTAATAATTCTTACTTCACTAGTTGGGAACAGATCGCAATATCTTCTCCGGCATATTTCTCGTAAGTTTATAACATTTTTTAATAATAATATTTCGTTATTGCACTGCATTTTAATTTATACACAACAATTTTAGTCAAAAACAAAACTTTGACCAAAACATAGTTTTCTGACAGTGACAGTTTTGTATCCAGTGTTTTCATTATACTAAAAGGGTGTGCCATGTCGATCATCGCTACAATGTCGAGTACATTCGGCATTATTAAGGATCTTGTGTCAATTCTTGAAAACATAATAAGTGTTACTTCAGTACATTGTTTCACAAGTTAACGCGTTCAAAAAGGACTAAAAACTGTCTTCAACTGCCCTAAAGTCTACTTTCATTAAGGCAAATTTAAGATTTATATATTTTTCTTATGGATTCCACTGTCAGAACTGGACCATGGTCAATTGAGATGGGACTACACGGGAAGCACCAGCTTTCAAATAAAAAAAGAATAATCCAAATCGGTTCACACAGTCAAAAGTTCTGAGGCTACAAACATTTAACTAATACACACTTAACATTCCCTATCTCAAAAACTACTGAATCGATTTTGATGAAACTTACAATCTTCCCTAAGTTGAACAATACCTAGTTCAACAAAAAAATTATTATTTAAATTGAATTGATATATTGATTGAGATATGCAAGGACAAAAATACAAATATACATACATATACACACTTATGAAATTTGCCACACTCGTTTAGAAGTTGACCGTAGATATAGACTAACATATACGAAAACTGGGCAGTTCTGGAAATATTATTTCATATACATGCATACATACAGGTCAAATTTATAACCTCCTTTTTTTGTAGTCGGTTAAAAACTTAGATAATCATTGACAAACATTAACAAGTTCAGTGATGTACATTATCAAGCAAATAATATATTTTTTTAGAAAACTGAAGAAATTGCTTCGCCTTAATATTTTCCTAAAAGAAAAGATATTCAGAAATTGGCTGTATACTGTTTTACCTTTGGCATATCATAGTGGGAAGCTTAAAAAAATGATATGTCAGTGTCAGTTAGACTGTCGTTGGCGTTGCGTCATTTTCACACGTATATTTTGTTGAAAAAATGTATTCATAAGCCTGGATAACCATTTAAATTACCACGTAAGTATTCTTAAGACTATTCTATTGCAGTTAAACAGTAAGTTAAAACTATTACCTACCTAAATTTCGAGTATTTCGTTCTTAAATTTTTGTAACTTAAAGACTTAAAACTGGTTAAATACTTGAGATAATGACCTAAAATCTGTTTGTTTTAGCCTAAAAGATGTCGTGTTCGGCGATTTACATATTGGACGTAAAGGGTAAGGTCCTGATCTCCAGGAATTACCGTGGAGATGTCGACATGGGTGTCGTAGACAAATTTATGCCTCTACTCATGGAGAAAGAGGAAGAAGGCATGCTGACTCCCTTATTGCAAACGAGCGAGTGTACATTCGCCTATATAAAGACAAACAATCTTTACATCGTATCGACTACCAAGAAAAATGCTAACATAGCGTTAGTGTTTGTCTTTTTGTACAAAATTGTGGAAGTAATGACTGAATACTTTAAAGAACTGGAAGAAGAGAGTATCAGAGACAATTTCGTTGTAATCTATGAGCTAATGGATGAGCTATTGGACTTTGGGTACCCTCAAACAACAGATAGCAAGATCCTTCAAGAGTATATCACCCAAGAAGGTCATAAACTTGAAATGCAGCCTCGTATACCTATGGCTGTGACAAATGCAGTCTCTTGGCGGTCTGAAGGTATCAAGTATCGCAAGAATGAAGTATTCTTGGATGTTATTGAGTCTGTGAACTTACTGGCAAATTCTAATGGCAATGTGCTGCGGAGTGAAATTGTTGGAGCTATAAAAATGAGAGTTTATTTATCTGGGATGCCAGAACTACGCCTGGGACTGAATGATAAAGTTCTGTTTGAAAGCACTGGACGTGGGAAATCTAAGTCTGTGGAACTGGAAGATGTTAAGTTCCACCAATGTGTGAGGTTGTCTCGTTTTGAGAATGATCGGACAATTTCCTTTATTCCACCTGATGGTGAGTTTGAACTAATGTCTTATAGGCTCAACACTCATGTGAAACCATTGATCTGGATTGAATCCGTCATAGAGCGCCATGCACATTCTAGAGTGGAGTACATGGTAAAAGCAAAGTCTCAATTTAAACGCCGATCAACAGCAAACAATGTTGAGATTATTATTCCTGTACCCGCTGATGCTGACTCTCCAAAATTCAAGACTACGATAGGCAGTGTCAAGTATACTCCGGAACAAAATGCTATTACTTGGTCAATTAAGTCTTTTCCTGGAGGCAAGGAGTATTTAATGCGAGCTCACTTTGGTTTGCCTTCAGTTGAATGTGAGGACATAGATGGCAGGCCTCCTATTCAAGTCAAATTTGAGATACCATACTTTACTACTTCAGGTATTCAAGTTCGCTACCTGAAAATCATAGAGAAGAGTGGATATCAAGCTTTACCTTGGGTACGGTACATAACACAAAACGGTGACTATCAATTAAGAACCAACTAAGTTATATAAAGGCATCTTTTTACTAATTTTTACATTCCTTTACTATTTATATAAGTTTGCACTATGCTTATTGATTGTTTATTGGCATTAAAGTAAGGTATTAAAAATGAAATAGTATTATGTAATTATTTGACATTAAAAATAAAGTGTTTTAACCATATAGTGTGGTTTAAATTTGGATCCTTTAATATCATCATCATCCATAAATCAAATTATAGCAGGATTTTTTTCTTAATCTTTTAGACAAATATATCCTAAGCATGTGGACCTCTGCCAATGGACAGCTGCTACCACAGGTGGTAGTCTTGATTAGAGTAGTCATACATGATTTTAATGGTTCAAATTGTTAGTTCATTTCATTAGTGTCTTCATAGCACTCATGTAAATAAAATAAAAAAATGTTTAGCAGAGCTACATATATCTATTGTTAGATGTGAGATTGTAAGCCTCTCTTACAGAATTTTCCATAATCATCACACTTGTTTCTGTGGGGTCAGATATTATTAATAATATAGTAGACTCTGCTGTGCATTTCCTATCTTTCATTCTAAAGACGAGCATTCTATTTTCTGAGGGTTTTTACTTTAGTGACCTAACTGTTATATTGTAACAATGCCTAATATAAATATGAAATGAAATATATAATTTGTATTTTGGGGATAATCTGCTATCGAACAAGTGTGAAATGTAAATGCATTGGAAGTGGCACTGAGACAGACAATATAATATTTGTGCAGCCTTTTTAATAATATTAAACACAAAATTAAACATTATTGACAGGATTAATAAAACCATTTGATTACATCCCATCCATCATCCAATTAAAAATATTCGAAAATAATAATAAATTTGTTTAAACTAGAATCTAAGGCCATTAGAAAAAAAAAAACCAAAATGACAGAAAAAGTGTCTGGGATTTTTAGTCTGTGGAAAAACATCCCACTGGATATCGTTTGTGGAAGCATTTTTTCAATTTTATTCGAAAAAATTAATACATCGTCATAAACTTAGCAATTTTACATTATTTACTCCTTGTAGTGTTGTTACGGAATCTGTTAATGTAATTATAACACGGGTACAGTATCCTAAATTTAAATGACAGTAGCGAAAATGTTGCCGGGTCTAGACGCCCAACAAAGGAATCCTTTAGTATTCTTGGATATCAGTATTGATGGAGAAAAAGGTACGTATTAAAGTAATTAATAAAGTAATATCCTCTCAGGAAGGTTATAGTGAAAGGAATTCATGAATGAAATCCTCATTCGTTGATAAACCTTTACGCATTGTAGACAAGGTCACCGATGCAACTGTGTGTGCAGCGTGCATAATTCTGAGAATTTGCAACGCACCTACCGTTCTAATTATAGACGCCGTGGTGCCCTTGATTTGGTATGGCCTTTTGTTTTTTTAGGTTATGCCTAATCCTAGTATTTCTTCTTTATATGGCGCCAAAGATTTTTGAATTTAAAATCGTAGCATTTATATTATTTTTTTACTGCAAATTATTAGAAAAATAATATTTATGGTTTGTTTATTCATAGATGGGTTATGTATGGTGAAGATGGGATGCATATTTAATTACTGTTGTTTTTAATTATACATGAGCAAAATCATACAATAATTATATGTATTTTTTAAATATTTCAAAACTATTTTCTTTGCTCTGCTAGCTTAATATTAACATCAATATTTCTCTGCTATATCAGAAATTTATTTTGTTGCATTTGTTTTATTTACTTTATTATTTCATTATTTATCAATTTCTATCAATTTTATTAAAAGTACTGTTAAACATTATGTCATGTAACTCTTTAATGAGACTTGTCTATGTCGCTGAGAGGCAGTAGATATATTCACACATATATGACAAAAACTGGAGGGATATAAGGCCTTTGCCTATTAACAACATACTGCCTAGCGAATCATACCTGACTATAAAAGATGATGGCTGAATATATTTTGCAACAGACCATAGAGAATTTAAAAAAAACCAGAATAAACTGCATCCCTCAAATCATAATGAAATGAAATGGATCATCATTTTCTGATATATAATTTTGCTTCTATAGCCGGCCGTATAGTTATAGAGTTGAGGAAAGATGTCGTACCAAAAACAGCAGAGAACTTCAGGGCCTTATGCACAGGCGAGAGAGGCTTGGGGATGTGTGGAAAGCCTCTTCATTACAAGGGCACTAAATTTCACAGAGGTAAGTTGTTTTTATTTATTTATTCTTAGCTCTCTTAGCCGTTACTGCTCATTGCATTGCTTTACAATACTATTGTCATGTGTCATGGCAATTTGAGGAGCAGTGGCTGTCAACAACGTTTCTCCAAAGATGATGGAGACAAATAAACAATATTTTTTAATTAAGTGAACGTTAATAATAAATAATGTAAGAATAATAGTAATAAATAGATAAAATACGTAATGACGAAACAAGTCAGCTGAAGTAAGGGTTCTCGAGTGGTGAACACGTACCGGAAACGTCTACTAGGCCGTCCCCCTACTAGATGGATCAACGACCTGGTGAAAGTTGGGAGTCACTGGATGCAGGTGGCTCGGGACTGGTCGATGTGGCGTACCATGAAGGTTTTCACTTCAGTATAATGTTGTTTCTGAAATCCTATTGTATATACCAAAAGGAATAAAGCCAATAAATACATGATATCAAAGTTTTAAAAATATTAGCTTTTTCTTATGACTTTTCCGTTCATTACAATAATTATCCCATGGTAACTCTTAAGTAGGATAAAAGGTTCACATGTAAGCACGCTTACCATCAGGTGAGATGAAAACCAAGTACAAGCCTAGTATACATAAAAAAGGTTTTTTGTCATCAAAGGAAAAATGTTACAAATTTCAAGGATATAACACAAATATCCTTTAACACGTCTGGGGTAAATGTTTTTGTCTGGTTAACTCCGGCCCGCTAGCGCCCGTTTGTCGCGCCGCCCGTGTCTTCGAGGACACGGCCTTATTAGTGACGTCATCGTTACCCTGTGACGTCATCGTGACGTAAATTACCGGAGCATACCAGAGCGAAGTTTTTCGCGTCTACCCCATTGTGTGGGGTATTATGGAATAGGAAAATTTCTTTTCAATTCAATCAAAATTACATTTTATAAAACCAGTTCAACTACAGAACCCTACACTGCGCGTGGCCCGACACGCACTTGACCGGGTTTTAATAAATTACTTATTAATTTCCGTTTACGAAACTTCCGTTCTACTAAACGTCCACACTCACCCACGGCTCTCGTGACACAGTCATTCATCGACACTCTGACACTCAGGTTTAGCAAACCAACCCATAAACACACGAGACAGTGGCGAATACACTACAGGGACCAACTCCTCTAGTTAAAAGTATCCGATCCGCCTGCTAGGCGAGGGCTGGCCAATCTCGTGGATAGTCAGACGTGGCTTATGACGGAGGCTAATGTCATCTCCTACAGAGAGTGTATGGGACATAGTCCAACACGCGGGACCAGTGTGGATTGGTAGACTTCACACACACCTTTCAATTTCTTTTCAGGAGTGTGCAGGTTTTCTCACGATGTTTTTCTTCACCGAAAAACCAATTGTAATGATTTTTATTATTCGTACATAAATAACAAATTGTAACTCATTGGTACGAGCCAGGATCCAACCCAAACCTCGGTTGTTCAAGGACTGACGCTCTACCCAACTGAGATACCACGGCTACCATATTTTACGATAACGACTCTTGACGTGCGACATGCACGTGCAGTGATAAAATACGTTTTACTGCAGAAACATGCATTTCAGACAACTATGAATATTGATAAGAAATTATATTTCGTGATATATTCATGACATTATTTAAAAAAATGTATAATGGGTTGCAAACTGGTCCTTCATCTCACCCATAAGACAGCATAATAGGCGCTGGCTCTGCTGACTTTCATACCGGAACACAAAAGTGCTATTAACACTGCTGTTTGGCGGGAGACTTAGGTAACACAGACGTAGAAAATGGCCTACCTCCAACCAAACCTAGTACTAATAGATCCCCTGTCAGTAATGTTTTTTTAAATTTATTTATTTGATTAATAGACTAGATGACACCACACCAGATTGGGGTTAAATTGTATTTTAAACCATAAAGGGCATTATAAAACTCCTATCAAATTTAAAATGTCTAATATTATTTAATTTTTTTCTGGACTTTTACAGCTTATAAAGCCCGCAAAAATTCAAAAATACCTACTTGTTCGAATTAAATTCTTTATTTTACATTTTATATTGTAATTACATTGTGAAGATTTTAGTAAGGGAGTGGTCACATAAAAACGTTATTGTACGAGATAACTCAAATATTATTGACGTGACGTCACTCCTCGGTACCGATTTGTATGGAGCGTTTTAGCGCCACGTGCATAGAATCACTTTTCGACGGGTTATATTAGGAAAACTATTAGTCATATCGAAAAATTCTTTACAAGGATATTTATCTTTTCACACGGTCTCTCGAATGAGGAAATAATATTTTTTAGTCATCATCCCTATTGTATTGTCTTTGATGTATGTTTGTAGGTCTTGATACCTGCAATAAAAGTCCAACATTATAGTATTGATTGGTAGTAGCTATTGCCATTGGGAAGAAAACAGACAAACTGCCTTTCAACCAAGTCATCCGAGTACCTACAGGTACCTCACTGGGCATCGAACCCGGGACCTCTGGGTTGTTAGTCAAACATTTAGCCATTAGTCAGGTGGTTATAGTAATGAAATTTAACATAGGGCTCCATTGTCACCGTCAGATAAGATGAAAGCCAAGTGCAAGTCTGTATGAATAATAATACTCGTATTTACGTGATACATCATTTGTTTCAGCGGTAAGACAGTTTATGATACAGGGTGGAGACATTGTGAACGGCAATGGCACCGGCGGCGAAAGCATTTATGGACCAACATTCAGAGATGAAAATTTTAAACTCAAGGTTGGTTAGCCATAGCTTTTTAAAGATCCGTATCTCAAAATGAGTTGGTTTTCCATATGTCAAGACAATACATTTTTTCTTAGGAAAATGACTTAATTTTAAATCGATTTCAACAATCAACACAGACTGATGTACTGTGTCTTTCTTTGTCAGCCTTCAAAGTGTCATACTAAATTTATTTTACATCATCATCTACAGCGTATATATGTCCCCACTTCATGGGCGCAGGTCTACTCTCCTGCAGAATGTATGGGACATTGTCAACCACGCGGGACCAGTGCGGATTGGTAGACGCACACACCTTCGAATTTCTTCTCAGAAGTGTGCAGGTTTCCTCACGATGTTTTCCTTCACCGAAAAACCGATGGTAATGATTTTTATCATTCCTACATAAAATCCCAATAACAAATTGAACTCAGCCCTCGACTGTTCAAAGTTCAACCAGGCCATAATTAAATTGAACATGAAACGTTGCAGCATGAAGCTGGCGTGCTGAGCATGGCTAACGCCGGCAAGTCTCACACCAACGGCTCCCAGTTCTGCATCACGACGATACAGTGCAACCACTTGGATGGCACCAACGTGGTGTTCGGGCGGGTGCTGGCCGGCCTGGGGATCGTCAACGAGATACAGTCCTACACGCACGCCGAGACTTGTCGGCCCACTGTGGTATGTACGTCTGCATTATGTTAGGTTTACATGGGCTTGGTAGCTAATGCTTAGTACGTGTCGCCGAGACTAAGTCCCAAAGTGTTGTGTATAAACTTAGATGATCAGGGACGTAGCTTTGGCACCAGGGTTGGACCAGATGAAAGCACTGATAGTGCTAGAATATTTAATAATCGAAATATTTACGCGATACAAAGTTACATTACGAAGAACAGGCGGACCTGACTTTTAAACTAATTTAAAAGAAAAAGAAAGAAATTTAAAATAAAAAAACTTCTGCTAGAATTGGCAGATGATATACACATTCTAAAGTTGTCAAATTAAACATATCATTGTTTTTCAACTTAGTTTCATAAAGTTTCATTGTGTAAATAACGTTTGATTAAAAACCGCATTATACTGTTTTGGAGGTTACTTGCACATGTCTGATAATAAGAATGAGACATCTCCACCAATTATCGTTACGTTGTCAGGAGTGCGTGGTGGAGGACTGCGGGGAGATAACGGACGTGGTATGGGACGTGCTCTGCAGGGACGGCACGTCAGACCGGCTCCCAGAGTACCCGGACGACTACCCCGACGTGGAACAAGTCCGGGTGAGTCGAAAAGGGTCGTAGATTTTTGATCGAAGCCTGGCAGTGACCGGCCGCCATCTTGTTTTTATTTTCAAGATGGCAGCACACAATTCTGCTGATGTATATCGATATTGTATGAACAATATGACATAATAAGTACTACAAACTGATTGAAAATGAACTTGGCGTGTAGTTTTCGCATCGATTTGCCTTTGTATCCAGTCCCCAATTCAATTTCTACGATATATACCAGCAAAATTGTGTGTTGCCGACTTGAAAAAAATCAACAGTTTTTCTTAAAGACTTAGACTTCAAAAAAAGGAGGTTATTAATTCGACCTTTATGTGTGTCATATTTGCAGAACTGCCCATTTTTCGTATATGTTAGTCTATAGCAGCTTCTAAACAAGTGTGCCAAATTTCAAAAGTTCGATTTTTTGTTGGACTTAGGGAAGACTGCAAGTTTCATTAAAATCGGTTTTGTAGTTTTTGAGATAGGCGACATAGATGTTAAGTGTGTAATAGTTAAATGTTTGTTACCTTAGAACTTTTGACTGGGTGAACCGATTTGGATGATTCTTTCTTATTTGAAAGTGGGTGCTTCCCGTGTGGTCCAGTTCTGACAACGGCATCCACGAGTAAACGATATACATCTTAAATTTGCCTTAGTAAAAGTAGAGTTTAAGGGCAGTTGAAGTCGGTTTCTAGTTCTTTTTGAACGCTTTAACTTATTATAGATAATGGTATGGAACCCTTCGTGCGCGAACCCGACTCGCACTTGACCGGTTTTTGTATATTTACTTTTTACTAACATGTTTTATTATTTGTACTTGTCAGCTAGAGGACCTTATGGCCAGTATAGAGGACGTGAAAGGCAGCGGGAACGGGTTCTTCCGTCAGTCGCGGTACGTGGCCGCGATACGCAAGTATAAGAAGTGTCTCCGATACCTGGACATAGTGAGGGAGCGCGTGCGCATGGTGAAGGACGAAGAACGCCAAGAGGATCGTGAGTTGTACTACTTATACATATATGAAACTAAGTTGAGTTATACTGCGACTACTGGGTTCGATCCTGGCTCATATCCATCCATGTTATCTAAGTCTGCCGCCAAACAGCAGTGTTTATAACACTTTTGTATTCCGGTATGAAAGTCAGCAGAGCCAGCGCCTATTAGGCTGTCTTATCGGTGAGATGAAGGACCAGTTTGCAACCCATTAGACATTTCTTAAATAATGTAATGAATATATCACGAAATATAATTTCTTATCAATTTTCATAGTTATCTGAAATGCATGTTTCTGCAGTACAACGTATTTTATCACTGCACGTGCATGTTGCATGTCAAGCGAAGATTGAGAGTCGTTATCGTAAAAAATGGTAGCCATGGTATCTCAGTTGGGTAGAGCGTCAGTCCTTGAACAACCGAGGTTTGGGTTGGATCCTGGCTCGTACCAAAGAGTTACAATTTTCGGTGAAGGAAAACATCGTGAAGAAACCTGCACACTCCTGAAAAGAAATTCAAATGTGTGTGTGAAGTCTACCACACATACAGAATAAAACGTTTAACATACGGAAAACCATAAATAATAATATGCACCGAACAATCCCCTAACGAATGCGCCTCGAATTTCGTTATCAATTTAGTTTTGCAGGACACTAGATGGCGCCTATAATATTTTGCATCGCACGTCTCAAAAAAATCATGTTTGTTGTGTGCCCCTTAAATATTTATTTTATACTCTGTTTTTTAGTACTTGTTGTTATAGCGGCAACAGAAATACATTTTTCAACATTCAAAATGTCAACTGTCTAACTATCACGGTTCATGAGATACAGCCTGGTGACAGACGAACAGCGAAGTCTCAGTAATAGGGTCCCGTTGTTACCCTTTGGGTACGGAACCCTAAAAAGAATCATCAACATTGTAAAACATACATTCGAATTGCCTTCACCACCACACCTCTTTTTTTAAAGTCGGTTTGAAAAATTGATTTGGACTACATCTTTTGTTGTCGTTTTCAGTTAGTGAGACTGCTCTAAAATACACGCAGCAATGCCAGCTGAACCTAGGGATATGCTATTTGAAGCTGCTAGACTACAAAAACTGTATCAGATGCTGCACGGAGGTATGTCATAGTTTATTGTATACATAAGACTATGAATATATATTTATACTATAAACTATAAATAATCAAATAATGTAATTTAGTATATTTAAGTCTCCCTTTAAGTTAGATTAAGTTAGGTTAGTTCTACATTGACATATATTTATATATTATTATCTAATCTCTTCAAAAAAAATTTATAATTTTTTTGTGCATGCAGTATCAGCTTGTAATAGGTTACGCACTGGAATTAGAATAATGTAACTTGTAAATATAATATTAAAGTGTTGTAATTGTTAGCTGATCCAATAAATAAAATAAAACACAAATAATTAATAATTAAAGCGTTCAAAAAGAACTAGAAACAAAAATCAACTGCCCTAAATCTACAGCCATCTCCTAAAATGTTCACCTTTAGAGGTAGAATTGTCATATTTGGTTTTTGTTGATTTTGCTCAAAAAGCGCTGAATCGATTTCGATAAAATTTATTTGAGACCACCTTTGAAATATGTTCTACTAGCTTCCGCCCGCGACTTTGTCCGCGTGTACTTCAGGATTTATTCTACTTGTTCGATAGGCATAGAAGGCATCTATCTCCATTTCCAGCATAAGGTACAAAATAGTGTACGTGTAGTTACGTAGGCTAACAGTTTAAAGAAACAAAAGAAATTTCAATATCTGACGTAGTACATTCAAATAGTCTTCACACCAATATTATAAACGCGAAAGTTTGTATATACGAATTACATATTCTATGGTCGGTTGCTAGGCAACGCGTTTTTGTTATGCCAAAATTGCCCATGTAATCCCACTAATATTATAAGTGTGATTTTGGACAATTTACACAATATGTCTTTATAAATTATAGCCTATATGTTATTCTGATGTATAAGCTATATTATTGTACAGTTTCATTCAAATCCATTCAGTAGTTTTTCCGTGAAACTGTCACAAACATCCAAACATCCAAACTTTCACATTTATAATATTAGTAAGATTAAACAAAAAAAGAATCATGAAATTTTCATAATTGGTGGAGTTATCGCATAACCAAAAAAAAACGGTCGAATTGACAACCTTTTCTGAAGTCGGTTGATAAAGATCATTTACTTACAGGTACTGAACACATCGCCTAGAAATGATAAAGCGCTTTACAGGCGTGGTCAAGCGCATTTCGCGCTGAAGAGCTACGACGCGGCGCTCTCGGACCTCCGCCTCGCGGACAAGATCTCCCCCAACAACAGACAGGTGAAGAAGGCGCTGGACGAGGTCAGGCGCATCAACAAAGACTACAACGAAGTACAAAAGCAGCGGCTCGCAAAATTTTTTCGTGAACAGACGGAGAAAATCGCGATCGGACACAACTGAATTAAGACTGAAGGTAGTTATTTATAACATTGATTTTAACAAGTAGTTCGGCTGCAGCGACGCCTGCGCATGTAGGCCTCGTTATTATGGTGTAGCTCGTTCGGTTAGTGACGGTACAGACGAAAGGAATGTTTCGTTGTTCAAAAAGAACTGGAAGCCGACTTCAACTGCCCTAAAAGTCTACAGGATGCCATTGTCAGGACTGGACCAAGATGGGATCACATGGGAAGCACCAGCTTTCAAATATCAAAAAGAATCATCAAAATCGGCTCACCCAGTCAAAAGTTATGACGTAACAAACTAAAAAAAAACAGGAAAAAATACTCGTCGAATATATAACCTCCTCTTTTTTGAAATTCGAATCAGACTGGCGCACCGAGAATATGATTACAGGGCTAACGCATAAATAAGTCTGTTCCTGAGGTATGGGAGCGGTACAGGAGGGTGTGTTAACGGAACGTCAGACTCGTTTATGAGCTAGACCTATAATGAACATACTGAAAATCATAATAGGTCAGGTCAACAATGCTATAACGAAAATGTTAATCCGATTGATTCGTAATAAAGCGATTGTAATGTCACATAATAACACTAATGGTTTTTAGATTTATTACTACATTTAATTTTGTGCTTCTTGACAAATTTCATGATTCTAGGCCAACGGGAAGTACCCTATAGGTTTTGATTCATTCTACGTCGAAATAAGCGGCATAAACGGCTGTATCTTTTTATTGCATTGACTGGGACTGCACACTTGAATGTTGAATGGAGTATCAAACAATGCGCATGATTTAATGTATGCAGCAAAAATAATTACATCGACAAAAAATGGGTAGACGTGACGACACATAAAATTAAACCTCACTCGAAGTGTCCTGGTACCTCACTGCGATGCCTCGATTTAGATTGCCAAATTTACCGGCGGGTGTACGCTGCAGCCAGAGTCCTTTGACTAGAGGCGGCGCGTGCCGGGGCGGCATATAACAAAGGCGATAGATAGCTATGGTTTGGGTTTTATAATGCGACCACTCGAATGTCACCTGCGGTAGTAGTAAAAAAACGTCGAGAAAAAATGATAACGGGAATTCGCTTAGATTGCTTGTGGTTTGAGAGAGAGATTGAAAATGCTTCCATTGGAACTTCTTTTACCATAATCTTTTTTAAAATATAATACATAGCTGGTTTTGATAAGTGTCGCAGCGTCCAACTTCTACGAATGAAATATCCGTAGAGTGCAAACTCCGCGGCAACAAATGTCATTATTTAAAAAAAGTAAAAAAGTACAATTGACTCATGTTTTCTGCGACTTGAAAACTACACGAAAATTAAGATGCAAAAAAGATATTAAACTGCTTTCCTGTCTAAAAGTGTCTAAATTTCAAGCCTATAAAAAAGTGGTCTTTTGAGACAGATCTTACAAAGGTTTTTCGAGACCGATCTAACAATAAGTAATGACCGAAATATGTAGATGAAATCGGATTGTAATAGTGGGAAATTAATATCATTATCTTACAACTTAATGTTAGCTACAATAGCCATTACTTCGTCCTATTTTTAGATAATTACTGCAGAAAGTCAGATTTGATATCGTATCTTAAAAGATTATGGTATAAGAAAAGTATGGTGCTTTGGTAAGCGAAACCTTAAGGCGATCCACCTCCATCAAAGTTTCATACTAAATTTCTGTTGCCATTATCTTTTAAAATATAATAGCTGGATTTGTGTAGTAACTATCTAAAAATAGTACATCAGATTGTGATGTCGCGAAATGAGTATCATTAACATACAACTTCACAGTGAATCACAATTTTCATTTTAGACACTTATTTTCGATTATTGTCCAAAGCGCCATCTATGAACCATTAGCTGCGTAACTGCTATTGTAGCTAACTATAAAGTTTTATATTAATGATATTTATGTCGCGATATTATAATTTCGTCTCCTATTTTTAGGTAATTACTTGTCTATTGTCTATATGCTATTCTATTTTAAAAGATTATGGCAACAGAAATTTAGTATGGCAACATTAGGAGAGGGATAACGTTAAGAGGTCTCACTGATTTGAGAAGATTTTGATTCAAAATTAAATCAAATTATACTTTACTGTAATAGTTAAAACGTACAAAAGAGGTTACAGCTAAAAAAATTCGTACATGCAACCTTACCGCTTAGGCGATCTCTTCTAGATACTTATAGATCATATTTGCTCAAAAGGAAATAAATTAGGTGAGACAAAGGTATATACCCAACATATACCAACAATAAATAGATATGAAAGACTTTACCTTCGATAAATCAGTGAATCCTTTTAATTTATAGACTGATTACAATGTTTGGATTGTTAATCAATTGTTAATGTCCGAAATACGGACAAATTTCATTTATATGAAACGCGCTCGCGGAAATATCCTCTTCAACAAACCAATGTATTCAGTGTAAACATGAGTTTACGCACTATTTAGACCCGTCGTTCATTGCGTGGCCCTCTTTTTTAAAATAGTGCATTTGCGCTATATTCTGTATTATATATCTGCAGTCACTATAAGTGTTCGGTGATAATTAACCATGATATAAGACAATTAATTACTATTTTCACTTAAATTTCATTTTCACTTATATTCCCGGTTTTAATCGTTACTTTTGACAATATATGTTCTGATTTGCTCCACATTATAAATACATAACACATCAAGTCAGGAGCGACAACATTTAGAAATGAAATTGTGTGTTCTGCACTGGATTCATCATTGTGACACGCCAATCCGAATTTAATTGACTTAAGACGAGGTACGACTCAGAAATATCTAACTGTAAGCCACATATGCAAGACAGTGACAGCACGTCATCCGTTCTCACTGCGCAAGTAGGAAAGGTGTAATGCAATGCTGCACGGAGTAAAATAACGTAAGCGACAAAACACAAATAGTGAATTTATTTACAAAAAAGGTTTCGTGTAGGAGAAAATCATTCAGATCTTTCCTGGATATGGAGTTTACCTACAAATTAATATAAAATGTAAACGTAAATCTCTTCACATTGCGGTGATGTGACAAAAAAGTGTTTTAGAAGATGTCATTTGAAACATTAAAGTTATCGAGAAAATTTACACGAATCATGTTTTTATTCTAATGTATACTCGATGAAAACCTCTAGTTTTCTTTGCCCAAATTTTATACATGTAGCTTCCGTAAAAGACGAGAAAATACAAACCCAAGTTACTCGCACCTTCTCTTAAATACCTCATTTGCAGTATACAAAACTAAACGGTTGAATCGTGTCTCCGATTTACACTGTCGCATAATGAACGACGGGGTTTATTCGTTATAAATGTATGTTATTCTTGGGGTACCAAATTAATTGTAAATATATGATGTAAGTATAGGATTAAAATATTAGATAGGAAGGTGAAACACACTGCCATGTATAAAATAAGTATTGACTTTGGATAGAGCCAAAATGTTGAGGCGAATTCAAACGAAAGTGTTTCGTAACAATTTTCTTTTATACTTAACTTTTATTATATGAGTATTTAGATTAATATCTGATACTATATCTGATATCGAAGCCATGGTAGCTCAGTTGGGTACAGCGTCAGTCCTTAAATAACCGAGGTCTGGGTTCGATCGTACAAATGAGTGCAATTTGTTATTTGGAATTTATGTACGAATGATAAAAATCATCACCATTGGCTTTTCGGTGAAGGAAAACATCGTGAGGAAACCTGCACACTCCTGAGAAGAAATTCAAAGGTGTGTGTGAAGTCTACCAATGCGCACTGGTCCCGCGTGGTGTACTATGTCCCATACACTCTCTGTAGGAGGCGTACCGTCACGTATATAGGCTGTTGATGATATTGATATATTTTTTTGTAAATATACAGGGTGAGATTGTTCACCGGCGATTATTCCGTAAATATTACAGATATAAAAAATCTGTATACTGATATCGATTGATGTACTAAGCTTATAAAATAACCTTATAAAATGAAGAAACTAAAACCTTTCTACTAATCTCGTGTTTAATGACAAAATTTCGGATTTTTCTCGATTTATTTTTAACAAGTTACTGATGTCATTTTTTTTCTTCAAAAAGTTTAAAATAATATTTAAAATTAACAGTAATTATACTATGGAAAAATAAATTTTGTACAAACCCATTTCGTTTGAACTCGCCCTCTCCGAAATACTATCATTCATTGTTTATTAATAATTAACTACACATCTAACGCATAACTGAGTCTGTTTCTGAGGTATGGGAGCGGTATGGGAGGGTGTGTTTACGGAACGTCAAACGACGCGCAATTCAGTCGGGCGTCACGCGACACTCCACTTGTCACTCCTCCCGTGCCGCTCCCATACCTCAGGAACAGTCTCAGTTATGCGTTAGACATGTAATGACAAATAGAAAAACGTTCACTCAAAACAAAATTATGTCTTATAATATTTCTTTTGTATTAAAAACTATAAAAAAATGAAAATATAAAATGTCTTGCTGGTTAAAATTAAGCCATGTTCGAATCGATGGTGAATTCTTTAGCTTCAACAAATATTCTGAATTGTGGATACGTAGCTAAAGGTAAGCGTACATTAGTCTGATCGTTGTTGATTATGATCCGTGGACTTTTGGAGCTGATGATGATAAGGAATAGTGGACGCCTACCTTTAAGATAAAACTTTTATTGCTATTTGATTTACTATCATTTGGAAATACGTTTTTTTATTTGTATGTATTACGAGTATGTATGAACATAAAACGAATGTGAAAAATTAACTGAATATCGTTTTGATTAAAATCCTTCAGCTTTTTTGCTATTAAATGTGCTTTTCAGAATGAAATCTCTCATTCCTCCAAATTTCACTCAAAATCCTTTTCCGTGCTGAGCGTCCGACTAAGGAACTCTATCCCTGAACCCTATTCTTTAGCAGCCTTCTTTCCTTCCTGATCTCCTCTGATTTCCTTTTTTCCTGATTCACTATATTTCGTCTATTGTTTATCCATTATATTACAAGCACCACTTACCCCTTGTTAATTATATGACTCTTCTGCCCCAAGGTTGTCTGGAAGAGATCGCTCTAAGCGATAAGGCCGCCTTATTTGTACCTTTTCTGTTTTGTGTGTGTATGTGCAATAAAGGTTATTTGAATTTGAAAAATGTGTAAAATTGACGACAGAATTCGTGGAGGAAGCAATGCGGTGCTGTATATATGTATTGTAAAATTAAATAGAAAATAAGTATGACTTGTTTTAATCAACTTCTTTTTTATTAGATATATTTTTTTCTTGTTATTTTTATGATTAGTTTTTCTAAGTAGGAACGGAACAGATAAATTATTTTTGTATTATATTTTTAAGACGATAGCTTCAGTTAAGTTTGTTGTAATGTCATTTAAATTGGACAAAATTTACATACAATTGAGAACTGTGGTAAAATGACTATGCAATACTTTTGTTTGTGCCGACGGTTCTGACGTCATGGAATAGTTTCATTTTCGTTTTTTTTTTGCTGTCGGGTAAATAATGAAACTTTTTCATAATTACATTTACAAGTGACAGCAAAGATTGACATTTAATTAGCACCATCAAAGTTGCATACAAAATTTATTGTAACATAATATTTTAAAATGTGCTTTGTGCTGTAATTATCAAAAATAGGACATCGAATTATGTCGGGAAATGAGTATCATTAACATTGCAACTTCTAAGTGAACTGAAAAATTGATTTTTAAATTTTTGTTACAAAACGCCATCTAGGTGCCTTTAGTAGCTTCCATTAAAGTTGTACGATAATAAAATTATTTTCCTGACATATTCCGATGTCCCATTTTTAGTGAATTACTTCTCAAAGAAACTATTATAAACTAAAATGAATATTATGGCAGAAGAAATTTTGTATGAACATATTCTGTTTGAAATCCTGTAAAGGCATATGATAAAATAAGTGTATTGGGATAAATTAGTACCCAATTAGTACTGTACTGTATGCGGTGATTGTTACATTTGATTACGACTAAAATAGAATAAACTTATAAATCTGTTCTCACTAATGAGGTTTTAGCTTATTCAAATTAATTTTTAAAATCCTAACTTTGGGACTATTGGGGTTGTTTAGAATTAGAAAAAAAACACATCCAATCTTGCCCGTGGTCATTTTTGGAACTACATGACATTTGTCGATGAATTGCATTTCTTTAAGCTATGTATGAAGCAGTACAGTAGCGCCGTTCTCCACCGGTGATTTTATATGTGAACTTGTGTGGAATGCAGTGGCGTAGCTAGGTAACCAAGGGCCCTGGGGCAAATTAAAAAATTGGTCCCCACTGCTATGTAAACTGATTAGGTTTTATCAAATAAAAATATGAAATATACAAATACTTTAAAAATGCTAGGCTACTTAAGCTCTTTTTTGTGCACTGCAGGGCAGGTAATAAAAATATTAAACAGTAACAACATAAATTACAATTAATACTTGGTGTAGGTTTGGCTAATAAAACGAAATAGAGAAGATTCAAGGGTTTATTATATAAAGGTCGGGCCTACCAACTGACTAAATAACAATTATATTTACAATTTTTTCCTAGCTTTAGTTTTCGCAAAAGTATCAATGACTTCGTTTAAATCCAGGCTTGATGCGGTTTTGTTTTCAATTGCTATTAGCGATAAATGTCGGAGTCGAGTTTGGCCCATATTATTTCTTAAATAATTTTTTATTATTTTTAATTTGCTGAATGACCTTTCAGCTGCTGCAGAAGTGACAGGAATTGTAAAGAATAATAACATTGCTGTAAATACTTCCGTTAGGTCGCATTCTAGCACTCCATATTTGCTCATTATTTCCTTACATAATTGGTGAACAGTCCATGCTTGAGTTAGTTGAGGTAAAACTAGGTGGTAAATATTAATAAATTGAAGTGAAAAACTAGGGCCTATTATATCTGAATATTTTCTTTGGAATTCGTCACACTTTTGTAATAAAGTTGCTTCATCAACATGTAATAAAAATGTTGGTGTTAGAAAATCGAATATATGACAGACTGCACTCATACCAATAAAACGTGTATCTAATTGAGATATTACTGTGTCTAGTACATTATTGAAAATCTCAATTTTAAATATTTTTTCTCGGTTTGGAAATCGGTGATCAGCAGCTAATTCATCAAAATGTTTTTTAACTTTTCTTTGCCTTTTTTCTTGAAAATGGGTATCAATACCATATTTTCTTGCAGTTTCACTGGCTTTGCACTTGAATAATTCGAAATCATTTCTATAAATTTGCAACTTTGCTTTGGTCTCTGCTAAAACTTTACTCGCCTCGCCCAAATTGATGTCGCATTTTTGTAAAGTTTTGGATGCATAATTGATGTCGTTCAATACACTGTGCATGAATTCGCAAAGCAACACGAACTCGAAATTTAGCATTTTTGTTTTAATACTCTCTGCTTCACTACGCTCATCTTTATTAGGACTCTTTAGAACTATTTCTGATAATGCTTTGATAATATCAAAATAACGAAGTTTTATTGCAGATATCGTATTGACCCTACTGGACCATCTAGTCGGATTTAGTTTTTTTAGAGTGGTGTCCGATTCGCCAGTGAATTTTGACAGTAGATCCCAACGTTTGATGCTGTTTCCGAAAAAGTTATACAAATCTTGCAACGTTGCGAAAAAAATCTGTATTTCCACACAACTGCTAACGGCATCATTTATCACCAAATTTAAATTATGAGTGGCACAATGTACGTACTCTGCGTTAGGCTGGATATCCTTAATATGTTTTTGTACACCATTATACACACCACTCACCACACTGGCTCCATCATAGCCTTGCCCCACACATTTTTTTAAATCAATATTTTTGTCGATAAATAATGTTGTCACTTGGTTGACTAAATCTACTGCGCCATGTTTGATGGCTGCATAAAAGCCTAGAAACACTTCTTTTACTTCTATATCAATTGGCTGTCCATTTTCCGATCTGGTTATTACTGCATACCTCACAACAATGCTTAGCTGATCTACCTTCGATATGTCCTGTGTCGTATCCATTATGATGGCAAAAAACGGTGACGCTCTAATTTGTTCTAGTAGATGGGTTTCGAGTCTGGTCCCCAAGCTCTCAATCATTTCATTTTGAATTGTTGCACTCAGATATCTTGTAGATCCTAAAAACATAAAAAAACACAATTTCAAAAAAGTCCTGATATTAAACAGTTAATAATTATAAACAAAATAAAACGATAAAAAAACTTAGAAATAATTATTATTACCTTTGGGCATATCCAAAACTTGCCGCAAAATGTGATCATATCGGGCGACAAGCTCTACAAAGGACAGAAAATTTCCGTGGTATCCTTCCTGACTTAAGTCTTCTTGATGTCCTCTCAAAGCCAAAGAACTCTTTGCTAGGGTAAGTATGATATCGAATAACCTTTGAAGAACCATTTTCCAAAATGATGCTTCTTTGCGAATTTCATTTTCAAGTTCCTTGTCGATAGTATTAGCATCGTTTTTTTTCCAAAATTCATACACAGCACATGCTTCCGAATGGCCACTCGAACAACTGTGTTGTTTAATTCTTTCTGATAAATGCTTCCAATCTCGAATTCCCGTACACCAAACATTATTCCTTTGTGAAGCAAATAACCAGCAGGGTTGACAATAGGCAGCGTCTAGTATTTTGGAATAACACAACCAAAAACGATTAACTGGCCCATATTTAGAACACGAAACGTAGTACGATTTTGAAAAAAAACCTATTGTTCTGGTTGATGTCTGTTGGAAAAGGTCCTGAAGGCTGTAAAGGCCCCATATCAAGAATTTGACCTTTTTCGTTATCACTTAATATTTTGTTCGTGAAGTTTCCCAAGTCATAAGAAGATTTGTCGTACACATTTTCGAAAAATGTAGAGGTCTGTGATTCCTCCAAACCCTCCGCTCTTATGTGTGTCATGCAAAAATCATCCACGTTCACATGATCAGCGGCGGAGGTATCTCCAACTGCAATAATTGTCGAATCTTCTTCAGTAGGCTTCTCAACCAACACTGCAGTTACCACATTATTTGAGTCACTATCAATAGAAATATTTTGGCCAGATGTACTTGCAGAAGGCTGACTAAAAAACTTGTCAATTTTGGGCAATTTTTGTTTACTATCTTCTCTTTCTTGGCGTTGTTTGCGTTTAAATGCACCACTGGGCTTCTTCTTTTTATCCATAATTTTAGTTTTCTAATTTATTACAACAATACAATATTAGATTGTGCTCGAGTAGGTAGGTACTCACTGTTCACTGACGACGTTAAAAGTAAAATAAAAGGAAAGAGAAACACAATGATACGCTACAAGTGTCGTTGGGGAATCCCCGGAAAAAAAATTATCACCGTTAGTGTTACCACATTTAACGGTGGAGACCATGAACGATCTTCTGCCCGCGGGCCTGAATTAATGTACCTACTGCAGGTGACTTGCATTATTTCACGATATTTCGCGTTATACAATGAGCTGTAGCCGAAATCTATAGATTTGACACGATTTATTGACTTAACGGACATCAATATGAGTGGTAAAATCAAATAAAATTGAACCACTATGTCGACCAGTACAAAAAAGTTTATTGACATTAGCTTACTTACTCCTGATACAGCATTAATTTTTTAACCGTTCTCGTAAAAAAATCTTAACTCGAATTCACAATAAAACGCACATCGATGAATAACAAAACGCACATATCACTATCCGTCAAATTGACAACACTGCCAACCTACAGAAAGAATTTAGGGGAATTCCCTAGGCATAACTTTTGAATTTCTCTCAACTGAGTTGTCATGATTACAGTGGGGTTGCAACCTGTCATATTTATTTTAAAAATGGGAGAAATTTCCAAAAGTTCAGTTCGATCAAGATTTCTGGTAAGGATTCGAGGGCTCCCTGAGCTTGAGGGCCCCGGGGCACTGCCCCGCCTAGCCCCTAGGTAGCTACGCCACTGGTGGAATGGGAATAAATGACACATTGTTTTTAACGCCATCTATCGAGGAGACATGCTACCGCTTGTTATAAACGTAAGATGAATGTTATGTGTTAGGTGTAAGAACACGGATCTCAGCACTATTATATGGTCTAAGACCACAGGGCTTGTATGTGTCGTAGTGAGATCGTAGAGTAAATATTATTTACCTACTTAGCGTGGCATCCCTCCTTTTTTAAAGATTTTATTATGCCTATTTGTCGGCGTGATTAATATGTATAATCATGCGAAATTACAGCGTTCTAGTACTGAGTCTCTAAGCTAAGCCGTGGACATACAGACGGACGGAATTGTGGAAACTGTAAGGGGTTTCTTGTTGACTAAGTTTGTAAAGGAAATGTGAGTGGTAGCCGGCGACGCAAAGTATGAGGGACTTTCAGCTTCAACAAAAATCACATAGATGGCGCTGTTCGTGTACTTGCATATTACATAGTATAAAATGCAATCCTACTGGATAATTCACTTCATGAGACTTTGGAATATTGTGCCCCTTCGACGTCTTTTACGCTGTATGGTCTCGGCTTTAGAATAGAAATAAATTAAGAATAAGGACAACCCCATGTTGAAAGTGTATACGTTCACAAAATTATCTGAAGTAGAAGTATAAGCCACGTTCCGCGAATGGCCAGGCCTGGATCTTACTACTAATTTTAAAACTAAATTTTAATAACGTAGTTTTTTGTACACAAACATTAAGTACACACGAAATATGTCAAAACAAATATGGCGTCAATGAAATGACATTTGATGTTTTCGACTTAGTAAAAAAATGTTATGCAAATATTACTAAAAATCAAGTTCTAGTATTTTTCTTTCTTCTTTGATTTCTCAGTGCATCAGAATTTGAAACATATTTTTTTGTATGTATTCGTCGCCAATAATTTTACCGTCTCACTGTGACACATATTTGTAACTTGGATTACGAAATACCTGTACATTGTCGGAATGTAATTCTTATTTATTGCATGTTTTATACTGAATCAAGAATTGACTAAATGTGATTGTGTAACAATCTTGTAATAAAAATATTTGGGTACATGGTGTTTTATTTTTGCTTTACAATATCCGTTGATTCCTAGCTACGAGATAAGTAACTAAAGCCGCGTCACAGAATTAATATAGTATTACATACAGAACTGAGCAGGGGGTATTCGAGAAATAAGTGGTAATACCAGTAGTGGAACAAGATCTGAAATAAATTACATTTTAAGAAAGGGAACGCTTCGTATGTGTAAATGAGGAACAGACGTTTCTGGATAAAAAAATATTGCACACAATTATGGAATAAATAGGGTGGAACATAATAATAAAAAATATGTATGTCAATATCGTCGAATCAGCAAATGGACCAAGTTCCAATTTTTCACTCAATTCCTGAAGAACTGTCGTTGAGGAAGTAAAATAAAACAAAGTTAGACATTTAAATCCAGTTTTATATAAAACATAATAAATACAGGCTCTAACGTAATGATAACAAACAAGGTGGGCTATACTAACATGAGGACGGCAAGTGTCTTTGGAATGATGTGGTGCGCCCTGCATTCACGACATGTCTTTTATATATATTAAATAAATCATTCTAGGGCATTTAAAAATCTGCGGTAGAAAAGAGTCCAGTTATTCTGCTACTCTACTAACAATTTCGTAACACCGTTACTTTTACTTAAGAAGAAAAAGCTAAATTAATAAAACCGTCCGAAACAAAAATGCTAATGGCAACACTGAGAAATTGACATGACAACTCTAAAAATTTCTAAGCGACATCTATTGAATAATACGGTATAACTGGCTAATAGCGTCCAATTGAAAACTCATCATTACCTATTATAAATTAATGCGTTATTTGATTGTAGTAGTAGTTTCTGTTTAGTGGCGTCAAAAACAATTAAATCGTACGCCCTGGACAATAATGACGTCAAAATGAATGCAGGCCGACCACAAAAGATTGTACTTTGCGAGTCTTAATATTAAATTGCAGTAAAGTAATTATTCGTGTTCTCAATGGCTCCATACAATCCCTCTTTACCATTTAGTAAATTACACGTTGTTGCGAAATTAAAAACATTAATACGTGCATGTGCTAAAATTAATGAAATACATTTAAAAATTACATTGAATGTGTTCGTTCGTTAAAAATGACTAGTAAAGATTAGTTACACAGTATATAAACTACCATATTTTGCATGTTTTTAAATTATAAAAATAAAAAATATTATAAAATCCAAGCGTTGAGATTCTTACAAATAAAAAGCGTAGAAAACCATGGGCTCGTGTTAAATATAGTCGTTCAGTTCATATTGTGTTGTATAATATATCTAAATCATACACACTAAGGTCTATTGTATAGTTGTTTGTTACTTAATTATTATTTTTATTATATTATTTATTAAATAAATCAAGCAAGCCATATTATTAAGTATTGAAGATTCCAACATAAAACGCGTGGCAAATCAAAGCAGTTTTCTTTTTTAGTTTGGTAAGTGACATAAAATAAATCTTAACCTGTTAAAATATATAAACTATAATTTACAAACTATAAAAGCTGATAAATGCTGTTTAAATTGTACTCAATATTCCCGAGACCTAAATATTGTCGATGAAAGGCCAAATACAATGTTTCTTGGTTATAGATTAGGAAAACCATATTTTTCTACTCTCGTATTTTAAAATCAACTTCAAGATATTATAATCTACGGCTAATTCCTTCTTTATTAACATAATAAATCTAAAAATAGTGTTAAATTAATTAACGAATTTAAAGCAGAAAATAATAATTAATTAAGGGCACTCTTTTGGGAAGCTAAAATGCGTTTCGCTGGTTATTGACTAATCTAATCGTAAGCTGATACATTTTCATTATTTATAAATGTATTTGTACATATAAACCGTAAGCTTAAATTAATAATGAAAACTGCATCAAGAATCATTCATTTATTACCAGGGCATTGTCTATTAGACAATGTAATATTGAAGACCATGGAAAGCGCCATCTTTTGGATTTTTGTTAAACTTTGCCAGGAAAACACCACATTGGGCGAAGAATTAAAAACGAATATGCCAATCGGGAATCCTGATGTCACCCATGTTTGTGTTTTTTTCAAAAATGAAGAATATCAAAATGGTATCCAAAATGAAAAATATCAATATGCCACAGGTGCATAATTTCATATGTTAAATTTTACTACAGCTTCCACCATATTTCATTTTCTTTAAAGTTGATTTTAAAATAGAGGACTCGATAAAGTATTTAATGCAATATCAATTAATGTAATAGTATTTTGAGCAATAAACATAAGTACCGCTGTATTTGTTTTATTCCATTGATCGATAGATCGTCTCTAATTAATTTTGTTATTTTAAAATCGATCTCAAACGATATCTTTCACAGTGGATTCAGTTTAATTTGTGACAATATTAGAACAGGTACGCTATTTAATAATATATAAAAATATTAAATATTAATCATTAATATTTTTTTAAATAGCAAGTTGGCAGTGTTTTAGTGCATTCGTATTTCCTTTCTACTGGCGCCGCCATATTGAAAAAAATGGCGCCACTGACAGGGGCCTTTGTGGGTGGTCCGGCGATATCAGCGCTCGTGCAATAATTCGATTATTAGTCAGATATTTTGTTAAAAACTTACATTTAAAACATATATCGATGTGTTCTTTATGAATTGGGCTCAATGTTTTTTGAAATAATTAAAACATTTCGGCTTTTATATTACGTGGCAATGAATTAATAAATGTGCGGCTTAAATATCATTTCATTATTTGTGTGATCCGAAAAAAAGTTAAAAAATAAAATACAAGCATTTAAAAAAATTGTAAAAAAGTATCAAAATATGACAGATTTAAAATTATTATAATGTTGATGTCAACAAAAAATGACTTTTGAAACTTGAAATATAATTTTTCCAGTCGATTTGAAATTAAAATTTAAAAAAATATGAACAATCGCAACTTTTGTTAATTATTACAAATTACAGACTAACAATAAATATATTTTAGTAAACCCTTGCTTATTTCTTTTGCAAAAGTCCACTTCCAGTCCACAGATTTTATTATCATAATCACCATAGACTTAGGTAACATGGTATCTAGCCAGACATAGAACACACGGTAGGTACCCCACTGGGAATTGAACCTGGAGTTCTGTATTGTGAGTCCAAGAGCCACTAGACATCGGAGGTTATTTAACAAATTTAAGCAAAATAAACAAGAGTTCACTATACTGTTTAAAACAGATTTAACTTAAACTTACTAATGTCATGTAGCTTACAACTAAACCTAAGTTTAGAACACAAAGCAGACAACTATACTAGCGTTTGAAACACTCTCTACAAGTTAGCCTAGTAATAAATTAAAATAATTTCGAGAGACCATACCTTACACCACACATTCGAGAATGTCTTATTTTACTTGGCTCACTTGTTAATTAATTAATTCATAATTAATGTCTGTTATTTCTTTCGACGATAAAAGTTTCATATTAAATTTCTTTTACCATAATCTTTTAACATAGCATACTCGTAGCTGGCTTTATGTAGTAACTATCTAAAAATAGGACATCGGATTGTGATGTCGCGAAATGAGTATCATTAACATACTACTTCACGGTGAATCACAATTTTCATTTTAAACACTTTTATTATTATTGTTTAAGACGCCATCTATGGACCATTAGCTGCGTAACGGCTATCGTAGCTGACAATAAATTTACACGTTAATGATATTCATTTCGCGACACTATAATCCAAACTATTCTCAAAGCCCAAATTCTTTTTTTAAAGATTATAGCGAAAGAAATTTTGTATGGAAGCGTTCTGAGCAATTTCCCGTTAGTTTTTCATCCGCTTGTAGAGTTTTGTTGTAACAGTGTTGGGCCCTCATTAAGTATAAATTCAGTTTTTTAAATCGCTAATTTGACACTCGATTTAATACTCTTTTCAACCAACTTCAAAAAGGAAGAGGTTCTCAATTCGACTGTATGTTTTTTATGTATGTTACGCGATAACTCCGTCAATAGTGAACCGATTTTGATGATTATTTTTTTGTTTGGTAGAGCATACTTCAGAGGTGGTCCCATGTAAATTTTATCGAAATTGATTGAGCGGTTTTTGAGAAAATCAACAAAAACTACATATGTACCCAGATCATTTTACCTCTAAGGGTTAATTAAGGCAATTGAAGTCGGTTTTTAGTTCTTTTTTGAATGCGTTAATTATTGAGATATATTTTTACTAAAACTATTTAGTTAAACAATCTTTAAACGGGTAAACTTTTAAAGTTAAAAATAACAGATATTTTGGACATGACAAGCATTGTTTGTTCGATTGAAATGACTTCGATTTTTAAATCCATATTCTAAATTTAAACTGAAGTTTAATGGGACAACAATGTGGTGTGACTAAAACCTAATTTTATAAACTACAAACAATTTTACTATACAATCCAAGCTTCTTACCTTACAAATCTCAAGCTTTGCTTTAGCATACATAGACTTTGGAATTACCTAGAAAATTGTGGCGCGTTAAGAGGGATATGAAGCAAAGTCTCCGTAGAATAGTAGGTATTTCAATATGTTATTGCTGTCGCGATTCGGTACGCACACATACAGCCTTTCACATGCTTTCACTCACACAAATAACGCTGCGTAACCTCCCAAAGAGGCCCCTGCCGCGACGCGCATAGACGCTACCCCTCCGCCTGGGCTAGAGTGTACTTTTCAAAATTATAATAAACTTGACGTGAGCGTGCGTCAACCCTTTTTTTACGTTTTGAGAAATTATTGTTCGCATATTGGATTAGTCTCGACATACTGTGGTTGTATTTGATATAATTGACTAGTAAGTACCTATCACATATAAATACAACATAAATTATGACTTTGCCATTTTAGGGTTCTACAGTCAACAAAGAAACCTTTTAGTTTCACCATATCCGAACGTTCGTCTTCCAACGATACTCTAGGTGACCTAGATGTGTTTTAGTACCTAAACTGCTAGAGTCTAAGACCTAACAAGTTAAAGCGTTCAAAAAGAACTAGAAACCGACTTCAACTGCCCTAAAAGTCTACTTTTATTAAGGAAAATTTAAGATGTATATCGTTTTCTTATGGATTCCATTCTAAGAACCGGACCAAATTGAAATGGGACCACACGGAAAGCATCAACTTTCAAATAAGAAAGAATTATCCAAATCGGTTCACCCTGTCAAACGTTCTGAGGTAACAAACATTTAACTAATACACACTTAACATTCCCAGTCTCAAAAACCGACTGAACCGATTTTGATGAAACTTGCGGTCTTCCCTAAGTTTAACAATACCTAGGTAAGTTCCGGATATATGCAAGGATAAACATACATACACTTTAGAAATTTGGCACACTTCTTTAGAAGCTGGTATAGACTAACATATATGAAAACTGGGCAGTTCTGGAAATATTATACATACAGGTCGCATTGATAACCTCTTTTTTAGAAGTCGGTTAAAAACTGTAATTTCACGACACTTCACACAATGGAATAGACTAGTTAAAAATCCCGTTGTAAGTGTATGAGATGTATAACCGGCAAAAAATATTTCAAGTTTTTATTTGTCGACATGAATAATAATAAAATACTACTATATATTACAGGTTTTAGTACTACGAGTCTCTGATTTAAACCGAAAATAGAGGGGCAAAGCGAAACTACAAGACTATAAGGGTTTCTTGTTAAACACGGGACTATAAAAATGGCAACCGGCATACTTTCAAGTACTATATTTTTTCGTTTTGTTTGAATTTCAGATTTTGTTTAATATGGAAATAAGGAAATAAGAAAAGGTTGAGGTTATCTACAAAACGAAAAATAATTACTTATTAAATCAAATAGGTGGCCAGAGTAAACAAATATCAGGTAAATCTATCGTATTTCCTATTGTCATGCTTCATATCTTCATATACTATATTTTATATTTTAAGTACCTCAAAAGGAAAAAAGGAATCCTTAGAGGATCACTTTGATATCGAATACTGAAGTCTGCTGTCCCTTAGATCTGTGAAATAATGAAACTTATAGGTCAACGCAATAAAAAGATATAGCTGTATTTTAGACCATTTCCGTACAAAATTCAAAGGAACCGAAATCTATAGGGTATTTCCCGTTGACCGAATGTCTTGAAATTTGGCAAGAAGAATGTTTTTACAGCACAACCATAGGAATAAATCTGAATTTTTTAATTGTAACACAGTAAAATTGATTTTTTAATGTTTACAAACTTAACTTCGTAGCATGTAATTTAACTTAGAATTTCATTTTCGGTAGAGCATTGTTGGGTGCATATTACCGTACCTATTATTTATGATTTTCAGTATGTCATTAATTCATATTCTGTACGGAATCCTCGGTGCACGAGTCCGACTTGCACTTGACCGGTTTTTGAGCTGTTGGAGAGCCATTTCAAGCTCTTGCTGGCTGATCTCCGGGATATCTTCAGTAAAGTGTCGGGTCATATAGCCTCCGTAGCGATTTGCTGTCAATATAACTTCTCGTTATCTCTCAAAACTTTCAATAATAATAAATAATAATAATAAAAGTTATAAATAAACGTATGTCCATGCAATAAATGTTATGTTTTTTCTGTGTTTTTCTGTTTAGATATTTTACAGTGGTACGGAACCCTTTGTATGCGAGTACGACTCGAACTTTAACATTTTAAAAAATATTTGAAAAATAAGTCACTTATTCATAAATCATATTTAATTATTCAAACGTAACATAACTTGAAATCATTTTAATGTTTACCGTAACAACTTTTAGAATTTCAGGGAAAAATATTCTGTTCTAGAGATAATATAAATTTCCTTAGAATTATTTGTCTTTATATTTGTTTATTTAGATTAGTCTAAACATTAAAACTAACAGGTAAAACCATGATAGGTCGATAAAGAGGTAACTATCGATATATTTTTCCCACCACTATTAGTCGAAAAAATCGATAAAGCTTATTGACATCACTAATCCATGCTTACTTTATTTTTATACATATAATACACAGTATATAGTTGTGATATAGTGTACCCTGCCTCCCGAACCGAACTGTGCGAGAAGGACAGTTGAAGCTTTTTTTGGTATTTGCCTAGTTTTGCCGTGAAATTAAGGGTTTGGGATATAGCTGTTTTCTCAACGAAACGTTAGCCAAATTCAATCATTTTGATCTTATTCTCTTTATCAAAGAATAATCTAGGCCCGTTGGTTTTGCTTTTTCTGAAAATGTTACGTTTACTCTAAATAATGAGTACCATAAGTTGAAAGAATTTTTTTCTGAAATTTTGAGTTTTGAGATGCCCATAATTCTAATTGTAGACAAAATATTGAAAAAAGCAAAACCAACGGTCTTAGTTTTCGGTAAGATCTTGCATGTGTCCAAAAATCGTCACAAATGGTGGAGGTTTAGGGGTAGCAAACAGCTATGCCTTGTTGTATGAAATTTTTTACCTGCTGTTCCCTCTTAATGTGTTTAGAAATAACAATTTTATAATGGGTCAGTCCATTGAAATACGATTAAAAAAATATCAGAAACACGTAAAAGCAAAAATCTTACAATTGATATTTACTGATTATTATATTATCTTATTGTTACAAATTAAAAATCGCACTTTATTTCAATAGTTTTTTCTTTGTCCAAACGTTTAAAAATTAGTTGCAGAAAACCGATTTTCCTTCGAATAGTTTTGTTTTCGGTCCAATATTTTTTTATAGTTTTTCGGTCCAATATTTATTTCAAAATGGCGTCTGAACATACGCGCCACAATGCGCAACTAGCTGCCACAATACACCTTAAAACTATTACCTTAAATTGCCATATTGCGCGTTCATCAGTCTATGATGACCTCTCGCTCAGGCTCGACTGATTTCATATTGCTGTCCTCTTCTATCACCGACTCGGTACACTCTACGGCCAGAATGGACAAGTCTGATTTGTTTTCACTGTAAATAAAAATATTTTTTTATTGCTCGCTTCAATCAGTAAAATGTATAAATCACAATTAAATCCAACTTGTAATTTATGAATTTTTAATACATTTGCTATTAATACGGGCGTTATTACATAGAAACTTGGATCATAATGTTGTATTTTACAGACTAGGCCAGTTTCTTTACACCAATCAAAATTCATTAGCCCAATGGCACATAATATTTAGAAATTTAGTAACTTTACAGAACTTTAGCATAGTTAAGTACAGAAATTTAGTATGGAAAAATTATGAGAGGTATAACGTTAATCCAGGATGTCAGTTGGTTGAAGGTTATTGGGTCGGGTCCTTTTGTCCCCGAGCCGTTCCTTGCCACCACGACCAAGAAAATACCACTTATCTCCACCTTAATTTCGTGTCCACTATCAATTTGTGATCGACCATCATTCCCACATTTCAGTTAGTCATGTTTGCTATCATTATAAATCGTGTTTACTTACCTCATAGTTTGTTCGTCTATAAGTATCGGAGTGTTCGGGGACAGTATGTTCTCTGCGGGGTCGGGTGCCGCGGGCGCTGCCGGTGCCTCCAGCGCTAGCGACTGGGGCCGCTTCAGCCACACGCAGCGCTCCTCCTGAAAACAGACATCCGTTATCAAACTAGATTATACGTCCTCCGTGGCGCAGTTGTCTGAGCTTAAGACTCACACCCATATTCTAAGACGTTTCCTTCAGATTTACTCACCTTGAAATGACGTCCCTCACTCAAAATGGTATCATAAGTCGAGTAAAATCTACTAGACTTGAGGAATTCCCTCGGTCGAGTGGAGGAACTGACATCCGTATTATTAAACGTTTCCTTCAGATTTACTCACCATGAAATGACGTCACTCCCTTCAAAATGGTATGATAAGTTGAATTAAATCTCCTCGAATTTAAAAATTTTGTCGGTTGGGTGAGGTAACTGACTGTCAATGTCAAGGTACCTGCCGACCTACCTTGAAGATTCCTCAATGTAAATATCGCGTTGTTTCGATCAACTTTTAACAGGATTTAAGCATGTCTTTCGAAGAGTTTATTGATTATGTTTACGATAGTCCATACAATTACCTTTCAAGGCATTATTTGCATGATGTAACAAAAGTTTACTAGTATCATTGTTCTGTTAAAAGAATTAATATCTGGGCGACCGAGCTTTGCTCGTAGTTCTTTAAAAACAAACAAAAACTTTATTTCTGCCCCTGGTTAGCCATAAAGAGTGGAACAATTTGCCACTAAATATATATTATACTAAATAAATAATTACAAACTTGAATAAATAAATAAAAACAAACAAAAAACAAAAATAAAAGCAATTTGCGTCGAATAATGCGAAGGAAAAAGTGCATGAAAACTCGAAACCGCGCGTTTTCCCAGACATGAGACTAATCTAGATCGATTTTTCGCCCCCAAAACCCCCAAATACCAAATTTCAGCGAAATCGTTGGCGCCGTTTTCGAGTTATATATTTCATATACATTGCTCGTTTAAAAGTATAAGATAAGTACAAAGGTGTAATAATCTCACAAGGTTTGCTATAATAATGAATACACGTTCGTTTCATATCGTTAGTGGGGACCTGCAACACATGAGCCAGCCAGTAGTATATTTGAATTGAAAACGAATTTTATGCCAGTTGACCTGTTAACTAGTTGCAGTTCGTTTCACGTCAGTTACTAAGCTTTTGACTATCAAAAATATTTAGAAAATCATCTTTTTCATGTTTTTACTAATGATAACCAATTTACTTTTTAAAGTTGTTTATTTTTCATATGTATTTTTATTTCTGACTGTTATTTGCCACATGTTTTGAGCTAGAAAAAGTAAAGTTATTGCGTATAACGAATACTACATGATAGTATTCAAAAGGCTACCAACATAACAAATATGAAATCCTCGAAACAATGACGCGATCACTCGAATCCATGACGTCATCCACCTCGCGGGAGGAACGTCAAATCGCACTCAGGTTTAGACTTAGAATACCGATTCTGAGAGAGTTTTGACGTTTTCCTTTCGGCGTCCTTGAGTAAAGTTGAGTGAAGTAAATCTGAAGGAAACGACTTAGAATATGGGTGTCAGACTCGCAACACACGCACAGCTCCCGGGTTCGATTCCCAGTGGGGAAATTGTCAAGAATTTGTGAGACATTTCCCCAGTTTGTTTAGGACATTGCAGTCTGAATCACCTGATCGTCTGAACAGTACGATGATTCCGTGCTTCGTTAGTCACGTTAATCCGTTGTTACCGGTTACTATCTACGACAGGTAGTAGCTGCATGAGACGTGGCAGATGACTGTGCCGGATCAACAAAAATGAGCTGTACCGTCGATGTGTAAAAAAAATGTTCCCGTCGTTACATGATTAAAATCAATTATGTATCTCAAATAAAATTTGAGGGTTTACGTGGATTCCTTCAAAATACGAAAAAATAGTCAGCCAGTGATATCCTGTACCTGTAGGACAAGAGTCCTACATGTAACACGTTAAAGGTACAAACCTTTAACGTATTAAGTAGTAAATAGGGCCCCTAACTCCATCTTGCGCAGGGGCCCTCGGAGACAGCTGCGCCACTGCATCTATTAATGGTTTCAAAGTGTCAGATGCTGCTGTACCTGTGGAGTGATGACGGCGGTGATGTCAGTCTGGGTGGCGACGGGCTCCGCCCTCTGCTTGCTGCTCACTGCGCGAAGAACCTCCTGCATAGACCCTTGAAGCTCCACAACCTACCAACAAATAACGACCCGTTCACACTTGGCCTTCATCTCACGATAAGGCCTTTGGGTAGAAAGCATGCATACCCAGAAGCCTCAACGTAATGAGGCGCTGTCTCTGGTACCTTTCATACCGGAATACAACAGTGTTTGGCGGTAGACTTAGGTAACATGGTGGTAGCTATCCGGGCGGATACAGATAATACCCTACTATCGACCAAATCGCGTAACGATAGGTACCCTTACTGGGAATCAAACCCGGGACCTCCGCGCCAAAAGCCTCATTATCGACGGTGATCTAAAAATCAATGAGAAAATATACATATATATTTAAACACAAGCTTTTTTGAGAAATATACGAAAAAGTACAAAATTATGTTATTTATTAACTTAATTGACATTAGGAGCAGTGTTTTGTCAGCGAAATGTATTTTTGCACATAGGTATTTCGATCAAATGTCCATCTGATATTGTCTTTCGACAATAAGTCACGTCGTGATTGTTGGAAACTAAACTCTATAAAACATGGGTATCAGAGCGCTATGTCGAATCTGTTCGTCTCACCTGGGCTTGCAGGCTGATGCAGGTTTCTGTCAACTGCCGCAGCACGTCGGTGTGGTCGCTCTCAGGTTTGTTATGTTTCGTGTCTAAAATATATTACATATTCAACATTATGAAGGTACTGCACGAAAATAGATGTTTCAAATATGGCCTGCACTTGTACTCTATTTAAAATATCAAGTAATAATCGAAATATGTATAGAAAAATATGGTAACTAAATCACTTTTATTTGATAATGGCCTTTTAAAATTATACCCAGGCCTTGGCCCTTACTTTTGCGGCGGAGTCTTATTAATAGGGTCCCGTTGGTTACCCTTTGGGTACGGCATCCTAAAAAGGCACCCTTATAGGATCACTTTGTTCTCCGTCTGTATGTCTGCCAAGACCCTTTTTATCAGGAACCCGTGGAGTTATCAAGTTAAATTAATATCGAATACTCAAGTCAGCTGTCCCTTGTATCTAAAAATCAAACTTCTAGGTCAATGCAATAAAAATATATAGCTTTACTTTAGACCGTTTCTACCTAGCATCCTAAAATTGGCAAGAAGCGAGGTCTTACAGCACAATCATAGGAATAAATATATGATTTTTTAAATTATAACACAGTAAAAAATCGTTATTTTATGTTTACAAACTTAACTTTGCAGTTGAAAACCATACACTGGGTATATAATTTAGCTGCAAAGTTAAGTTGGTTTTTCAATTGGACTTACATTTTCAGTAGAGCATTGTTGGGTGCATATTACCGCATCTATACGTATGTTAGTTGTTCATATTCTGTAAGAGAACCTCGGTCCGCGAGTACAACACGTACTTGACCGGTTTTTCAAAAAAATAAAAATCATATTTGTGTACTGACCGTTGGCCTGCAGCGTGGAGACCTTCTTCCATAGCGCGTTGATGGCTTGCATCTGCAGCTGCTGGATCTTGCGCTCGCTGTCCAGCGCTGCCTTAGTCGCTTCCATGTCGCAAGTCAGACGTCTGCGACAGATATGTACACTCTATTATCGGTTACAACGTTACTGTGGGCCGAATAAAGAAGCTCGAAGTCACTCAGCGAACAATGGAACATATTCTATCATTTAAGGGCCACAGGGTTGACCTATTCTAATTCAGAAGCGCTTGCATCCAGAGTGGGGCGTTTCCTAGTACGAAACCTCTATATACTCACTGTATATGCTGTCTCGCTCTAGCCGCCTGTATAGCATGCAGTATCCTCAAAGTATCCTTATTCAAGTTCCTACTGCGATACCCTCTCCACATCTTCTGTATGGTGACAGCCGCTACAGACTCAGCGCTCAACTTCTTCTGCCTCCTTTGATTCGAAGCTAACTTAATCATTTCGAGCTTATCCTGATCTATATCATCCTTCTCACTCTTAACCCCATTCACCTTCTCATTCTTCATTGTGAGACTGCCCTTGCGTTCCATGCGGGTTTTCAGCTTTGGTGAGCTGGTGGCGCTTTTCGGCAGTTTCGGGGAGCCGACCCTTTTGTTGCCAAGCTTGTCTATGCTACTGTTGCTGGATTGGGACGAGGTTGTCGATGGTATGTTGCTTGGTTTCGGTATTGAGCGCTGGATATCGTATATTGGGTCCTGGTAGTCTGGACTCATTAGAGATTCCGGCACGGGTACCATTTTAGAGGCGGCTTCTAGTGATTGGTTGACAGGCTTCGGTAGAGGTAGCGGTTCTATAGAGACAAAACGGAGAAATAATAGAACATTATTCACCGAGGGAAGAAAGTGGCCGATTACCAACTAAGTGTGTCTGTGTGTGTTATTTTATTACATTTATCTAGCACCATTTGACACTGATCTAAAAAAAACTATTCTTCTGCATCAAGGCCGCCAGGAAAAGGTCGCCTTCCTGTACCAAATTGTTTATTACATGCTTTAAATTAGGTTCGCTTGTATGTAACTATGAATGTAAACCGATCTAGCAAGTTAATTTTAACCTACTGTCGTATCGTTTGCGATTATTTTTATGTAATCGGATAGCAACACAATAATTTGAGACCGTCGAGCTGATCTGACCCAGGCCAGGAGGTGGATAGAATTATTCAATAGGTATTAGTAAACCCCTCAAATTTGAGCTCATTTGGTTTGACGAGTTTGGTCCATCAATAATGCTACACCTGGTGATAAGGGTCTGATGATGAAGCCAGGAAGTAGAAAGTGGAACTCTTCAATGGATAATAGTAAGCACCTCGAGTTTGGGCTCATTTAGTTTGGTTTGACGAATACAAAACATTCGATTATAAGTACGATGTGACAAAAGTATGGTTTTAGTTTTTTAAACAATATTTATTATTGTTTTGTCTGTATTATTTTATTGTTTCTTGTAATTATTTGTGTTGTATTGTTTAGTAGTTATAGCTGACCTTGTCTATCCTTCTTGTCACTGACAGAGTACAGTCCCGGCGAGTCGAAGCTCTGACTCATGACTGAGGGTATCCCGGGGATGTCCCCGGAGCACGAGAGAGACATCTGCTGCGATGGTGAGTTGCACTTGATGCCCGCGTGGAAACTGGAGGTCAGACGGTCTGGTGATCGGCCCATATGGCGAGATGAAATGCGAGCTGGAACAAGTGACTTCAATTGTTTATAATATAAAATGCCAGACTAAAATCAATGAGCAAATGTTAACGAAATTGTTGGTGCTAAGAATAAAGCGATAGGCGCTGGAACAATTTGTGATTGTATAATTTTAATGAGATATAATTTAAAAAATCTACTTTTCAGATTTATTCATATTCAAGGTTAATGGGAAGTACCTATCTATTCTATCAATAGAATAATCATAGAATTACGTCTGACCAATGATATGTTCATTTCTAGTTAAATGTTTAGGTTAATATAATTAGGCTAATTAAGTATAGTTTTAATATGCATTTATGTAATATTTTAACGTGTCGAGTGTAATATTCATATTACTAGGTCAAAAAAGTGAATCTTGAATCATATATCCTGTATCTACTTGATGCGTTGACCTAGACTAGAAGCTAGATTTTTTTCAACTGCAAGGGATAGCAGACTTGCGTGTTCGATATTAATTGTAGCTTGATACCTCGTGTTCCTGAGAAAAATGGTCTTGACATACAAACGGAAAACAAAGTAATCCTAAAAGGGTTCATTTTTTTCCTTTTGAGGAACGGAACCCTGAAAACTTACCTGACAATTCCTAATGGAAAATCGCCCCTTGGGCCGTTTAGATTCGCGGCATATCAAGTGTATAAGAAGGTGGAAGTGTGCTGTACATAATTGGACTCTATTATTTGCAGATCTCAACTCACACTGCATCCTCGGCGACTGCAGCTTGGACTTGAGCGGCGTATGGTTCTGGTCCTTCAATTGCTGCTGATGATGCTGTGCTTTGCTCAGGATTAGCCTGAGCTTCCTCTGGTCTTCCGTCTCGAGCGCGTCTGCCGTCAGGGGGCAGGTGGACGACAGGTATTCGCACAGCTCCTGGTGCTGGCCTGAGTGGTAGTGGCGGCCTTTGCCTTGGCTGTACAGCCACTCCGCTTTAAGGCTGTAATATTACAAAAAAATATTTTCATATAACAAACCCAGTCAAGTATGAATCGGACTCGCTCACCGAGGGTTCCGTACAGAATATGAATAATTAACATCAAACAAATACAAAATCATGAATAATAGGTAAGGTAATATGCACCCAACAATGCTCTACCGAAAATGTAATTCTGATTCAAAACCCAACTTAACTTTGCGGTTAAATTACATACCCGAAGTATGACTTCCAACTACAAAGCTATTTTTACTGTGTTATAAAAATAAAAATTCTGGTTTTAAGATGTATTCCTATGGTTGTGCTGTAAGACCTTGCTTCTTGCCAAATTTCAAGATTCTAGGTCAACGGGATTTTGTATGGAAATTGTCTAAAATAGGCGTTGACTTTTGAGTTTGATTTTTTCACAGATCCAAGGGACGGCAGAGTATTTGATATTAATTTCAAATTGATATCTCCACGCGTTACTGAGAAAAAGGTTCTTGACAGACAGACAGACAGACGGACGGACAACAAAGTGATCCTAAGGGTTCTTTTTTTCCTTTTGAGGTACGAAACCATAAAAAATAAAGCATATTTAATAATAATAAATCCAAAGAACCTCACTTTATCGTGTGTAACATATAATTACATTAGCAAGTATGCAGTTGATTATTCATATAAAACAACGCACAAGAACGATCTACTGTATTTTATATTCAAAGCACATTTTTGCATTTTACACTGGCTGGCCAGCCCGAGTGAGACATTAAGGCAGTCTGAATGCATAATTTTATGTATCTTTCTTTAGTAATTACATGTTTCTGTTAACGTTATATAAAATTTAATAAGGTGAAATGTTCTCGTTTACATAATCATTGTGGTCAGTGATGAATCAACTTCCACTTGAAATATCCGCGTTGTTAATAGCTACCGAACTAGCTCGATTGGGATAAAAAGTACTCTGTACCATTATTCGGACCCTCTACTATCTATAAACAAAAGATCAAGTAATTTTGACCGTCTGCTAGAGAATGTGTCGGAGTTAGTTACCTCTCAATGGCGCTGACAACGAATCCGTCTATTGTTTTCACGCTCATGATCCAGTTCAAGACGAAAGGTCGATAGTCGAAACCTCTGGTGTATATAGTGCTAAGAATATTAATTATAAATTGCCCTTATATATTATCTAGCGTTGTTACATTTACATGTAAAAATTAATATAATGATTTAAGTATGGTACTAATTAGCCCTACATAGAGGTATATATGTATAACATATGTATTATACTACTATTTCCCGAAAGGAAAAATACTGGAATCTCTCACCCAAGCGCGGTAGCGTGGCAATGTATAAGTCTTATGTCCAACAGTGGGCTTAAGTACCATGATTCATTAGCCCATGTTAAATTTAATAACTATAATAAACATACGTCCCCACTGCAGGGTCTCAGGCCTACTCTCCTACAGAGAGTGTATGGGACATAGTCCACCACGCGGTCCCAGTGCGGATTGGTAGACTTCACACACACCTTTGAATTTCTTCTCAGGCGTGTGCAGGTTTCCTCACGGTGTTTTCATTCACCGAAAGTCAATGGTAATGATTTTTATCATTCGTACGTAAATTCCTAATAACAAATACGAGCCATGATCGAACCCAGACCTCGATTGTTCAAGGACTGACGCTATACCCAACTGAACTACGACGGCTTTTTAAATACAGTTCGACCACAATCTCTCTTGTTAAGTGATGATGTGGTTGAAAATGGTTCAGTTGCCAAGTAGCCTATTCACTCTGGGTCGGAAAACATCTAGATTTAAATGATCAGACATGCAGAAAACAGTGCTTCTTACAGTAATATGATATTATATTACATTGTATTTCCGCGTAATGTAACATTACACCATACGCATCACTCCAAACACCTGTGATACGCGCCATGCGGCAAATCAACTACTGCTTTTGATATTGTAATGCGATTCTCGGAATTAAATAACATAGAATGTTAATCTTATGTTGCTAGTAATAAGGTTTTTTCAGCAACAAGCGCGTACTGTTCTACTTTGTTATTCTGCCTGACAACAGCCGGCTAGAGCGACTGTGCGCGGTCGGGTATTATCGCGCGGTATGCATCGATTGCATTACTTATACATGTATAAAAACGTGGCTCCTTAGCAGTGTGCATTATAAATGATGAAGCGGTGGCACCCTGCCACACGATTAGTCCAAGCTAGTAAATTGGATTGGATATTTTTTAAACTAATTTCATTTAAAAAATCTATCTATATATTTCGTAATTCTGATGAATAATTGTTAACCTACTTCAAAAGAGCAGAAGGTTCTCAATTTGACGGGTATGTTTTTTAATGTTTGTTACCTCGGAACTTTTGACAGGGTGGTTATTTCGATGATTCTTTTTTTATTTAAAAGGTGGTGCGTCCCGTGTGGCATCCATGAGAAAACGATATAAATCTTAAATTTGCCTTAATAGAAGACTTTTACGGCAATCCAAGTCGGTTTCCAGTTCTTTTTGAACGCATTTACTTGTATTCTAATAAAATATTTTTATTAAATACATTTTTGTTTCAAATTGATATTTTGCCTGGAAAAAAGAATTTCAAATTTTGGTATGTGGAATGAGGCATAATTTTCTCTGTTTCTGCCAAATACTGAGAGGTGTTGTTTTAAAATTTATTGAGCATTTGTTGCAGAGCTTCTATCACAAGTTTTGCGGCTTACATTAAACGTTGTAAAGCTCATTTCTAAAAACCCGACTGCGTAAATTACATTTAAACATATACATATATTTTCGTAAATATTGTATAAACCCTTTTATTTTCATACCCCACTCGATAAGTTTTGAAAAGATTTCTCATGACGCGGCAATGGCGAATTTGGCGGCAGAAATCCGCCATTTTGATTGCCAATAATTTAAATATAGCCTATGACACTCTAGTGCTTAAGACGAATCTAACCACGTATAATTTATTTAAATCGGTTTAGCCGTTTAGTAGTTACGAGGGAACAAAGAGTCGGACATACAAGTCAAACACAAAAAGGATACAGCTTATCTTTCCCCGCCATGGCGACACACGGGTTCCCCTGTATGGTGAAGCTCTCCAGCTTGTTGAGGTGCACCAGATGACTGACTTCGTTCAGATCCTGGATGTTGTTGTGTGCAAGCCCCAAGTGCTCGAGGTGGGTGGGGAGGTATCGATCACACTGTCGCAGGTCTATGATACGGTTGCGTTCCAGGTTCAGATGCTGGAAAATAAAGTTAAGTTTAATGTGAATCAAAGTACAATGCATTCATACATTATTAATGCGTTCAAAAAGAACAAAAACCGAATTCATCTGCCATAAAAATGTTCAGCCTTAGAGGTAGAATTATCTGCGTACACATTTGGTTTTTGTTGATATTCTCAAAGAGCGATCAATCAATTTCGATAAAATTTACATGGGACCACCTCTGAAGTATGCTCTACCAAACAAATAAAGAATCATAAAAATCGGTTCACTATTGGCGGAGTTATCGCATAACATACATACCAAAAAAGCATAGAGTCGAATTTAGAATCTCCTCATTTTTTGAAGTCTGTTGAAAATAGTTTGCTAGGCTTGCACAACTTAAACTTCATCTCACTTGAGGGCAAGGCCTCTAAGTGTGCAAATGATTGATATTCACTCCAAAATGTTAATGATATACATTTCCCAGCCTTATAAATTGATGTAAAATTTGAGCTTAGATTGGTACTTTCAAATACGTGCCAAGTCATAATTGTTTGGAATGGAAGTATCTGTGAATTAAACTAGCACTAATTCTCACCTTGAGGCTCTTTAAATAAGAAATGTCAGCGATGAAAGATATTTGGTTGTTGGATAGGTCCAGATATTCTATGTGCATGTTGTGGTTTAGATGCTCTATTGACTTTATATTGTTGCCTGAAACATAGTTTAAGATTATTAACTTATTTATTTTAAAGAAGATCAGCAGCAGTATTCCTACAGAGTTTAAAACAGCATTAAAACAGTCATATCACATAACATATCAGATCTCAACAGATAGCTTAAAACAGTCAATATCAGATCTCAACAGATAGCTTAAAAACATTTAATATCAGATCTCAACAGATAGCTTAAAACATTCAATATCAGATCTCAATGGATAGCTTAAAACAGTCAATATCAGATCTCAACAGATAGCTTAAAAGTCAATATCAGATCTCAAACTATAGCTTAAACATTTGTTACTGTTTAAGTCTATAATATAATATTGGACGACATCTACAATTAATAACACTGCATTATATATACATCATCAGCCAACAAGAAACACCCACTAGTGAAAATAAGCCTCATAGATAGTAGTACACCTTGCATTTAGTGATTCCCTGCAACCTATACCAGGTTGTAATGGCTGTAATTTTACAATGAGGCATAACAATAGTGACTATTATATGATAATTTATTCTGTGTCATTTACCAAAAACAAAAGAAAAGAAATGTCAGTTGTTGCAATCATTTCTTAGGTTTTCGTTGTAATAAACTTACCAGCCAACTTTAATACTTTGAGATATATCAGATCTTTCAAACCCTCTATCTGCAGGATACCATTGTTGTTGAGTGCCAGAACACGTATGTTTGTCAGACGTGAGACTCCATGCATCCGTAACAAGAAGTTGTTGCATATTGATAACTGGGGGCAAGGAAGATCATTGGCAACATTTCAAAATATAAGCCTGCTGATTTAATGCAAAATATGTAATTAGATCAAAAACTGGGGGATTCTGGATCTAAATTCTAAGAAAAACATTTATTTGTGATAAATGTGGTATGTTTCAGATGGTCAAATAAATGAAATTATAGATAACACATCACAAGGTGCATGCAAATGTTTTAACAGGAATAATATTCTAGTGTACATTAATATGTCAGTGTCTACTGGATAAGTCAGGCATGTACCTAATCTATTCTGTGTAAACTCTATGTGACGTCACTCGATTTAACAACAAACTCCCTAAAGTGTCAAAATCACTTGGCTTTAATTATTTTCCCTGGGACATAAACATTAATGTTCCAAGGAAAAAATTATACATTAGACCTTATTATTAAAAACATATTGTCGGCCTTATTGATTATCCTTCATGAAGCATAGAAATCTTCACTCTTTTTATGCCAATTTTGATTTGACAAAACTATCACTACAGTGGAAGTACTGTGTATAAAATAAATATAAACGGATTATGTTATCAAATTTTATATAATTGTGTATAAAAATCATTTAACTCAACACAAAAAATACTACATAAAAATTAAGACAGATACAGCAGTGCCCAGTCTCCTTAATAAACTATGCAAATACATAGTTTTTCAAATTAGTTTGACTTTAACGGACGTAACAAATGAGCATCTAACTCTGCTAAACATTTCACTTTAGCTAAATAATTGATGACATCAGGTGTTAGTTGCAAATGATACTTACACTCTCAACTCTGCTGTAAGAGTCAATATTATCCAGTCTCTGGAGCTCATTTTGGTCGAGAATTAAATTAATAATCGTCTTGGATTCGTCTGCGGGCGCTTTCTCTAATTTCTTCAGCCCACGCCTCGATAAATCTAGAGTGTCATTACTTGACTCTTCTGTAATAAGAACATTGTTTATATACGCTCAATTAATAGTTGTCTGTTGTTAGCGACTTTTACTTACCCATGGTTTCGATTTTCATAGCATTTTTCATTAATTTATACTTAATCAAGTGATGCAGTTTCTACAAAAATCAACATTAGAGCTGCGTTTCGAAATCTCGAATGTTCATCTGTCTAAAAAATATTCGTATTTCGTTGAAACTAATATGACAAAATCATGAACGTTTTCGCCAAATTCTAGTTACCAAATATTTATAATATTTATTTCAAATATACATATAATTTTTAAGATACAATTTTTATGATCTTTCATAATGAAATAATACAGTTTTATCGTTTATTGAACAAATCTTTTCTAGGCGAGGTTTTGAACAATCTGCAACTAACGTCAACTAGGGATGCGCAAAACGGTAGGTACGCGAAGAACTAAAAAACGGTGTTTTTCAGTGTTGAAAGTATGTTTCTGTCTAAAATCTGATCTGAGCTAAAATGTTGTTCAACTTGAAAATATGAAACTATTCTTTTTAATATTTCACAAACCAGCATCGTAATTTAATAAAGTACTGCAGGGAAAATTCAAAACTGACAGCTAAATAGGTAGATGGTTTCTGCAAAGTGCCGATAAGATGCAACCACAAATCTTTAGCAAATTTCCAAAATAAACTTTATATGCACGAAAGAAATTAAAAATACATAATAATTGTTCTGAACACCCTGCTGAAACTTCCATATGTTTGTACTTTTAATATTATCTATCTAATATTTGCGAAGAAAAATTAGTACTTGTCTTTGTCGTTATGTATTTTATCAAACTATTAACTTAGACTTTGGGGCTTCTTTGTAGTAAATAGTTATGTATTCAACTTGGACTGTTTACTGACTGTAATTGTTAAACTTCTCGAACGTTCACTGACGTTGGGAAATTTTGATATTGTTAAATAGTCCCATGAAGTCAAATATAAACTTTTTGTACAGTTGTTCATAGTTTTTATGAACAAATAATTGATTTTATAAGAATTTTATGAAACCACAATATCACACAAAGAGACTTTACTCAGTAAAAGTTATCTGTATCCATACTAATATAGTAAATGCAATGATTTGTCATGGGTTTGTCCGTCCTTCACGACGTAACGAAAATATATTCAATATTTTTGACTTGATTTTTCGCAGTAGAAGGGTTGTAAAATAATGCAGGACTCTTTTCGTCAAACAAGTCGTTACCATCGAATAATTTCTGAATTCGACGAAGTCGCAGGCAAAAGCTAGTTTTATTAGAAATGATCCATTTCGGTAGTAAAAACCGTTAATATCGATACAGATTATTACATATACAGATTCATACAACACTATTTCGCGGTGGCCGCGGGCTTCTGTTGAGGTTAGTGGATTTATTATGAAAGTATTGTGTTTTCACTTGATTATCCCTAGAAAACTAATAAAAAACTAATTTATGCCATAATTAAAGTAAATACCATCATTTAAAGTACTAAAAACGTTGTGTTTAATTCATTGGAAGCGACAATTAAAAGGACGCTTGTGTTGACTGACATTCGATAAAGTTTGTTTCGCTTGATAAGCTTTGGAACACACTGAATTCTAATGAGAATTCGAAGAATGACAGTCTAAAACATCGAAAGATTGCTGCACTTACCTCTTGTACATCTATATAACTCTGAAGAACTTAAAATCGAGCACATTTTATATATCTATTTATAGCATTAACCTCTTTCGTTTAGGCGGGAGAACAAGAAGAAATGGTATTGGCAAAGGGCTTTAGGCCCTTACAAGTAGTCTCCGCGATCTTATTCGTGAGGATTCTGTCGGTTTTCCTCGTCCAAACCTCATATGTGCCAGATGAGTATTGGCAAACATTGGAAGTGGCCCATAAGTATGCATTTGGATATGGTGCCTTGACTTGGGAGTGGCAGAGAGGCTTACGGAGCTATCTGTACCCTGGCATAATTTCTGCATTGTATACTGTGCTTAAGTACACTGGATTGGATTACCCTGAAGCTTTGGTAAGTATTTTCATGAATATTTAATTTTGTATTTAGTTATGCTATTAGCTACATAAATAATATCGGTAAAAAAACCTACTTAAGGTTGTTATTGTTAACTTGGTTAATTTAAATTATGTTCTTTCCTGTTGTGGTCAGTGAGGTAGATAGATAGTGCAAAGAGACCTACAAAGAAATTGACAAATGTTTGAAATAATTAGCACATAACTAAACCGTCTTCAATTGCCTTAAAAATGTGGTTTTTGTTGATTTTCTCATAGAGCAATCAATCAATTTCGATAAATTTTATATAGCATCACCTCTGAAGTATGCGCTACCAAACAAAAAAAGAATTATCAAAATCCGTTCACTATTGGCGGAGTTATCGCGTAACACACAATACATAAATAACATACGCGACAAATTGAGAACCTCCTTTTTGAAGTCGGTTGAAAAGTGCTAGGATTTGTATTCCATAGTGTTCCTTTTAACTTTAGATGGTCACCTCTCAGAGGTATCAAAGGTTGTAAAATATGATAATGAATTGCAGATCTACCTGCCTCGCATTCTACAAGCCTTGCTGAGTACCGCAGCAGACTACAGCTTCTACAAATGGACAGGAGGCCGCAAGTGGGCTTTGTTCCTCATCCTCACATCATGGTTCTGGTTCTACACATCGGGGAGAACCCTCCTGCAAACAACAGAGGCAGCACTAGTTGCTATAGCTCTATCCTTGTTCCCCTTCAAGACTGGAAGACTCAGTTATTATGAGCTAGGTAACATACTTTTTTTCTTCAATTGACTTTTATGTCACAGAGAACTCTAGAATGACATAGGGATTTTATTACAAAGCCAAAAAAGACATACCTATGCCTATTATACACTACTTTTTGCTACTGCAATCAGGCGAAGTTGACATCTGCATAGCTGTAACAATTGTTTGGTGAGGGGACGTTTACAGGTTTGCATGGCCTGTTTCAATGAATAAGTACTATTTCCATCATTTCATTTATTACAGAAAGCACAAAATGGATCTGGCTGGCTTGTATCAGCGTGTTTGTTCGTCCTACGTCTGCAGCGCTATGGCTCGTGCTCGGCGCCTACCACCTGCGTACAACAAACCAGAGCCGGCTGCGGCTCCTTGTGCGAACATATGTGCCTATTGCGTGAGTTACATATACAATACAGTAATACCCCGGACTTACGCGATAGGTGGGACCGAGCGATTGCCGTGTAAGTCGAATTCGCGTAAGTCGGGGTTCAACTTTGCATATAAATACATATAAAGTATGTTTAATCGGGACCAGAGTTTAAAGGAAACAATAATTTAGAAGAAAAATGTTTAATAAAGTGTAAGATAATAAAACAATTTACATTGTTATTAATAAAGTAACCTAAACCGAAGTTATTTTGATGTCGAAGGCTTCGTATATTGTAACACTATTGCCTGACGAGTTAAGTTTTTATTTCACGCAAAATTTCCTCGTAGCATACCAGTAATTTTTTTATTCCCCGTTTTGTAGTAGAAACGCGTTCTTCATTCGAATTTATTTTGCTAAAATTTGTAATCCCTTTTCAATTGAATTGAGTCCTTCTGTGAAGTTTAATTTTTGCTTCAGTCTTTAATTATATTCAGTTCACACTGCAAAGACAGTGTTTTTCTTTTTTTGTTAGGCTCAAATGAGTCATTTTTCATTCTTTTAGATGACATAATTAGAGATTATAAGTAAAACAAACTGCGCACGTAAAACAATTCCATGCGGAACAATTTCAAACCTGTCGCAAACTGAACACTGAAAGGGCAGAGCAAGACAGCCGATGTGTGCGGCAATCAAAATGAAAAACCGCGTATCTCCGAATTCGCGTAAAACGGGGTAGCGTAATTCGGGGTATTATATTTATACAGAGATCATTACAACAAAATATAATAATATTACGAACATACATATATGTATATGATCAGTATGATCGCGATGATCTCAAAAACTACTGAACGGATTTTTATGTGGTTTTTATATATCAACAGACTGATCGTTGGTGAAGGTTTTATGTAAATTGGTTGAAATATGATTTGAGAAATAGTTGAAAAAAATCAAGCCATCCATTGTAACTCATAAAAAAAGATCACAAATAATGTGGCATTTGCAACACCTATTTAGATGGGTACAGTATTAATATTTATCAAATTAATTATGTCAGTTACCTTAAGCAGTTCATGCACAGTAAAATAGCCTTTTACAACATTCAATTCAAATGAATGTTTTAGGATTCATCGTAAATAGAAACTACGCAAAAAAGTTATCTTATTTACGCGACGCGATGCAACGACAGACGGGCTAGAGAGAATAATTAACATAGGATATTTGGATTCATTCATATTCATTTATCAAATTAAATAAGCATTCCATACTATATTATATAACATTGATGGCTCATATCTAAAAGCGATGTTTCAAATTCGGCCTGCACTTGTACACTATTTAATAAATCAAGTAATAATCTAAGTATGTATAGAAAACAACTAGAATTAAATTTTTGCATTTATTTTAATTGTACAAAATCATTCTTTTTGTACTGAGTGACAGCGTCAAATGACATTTTATTGACGCCATCTTTGTTTTCAACGTCAAGTCTTACCCGTTTCGTGCGTTTTATATGTTTTTGTACAAATAAACTAAACCGAAATATACAAAAATGGTAACTAAATAACTTTTATTTGATAATAGGCTTTTAAAATTATAAGTGTACAAAACCAGGCCTAGGCTCCATACATTCGCGGAATGTAACATTTAATTAAACTGACTATTTTCAGGTTGTTGACCGGCGGAGCTATGGTAGGGCTGGACTCGTACATGAATGGGAGCTTGATAGTGACGCCGTGGGAGTTCTTCAGGTTCAACATTGTGCACGACGTCGCCTCTGAGTATGGCACGCACCCCTGGTGAGAAAACACACTCGTTACTCGATTACAGCGAAGATAAAATAGATATGATCTGAAGTGTGCTCTTTTTTTAAGGCAATAATGACATGGTTAAACAAAAATAATTTTTATAAAATATCTGTCATTTTTTGATATATTATTTTTAGACTTTATAATTTGGACATTTCTTTTGACATTGTAAATAAATACGTTGTGATAAAATAGTATTAGTTATAGTTAAAACAATACGCAATATTTGGATGCCCTACTCGGGTTAAATGTGAGAACTATTAATAAGCACCTTCCACCTTGTAAGCACCATATTTACTGCAAATAAATTTTTCATTTCATTTCAATTGAAGTCGGTTTTTAGTTGTTTCTACATTATTCAGGTACTGGTACTTGACTCAAGGGCTTCCCGCGGTGCTGGGTGTGATTCTACCGGCGGTTCTGTGGGGCATCTACGACGTTCTGAGACGACCTAAAGAGAACCCGATTGGCGTCGTGTTGTTGGTCGCCGTTGCACTCCATTTGGCTCTATACAGGTATTATTATTAATTTAATCGCTTGCTAGTGACATAACCCGGGTTCGATTCCCAGTCGGTACTAGGTTTGATGTTAATAGTACTGTTGAAGTCAAGTATGAAAGGAAGTACAGCTAGTGCCTCATTGCTCTGAGACGTCTGGGTGAGTATACTTTCCATCTAACAGTCTTATGGTCACTGGACCATTTAGGATCCATGTGGGCCGAAAAAACAACTTTACTGTGGGCCGACAAAACAAATTTATCTGTGATAAAACTCGGAATGAGAAGGTCAACGACATAACTCGACGAGTCAGTGAGCTGAAGTGGAAATGAGCAGACATCGCTCGAAGAACGGTTATATCATGAGCAAAAGTTCAAGTGGCGACCACGTGCCGGCAAACGTGTATGACCAAGGACAGGTCGCTGGATGCCAGTGCCTCTGGACCGATCATTGTGGCATACTATGGAAGAGTACTACGTCCAGCAGTGGACGTTTCCCGGCTGATGATGATGTCACATGGTTCCTCGGATGAAATAACATGTTATTGTTTTTCAGTTTAATACCACACAAGGAGTTCAGGTTTGTGCTGCCTTTGCTGCCGATCTTCCTGTACTTGGCGCAGGATGTCATCGTACCGTGGAGTAGGAAGGCCAAGAAGTAAGTCTCATTACAGTTCCCCGTCAGTTGAATAAGTCCACTGGTTGTAATTGGATTATTGTGTCGCCAAATGAACATTATTAACGTACAACTTTCACACGTCAGCTACAATAGCCGTTTAGGCAGCTAATGAAATGAAATCATTTAATCCCAGACCATCAGTCCATATTTAAAAAATAAAAATAAATTATAATTACAATTATGAATGATGTCAAATTTGTAACTTAAACTGTATGTCAAATATAAAATAGTATGTCAAATTCAAAATTTAAAATAGTATGTCAAATTTAAAATAGTATGTCAAATATTAAATCGATTAATTAATTAAATAAAAAATTAATGACGTCCCTAGATGGCGCTTTGAACAATAATCAAAAATAGTGTGTAAAAATGCAAATTTTGATTAATAATAACGATAATTATTGCACAAAGCCAGCTATCCTATTTAAAGACATTTTGTATGAAACTGTTACCGACGAAATCACCATAATATCCTGTTACAGATGGCAACTGTACGTTGTGGCTGGGGTGATACTGGTCGGCAACGCAGCCCCCGCCCTGTACTTCGGCCTGGTACACCAGGCGGCTCCGCTCCGGGTCATGCCCCTGCTGAGAGACGAGCTCGCGTCCAACCGATCCTCGGTGCTGTTCCTCACTCCGTGCCATGCCACCCCACTGTACAGGTGATGTCGTATATCGTTGAATTTATTCATCATCATCGATCATGCTCTTACTTTATTCATTATTGACGGATAATAATCTATGGCTCCTGTTTCATTCATCATCGTCGGATAACCTATTGCTGTTACTTTATTCATCATCTTCGGATAGCTTATTGCTCCGGTTTTATTCATCATCATCGATCATGCTCCTACTTTATTCATTATTGACGGATAATAATCTATGGCTCCTGTTTTATTCATCATCGTCGGATAACCTATTGCTCTTACTTTATTCATCATCTTCGGATAGCTTATTGCTCCGGTTTTATTCATCATCATCGATCATGCTCCTACTTTATTCATTATTGACGGATAATAACCTATTGCTCCTGTTTTATTCATCATCGTCGGATAACCTATTGCTCTTACTTTATCCTATCATCTTCGAATAGCTTATTGCTCCGGTTTTATTCATCAACTTCAGATAACGTAATGCTCCTAATTTATTCATCATCTTCGGATAACTTACTGCTCCTGTTTTATTCATCATCGTCTGATAACCTATTGCTCCTACTTTATTCATCACTGTCGGATAACCCATTCCTCTTACTTTATTCATATTCCGATCGAACAAGTAGGGATGATTTTCGATGTCAAATCAGACGAATTCGCGGGCGGTTCACAAAATATCATACGTATACCTCGTATACTGTAGACAAAATAGTTACCTCTTCTAGATCAACGCGTGACATCGTCGACCTCATCGTCACTTAACATCAGGTGAGATTGAGGTCAAGCGTGGATCTTCTATAATTTTTTTAAATCTCTTTGTAGGAGAGAAAGAAAGAAAGAAAAATAAATTTATTGCTTTGGTACAAAAAAAGAAAAAGAAATAACAGAGATTTATAAACTAAATATATATAAAGCAAAAGGCCTATCTCAGCTGATGCTGCAACCACAGAGTGATTGCAGCGCTGGTTTTCAGATAGGCCTCGACTAATACTAAACTAATCTAATTATCTAATTAAAGTAACCAGCTACTAAATACAACAACACAACGAATACTACGAACACAGAACTTAAAATATATAAAAGGATTGTACACAGACAACAGTAATAGCATACCACATAAATACAGAGCAGGCCTCAGCCCCTGCAGTTGGGACATGTATAGTCTGTTGATGATGATGAACTAAACTTAAACCAAAAATGTTTCCAGCCATCTCCACATGAACGTATCGGCTCGCTACCTGAACTGCGACCCCGTGGTGTCCCGTGGCGAGGTCTCTGAGCAGATGACCTTCTACAACAACCCGCAGCGATGGTGGCGGCAGGAGCACGCCACCAGGCAGCCCCCCACACTAGTGGTGCTGTTCGACGTGCTGCGCGGACGCGTAGAGAGCTTGCTCGCTGGGTACAGGCTTGCGTATCAGTTGCCGCACACACAGGTAACATACGATATCTATGGAATACCTATAAATGAGCAGTTCTTGTATATTTATTTGTACCCTTGATCTCGCAGAAATTTGGTTTCAGAGGTGAAAAATCGATTAGTCTAGGCCTGAGAAAACGCGCGTTTTCGAGTTTTCTTTTGCACGCAAAATATAGTCGCTTATTTCACACGCTCGGGCATAAGCATCGCGACCTAGCGGCAATGGCGCAAGATTGACAATTACAGGTGTCCGGGTTCAAATCCCGGTCGCGTATAAAGTTTTTACTTTTTAAATTTTGGTATTGAAATGTTTTTTGAAGCCACATTAAAAAGAAAATTGTACTATTGGCAAAAACTTCGAGGAAATACTAGATACTATATTATTATTCCCCCACCCCCCCTTTATACACACACACACACCCAAACCTAACGTGTCGTTTTATATCATTTTGCAAGTATTACAATATTTTATTGCTTTAGCAATTGGCTTGATTTTCAATTTCTTGTATTTGATAATCCTCGTGTACCGTTTCAGTTTCCAGAGGGCGAGCAAAGCGAGAACCTGCTCGTTTATAAGAAAGTGGACCAACCGAAGAAAGCAGCCGACGACGCGGTGTAACGCTAGCGAAAAACCTAGCTGCACATATACCTGGTAAAACTGTGTACCTCCTTTAGTCTTTACCCAGTCGAGTTCAAAATTAGTGGATCACATTTGCAAATGCCATGTAGTCTATACAATTAATGAAGGAGCTTAAAATGCAGTGATCGTCAACCTTTTCTCTGATTGGATTGAAAATACATAAATAATATACGATAGCCAGTTTGTTTATAAACCAACGAAACTTTCGAAAGGTTCCCGTTAAACAACTTGAACAACAATGGGCATAGTGGAAATGAGTTCGCGCAGAGAGGAGCGCAAGGGACTGTCCGGCGAATCACGCGTGTAAATGCGTACGAAATGACATTCCCCTCCCGCGCTCCGCCAAAGAGACCCGAAAATCTAGTACTGTGCAGTTAAAGTCATTTTTCAATATGTTTGACAGTAATTATACAGTGTCGACTCGCATATCATGACAGTTTGCATGTAAATGTTAGTGATATTTTAAGATCGAATAAAATCACATTAAACATGAATGCACTCACTCCCATGAAATGACAGCACGTTTTAATGTTGAAGACCTCTGCCTGGAGGCTTTTTAGGAGGTTAGGCTCACTTCTGTATTAAGATTGTCATGAAATTTTCATCAATTAATAAAAAATATATAACTGAATAAAAATATTGCTAGCTTGGGCAGACACGAGTTAACAACTCGCCTTAAATGATATTTTTATTTCATTGTTGACGACCCCTGCCTCTTAAGGTGATATTCTGTACCATATACTATAGATATAAAGGTATGTATAAAAGATATAAGGTAAATATATTCTTTATTATCTTATCTGGAATGCAGTACAGTTGCTTTTTGATATGCCAGAACATCAAGGTGTTTGTAAATGTGAGATTGGTTTGAGTTAATTTTGCTTTTTGTTGTTCCTATAGTAGAGGGACTAATCGGTTTCAACTGTTTGATTTATTTGAAATTTATGATGGGTTTAATTTTAAACTAATGACATTGTTAATTCAGTTTATATTAAAATTTAGTAATAGTTGAACTCCTCAAGTAAAATAGTTTTTTTGACTGATTACATTTTTTGTCGCGAAAGCAGCGTTGAATGAAAAATATTTCTAATTGTTATTTTGATATTTATTATTCAGTGTTGAAATCATACATTTCTGTGTGCGGAGTTCGTCCCGGGTTGACGAGAAACGCAGATTCCCGGTCATGTCAATTTTGAAAACGTGATTTTGATTACCATTTTTAATAAACAAATCCACAATACTATAATTTTTAAAAAATATTCAAAAGAATATTCGATAATTTTTCTTCAACGCTGCCTTTATGGTATGTAATTTTGTATATTTTATAATGGACTAAAATGGGGTGATTGGCCTCCCCATACAATGTGTTCTGACTACGTATTTTTACGTAAAATTGTAGATATTTTATATTTAGGCTTATAGTGTAGATATTCAGTACGATTGACGAAATAGTATATTTTACTGTACTACTTACTATATAGTAATTATATACTAAATGGGAAATGTTACAATAATTTTTCAGTCTCGAATATATATGAAAATATACAAGTGTTCAAAATAGAAAATATGCACATGTTTAAAAGCATTTTTTAAAGATATGCAGAATCGAAACAAAGAACTATATATTCTATCACTTTGACTTCGGAGTTTGGTCAGACAGTGTGACGTCACAAAATTTAAGTCAAACAATGTTACTTTAAAATAATTTCAAAAAACACGAAGAGTGCAGTTTCCTCTAAGTATTTTGATAGATAGATATTTTAAATATATTGCTAAATATAGCTATTATTTAACGTTATCCCTCTCCTAATGCTTCCATACTAAATTTCTGTTGCCATCTTTTAATAAGTAATTACTAGCTTTGATAAGTAATTACTTAAAAATAGGAGATGAAATTATAGTGTCGCGAAAAAAATATCTCTAATTTACAACTTCATAGTTAGGTACAATAGCCGTTATGCAGGTAATGGTTCATAGATGGCGCTTTGAACAATAATCGAAAAAAGTGTTTAAAATGTAAATTGTGATTCACTGTAAAGTTGTATGTTAATGATACTCATTTCGCGACATCATAATCTGATGTCCTATTTTTAGATAGTTACTACACAAATCCAGCTAGTATATTTTAAAAGATTATGGCAACAGAAATTTAGTATGAACCTTTGATGGAGGTGGATCGCTTTAAATACAAAATAATATTCTAAAATACCAATCAGCTAGTATTTATATCAGTAGTATATTTATGATATAGAAGATATCATCATCATGATCAACAGCGTATATACGTCCCCACTGCAGGGGTTCAGGCCTACTCTCATACAGAGAGTGTAAAGAAGATATATACATAATTATATATATATTGTTGATATAGAACAATGCAATGAATGACTTCTCTACAAGTTTTGTCGCAAACTGTCGAATATAACGTACCCCACAGTTTTCTATATAACGTATATACTTTTTTTCCATATGTGAGGCTTTACATCTTCAGTTCATCATATTCAACAGAGTAACAATGATTTTTTCTAAACCCCATTGCTTAAGTTATTGCTTAAGCTCATTGCTCGAATATTTTGGGTGGGGTCTTCGCGCGGATGCTCTATGCCAAGGAAGCCTTTACAGTTATTCTAAAATATGCCGAAAATGGCAATAATTCTATTTAAGTACATAGTGTGTGTATTGACTTGTATGATTATACCCTGTGTTAATATCTTTATACTGCACCTGCTCGGAAAGTACCTCATTACTTTTTTGAAAACGAGGTAGAATGTACGTCATTACTGTCATTCAAATATGCGGGCGGAAAAAGCGTATGAAAATCAATTGTTAAACGTGCAATTTTTTGAAATGATAAGTCTGTAAATGTCAAAAGGCTAAAAGTTTTTATGTTGAAACTAGCTTCTGCCCGCGGCTTCGCCCGCGTGGACTTTATTTTTCGCATTAAAAAGTAGCCTATGTCCTTTCTCAGGGTCTAAAGATTGTCTGTGCCAAATTTCATCAAAATCGGTTGAGAGGTTTAAGCGGGAAAGCGTAACAGACAGACAGAGTTACTTTCGCATTTATAATATTGTGAAAAGTGATATGATCCACTTGCTTTTGTTTTATTTGCATTATCAATTGTGTCAACAAGCTCCTCAAAATGTCGTCTAGTAGTGATTTAATGATATCTGTTTATCTCGTAAGCGCAGGTGTAGTCTAAAGCAATGTATTATTCGGGAGAAAGTTCCATTCCCACCTCGTGTATAAAGTAACTCAAACTGCAGACACGTTGGTAATCGGTTACTTTCTTCCCTCGGTGAATAATGTACTATTTCATGTGTGTTTATTTCGTCCATGACTGCAATTTGCATCACTTTACATAGTACAAATTTGTATATCTCTAATTTGTTCTAAGTACATGCCTCTCAGGAATTATATTATATATAACCTTTTACAGAGTAAGTTAACATCCAAATGTTTATTATTATTACAAGTTTATCATTAGAAGGATGATGAACATCTAGTTTATGGAATACTCATTTAGAAATCGCTACAGAAACATTTAATCGATTCTTTTAAAAATTTAAGTTTACATTCGAACGACACGAAGTCTACAGATGACTTCAGCACAGTTTTATAACGAGAATGCTATGTGATTCCAATATTTTTGTTTCAAATCAACGCGTCAACGAATTTACTTATAAGCTTGGATTAAATACAAAATGTTTATGCCGTAAACTAGACCAAGGATCACTTTCATTCAATATTTAACATTAAGACAATGGCACGAAATATCAGAATGGTATATCAAATATTAGACCACCCGAATTTCACCTACTGCCTGATCAAATGAATTTAGTGCCGTCACAGATCTACCGATTCTTTTCTGATATAGGTAGATCAGAATTTTTGCGGGTTCATCGTCACACACTTACCAGTCGAGGGGCTTTCTTGATTTGCGCTCAATCATAATCTACTGATTGACGAGACTCGTACTAAAATATCCACCTCCGGGTTGCAACCGGCCAGTGTGTGACGATATATGTAGTTTGTATGTAACTCAGGGGATTCTGACCGGTTGCGTGCTGGATGGTTCAGGTCAGTAGGTGTGTCACGATCGAATAGATCTTCGATCCGGTAGGTTCGGTCGTATACTTCGTAATTCGTAACATGTGACGTCACCACATTTTACTGGTGCCTACTTAGCTTGGTCAGGTAGTATAACAAGTTTACTAAAAGATTGGCTCTTCCTCTCACATCCCCGCGTTCGTCTTGTCCCCTCAGTGATGTTAGCACACCGTACTCATGCGTCGCAGTGACGTCATCGACGCCAGGTCCAATCTTATAGTAAACGGGTTGTATAAGGTGACATTTGAAAAAGGTTTTATTGTTGTCAAGAATATGTTCAAATCTTCCTGTGGTCGTTAGAGGTTACTTGCCAAAGCTGTAATTTCCTTGTAATATAACAACTAACATAAAGTATGCTACCACCGAGACTCTAAAAAAACTTTTGTGATTTCGAAAATGCGTAAAAAAATATATTTTTTTGCGTGTCTTCGACTGTGCCAATATACAAATGCTTACGTTTAGTTATAATTTTAATTGATTTCTTGGATTGACTTATAGATATTTAATTATAATTATACGAAGATCAATTTAAAATGCAATAAATATAAATTAATTTAATTATTTTTCGCATTCAGTTATAGGATTTACCCGGATACTTGATTGTCACTTAAACAAAACAATATAAGGTATAATATAAATAGAGGTGAGGTTATACAAAATAGATTTAATAAATCTTTTGAGAAAATAACCTTTATTTACGTCGATGTTTTTTTTTAAAAAGAACAAAAATCTGCTTTTTACTTGCATATGCAAAATTAGTTTGAAAGATGTACTCGTTTTATCAAAAATGTTGTCAGTCAGCTCGCAGTAATTGAAAATAAGCGAGTAAATTCGCAACAACAACAAAAACAACTAAAATACTATTTTCATATAAAAAAAAGGATCAAAATACTGACTATTAAGTACCCGGCCGTATAATGTTAGGATTCTATTGTTGCTCACGACTCAAAGACAAGTATTTTAAATATCTAGAACTAAAGTTGTCTTTACTTAGGTACATAAGATCAATTCGTAACACTTTATTCGTTTCATTAAAGTTAGAACATGTACATACTTCGCTAAGAATATATTGTCGATGGAAAGCCCGACGCAATCAATCTCATAACGGCGTAATTGAAAATCAGATATTTAAGGGTTCCGTACCTCGAAAGAAAAAAAGGAACCCTTATAGGATCATTTTGTTGTCCATCTGTATGTCGATACCCTTTTCCTGAAAAAAGCGTGGAGTTAAAATTAATATCGAATATTCTACTAAACTAAACTAAAAACCAAAAAAGTTTTTGTTGATTTTCTCAAAGAGCGATCAATCAAATTCGATAAAATTTATATGGGACCACCTCTGAAGTATGCTCTACCAAACAAAAAATAATTATCAAAATCGGTTCACTATTGACAGCGTTATCGCGTAACAAACACACATACAAAAATACATACTCTTCGAATTGAAAACCTTTTTTTTTTTTTTTGAAAAAAAAAATTTTTTGAAGTTGGTTGAAAAATCAAAATTCTCGGTCAACATATAATAAAAAGGTAGTTGTGCAAATTAAATGCATAAATAGGACATGTAAAATCATTTTCTAAGCGAAAGTCATTGTCATGTTTTAAGAGTGGTTATGTAGTTTTGAATTTTTTATGATTAATCGTGAGGACTACTGATAATTATTAATTGCGTACTAATATCAATAAAAAAGATATAATAAACTCCTCAATCATATTACAGTTTACATAAGAAGATAAAGATAAGGTGTAACCACTGTAATAATCGTTCAAATCTAATAATACCTGCTTTTAAATCAAATAAATAAAGTCACTTACAATTACAAACTAAAAATACAATACAAACTAAACTTACAAACAAAAATACAATAAGAATAAAAAACAAAAAACGTATTTCAGTTATTCTTTAACTTGGTTTTAATTGTCATTACACAAAAGTAAGATGTGACTAATCAGAACTAAATTGATGTATGACGAAATGAAACAAAATTGTGTTATGACCAAAGACATTTAATATTAATAGACCGGACAAAGCAAACAAACATTTTGATCCTAAATTTATTACCAATTGGTAATAAGTTACTCAATCTAGTGTCACATCACGTCACGCGACCGTAGAAGACATTTGACATACCGTTGACTTTGAGATCAAAATGTTTATATGAAACGTTTCCCAATGACCGCTCTATAACCTATTACTATATTTAAATCTCTCTGGTTATGACGAATTAGAACAAATCAGTATGACCAAATGTGCCCTGAATCTAATAAATGCAAGATGACATAACCACCTGAGTGAGAAGTGTTATTATAAGAATAATTTCGAGCAATTTTGTAGGCAATTCATGTTGTTTTAGAGTAAGTAAATGGAAATGTCTTCTATAGATAATAATGTGAAGTGTGAATTTTGATTAAAGATTTTATTTTTAAAATATGGCATTTTTGTATTTTAATTTTTAAACATTTAAACAAACTTATATCATTGAGAAATTCCGACCAATGAGTTACAATTAGTTATTTGGAATTTATGTACAAACTTCCTCTATTGTGTACAATTGATAAAAATCATTTCCATTGGCATTTCAGTCATACACACAAACTTTTGTTTAACGAACAATAGTTACGTTGTTCAGTTACGACCATCCTTAATGAAATGCATATGTCACCGGAAACTAACAAAAACCGCAAATTTATAAATTTCCTAGGAAATGTATAAACTTTCGTAGGATTCTAAACGAGACATATATTGTATTATTTTACGTTCACATTTTCGCAAATTGATAAACTTACCGAACTCAGACGTAAAATAATAAGTAAGCAATAACTAAGCGCCATGTGCGCTCTGATTGGTTGAATAAGTCACGTGTCAGCTCCTTCCTCTCCATCGCCGTTGTTCGCCACCACAAACCTAATGTAACTGTGATGGAAGTGTGAAAATAGTTTTATTTTGCTAAGGTTACGAAACTAGACCCCTAATGAGCGACCTAGAAGCTGCGGACAGCCAAAATGGTGAAGATAGAAGATTTTAATAAAGCTAAAGTTTTGTACCACAGACAAAGAATCACTCGTTTTTTTGTTTTATGAGTGTTTTTTTCTTCTATTAAACCTCTTTAATATCGTAGAACATGATTTCTGTTGTTTTATTTTGTTAGAGTGAAGTATCGTTAGCATATTATGTAAAAAAAGAAACCCTGTATTATAGGTACCTACCAAGTTTTAAAGTAAAAATATTATTAGATAGGTAATCGAAACTGATAAATTTATAGTATGGCAAGTCTGATTGTACCTAAGTCTATGGATACAAGCATTGCCACGGACAAGATCGATCAATCAGAGAGCAGTGTGTTATTTGCCGTTTTTAAAAAAAGCGTAAAATTAAAAGCTCTTCTGTGATTGATCGAACCGTTTAGAATTTTACGAATGGATATCCGTTAGTTTATAAATTTACCACGAGACGTCGCAAATTTATCAATTTGCGAAAATGTGGATGTAAAATAATACAATATATTTCTCGTTTAGAATCCTACGAAAGTTTATAAATTTCCTAGGAAATTTATTCGGTTCTTTTTATCTTCCGGTGACATATCCGTTCAAGTGATAGATTCTGTGACATTTTCAAATTCGATCTGGTAACACTATGGATCCGTTGCGCTAGAATCTAGATTATATCCTCTTTGCGAATTGCGTCGCGCGCGCGTCGCCGCCATTTTCATGTACTGGAGTCCGTATAGTAGTACATTATTTAGTTATCTCATTCTCATGATCTGTGATTCTGTGTCAGTGAAGTACCGTATCGTACAGTCGCATAGGTACATACATATATTAATCTGTTCACAAAAGTCAAAAGAGGATGATCATCATCAAAAACGTAGTGATTGATTACTCGCTCAGTGGATCATCACTCATGATTAAATGCTCCTAGACTCATGTCTCATCCAGTCTCATCATCATTCGCAACAAACTAAATTACATATATTAGTCTGTGCTAGATTAACTAAGATTTTTTGTAACTAGAATACTGTCGCTCTGAGTCTTTGCATTTGCTTTGCATCAAACATTTCAATTTTCAATACTAGTTATCATTGTTGTGTTGTGAAATTTGGTTAGACGTTGCATTTCTTCCTTCACTGGTAATGACTGGTAATCACTGGTTTGTTATTCCGTTTTTATTGGTCTAAGGTGGTGTGCAAAGAATATGTGGTGTGTCTGTACCAACGTAAAGTATGGATTTGGCGTCGGTGTTGTGTTTTTAGAACCAACCAACCAATTGTATTACAAGCAGGTAGTTATCACATGAAGATTTCTGCTGTCAGATATCAAAGTATCAGAAAGGACTGTTGGTAGTTCCTGTCCCGAAGCTGCCCCTTGTATTTCGTTCTATAATTCCTTTTTTCCCCATCTGTGTTATGTACTAATAAGCCCTAAAACAAACAAAAACACCATACTGTGAATTTACGCAATATAATTGCTGTCTCGTATGTTTTGCCTTTATCAGTGCATACTGCCTCTCTAGTGCACCGTGAGGGTGTACAAAAAGAAAAGAAAAAAACTTTAAAAAAATTAGGTGGTCATTATTGTAATAAATTAAATATAAATCCCTATCTGCCCAGTTTATTGTCTCAATAAATAAAGTCCCATCATATTCAAGAACACACCAAGATGAGAACTCATTCAATATCATTGCTGCCTCGTTGTATGTTTTTCCTTCATCAGTACATACCTTTCTAGTACAACCTTGGAATGTTTTCTGACTATGTCCTGAATATTTAAAGCCTCAAACCATTCCAAGGTTTTGTACGGACAAGTATGTGCAGGTGAGGATGGGTCGTTTGTGTGGAGTTTTTTTATTTTTGTTAGTAAGCAACTTCAATGGTTGTCATTAAAGTTTGTTTAATTAGGGTTTACAATAGGGGGCGCTGAGGAAAAAACTTAGAACACTTTGAAAGTCAATATACATGAACATACATTTAAATATATGAACAATGAAAAAACATTTCTGCAAAATAAATTTCATTGGTAAACATAGACTCACACGACTCTCCTGAAAATTTAAAGTATCCTATCTTTCTAAGGTTTTGTGAGGTTGGGTCGTTTGTGTGATGACTATTATAAATTAATATAAACCCATATCTGCTCTGAATAATTAGATCATTATACTGACTCAATAAAGTCTCATCATATTCAAGATGTGAAACTCATTCAATATCATTGTTGCTTTGTTGTATGATTTCCTTCATCAGTACACAACTTTTTATCATAATAATTATGTTGTCTCAATTAAGTCCCATGATATTCAAGACCACATGAACATGTGAACTCATTCAAGATGATTGTTGCTTCGTTGTATGTTTTGTTTGCCTTCATCAGTACATACCTTTCTATCATAATAATTACATTGTCTCAATAAAGTCCCATCACATTCAAGAACACACCAAGATGTGAACTCATTCAATATCATTGCTGCCTCGTTGTATGTTTTTCCTTCATCAGTACATACCTTTCTAGTACAACCCTGGAATGTTTTCTGACTATGTCCTGAATATTTAAAGTCTCAAACCATTCCAAGGTTTTGTACGGACAAGTATATGCAGGTGAGGATGGGTCGTTTGTGTGGTGATTTAATTTTGTGAGTAAGATTGTCTCATTTAAAAAAAACAATAGCTTAAGGTTTCACTTAATAAAAAGTTGATTTGAATAAATTCATAACTATCACATTATTGACGGTGGGACCAGGGGCAGGTTCTATAAGTAAACCTTTGGACATATTTTTTTGTCACACTACCATGGACACGCGGTCTTGCGGACCGCTATATATCATGGTAAAATTAACGATTGAATGTTGATTGAATGCTTGTATTTTTATTTTGTTGTTTATTATTATTATCATTTAGAGGTCTCAAACTTAAAGACTTCACGTGTATTTAATCAAAACTTATTTTTTAAATGAATTTTTAACAAATTATCATTTTAACTCTTTTAGTCACGGTTTTACATTAAGATTATTTTGAGCATATATACATTCATTCTACATACATTCTAGAGTCTAGAATGCAGTCGCCATCAACCTGAAACCATAAGTCTTATAGGAAGAAAAATATTAAACTTTAAAGTATTTTGAACAATCAGCTAAAATATCTTTAAATCCAAGGTTTAAACTGATAATCGACTTCTCAAAATAAAATGAAAAACCTGATAATGGTCGAATATTGGTAATATTGTTGGCAGTTTTTGCATAAAGGCTTGAAACACTGCAGGCATACGGTTAGTTTGCGATCTATCGTTAGGCCCTGTATTTTTATTTCTTCCACTGTTTCGATGGTCGCGTCTCCCATGTGAATGTGTGGGGTGTCTAATTTTATCTTATTTGTCGATATCATTGCCTTAGTTTTGTGTGGCGTGAATTTCAATTTATTCTTGACCCCCCATGCATTTGACATTGACCCGAGTATTTGGTTTGCGTCTACTTCGATCGCTGGAATCGCACTCCCTGAAAACACCAAAACCACGTCATCCGCAAATGATTGAGCATACCGTCAGGTCGTCCATTAACTGGTCCAGCACAACGTCTCAAAATGATGATCCACCTATGGAACCCTGGATGCATTCCTTTGTGATACCTTTTCCAAACTCCTCGCCTGCGTATTTCACCTTCACCTTCCTGTTGCTGAGGTAACTATCTACTAATTTACGTAAGTTGTACGGACATTGTTTTTCTCGCAGGCGGAATTTGATAGCTGGGCACCATGCGCTGTCAAAAGCGCCCTCTATATCTAACGACACCATGACATTAATCAGTTTTCGCTCCATATTATTCATAATATGGTTCTTCAGATCATACAGGGCATCCTCTGTGAAGCGCTGCGGCATGAATCCGTATTGCTTCTTATTTATTTTTGGTAGTATGTGCCATCTAATACGCTGGATTTTTCAAAAAAAATCCCCATTATTGATAGCAGCCCTATGGGGTGATACGATTTTTGTGTGTAGTCTGGTTTCCCAGGTTTCCTCAAGACTATCACTACTGCCTCCTTCCATGGAACCGGAAAGTATGCCAATTCCAGTGGAGACAGGTCTTACACTACTGCGTACCGCAGGTCGATTTTAATCTGCTCCTCTCCGTTGCTCGATTCCACGCCGCAGGAGGTACGGTCACCACTATATGGCCTGTATGCGGGTTTCTTGCCTTCTTTCTGTATTTTATTCTGACTTTCTCCAACTCTCCGTCGAGGCCTTGGAAAACACTTCGGTTCTGGTTTTTCAGCGCCGTTAGCACCTCCTCGTCGGTATGTACTAATAGTACGTCCCGGAGAATCAGAAGCGGGCCTTTGTTTTCCACTTCCTCGACGACGAGATTGGCCCCTGCCTTTTCTAACCTTTCTTTTATTTTTCGCCTGTCCTCTTGGGTCTTGCACCCCATTATATAATCTTCCTATCTTTCGCCTTCCTTGCCCTTTCAACTTCCACCTATTCTTCCTTTGCGTCAACCGCTTTCCTTACCCTTTCTAAGACCTCTTCTCATGTATCCTGATAGCTCCGAGATAGATGAGACTGCTATGGAGTGCAGCGCCGTCCGTTCTGGTATCTGCTTGGCTTTCGGCCCTGCGGCTGCTACGCTCGCGTATGATCTCATCGTGTCATCGCTCCTTTGCAGTGAGGCGTTCAACGTGTCAATTTGTTTTTGCGTCAGTTTGATGTGCTGCCTAATGGCGTTAAGCACGTCGCATTCACCTTCTGTTGATGAATTATGGCGAGACACACTTGGCTACTAGATTTCATGAAGATATGTTTTACCAAATTTTAGCTTTCTAGCGGTGCGGGGCTTGCCCGTTTTTGGTGCCGATTTCCGTTTCCGGGTACAGACTGAGGTTTTTGTTTACCTTTGCTAGAATTTAAATAACTTTACTACGGCTCGGCCGATTTTTGTCAATTTTTTTGTGTTCGAAAGCTAAATAACGGACGCACCTTTAAAGTCCATAAAAAGTGTAATCATTGATCTTGTTTAGCTTCGGCGGCGTCCTGAAGTTGACTGATTTTTTTTCCTGCGGGCAAAAGCTCTGCCCCTCCGGATTTCCCTGGTGGAAATTCGATTTTTTCGTGTCAGCTGCTTTGTATTGAGGTCCTGCGTCTTGCCCAGCTGCGTTGCGGTCTCTATCTGCTGCGCTTCATGGACCACGTGGTCCACTGTAAAACTTTATTTTCCGGTCAATGGCTGTCTGGAAAAATCCAAGTTTTCTCCCAGTGCTGGGTAATGGCAAGTCACTGAACCACGCACAAAAAACAAGGTGTCGTCGCGACTGGCAGCGCGCTGCATACACTTTTGTGTTTATTGAAATTACATTTTTTCACAAGCTTCTCCGTCTGAGTAGACTTTTCACTGATAAAACTGTGCGCGTCAGATAGCGCATGTAATTCTGCACACTTTGATGTGCCACTTGCACTGTTTTGGTACACTTTTTCTATTTATTTGTATTTTTCTTTGCTTTGAGTTGTCGCGGAGCTGTTTGGGTACTAGTGCTCGGCTCGAAGGCTAGAGTGCGACTACGAATACCCTATTTTTTTAAATATACTTATAAATAAGTACAATTGTTTCCACAGACTTGTCGTCCGTGGCATTTTTTTGATAATTCTAAATTTTTTCTTTGGTTTTTATTTTTATCATCTTATCTAGAACACAAAAAGGGGAGAGGGGTTACATATATACTATAATACTATACGAATATAAGGGAATTTTACTCTACTTATAACTAAAATCAAAATAATACATTCGGTAATTGTTACTGTTATTGTTGCTGTCTAGGCTTCTTCAGCTAAACAAAAGGTTTTTGTTTCTTACAACTTTTAATTATTAAAGTTTTACATATTAATCTTAATTATATGCGGACGGTCGACCAGTCAGTCCATTTTACAAATTAGAAGAGAGTAGTCCAATATGGCCGCCAACTCGGCATCGGTGGGGCACATCGACGCGTTCACGAACGGAACGAATTTTTTATGTTGCGTTCCATATAATTTTTTATGTGAAGTGTTCCGTGGCGCAGACATCCTCCGGGCCGTTGAAGGGATGATGTATCTCTTCAACCATTGCTGACGCCCGCAGCGGGAAGCAGGCAGATGCGGTTGAGGGCGCGACGCACTATGCCCCGCGCGGTAGCGACGTCAGCGACGCGCGGTACTCCGTCTGGACCCGGGAAGAGTGTGCTCACTCTGCCGAGACGCTAGCTGAGAGGGGGCGCACTCTCGTCCTTTATCAAGACGAGGTCGCCGACACGCAGGTCCTTGCAGCGAGCGCGCCACTTGGAGCGCTGCTGGAGCTCTGCGACGTATTCGCGTGACCAGCGTTGCCAGAAGTGCTGGCGCACTTGTTCAAGACGCTGGTACCGGTCAAGGCGGTGAGGGTTGTTGTCCATGAGAGCAGGCGCAGGGAGAGCTGTAAGAGGCCTGCCAATCAAAAAGTGTCCCGGGGTAAGGGGTTGCAGGTCATCGGGTGACGGACTGAGGGGACATAAAGGACGGCTGTTGAGGATTGCCTCGATTTGTGTAAACAGAGAACACAGCTCCTCAAAGGTTAAATGTGCATTCCCCATGGTCTTACGGAGATGGTGCTTCGCCGACTTGACACCGGCCTCGTGGTAGCCACCAAAATGAGGAGCGTAGGCGGGGGAAAACTTGAATTCAATGCCCTGCTGAGCTGAGAAGTCTGAAATACAGTTCTGATTGTCCTTTACATTAAAGAACTCCTTGATTTCACGAGCTGCGGCCACAAAGTTAGTCCCATTATCGCAAAATATTTTCTTGGGCAGTCCTCTACGCGAAATAAAACGTTTAAGGGTTAAAAGAAAGGCATCCTTAGAGAGCTCACTCACAGCTTCTAAATGTATGCACTTGTAATTAAAGCAAATGAAAATGCAAAGATAACACTTACTTATTTTGCATCCCCTCCCTTTTCGATTGGCTATTGAAAATGGTCCCGCAAAATCGACGCCTACGTTGACAAAGGGAAAATCGGGAACTACGCGTTCCGGAGGTAAATTGCCCATGATATTAGACATAGTCTTTCCTCTAAATCGACTACACACGAAACAGTTACGAGCAGTACGTCTGGCTAAATTTCTCCCACCTATAGGCCAGAAGCGTTCTCTTATGACCCCGAGAAGGAGCTGAGGGCCAGCATGCATTAATCGAGAATGTTCCTGCTTAAAAAGGAGGTTTGTGAAACGATTGGAGGATTGTAGGAGTATAGGATGACGTTTGTCGAATTCATAGTAATCTGAAGCGCTTATTCGCCCACCAACTCGAAGCAAACCTTCCGAATCTATGAAGGGATTGAGGGAAGCAATACTAGATTTCGGTTTAGCCCTTAAATGCATGATTTTATTTTTAGACCGAGAAAAAAAATATTTTGGAGCCATGAATATGCTGATTTAGGGAAAAATAATAAAAAAAATAGTTTTTTTTATTTTCATAGCTATTTTTATTAAAAACCATTTGTTGCAGAACTACAACACTATGCACTCACTAGACAATAACTACATATGAAAATTTTTAAAACAATTTTTGGTTGTGGTAAGACAAAGAGCTACTCCACACTTCTCACACCTGTTTTGCGTGTATCCCTTGCATCCAGGCATTTTGCATCTGCTGCGAACACAATTACCAGGCCAGTGACCAACATTATCAGTCCTTATGTCCTTAGGTCCAGAAACTCTCTGATCATACTCTCAAACTCATGCGGGATAGACGCGACATATGCTTGCAGTCTCCAGCTGATTCGTCAGAGTATAGGCAGCTTAATAGACAGATTTCTAAATCGATGCGACACGATATTCGCCACTTTAATACATCACGTATTAAAGGCGCGATAGAGCGGAACAAAGGCTCCAAGGTGTTTGCAAAAGATCTGTCTATAGGGCAGAGCCAACTGACGAGGCTGAAGACCGATACGGGCGGCATTGTTTCATCAAAACCGGAAGTTTTGAGAGAGATCGAGAAGTTCTATGGACAGCTGTACACATCGTCACAGAGACCAGGCGCAAGCCCGGTGAGTGACCGAAGAGCCAAACTGACCCGACACTATACCGAAGATATCCCGGACGTCAGCCTGTATGAGATTCGAATGGCTCTCAAACAACTCAAAAATAACAAGGCGGCAGGTGAAGACGGAATCACATCAGAGCTTCTGAAAGCGGGTGGAAAACCGATACTTGTAGTCCTTCAGAAGCTCTTTCAGTCCGTCATACACGAAGGCTGCACGCCAGAAGCGTGGAGCAGAAGCGTGGTGGTGCTCTTCTTTAAGAAAGGCGATAATGCCTTACTGAAGAACTACCGACCGATATCCCTTCTGAGCCACATTTATAAGTTGTTTTCGAGAGTCATTACGAACCGACTAGCACGCAGGTTTGACGACTTCCAACCTCCCGAACAAGCCGGTTTCCGAAAAGGCTTCAGCACCGTAGACCACATACATACGCTCCGGCAGATTATACAGAAGACCGAGGAGTATAATCGGCCATTATGCCTGGCGTTTGTGGACTACGAGAAAGCCTTTGATTCAATCGAGACTTGGGCAGTGCTTCAGTCTCTCCAAAGGTGCCACATTGACTATCGCTATATCGAAGTGTTGAAATGTTTATACAATAAAGCCACAATGTCCGTCCGAGTACAGGATGAATGCACGAAACCGATCCAAGTGCAGAAAGGTGTAAGACAGGGTGACGTTATATCCCCGAAACTCTTCACCACTGCACTGGAAGATGTTTTCAAGCTTCTGAACTGGAAAGGACTGGGCATCAACATCAACGGCGACTATATCACTCACCTTCGATTTGCCGATGACATAGTCATAACGGCAGAATCCTTGGAGGATCTGAACGTAATGCTCAATGACCTCAACAGAGTTTCCCAACAGGTAGGTTTAAAAATGAACATGGACAAGACGAAAATCATGTCAAATGTCCATGTTGCACCTATGCCGGTAGTGGTTGAGAACACTACAATCGAAGTTGTAGACGAGTATGTATACCTGGGACAGATCGTTCAACTAGGTAGGTCCAACTTCGACAAAGAGGTTAACCGAAGAATCCAACTCGGCTGGGCAGCGTTCGGGAAATTACGGCATATCTTCTCGTCCAAAATACCTCAGCGTCTAAAGACAAAAGTCTTTGATCAGTGCGTGTTGCCAGTGATGACATACGGAACCGAAACGTGGTCTTTTACTGTGGGCCGAATAAACAAGCTCAAAGTCACTCAGCGAGCAATGGAACGAGCTATGCTCGGAATTTCTCTACGTGATAAGGTCCGGAATGAGGAAATCCGTAGACGAACGAGGGTCACCGACATAGCTCGACGAGTCAGTGAGCTGAAGTGGCAATGGGCAGGCCACATCGCTCGAAGAACCGATAACCGGTGGGGAGTAAAGGTTCTCGAGTGGCGACCACGTACCGGGAAACGTCTACCAGGCCGTCCCCTTACTAGATGGACCGACGACCTGGTTAGAGTCGCGGGGAGTCGCTGGATGCAGGTGGCTCGGGACCGGTCGATGTGGCGTACCATGAGGGAGGCCTATGTCCAGCAGTGGACGTTTCCCAGCTGATGATGATGTCCTTAGGAGGAATATGTTGAGCTGGTCCTCTCCTTTTTTTGCTTGTATTTCCATTTCAACACTGTTGCTGGTACTTGGCCTTCCTCTTTTGTTGCAGAGTTCAAATGAGTTATTTACTTTGGCTAATACCTCAGCTAGTTCCAGTCTATAGTTACATAGGTTTAGAACTGATGAATTGGCTTCAGTTGTTTTTAAATTTTTATACACAAGCCAAGAATTTATTACCGTCATGTCCAATAAGTGGTAAAAGATACGAAGATACCACTTTCGGCTTCTCATTGCAATTCGGTACCTCCCAATAAAGCTATCCATTAGGTCCACTCCGCCCATATGGGCATTATATTCCTTTATTAATGTGGGCATGAAATTTTAATTCTAGTCTTATTTGCCTTGTCAAATCTTTCTACTTGGCCCATAGGTTCAGCTCCAACATATGAAGATAGAAAAGTTACAACTTTATTGTCCTTCCAAGTAACTGCTGTCAAATCAATACCGTCAAATTCAGTCATCTGCTCTTCATAAGTTCCACGAGGAACAGATTTCTTCATCATTGTTTTTTTGTCCGGCAGTTTGCAGTTCACTAGCCTGTTAGATTGCACAGTACCTAGGCTATAGATTCCTTGTTTGGCAAGATAGGTAACTAAAGGTACAGAGGTGTAAAAATTATCAAAATAAATTATATGATTTATATGCCTTGGGACACCTCTAGCAAGCCGGACTACAACATTTCCCACTGGCCCAAAATCTGGTTCATCTGGAAGCCGTTCATTCTCTTGGCCAGTATATATTTCAAATTTATGAGCATAACCTTTCACGCTGCACATCACATATAATTTAAACCCCCACTTATGGGGCTTATTAGGTAAATACTGCTTCATGAAGTGTGCCACTTTTGTGGCACACATCTGTTCATCAATTGAGAGTTTTTGTTCCATAGGAACTAAAGCAAATTTCTCATTTAGATGGCTAATTATAGGCCTTATCTTATGGAGCCTATCATGTTGTGGGTGTTCCTTGGGTAAATGTTTCTCGTTATTGTTGAAATGTAGAAATCTACGAATAGTCTCAAATCGGTTGACAGTCATTATGTCCTTGATTGGTTGAAAACCTACAGTATTTGACCAGTATTTTGGACCAGTACATTGGGATATTTTATAACAGACATGTATATCAGTATCGCCATAAACTTTCTTAGCTCAGTTTCAGATAAATTTAATGGTTTAGTCACATTTTTTTGAACGGAATACAAATTAGACTCTTCCACAATCCTTTGAACTATTTCTGATGTAATAAAATGTGAAAAAATACTATAGGGAGTACCAGTAGTAGCCTCATCCTTCAGTTCAGATGGGTATGTAGTGTCTCCATGAAAAGCTGTCTGGTCAGAATTCAAAACAATTTTTTTTACCTTCCATACGAGTCCTCTCATAGTTGCTCGGCGACTAGCTTGACTTGTTGAGGGGAATGGAACCTGTGGCACTTGATCATTTGCTGTAGCTTCATTTATCAATGGCGGGTCTCCTGCCATGAATGGATCATTATCGGGGTCATCATTTTCCTCTTCTAATGGACTCTCAAGATCGTGAAGCAAATTGTCTCCATTTTCATAAAAATTCTCATTACCTTCTGTATCCGAGTCCTCAAGATCATCTTCCGAAATCTCTCCATCATTTATTAGAGCTAAATACTCTTCTATTTGCTTTTGATTCAAGTATGGCATCTGAAAACCAATAAAAGTGATAGTTAGTAACTAAACAGGGACATTTTCTAGTAAATGCATATTGTTGCAGATTTACAACAACAAAATAAACAAAATTTCCGAACACCAAAAGTTTTTTTTATAACTTATAAATTGTACTGAAAAGAAGATGAATTATTACGTAAAATAACTAATTTTGTTTGAACGTACCTTCGAAAACCAAATAATTACACTGCAAAGCAAATACACAATTTTCATCCGCTCCAAAATTACGATCGGCTTTGATTTGTCAAAATCAATTTAAATTTGACAGTCGTGAAGAAAAAAAGTGTGTTGCCACTCGATTAAATATATCACCATGATAGTAATAATCCTGCAACAGCATGCATTGAACTCATACTAATAATTTTATGGTCGTTTGAATGGTATGTTGCAGTTTTACTACTTTATGCATTTAAGGGTTAAGTGGCTTATTATGTGAAAATAAAGCAATCTCCTCTCGAAAAGAATCTTTCTGAGATAGCTTGATCAGCAAATTCATAGATTTTTCAAGTTCTACAGCCTGTAAAACACCTGTTAATTTATTGTCCTTATTAGACTTTTTAGCATTATGAAATAACCTAAGAATGCGTGCGTACGCACGCTGCACAATAGTTATTTTAGAAATTCTCGAGAGGTCGAGAGAAGGTTCCCCCACAAAAGCGACATTAGCTTTTACCTCTGGTAAATCCACCACGTCGTTGCACTCCGGCAACATTGACGAAGGCCAGGAACCCTCATCGTGATGCAAATAGGGAGGACCTTGCCACCACAACGTAGCGTCGGCTAGCTGCTGTCGGTGGGTCACATCGACGCGTTCACGAACGGAACGAATTTTTTATGTTGCGTTCCATATAATTTTTTATGTGAAGTGTTCCGTGGCGCAGACAGTTGCCGTTTTTTTTTGGTTAATGTTATTGTTATACTTGGCGCGTATTTTTTATGTTATTATTTTTATTATTGTTACCAGCTAATTTAATTTGTGATTTTCCATGTAAGCGACAAATCTGTTTATTTTATGTCACGTTTGGGCGGATTTTGCTCAGCTTGTCGGAGATTCCGGGCTTACTTCTGCTGTCCTCATTCCTGGGCTTTCTCGATTACAGTGGTGTTCCGGTCTTATATGGCCATTTTGGTGTTATAGTCCCTTATTTCTGAGTCGGTCGCTCTCTCTGTTCGCCTCATGAAGTTTGCTATGGCGTCTCCGCAAACGTCAGACTAGTAGACGCATTCCGTAGTGTGTCGCCTCACTGCGACGACTGGCGATTTATGGCGAACGGCACATCCATCGGATTCCGGTGTGTACACAGCAGCTCCTTGGTGATGTTCGCAACAAGATTGGGACGGTGGTAGTTCATTTTGAAGAGGTTCTGCCTGTCAATGTATGGGAGTTGATTCACATCTATGAGAATCTACTCATTCGCCTTCGCAATCCGTGCCGCCATCACGACAGCTCCGAAATGGTTCATGAGAGCTTCATCGACGATGAGGCGCTTGCACGGGTTTTCGTCGGTTTCTATGCCATTTACTAGCACGGATGTCAGTACGAATACCCCATTAAGTCAGGAAGATGGGACCAGGGTTGGTCGCTAATACGATATTCAGCTCCCCATCCTAACGTCACGAACCACAACGCTGAGAATTGTTTTTTTTTTCGAGTTTGGCTCCTCGCGGTCCTGGCGTTTAAGCTAAGACCGTCAGTCTCGTTCGAGGCCGCCAGACATGAACACAAAACCCCGAAACGAGCTAACGAGATTGCCGCTGGTGGAAGAAGAGAATCCTCCCACACCTACTTAGCTGCACGCCGAGCATGCCATCATTCCTCTACTGTGCCAGCTGCTAGTAAGAGAGACACATACAAATGATCCTTTCCTGTCAGGTTATTAGCCACTATCCAGTACTCGTAACGACCTACAAAGGAAGCCCAGGTCGCACCATCCTGACTTGTGCATATTCCCGCCGGACGTATCTTTTGCATTATTTCCCAAGGATACATAATCCATCTATGTTCTTCAGATAAATCACCCTTGTCCCAAGCTAGGCCATCTGTGCCTCCTTTATGTTTTTATTTTGAGCTGTCTCAGGTCTGACTTACTATTTCAAGTTGTTCCAGTACTGGCGAGTAAAATAATAAGTATTCAAAAATCTTTTTCAATCTTTTTGGTGGGGCAAATACTACAACACTTCGTTTCTTTTTGGCCTGGAACTCATTTTCTACACACCTCTCGTCAAATCGATTAATTTCAAATTCAAAATCAGGTGGATATAATTCTATGATTTTTTATCACCTTTCGAAGGTGATGGTGGTCGATAACCTCCACAGCGGATCGAATCTTTTATGGGTCAACATTTGCGTCTTCATTTAAGGCATCTCTGCGATGAATGTATTCATCAGCCCTTAGTCTATGTTAATTTCAACATACGTCTCTGTAGCGGATTAAAACAGCTCTAAACGTTAACCTTAATGCATAAAATTGCATGCACGTAACAGTTTTGGTACCTTGCTTAGGGACGGTCAATAACCGTCTTCTCCCATTACATTATGGTATATCATAGAGGATTATAGGATTTACGTAACTCAAGAGAGCCTTTTAAGTTGGCCGTCTCTACCATGCAGCATTATATCTCTGGGACCTTTTTCGTCAACCAAGAGAACGCATATAACTCGTTTACAGCTGGAGCATCTGGTCTCTGGTATCTGGTCGGATATTTTAACTGTGGTGGACCGTCGGAGTGAACTATTAACTTTAAATTATCCGAAGAGTTACGTCCCAAGTTTTGATGTGTGTGTGTGAAGTTTCTGATATGAAATATATCTGCAAGGGTTGTAGATTTTGGCCTGAAGGTGGTAAAAAGCTACCTCTAAGATGATATACTTGTCCCTATTTTTTAAAAGTGGGCATAAAGTTTCCTTCTCTAACTTCTTTTGCGCCAAAGGAAGTCATTTAAAATAGGCTATTGTACTTATGTTGGTAAAAAATGAACAGGCAGTAAGATAAGATATATGTTTATTAACCATAAGCATTTAGCTAGAAACAATCCCGCTTCCATCGTTGGGCAGTTTGGTATGACCGGACCTGTGAGAGTTTAATTTTTGAGCTAGGTCTTTCCACAGCCGGTCCTGATTTTCTTTTGACCTAGCCCCCGTACCAACTCCTAGAGCCACAGTGTGAACTTAAATAATCCAGCGAGTCTTCTAATTGGGCATTGGTTACTCAACTTTCCATTTTACTATAATCGCACAAAAATAAGCGAAATACTTGAATTTTTGGAATATATACAGTGTGAGTCCTTATAAAGTGCACATATTAAAATCAGGGAAACTACACCCCATTTTATCGACGGGAAAAATATTAAAAAAAATTAAAAAAATTATTTGAGTTTTTTATGATGTTTTTAAAATTTTGAGTTGCACCTGTTGACCCTATTTAGATAAAACGTCATAATTTTTAAACTAAGTGTGTTATCGCAGTGGAATAAATTTTGTGATGATGACTAATAATAAGCCGTACCCATAAAGTCAAAATATCCAAGAAAACTAACCTTATAAATTTATAATTAAGTGAAACTTGAAGAAAATCTGGATTTTTTTTCATCATTTTTGCAATTGATTTACAATTTCTCCTAAAATCATGTTATTAACCCTACTTTTTTTTTATTCCAGCATATTCTACGTATTATTAGCTTTCTAAAAGTAAAATTTGCAAGTTTATTACTTAGATACAACTTCTTAAATCAGCGTTTAAAAAATGCAGTTATCTGAGTTAGAGCTGGAGGATGATTTAAACAAAAGTATTTTTCAAGCATAAATCATTTATTACCTTTAACTAATTAAAAATAAATCAAATCAGTAATTATCCTAATGCATCAAATGTTCGAAATGACCACCCTGTTGTTGCATACACATTGTAGCGCGAAGCAAAATTTGCTGCGTTGCCCTTTGAATCATATCGGGATCATTTTTAATTTCATTGGCCACACGCAAAACCCTTTCTTCAAGTTCCGCTTCTGTATTAATTTGACTGCTGTACACCCTTTGTTTCATGGTCCCCCATAAAAAATAATCCATAGGTGTGAGATCGGGGGAACGCGCCGGCCACCCAACTGGTCCTCCTCGACCAATCCAGCGACGTGGATAATTGTCATTTAAATATGACCTGACGATCAGCGCATAATGGGCGGGACATCCATCCATTTGGAGCATCATTCTGCGACGGGTTAGAAGTGGCACATCTTCCAATAGCCACGGCAGTTCGTCTCTCAGAAGTACAAGAAATCTCTCTCCAGTTAACGTTCTTGGGAGTATTATAGGACCAATGAGAAAATGGTCGATCATTGCGGCCCATACATTTAAAGAAAATTTCACTTGGAACGTAGAAGCCCTTTTCAACCTAGGGTTTTCACCTTTCGGGCACCACCGATGTAAATTTCGGCAATTAACGATGCCATCTCTAGTAAATTGGGCTTCGTCTGTCCAAAGAATCTTTTTAGGGAACTGTGGATTGTCTCTTGTTTTTCTTAAAACCCATGAAGACATAACGCACCTTGGACGTGAATCCACATCTTGGTGTAAATGCTGCACCCTTTGATAGTGGTATGGATGCAACCCTGCTTTTCTTAAGATGCGCCAAACTGATTTCTGGGACACCCCATGACGTAATGCCAAACGTCTCGTACTGGTAGTCGGGTCACGAAACAAATCATCCAAAATTGCTTCTTCGATAGCAACATCGATAATAACACCTGGTTCGCGGCGATTCCGAGGCACAAAAAGTCCAGCGCTAGCCAGTCTTCTATGGACTTCTTGGAAATTACGGGCTGATGGCACGGGGCGTCGATTCGGAAATGCAGTTAGATAAGCTGCGCAAGCAGCTCTAGCACTCCCTCGGTACATTCCATAGTAATAATGGATATCGGCAATGTGTGCTGGAGGGAAATCACTTATACGTGGCATGGTGACCACAAAGCAAACGCGTGATACGTAGGATACGAAAACTGATAACGTTGGTAGGAGAAATACAAATAGCAGCGGCGAAAGGTTCGGAGCGACTGGCTGGCTAGGCTACAAAGCATAACGAACGTTCAAATTGTCCTTCAACAGGCCCCCCCTCTTCCCCTTTCGTACTTCGACCCGCGTGCCTCTACAATGACTCACCAAAAAAAAGGTCTCTACCTGTGATAAACAATGATGCGTAGCCAAACAATGCGCATAGGCTTTTTTCAAACGGTCATAGAAACTGTTATTTTTAAGTAATAATCGTGCAATTTTTATTTTTAGAAAGCTAATAATACGTAGAATATGCTGGAATAAAAAAAAGGTAGGGTTAATAACATGATTTTAGGAGAAATTGTAAATCAATTGCAAAAATGATGAAAAAAAATCCAGATTTTCTTCAAGTTTCACTTAATTATAAATTTATAAGGTTAGTTTTCTTGGATATTTTGACTTTATGGGTACGGCTTATTATTAGTCATCATCACAAAATTTATTCCACTGCGATAACACACTTAGTTTAAAAATTATGACGTTTTATCTAAATAGGGTCAACAGGTGCAACTCAAAATTTTAAAAACATCATAAAAAATTCAAATATTTTTTTTTATTTTTTTAAATATTATTCCCGTCGATAAAATGGGGTGTTGTTTCCCTGATTTTAATATGTGCACTCTATAAGGACTCACACTGTATATTCTTATGGCTCAGAAAGGATTTACTTTTAAAAAAAATACGCGGACAATCACCGAAGCTATTTTTAATCATTAATTTTACAAAGACATAAACAACCAAACACCAAGAAGGCAACCAAACGTCGTCGTCGTTGAGCGCGGTGCGAGCAAGTGAGGGCCGCGCCGACCTCTGCTTGTTTATATACCCGCTCCCCGTCAAGCAAGTCGTGACGTCATCGCTCCGCACACCTGCTGCACAGTGTTGTCGAGGGTATTCTCTAAGAATATATTATACCTATATGAGTACATTCGGCTTGGGAGATGGCCATCCACTGTGTTACACTTGATGTTTTTTCAATCAATCTCTGTATGCATTAATTTGCAATACTGCATCTTCCAATTGCACAAAAAATAACGCCATTTTCTGCAATATGGTGTTTGGCATGGTTTCTTGCACTTTCTGGATAGTATTCATCAGCTCCAAAAAATTTTTTTATTAGATAACAGCAAATTTCAAACTTTGCTGTAAATTAGCACCGCACTGATGTTGATTTTAGTGTTATTCTGATTATCTGATACAACATGAAAATTGTAAACGTCATTATCTAATCTATGTTCGTCTGGAGTTTCTTTTGCGGGACATATCTAAAACAAAAACACCGAATTAGAATTTGCCTATTTTATTGCCCTGTCAGTTGTAAGCCGAGAAGACATGCTATTGCTCATCAGAGAACTTACGGATACTATTACTATGATTCAACCCCGACACGCAGTGGACTCGGCTCCATCCATTTTGATCTTGGCAATAACTGAGGCAAATATTCTTTCAACTATCTCTGCCAAAACATGTCGGCCAACCTTTGTGACTTTCTCCATTGTTTGAGTAGAAACAAGTCGGCGTTATTAAAGACTTCAAAAGCTATATTCGACGAAGAACCTCATAGAAAGTGATTGGGAGTCAATGATTCGGTATTCCTTGGCTCGACGTTGACGTGCGTCAATGAGCAAATGTTGACGATATTTTCCACCTCAGCCATCAGCGTGGCCAGGACCTCATCCTTAGTAGCAGGCTCCTTCAGCACTACTCTGAGAGAGATTTTTACACTATAAGCCATTCCAGGCGGTTTGAACTGTTATGGGACATGGAAGCGAATCGTTTTTTAAAAATATAAAGAAAAACACTTTATTTTAAAGACTGGTATAATTGAAACAGAGAGGCGTCTATGCGCTTTGAGGATGTAGGACCAAGGAATGGTTTCCATACTGTAATAACAGGGGTTTTCTCTCTCTATAATTTTGTTTAAGTCAGTTATTAATTTGGCATTAGGATTATTTGACGTTAAATCGTTCAATTTGATGTCGAAATCGTTTTTGTTTCACACTGAACGGGAAGAGCACAGATTGTTTTTGATAATAGTTTACTCTCACACGTGGGTTTAGTTTGTTAACGACACTGTGGGTACTTCGCACATATAGAGCTCAGGGTCGGCTGTCTTACACTTATCTAATGAACAATAATTAATCTTATCTTTAGAAATAGTAGTATAGGAACTACAAGGTATTATCAAACTAAACACATTAGAATTTTCCTGTGGAATTGGCAACGCTAAATTATGATACGAATTGAATTCATCCTTATAATTTGCAATACGAATACAATTTTATTTTGGAAATAGTAACATGCTATATTGCAATTGTTAAGAATTAAATAGAACCGTTTTCCACCCCGAAGGGAAGAAAACGATTATTTCAGGTCTTGCCGAGGCTTGACCTTTTGGAGATGACCTACCTCACCCAACTGTACACATTGTTATTAGGGAACACTTGTGTTAATCCACCGTTGTCCTTAATAAAATTAATTAGCTGTTTTTCTTCGAAAAGATGAGTTGGCGACGGATTGATGTTATACTCCATTTAGAGCTTCATTACGACCTCTAAATCAATTCCGCCTCATCTCGATCGTCTCTGCACGGTGAGCCGCAAACATATTGCAGAAGGTTATCCGATATAATTTTAAATTTTGAATCCTGCAATAATAACAGTCGTAACTCCTCTCCTGCACTTGGACATTTCTTTAAAATTTATTTATTTGTTATAGATCTTACACAAACAGTTATTATTAAACCTTACATGTAAGAATTAGTCATATTATTATTAGTCATATTATATTAAGTACATATATGGTCATGAGGGATGTCAATGACATTGCTTCGAGCTGTAGCCGACTCCAGGTGTCGAGAACACAGTCTCAGGAGGTGTGGTACCGAGTCGTTAAAAATGACAGCGGTGTTGGACAATACGTTCAACAGGGAGAGTGCTGTGCGCACCGGAGTGTGCGCCGCCGCCACCGTCCGCGAGCCGCCGGTGGCGAACAGCGGTCAGGGGCGCGGGCGCATGTTGGGTTTCTGGGATGGGGGTGCGTGGAATTGTATCAAAATGGCGTTTAACCCCTCTGCCAACGCCTTCCTTTGTACATAATAACAGCCCGTGAGAAATTGTGCCTAATACTCCCTCTTGTTTGGCTAGCCATGCAGATGGTTCCACGTTCACTTTTAGTGCACTGAAAACGGGAGATGCGTGAATATGTTTTTCAATTTCTTTGTACCGGATTCTCTTCCACCCGTCACTATTTAGCCTTTGACACTCAATGCCTGAGGGCATTAACGCTTAATATCCGGATTAGGCTCTGGGACAAGCGGGTCTGCTTCTTTCACCTCGGGTGCAAATTCTAGGTCCACGGTCAAAACATATAGTGGGTATCCTGACATCCTTGCGCCAGCCTTCCCGCGAAATCAGCGCGTCTACCATGAGTTTACGCAGGCGGTAACGTATATCGAATATTATCGGAAATGCTGCTCAGTCGAGATGCGGGTGACAAGGACAGAGCGATAGTTAACGATACACGTTATCGCCTACGTAAACTCATGCTCATAGATGCACTGAACAGTTACAATCTCTCACCCAGTATGATCGTAATTATTACGCACGTATTATCGCTTATTCATACGAGTATCAAGACTTTATCACTAATATGGAGCTTGTTTACGAGGCTTGCACTCGCAGCTTCCGTGCGTCAGAATGGCGCGGGCGAGAGCTCCGACGTTTTTTCCACTGGTCGGTTAGTAACTGTAATATCGGTTTCCTACGGGACTATTAAAATACTTCAGCCTATATAAAGTTCGCACGGCAGTTTAATTCCGACTGGCGGTACATCCGAACGATGACAGAGTGAACATAAACTTATAACTACCTACATTACACCTTCCTCTTAGAGTTTCTTTTTAAAACAAATTAACCTAAATATATTTCCTATAATTAACTGGTTTCCTACTTCTGACGGAACGACTCACTGTTGGGTTCGGCAGCCCACTTTCCTCAGCTTGGTCTACTTGGCCCTTCAACCCTTCCTCCAGCTGGTCCTGCTCGACTTGGAACACTTGTTCTGTTTCCAACTCTTGATCTACAAAATCCTGCTCTACCTCATGTACTATTTGGTCTTCATGTGACTCCTGATCTCCCTGGTCTGATTGGGTATCTTGTTTTATTTCTTCTGTGTATTTCCTTAAGGGAATTCCCAATGACCATCTTTCTGTGACACAGGTCTAACTCCTACCGCCACGTCGTCAATGGTAGTAATATGCGGTGATTGACTTATTCTATTTCTAATTTGATCAATATGTCTCTTAAGAGGTGGAGGACCGTCTTCCTTACCCACTAAATAGTTCCGTGACCCTGACCGGCTAAGTATTTGGCCCTTAAGCCATTTTTCTTTTCCTCCAAAGGTTTTAGCCCAAACCCTATCACCTACTGATAATTCTCTTATTCGTCCCCTGGCATATATGACTTGTTTCTCCTTTACTTTCTTAGTAAGTAACAGCTGAGCTGGGGATACCCCAGTGGTAGCTTGCTCGACATTTCGATACGCTAATAGGTAGGCTTATAACGCTGCATCTAAATCATAGTTTTTTGAAACGTGGAATTCTTATTCTTAAGCCCAAATGGCATTCTCTTTAATTTGAAATGCCCATGAGGCACTGAGATTCAGAGGATCTGGAAATTTCATTTGATCTAGAGGGTACAGAGAATTTAGAGTAAAGATTATTATTTTATTTGGATTTAGAAGATTTGAACGGTGATACCACTGCTGAGTGCTTTTGATTCAGAGGATACAGAGAGTCTGTCCTATGGGGCTGGTTACCCTGCAGCGTGGACATGGTTAATTTTCTGGTTTCGGTTCTGGAACTGAGGTCGGGGTGAGAAATTATGGAACTGAGCTGAACGAGTAGGACGATTTTGATAAGAGCTGGTGCTCGGTGTAGAGGGATTTTTCTTGTGCATATATGAAAATATATTTTCCTCGGATACGGCGAAATTGATTGCTTCGTTGAGGGTTTTCGTGGATCGAACCCGTACATTGTTTGATAGCCTCGGATGGAGGCCTAGCATAAATGTGTTGAGTGCCACGTCTTGCAGGGCGGCGAGCCTTCTGCTGAAGTCGCCCTTCTTCGTGCACGACAGTGTTACTTCCGTAATTAATTGTGCGAGACATGTTTCGATTTTTAGGGATAATTGTGTTGCGCTTTCACCATTGAGTTGTTTAAACTCCTTGGGTATTGAATAAAAGATAGTATTGCATAAGTATAATTTTAATTAAAAATAAAAGTAAATGAAATATATACATGAAGAGTATAATTATAAATATTCACAGCTGGGATCATACTCGAGCAGTTTTCCTCTTACTGCCATAGATAACCCAAAATATAAAAATTATGCTAAATTGAGGTTCTTACATGGTTAAAACTGTTTTGTAAGAAAAATGTAAAAACACTGTTTTATCAAAACAATCGTTCATTCACAAATTGTATAATATTTATATCTTTGAAAATGAATCGTATCGACGATAAACAGACGATCTTGTGGTAATAATTTGGAAACTGTACGCTTTAATTCTTGCATTACAATAATGTATCCCTGGTGATATTTTAATTTTCGTCAGCAATCCTTGTAATAACTTCCTCGATGGCAGTATAAAATATTCGGATAGTAAGTTATATCCTTTTGGACTTTTTTAAACAATGTCAAAGCCAAAATCTTTTCGTCCATGGTGTACCTCCTCTCCTACCTTTCTTTTTCTTATTAGCTTCTCTGTACTGCAGCCTTGTCAGTATTATTTCCGGTTCCGACATCCTCTGCAAAATATTCTCTATATAAGTTTTTTCAGAGCTGGTTGCTATTTCCTTAAGCAATTTGATTTTGTTTTGCATTCTTCTAATTTTCACTTTCAGTAGTCGATTTTCTTTTGTTTTTCGCAGACTTTCTGAAAATATTGAATTTATTATTATTATTATGTTACCTATAATATTCCCAGTGCACCTAGTAGTTTTTTTCGTGGAGTAACAAGCAGCGGCGGATGTGTTTTTCAGTCTGAATATGTTTTTGGCTGAGTTTGTCACATTATTTACGTCCCTAAAACCCGTACTGCTCCAAACTGAGTTCGATTCAGAGAATAATAAACATGGAAAACAAAACATTTTTTTCTTCTTCCTAGGGCGGTTTCCGCACTTAGCCAGGTGGTGGCCATTGTGCGTGGGGGGATGGAAGTGGTGACGGCTGACAAAAAAAAAAGCAATTGTAGAGCATTCGTCGCTGATAGAATACTGCATGAGAATGACGACGAGAAGTTTCGTCATCTTTATAGAATGTCAAAGGAATCATATTATTATTTGATGCAGTTATTAACTTCGAATAGTCATAAGTACAGTAATGAGAGAATGTGTGACAGCTGAGGAAAGGATTTTAATAACACTCGGGTAAAGCAATTAAAATATGTATTAACTGAAACAAAGTAATCAAAATACTTAATTATTGAATAATTAAGTATTTTCATTAAGCGGTGTGGTAAAATCATCTTTAGACCACCAATTTGTCAACTTAAACGGAATACTACTGAGTCCTGTAAAAGTAATCAGGTACCTCGGCACATACTTCCACTCTGAACCGCAACACGACAGTACATACCAGATGACTGTCTGTACTAACCCGTGTAGTCGTACATCGCATTCTCGCAGCTCGCGAGGAGAAGAGAGAGGTGGCATTGCTGTGTTGTGACCTCTCTAAGGCATTCGACGTGGTTGACCATGACATTCTCAGAATGAAATTCAAGCATTAAGGTATCGGCGAGTGGGCCCTAAAACTGCTGATGGAGTTTTTGGGCGCCAGAACGCAGTACGTGTTGGAGGACAACGGAGCATTGAGATCGGATGGCGCCACGACGGAGAGAGGCGTCCCGCAAGGGTCGTCTCTGTCTAACGTTGCGCATAGGGATTGCAATCCAGCGGCGTTTTCAATCCAGCGGAATTTTTGCTGGATTGACCTGAATCCAGCTGGATCCAGCGCGGATCCAGCAAAACGTGGAACGAAAATAAAAAAGACGCCTTTTTAATACTTTTTTTATTAATTTGTACTTCTTACGATAATCTTTGAAATCTTCCACTCATTTGGTGATATCTTATATTAATTTGCTTTGGTTTTTTAATAATTTGAGATCAAAATAATCAACATAAAATTAAATAATCACTATCTTATTAATTACGCTTATGTTTAATGATAGGACGGCTAATCAGTAGCAATCAGTCTCACAAATTCTTTTAAAATTAACTTAATTTTTTGAAGTAGTTGCTATAGCATCAGTGGAAGCTTGTGAATCTGCATTATCCAAATCTTTGTTGGGTGAACTAGCTTTGTTGCCACTGACATTACTTATGACACTGATACAGTGTACTTTTTGTAAATGCCCTTTTAACCCTGTAGTGGAGCGGTTGCTAATAAGCAATGTTTTTAGGCATAGCGAGCACTTGGCACTTCGACTATCCAACTTTACGAAAAAGTCCCACAAACTTTTTTTACCGTCGCTAGAATTCTTGGTCGACATTTTAAACTGTCCGAAAAACAGCGTTAAATCTGTAATGAAGAAAAGATCGGTGAAGTATAAGATAAGTATAAGTATGCCTAAAGATAAATAAATACAACTATCGCGATGCAATAACTTAACAAAACCAATAAGGTAATATTTTATTTAAACTGTCGCGATTACTATTACACATTTTGTAGGTATTTCGGGTTTCAAATTGCGTTCAAACTTCCTTTTGTTTATTTCCGATATTTTGGCGCTATTGCAAGCACCGCACCGTGGTTACGGGAGGACTAATAGTTTGAACGCGTTTTTGAACTGGAAAAACCTATAAAAACCTATCTTTATACACATGGCACAGCTTTTTTCCAATCAAAATTGCGCATTTTAGCAATCTTGTTTAATAGCAACAATACTCACACACATACACACACACACACACACAAAGTTCTAAATAACTAAATAGTCCACTGTAGGATATGTACCTACTTCCTGCAATTAAAGGTAGGTAATAAAATAAGATCGGTTTAAATAAGAAAACAAAAACAAAAAGATTTCGCGATGTGTTGACGAACCTCACCAAACGTGTCTTCCTTTTCCTTCTTCGAGAAAGTAAGAGACATAAATCAAATCAACATTAATACTAAAATTAAAAATAAACATTTTACTTTACTTACCATTCAGTCTCTCAAACAACAACCAACACGCACTTCATATGCACTTTAGTGACACAAAGACACTTTCTATCGAGACGAGAGCAGTTATTCAACTCATCAACTGTCTTTGATTTGTAAAATAAACAAACATAAGCGGCGTTGCCTTTCATGCGGCACGTGCTATGGTGACAGAACGGCAACGTTGCCGCGCCGATTCGAAAATGGCGGCAACTCAAAACTAAACAATAGAAATTGATACGTTTGCGGATCCGCATCGCTGGATCAAGATGTATGCTGGATCCAGCATGTTTAAAAAGGCGCTGGATCCAGCTGGATTGCTGTATGCTGGATCCAGCAATTGCAATCCCTAGTTGCGCACAAGGTCCGCCACCCAGACATGCTGCGGCCAGTCGCATTTAAACCAGACAAAATGTCGAGGACCATTCGTGTTATGGGCCCTCGAATTTACAACAGGCTGCCAAACCAAATTAGAGAGGCTCCGAGTCTATGCTCTTTTAAAAATAAACTAAAAAAATGGCTTGTCGAGCAGTGTTTCTATAAAATAGATGACTTCTTCTCTTCTCCATAACTAGTAGTAATTTAACTAACTTAATTTAATTTTACTGATTTATAAATTGTTATTTAACTTAAAAATATTGGCTTGTACCAGCAGTACCAATAAATGATGGTTATGATGATGCAAACAAGACGAGAGAAATGCCAAAGCACTAGTCGCCTTCGTGAAAAAAAAAACCAGAACAGTCCGCCTCATATATAAAATGGACATACAACCATCGATGATGTACGGAATAAAAGCAGCTACACTAACAAAAGCCAACCGATCGAACCTGCGTCGCTACGAAAGGAAAATTCTCTACGACATGCAGGAAACAAACCAAACGAGAAGTTGGCACGGGAAATATTAGACGGGAAAACCATAACCAAGCGAGTTAAATGCCTAAGATTGTCATATTACGGTCATATAATCAGAAGGCCCGAAAATCATGTATTGCGAGCAGCGCTACAACACAAAGCGACAAAACTAAAAGTAGGTCGCACTATATACACTTGGAAAAATTCCTTCAGTCAGGACCTGTCCTACTACACCCGCACCAAATCGGAATGGACAGCGCTGGCCCCGGATCGAGCTGCATATAAAACAGCAACGAAGGAAATAAATGACCTCAGTGAAACTGATAGTGACACGGAGCCTTTCGAATTACACTCTGAAACCCAACAATCAGGAAGTCAAATTCAACAGCAGACACACACTTCAACAACACCAAATTGACACCGATACCCCCACAACAGAAGTTGTGCGGAAGTCAGAACTAGATCAGGTTATTTACATAAAAAACGAATCGGGTCTATTGAAAATTCGCTAAAAATATATGTAGTCTCTTACCTATTTCTTAAATTATTGCTAACTTCAGTCTTAGTGAATTTTAATATTTATAAACAGAATTTATCTCATATCTCTAGTAACAGTGTTTTCGTAAAATCACAAAAAACGTATGTAGTCTTTTATCGTTTTTCTATGTGTCAACCTCTGTTTTAATAAAATTATTGAGTAGCTTTAACATTTATAAACAAATTATAATTCATAATTCAATTGACAATGTCCATGAAAACTGGGTAAAAGATGTTGTTATTGCATATTTAAGCAGACAATTAAACCAAATAAACTACGACACTCAAATACAGTTACTTTATACCATACTACTGTCAACACAACAAAATCGCAACAATATCTTCCTATTCACACAACTTATTACATATTGCGTATTTACAAGTTATTTACTACTTCTTAAACTACTTTTGAAAGTATCATGTTTAAAAAAAGGTTTCGATGCATGAAGTAACTTATATTTCTGCAATGATTTCAATTTCAACATTTCGTAATATTTTTTCATTTTTTCATGTTTCTTTCCAAGATCTTTGTAACTAGTCTCTAGATCTCTTGTTAACGCTTCTCCAAAAAGTAATTTCTTCTTCACACTCTCAGGAACGTTTACATTCTTTAGAAGCACATCTACTTTAGTTCCAGGCGATTCTCGGTCAGTTTTTTTTGGTTTTCATTCTCAAATATCTCTTCTTATATTTTTCGCTTAACTTCACTGCATTCTTCATTTTTTTTTCCAAATTTGCAATCTTTGCATACAAAATAGCTCGTCGCCTTCGCATCTGTCGTCTATTTCGAGCAGCTACATCTTCTCTAATTCGCTGCACAACTGATACTGGACTTGGTGGAGGTGTAATACGGATGATGACTAAAAAAATTTTATTCCCCTATTCGAGAGACCGTGTGAAAAGATAAATAGCCTTATTAAAGATTTTTCGATATGATGTATAGTTTTCCTAATATAGCCCATCGAAAAGTGATTCTAGTCACGTGGTGCAAAACTGCCGTGGTATAACTATAATGCCGTTATCTGCCATACCCTTGTTTTGGAATAGCGCGCAAAAAGCGCGGTAAAAATTCAAACCGATGTAACTCATCAATGACAACACCTATTTGAGACTTGGAGGTACCAAAAAATAGATCATGTAAAATACTTTGTAACGACGTCTCTGTCATATTGCAAATATAATAACATTTTATTATAACACGTTTTATGCATTTAAGTCAAACATTGACAGTTACCGAAATCTTATGTGTCATCGACTATAATGCCGTTTCGCTTTACGAAGCGGCATTTTAGTGTACCTTTGTCATATAAAAATATTGTCAGTTAAAATGCTAGAAAAAATCACCTTAATGATTAACTAAAACGTCGGTATAGCACATAACGTTGATTTAGCTTAATATTGTGTAATTAATTTTGAAACTCATGTTAGTCTTTAGTGCGGTTAATGGTACTTTACAACTTTTAAGTCTGGTAACGTGTAATAGTTTTTAAATTTGAGAAAAAAACTTGATTCATTGTTATGCTTAAATGCGGTTAAACTAAATACCTTGTAGTTTAACGGCATTATAGCGTAACATAATTTCAAAAATAATCGAACATAATATTGAACGAAAAACGTAATTGTTTTCAAAATTATATATTTTTTTATAGTAATCATTGTTTTGAAATGAAATTAAATAAGTTAAAATGAAATCTTTATTTGAATTAAACTAAGTATTCATTACTTAAAACAATTTTTTTAGGAACGAAATATATCACATAAAATTATTAATTATTATTAAGTACTACTTGCACTTTACATGAAATAGTTAAAAACAAAGTATGATAAAGTTTAACTTACTTACTAAAACATAGGTATCAAGATAGGTAAAACCAAGAAAGTCCTTGGGTAAAACAAGCAAATCTGACAAATAAAAACAACTAAAATGAACTTTATCTTTCAACTAAAACTTTTAACTCCTATATGTAAATACCTTTTAAAATAAAAATTAAATAAAAACAGAACAAATAATTAAAACAAAATTATTCTTCCTCATTAAGAGTTTAACGCAACCTCAACTTTTTACCAACATAGATAAATCTTAAAAAAACTATAAGTATCTTAAAAAAACTTGGTATTAAAAATCGTAACACATTTACTTTACGAAACAAAACAACATAATAACGTTTAGTAAAATTAATGTTATAACTTTGTTAAAATATTTAATATCCAGTCTCAAGAAACCGTATATTATATTTATTTAAAATATTTTTTCAGTCTCAAGAAATCTTATATATTACGTAGTTAAATTATTTATTTATTCAGTCTTGCCAAACTTTCATTATTTAATTCTATTATTCCTACCAGAGCTTGTACCGGATTCTTCATTTCCTTTTCTGGTAAGTTTTTCCAAAATAACAATTTGTGAGGGGGGATTATGCTGGATAAGTTTTCAAGTATGTTAGTTTTTCTTTGAGGTTCGATACATTTCGGCTCAGACCTAAATTCAAATACCATTATATCTGGATTTTTCAAATATTTGTCATTCATGAAACGGAGAGAAGTATACATGGTATCATCGAAATTATTCTTATACGTAAGATCATAACTTTGACGGGTGAAACATACCTCAACCATGTTTTTTAAATAAGCCCTTGGGTTGGATGTTTGGATTCTTCTTTGTGACACATGGCTTGGTATATTCAAGAAGTTTTCTGGTGACATAGACTGTACAATAACTTTCGATTTATTAATGGAAGCTACACATTCTTCAAAATCAGCAAAATCGTAAAGTTTACCTTTTTTTTTCATTGCCAACTCTACTTGATGGTGTACTTGATCGCTGCTCATGAAGGTGTGGCCTGGTTCAAAATAATACAGAATTATTTTTTCTGTAGCAATGGCTTCGCTATTTATCATGTGAATGAGCATCGAATATAAAAGCCAATTTTTGTTTTGTGAGCTGCAGTTATCGAGCCAGATATGTACCTGTCGAACATCTCTATTACGTAAAAGAAAATGATAAAATGCAGACATTATATCCTCTTGTTTTCTGCCTGCAATTCCATCATGCCAGAGAACTGTGAGCGGCTTACATTCCGTGGTGATCTTGCCAAGTGGTGCGAAGGTTTGATTGTATACTATAAGGCGCTGAGAGAAAATTGCAGCTTTAAATGTCTCCAGTCTTGGTAACATAATCACCTTTTCGAGGTCAGCGCTGTAAAATACTTTTGAATTATTTTGCGGTTCCTCTTTATGTGCTTTGTAAAGCTCTCGTGCCTTTCTGTACCTTTGGTGATGTTTATCCCAATCCACGCAAACTGAACACTCTTCATGTATCTGGACAGTGACATCGTGTGATGTTTCCTTTTTGTGAAAATTATACGCCTCGCATAATTCACATTCTTCATTGCCAAGAGCAGTAAAAGATATGTTCATTTTTCTAATTTGTGACCTGTACGAGTATTTAAATGAGGGATAAATAGTGCTCCTTAGGTTTTTTTAATGTTCCGATAGTTATGTCATGTATGTCACACTAAACACAAAGTCAAACATGTAATACCTGCTCCCACTTGTTAATAAATAAATATAATATAAAAATTAACAAATGCTTTTATAATTCGTCGATTCCACATCATGGCTCCATCATGACATACCCTTCACTAATCGTAATGCATTATTAGACTTGTCAAACCCAATAAGCCTTAGGCCCTTCTCTCACGAAGCTATTCAAATGCTACGCGACTGAGATGCAAACCATGATCGCCTACTGGTATGCTACTCCTTTCCGCACACGGTGCTACGCAAATGAGACTATTTTTTATCATTTGAAGAACAACATTCGTACGACGATGTCTAGTGACTCTAGCGATGAAGACAATATTCTTCTGTATTTATATTACAAGAATAAACGAAAATATAAAAGAAGATTCTTGGTGCATCCGTACATCGAAAAAAATAGCAATTGTAGAGCATTCGTCGCTGCTAGAATGCTGCATGAGAATGACGACGAGAAGTTTCGTCATCTTTATAGAATGTCAAAAGAATCATATTATTATTTGATGCAGTTATTAACTCCGAATAGTCATAAGTACAGTAATGAGAGAATGTGTGACAGCTGAGGAAAGGATTTTAATAACACTCAGGTAAAGCAATCAAAATATGTATTAACTGAAACAAAGTAATCAAAATACTTAATTATTGAAACATAGAGGTAGGTATTAAGTATTTTCATTATGGCTGGTTTACACGGGCTTCGTAGCTAAGCGCTATACTAAAGCCTCATAAGACAAGTGCAAAGTAACCGTTTACACGTTGGAGCCAGTAGAAGTCATTAGTGACCAGACATTCGAAATGGAACGACGCCGCCTGATTTTGCGCAGTGTGTTTAAACAATATTCAAACATTATTATTTCAAGCATGATCGAAGAGCTTGAAAGACAAACATTAAAAAGAAAACGTTTGTGGACAAGACAGTGGTTACTGCGCAGAGATGAACGGGGCCATTCTGCTCTTCTATTAAAAGAGCTAGCAACCGAAGATCCAGGAGAATATAGAGTAACTATGAGAATGTCAACGGCACAATTTGATATTTTATTAGAAAAAGTTGCACCAGCAATTCAAAGACAAGACACAAATATGAGGAGTGCCATACCAGCTAAATTAAAATTGGAGGTTACTTTGTCATTTTTGGCAACAGGAAGCAGCTACCGCATGTTATCACACATGTTCAGAGTTTCCAAACCAGCGATTTCAAAATTCATACCCGAAGTCTTGGATGAAATTTATAATCAACTTTCGGATTACATGAAGGTAAAAAAAAACAATATGTTTGTTTATTGTTATCATTAGTGTAATCATTTGAAATAACATAAGTACACGAAATATTATTGTGTGAAGTCTTCACCGTCAAGTGTCATTGATATGGCCTGTGATAGGATATTTTCATCAGAAATTAAAGCAGGTGTGGATGCATTACGTAACGATCCCGCAGATGAGATGGTTTCCAATGTTTCAATGGAAGCAGATGTATTATTGTACATGTAGTTCTCGATCGCTAGTTCACTCAAAATATTTTGTATTCTTGTTTGTGCAATCATACTTCTCTCGAATGATAATTCTCTTAACTGCACTGCTACGTTCTTTGCAAACACATCGAATCTGTCTTCTTTTTCAGGTACATCCCTATTGACAGCTTCTTGTAATTTTTTTAGTTCTCCAATCGCACGAAATATTCCTTTCCGCTGTGACATATTTTTACTGGAGGTACTTTGACGTTGTTCCCCCCTTGGTTCCGAAATAGATTCAACCTCTGAAGTGGAAGCCATAGAGATATCTTGCTCGCTACTTATAGGATTATGTTGCTCGCTGCTTGTAGATCCGCTATCCTGAAAAATAAAATTGCATTTCAGGTTCCTGCTACAGAGGATGAATGGAAGAAAATAGAAAGAGGTTTCAATACACGTTGGAACTTTCCAGGGGCTCACGGTGCTATAGATGGCAAGCATATATGTATTCAAGCACCTCCTGACTGTGGCAGTGATTATTTTAATTATAAAGGAAGCAACAGCATCGTGCTAATGGCCGTCGTAGATGATGATTACTGTTTTATATATTGGCGCAAACGGCCGGTGCTCAGATGGTGGTGTTTTTCAGAACTGTTCGATTTTTCGTGATCTCGAAAACAATATGTTGCCAAACAATGGATTTTTTGTTGGAGATGACGCATTTCCCCTGAAATCATATTTATTGAAACCTTACAAACATAGTCCTTTGACCTACGAACAGAAAATTGGATTGCTTGCACCGGATGTTATTACCGGTAACACATGTTTTCGAAATGTTGATCGTTAGCAAGTTATACTGAAACCACAAGTGTAGGAGGTCTAAATCTTTTTGAGTCTGATTTATTATGTCGTGAATTGAGTGACCAAAGTAAAACAAACATGTGTCATCTGCATACATAGTTAAGTCGCCTAGTAATCCAGCCTCGCTGATATTATTTATGTAAATCAAAAATAAGAGGGGGCCTAAAATTGACCCCTGCGGGACTCCGCAAGTAATCAGTTGTAACTTTCGTGACTTTCGATTTTGACCATCTGTTTTCTATTATTTAGATAGGATTCAAATATTTTATGGGCATATCCAATGGGCAATGCCAATACACTTCAGTTTTTCTTTTAACAATGAATGGCTGACTGTATCGAAAGCTTTTTTAAAATCGATGAAGACCCCTAAGCCCACATTTTTTTTTATCTATGTTAGTTTTTATTTTTGTAACAATGTCAATTGTAGCAGCTAAAGTATTAACTTTAGGACGAAATCCGTATTGTCTTTCTGACAAGTAGTTAATTGTGTTCAAGTATCCAAAAAGTCTAACATAGAGAATTCTTTCAAAAAAATTTGACATTACTGGTAGTACAGAGATCGGTCGGTAGTTTCCTGGGTCTGTTTTTTTCCACTCTTGTACAAAGGAGTAACTTTCGCAATTTTGAGTGAATCTGGAAAGACTCTTGTTATTACACATTTGTTAATACACTCCGCTAATTCATTACTTATTAGTTTATTTATAGCTTTAGCACTGATTTGATCTATTCCTGAACTGGCTGTAGTATCAAGTTTGTTGATTATTTTACATATTTCCGAGGCTGAGAAATAACACTTTATGGTGTGATATAACATAGTATAAGAGGTATATGTTCAACATATACAGTCATCACTATGATAAATAATTGTTATAAAAATTATTGCTTATACTCATAAATTTAGATTTGCAAATGAATTAAAAATCTTATGATTTGATATATTTTTTATAAAAGTTGACTAGCATTGCTTTGTCTGATTTCATAATATCAAAAACGGGACATGTGCGAATTGGACTTGCGCACCGATGGTTCCTATATTAGTAGATTTGAATTATGCACCAATGGTGAAGGGTTAGATTCTCACTTGACCTCAAATTTGGTGAAGGTCATTTGGGCGAAGGTTTTATCGGCACTGTAAATATACATTATGGCGAAACGAAACATCATTATATCCATTATAACATCACGCAAAATGTTTCATCAATTAACGAAAAAATATTCCTGTTGAGTCTTTGTTTTTTTTCTTCAATGTTAAAATGTCTACAACGCCATCTACCGGTATATAGCTACATAAAGGTCACACCGATTCATCAAATTGTATATAAATTCTACTTCCGGGCTGATACATAAAATACTTCACACACTCAGATGAAGGTCTAGCTCTCCTCATTGTGCTTTGGTAAGACAGTCTGTCCTGCGTTATCGAAACATTTGTTTAGGCAAGCTCTAAGCCCTTGGCTACCGTGGAACACCAGGTGGCTAGTGGGCGTCCTTTTCGTACGATTTGGCAGTACTAAAGCCTGTCTTACGACACGTTCTTCGGGGCATCTCATGGCATGACCGAGCTATAGTAGGCGGCTCTCTAGTTTTCCGGCGCTTTTCAAGGGTAGTTTTTGTAGTTTCAATAAAGACCAGGTGTATATAGATAGATATAAACTGTATATGTTGAACATATACCTCTTATACTGTGTTATATCACACACACACACACACACCATAAAGTGTTATTTCTTATATGTTGATTCATTACTAAACTAAATCTTGATTCCCTATTAGTCAAATTAGTAGATTTGAATTATGCACCAACGGTGAAGGGTTAAATTCTCACTTGACCTCAAATTTGGTGCAGGTCGTTCGTAATCTCTATAAAGTTAATCGGTAGTATACCATTGCTTATTTCAGTCGGCTTCTGGTCTAACACGCTCAATATACCAATTGAATCAATAGGAAAGTGCAGTTTAAAATGAATTTTAAAACAATCACGGCTAAGTTGAAACTCTATTGTAATAGCGTAGCGCACGGAACGGCAACGGCCCGCTCAGCGGCGTCCGTGCGATTATTTTGAGTTTTTTGGCGGGAAAATAGTTTTTGTCTTATAACTTTGAATCTAGACAGCCAGGAGATTTGAAATTTTGAATCGTGAACGCTCCTATTGTATGGTCTTATTTGATCTTTAAAACGAAGTTCTCACTTATGTAGTTTCAGAGATACAACATGTGTAAGCCGACGGCACGTGTCACCAGCTTACACACACATATCGGCTCGTAGCTGAAACAGTTTCAGCACTAGAGATTCGAAAATTTTGGAGCCTGACGCTGAAATTTTGCCTTAAAATATAAGGTACAATACAAAATCGTAACTTGAATAATTCAAGTCGAGGGTGAACAGGCACCTTCTAGACCAACGCGCACCATCGTAGGCCACATCGTCGCTTACCATCAGGTGAGATCGTGGCCAAGCGTTGATCTATAATTTGTAAAAAAAAATGACGATCACCGCTCAGTCGCGCACCATTCGTATTCGTATTCGTAATCGGGGCAGGTTTCCGCAACTCGACGTCAGGTGCGCCTATTTTGCGTGTTGGGGTGGCGTGCCTTATTCATGCCACCCCAGCTCCAACAGAAAGCCCAACAACTTATTTGTGTTGTTGAAGGCCTCTGGGAGCGACCTCGGTGTTCCGAGGTACTTTGCCCGCAGTGTTGCTACTCCTCCGCACTCCATCAGGACGTGAGCAGCTGTCTCCTCGGCCTCCATGCATGCTCTGCACAGAGGGCTGTCAGTGATACCTAGAGTAAACAAGTGCTTGTTGTAGAGTCCATGACCTGTAATTGCTCCTACAATCAGGCGAAGTTGACATCTACGTAGTTGTAATACTTGTTTGGTGAGGCGACGGTTACAGGTCGGCATGGCCTGTTTCGCCTGTCTGCAATTTTCCCTTGACTCCCATTCATTATGGTGAGACTGCGCGGTATGTTGAAGTATCCATGATCGGAGCTGCGAGAAAGGTAGGGCCGCGATTGGTTCAGGCCCTGCTATCTTCATGCTTGAGGCCCTTCTGGCCAGTTCGTCCGCTGCATCATTACCTCTGGAGCCACTGTGTCCCTTGATCCATTGCAGGGTTATGCAGTTCTGTCTGCTTGCTTCTGCAAGTGAATCGTGGCATTCGCGTATGTACTCAGAAGTAATTGTGTTGCTGTTTAGTGCCTGTAGAACTGAGGCGCTATCTGATAGTATGCGAATGGGTGTATCTGTTATTTTCCGTTTAGTGATGGCTTTAGCTGCATGTGTGATGCCTGCGCATTCAGCTTGAAAAATCGTGTTGTAGACTCCAAGAGGCAGTGCTACTCTGATGTTGAGATCTTGAGAGTCGCGCACCATATTCCTCACTGGTCTCTAGAGACCTAGAGGTGGATATACGATTACGCTGAGAATTTAGGTGTGATTCCCTTTGCGTTTCCGACGTGCGTGATAACGTATGACGAACACGATCAGCGCTCAGTCGTGATTCACGATCTACAGAGTTTTCTGTGGAGCGAGACGCACCCTGATGTTCTCTAACAGCATCTTGCCTGACGCTCTACATCAGACTCCTGAGATCTAATCGCTCTCAATCTTTTAGCCGCTCTAGTGACTGCCGAAATATTTGACGTTTTTCTAGGCATGGTAACTGAAATCTAAGTGACTGCTCCCCTGCGTTACCGGGTAGGCTACCGTGTCACTAAGATACATACGAAGGGAAATAAGGAGACACCGAAAATAACATAAGCCCGAAGGCATATAATCTACATTAATGGGAGTTTTAGCCAGTAACGCCAATTTTCATAGATAAAGCTTAGCAGTAAGAATAAGTAATAACACAACGTATCTTTTTTCCTACTTTCTATTTGCCACGTTACTATTAATAATTAGGCCTAAACTGTTTCCGCCTTCACCGCGTGGAGGTAGGTACTCCCAGCTTATGTTATTTATTATAATATATGTACATGTAAAATGCTTATCAGGAAAAACTATTTTAGATTTTTCTTTAGCCGGTCTGTTATGCTTCCACATCAAGTATTCCAGCTCTTCGATTTTTATACACCTACAGAAAGTGCTCAGCACACACTTTTCTGAAGGCGCTATTTCCATATCTCTCATAATATAACTGTACTGCTAAAGTTCCACGTTAGGTATTCCGATCTTCAGAAAGATTCAATAAGAGACCCATGTCTCCAGCTGACACACTAAAAACAACTCGCTGTAACTGAGTTATGGTTGCTGCTAAATTATGAATTATAAAGTTTGATTGCTCCTAAATTGCCTTAAAATTTGGCATGCGTAGAATTCTCATAGCTCTATGAGGAAGCTGACGACCCACTCATTATTTAAGGACCTAAATCCAGCAGTGCACCTTAGAATAATATAAGTTTGTGTGTATCGAACATGGTGAATATGATGGCAGCAAAAAAAAAATTTAGTATCTCAATTTGCATGCAATTTTTTTCAATTTTTACAACATTTTTTGAAGTTATGTGAATATTTAATACTACGAAATGCAGAAACTATCATCATCTCGGATACCATCCAGGAGTTATTTAACTGAATCGAAATGAATATTTACTTTGTGGTAGACTTCAAGATACATATTTTAATGATCAGTTGTCACGAAACGACCTAACTTTAATACTTATTTTCAGAGATGATGACGAAGAAGACGAGGAAGATTTTGATGACGATGATGAAGGCGTCGCGGAGGCCGTCGCGGAAGGCGACAGTGAACGAGGTAAATGCGGAAGATGAATGGGTCCTGCATCGTCCTCGAGTTGACCCAGTTATATATACTGTATGTATATGTAACTGTATATGTAAAAGTATACCGTAGAAGTATTGATGAGTAGCACAGGACCTTTCAGCCGTATAAGCCGCTGGAAAGATTTAAACGTGGCGGAACTGCGGGTTTTTCTGGGAATCCTGTTCCACATCGGAAATATAAAAGTGAACAGGTATACAGATTACTGGAAAAAAGGTTATCTGTATAACCTGTTTGCTCCCAAATTTATGTCGAGGAACAGATTCCTATTAATATTTAGGTGTTTAAGGTTCGGACCGAATACCATACATAGTTTAATAAGTTATTTTCATGACAAAATGTTCTCCATATTCACGCCTGGCGAAAATTTGTGCATTGACGAGTCAATGATTCTACACAGAGGACGGAGCGGAATAAGACAATACATAAAAGGCAAACGACACAAATTCGGAATAAAACTTTACATTTTAGCGACACCTGGTGGCCTTAGTCTCCAAATTCATATGTATAAAGGTAAATATGACATTGAAGTTGGAGGCGTAGGCCATACAGAAAATGTAGTCGCTAAATTAATCAGGCGGTACCTAAACAAGGGACACCATCTATACATGGACAATTTTTATAATAGCGTGTCTCTAGCAGTTCCTGATAGCTGATAAAACAAATGTTACAGGAACTCTGCGCACAAAAAGGTACCGCAACCCTAGGGTCGTTTGCCAAAATGTTTTACGTAATGGTGGCAGCATTTATCGGTACAATCAGAAAGGGGTTTGTGTTTGCAAGTGGCGACACAGGAGAGAAGTCCTGTCTATCAGCACTAAACACGCACCGGAATTAAAGCCCTACGTAAACCGGCGGGGCAACACCATTTTAAAACCAGAAATGCATACAATATAGTAAATATATGTGTGGTGTTGATAGACAGGACCAAATATTATCTTATTACACTTGCGAACACAAAACAATGCGGTGGTACAAAAAAGTAGGCATTCAAATTTTCCAAATGTTATTTTTGAATGCCTACTTTTTGTACAAAATAAAAACAAATTCTCCGATGGATTATTACGCGTTTAGAGAAATTATAATAAAAACGCTGCTGCCACCTCCCCCCTCCACTCCGCCTCCCCCTCAAAATAGGCAAGAGGCAATACACCTACCGTCTTTTCTCTCCAAGGACGACAAAGGGCACACGAAAAGACGTAGGTGTAAACATTGTTGGGACACTAGAAATTCAAGAAAAAATACAATTGTTTATTGCCCTTCTTGTCCTAAACAGCCAGGTCTGTGTATGGAGTGCTTTAGGATATTTCATAATTATTAATAAGTATTAGAATAATTAGTTTATAGCATTTAACGTGATTCGTGTCAAAAACGATTCATATAAAAGAGATGTTTCAAATTCGGCCTGCTATTGTACACTGTTTACACAATCAAGTAAGAATCTAAATATGTATAAATACTACAATTACATTTTTGGGTTAATTTTAATTGTACAAAATCATTGTTTTTGTACTAAGTGACAGCGTCAAATGTCATTTTATTGACGCCATCTTTGTTTTCAACGTCAAGTCTTCCCTGTTTCGTGCGTTAATGTTTTTGTACAAATAAACTAAGCCGAAATATACAAAAATTGTAACTAAATCACTTTTATTTGATAATGGCCTATTAATTAAAATTATAAGTGTACAAGACCAGGCCTTGGCTCCATACATTAGCGGAACGTGTCATTTTTTACCATAATCATTTAAAATAAGATCGCAGACTTAGTGCAGTGGATTTTTGCAAATTTTGGGGGTAATTATTACAGGGCCATCCACTACCACGACTATTCTGCCGTAGGTTTTTAAAAGGCAGTCATCTGACATTTCACCAAATTTGAGTTATATAGTTTGCCGTGATCAGAAAAAAAAGACTCATCGACTTATTTGACCCGTTTTTCTCTACCACATTTAGTTTTGAAGATATTTTTTCAATGAAAGGCAGTCAGTCGTTGTTATACCGGTGCTTAATTCTTTAAAACGCAGTCATCTGACATTTATCCATAAGAAAGCAGTTAAAGTCATTTGACTGCATTATATTTGGGAATATTTTAAGCAAAAACTTATTTAAAAGACAGCTTTGTACCAAACTGCCCATAACTAATTTTTTTAATGAATTCATCTTGAGTATAATTTATTAAAAAGACGCATAAAATGAAAAATTCTTTAAAAGGCAGCCACGTGACGTTGGCTGCCTTCTTGGAAATTATGTAATAGATATAATTCACGACTATACTTAGAAGAAAGGAGTTTACGTCGGTTAAAAAAAAATATATATATAATAATAATACACGAGTGTTGGACTCTACTGAGCCACACGGTTCCAATGTGTCGCAAGTGATAGACTCGAAAGAGCCACTTGATGCACCAGTTACTACCGAAAATACTATGTCTCGTTGATACACTGGCTGTGATTCTGTTCCTGGGCCTTCCACAGCTTATAATGTTGTTCTTGGTGAACTAGCAGCTAAGCGCAAGCATTTATACTCAGCAGAGCAGCAAACGTTTTGGAATTTTGAAAAACGGATCAAAAAACTGAGCACAACTGAACTGAAAATAGAAATAATATTATTTTATAGTTTGAAATGATGACTATTCACATTCATTGTTCATTCATCTGATTGAACAAGAACTGAACGCATCACTATTACTTTAAATATGGCAACATTATTTTACAAAGGTGGGGAACGCTCCTTCTCCAAATTAAAAAGAATTTAAAATTAATTAAGAAGTACAATGCTTCAAGAGAGATTAACCAGTCTGTCGCTGATGTCCGTAGAATCTGATGTGATCAAAAGCATAGATTTTGAAGAAGTGATTAACGATTTTGCCCATCACACTTTTGTACACATGTATATAATATATAATAATAATATAAATGTAATATAGCCCATATTACATTTATCTATTCGTTTCATGTGATTGTTAATAAAAATAAATATTTAATCTTGTTTATCTATTCTTTGTCTATTGTAACACCACACAGCCTCAGTCCAGCATAGTGTGACGTCACACTGCCTTAGCCAATAGCGGCGTGCCAGCCAAACCACTTCAGCTAATAGCCGAACGCACGCCAATGCCAAGCTACGCCTTACCACTACTTCCTCAACCGGACGGACGGATTCGGGTGGGGGTAAAGCTATATAACGCCTTACCACCTCACTCTGGGCATTCATTCGCTATCGTGCACTAGAGCCTGGGGAATCCCTGCCCAACTGGACACCTAAGTGATTGTTCAATTTTTTAAAATAAAGATCAGTGCATTTGTTTTTATCATCAAGCCTTTTATTTATGCCCTGTTTCACTATTCTAACAAAACAGTGTTCTGTCAAAGTCATAGGGGCCCCATTATCCCAATATGCCCAGGGCCTCCAATAGGTTAAAGACGGCCCTGGACTCAAGATGAAAAATTCTGCTCGAGGTCAAGATATTGGTAATACGAGTACAGTAGAACGGCATATGTACATACACCTAGTCTTTCTCCAACTTCCTTGACTAGCGAGCCTTCTCGTAAACGCACACATAGTGAAGAAAAGTACCATGGTAAGCCAGGGTGTGATGGGAAATGTTTAAAAAAATCTACAACCAAGATGAAAAGCGTCGAAAAGAAATTGACAGCTACTATTTGGACTTAAATTGGAATGGACGGCGCATATTTATTAGGGTGTCCCATATTTTTAAAGTTTATATTTTTTAACGCATAGGTCTTAGTTTTGTTCATTAGTACCTAAAATACTCGGGAATTAATTTTTACCTTATTTGGAGAACGGAAACCCGTGCCGACTTGCATCGAATCATGTTCATACAAGTTACGCGGAAATAGCGGCGCGTACTCGCCGTATTTGTCATAAAAAATGGCAGTGGAATTAAGAAGCAATAAAAAAAGTATGTGACTTGAACTATCAAATAACTGGGTTTTACATAGAGAGGAATTTGTGTGTGCAGTATTTTTCAGTAATGAAACTCTTAGTCGATTCAATCCATCAGGCATGTATAATTGTATATTCTTCAATATATTCTCAACACACAGTCGGGCAGAGTAACGTTTACTAATACTATTTCAACAGAATTCACAACAGGAATGCTTTACAAAATGAGTGTTCATCAGTTTTATACTACGATCCTCATAGCTGCCACCATCGTCAGTTCCTACATCAAAAACAACAACTTCGTGAATCAAAACAGGCACAGTTATACAATATTAATTAATCCCTATAACCAATTACGTTAATACTGAAATTCAAGAATGGATAATTAAATACAATATTTGTTACTAAAGCCTCACATTATTTAAATACATAATTAAATATTCCAATAAATTAGATAAACCGTGCTGGTTGAGGCAGCGTGCATCGCCTTCTAGCCGGAAGTAATTGCCTACGACATATTATACAATATTTATCTTTCTCGTTAATAAATCATAGAATCAAGTATACAATATCAAAATACAAACGTAGTTATTGTTTAAACATTTTTGACTAAATGTTAATATCGTTCAGTCACGTATCCGAGTAACTTGTATTAACTTAATTTGATGTGACGCGCGTTTCGGGCACCTGCTGGAGGTGCTTGTTATGCCTCTTCATATAGATGTCGCTGGTAGCCCTTGCACCGGATGTTATTGCCGGTAACATGGGGCAAAGTTACCGTCTAACCGTCATATTCTTGCAGTCCTCTTTTTTAACATTCGTGAAGTTAAATTGAGTGTTAGTGAAAGCGCAAATCTCGTCGTTCGAGAGTGTATTATATTCTGGGAAAAAGCTAGAATCCCTACCAGAGCTATTCCTAACTGCGTAAAGAAACTTGTGGATCTTCACCATGCTTGGAGAGAGTTGCAAAAAAATTCCAAAAAAAAACCACAAGATATTTACAAGCACCGTGAGAAGGACTTTCAAAACAATTTAGATAATTTATTCGACATAGCACACGCTAATGCTTTGGAATGGATGAAAATAGAAGACGATAAAATCTTTTTACAAAAGCAAAGAGAACCAGGGCGTCCAGGATGTTTAGCCGGTGTAGATAAAAAGTTAGCTGAGAAAGAAGAAAGATCCAGACAGAGAAAATTAAAACGAGAAAAAAGACATGATCAAATCTGTTCCGAGAGTTTATCTTTATCTTTAACTACACAAGATCTTATTGAGACACCAGGATATCCCGATCAACCTACCAGCTCTGATGAAAGCATCGACGAACCCTTACCGTCGACATCTCAAACGGTAAGTTCTGGAAGTATTACAAAAAGGGGAAGGAAAGATTTCATCATCATCATCAACAGCCTTAGGAAAGATTTCATCACTCCTAAATTAGTTGCAGCTTTGGATAGATGTCAATTAAGCATAAGAGATTCCGTATATATACTTCAGGCTGTAGTGGAAGCCCTAGATCTTAGTAGTGATGATTTCCCGATAAACAAGTCGTCTATTCAACGCATTCGTACAAAGACTAGAAAAGATAGAGCGGAATCTATAAAATCAGATTTTCAGAATAATTTACCTGAAAGTGTGACCGTTCATTGGGATGGAAAATTATTACCTGGACTGGACGTAAGAAGTTCTAAAGAAGAACGCCTGCCAATCCTTATATCATTTGAAGAAAAGCAACAACTTTTGGCTGTGCCTAAGCTGGAGAGCTCTTCTGGTCAAGATCAAGCTAAAGCTGTGTTAAACGCACTTTATGACTGGAACCTCGAGGACAAAGTACCAGTGGCGAAGGGTGGAATTTTGGCGAAGGGAAGCCGATCCAAAAAAAAATGCTTACCGCGTGATTCAAATTCGGCTTCAGAAATTCTCAGTATTTCTTCAAATGGGAAGATGATGAGCAAGTAGTCAGTTAGGCAGCATTCCATACGAATTAAAGCCATAATGGCACACAAAACTCACCGTATTGAACGAAATATGCAAGTAAATCACCTTATAAACACAAAAAAACAGCACATGAACTTCGAACTAAGTGAAATACTTTCTAATCCGTCACATAAAAACCTTCGATACTAACAAGGATTCACGCGTACTAAAGTTTTTTATTCCAAACGGAACAAATCACACGCAAATACGCCTAAATAAGACAATGTGACTCGCGATGAAACTTACTATGAAAATGCTACTTTTTAAATTTTGCATTGTTATAACACTATTAACTTGCTAGAAAAAATGTCTAATTGGCGATGTATTTCCTCATTAAAATTATAGTTTTGAAATTACTCGTATTATAACTCTCTATCTCGCTCCGCATAAGGCGTTCGAAAGAGAAGAAATCGAGTAACTCGAAATAAACCGGCTTATATCGTGAAATAAAAAGCGACGTTTACTACGAGAGCGTAAGAGACAGAGCATTAGTTGACACGGGCGCAGAGTTGATCCTTATAGTGAAGCATAGAGATTACGTGTATGATTCTATGGACGACGTAAGCTGGTGAATTCCGGCTTCCCCTATAATAATAGAAAGAGGCGCGCCGCGCGCCTGTGGTATAGTTTTGGCGGGTTTTGACAATTTATAGATATTGCTTTTTAACCGCGCGCAGGCGTTTTTTGTAGTTATGTTTTGAGCGTATAAAAGTTAATAGTACATTACATTAATGATATGTGGAAAGGATTTTTGAAAGGTAAGCCGGTGGGAATCGGGTTGTATGGACCCTTCGCCACTGATTGAAATAATGTGCTGTGATACAACTGCATCTAATACAGGGCGATTGAAAGGAGCTTGTGTACTTTTGGAACAAAAGCTAGACAGGGAATTATTACTCTTTGCTTGCCGCCATCACGTTTACGAACTGGTTTTAAAGTGTGTATTTGAAACAAAAATCCACCAAATAACAAATAGCCCTGATATCCCGATGTTTAAAAAGTTTAGAGACAGCTGGAATACTATTAATTCTGTTGCTATTGAAACACACAGCCACATCGTCACACAACATTTTTGTAATACAAAAATTAAAGAACTGTTGACATTTTATAATGAAGAACTGCAAAAATCTATTGTACGTGACGATTATCAAGAACTGATTGAACTGTCTATTATTTTCTTAGGAGGAGATAGTGAGAAAAAAATTAAAATAAGACCTCCTGGAGCAATGCATCAAGCAAGGTGGATGGCAAGAGCTATTTACTGTTTGAAAATATGTTTGCTGCAATCTCAATTCAAAATTAGCGCCAAAGATAAACGAGCACTCCAAGACATTTGTTTATTCATTGCAGTTGTATATGTGAAATCATGGCTGGGATGTAGTCTGGCGGTGAAGGCACCAAATCAATATTTGTCCTTTTTAAAAACGCTTAAGGAATACGAAACTATTAACAAAGAGATCTCCCAAGCAGCTTTGAAAAAGTTTAGTCAACATCTTTGGTACTTGTCAGAAGAAATTACTGTTTTGTCACTCTTTGATGATGAAGTTGATGAAGCAACCAAGAGAAGTATCGTAGAGAACTTACAAAGAGAGAGTTTGTATGATTCTGGGAAGAGATACATTACATCGAAGGAAGATATGTCTGATTATTTGCATGGTAAGTGGGAATACTTAATTTTATGTTAAAGTTAGCTATTAATCATTAATTTAAAAAAAACATGTAAAAGGATCTAACGCTAAGCTTACTTTACTATGTCTTAAATTGTTTTAATAAACTGATAATAATACTGTCTTGTCTATTGTTACAGGAAAATCATTGAGTGATTTTGTGTCTATCAAGAGCAGAAAATTATTTTCTCGTTTAAAAATTGATGATAACTTCTTGGAGAAACCTGTTTCTACGTGGGAAGAAGATGTTGCCTATTTACAGGCAAAAAGAAAGGTTTTTTCTTTAAGGGCAGTGAATGATACAGCTGAAAGAGCTGTAAAACTTATGCAAGATTTTCATGGTTTAATTACTGCAAAGGAAGAACAGAAACAATTTTTACTACGCTGTGTACAAGAGCACAGAAATCTTTATCCAGACTGTAACAAAGAGACCCTTAAAAGAAAATATCCTTGCTAATCTGTAATTTTATGTTCTTTTAATAAATAAATACCTATTTTCTTACTAAATTTTTATTATTGTTTTTATAAAATATAAATATTTCATTTTGTTTAGTTGAATATCGAAAAGGGTCAAAGGCAGCTATTTTCAAAATCTTTACGGCCTTGTCGGCACGGGTTAATGTTGACATAGGAAGATAAAATTTTGTATTTAAGTAGATCTGGGTAGTTTAAAAAGAATTACGGGGTATGTATTTCGATATCCGAAAAAAATATTTTTTTACGTATATAAGGGACACCCTAATCCAAAATGTCGTTTTACGAATTTAGTCAGCCCTGTATAAAGTGGTTTGATAGATGTGTGGGTCGTCAGCTTCCTCATAGAGCTATGAGAATTCTACGCATGCCAAATTTTAAGGCAATTTAGGAGCAATCAAACTTTAGCATTCATAATTTAGCAGCAACCATGACTCAGTTACAGCGAGTTGTTTTTAGTGTGTCAGCTGGAGACATGGGTCTCCAGCTGACACATGCCAGGAAGGCAAACCAGTGGGGTTAGGGCTTTAGACTATAGTCAGGCATTTAAAGCACAATTACAGCAGTGAGAGCCAAAAAAATTAACGATCACATTGATAAACTGTTGGATCTACGAACGAAATACCGTGTGTAAGCTGGCGACCCGTGTCACCAGCTTACACATCTGGATCTTCGTAATTATTCAAGTTACGATTATGTATTGTACCTCATATTTTAGAGCAAAATAGCAGCGCCAGGCTTCAAAATTTTCGAATCTCTAGTGCTAAAACTGTTTGAGCTACGAGCCGATATGTGTGTGTAAGCTGGTGACATGGGTCGCCAGCTGACACATGTTGTATCTCTGAAACTACATAAGTGAGAACTTCGTTTTAAAGATCAGATGAGACCATACAATAGCAGCGTTCACGAGTCAAAATTTCAAATCTCCTGGCTGTCTAGATTCAAAGTTATAAGCAAAAAACTATTTTCCCGCCAAAAAATTCAAAATAATCGCACGGACGCCGCTGAGCGGGCCGTTGCCGTTCCGTGCACTACGCTATTACAATAGAGTTTCAACTTAGCCGTCATTGTTTTAAAATTCATTTTAACCTGCACTTTCGTATCGATTCAATTGGTATATTGAGCGTGTTAGACCAGGAGCCGACAGAAATAAGCAATGGTATACTACCGATTAACTTCATAGAGAGACTACGAACGACCTTCACCAAATTTGAGGTCAAGTGAGAACCCTTCATCGCAAATCTACTAATTTGACTAATACGGAACCAAGATTTAGTTTAGTAATGAATCAACATATAAGAAATAACAATTTACGGTGTGATATAACATAGTATAAGAGGTTTTGTTCAACATATACAGTTTACATCACTATGATCAATAATTGTTGAGCTCGGTATTTAGTATATTTTCAGTAGCAATTATTGAATAAAACATGATATAGATTTCACAAACATTTAATTTTCATTTAAATTCCATACAAAGCTATGTCTCGTTTATTTCTTTATAGTATCCAACCTGTGATAATGGAACGCTAGTTTTTAGAAAAATAATTAATCTTAATGATGTTAACTAATATACACACACTTTAGAAGGCAGGTATTCTGAATTCTACTGGTTATTATATATAAGTTTCAACAAAATATGGGTTCCCATACAAAATTATGACTTGTTTACTTCTTTAGAATACAACTATCGCCTTTCAGAAGCACCTTTGTTATGATCAATTATTTACATAAGCGGTTAATTTTGTGACTAAATAATATATTTAGGCGAACCCTAGATTGGATCTCTTTGTTGTTCTTCGGTCTGTCAAGACCCCTTTTTTAAGGAATGCGTGAATGCATCAAGTTGAAATTGATATCAAATACTCAGGTGTGCAATCCCTTATATCAAAGCCGTGCATGACGCATATTTTTGATTGATCTATAATCCTGAAATTTGGCAAAAAACAAAGTCTTATGGGACAAATATAGGAACCCTCGGTGCGCAAGTCTGACTCGCACATGTCCCGTTTTTGATATTATGAAAATCAGACAAAGCAATGTTAGTCAACTTTTATAATAAAAATATATCAAATCATAAGATTTTTATTCATTTGCAAATCTAAATTTCTGAGTATAAGCAATAATTTTTATTAAAATGTGCCAATATTGTTTGCAATTTCCATGAAAATAGCTATGAATAAAAGTTTAAGAAATACAGCCTATGTCATTTTCCATCCTTTTCCAAACTACCCCTATACAAAAAATCATCATTCTGACTCTACGTTACGACGATAATAAAGGACAAACAAACAAAATCACTTTTGCATTCATAATATATAAATAATATTAGTATGGATTGCTATTGAAAATATACTAAATACCGAGCTCAACAATTATTGATCATAGTGAAGCTGTATATGTTGAACATATACCTCTTATACTATGTTATATCACACCGTAAATTGTTATTTCTTATATGTTGATTCATTACTAAACTAAATCTTGGTTCCGTATTAGTCAAATTAGTAGATTTGCGATGAAGGGTTCTCACTTGACCTCAAATTTGGTGAAGGTCGTTCGTAGTCTCTCTATGAAGTTAATCGGTAGTATACCATTGCTTATTTCTGTCGGCTCCTGGTCTAACACGCTCAATATACCAATTGAATCGATACGAAAGTGCAGGTTAAAATGAATTTTAAAACAATGACGGCTAAGTTGAAACTCTATTGTAATAGCGTAGCGCACGGAACGGCAACGGCCCGCTCAGCGGCGTCCGTGCGATTATTTTGAATTTTTTGGCGGGAAAATAGTTTTTTGCTTATAACTTTGAATCTAGACAGCCAGGAGATTTGAAATTTTGACTCGTGAACGCTGCTATTGTATGGTCTCATCTGATCTTTAAAACGAAGTTCTCACTTATGTAGTTTCAGAGATACAACATGTGTCAGCTGGCGACCCATGTCACCAGCTTACACACACATATCGGCTCGTAGCTCAAACAGTTTTAGCACTAGAGATTCGAAAATTTTGAAGCCTGGCGCTGCTATTTTGCTCTAAAATATGAGGTACAATACATAATCGTAACTTGAATAATTACGAAGATACAGATGTGTAAGCTGGTGACACGGGTCGCCAGCTTACACACGGTATTTCGTTCGTAGATCCAACAGTTTATCAATGTGATCGTTAATTTTTTTGGCTCTCATTGCTGTCATTGTGCTTTAAATGCCTGACTATAGTCTAAAGCCCTAACCTCACTGGTTTGCCTTCCTGGCATGACACACTAAAAACAACTCGCTGTAACTGAGTCATGGTTGCTGCTAAATTATGAATGCTAAAGTTTGATTGCTCCTAAATTGCCTTAAAATTTGACATGCGTAGAATTCTCATAGCTCTATGAGGAAGCTGACGACCCACACATGTTTGATAGTTATCAAGAGATCGTTCACAACTAGTTGAACTGCGAAAGGAAGATTACGATAGAGGGACTACGTCAGGTCAGACCAAACTCAACCCAAAAGAGGTGTTCCTCACGGTTCTATACTTGGACCTATTCTTTTCATTTCATACAGCACTGATATAATAAAGGCAATCTAACACTCCTCATATCACCTATATGCAGACGACCTACAGTTATATCTATCCATTAATCCAAATGATACTTTGTCATGTGTAAGTAAGCTCAATGAAGACCTGAAAAGAATAAAAGATTGGTCATACAGCAACACGCTTGCTCTAAACCCGGCTAAGTCAAAATTTTTGATACTTGGTTCAAAAACTCTGATACGAAATATAACTTATAACCCTGATGTTAAAGTTCTAGGTGAAAGTATTATTATTAGTAGATGTAGCACGTAACTTAGGACTACAAATGGATGCCGAACTTCGTTTTGAAACACACATAAGAGAAATTGTACGGAAATGTTTTTATAGATTAAAAGTCCTATACAGAATCAGAGATCACTTAAGCACCGAGTTAAGAATCAGGCTGGTGGACATGCTTGTTTTGTCTATTTTATATCTTATTATGTGGAAATAAAAACCATGTTCATGTTGACAGTTTAATTGTATCTATCAAAGTCTCAGACATAAGGACATAGACAATTAGAAAATAACTAAAGAGTATGTAACATTTCTAGAAAATAACTAAAGAGTATGTAACATTTCTCCCCATTCACATAAGCATTACATTTCATTGATTAAGCGGCGCGGCGGCCTGACGGTCCTCTTGCTTTGGCGCAAAGTCGGTGCTGCCAATGAGCTAGGTGATCCGGAGCGTATGTCCACAGGGACTGTCGGTGCTGATGAGCCAGGCCCTCTACATTCTCTTTGAGCTGGAGAGAACGTTGTGTGCGGTGTTGATTTTGTAGACGCATCGTTAGGCGACAGGTGCCGTGGTGTATTAAGTCCTGCTTATCGAGATGCAGACGGAGAGATCATCTCTGGTCCACAAGACTCGCTCATGTCGACAGGATGGTTGGGTCGCATATGATCAGCGTGGCGCCTTTTCTCCATGCCTTCAGGTGTAGATACTACATATGAGTATCGATGAGTTCGTTTTGATACTACTGCTGGCTTCCAATTCTTTTCTATTTTCGTACGTATAAAAACTCGATCACCGGGTTTGTAATTGGGCGTTAGGTGATCTGAATTGATATTTGCTTCAATTTGCTTAAATTGTAACGATCTCTTCAGGTTAGGTCTCAAATTGTCCAGCAGGTTCGTTAGTCGGCGTCCAAACATCAGCTCTGATGGAGCCTTGCCTGTAGTATTATGAGGAGTATTCCGATACGTGATTAAAAAATTCTGCAGACGAACTTTTAGACTTGATCCATCGTCTCGGCTTGAAGACATTCTCGTCTTGAAAGTTCGAACAAGACGTTCAGCAAGGCCATTAGTTCTTGGATGATAAGGAGATGACCTTATATGTACAATACCTCTGCTATTGCAATACGTTTGAAAATCATGAGATGTGAACTGTGGGCCATTATCAGATACGATAAGCTGAGGCAAACCAAAAGTGGTAAACACGCTGTCAAGTTTTTCACAAAGTTTTATAGTGGTAGTTTTATTCATGGGTTTGACTTCAATCCATTTTGTTAAAGCATCGCACAGAATAAGCCAATATTTCCCTTCAAAAGGACCAGCAAAGTCCACATGAAGTCTTTCCCAAGGTTTATCTGGGACAGACCACGAGTATACAGGAAGTTCTGGAATATTTGGCCTGTTTTCCTGACATCTCGGGCATCTCTTGACGAACTGTTCTATGTCTTCATCCAGGGATGGCCACCACACGTAAAAACGTGCCAAAGCTTTCATTGCCGATATTCCCGGGTGGCCTTTGTGTATATGTTTCAGAACCGCATGTCTTAAAGATTCCGGGATTATGATCCTGCCCTGCCACATAATAATGTTATTTTCTACTGACAATTCAGTTTGTTTTCGGAAAAACGGTTTCAGGTCATTTGGAACGGAATGCATGCGCCAACCGTTCTTAATATAAGTGGATACCTTGCTAAGAATTTCATCTTTTTGTGTTCGCTCTCGTATTATTTCCTGTGTCAATGTAAGATCTGCTGCAAAACCAGCATGTAAATGTGCTACAATTCTATGTATACCTTTCTCAGCTTCAGATGGGTTTTCCTCAGAATTAGGCAGTCTTGAAAGGCAATCAGCAATTAAGTTATTTTGTCCTTTTGTATACATTATATCATAATCATAGCTGCCAATTAGAAGAGCCCAACGAGTGAGGCGATTGTTCACCAATTTATGTAAATTCCTTTGTGTTCCCAGTAAGTGTATCAGAGGCTTATGATCTGTTACGAGTGTAAACTTCGTCCCTCGTACATACTGATCAAATTTCTTAACGCCAAAGAAAATTGCTAGTGCTTCACGATCTATCACTGAATATTTGCTTTCTGCTGGCCTTAGTTTGCGAGAAGCAAATGCGATAATTTGATCTTTGTTTCCTTCTTTGTGGTACAAAACTGCACCAACTCCTTTTTCAGATGCGTCAGTTGCCAGATATAAAGGACGTTTTTCTTCAAAAGCTATAAGTGGCCTGCATTTAACAATACGAGCCTTTGCTTCTTCAAAAATTATGTTCTCGTGTGAAGTCCACCGCCATTCACGGCGTGATCCTGTCAGCTCATGAAGGTCCGCACAAAGACTGTGTAAGTGTGGGACAAACCTTTCATAAAAATTGATTAGTCCTAGAAAAGATCTCAGTTCTTGTGCATTCGTTGGTGGTGAAGCCTTTAATATTGAATCTGTTTTCGCTTTTGCTGGACGGACGCCGTCTTTGCTAATTGTGTGCCCAAGGTACTCAATTTCTGGTTGTAAAAATGAGCATTTCTTTAGGTTTACCTTAAGACCAGCTTCCATAAGTTTTTTGAAAACCTGTGAGAGTGTTTGCAAGTGTTCTGCATCATTTTTACCTGTTATTGCTATGTCATCGAAGTAAACAGCTACATTAGGTAAATCTCCTAACAGATTGTCCAGGTAACGTTAAAAAATAGAAGGTGCTGTTGAAATGCCAAAGGGCATTCTGTTATATTGGTAATAGCCTTTGTGTGTTGAGATAGTTAAGTACTTTTTTGAATCTGGAGCAATTTCAAATTGCAGGTAAGCATCTTTTAAATCAATTTTTGTAAATCTTTGACCATTGGCTAGCTTTTGTCGCAGTAAATCAAATAGAGGTATTGGATGTGCGTGTTCAATTAAAACAGGGTTTATGGTACTGCGATAATCGCCACATATTCTCACCTGCCCTGTAGGTTTGATAACGTTTACTGTAGGCGTTGCCCATTCCACAGGTGTTAAGTTAGGGTCAACCTGCTTTATAATACCTTCTGAAACAAGGCGATCTAATTCTAGCTCTATGTTTTTTTTAATACCAAATTTTATCGGTCTTGCTGGTATGTGTACAGGTTGTGCTCCTGTTTTGATGTGTATGTTAACTTGATAGTCTTTGACTTTACCCAGTTTACCGTCAAATAGTGTACTGTGTTTGTTTAGTACTTGTTTAAGTGTGGTTGATGCAGTATTCTTGATTGAGTATACTGGTTTTGGAAATTCCATACCGAAAATCTCACTCCAGTGCAAACCAAATAGCATTGGATCTGCGTGATCCATGACTATTACCGTAAGTATTTTATGTTTCCCATCAACTTCTACGTTAACGTCAGTTAACCCTTTAGGTTTTAGTGTGTGATTGCCATAGGCTCGTAATTTCGGCGCTGCAGTTAAAGGCGGTGTTCCTATCTTTCTCCAAAACGATGAGCTTATAATGGAATACGTTGAGCCTGGATCCCAGTCCATCGTGCAGCTAATACCGTTGATGTGAACGTCAATCTTTTTACAGTCTTTGTTTCGTTTTCTTGTAATATTGTAAACGTTTTCTTCCTCATTGTCACTTTCATCTGATGTAGACGCTTGTGACGATCCTGAAAAGTTGCTATTGTAATCAACTTTGTGTAGTTTAGATTTTTGAACGAATTTTTTCTTTCCCGGAGAAGGAGAAATGTACGCCCTGCCACTCTTTATGCAGCAATATTCGAAGTGTCCGCCAGTGTTGCATGTATGGTCTTTCGCTGGGCATTTATATAGACTATGTTTTTCGTGTTTGCCACAGCGCAAACATTGTGTAGAGCGAATTTTTCGTGATGTGGATGCGTTTGTTTTGTAATGGTTCGGTGTAGTTGGGTTACGTGACGGTGGCTTTTTAATTTTATTGACAGGTGATGTAGGTATATCGTTTTCAGCTTGCTCTCTTGATTGAGCTACACAAAAAATTTGTGAAAATGTCACTTCTACCATTTTGCCATCTGTAAGCTCTTGTAGATCTGGCCATTTTTGTTTCAAGTCTGTCTGTAGTTCAGTGTGATTAAGACCAGTAGCAAAACGGTCTCGTATTTGCCGTTCTAGCAAGGCGTCGTCATACCCACAGTCTCTGCAAAGTTCCTTGAGTCTGCCGGCATAATGTTCCATTGATTCTGCGTCTTGTCTCACACAGTTCCAAAACTCTGTCAGAGCTTTGTATCTAGTCCTTTTAATCCTATATAGGTCAAGTAGCTTCGTCCGAATGTCCTCATATGAGCTCGTCTCGAATATCGGTGTTAAAGCTATCTTCACCTCACGGAAGACTTCTGCGGTGAGACAGTTTAACAAAAGGTCTTTTCTAATGTCATTTTCGATGGAGAAGATTTGACATTTGGCTTCAAAATATTCTATAAAATCTTCGACGCGCTTGTCAGGATTGAATTTCTCCATGTCGAAATTTTTGAAGATGCCTGCTCTGTTAGTGTTCGTGATGGTGTTACCGTTTGTGTTCCCTGTCGATGTTCCATTGTGCCCATTGTGTGCCGCACGATCCGACATTAATGTTGTCATTAATTGGAGCAGTTGTGTTATTTGCTCCTGTTGAGCTTGTTGTATACGTAGGAACTCCGTAAATTCTTGCGGGTTCATTTTGGGTGTTTTCTTTAATCCTCGTCGCCACTTTTATATCTTATTATGTGGAAATAAAAACCATGTTCATGTTGACAGTTTAATTGTATCTATCAAAGTCTCAGACATAAGGACATAGACAATTAGAAAATAACTAAAGAGTATGTAACAGTCTAGATTTAATTATGCCGATGTCGTTTATGAACCTAGGATACTGTCAAAAGACCAAAACCCAAATACAGCGTGTTCAGAATGCATGCGCAAGATGCATCTACACGCTGGATCTACACCTATTCTCTTCATCTGTCCGATGGAGAGTTTAGCATTTGGTCTTGAGGGAGAGCGCAAGTCGTGTAGATCCTCAAGGCAAGGCTGGTGGACTATCCTTCCCGAGGTTGCTGCCCGTTATAGGTTTGGTTCCATCAGAAACAAACAAAACAGAAACCTCCAGCCGATCCCCTCTACCCTCAGATGATGGATGTTAGATGATGAATGATGATCTAGGGAGTAGCTTTTTTCTATGGAAGTGGAGTGCAAAAATAAATTACCCCAGGAGGGTACCAGCCGGACTGGAGAATCCCTCCGCCGACGCAAGAAGCTGGCGAAGACCGCGGGCTTACGACCATTCGGTCGTACGGTCGGACTACCAGACCAACAAACAAACTAACACTGTCGCTGATGGACGCAGCAGCTCGAAAGGGTCTCGCGCGGGAATCAGCGACAGTAATTCCGCCCAAACGAAGTCGACGCCCACACCCCGTGCGGCGGGTGACGCCGATGAGCGCTGTCGTCCCTCGGGATGCGCGAACGTTGGCGACCCCGCGGAGGCATTGACATCAGCTGGGCCCAGCACGTCTCGGGTCGCAGACGGTGCGGACGCTACGGTTGACGCGACAAAAACCTGCGTCCCGCAAGCACGCACTGGCAGCGACTCGACACACAACAAACCCAGCCGGAGAAGGAGGGGTGGGCGCGGTAAGCGAGACGCCCAAGCCCAAGTGCCCGAGCCTGTAAAGGCGAAAAGGGCACGCCTCGACGACACAACGTCACCCCGAGGAGAGGCTAAGCGTGCGCGTACAGGGCCGACTACTCCTATGGGAAGGCGGGACGGCATGGGCTACGCAGATGCGGCTAAGCCGCACTTGAGGGTAGCCATGGCCGCCACGCCAGCCCGCGACCTCTCCACGGAGGAGGCCGAGGCGGTTCAAAAAGTCATACGAGCTATGATTTTCAAGACTGCCACAGCTCCCTCCACAAGCAGCGAGCGCACGTGGTCCCTACAGTTTCAGGGCAAACCCTTCCTCAGCGAAGGCGTCCTGAAGATGTGGTGCGTGGACGACCGCTCGCTCGCTTGGCTGAAAGACGCAGTGGGAACCATTCCTATACAACAGCCTACCAACAGCAGGATGCAAGTTATCGACCAGCGTGACATAGTCAAGCGGGTCAAGGCTGCACTCCTGCTCCCAACGGAAGACGGCGAAGCCGAAATTCCATTAATCCAACAGCTGCTGCACAATCAAAACCCCAAGTACAACATCAACACTTGGAAGTTGTACAGCAGCCAACAACAAGAGAAAGAAGGGCATCTTTCTCACACTGGGCATCCCCGAAACGGAGGTGGCCAGTCTGAGAGAAAATGGACGGCGAGTCTCGTTCGTCGATGGGAGTGTATACGTAAAGTTCTTCACCCCCAAAGGCTTGAGCGAGACCCCTAACCCCCATCCACCACCACGACCACAGCCCTCACCGATAGCAACGGAAAGGGCCACCACGAGCAGGACGCCCTTCACGCGAGCGATCGTATCCGCTCGCTTACAGAGCACAGCCGGATTCTTCTCACCCCTCGGCAGTGAAGACGACCTTCTCGGGGGACTCGAGGATACGGATGAGGAGGACATCCGCCCCTCTCCCCCTTAAGGTCATACAAACCAACCTCCAGCACAAGCAGATCGCGACGGCTACACTACGCAGAGTGCTGGAGACCAAAACCGAAGTCATCGCCCTAATCCAAGAGCCGTGGATTAGGGAGAACAGAATATGTGGCTTCGGAAACACCGGAGGTAAATTAATGCTAAATACTACCATCCACCAACCTCGCACATGTATCTTCATGCCCCACAATGTAACAGCAATGCTATTAACCCAGTTCTGTTCTAGGGACCAAACTGCCGTGAGAATGATTGTCAAAAATGTCCTACAGATTATTGTTGTCCGTCGGAAGCTCGAATCTGTTACAGAAGGGGAATATGCATCATTTGATTTTCAGGCGCATTTAATGCATGCATCATCAATGCATTTGGGCTACACAGTGGAAGAGGAGTTATCAAAGCTTGTTATACAGAAGAAAGAAGACGTACGTGAGAGGTGTAAAACCTTTCTTGTTATTTTGTGTTCTGAATTACAGAAAAGGTTGCCCAAGCATATTGCATTTCTGAAATCCGTTGCAAAGTTGTCTCCAGAAATAGCTACGTCTCAAGTGAAACCCACACTCGTTGATATACTTTGGCGGTTGAGGGGATGAATAACGACGCCAGTACTTGTAGAGGAGGTTTATTAACACATAGTTCAGAGAATTAATCTCTGTATCATAGGTAAAGATAACCTATTTCTAAGTTTAGTTTTGACGACTGAATAAAGTGAGTAACCCTTTTCCCATTACAACATTTACATTTGTTGCGGGTATTTGCAAAATTTTTAATTTTTTTTTTTCATGCTTATTACAGAATTCATATGTTGTAGTCTAAACATCGTGACGTGTGAAGTATCATGTCATGACAAACAATATGTGCAATTGTATTAAAAATCATAGTTTTCTGTATCTGACGGAGTTTTTTTAATGTATAATTTCGATTATCAGGAGTTCATGTACAGATGCTAATCACCAAATACTCTATAAAGAGCTCAGGCACAGTTTATTCGCCATGTTCCTTCACAAAGTTCCCCTCAAAGTTATTCTGCTCAATCATCAGATCCTTAAAAGTGCTTGTGCAGGTTCTGCTCACCAAACACTCTCAAAAGAGCCCAAACACGGCTTACTAGGTATTTGCCTTCGCAAGGTTCCCTTCAACATCGTTCTGATCCATCATCAGACCCTCAAAAGTTCATGTGCAGGTTCTGCTCATCAAACACTCTCAAAAGAACCCAAACACAGCTTACTAGGTATTTGCCATCGCAAGGTTCCCTTCAACATCGTTGTGATCCATCATCAGACCCTCAAAAGTTCATGTGCAGGTTCTGCTCATCAAACACTCCCAAAAGAACCCAAACATGGCTTACTAGGTATTTGCCTTCGCAAGGTTCCCTTCAACATCGTTCTGATCCATCATCAGACCCTCAAAAGTACATGTGCAGGTTCTGCTCACCAAACACTCTTAAAAGAGCCCAAACTCGGCTTACTAGGTATTTGCCTTCGCAAGATTCCCTGCAACGTCGTTCTGATCCATCATCAGACCCTCAAAAGTTCATGTGCAGGTTCTGCTCACCAAACACTTTCAAAAGAGCCCAAACATGGCCTAGTAGCTATAAGCCTTCGCAAAGTTCTCTGTCCCTCGTTTTAATGAGTGAAAATCTTGATTGCAGCGCCCCCTGGTGAGCTAGCGCCATACCAACTATCTAAGAACCATCGCTGACGTATCAGCAACCCTTTACAAAAAAACACATGTAAATCGGTCAAACCGTTCTGGAGATAAGTGGCAACATTGGCTTGTATGTACACACAAACAAACATCCTCTCACCCTAAACGCATACACTGTCTCCGTTCCGTCGCGGGTAAAAATAAGTAGAGCAGCAAAAAACTAATGTAATTTCATAAATATGACAGGCACAGGCACATATTACAGATAATAATTAATATTGTGTGTTGTTTTATTAAGGTAAGTAAAAAAATTGTTTATTTTTAACCCATTAGGTTTTTTGTTCGTTAAAAGTTTATTTTAGACGACTATTCGCCGAATATCAAAAAAAAATGACGAGTAATGCCGAATACGGAATAATAGCGAGTATTCGCGTCAACTGTAATCATTGCAACAGTCCCTCCTTGATGAAGACGATGTCCGTCGCTGCCCCCGGCGCGCGCGCGGCACTCGCTTCACAGAACAAAATTGGTTTAAAATGTCTCGTCGCAAGTGGCGCAGAACATCTGCCCGTCGTCGTCGAGCGGTAGTGTACACTTGCTTCGCTCGTGTCCTGCGGTTCAATTCCCTTTGTGATTTTATTGCGCCATTCGGATTTTTGCAATGCATGGCGCAGGCACAGGTTGTGAGGTGAAGCTTTTATACGTCCTTGTAGCGCAGGTACTGACCACCGGTCTTCCGCTTGCCACTCTGAAGCTCTGAGTAGAACACTGATTTAGGTAGTCGAGCATCTTCCATTCGTACTATATGTCCACACCACCTTAGTTGACCTTTCATCAGCAGGGACTTCATGCCTCCTGTATTCGACCTTCGCAATACCCCTGAGTTTGGTATACGGTCTTGCCTTTTTACTCGAAGAATCTCTTGAAGACATTTTAAGTGGCATCCACTAAGGTTCCATTCCCAAATTCCATATTTCCCCACTCTCAGCTCATCGGCGTTCCTTCTGTCCCTCATGACAACAGTGTAGGGTGTTTTCAAAGAGTGTGTGGCTCTAGAGATGTCCTCATACATGGCCTCTACCTCGTCACCTGGATGTGACGAGGTGGGTGCGTGAACCTGTATAACCTTCGGCGAATACTGGACATGCGCAAAACAGTGCTTTTAAATCGTCCGGGGCCTGGGTCCGCAGTACAGTGCGCCCGTACTGACACGCGTGTACGTGGCGTTATCACCATGCTGCCAGGTTCCAGTGGTCAGGAGCCGGCTGAAAGGTATTGTATTTCCATCAGTCGCCTCTTGCGGCCCCCGCGGGAAGAGATGGGGTGGTTTCACTTTAAGTCGGAACCACTCGGCACCTGACCAACTATATTTAAGACAAAATAAATATTTTTATTCACACTTTGCTTACTTTGAAATTAAAATTATGTTAATTCCCTCTTGTAATAGTAGATTGCAGCGCCTTGTAACCAGGGTGCAGGGTGACTGTCCTCGGACACCATAATGCGATGACATATGATGTTGCAGTGATGCAATGTATGTATTTGTCGGCAGCATCCGGCGGGGGGGCCGCTTCGGAGCCTCGGCGGCGCTGGAGCCGCTGCCAAGGATGCAGAGTACAAGGTGCGTCGGTATATCCGCAAGGAACCACGCATCATTCGTCGTGACGGACTCAGGTACAATATCTAGCTGGTATACAGACCGATAGAGTCCCCCTACTAGACGTACCGACGACCTGGTTAAGGTCGCGGGTAGGCGTCACGTAGTCAGTATCTTCTAGAGAAATGTCGCGCTTTTTATAGCTGTATTCAAATTATAGCAACATTGTTATATCTTTAACTATACCTGCCTATCCTTGGTGTTTTATCAGGTTTGCACGCGCTTGCATGTGGCTTGCATCGGGGCCAACGAGCAAAATATTCGTAGGATTATTTATAACACCAGTAGGAGTCTGCTAGTCTCACGAAACCTCAATATTTGTATTAACCCTGCATTCACATAATGTATATGTACTAAGTAGAACAAAAAAGGTTCTTCACAACTGGATGCGAGCGCGGGGCGCGATAAAAACCTTAACAAAAAGTTATTGTACATTGTACGCTTTGTCGACCAGCTGTTAGAGGCAGGTAACGACAGCGGCAGCAGCATACAATTCGTTTTAGAAATTGGAAATGCGAGTGGTCTCGATTAAAAATCCCTAGATTTACTTTCCCAGCGGGAGTAGAATTTATATTTTTATTATTCTTGTTGAAAGCGCCATCGAGGGACCATTAGCAATATTATTATAAATTAACGGTATTTATTTCACTACAATATAATGTCATCTCCTATTTTTAGGTAATTCCTTATCATAGCCAGCTTATTATATTTAATATATTTTTATTATTTGTAAGAACTTTTTTTATTGATATTGCTGTTCACTTCTTTTCTTGATTATCTGATTCTGATAATTAAAACTACAAGATTGAATGTTGTGATATTAGATTTTATACTTAAATATTGTAATTATTACTTATTACGAGAATGTTAATTGTTACCATAACGATTTTTAATACCCATAATTAAAAAATTATGAAAATAATTTTTGTGATATTAAATTTTTTAAATTAAATGTTGGCATTAGGGGTCGTTCAAGTATTACGTAAGCACCAAGGGGGGGTGGGGGGTCTCTGTTTTGCTTATTTTGGATGACATGGGGGGTGGGGGGTCTAGATGATGATTACGTCATCGTTAGTTATTTAAGTTTTTTCGGGGATTCCCGCAAATAATACATATGCGTAGGCACTCGCTTTGAGAACTGATTAGGGGAATTACCGCGCATTAGGGAAATTACCGTGCGCTATTCACTTGTCTAATAATTCACTCTCGTGCCGGCCGGCTGCAAGTGCGCATCTATCAGTATTGTTTTGTTTGGATTCTAAACGTATTGTAAGCATTGAAAGTTATCATTTGTGTTTATGTTGATGCAATTAGCCAAAGTTTAACGTTTTAATTATTTAAATTTGAATATCTTATTAGAATGTCATATCATATAGACAATTCCAAGTTATACCAAAAACTGTTCAAAAGTTTAAAAAAATCTCATACTGGGACGAAAGTGCAAAATGTAAGTACAAAAGTTAGTTAACGAAGTTTGGCGAAATTATAAATTACAAGCAAAGTCGGATAAGGAACTAGATATTATTGTATCTAAGAGAATTGAAGAAGAATTGCAAGCGGCGACTAAAAATAAATCCAATCTGCTTCATTTTTTTTCCAAGGTGAGTAAATATAAGTACAAAGTTTCTCTTTACGTTCTGTAACAATTAAAACGATTTATGAGTAAAAAATATGATGGCCTATCTCAAAGTAAAAAGGTAAATGATTGATATTTTATTTCTTAAGATCGACTCCGGCAATTGGTCACAAAATACACGGTGTTTTCACTATCTGTATGTGAAGGGTTTCTGTGGGGAAAAGCTTTCAATAATATTTAAACGCTGGTTTTATTAAATACGGTGAATTTATGTAGCTTAATAAGAGAATATCCAGCAGAACTCTTAGAAATTTTTCATTTTTAGGCAACGTCTTCTACCAGTAGACCTGCAGAAAAAACACAAATTATACAGCCATTTTCTAACATTGAAAAACAGAAAGAAGATAAAATTAAAACCGGCAATGAATCACAAGAGCAATGCGAAAATAATGATAATGCAGATAAACAAATTCATACCCCACATTGCTTATTTATTTTATAGCGTTTGGTACGAACATATTTTTTTTAATTTACAGATACAAGGCCAAATATATCGCAGAGCAGGTTCATTGTTACCAGTGTCAGATAGCAACTACAAATTCCTGCAAATTTATTTCATGTGCAATTCACCACAAGAAATTGATCTGCGTTGTTCACATGACAATTCAGTAAAGAGGTATATTATAGAACAATTACAAACTTTATTTCATGAACACAATCAATTGATTATATTGTTTAAAACTGCACTGGATCTGATGCCATCTGATAATCACAAAATTATAATCAGAGCTGATAAAACACCTGTGGGCCAACATACAAGACGTTTTAATGCACCAACTATTGATGAAGTTGCCATCGTTGTAGTTGGAGAAAACTTGGAATCCCGTGATATTGTTTTACATCGTCGGAATTACAACGTATAAAGGAAACACACCGCTCATATGATGCACTGCAATATCCCATTATATTTTGGCAAGGTGAAGATGGCTATGATTTCTCAATCAAGATGATAAATCCCATTACAGGTAATTGAAATATTAGTTTAGCTATGGAGATAACTCAGTCACTATATTATGTATTTTAATTTTATATTTCTATTATTATTTTTATTAATTATTATTAATATTATTATTATTAATCTATTTTCAGGTTCTGAAACCAATAAAAAAGTCAGTTCAATGAACTATTATTCATACCGCCTAATGATTCGGGAAAATGAATACAATCACATATTGAAATGTCGGCGATTATATCACAAGTATGTTGTTGACATGTATGTTAAAATTGAAACGGAGAGATTAACATTCATCAGGTTGAATCAGACCAAACTCCGATCTGAAGAGTATATTCACCTTCGAGATGCGATTACGAGGGGCATACCGAAAAGATCGGTAATCGAGTACTTTCGATTTAATTAGATTAAAAACTCTTTTTGATGAATAAACACTGGTTAGTTGAAAATCGAATACAATTGACAGAATTAAAAAAAAATTTTTTTTTAAAGAACAATATCAGTTTGAAATTGATAGGTCGATAAAAAAATGGAGCTTACAAGAGAAAGTTTCCGTGCCATAATTTTTTACAACTTTCGACGAGGATTATCTCAGGGACAATGTCTCGCTGAGCTTATATCTATATTCAAGAGTGAAGCGCCTAGCCAGACGACAATATATCGCTGGTATTCTGAATTCCGGCGTGGACGTGCTTCTCTTGGCACCGTACCTTCCACAGGCCGGCCAAAAACAGCGGTTACACCAGAAAATGTCGCTGTTGTGCGCCGAATGATACAGGATGACCGACATATTACATATGAGCAGATTCGGGCTACTTTAGGGATAGGTATGACTGCGATACAAACTGTTTTACATGGTGAACTGGGAGTGAGAAAGCTAGTTTCCCGCTGGGTGCCCCATAATTTGTCCGAAGAGCAAAAGGCGGCTCGTGTCAATTGGTGCCGGTCTACTCTGCAACGCTTCAACGGAGGAAAGTCAAAAGCAGTTTATAACATTGTCTCTGGTGATGAATCATGGATCTATTCATATGAGCCAGAAAGAAAGCATCAGTCGGCTGTCTGGGTCTTCGCAGGTGAGATCAAGCCAACAAAAGTTGTCCGCTCTCGCAGCGTATCGAAGAAAATGGTCGCTTCGTTTGTCGCGAAAACAGGACATGTAGTCACAGTTCCCTTAGAGGAACGGAGAACGGTTACCGCTGATTGGTATACAACGGTTTGTTTGCCACAGATGATATCCGAACTCCGTAGAGGTAACCCGAAACGACGCATAATCCTCCATCACGATAATGCGAGCTCTCACACCGCTCAGAAAACAAGCGAGTTTTTGAAGCAGGAAAACGTTGAATTAATGGATCATCCTCCATACAGCCCTGATCTGAGTCCCAATGATTACTTTACATTCCCTAGAATCAAAGATTTATTGCGTGGTCAGCGGTTTCAAGGTCCAGAAGAAGCAGTGGAAGCATACAAATCGACGATTTTGACCATGTCAACTTCGGACTGGAATTGCTGCTATAATAATTGGTTCGAACGAATGCAAAAGTGCATTAACTGCAACGGAGAATACTTCGAAAAGCAATAAAAATAAATTTAGTTATTTCCTGTATGTATTGTTTTATATTCCCGATCATTTCGGTATGCCCCTCGTAATACTGATGGAAATGCACAGAATGTTGGTCGGATGACTATTCTTCCAGCAACATACATCGGAAGCCCTCGACATATGCATGAATATACTCAAGAGACAAGATGCCATGTCGTATGTTCGTCATTATGGTAAAGCAGATTTGTTCATCACATTTACGTGCAATCCGCACTGGATAGAAATCAAGAGGGAGTTATTCCCTGGGCAATCACCCATTGATCGTCATGATATTACAGCCGGAGTCTTTAGACAAAAGGTAAAATCTTTAATGGATTTCGTAGTAAAGCATTATGTGTTTGGTGAGACACGCTGCTGGATGTATTCTGTGGAGTGGCAGAAACGCGGATTGCCACATGCACACATTTTGTTTTGGTTGGTTGAAAAGATAATGAAGCCAAGACCAGACCAAATGAAGTTGATGCAGTGATATCAGCTGAAATCCCTAATGTACAAGTAGATCCTGGACTACATGAGGTAGTTATCAAAAACATGATACATGGTCCCTGTGGAACTCTTAATAAAAATTCACCGTGTATGGTGGATGATAAATGTTCAAAGCGATATCCACGGAAATTAATATCGGAAACAATTACTGGTAATGACGGTTATCCACTGTATCGTCGCCGATCGGCAGCAGACAATGGAAGATCAACAATTGTCAAATTAAATCAACAAGATATTGAAATAGATAATCGTTGGATTGTTCCATATTCACCCATTTTATCAAAGACCTTCAATGCGCACATCAACGTTGAATCTTGCCATTCAGTGAAATGTATTAAATACATTTGCAAATATGTAACCAAAGGGAGTGATATGGCTGTAATTGGAATTGGTGCAGAGAATTCCAATGATGAAGTTACCCAATACCAAATGGGCCGCTATGTTAGTAGTAGTGAAGCACTTTGGCGAATATTTTCTTTTCCTATTCATGAGAGACACCCTTCTGTTGTTCACTTAGCTGTGCACTTAGAAAATGGACAAAGAGTGTATTTTACAGCACAGAACGCAGTACAAAGAGCTGCTCAGCCACCATCTACTACCTTAACCAGTTTTTTTGAGATATGCCAAAACGATGATTTTGCCCAAACATTGTTATATTCTGAACTGCCAAAATATTATACTTGCAATCAATCCACAAGGAGATTTATACGACGGAAACAAGGAAAACCAGTTCCAGGATACCCAAATGTATATTCTACCGATGCGATTGGTCGAATTTATTCAGTACATCCAAGCAATGATGAATGTTTTTATTTACGACTGCTATTAGTCAATGTACGTGGCCCAACATCATTCCAACATTTACGAAATGTTGATGGTGAATTGTGCGGATCCTACAGAGAAGCCTGTCAACGTTTGCAAATGCCACAAAATGACGCTCATTGGGATCAAACTCTCAATGATGCTGTAATATCATCACAAGCTCATCAAATACGAACATTGTATTCTATAATTATATCTACATGCTTCCCATCAAACCCAATTGATTTGTGGATCAAGTACAAAGATAATATGTGTGATGATATTTTGTATCAAATACGGAATAGAACGGGAAATCAAAATATACAAATCAGCGAAGAAATTTACAATGAAGCATTGATTTCAATTGAGGACATGTGCTTGATGATGTCAAACAAACTATTATTTCAATTAGGCCTGGCCGCGCCCAATCGTCCAATGCATGATGCTTTTAACCAAGAGTTGCACCGAGAAAAACTGTATGATCTCAACACTTTGAAAGAACTAATTCAAACAAATCTTCCACTATTGAATAAACAACAGAAGTATGTATTTGATACTCTTATGAAAGTAACAAATGATGAAACTGGAGGGATTTACTTTTAAGATGCTCCTGGTGGTACAGGAAAATCTTTTTTGATTTCATTGATATTAGCAACAATTCGCTCACAAAATAAAATTGCACTTGCACTCGCGTCATCAGGAATCGCAGCAACTTTGCTTGAAGGTGGTCGAACAACCCCATTCAGCATTAAAATTGCCATTAAATATGCAAAGCAATGAAACTCCAACCTGCAACATTTCGAAGAACTCTGCAATGGCAAAGGTTTTGCAGCAATGTAAATTGATTGTTTGGGATGAATGCACGATGGCACATAAAAAATCTTTGGAGGCTTTAGATAGAACCTTAAAAGATCTACGGAACAATCATAACCGATTTGGTGGTGCAATGATTTTATCAGCAGGAGATTTTCGTCAAACATTGCCAGTGATTCCACGATCAACGCCAGCTGATGAACTTAATGCATGTTTAAAATCCTCCAATTTGTGGAAACATGTCAAGGTATTACATTTAAGCAAGAATATGCGTGTCGAGTTGCAAAATGACCAATCTGGAGACATATTCTCTAAACAACTCATTGATATTGGTAATGGCAAATTTCCTATAGACATGTTGACTGGCTGCATTAACTTTCCTCAAAGTTTTTGTCAGTTAACTCGATCAAAGGATGAACTTATTGAAAAGGTGTTTCCAGATGTTGCCCAAAATTACAGAAACCATGATTGGTTGAGCGAACGAGCTATATTGGCTGCAAAAAAAAAGTGGTAATTGAATTAAATTTCAAAATTCAATAACAAATTATAGGCGAATTGAGGATATATAAATCAGTTGATTCGTCTACTAACCAAGATGATGTCGTCAACTATCCACCGGAATTTTTAAACTCACTGGATTTGCCAGGATTGCCACCTCACAATCTTCAATTAAAGGTTGGATCGGTAGTTATAATGTTGCAAAATATCAACCAACTGCGTCTTTGCAACGGCACACGGTTAGCGATAAGAAAATTACTGAACAACATAATAGAAGCAACTATACTGAAAGGAAAATATAAAGGAGAAGATGTTTTAATACCACGCATCCCAATGATTCCGACTGATGTACCATTTCCGTTTAAACGACTACAGTTTACAGTGCGGCTTGCTTTTGCTATGACCATAAATAAGTCCCAGGGGCAATCATTGTGTGTTTGTGGTATTAATTTAGAAAACCCATGTTTCTCACATTGTCAATTGTATGTTGCCTGTTCCCGTGTTGGAAAACCATCCGATTTATATATCTATGCGCCAAGTAATCAAACAAAAACATCGTGTATCATAAAGCACTCCAATGAAAATAAATGAAGAGTCCAGGGAAAGAATGATTGTAGTTAATACTGCCATCTAGTTACTGAACAATTGAACTAACCTGATTTATACCACGAACACAATAATATTGATTACAGTCGCTAGAAATGCGAGAACATTTTTCGGCATAAAAGTTAAGACTGATCAAAGTTTAAACCAAAAAACCTAAAACCGATCAGAGTCTTGAGACTTTGAGCGTTCTTACAAGTTTTGAACGAACTCATCAATGTCAGGTTGACAAGACAATTGACGTTTTGTATTAATGGTTTATTTGGTTTTGTGTGGTTTCGTTTGCGAAAAACTTGATTATTTTAATATTTATTCATAATCTCTGACAGAGAAATTTCCATTGACGGCAATGTGATGGAAAATAATACAAAAAAACGGAGAAAGTGTGGCCGTGTTTCAGATACGACGCGGTATTTACGAAACCATTGCTATACGTTGGGTGATCCTTGCAATTGTAAGCGTTTTGATTGTTTTAATGAAATATCAGAAACCAACCAGCAGAAAATATTGAATAGTTTCAATGCCATGAAGGGCAGAAACGAGCAAAATGTGTATTTGGCTTGATGTATCACAGTGCTTCCTATATTGAAAAGGCGACCTAGGCAACCTGAAAATGTAGCCAAATTGAGGGATGCATCATACAGTTATAGAGTCAAAGTGCAAGATAAATCAATGCCTGTGCAATACAAGGATATTCCAGATTGCTACAAAGCCTTTTTGTCCCTAGATGGAATTACAAACAGAAGGTGTGAAACAATAAAAAAACAAATGATACAATTTGGAGAAGTTAAACCAGATGGACGGGGCAGACACACAATAAGACGACATACAAAATCAGAAGAAACTAAACAGGCAGTTCATAATCACATTGCTAGTCTACGAGGTAGAAAAGCTCACTATAGCTTAACAAAGACTAAAAACATACTTACCGGAAGAGTTAAATATTAAAAATCTACCAAATGTATTGTGAAATGAATCAGAGTCACCCTGTTTCCTATGAATATTATAGGAATTATTTTAACTGCAACTTTAATATTTCATTTGGATACCCTCGTACTGGACACATGTAGTCAGTGTGTAAAATTTATAATAGAAGAGAAGTGTATGTATGTAAGTTAATCTGATTTTGACGTGACAACGTCTTATAATTCGATGGAGCCGGCTGCACGCACGAAAAAACATGATCTGTTCAGGTGGATTGTGCCCAGAGGCGGCGTTAAGCGTGGGCGACGTGGGCCACCGCCTACGGCCTCGCGGTACAAGGGGCCTCGCGACTCAAAAATGTTTAAAGCGAGAATAAAACAAAAAAAATATAAATCAATTTTGTTGTGAAACATGTTTTCTTAGTCTGGCAACATTTGCCGCCGACCAGAGTGCGGGGAATCCCCGGTTTATTTGTTTACTTTCTTTACTAGGAAGTCAACCAATTAAATCAAAGTACGCAACGCAGTCGCTAGGCGCATAACAATAGAAACGTATAATTGTGTTATTCAATATTGTTTATTTTTATGACTGTACGTACCTATTTTGATAAGAATAGTGTGTTCAATGTTTTAATAATATTTAGTGAATAAATAGATAGTGTTTAGGTATATTGATTGCTCCTGTAAACTGACCCAAAATTTTAAAACAGTAACTTTTTTAATTGTTTTTTTGTTTTCTTTGTGATTTGTAATACACCGGTACCTGTACTCGTCTATTTTACATAAGGTAAGAAATATTTAATTGGTAATAAGTATATAACGCAGTAATTACTTGTATATAAAATACGCTTTATAATATCTCTTGAAGGAAACCAAAAAAGCTTTAAGGTAAAAAACGTATCGACTTTTTAAGTTTTTAAAACTAGCAGGTAGTAAAAGCTATCTTAAAGATTTCTATTTGAAAACTAATTTAAATTTAGGTTTTACAATATTATGTAGATAAAACTGCAAAAAAATGTTAACTATTGCTTTCGTTTACAGTTTATAGATACGAGTACGACGTTATCGACATGTCCGGCCGAGATAGAGATATTGGAAGAAAATGGGAGTCTGGATCAGCAAAAAGAAAAGCTGAAAGAACTGCAACCAACCAAGTTTTGAGTTTAAATTTGATGAAGTTCCTCAACCAAACTGCATCTGGTAGTACAGAACCTTCTGAATCGATAGCTTCGACTTCTACACAACAAACGTCCGAGATACCGTTGGAAAATGCACTAGATGCACTGAATACCGAGAGCGAACGTCAGTTAGACGTAGAGCTTGGATCATCTTCTAGCCAATCAAAAATTGACGCTGAAACTCTTGTGCTGTCATCAAGCAATCAAGAAGAACAGATTGACATAGATTCTCCAATTCGCAGCGACGACGCCAGCGCCATAGTTCAGCAAGTACTTGTTAATTCGGATCCGGGATTGTGGACGTTTCCCATAACGGATACACAGCGTCGTGACATAGTTCGAAGCGGCCCCACACAGCAATTAAATAGCGGTGATGAATATTATCCCAAAGGTGATGATAACAGACACTTTTCCAATTTCTATTTCTCGAGAAAACTAAATAATGGTGAAACTCAACATCGTCGCTGGTTAGTTTATTCCAATTCCCAAAATAAAGTTTACTGTTTTACATGAGACTATTTAGCCTAGACTATTTAGCAATTCACAAACTCAGGTGGTGCAAGGAGGGTGTTGTGACTGGAAACATTTAAGTAGCATTTTACATAGACATGAGAATACCAAAGAACATATGGCACATATGTTCCAATGGTTAACTTTAGAGAAAGGAATAAATCAAGGCAAAACAATAGACTAAGAAAACGAAAGGCTAATACGTGAATCACAAAAACATTGGCACAACTTGTTAGAGAGAATAATTGACATAATAAACTTTTTGGCCTCTCATAATCTTGCATTTAGAGGTCACAGAGAATCTCTCAAGACAGGTGACGGTATTAAGACGCCAATGAAGCAAAGTCTCCGTAGAATAGTAGGTATTTGAATATGTTATTGCTGTCGCGATTCGGTACGCACACATACAGCCTTTCACATGCTTTCACTCACACAAATAACGCTGCATAACATCCCAAAGAGGCCCCTGCGAGCCGCGCATAGTCGCTACCCCTCCGCCTGGGCTAGAGTGTATTTTTCAAAATTATAATAAACTTGACGTGAGCGTGCGTCAACCCTTGTTTTACGTTTTGAGAAATTATTGTTCGCATATTGGTTTAGTCTCGACATACTGTGGTTGTATTTGATATAATTGACTAGTAAGTACCTATCACATATAAATACAATATAAATTATGGCGTTGCTATTTTAGGGTTCTACGGTCAACAAAGAAACCTTTTAGTTTCACCATATCCGAACGTTCGTCTTCCAACGATACTTTAGGTGACCTAGAGGTGTTTTAGTACCTAGAGTGCTAGAGTCTAAGGACTAACAAGTTAAAGCGTTCAAAAAGAACTAGAAACCGACTTCAACTGCCCTAAAAGTCTACTTTTATTAAGGAAAATTTAAGATGTATATTGTTTTCTCATGGATTCCATTCTAAGAACCGGACCAAATTGAAATGGGACCACATGGAAAGCATCAGCTTTCAAATAATAAAGAATCATCCAAATCGGTTCACCCAGTGAAAAGCTCTGAGGTAACAAACATTTAACTAATAGAATAGAATAGAAATAATTTATTCGGCATACAGATTACAGTGCAGTTAAAACATTAATTTTAAATTTGCTCTGCTGCACTGCAACGCCGAAATACACACTTAACATTCCCAGTCTCAAAAACTACTGAACCGATTTTGATGAAACTTGCAGTCTTCCCTAAGTTTTACAATACCTAGGTAAACAAAAAAGGGATTATTTAAATCGAACTTGTAGTTCCGGATATATAAAAAATAAATTAAATAAAATAGCCTTTATTGCTGAAATAATTTTTTGTTTTAATTTTCTTAAAAATATGCTTACTTTATACGTTACTTATCTTTTTATATTAAGTATCAGTAACCGGTCGTTCCTACATTTCAGCTTGTCTTTCGACATAGGCCTCCTCTAAGGATTTCCACTCTATTCTATCTTTCGCTATGCGGGTCCATGTTGGACCCGCCACTTGTCTGATGTCGTCCTCCCATCTTCTAGTCTGTCTGCCTCTTTTTCTTTTGCTATCTCGTGGTTGCCATTCAGTTATTAGTCTTGTCCATTTCTACATACTCTATTTCTCCATTATTTACTGTTATGGGCTCTGTTTGTGAGGAATTTGACATTACTTTTGTTTTCGTTAAGTTCGTTGACAGGCCTGCTTTCTCGCTCTCTTCCGCTAACTGTTGGAACATTGTCTGTAGGGTTTTCGGGTTTTCCGAAAGTAAGATCAGGTTGTCTGCAAAGCGTAGGTGACTCAGCTTTTGCCATTTATATTTAGTCCTTTATTCGTCCAATCCAGATTTGTGAATATCATTTCCAGGATAGCTGAAAATATTTTTGGTAAAATTGGGTCTCCCTGGCGTACCCCTCTCTCAATCGAAAATTCTTCGCCTGTAGATTCTAGCTTCACTTGTGCGGTGCTTTTTGTGTATATGTTTTTCAGTATTCTTATGTATTTTGCATGTACGCCTTGTTTTTCCAGTGCGTCCCAGATAAATCTATGTTCGAGTGTGTCGAATGCTTTGTTGAAATCCACGAACCCTATGTGTGTTTTTCTTTTGTGTGTGTGTTCCGGATATATGCGAGGACAAACAAACATACACTTTAGAAATTTGGCACACTTCTTTAGAAGCTGGTATAGACTAACATATATGAAAACTGGGCAGTTCTGGAAATATTACATACATACAGGTCGCATTGATAACCTCTTTTTTTGAAGTCGGTTAAAAAACTGTAATTTCACGACACCTCCCACAATAGAATAGACGAGTTAAAAATCCCGTCTTAAGTGTATGAGATGTATAACTGGGAAAAAATATTTCAAGTTTTTATTTGTCGACATGAATAATAATATCGTCGAAATCTATCGTATTTCCTACTGTCATACTTCATATTATACTATTATATTTTAAGTACCTCAAAAGGAAAAAAGGAATCCTTATAGGATCACTGTGATATCGAATACTCCAGTCTGCTGTCCCTTAGATCTGTCAAATAATGAAACTTATAGGTCAACGCAATAAAAAGATATAGCTGTATTTTAGACCATTTCCGTACAAAATGCAATGAACCCAAAATCTATACGGTATTTCCCGTTGACCTAATGTCTTGAAATTTGGCAAGAAGAAAGGTTTTACAGCACAACCATAGGAATAAATCTGAATTTTTTAATTGTAACACAGTAAAATTGATTTTTTAATGTTTACAAACTTAACTTCGTAATATGTAATTTAGCTTAGAATTTCATTTTCGGTAGAGCATTGTTGGGTGCATATTACCATACCTATTATTTATGATTTTCAGTATGTCATTAATTCATATTCTGTACGGAATCCTCGGTGCACGAGTCCGACTTGCTCTTGACCGGTTTTTGAGTTGTTGGAGAGCCATTTCAAGCTCTTGCTGGCTGATCTCCGGGATATCTGTGTCGGGTCATATAGTCTCCGTAGCGATTTGTACATGCGATGTCCATATAACTTCTCGTTCTCTCTCAAGACTTTCAATAATAATAAATAACAAAAAATAATATAAAAAAGCTTTTAAAAAAGTTATAAATAAACGGATGTCCATGCAATAAATGTTATGTTTTTTCTGTGTTTTTTTTCTGTTTAGATATTTTACAGTGGTACGGAACCCTTTGTATGCGAGTCCGACTCGAACTTTAACATTAAAAAAATATTTGAAACATAAGTCACTTATTCATAAATCATATTTAATTATTTACACGTAACAAAACGTAACAACAACTAAGAATTTCAGGGAAAATGTTCTGTTCTAGAGATAAAATAAATTTCCTTAGAATTATTTGTCTTTATATTTGTTTATTTAGATCAATCTAAACATTAAAACTAACAGGTAAAACCATTATAGCTCGAGAAAGGGTATCTATCGATATATTTTTCCCACCACTATTAGTCGAAAAAATCGATAAAGCTTATTGACATCACTAATGCATGCTTACTTTATTTTTATACATATAATACACAGTATATAGTTGTGATATAGTGTACCCTGCCTCCCGAACCGAACTGTGCGAGAAGGACAGTTGAAGCTTTTTTTGGTATTTGCCTAGTTTTGCCGTGAAATTAAGGGTTTGGGATATAGCTGTTTTCTCAACGAAACGTTAGCCAAATTCAATCATTTTGATCTTATTCTCTTTATCAAAGAATAATCTAGGCCCGTTGGTTTTGCTTTTTCTGAAAATGTTACGTTTACTCTAAATAATGAGTACCATAAGTTGAAAGAAATTTTTTCTGAAATTTTGAGTTTTGAGATGCCCATAATTCTAATTGTAGACAAAATATTGAAAAAAACAAAACCAACGGGCCTAGATTATTCTTTGATAAAGAGAATAAGATCAAAATGATTGAATTTGGCTAACGTTTCGTTGAGAAAACAGCTATATCCCAAACCCTTAATTTCATATGAAATTTTTTATCTGCTGTTCCCTCTTAAGAATTCCGGTAATTTCATAGATTTATTTAAACTGATATCAAAATTTGATCCTACTTTACGTGAACACATGAAACGCATTAGTGACAAACAACTTTCACACCATTATTTAAGTCACGATATTCAAAATGAATTGATCATATTGATGTCAAAAACAGTTGTCAATGAAATTATTCGTAAAGTTAAAGAAGCAAAGTATTATTCTTTTTTGCTCGATTGCACTAGAGATTGTAGTAGAGTTGAACAAATGTCGGTTATCTTAAGATTTTGTGATACATCAACTGGTACAATAGTCGAACATTTTATGGGATTTCTAGCTGTTACTCAGACAACTGGAGAATATTTAGCCAATGCTATACTGGAACACCTAGAAAAATATGACTTAAATATTCAAGACTGCCGTGGCCAGGGATACGACAATGGTGCAAATATGGTAGGTGTAAATAGTGGAGTTAAAACTCGAATATTGAATATTAACCCTAGGGCATTTTTCACACCTTGTGGCTGTCATAGTTGGAATCTACTGTTGGTAGATGCAGCGAACTCATCTATGGAAGCAAAAACTTTTTTTCGTTTCATACAAAAAAATTATTTGCTATTTTCAAGTTCAAGCAAGCGCTGGGATTTTATAAAAGGAAAATTAAAACTTACTATAAAACCTTTATCAGACCGTATTATTGCAATTTGATGAAGTGATTGAATGCATAAAAAACTTAAAAAATCAAACGGAGGAATCAGACACTCTCAGTGATTGCGATTCAATACTAAATGAAATGTTAAGTTTAGAATTTATCGTATCTTTACATGTGTGGTATGATATATTATTGCGTGTTAATATAATAAGTAAATTATGGCAATCAGTACAAATTCATTTAAGCATTGCTCTTGAACATTTACACACATTTTGTGAATGGATAAAAGAGTATCGGGAAACTGGATTTGAGAAATCCCTGTCTGATGTTCGGAAATTTACTTAGCAAAGCTGTTATGACCTGCCAAAAGAGTTTAAGAATAAAAGAGTAGCCAAAAAGAAAAGGATGTTCGATTATGAAAGCAGCGATGAACCTATATATACAGTCTCCCAAAATCCGGTATCAAACAGATTTTTTTACGCCATGATTGATTCTATAATAACCAATATGGAATTAAGATTTACGTCTTTAAATCAACATTTTGAAGACTTTGGTTTTCTCTATGATTTAAGCGCGCTAAAAAATATGCCACAGGAGCAAATATTAAAACACTGTAACGATTTACATAACGTCTTGCGTGTGGGTGAGAGCAGTGACTTCCAACCATTTGAATTATATGAAGAATTAAATACAATGATCCCGAATTTACCCAACTTCATTAAAGACGTGAAACAGCTGCTGTCATACATAACAGAAAATAGCTTGAAAGAAATTTACCCAAATATTTACATTGTCATCCGAATTTTATTAACAATTCCGGTAAGTACAGCCTCTGCTGAAAGAAGTTTTTCAAAATTAAAATTAATAAAAAATTATTTGAGAAACACAACGAGCCAAGAAAGACTTTCAGCTTTGGCTGTTTTATCAATTGAATCAGATTTGGCATCTAGGCTGAATTACGATACCATAATTAAGGAATTTAGTAACGTTAAAAGCAGGAAATTTCTGTTCCTTTAATAAAGAAATCTAATGTTTTTTAAGATACACTTTAAGAAATGTATATCTCCACCTTTATATTAACGATTTGTAATTTTTCATTTAATACTTATTAATCTAATTTGTATTTTTATGAATAAAAAGTTGGCAGTGTTAATTGTTTTGTTTGTTTTTATTATTTTATAAAATCCGTCTTCAGGTCGCCATAGAACAGGGCCTCGCGAAATCTGTCTTGCCCACATCAAATTTAGTTGTTGCCCCGCCACTGATTGTGCCATTGAAAATGAATAAGGTCACTAGAGCATGTACCCATTATAAACTATGCCATCACAAGATCATAACCAGAATAGTTGAGTTTGTGTGTTGTAATAAGTTGTTGATTATTGTAGGTATGTTTATTAAATCCCCATGACTTTGCAGATCATTTCACAATCCGAACGAAAAGTTATAGATACGCCATACCCGCTTTAAAATTGCCACATTCTAAATCTTTTGACAGAACGAAGTGTGTCGGGTCGGCTAGTGTTTAATAAAAAATAGAAAAAAATAAAAAAACTCATTATACTTATGATCGATCTCATTTGAATAGATGTAATCTTTTTGTTTTTTAAAAACATAATTTGCCGCCGTTTTGTCATTCGTTGTCTGTGCTTGCGTTGGACAGCTTTTTTTGCGATCGCGTTTTAGAACTGCAGTGAAATACATCTCATCATGGAGTCTTCAGTGCTTGGTGATAATACACGAGTGTTGGACTCTACTGAGCCACTCGGTTCCAATGTGTCGCAAGTGATAGACTCGAGTGAGCCACTTGATGCACCAGTTACTACCGAAAATACTATGTCTCGTTGATACACTGCCTGTGATTCTGTTCCTGGGCCTTCCACAGCTTATAATGTTGTTCGTGGTGAACTAGCAGCTAAGCGCAAGCATTTATACTCAGCAGAGCAGCAAACGTTTTGGAATTTTGAAAAACGGATCAAAAACTGAGCACAACTGAACTGAAAATAGAAATAATATTCTTTTATAGTTTGAAATGATTAACTATTCACACTCATTATTCATTCATCTGATTGAACGAGAACTGAACGCATCACTATTACTTTAAATATGGCAACATTATTTTACAAAGGTGGGGAACGCTCATTCTCCAAATTAAAAAGAATTTAAAACGAATTAAGAAGTACAATGCTTCAAGAGAGATTAACCAGTCTGTCGCTGATGTCCGTAGAATCTGATGTGATCAAAAGCATAGATTTTGAAGAAGTGATTAACGATTTTGCCCATCACACTTTTTTAAGTAATTAATAACAATTTAACCTTGTTTATGTATTCTTTGTCTATTGTAACACCACACAGCCTCAGCCCAGCATAGTGTGACGTCACACTGCCTTAGCCAATAGCGGCGTGCCAGCCAAGCCACTTCAGCCAATAGCCGCACGCCCGCCAATGCCAAGCCACGCCTTACCACTACTTCCTCAACCGGACGGACGGATTCGGGTGGGGGTAAAGCTATATAACGCCTTACCACCTCACTCTGGGCATTCATTCGCTATCGTGCACTAGAGCCTGGGGAATCCCTGCCCAACTGGACACCTAAGTGATTGTTCAATTTTTTTAAATAAAGATCAGTGCATTTGTTTTTATCATCAAGCCTTTTATCTATGCCCTTTTTCACTATTCTAACAAAATAGTGTTCTGTCAAAGTCATAGGGGCCTCATTATCCTAATATGCCCTGGGCCTCCAATAGGTTAAAGACGGCCCTGGACTCAAGATGAAAAATTCTGCTCGAGGTCAAGATATTGGTAATACGAGTACAATCAGAGTTGGATTTCGTACTATAATTATAGTATTTGTACTACAATTTCATGACGTGTACTATATACTATCGCAAAGGTAGGATTGTACGCAAAAATACTATAATTTCTTAATAATAGTTATACCTGTACCTACATTTTATTTTATTACCACTCTAAGAAATTTTTTAACGTATGGCAACATTATGTATGGGTATTCCCCTTATAATGTTCACTGAATGACATTCTGCGTGATTCTACACTTCATTCATTCATTGGGCCGGTCACTCTGACAGAAAGAGATGAATATTCGTAGTTTGTGTATAAGTGGGACAAAGATAGAGAGATACTTTGAGCCTTTGCTTTGAGCAAACTTTGAGCGACTTTTCCGCAAGCATATCAAAGTGAATAGTTGAGCTGTTCATCTGACTGTGAAACATTTGAAGTGTTTTCTTTCTTTGTTAGTTGCAATTCTTTTTCATAATAATAAAAACATGAGTGAAAGCGACGACGATACAAATGCTGCTGGCCCTTCCACGCCAAAAAAGAGGCGAATCGTTAGGGGCGATTTGGTGGTGAAAGAAAAACATAGGCAACAGAAATATAGAGCTGACTGGGAAAAAGAACCAAAGTTCAGTAAATGGCTAACTAATGATCCTCAAGATGATTTTAAAGCACGATGCAAGGTATGTAATACTTCTATGATTGCTGAAAAGCATGTTTTATCAAAGCATTCTGAAGGACAAAAACATTTAAAAAATTTGAAATCGATCCGTGCTGCAAAACCAGTCACTTCCTTTTTTCCGTCTTCCTCAACATCTCAGGAAAATAACACGATCAAATTGGCAAAAATTGCTGAAGTTAAGATGGCTGCCTATTTTGCTGAACATAACATAGCTTTTAATTCTGCTGATCACCTCGGTAAACTTTTAAAAGAATGCTTTCCTGATTCCAAAATCTTAAAAGAAACAAACATTACTCGCAAAAAGACTGCAAAGATTATTTACAAAGGCGTTGGTCCAGGACATAAAGCAGAGTTGGCTGAAAAATTGAAAACATCAAAGTTCAGTATAATGACTGACGAATCCACCGATATATCTACCTCTAAAGCATCATGTGTCGTAGTGAGATTTTTCAACGATATCTCCGGCCGAATAGAAAGCAAATTTTGGAACCTTCACGAAATTTTCAGTGACGATGACCCTAGCGCCGTAAATGAAGGAGCGACGGCTGAAAACATTTATAAGAAATTAAAGAAATCCATAATGGATTATGGAATTCCTTTAAAAAATGTCGTCGGTTTTGGTTCTGACGGCTGTAATGTAATGATGGGAAGCGCAAATTCAGTTGCCAGCAGATTCAAAGAAGATTGCCCTGGAATTATTATTATGAAGTGCATTTGCCATTCTGCCCATCTATGTGCTAGTGCAGCGTGTCAAAAACTACCGAATAGGTGTGAACAGCTGGCACGAAACATATTTAGTTTCATTCACAACAGCTCGAAACGATCAGCGGCGCTGAAACAATTTCAAGAATTCTTAGATCTGAAGCCACAAAAAATGTTACATCCATCGCAAACAAGATGGTTGTCACTACAGCAAGTAGTAGCACGCGTTTTAAGCAATTGGGATGCTTTGAAATTGTATTTTACTGATATGGCATTGTCTGAACGATCTCTCTCGGGGCAGTCTATACTCGAGTTGCTTTGGGATCCATATATCAAATTATATTATGAATTTCTGACCTGGGTGCTACCAAAATTTACAATATTTAACAAATACTTTCAGTCCGCTGAGGTTGTGGTTACAGAGCTGGATGCTAAAGTAAAAGAAATGTACAAAGACTTTTTATTTTGTTTTATGGATCGAGGGCATGTCAACCAAACTGATCTATCGAAAATCAATCCAGAAGACAAAACGAAACACTTGAATGATGAACTCCTTTATCTAGGAATAAGCGTAGCTACAAAAATCAACACACCTGAAATAAAGGCAGACATGAACAGGCGAAAAGAATTTCTGAGTAGATGTAAAGATTTTCTTGTAGAATCTACTTTGCAAATTAAAAAAAGATGGGATTTCGGTAATGAAGCGTTAATTTGCATTTCCTTGTTAAGTCCCAAAAATGCCCTTAGTCAACGTATGCGAGAAAGAACACCTAGTATTCTTCCAATCGCCTCCAACTTCCCCAGAGTAATAGACTTACAAGATTTACAAACACTACAAGTTTTGGATGATCAGTGGCGCATGCTGCCACTGGCTGAGATTGACGAAGACTTAAAGGAGGAAAAAAGACCTGACGTATTCTGGGCAAAACTCAGTAAATGGTCTGACATTTCTGAAAGCCAGCCGTTTAAAGAGATCAGCAGATTTGCGCTTGACTGCCTTGTCTTGCCTCACGCAAACGCCGATTGCGAACGAGTTTTCAGCAAAGTGAATTTAACAAAGACCAGAATACGCAACAAATTAGCAACCCAGTCCATCGATGCCCTACTACTTACTTGTGATGCCGTAAAAGAGAGCAAATCAAAAAATTGCACAGATTTTGCACCGTCTGACGACATGTTACGTCGCATCGTTGCCAAGGACGATGTACCCAATATTGAAGAATTGGCTAACATTGAGGTTATTTTACCTTCATAGTAATGTTAATTATGCCTTTTGTCGATTTATTTAATAAAAATGCAACGTCCAAATATGTTTTTTATTTAAATCTACACCTAAAAAAAAGGCTTCTGTAATTTTTGGCAAGGTACTATCTTTTTTAGCAAAATACTATATTTTTGACGTCCATAGACAATAATTTTTTGAGAGCCTGATTCCAACCCTGAGTACAATAGAACGGCATACGTACGTACACCTACTCTTTCTCCAACTTCCTTGACTAGCGAGGGTTATCGTAAACGCACACATAGTGAAGAAAAGTACCATGGTAAGCCAGAGTGTGATGAAAAATGATTAATTTTTTTACCAAGGTAGATGAAAAGCGTCGAAAAGAAATTGACAGCTACTATTTGGACTGAAATTTAAATCGACGGTGCATATTTACACATATACATTTTTCTAATTTATCATTTAAAAGATTAACCACGAAAGAGATACATAAACATCGGATATTTTCGTTAAAACATAACTGTGGGAAGAATGTAGACGTCTGTAAAGTGTGCTTTTCAACGACACTAGGATTTGGTATATAAAAAACGATGACGTTTTGCACAACTCTACAAAACCCAAACATGGATAACCGAAGGGAACTAAAATTTCGAAAATAGATCGCGACCCTTTGGATCAGCATATTGACTCATTCCATCCTCAGATCTCTCAATACCGAAGAGCACATGCACCTCGACGTTTCTACTTGCTTGTATGTTACAATTAAATTTGTGTTCGCGGATTTTACGATAAAACATCCTGATATAAAGTTTCAATACGATTTGCACAGAAAACTTTGTCTAACTCGCTAATGAAGAATGCGAGACTTGTGAATCATTTCAGATACATTGTATAACTACTTCTCATAAAAAAGACAACGTTCCATCCGATTGCAATAGTTGTTCAGACTGGATCCAACACTATAGGAGGTATATTGAAGCACGCAAACTATACGACGAACACAAAACAGCTGCATCAGGTGAAAAGTACACGATGCTGCCAAGATTAGATACATTTTAAAAAGTATTGTTTTGCCAGTGTTTGTCTACAATCAGTCATTCGCTCCGTGGCGCTCCGCTATTGTGGCACGATGCAATAGCTTACATAAAACAGGATGTTATGAGTTGTTTATATGAGTTATTGCTACGTTGAGTTATTGCTACGTTTTCGTGACTATAAATATGGATTGAGAACTACACCACGCAAAACGAAAATTGGAAGCACTGTCTGGCAATTCCCATCACGCACTGCAAGTAATTCCAAAATCAACTGATGTGAACACAGAATGTTATTTTAAAAACATTTCCTTTAATAATTTTAGGGTTCCGGCATATTTAGATACAGGTGCTCAGAAATCTAATTACAAAAGAATGCGTGGACAAACATGGTCTTTCTTTGCAACCAAACGACATTTTTGTAAACAGATTTAGCGGTGTCCCAGTAAAATCTTGTGGACAATTGTCTGCAGAGGTAGTGGTTGATGGTTACAAGGTCGTTACAGAGTTCGTCGCAGTAGATATTTTATTGAATCACGCCGATGTCTTTATAGGTCAGCCTGTTCTTAAAGATCCTAAATGCAGAGTTGCCCCAGAGTCTCTTTAGAACCTGAATCACATAACATTACGGATATTAGTAACATAAACCCAGTACAAGAATCACGTAAAGTAAAAATATTTTGTTTGGATGAATCTGTAATTCCACCCCGTTCGTCTCAATTCATAAGAGTAGAAAGCAATCCTCAAAATCAAGATTCAACATTACTTTTTGTTGATATGCGAGCGTGCTCATACAACATTGAGTAAAGCGTTCGTTCTTCATTATATAGTTTTCCAATTCACCAGTTATTTGATACAAATTGTGGGTTTACAGTTTCTTCAGTAGGAGTTCTTGCTCGCGGATTTATAACAGAGGAAATCGGTGCTCGCCCGGTTGCACGACCTTAAATTTTTAAATATGTAATTTTGTTACGAATCTCCATTATACCATTGCAGGAACGAGCTTAATGTTTCCATTATCCATTTACCTCAATTTAATTACTGGAGGGGCAAACCTACCGTCAAACCTTCATTTACATTTCACGAAAGGTCATAATAAATTTTTTGGTGTTAAAATGGTCAAGGACCTATTATCTGTACTTTATCATTTTTTGGCAATCAAGTTTGTTGAAAATTTATACTGTTGATGTCGACCATATATAGTTAATATTTTAAAATATTGGTAAGTACATATCTATACTTACTAACTGAACCATCTACACAGCAATAATTATTTATTATTGTAATAGTGAATAAAACCTTATCTGTGATTTCTTTACAGATCATGTCTTGCTCCTCGCTTTCATCTCTTTAGGATGATGAAGAGTTATTTACGAGGCGTCGCCGAGTTTACCCTGATCGTGTCAATTTATTTATTACTTAAATATAACGAAGTAGATTTCATAGATCGATATTGGTTATCCAAGAGGGCAGCAGTTGGCTTGGAAATATAGAACCTACCGCTGCAAGGAGCAAGTCGATAGATGGTATGACTCAGTTGTTGTTGTGCCTTCGTTTTTATGCAACGGGGTCATTTTAAGCATTATTAGGAGACACTATAGACGTCCACACATCGACAGTTTGTGGTATAGTAAAGAAAATAACACATGAGATTGCTAAACTGAGTCCCAGTTTTATAAAAATGCCTGCTGATCCAAGTGAATTGAGGGAAGTGGCTGAAGATTTTTACGAATTAGCAGGCTTTCCTCGAATTACAGGCGCTGTGGACTGCACTCTTGTAAAAATTGAATCCAGAGGAGGCATGTTGGCAGAGCATTTTAGATGCAGGAAAGGATATTTTTCTATAAATGTCCAAGTAGTATATGATGCAAAACTAAGAATTAGAGACATATAGTTATTTATGGTTTGCCCTTTCATAATTGCGAGCGTCTTATATTTTAAAACAAAATTAACGTGTCACAATTTTACAATATATAATTTAATAACACACCATTGAAAGTGTTATTTGTTCGATGAACTGCTGCTGATTTATCAATAAAAACTTTCAGTACGTTCACAGTAGATTATTTAGAGGCATTGTATACTGCAACAACTGCCTATAGTAGTATACTCGGACGGCAGCACGTACCAAAAACGCAACAATGCGCTATTGGCAAAAAGTACAATGTTACATTTACCCAGAAATTTTAAGAACCGGGTCACACTCAGATGGAACGTGACTCGGAGCTGCAGGCATGTGTTGTTCGGGAGGAAAAGCAGCCCTTCCTTCACTAGACGAGCCAGTCGAACCTCTTAAAAAACTTTTAGCTACCGTCACTAAAATTTATTTTATTTTAGTGTAATGCTGCATTACCTTAGACTAAGGTAAACTAAAGTTCCTATAAGTAGTTTCTAAGCAAATAATATGTAAGACAAATTTATAAACTTTCAAAGATTAAAATGTTAATTACACAAAAACTTGTTTTAGTGACATTCCTTCTTTTGCCCCTGTACCCTTCACTTGAAGTTCATAGAACGGTTAACGCAGAGTGGACCACAGTTTGTTTACCACAAGTCATCGCCGAATTTCGAAAATCTAACTCAAAGCGACGCATTATCCTGCACCACAACGCAAGCTCACACAGCGCTCGTCAAACGACTGAGTATTTGAAGCAGGAAAAAGTAGAAATTCTTGACCATCATCCATACAGTCCTGACCTAAGCCCTAACGATTTTGTTTACATTATGTATTTGTATTATTTGTTGTGGCTTCTTTTTTGTATTTATTTCTTCTGTAACCTTGTATGTCTTTCTGTATTGTGTTTGTCAATAAAAATATGTCTATGTCTTACATTTCATAAAATTAAAAAAAGTCTTCGTGGTCAAAGGTTCCAGTCCGGTGACAAAGCAGTCGACGCTTTCAAGTCAGCCATTTTGAACACCCCCACTTTAGAGTGGAATAAATGTTATAATAACTGGTCTGAGCGAATGGAAAAGTGTATGTGTGTGTAAGTGTAAAAAATGATTTTATAACCTGCAAGAATTTTTTAATTTACCTTAAACTAGAAAGTATTAAATTAGATATAGTAGTTTGACTGTGTTTTTTTAAGCAATGACATATTAATTTTTAAATATAGTGTAATATTTTGTAAGATCTGACATTTGATTATATATTGTTATTTAATTGTTTTGTAACTAAGACACATATTTTGCATGCCAGTTCTGGCTAAATGTGAGAACAACATGTTATATTGTAATAAGACCGATATGTACCACATTTAAGCATAATAAAGAATTTGAATATTAACCTACGTGGTGAATACTTTGAAAAACAATAAAAAGTACTATAAGGTTCTATTTGCGTTTTTTTCTTCAAACGACAAAACTTAAAAGGCTTGCCTCGTAATACACAGTCTAGTCAAACAGAGACCACTGAATCTAAAGATTCATATTTTCATAGAACTCATATTTTTCATTTATTCAAAGAGATTCCAGATTTTTAAATCATTCATATGATAACTCATTTTATGTAGATTCAAAATACTTGTATATAATCTACGATGCTATAATAACTATTTTATTCGCTTAATTGCTCTCTGCAATAAAACACCCAGGCGTACTAAAGTTCTCCTCCATGTCCCATGCAGCCACATTAACTACAGAAATAATAGTTGTCTGCCAAGGATTTGTAAGTTCATTAATGTACTTTGCCAGAACAGTAACGTAGATGTTTTTATGATAGTATAATTAAATTAGTGTTAAGAAAAGTGTTGTAAAAAGTCTAACATTTGGTTCGTAGTTATGTTCTGTAGTATTTGCTTCGATTTTATGTTTGCTTGCTTATTATTATTTATATATGATTTATTTTATATAGTTTAATATTTATTTATAACGTGTCCTATATGTGGAAGCTTGTAATTGGCGAATGTTGGCGTATAAGATAACTTATATTGTAAAAATAGCTGTAAGCTTCCCAAATAAAATAAAATTAATTGTCCAATGGCTGTCAGTTTACCCTAAATATATAAGTGAAAATTTATTTATATCATCTCAAAAAGAATTCAGTTCAATTATACCTTTATGAAACATTAAGTCATTCAAGAATTGCTGAAAGGTTAAGATATCAACGGCTAAAAAATGACCCTGTAAAAAGAGAGCAATTGAAGGAAAAAGAACGACGAAACTACCAAAGGAAGAAGGAAAAAGGCACAAGAAAGCTAGTTAAAGATATGAGTCGACGTGAACACAAAGCTGTGACTAAAGAGTGGAGAAAGCACTGTGCTACCTATCGCGCAAAAAGCTTTGAAAGAAATTACAAACAATTTTGTACGACAAAATACGCCCGAATCCGAGGGTTCTCCTCCTCCTCAATGTTCTGTCTCTCCATCAATACTACCTATGAGTCCTATGACCACTCCACGAAGTGATGCAAGTAATGCGAGAAAGCGTAATGCTAGAAAGAAACGTGACAAAATTATAAAGGATAAAGACAAAAAGATCGAGTATTACAAAAAAAATATCCGAGAAGTATAGGAAGAGATTAGAACGTTTGGAAAACGCTAAGACAAAGGAAAATGTAGACACACCTAACACTAAACAAAGGACACACGTTCAGAGTCGATGAAAATGATGTTTCTGATGTGTCCTTTGACTAGGGTTACCAGATGAAAAAATCAAAAGTCCGGAGAAAAGGCCTGATTTCCATGGAAAAGTCCTGAGATTTTCTACAGATGAGAATTTTCTCTCAAAAACGTATTATTATCGTTGTATACGCGTTTTACGCGACGCGTTGCAAGCTTGTATGTACATCGCACTCAAAACAGCGGGGTGGAGGGAGGAGGGGGGCGCCCGTCGCCCCGCAGCGCGGTTGCCGCTCGCTCGGTCGGTCACTCAGTCAGTTCGTCTTGCGCCATTGCGAAGGTTGGATTATGCTTCATTGAGTGTCACCACGGGACGGGCGAGCGAGCGAGAATCGGAGCTGTTGGATGGATACGAGTTAAAATGTCTTCAAGTACCAAACGACCACGATACGTGTGTACATTCACAGATACTTTAAAACAAAGATTTCCGATTATGAAAGATGGAAGAGAACCTACCGAAGTGTTTTGTTCAATATGTAACAATCATTTTTCAATTAAGTTCAAGGGAGGTGCTGATATTGAAAAACATATCCTAACGGAAAAACATAAAAAAAATAGTCTGACTGTTTCAAGTAACACCAAAATCGACTCTTTATTTCAACCACAAAGTTCTGGACTGACAGACCAAATATCCGCCGCTGAAGCCACTTTAGCTTTCCACACAGTGAAACATCACCAGTCATTTAAATCTATGGATTGCACCAGCCAACTGGTTAAGGCTATATTTGCCGATTCCAACACTGCGAAGAGTATTTCTTGTGCACGAACGAAGACTGAAGCCATTGTAACGGGCGTGATATCTCCGTGGGTAATTGAACAGGTACAAGTCTCATTACAAAATGTCAACTTCTTGGGCGTTTCCACAGATGCAAGTAATCACGGTGCTGAAAAAATATTTCCTATTATGATACAATTCTTCGACTGGCAAGAAGGAATTAAAACCAAACTGCTGGATGTGCTGAGCACACCCAATGAAAATGCTAACACTATAACAGAGATAATTAAAACAAGCTTGCAAAAGTACGACTTGTTGATGAAATGTGTATCATTTACAGCAGACAACGCTAATGTTAATTTTGGCGGAGTAAATCGGCAACCGGGACAAAATGTTTGGACTAATTTAAAAAACTTTCTGGACAAAGATATCGTAGGAGTTGGGTGCCCAGCGCACATACTACACAATTGTATTCAACATGGCACTGATAATCTGCATATTGATATAGAATCTGTAGTAATGAAGCTGTTTAATTATTTTTCCGTATACACCGTACGCACGGAGGCGTTGAAGGATATCAGCGAATATATAGACGTCAATTATCAGAAACTATTGTTTCATAGCAAGACCCGATGGCTTAGTCTGTTTCCAGCGATCGAAAGAATATTGAAGATGTATGAACCGTTGAAGCAGTACTTTTTATCTACTCCTGGTGTACCAATTACTTTGAAGAACTTTTTTGAAAATGAACTCAGCGAAGTTTATTTATTTCTTGCTCACTCATTGATGTCAATATTTCAGACGAAAATTGAAGACATCGAAAAAGAAAACAATTCTGTTTTAGATATTAAAAGAATCCTCGAATCCACACATGAAATTTTAGTTGCACGAGCGAACGCAAACTTCATGCCACTTAAAGTGCGAGAGTTGCTGGCTAAGTGCACTGCGGAAAACCAAGAAGTTTTCAAGCATGACCTTAAAAATATGTATAAGACTTGCGTAGAATATCTGATCAAGTGGATGACGCCTTTAGATGATTTCAAAGTCTTTAATTGGTTGATGCTGAAAAAGGGCCAAATGATCGACTTTGATCAGATTGCTTTATCAATTCATTATCTAAATGGAAAAGGAATACACATAGATGATGTGAAGTTATTCGATGAAATTGCATCTCTGAATAGTTTTTTGACAAAACAGGAAGAAGCATTTTTTGACGTAATGCTTCATGCGTTGTGGGCAAACATTTTCAAGACAATAGGTATTTCACGATTGCCAGAGATACTGCGTATTTGTCAATATATATTTGCAATAACAGCTCAAAATGCAAACGTAGAAAGAGTTTTTTCTATCATGGGAGCTCAATGGTCGAAAGAAAGAAACCGACTAAACGTGTCTTCAATTCGAGCTCTACTTTTAGTTCAATATAACTTGAAGAGTTTAACTTGTGAGGCATTTTATAAATCAATAATCAAAGAAAAGAATTTACTTAAAAAAGTTTCTTCCAATATTAAATACGACAAAACTAATTAAGTACCTATTTGGATAAATAAGTATTGATTTTACCTGCAAATGTTAGTAACATTATTTTTAAGGATGATTATTGAAGATGATTATTTTTAGTTTGTTTTACTTTGATAAATAAGGATTGATTTTAACTGCAACTGCAATTGTTACCAAAAGAAGGTTGTCTTTAGTTCGTTTTACTTCGATAAATAAGTATTGATTTAACTGCAATTGTTACCAAAAGAAGATTATTTTAAGTTTGTTTTAAATTAATACATAAGTATTGATTTTAACTGCAATTGTTACCAAAAGAAGATTATTTTAAGTTTGTTTTAAATTAATACATAAGTATTGATTTTAACTGCAATTGTTACCAAAAGAAGATTATTTTTAGTAGTTTAATAAGAGAGATCTTTAAAATGTAACCTGTATTTTATTAAAAATCCTGAGATATCACTAGATTTGCTAAATCCGGCCGGAATCCTGAGAAGAGTCGAAAAATCCTGAAATCTCAGGACAAATCCTGAGATATGGTAACCCTACCTTTGACCAAGTATTAAAGAAGTTGCCAAACCCAGATATTGCCCTAAAAGGGAAACGAATATTTTATTATTTTAATATAACTGTACCTGTTTTTGAGAAATAAGTCTGCATTAATAAGTAAACAAGGCTGATTCTTAGTACCTAAGCTTAATTTTGATTATAATTATTTTAATTTGTTACTCAGAGAGCTAAACTCGCAATTTCTTCCTAATAAATATAAGTATTTCTGTGTGTGATACAGTATTTAATAAAGAAGATAATTTATTTGATTACATTTAATAACTAATATTGTGTTTTTATTCATATAAACATTGACTTAAACTGTTATCTGGGTAGAAAAAACAGTCCTCTGGGTGGCAAAACAGTCCTCTGTCGCGTTTTTTTACAAAATTGCCTATAATTCGACAAATAAGGGAAAAATACAATGGTTTCTTGTTTAAATGTATTTATATTATAACTATCTATCGACTTATACATATTATATTTTTATTTTTTAGAAAAATAAGGTTAGGACAACTGTCAATAGACAAGTTTCCAGTTAGTAGAGAATGGCCCATTTCACATGATAATAGACAATGTTAGTCACTAGCCTGATTAATGTGGTCGCAGCAAATGCAAAATGCCTCAGTGCAAAGAATACACAAAGTGTGAGAAGAGTGGTGCCATAGGCTGGCCTAAAACTAAGAAATACTGCAGAAATGTTCACATGTAATGTATGATGCAATTAATTCATCATATTGTATATTTGCCACAGTATATATGTATTTGTCAAATGCATACGTAAATTTACCATTTTTTATTTTTTCCTAGCATTAGTATTAATTATTAGCTTACCACATATATGTATATATTTTTCAGGGACAAAAAATCATGCAAATGGTTAAGTATACTGTAAAATATTATTGACATTTGGTCATAGAACTACACTACTATCAATATCTGTAAATCTCATGTCTGTATATCTATTTATGTTTAGGAGCTAGAAGACTAGCAGAAAAGACAGAGTTACCTCAACAATAGGGCTTCGACTTAGAAATGTCAAACACACATAGTCGGTGAGTCTTGAACATATTAGAAAAACCAAATACTCATAATAAACATAAGTTATCCTTCATTATCAATGACAGATTTTAGTGGTTTTGGTTTTTTAGCCAGCTTCATAGATCATTCAAGATGGCTGCCAGTGGATCTCATGGAAACTGGTTGATCCTTAACTCCACTGAAGCTCTGGAAACAACTTCAGTTAAGATCTTCGAGCAGGTTACAAAATCTCTCTCCAGAATGACTGAAACTGTGGATTGGCTGCAAGCTAACCTCGGATATGCAGGGTTTGTAATTATAAAATTCAGGGCTAAAATAGTTGGAAAGCTAACATCTTTTTCTGAACTGCTGTTCATGGGTTTGATCTTCATGATGAGAGGGAACAACATTACTCGCATTGCTAATTCGACTGAATCCACTACCACCAAAGACAAAATGACGGCCCTGACACATAAATTCAACATAAAAACCAGAGAGTCAGGAAAAACACAGGTAGTGACTCTGTCTCGCATAGCAATATCTTTCCCAGAGGCAGTTGCTGGCATCTTGAATACAATTCCCGAGATTCCTGGCCCTGTATCTCTCCAAGAACTTAGAGCAATCTCAGGATACGCAGAATTCCCAGCTATTGCTAGACAACCTGGTTTAGCTTGCTTCATCCCAAAAAATTTGACTGGATGTCCTGATCTTCTCAATGTTTTTCTGTTGTCTGTTGTCAAACTTAATCCTTCTGTTGCCAACCCTATCAATGATATTAGTCATCTATTCCTTCATTTAAACATGAATTATATTCACAATTTCATGCAAATTACAAGGGCAGTATAATATAGAACCTTCTTAATCACCATTTTTTTTAAATAGTAGTATCCCATACACCTATTTTGTGTAAATTGGTTAGGGTGCACAAATGGGGACGCTAAGCACACGCTAAGGCGGGACTGCCGCTAAGGCCTGACTCAGAATCGTCATGATTTTTTTGAAATGTACCTACCGATTTAATCAAAGAGACATATTTTCAAAGCTTCAAAAAGGGCCACCATCCCGGATAATTATTTTCAACCTCATAGCTCCAAAGAAGGACACAATGACACAAACCAATTAACTACGCAAAAACCGCCATTACTTTTTACACTTTTACAGAGTGAGTAGTAGTTTAATTCTCCTGAATGGGAAGGCAATGGAACAAAGTCATACAGCCTACTCTGAATATATATTTTTTTCAGTTCTATTTACACATGTCTGATGTCTGTCACACACATGACATTGACAACGCCATTACTATTTTCACGTGACATTGACACATGTATATAAAAACACTTTTAACGTTTTCGCTTAGCACACTTGCAAACTTTTTACACTACACTAACATAAACCATGTTGTTTATTTTATTTTCACTGACGTCATCTCGAACAATATCCAACGATGTTACCATTTTGATACATATATGTATTAGTAACTATACTTTCATTTTGTATATATCATAATCGCCCACTCTAGTGTATCCAAAGACTAGGTTCACGTATTCTTTTTTCCATGGACTACGTAAATTGTAATAGTTTCTCTGAGAGCTTCTCTACATGGTGGGCCAGCGAGAAGGCCATGGAATGGTTGAAATTTTTTAGTCACAGGTTCAATCGTGATTAATTGATTACAGTAAGTCCTCTTTCTTTGATTGTAATCAAAGAGTAGAGTAATAATAGGGAGTATTGTAATATCGTTATTCAAGATGGATATGTTAAGCTGCTGCGGCAGTATTCAGTACGTACCATCATGTCTTTATAATATTGCGTAATATTAATATAAACAACCTTGCTACGGACGGCAGATGTAAATTCAACTATTTCAACTCTACGCGTTTCTGAGAAAAGGGGTCTTGACAGACTTGAGGCACGGAACCCTAAAAAAGAATTACATGAACTTATTCGATAAGTCTTCTACATGCTAGCCCATCGAGTGGTGACAGCTTTTGGCGCATTATGACGTCTCCACACTTGCCTGCCGGCCGCGAGCCGCCATTTTCTTTTTCTGACAAGTGGATGGTGGATTGTTTGTTTCTACAGGTTTCTACTTTCTGTTTGCTTTTACAGTTACTTTACTTATTATCATTTATTTATTTCTACGCCTTATTACTCACTCTTTAATTTCTGTAATTTCGTGGTTTTGTTTGTGATCCATTGCATATATTTTATTCTTGCCGTTAGGGTGTTCAAAAGACAAAAGGGGCGCTATCTTAGCGCCCAAAGTTAGTGCCTATCTTCGCTCATTGAACAAGTGATCTCTTCCCCATTTTTATTGTTTCGTGCGAGTGATATTTGAGACGTATAAAACCTTTAAATATAGTTCCTTGTATTCGCCTAGAGAGAATATTACTGTCCTAATACGTCTCACGAATACAATATAAAATTCGTAGCCACACATAGCCATTGGTGCTTGAGGTTAAATGCCATTTAAAGGCATATCATATATGTCTGATCTCTGGTGTATTATTTATTGTTTTAATTTGTTTCATTCGGATTATCTTCTATCACTTCTGGTACCTGCTCATATTTTGTATGTGTTTAATAATTAATAAAAGGGTAGTTTGCCAGTACCATGACAGAAAACGGTATTGATAGTTCTTTTCGAACACAACCAAGGCAGGTAGTTTTGCATGTCAGGCGGCAGGCAAGTTTACAATATCATGGATTTTATATGGAATAGATTGTATACACTCAGTGCCTACCCACTGAAGGAAATATTTTGGTCTCGGTGCCCAATTTTGAAAACCCCAATCAAACAAAATTGTCCATGTGTCAGTTTCCTATTTATTTGCACCATTTGGGTTGGTCTGTCATTTCCATATGGAATGAGAACATCATGATATGGATTATGAACTTACTCCGTTGGCTCGTTGGTTTTGCCTTCACCTGTAAATACATTTCTAGTACGATCTTGGAATTTTTTCTGACTATGTCCTGAATATTTAAAGTCTCAAACCATTTCAAGGTTTTGTACAGACATGTATGTCCAGGTGAGGATGGGTCGTTCGTGTGGTGATTATTATTACATATTGCATAAGTTATTTTTATTTTATGTTAGTAAAACCATCCGTAGTGGTCATTAAAGTGAGGTTTATAAATATTATACATTTCAAATGGTTTTCTTGCCTTTTTACCTATATTTTGATTTGTTAATAAATCTGTTTCTATTAGTAGTATTGAGGTGATCATAGTACAATGGTTTAAATAGTAAAAGTTTATATCAGACTAAAAAATACAGTCCATTAAAAATGGTGTCATTGGGTTCACATTGATATTAATCAAAGTCATAATTGTTCTAGCATTTTATTGTGAATTCATTTCTTGAATAATTAACTCAAAAATAATTTTTCATCTCTCAAAGTTCCAAGCTTGGAACTAAAATACTCCACTTTCGATAATTTGAGTGTTTAGCAAATAGGCATTTCAATAATCGAATAAAGAAAATACCATTGATATACTCTTATAAAGAAAATACCATTGATATACTCAGTTACTAAATGCCTACATATTAATTTATAGCATAGATTATATTACCATATTGACATGAATTTTCATGTAATAAAAAATATCAAAGCAGTTATAAGATGTTTGATCATTAGACAGTGAAGTGTCTAGTCTCACCAAGGTTTTATAGGTTTGCTGTTTAATTATGCTGATTTCCTATATAAAAAATACTTAAGCAAATAGTATGCTAGTAATGAGCATCCCAGCTTTATCAATCACAATAAATGTTTGCTTGGGCACTTATTTAATGTCAGAATTCATCAAACTGATGAATGATGAAGGACAATAAAGGGGTCTGATATAGTTCCAATCTCGGAAATTTACTAATTCATATCTTTCATCTAGTAAACAGAATTATCTGTTATTAAAAGCTTTTATTTAACTTGCAATGTTTGTATGTATGTATGTTCGGGTCAAATCTTGCAAGCTGAATTAGAAGCACTTCCTCTTATCCTAGGGAGTTGAAATTTTGTACGTTGGTTCAGTTCCGATGACAATGCGTTTTTTTGATACTATCGAGCTGGTCTGATGCTGGAGTCAGGAGGAATAAAGAGAAACTCTTCAATGGGCCCCTCGAATTCGGGCTCATCTCAAAATCAGAATACCAGGCTGACATAAGTGCAAGGGAGCGTGCTATATCGTTTCTATATATCGTATCGTAGCGCAGGTTGATTCCTAACAAACTACTAAAAATCATTTGAAGTACCAGGTTATCAGAAACGGAAGAAGTTTTGATTTAGCTCACATGACATGTTACGGCGCGGGTTATTCTACCAATGAGAACGCGTAGCTCCTGTCACTTTTTTTTATAAATCTAAATAGATTCATTTGCTTTAGACTTTTTACTTGAAGAGTGTTTTAGATTCAAAATGCTATTTGTCTCTTTTTGGCCCAAGGGAATGAAAGAGTAACCACATAATCAAATCAAGTCGTGATAAACGTGAACGGGCGGTATAGTAGGTGCATTATGTCAATACCTAATCTGTGCAAAGTCTGTGATTATATCCTCTGTGCAAATGCTGAATGTTATACATAAAGGCCATAAATTGGCCTTAAATGTCAAAAATACAACTAAAAAGAGTGTGTTTATGTTCTTTTGGCAATGGTTTTCTTAATATTTTTAAGACAAGATAGTGTCACTCAATTGAGGCTGGACAAGGCAGCATATGCAATAATCATCGGCTGCAGAAGTCCACTGTTGGACATGAGTCTCCCTGTTATGGCGCGCCCACACATGCACGGTGATAGGGCCGAGCCACTTGCATCCAGTGACTACTCGCGAGCTTAACTAGGTCATCGGTCCTGGTCTGATGCTGGAGTCAGGAGAAATAAAGAGGAACTTTTCAATGATCCCTCAAATACGGGCTGGGCTCATCTTAATTCCAGAATACCACGTTGACATAAGTGCACCGGAGCGTGCAATATCGTTTTTGTAGCGCAGGTTAATTTCCTACCAAACTATTGAAAAATCATTTGTATATATATATAATAATATGTATATATATAATACTTGTGCTCAGAAAGTGTTACGTTTCATAGCTTTTTTGCGTGCTAAAAGTTCGTGATTTCAGAAGGTTGTCTTAAAAACGCAAGGCAAGCGTGCGTTTTTCTTATTAACTGAACGAATGTTTTTCATTCAAAAATCAAAACTAGTATTTTTGCCTAGTCACTGGGCAGTATGTGCAACACACTCTTGGCCACAATCTCAATTACTACCAGGTTGACATAAGTGTCAGAAAGCGTGTAAGATACTTGTTCCGCACTAACCTCCGCACAAAGATCTCGGTCTGTTTAATTATATACTTTTTGCTGCATTGACATGTTCCAAGAGGATTGGCTTCAGTTCGAGTATTTTTAAATAGAACGCGGGCCTTCGCTTTTTAAATATACACATGTAGATTCGAATGTTGATAATGATTTAATTTACTTTTATGGGGATGACAGAGACCTTATGCCAAGATATTATATATCTCTTTTTCTCGCTTTGAAGTTGTAGTTAGACTCCACCTTAGGTATGAGGTCCTGGTACTTTCGTCTTCATATCATCCGATGTTAAGTGATTAAAGCCGACAGACAAATGGACCTAGAGACGTTACTTAGGTTGCTAGCTATGCTTTCTGTGCTAACCGGAACCATCTTCATCATAATTTTACTATTTGTTATATTTTTTCAGCAAATGTATTAAGAAATGTCGTTCGAAATGTACTTACTATTTTCGCGTCTCCCCCCGTATATCTTCTAAACTATTGCTTTTAAAAATCTGAATACTTTACAGTAGTATGTAAGTACACTGAACTTAAAAGAAGAAAAAAAAATAACACGACTAAGCTGCCTTTGCAGCTGAACGAGTAATAGTCGACCAAATTATAAAAAAAATTGGCTTACAGATTCCATAATGAAAGTTTCGTACAAATTCCAATCAAAATTACTTTACACCGTTCTGGGTGGACCTAACTTGCACTTGGATGCTTTTTAAAATTGAAATAGATTCAGTAATTTAACTAGACTTTTTTAGTCTTAAGAAACATTTACACGATAACTAAAAAATAAAAAATAAATTAATATAAAAAATATTTCATAAAGAAGCTTTTATTTAAATGCTCTAAAAAGAAGAAAATAAACTTTAAAACTTTAAATGAAATCAAACCCATCAATTGATTACATTGAACAATTTATATGCTATAAAAGCTTGTCGCGTGATTTACTAGTGTAGATGTATGTCGATTTATCAATTTTATAAAATACATACTTTTTTCTCTATATCAGTTTACATAATTCTTGTATTCTATTCATCAACACATAGGCCTCCTTCATGGTACGCCACATCGACATTAATACAATTAAAATCACGCGACAAGCTTTTATAGCATATAAATTGTTCAATGTAATCAATTGATGGGTTTGATTTCATTTAAAGTTTTAAAGTTTATTTTCTTCTTTTTAGAGCATTTAAATAAAAGCTTCTTTATGAAATATTTTTTATATTAATTTTATTATATATAGCATACTAAGTTTATGAACAAATTGATGAAAATGTTTTTTGATCATTAATATTCTTGAATCATCAGTCATGGATGTACACCTATCAAATTTGAGTATTGCATTAATGTAGACAGTGCATGGGCCCTCCCTCTATGCCAGATCTTTATTTAATATAAAATTTACTTACTATATTATTTGATGATTAAACGAACTTACATGTATGTGAAGTTCTATCATAATTATACGAAATGCATCGTCCGAAGGGATTAGTAACCTGGAAACTAAGAAATATATGTAGACCTTGAGAGATAGCTGACGAAATGTCAACCATTAATGATACTTGTGTTTAAGTTATATGATTTTAATCATAGATCACAAGTTGTAATTACATTATTGACAGGATATTACTTCTCTTAATTTACCAAGGGACATTAGAATATACATAATTAGTTGGTTAAAATTTTGAAGCCTCTTGCTTCTATTTTGCTCTAAAATATGAGGTACAATACATAATCGTAACTTGAATAATTACGAAGATACAGATGTGTAAGCTGGTGACACGGGTCGCCAGCTTACACACGGTATTTCGTTCGTAGATCCAACAGTTTATCAATGTGATCGTTAATTTTTTTGGCTCTCATTGCTGTAATTGTGCTTTAAATGCCTGACTATAGTCTAAAGCCCTAACCTCACTGGTTTGCCTTCCTGGCATGTGTCAGCTGGAGACCCATGTCTCCAGCTGACACACTAAAAACAACTCGCTGTAACTGAGTCATGATTGCTGCTAAATTATGAATGCTAAAGTTTAATTGCTCCTAAATTGCCTTAAAATTTGGCATGCGTAGAATTCCCCTAGCTCTATGAGGAAGCTGACGACCCACACATCATGATTTCTAGTGCGGACGGCGGGAGTCTGCGTCCCAGTAGCGCTGTCCGCACAATACTCCGGCAACCAGGGTAAAATTGTCTTGTATGTTTCGGTTGCTGGAATGTGAAAATACGACACCTTGATTAGGTTGAAATTCTAACGACTGAGACACCAGAAAGCGTTGGAATATGGGGAACCAAGCTTGTGTGGGCCATTTAGGCACAACAAGAATTCCTGATGCTCTATCGGATATGATTTTTCTTAGTGTTTTAAGTATGATCGCAATAAGAGGAAAGGCATAAAAATGTATTTTTGACCGTTTAATAGTAAAAGCATTTATATTTTATATCGTAGCAAGAGGTTGCACTCCAAATCAGAGTTAGGCTAAGGTATGGTTTGTTTTACTTTGATCAAAGATGTAACTGTGTTGGATGTGCGTGCTGCTACAATATGAATGTCCTCCACAGTTTCGAAGAAGATAGCTTTGGATTAACATTGTATATTGCCATGTTTGTGTTCGCGCGTGCGATGAGGCGGGCCGCTGCACGCACCGCTTATCTATAAATGGAAAAAACGCGCCGCGAGAAGGCTCGACGCGTGACGCTCTGCGTCTTCGTAAATGAGGCTGATAGAAACGCGTATTTCTTTCACACTGACTTTTATTTCTTAAAAACTATAGACAAAAGTATAGATGCTGGTCGCCAACATGTCCCCCGACGGTGAGGACACCAATACTTCGGATCGGAGGCGAGCAGAAACGCAATTTTTTATGGCGACGGAGGACACCCCCTTGCGTGGCTACGTCGACGACCCTAACAATGTTGTCCTTGCCCGGAAATGTTGCTGGAATACGACCCCTGGGCCAGTAGCGCCTTTGTAAATTCCCTTCTGCATAAACTTTCATCTAATCTGTTTTGCGGTCGCAAAGTCTCTAGTAAAATATAGTAAAATAAAATCTCTAGTAAAATTTTAGCGGCGCCGACGAAAGCTGTCTCAATAAATGCAAGCAAAAGAATGAAACGGCGTAGGGCCATTATGGCAGAATCAGATGATAAACTCTCCACAATTTCTGAGTTAACCGCTCTGATAGTTAAACAGGTGAAGAGAGCTATCCACCGATTTGCTGTTCGACGACCAATCGTGACAATTACTGGGCCAAAGTAATCAAGGCCTACGGTAAACGGTCGCTCCTGATGGGCCATTCGCTCTTCGGTAGCCGGCTTTGCCTTCCCAATCCGACAGGTTTGACATCTTGAAGCCACTTGTTTAATTGACGGTCTGAATTGACTACGAGCTCATTACTTGAATGAGCGAATCGAACATGGTAGAGGAAGATTAATAGTCAGGTTATCTGGTGTTTTCCGTCTAGAACAATGGGGTAGGACGCTACCAAATCACAGGTAGGCGTGCGATCGGAAAGGCAAAGTAAACCATCTTCTTCCAGGAGCAAGGATAGGTTTTTAAGCCTACTGTGACTAGAAACGGGGCGTACTGCGTTAACATATATTAGTTCCTCTGCGAAGGAATCGCGTTGTAGCGTTATAAACAAGTGAACCTCTGCTGAATTTTAATTCCTTATCAGATAAAAGTTGTAAATTACGATGATGGAGGAATGGTGAAGGATGAAATAATTTGAATTTTGGTTTAAAAGAGATCGAAACACTATCACAGCTTGATGTGTACGAGCTGTTGCTCTGAGTAGACGTAACCACCCACTAAATCGCCGATAGTCGGCGAACACAGGAGAAAAGGTTAGGGGTAACTATAAATACACTTTAAATAAAGTGTTATACACTACTAAAATTGTATTATTAGTAAAATTTAGAGAGTAAATAGAAAAATAATAAGTCAGCTTTCTATTAATCACTATTTATTTCAGAATCAGTCACATTAATTATGAAACTTTCTGTCACATCATCAATTAATTGGTCGAGTTGCATCATTTTGTCTTCGTCTTTTATAATATGATTGACGCAACTCGACCACCGGTCTGGTGTCAAATAATTAAGGCCTTCATTAAACAAAACACGCAGGTCGGCCATCTTATATGTTTTATTATTACGTGCGACGTGCCCCTTTACCTGCGCCCATACCAGTTCAATTGGATTTAGCTCGCAATGGTAAGGGGGCAGATGGTGACACCATACTCTGCAGCAAGCACATCAACGGTTTCTTTTTTGAAAAATCATCCATTTCTCTTTGTATTGAAATCTAGTATTTTATACATATTACTTTTTAAATTCTACGCTTTAAAAACCGACAAAAGCAGTCAGTCGCCATATTGAAAAAAATCAGAGTTTAAGCAAATCCGGGCCTGACAGTCAGCATAGAGTTGAGACTAACCCCATCGCATTTTGCAGCTGCGTCGTGGACCACCCGCAACTTTTTCTTATGTGATTGAACTACACCATAGCGTGGGAGATACCAAAGTACCTAATGTTACCTGACGGAGGGCCTGTACATAGTTCTGCTTAACCTTTGTCAATCATACCTTTATTATGTTTGTACGCCGTCGCGTAAACGTTGTCTTTAGCCATCTTTCGTTCGAGACTCGAAAACCTGGTTAGGGACAACGTTGACGTTTAGAATAAGTCTCGTCCCTTCAATACTACTGGACCTTGGATGTCCCGCATGACCTCATAAATAACTTTGCTGTTTACAAATCGATTAAAACCCTGAAACGATAAGCTTAACCCTGAAATATTTAGTACAAAACTGTTTCCTCATAAACAAAACAACCTATATCGATAAAGGTTCAAAGGTGACTTATTAGATAAGCGGTTACAAACCGAACTGGACGTACGGCGAGTATTTCGCCGAATGTGTTGTTAAATTAGTGGATAAAATAAGACAAAAAATATGTATGGAATTTGTGTGTGTTTGTGATTTTGTTCTAGAATATGTCTGATTCGTGACGACATTTTGTATCTTTACAATATTGTGTTTTGTAATGGAAGCTAAATTAAAGTGTATAAATAGTTATTTCTACAAATAATGTTGTGATTATGACAACCCAAATATACTCGTATAGTGTATAATTAGGCAAACAACAACAAAAGTAAAATTCATCTACAACAAATAAATAATGTAACCCAAATCGATTAACGTAACAAACTAGAATATCGCGACCAAAAATGAATTTCAAAGCATTGGCAACACTTATCATCGTACAGAGTAAATTCATAATTACTTCACAAAGTGATACACCGCAATCCGTCCCATCTAATTCCACAATATCAAATTATACATCACTAAGATCGAGGAAACATACTGATGAAGATAAAAGCAGTTTGGTCTTCGTGTTTGACACTACCGGATCCATGTACAATGATTTAAGGCAGTTGAGAGAAGGCGCAGAATTAATTTTAAATACTGCTTTAGAAGAAAGCAATGTCATCGGAGATTTTGTCTTTGTGCCTTTTCATGATCCGGGTACGATTTTTTTACTGCTCTACATTCGGTTTTTAATTTATTTTATCCATAATCAATTTGTGCCTGGCCTTCACCTCACCACGAAGGTGACGAATATGGACATAGGTTAAAAGCGGAAGTAATAATAAATGCCGAAGTAGGTGTTTTCTATTCAGCGCTTTGTTTAGTTTCACTCTATTAAATAACTAATGCACTTTGTCTATTAATATATATTATTAGATAACAAACTAAAAATACACATTAACATGCATATTTTTGAAACTAGCATCGTTTTTCTCCATCTATCACTATTTTGCTTCAGACGTCTAGAGTAGATAAAAAATTTATTTATTGATAAAGTAAATGGCCTACCCGGCTTATGTCTTCTGCGAAGGTTCTCCACCGGCTGATGTGCCGAAATACAATTTTGGGTGAATCTATGTAGAGAAATCTACGATCAAAATTTTCTCCTAAGTCTAAATTGTCGTATCGATTTAAAACTTGCAAGTGCACGTGTTTCCAATAATTTTATACCATTATGATCGTAGAGCCAAGACAGATAGATCTGGTCACTTCGTGACGAGAAGGACTGACAATATTTGAAAACAAAACCTGTCATATCAGTCAATTAAGCCAACACTATAAGAATGAAACTGTCAGTGTCAGGGTTTAAAAAATTCAACTTTTGTATTCATTAGCGGTGGGCCCAGCAACAGTGACAACAGACAAGCAGATATTCAAGTCGGCTTTGAACATAGTGCGCGTGTACGGAGGCGGGGATTGCCCCGAGATGTCGCTAGGGGGCATTGAGCTAGCGCTGAACGTGAGCAGGCCCCGATCCTTCGTGTACGTGTTCACGGACGCCACGGCCAGGGACCACTGGCTCGTCGGAAAGGTGTTAGATGCTGTACAGAGGAAACAGACCCAGGTCAGCCTAGTAGACATGCGCAAAACAATACTTCTTAAAGTAATGTAATATGGCATTACATTTCTTACCGAGTAATATTACTTCATACCATTACTCATCACTCGAAGCATCATCTGAAATACGCGCCTTGCGCTGCCACGCGACAGTTCGATTTTCTATAGTAATTCCATGCTCTCTAAACATCTCGTGATCGGAATTGAATACGTAGAATGTAAGCATTATCGTCCTAGTACTACGGTTGCATTTCAATATACGCGTTCTATCCGTCTTTATGGTTTTATTGGAGAATCCGAGCCTGCGCAGCGCACTCGTTCGCTCGCGCCGCGCTAGATGCGAGTGAGCCGAGCAGAACTTTATGCCTGCGCGCGGAATGCTTTGAGTAATGCAGAGAAATGTTTGAGTTGGTCGAGTTATCTGTGCTGCAACAGTACGCGTTAGGGTAAAATGCATCACTTATGCATTCATTAGAATGATTAATGATAATGATGAAAGATGAATGATTTGTTTTAGAGAATTAATAAGTTGTAATGTTTTTATTAATTCGATATTAAAGGATAGATCTTTTTCAGTGGAAGTATAGGGATGTACATTCAAAATGAAACAAAAATGACATAATAATGTTATTTAATCAATCTTTTTCGGAATCACTGTCGCTGTCGGTCACACTAATGACAAATCTGCCTGTCACACTAATGACAAATCTGCCTGTCACTTCATCTATAATATGATCGAGGTGGCACATTTTGTTTTCCTCTTTTATAGTGTGAGACACACAGTCACTCCACTTAGCCGGTGTCACTTTGTTGTTTCCTTGGATTTTTTTTTCACTTCTTGCATTTTATACGTCTTATTATTGTTTGCGACGTGCCCCTTTACCTGAGCCAACTCGATGGGGTTCAATTCACAGTGATAAGGGGGCAGTCTTAATTTGATACCTTTATCGGCACGGCATATATCTCAGTATGATTTTGTTGTTTCACTATATCTATGAGAGTGGCCTTCACCATATTTGGTTCAAATGCAATTTTTTTAGTGGTCAGCTACTCTTGAATTCGTACTTTCGTCCACGACATCTTCGGGATTGTTTCGATTTTCATAGTGTGATAGGGCGCGTTGTCCATTACGACTACTGAATTCGGCTTGATTTTGACGCAAAATTAAAAATATCCAGGTTACTTAATTTCATGCAACCATGAGTCACCGATGCACACGGTAGGTTGTTTGTCAGTCACAGCCGTGACTGTGGTAAAACTGACATCAAAACCTACCGTTTAATCTATTGCCTCTTACGAGTACTTGTTTATTACAGTTAAACAATTTTTTGGTGTTGTAACTTTGGTATCTGTGACATTTCCACATTTGTGTACCACCTTTAGATCCGTGTTGGGGAAAATTGTGTCTGCACTCTTTTACAGCTGCATCTAATTAATTGATGAACATGTACATGCATTTACTGCTTCGGGTATCATAGTCCAAACTGGCTGCTATTCGTCCATATCTTTTTTCCATCCACAACTTTTTTACATTACCAAAATTTACCCAATACTTTACCCAAAATTTTACCTCTCGATGTAGTTCTGCCTTTGTTGGGAGTATGTTTTCTCGGGACTTTTAGGTAAATAGTTTTTTTCTGGCATCGTTGATGTTTGATCACTGACAAGCTTCACAAATGCTGTACACTTGCGGTACCGTATTATCACACACAGCGATCAAATTTTTAACCTATAAATTATTTAGGTGGTATTCGTCCTCACCGGCCATTGCAACGACTTAAAGAAGCCATCTTATAAAGTGTACCACCAAATTGCTGCCGCTAGCTCCGGGCAAGTGTTCAACCTCAACAAGACGAGCGTCCACAAGGTACGTTTAGATTGTAAACGATTTTATTAATCATATCAAATTAGCAATGTAAAACTGTACGCCTATATATTGGAATACATTTAAGTATTTCCATATAAATAAATAGCAAAAGTGCATCGAGGGTGATATTTTTTGAAAAGCTGTAAATAAACGTTTGTCATATACTATTTTTGTAACATCCCACATTTATAATGCTTCCGAAACTGATATCAATGTCAAACAAGCTGCTTGAGCACTAAGATAGAAATTTGGGACACATTGATCCATGAACACATTTTCTAGTTGATGGTCGAACGGTAAAAAGAGAAGATTAAGAACGAAATATGTTTGATCGTAGTAAGATATTCTCTGATGATATCTTCTTTTCCAGAATACTAGTGTCTTCAGACAAAATTCTTTTATCTGAGTGCTTTGTTTCTGATGAGATTTTGTTAGCCGAATGAACAAGCTCAAAGTCACTCAGCGAGTTGTGGAAACAGCCATGTTCGTTATTTCTTTACGTAAAATCCGTAATCAAGGGCATACTCGTACATTTAGCAGGAGTCACAGCAAGTAAAACATGAATAATTGAACATGATTCCCTGAAGTAAATAATAATTAGATATATTTTGATGTGTGTCTGGTGTTAGCGTGGCGACGCACATTTACAGTTCAATAACTCAAAGGCAAGAATAATGAAAAATCGGAGCACTTTGTTTTTTATTATTATTCCCTATTCCTTTCTTTTCATAAACCATCCTTTCATGCTGTCTCTGTTTTACATCTGCCAGGAGTACCGCGACGGCTGAGTTTGTTACTATTTTTGGTTTGCTTCTTTTTTAGGTACTGGATTTCGTCAGGAGTTCTATCAAAGGAAGAACTGTGAATTTAGGGTCCATATCCAATCAAGCTGGTGCCAATGTACAAAAGGCAAGTAAATATTTAAGTAGCGTTTTCAGGAGAGCGAGTTGATTTATACATTGCATAGATAATGGTTACCTTACCTAAACAGCACACATGGTTTAAATAATTTCGGATGAATATATTTTTCAATACAGCTCATAAAGTCTGCGTTTTGGTATATTCTCAAGACTCTTTGACTATATTAGTCTATTCTAAGAATATATATTCTATTCAATAACATTATTATACATTTTATTATTTTAGTTTGTCTCTTAAAAATACCATATCTGTGACTATTTTTATTAAAAAACAACTCTCTTTTTAATTCTTCATTTTTACAATAGTTTAAAGTGCAAGTAACAAACTGTCTAATTTATGTACAATGTACATACATGAACTTATATAAAACAGGTTAGTTATATTTACACTTAAATGTACACAAAAGGAGACTTTAACAAACTACAATGAACTAAATTATTTACAAAATAACGAAACCAAGGGACTTTAAAAAGGATAAGGAAAAAAATAACACAATGATTGTAAAAAAAGGGCTAATCGAATAAACCTCCCCTGGTCGCTCCCGGCGCAAAGGTGCCCATGTCCCGAAAAACACATGCGCAACAAAGTAAGGGCGACATGAGGAGATAAATATTGGAAACGATCACTAGCTTTCAGGAGCATCGCCTTACGGGACTCTAATTTTTTTATATCAAAAGTAATCAATCAATTAAAAAAAACGAAAGGAGGATATACCATTAACAGATTATTGATTTTCTTAGAACACTTTTATAACTCAATGCAAATGCAATTTATGGTTGAAATTATGCTTTTAGATGTATTTTTAAATAGAATTGTGCCGTTTTTGTTTCAACAGTACACGTTTTGTTGAATTCCACATCCATGTCCACAATGTTCCACATTCACGGAAATGTCTTGAACAGTTGCATCATTAAAACGATACCGGATCGTGTTAAATTAAATATTTGTATTAATCAATTTCCCTTTAACAAGCGCGCGTTATCAACGAAAGCTCGGTAAGTTCTGAACAGGTGCGGCCACGCCGTGCTCGGGAGCACACACAGTTGTATAATAAGTTTAAGTTACAAATAAGCTAAATACTTATACGAAAGAAATATCTAAGTCCAACATACGTGGTAAGTAATAATATATTACATACAAAGGGCTCAAATATCAAGCATAGCGAAAAAATATGCATCATGATCGTGTTATCGAAAAATCTTAAAGAGGGTCGACATCGGATTACGCCCGCCGATGCTTGACTCGGGTAGGTACCGGTGTCGCAGTGCTGACAATCGTATCTAAAATGTGAAGCATACAGTTAAATTTTGATACATGTTTACCTACAATGTCACAATACGAGTAAGGCATATATTGATTACACAGCAAATCGGAGCTTAGTAAATCTTTTCACTTAGCTCCAACCCAAGATTATTTGGATCCAGTGGCATCTGAGAACATCATCATCAGAAGAATTAACGTTGCTTCCTTCACATTATTTCCACGATATTTCTTTTATTAATCGTGACGTCATCTAATTAATAGTTTTTTATTAATGTCATTAAATGTCACATGCAAAAACTATATATAATTGTCTTTTTTATTTTCTAAAACGTTCTGTACATTCTCCAAATCTTCTTCTGACATCAAAAATGTTTTTGCAATAAAATTGATTTCCTAAAGCCTTGTTGCTAGTGTAGTTACATTTTGTCTTTTAGATCTTCAAATTGATGTGTTCTTTTTAAATTTTATATCTAAAATATCTCGTCGTAACAACATCAGAGAAACTAAAAACATTAATTGAGTTAATCATGTGCTGATTCATACGCACATAATATGAATTATATGGTCAAATTATTTGACCATATAATTCGAGTATATTTGAGTCAAATACACTCCAATCTTCGTTTTTTGTCCTGATTCGGCACTTGTTACTTCGTCGTTTTGTTCGATCGTCTGTACATGTCACTTCGTCGTCTATTAAGAATTTGTTTCTTTTACGTTTTATCTATCCTTTCACTTATTCATTATCAGTGTTTAAATTTGATGTAGCTGTTGCCTTAGGTAATTTTATTCTTGCCTCGTTTCTGAAAGTTTCTGTAGAATTTCAGGTAGAATCGTAAGTACACTCTTCTTCGGAGTCAGTTTTATCGTCACTATCATCTTGTAAATTTATTATTAATTCAAAATCAGTGTCAAAATATTTCATATATTCAATTTCTCTTTTAATCACACTATTGCAAGTATTATTACGCAATGTCTGACTCGTTATATTTGTAATATTCTCTTGAATGAGTGAGTTTTCTATGGCATTAAGCTCGGGTGGTAAGGAGGCAGGCGTAATACTACAAATCCTTACTTTTTATGTAGTCATCGATTTTGTAGGTGGTAAAATAACTTTTTTTTTATCGCAAAACTCAACTTTTAGCGAATTTGAGTCAAATTGTAAATTGTGAGACATTCTTGCATCTCAGATTGTTTTGAAGCTGTCGTCGGCATTTTCTCAGCACCTATGTTATGGTTATCTAGCACTATTACGAAACGATCCGGCAAATTGGCAGCAACTTTTCGTTCAGCAATTTTACTTACTTTTCAAAACTTATGTTAGAGTGGTACACTCCAACTGTAGAATTATCTTTGTAGATTAAGCAAGCGTTCTCAATAAATCCGGCATCGGTTCCTGCGTGTACTACAATAGAACGAGTGCTTTGACTAAGCTTCTTTAAAAAACGAGATGGTTTGTCTTTTTGGGCCCAGGTGTTATTTCAAACATGTGTTGTCTGTATAGACAATAGGCCGACTTTCAGAGCGCTATTCGGTAATTTTTTTAAAGTATTTTAATCTCCACATCTGGATATCTCATGCCTTTCAACTAATTTGTTATCGTTATCGGTTTTACGCCAATTGTAGCCCTTTTTTAATAACTTGCTTGTTTGACCTTAGTTTTGCTAATGTTGGAATTTGTTTATGTACATAAGCCGCTTTAATGGCTGCGGTTAAATGATCTTCGTCGCAGGTATTCTATTTTGCCTTCCGATCTTCCTCAGTGCGTTGCGAACGGATTGCAGAGAACAGTTAAATTCCGTGGCCATAATACTTGTTTTTGTGAACGGCACCTGCTCATACACATTTGTCATTTTCTGCAACCGCTCGGGAGTACACACGCGGGGGCATCACACGCGGCATGTCGTTCACGTGCCCTTCCTCCTCGTACCGCCTGATCCACAATCGAACAGTGTTACTCTAAAACAAAGATAAAAAAATGAAACAAAAACTCAATGACGCTATCACAGAGCACATCACATATCACAAAAATACGTTTTACTAATGTGCTTTGTGTCAAATTTTGAAACATGAAACATCTATAGCCGCACGTAAAACAAATTTCTGGCGTGGCGACGCATGCCGTGGCGACGAATAAGGGAAAATGTTCGGCCGACATAAATAATAGTATCCCAATAAGGTTTTTCAGGTCGTTGTTAGTTATTGAAAATGAATTAGTTTTGTTGAATGGCGTACAGATGAGACCTTTTTGAATTTTTTAAATGAAATATGGGGTGAAACAGTGCAGGAAGCACCTGTGAGGTGTGTCCAAATCTGCTATTTCACACGCGCACGTCTACAACTTCGCGACATATTGCTCAAACGCGACCTTGAACGTCTACAAGACTTGTCTCGACTGCGAGACATCTTTGAGAGTAGTCAAGACTGAACTACAAACAACCCGGCTATTGGAAAAATTAAAGTGCAGTTTGTAATGTCAATCTGTTCCTTCTTTATTTTGTAGGCGTCGTCTTTTATCCCACTTCTGATTTTAGCGTCAAACGAGGTATAAGGTTAAAAACAAATGGCAATACCCTAACATAATTTTAATGCTACTACATCAAATTTGTTATTTACAAAGGAATGAAACTGGAATGAAATCTATTTGTTTTACACATTAATAAAATTAACAGCACAACGGCAAATAAAATACAGAAACTTTTAAATATACAATTTTATATATAAAAACACGAAGGAATGTGTCAAGGCTCTCACCTAGGCCCCTTATTATTGTATTTATAAATGACTTGATTGCCAGTTTGATATATCCTTGCCTGCTATATGCTGATGACCTAAACATATTCACAACTGTCAGCTACATCAGAGATGCTGATAGAGATAGCCTTACAAGGAAACATTGACGGGGTAGCTGACTGGTGCCAGCTTAACCAAATGTTGCTGAACGTAAAAAATGTTTTGTTATTACCTTTACTAAAAAAGTAAATAAAACCGTTTTAGATCACTCCCTTAGTAACGTTGTTTTGGATCGTAAATGCGTTTCAAAAGATTTAGGAATACTATTTGCCAAAAAACCGACCATCGGGGATATTTTCAATCGCAGTTCACAAATGCTGGGCTTCATTGCAAGGATCACAGAAGGTTTTATGAACCCCAAAGTCTAGTGACTAGTTTATCCTTTTTTGTTCTTTGATCAGGAGGTTATTAGAATACAACTGAAAAAAATAATTTCGCCTTAGTTGTTTTAGTGCGCATCAATTGTTCAAAATATAATCACTGTTTATTGCAAATACTTTCAGATCCCAATAGACAGCACCCTGGTCGAGGTGACGGTGTCGGTGTCTGGTGCTAACCCCAGCATCTCGGTGATTACCCCGCGAGGACGCCCGCTCACGGGACCGCCGGACTTAATCACCACCCTCGATCTATCAGAAATCATGGTATAATATAACCACATGGTATTATTCTTAGTAGTAGTACTGCTATGTTGTGTCAGCCAGAAAAGTGCTCATGACCATCATAAAATTTAAAAGGTTGCGTATCTAGGACACGTTCTGAGACATGAGAGGCAGAAGAAGAAGTCCTGACTGTGGGATATTCAGGAATCGCCAGTGCCGCCAAACTTATTCACCTCGCGACAAGGTAAAGTATAGCGAGTTGACAGCCAACCTTTACTAGTTGGAGAGGAACCATAAGAAGCTGCGTGCTCGACTTTAGAATAGCACATAGGAATTTAGGTGTCTTAAAGACTAAGGTGCCATATTGCAAAAAAATGGCGCGCCTGGCAGGGGCCTTTTTACATTGAGATGCAAAGCATCGGCTGGATTTTAAATAGTTTCGCCTCAGAAGCGTCAAGTTCTTGCCCACACATGATTTGGTTTTCGTTAAAGCGGATATATTTGTTTAAAAGACAGACTTCTCTAAAACATGTGTCCGCGAAAACCTGGTGTACAAAATATCTCAGCTTTAACAATCCAATGCGCCTCGCTTCCTGTTAAAATAAATAAGTAACAGGTGTAGAACACCCATCAACACCATTTCGCAGTTGTATACCACACAATGTAAAAAAGTTTGAACTTGCCATTATTTAAGAAAAATTCAATATCGCTTTCCCAAAGTGGTCGGCCAGGACGTGGATATTGTACTTATGTTCTATCGGGAGTGGTGGAGCTAGAATTGCTGCCACCTCGTGGCGTGACCATGTGTTACAGGACATCAGGCTCTCACCCACGGCGCTTTAGAGCTGCGTATAAACAGAACATTGAAGTCATTATCGTGGAAAATCATTATTTTAAAGGGATCCTGGTCCTGTTCTGGTTCTAAACTAATACTGAGGATCCTAAGTTACATAGGAATAAGTCCAGTGGATTTGGCGTGAAAGAAGGATGAACGAACACATACGCTTTTGCGTTACAACTTACATCGCTGGTGAAGGCGGAACCGCAGGAAACCTAATGCTTCGGGCATGTGCTGAAGCTCCTATCTCACTCTCCTCATCCAGCGGCTCAACCACTACTTCTGGCAACTGGCAATCCTTGGTTGCAGTAGATGATAGAGGTGGATACGATGCTACCGCTGTTGTACTTTCTTCTGTGGAGATGTAGCAGTGAGAGAATAAGCTAGTAACTTGCGGCTTAAGGCTTGAAAATAATTCTGCTTTTGTATGTAAGGGATTGGCTGGACTCTAACCCATTTTGCGTCGAGATGTTCTTTATGGACTTCAATGTCATCGGTTGGGTCGGGCCCGGTCAGTTACAGACAGGTTATTTTATTATTATTGTTGAACTACCTCCAATATAATCGGAGCCTATTTTCACAGATAGATTTTTACCCTTTCACAGTTCTTGCTCTTACTCCTCTTGCACTTTCATTCCGCATACAAGTTATTTCTTTCACCTGTAATTTCTTTTGCACTTGAGGCCGGGATCAGGCATTCTACTACTATTCAATGCCTGATTCTATTTTGATATCTATACATATTTGCTTTTCATTATGCAGTTAAAATTTTCTATATTTATATTGATTAATTGTTCTTTAAGTCAAATCCCTTTTTTGCATAAACGGGACAATTCATTATTAAATGCAGAATACATGATGGACTCTTCTAATACTTGAAGCGATTCAAGTATGAGGAGAATCTACCATGTCCAGTGAAAATCCGTGTTAGACTGGCGTCTATCTTTAATTCCTTTACTATCTTATGTGCAGATGCCACTTCGGGAATTAACACTTTCGTAACTGATGATGTCTCATCTGCAGTTTATATCCCGTTCCATTCGCTAAGAGTCTCCTTACGGATGATACGCTCGACGAATGAGACAGGACACCACTCATACTCCGCCTTTTTAAATATTTAAAGCGGCTTCCTTGGCCAAGTGGTCCGCTCTTTCGTTGCCTTCAAGGCCCACATGCGCTTTGATCAGAGCAAGAAAATATCATTGTTCTAGAGTTTGTATTCTGCTATATTTTCGCTTACCATATAAATTCGCATGACGCTATGCTCATTATATTGCTGCTCGTCCACTAGCTTGCCGTACTTCAGCCCCGGTTGTTTCGCAGGATGTGGAGCCTATATCCTCGGTTTTATCTCGGGGCTCAACCCCCAGCTCACCCGGAACGCCCTGACACTCTGATTGTCTTCAAACAGGATTACTGATACAGCAGAACCCTCCATTTCTTGAAACAATTTTCTCAACCAACATGCTTCACTTGCTGCTGTACAGAGCGCTATAAATTCAGACTCGGTTGAAGACAAAGCTATAGTAGCTTGTTTTCGTGACCCTCAAGACAGACTACAATTGTAAACTTTAAATATAAAACCTCCTGTAGACTTACGGTCCACTTTGTCTCCTGCCCAGTCAGAGTTTACATACCCAAAAATCTCTTTTTGGATCTTATCACTCTTAAAGACTAATTTTAAATCTAAAGTTCCCTTTATATATCGCAACACGTGTTTCAATGCATTTTGTTTCGATTCCAATTTCTCGGTGAGTCTTTTAAACTATAGAGTGATTTATTAAATATTAAACATTGGCTTTAGTGAGCGTAATGTTTACATCGTCTCAAGGTTATTAGCGATCATAAAAATTAAAATTGTGCGAAAAACTCAGTAAATTTGTAAAAAGGTGTTAAATAAACAACTAAATCATAACATACAGTGTGTACAAGACCTAAAAACTAGTAAAAGTTAAGTAAAACTGTGAAATACCGTGACTGTGTTTCTGCATCTTTAGTGTAACTTGAGGACACTTACAGGAGAAACAAAATATAAGGGACATCAAATCAGCAACAAAACAGGAAAACAGGAAATATCTAGTGATCAAAAAACATTCTTAAACATAAATTAGTGTATTTATAACCTCAATTACTATAACTCGATAAAATGATTTGCGAGTTTACATAGATACTAGCACCATCTGTTGAAAAAAGTCGGAAGCAACACCACGAGCATCGAACCAGTAGAGTTCGATAAATAATCCTAACACTTGCCACTTACGACGAGTTTCTGTGGAATCTCACTAGAGGTCACTAGTCTACAAGTAAACATGGACGAAGTAATGAACGCACTTCGTAAAATACAAAAAGAACTTGACTTGCAGAAAAATACAATCTTAAAAAGCGGGGAAAAAGTAACAGAAACAGTAACACAAAATATAAACAGCATATTGGAAGAAAAATTCAAAATTTTGGATGAAAAATACGAAAACTTAAACGAAAAGCTGGAAAATCAAGAAAAACGAATCTATTTCTTGGAAAAACAGACACGTATAAAAAATATCGTCTTTTTCGGCATTGAGGAAACTGAAACCTCATACGAAATGTTGGAAACCATTATAATCAACTTTGTAAAGAAATATTTTTCTCTAGACTTAAACCACAGAGATATCCAAGAAGTAAAGAGAATCGGTAAAAAAGGTGAGAGGCCCCGACCAATAATTACTACATTTATCACACTAGGCACAAAAATAAAAATATTTAAAGAGAGACGAGAGGCACTAAGAGAAACCATATATTACATAACGGAAGACTACCCGAAACAAATACTAGAAAAAAGAAAGGAGTTACAGGAGCAGGCAAAACTCGAGAGAGAGAAAGGAAATTCGGTGAAGATTAAGTACGACAAACTTGTCATACAAGCTAAAAATAAATCAGCGGGCAACAGCAACAACAATAAGAGATTACTCACATTATCCCCTGAATCACCTACTGATGATGTAACAAAAAAACAGGTTAGCAAGAAAAACAAACAACAGACACAAATAAGAAGAACCTCTAGTATGTCTGAAGGAATGATTAAACCAAGCATGCTAAATTTCCTAGTAAATAAAAATCCAAACAACATGCCTAGCCCTCAAGGTAACATAACTGACAACTTGTAGCAACTACCGCCTCCCTCAAACACAGGTAACATAAATAAAACAACAAAAACAAAATCCCATCTTCCAATCCGGCTGGTCACCGTGGAAGATCAAGACCAAAACCCTCTAAAGAAGAAACTGGAAACTTTTTCAAAAAATCAAGAAACGACAAAATTGTAAAAAATAGCTGGCCCTTGCTGGCCAGAAACTGCCCATGATAGAGAAATTCTAAAATAAAGGAAAAGAAAGAAAGGAAGAAAAAAAGAAAGGAAAGAAAAATAAAGGACTTCTTTAGAGGAGGCCTTCACCTCTACAAAGGAGGGTTCTTGCAAATTAAATACATAGATTTAAAATATCTTTATCTTTACTTTTATGTTTATTTTCAAATGTATGTAACACTAAACATAGTTAAGTTAAGTATATTTTTTATTTTTTTCAACTCTGTAACCTACCTTACATCTTCGCAGGAAATAAAAGGCTTTTATTTTATTTTATTTATTTATTAAACATTGGCTTTGGTCAAGCTTTACAGAATCACAACCCTCAGGTAAAGTTATATCCTCAGTAACAACTCCATGCAAAAACGCGCTACAAACATCTAGCTGATGAACAGGAAAGCCCTTCTCATTACACAAAGCAAGAAAACATCTAATTGACTGTAGCCTAGCCACAGGGCTGTAAACCTCAGATATTGGTGTTTGCAGAAAACCTCTCGCTGCTAACCTTGCTTTATAAAAAGACTCATTTTTATTATCAGTTTTAACTCTAAACACCCACTTACATTCAATTGGTCTGTAGTCGGATGGTCTCCCGACTACACTCCAAGTGTTATTCTCCCTCAGTGCTCGCAATTCCCTATCCATAGCTTCTCTCCACTTAGCTCTCTCAGTGGTAGGTTTCCCTGCACATACTAAGCCCATCTGAAAGTCTTCAAACTTTGACGGCAACCTGGTACGTCGAATTGGTCTCTGGTCTCTGCGTTCTCTTTTCTCTCCTTCTGTGACTGTTTCTCTTTCACTCTCTGTATTTTCTCTAATGTATCTTCGAATATCTCCTCCTCATTCTCACAGAAGTTTTTACACTTTCTGTTACTAATTTTTCTCCTATGTTTTCTGTTTCCAATTCCTCTTCTCTCAAAACACAGTTTTCGTTATCTTTTTCTCTCTCTTCTACTCGCTGTGGCAGAAACACCACATCACACAAAATCTCAACTTTATTGGTTTCTTCAAAGTATACTCGATATCACTTTGTGTTAACACCATATCCAAAAAATATACCATACCTATTCTTCGGATCTAGCTTGAGTCTTCTATGTTTAGGAATGTGAACAGATACTCTTGTGCCAAATTCTCAACAGCAGGCCTTTTCTCAAAAAATCTCTTATAGGGTGACACTTGGGCTAAGGGGCTCTTGGCAGTTCGGGTAATTGTATACACTGCATTGTTAATTGCTTCTGCCCAGTATTTCTTGTGCATACCTGAAAATGGCTTGAACTGCATCGAGAAAAGGATGGTTCGACCGTGCCTCTTTTGGTTCGACTTTGCGGGGGCACTGCCGTGACCCCAGATAACAATTTAAAAAACAGTAAAGTTGTCTATGTAAATAATGAACATCATCAGCCGGGAAACGTCCACTGCTGGACATAGGCCTCCTTCATGGTACAAGTATGCCATTTTGACCGGTCTCGAGCCGCCTGCATCCAGCTGCTCTCCGCAACCTGAACTAATTCTTCGGTCAATCCAGTAGGAGAACGGGCCCCAGTTCATGGACTGAACTACCCTTACGTTTCCCGTCTGAATAAAAAAAACTACTATTCTGCAGTCACACCTTCACAAATAAATAATTGATTAATTGACACCGAACATTTCGATAAACGATCTGCATTATATTTTTTAGGTAGTAAAAGTCCTTCAACCGGAACCAGGAAACTGGACGATAACGACTGGCAGTGACGTGGACTACTCGGTTAAAGTGTCCGGCCTGTCAAACCTCACGTTCCAACACGGCTTCTCTGTAGAGAGACCCGCCTCCGTCAGTGAGCTGAGCTATAGACCCCTACAAGGTGAGACTGGCTTACATCTAGGTAGTTCTTAAAGTGTGTCTGTTTAGCTGTCAGTTGTGGATTAGTCGTTCAATGTGTCTGGGTTGTTGAACCTCACGTTCCATCACAGCTTCTCTGTGAATACGGTGTCTACACGGTGAGAATGACTTACATCTAGTACTGGAATTGTGGTTGTATCCATACTAATATGCTATATTGAGGTTGTTTGTTCGTGTTTCCTTTACACAGAGTCAGAATGACTCGATTATTTTAAAAGCTTTTATTTAACTTGCAATGTTTGTATGTATGTATGTATGTAAGTATGTATGTATGTATGTATGTATGTTCGGGTCAAATCTTGCAAGCTGAATTAGAAGCACTTCCTCTTATCCTAGGGAGTTGAAATTTTGTACGTTGGTTCAGTTCCGATGACAATGCGTTTTTCTGGTACTATCGAGCTGGTCTGATGCTGGAGTCAGGAGGAACAAAGAGAAACTCTTCAATAGGCCCCTCGAATTCGGGCTCATCTCAAAATCAGAATACCAGGCTGACATAAGTGCAAGGGAGCGTGCTATATCGTTTCTATATATCGTATCGTAGCGCAGGTTGATTCCTAACAAACTACTTAAAATCATTTGAACTACCAGGTTATCAGAAGCAGAAGAAGTTAATGACATATTCCGCGCGGGTTTGAGTAAAACTTATATTTTGAAATGAGAACGCTCAACTTCTGTCACTTCTGTTTTTAGGGTTCCGCAGTAAAACTACGAACCCTTTTAATTTCGCTCTGTTAGTCGGTCCGTCTGTCAGTCCGCGGCTTTGCTTAGAGACCCTTACTACTAGAAAGGTGTAATTTAGTACGGGTATACATATTAATCACGCCGACAAAGTAGTAGAATAAAATCTTGCAAAACATATTTTAAGGGTGGCTCCCATACACGTAACTTGGGAATAATACGAGGGGCATACCGAAAAGATCGGTAATCGAGTACTTTCGATTTAATTAGATTAAAAACTCTTTTTGATGAATAAACACTGGTTAGTTGAAAATCGAATACAATTGACAGAATTTAAAAAAAATTTTTTTTTAAAGAACAATATCAGTTTGAAATTGATAGGTCGATAAAAAAATGGAGCTTACAAGAGAAAGTTTCCGTGCCATAATTTTTTACAACTTTCGACGAGGATTATCTCAGGGACAATGTCTCGCTGAGCTTATATCTATATTCAAGAGTGAAGCGCCTAGCCAGACGACAATATATCGCTGGTATTCTGAATTCCGGCGTGGACGTGCTTCTCTTGGCACCGTACCTTCCACAGGCCGGCCAAAAACAGCGGTTACACCAGAAAATGTCGCTGTTGTGCGCCGAATGATACAGGATGACCGACATATTACATATGAGCAGATTCGGGCTACTTTAGGGATAGGTATGACTGCGATACAAACTGTTTTACATGGTGAACTGGGAGTGAGAAAGCTAGTTTCCCGCTGGGTGCCCCATAATTTGTCCGAAGAGCAAAAGGCGGCTCGTGTCAATTGGTGCCGGTCTACTCTGCAACGCTTCAACGGAGGAAAGTCAAAAGCAGTTTATAACATTGTCTCTGGTGATGAATCATGGATCTATTCATATGAGCCAGAAAGAAAGCATCAGTCGGCTGTCTGGGTCTTCGCAGGTGAGATCAAGCCAACAAAAGTTGTCCGCTCTCGCAGCGTATCGAAGAAAATGGTCGCTTCGTTTGTCGCGAAAACAGGACATGTAGTCACAGTTCCCTTAGAGGAACGGAGAACGGTTACCGCTGATTGGTATACAACGGTTTGTTTGCCACAGATGATATCCGAACTCCGTAGAGGTAACCCGAAACGACGCATAATCCTCCATCACGATAATGCGAGCTCTCACACCGCTCAGAAAACAAGCGAGTTTTTGAAGCAGGAAAACGTTGAATTAATGGATCATCCTCCATACAGCCCTGATCTGAGTCCCAATGATTACTTTACATTCCCTAGAATCAAAGATTTATTGCGTGGTCAGCGGTTTCAAGGTCCAGAAGAAGCAGTGGAAGCATACAAATCGACGATTTTGACCATGTCAACTTCGGACTGGAATTGCTGCTATAATAATTGGTTCGAACGAATGCAAAAGTGCATTAACTGCAACGGAGAATACTTCGAAAAGCAATAAAAATAAATTTAGTTATTTCCTGTATGTATTGTTTTATATTCCCGATCATTTCGGTATGCCCCTCGTATATATATAGTTTTTCTAATACTTGTGCTCAGAAAGTGATACGTTTTGTAGCTGTTTGGCGTGCTAAAAGTTCGTGATTTCAGAAGCTTGTCTTAAAAACGCAAGGCAAACGTGCGTTTTTCTTATTAACTAGTTATAAAGCCAAAAGCACTAGTACTTTTTTTTCTCTTATTAACTGAAGGAATGTTTTTCATACAAAAATCAATACTAGTATTTTTGCCGAGTCACTGGGCAGTATTTGCAACACACTCTTGGCCACAATCTCAATAATAGACTACCAGGTTGACATAAGTGTCAGAGAGCGTGTAAGACAACTGTTCCGCACTAACCTCCGAAAAAAGATCGGGGTCTGTTTAATTAGATACTTTTTGCTGCATTCACATGCTCCAAGAGGATTGGCTTCAGTTCGAGTGTTTTTGAAAAAAGAACGCGGGCCTTCGCTTTTTAAATATACATATTTAAATTCGAATGTTGATAATGATTTCATTTAATTTTATGGAGATGACAGAGACCTTATGCCAAGGTATTATATATCTATTTTTCTCTCTTTGAAGTTGTAGTTAGACTCCATCTTAGGTATGAGGTCCTGGTACTTTCGTCTTCATATCAACCGATGTTAAGTGATTAAAGTCAACAAATGGAAGCGTTCTCACCTAGAAACGTTACTTAGGCTGCTAGCTATGCTTTCTGTGCTAACCGGAACACAATCATCCTCATCATAATTTTACTATTGTTATATTTTTTCGCAAATGTATTATTAAAAAATGACGTTCGAAACTAGTTTCGCGTTTCCCCCCGTATATCTTTTAAACTATTGCTTTTAAAAATCTGAATACTTCACAATAGTATGTACACTGAACTTAAAAGAAAAACTATCAAGACTAAGCTGGCTTTGCAGGTGAACGAGTAATAGTCGACCAAATTATAAAATAGACTTCGAGGTGCCATAATGAAAGTTCCGTACAAATTCCAATCAAAATTACTTTACATCGTCCTGGGTTGCTTGCACTTCAATGCTTTTTAAAATTGAAATAGATTCAGTAACTTAACTAGACTTTTTTAGTCTTAAGAAACACGTCGATAACTAAAAAATAAATTAATATAAAAAAAATTCATAAAGAAGCTTTTATTTAAATGCTCTAAAAAGAAGAAAATAAACTTTAAATTAAATCAAACCCATCAATTGATTACATTGAACAATTTATATGTTATAAAAGCTTGTCGCGTGATTTACTAGTGTAGATGTATGTAGATTTATCTATTTTATACAATACATACTTTTTCTCTAGATCAGTTTACATAATTCTTGTATTCTAGTTCATCGACACATAGGCCTCCTTCATGGTACGCCACATCGACATCAATACAATTAAAATCACGCGACAAGCTTTTATAGCATATAAATTGTTCAATGTAATCAATTGATGGGTTTGATTTAATTTAAAGTTTATTTTCTTCTTTTTAGAGCATTTAAATAAAAGCTTCTTTATGAAATTTTTTATATATTAATTTATTAATAGATATAGTTGAAGGGCCATAAAATGGACTTAATATGCTTTTCTATCCCGATCGAGCGATAAGCTCGGGTGGGATAATTTCTATGTCAACGCGGACAAAATCGCAAGCAAGAGGTGGCAAGAGCTAGTACTGTATAACTAACTATATCAGATTACTTTGTCGAATTTTTTTTGCTAATCACTTTAAAGTTCGTCTCTTTCAGGAAACTTTTTTACGAAGGGGAACCTTTAAAAGATACCCAACTCCTTAGGGGAAGAGTCGGGTTATGAGAGATTCTTACTCACTAAACCGCCTCGGTAGCCATCCGCTGCGCATATCAGGGAGCTCTGGGTCCTCCAGAGGAACGTCGCCAGTGCTCCCCTCGCGCGTTGCATTGTGCTCTTCTCTAAAGTTTGTCTCTTTCAGGAACCTACAACTTCATGACAGTATCGCTGAGTGACATCGATGCGCCAGCGCATATAGAGTATGCGGAGATACTCACGCTTGACGGCAGGACGCTATTCGAAATCCCGCTTAAAAAGTTCAATAATGACGAAAAAACATACATTGCAGACGCTTTCGTACCGCCTGATGAATTCTTCTATGTGGCTGTGAGTGATCTCTATATCATCATCATCGTCATCCGGAAAATGTCCACAACTGTATACAATAATCCTTCCCAATGGTATATGTATCTCAATTCAATTCAGACTCCGCGCCCCCTTTTGTACACCCTAACCAACAGCTTCAAAATATTTTTTTAAGGGTCAATTTATACTAGCGCAGAGTCGAAGCGCATCGAAGCGTCAAATTCCTCACAATCAAAGCGAAGTCGCACGAATGCGCGCGTATTCGCGTGAATTAGCGCGCATTCTCGCGCTTTTTCGTGGCATTAGTGATGGACACCAGTTGCCAGTTGAATCTCGTTGTTGAAACTCGTATAAAATGGTTGACATTGATCTTGCTATGATGTTGCTTATATCAGAAGTTGAAGAAGAAGAAAACGCAGAAAAAAGAAAAAGAAAATTGCGAAATTTTGGAGTTCACGACTTGTGGAAGAAAAGACGTATATCTGGTGAATTCATTTCTTTTTGCGCAGATTTATATCTGTACCCAAGTATTTATTACGACTATTATAAAATGAACTATGATCAATTTGAAAACTTGGTCAATATTTTGAAGCCACACACTGTAAAACAAGAAACTAAATTAACGATACCCATTTCCGTTGAAGAGCGAATATCAGTCTGCTTAAGGTGAGTTTTACGTCTTTTTGTAATTTTTATATAAATATCACTAATAAGAATAACAAGAAGATATTTAAACTCTCGGTAAAGCTGATAGAAAAGTTAACCAATATAATAAATAAACACGCTTATATTTGAAATTCTTTATTTTAAAAAAATCTTATATAGGTAATTATTTGCCATGTAGAATCATAATTTCTAAGGTCAATAATAATGAATTAATGAATTATTACTGTTTGTCAACTTTTTGCAAATAGTCTTCGATTTCATCTAAATTCGGTTGCCGCTGATGCTGCATTGTTGAAATCGGCTGTGGTACGTAAGGTGATGGTGGTGGGACCAAACTGGTATCGAATGTATTTGGATTTTGTTGAATGGTCATGGTGGATGGGATGTAAGTTGAAGTAGATGGCGGATAATAATTTTGCTGAGTAGTTTTAAGTGGCCGCTGTTGTTGTGTTTCATAGTCGTTAATCAGAAATGGTGGAGTATCGTTTCTTTCCTCTGAGGCAAGTTTTACTTCTGCGTCGGTAACTAGGCCAAGTATTGACTTCTTTAATTCGGCTTGTATTGATACAGGCATTTTTTTTACTGTTCCACTCATTGATAAAAAAAACACATCTAATGGATCTTCTTTCTTTTCTTTGGCTTCGAGATATTGTGTGAATAATAGCTGCGATAGGGGCAGTGATTTTTTTCTGGTGCTATAATTTGACAACGATGAATCAGAGCGTGGACTTTGCATGACATCTGATGGTGGTGCTGGTGACTCTATCATTGTGTTATCTTCCGTGTTTATGTCTAAACTATCTTCAGAACAGCCTAGGTTTGATGTTTGTGGTTTGTCCTGGAGGTAGGGTTTTAAAAATTCCAACTCCTTCTCAAATTTAATTGGTTTTTCATTTTTTCGCGCAGATCCGCTTTTATATTGTCTTAATCTTAGAGCCTTTTTATAGCAATCACGTAGTTTCTTCCATTGTTTCTGACATTCAGCCACTGAAAAAAACAAATTAAATATATGTACTTAATTAATACTTTTATACTTTATAATATTAATACTTTGTTACAGGTTTCTAACTACTGCTATTAGTTGCAAATCACTGGCTCATAATTATCGCATGGGCTATAGTACAGTTTGCACAATTGTACATGAAATTTGTGCTGCAATATGGAAATATTTACAGCCTCTTGTTATGCCAAAACCAACGCTAGAGTCATGGATTAAAATCGAGGAAGATTTTAGAATTCTATGGAATTTTCCCAATTGTATAGGAGCGATCGACGGAAAGCATGTCAATATAAGGGCACCCTGGAACAGCGGAAGTCTGTACTACAATTATAAAAAGTTTTTCAGCACTGTCTTGTTAGCTGTTGCTGACGCTAAATATAAATTCATTATAGTAGACATTGGAGCATATGGACGTAATCACGATAGCGGCATATTGAGCAGTTCCAAATTCGGCCAACTATTACAAAATAATATGATTAGTATACCGCCTAATAAAAACTTGCCAGGTATGACAAACACAGTTCCTTATGTTTTTGTTGGCGACGAAGCATTCCCTTTGTCTGAACATATTATGAAACCTTATCCTGGTAGTGAGCTGTTAAACAATAGCCAGAAGAAAATCTATAATTATCGTTTAAGCAGAGCAAGGCGTATTGTGGAAAGTGCCTTCGGAATATTACAACAAAAATTTGAAGTATTTCAAAAACGTATAAGAATGCAACCAAAGTATTTAGATACCATGATTCTTGCATGCACGTGTCTGCATAATTATATTATGGAAGATTTTGTGTCGGAAGACATTGCCGTGCCCAATAACAGCATTTTACAAAATTATTCCGTTGACAGTCAAAACATGGACATAACCGGTAATCAAAACGTGGATGCCATGGAGATTAGAGAGATCTTTAAGTCCTATTTCATTTCTGAGCATGGGGCAGTATCATGGCAAAATGAAAAGATAACACGATGTTAAGAAATAGGACAAGATTATAAAATATTATATATATTAAATGTGTGAAATTACATGTTACTTCTTGACGTAAATGGTTTGTTTTTGCGCCGCTTTACGACGCGCCAGCATGTGAGCTGGCAACGTCGCACGGAAGCGAAAACATGTGTAATAATAATAAATACTTAGTACTTACCAGGTAGTTTCAATTCACTGCTAACTTTTTCCCACGCATTACTTTTTGAATTTTTGTCGCTATAATGTTTGGACTTCGAATTAAATAAACATTCGTATTTTTGGACCAAATAAATTAATTTCTCGTCGTTTTCCATTGTGATTCACTTCGACACAAGACAGTTTCCGTCCGATTCCGATTGCCGACTGACCAGACGGCGCGTAGTTCGCCTAATAGCCGCTTGGCTTCGCGCGAATGCGCGTGCACCAATCAGAGTTACTCGCGCGCAGGCGCGCGAATTCCCTCGAATGTGGGTGAATTCGCGCGTCTTTTTTTTTCCTTGGAAGAAATATGTGCATTACATTGTGGAAATAAGGGTGAATTTGCTATATTAAGTTTAGGATTGACGCTTCGATGCGCTTCGACTCTGCGCTAGTATGAATTGACCCTTAGAATGGCGATTCACAAGTATTGAATTGTGTGGGGTTGACCAAATTTCACAGAAAATGCCTTGAAACTGATAGCGTATCATAGGCGAGCTATATGTTTATAAATTGACTTTTTCCCACTTATGATTATGAGTGAATCTCTTATAAACAGATCAACGGTCGCGATGAATACAACCAAGAATTGAGGCGTATTGGAGCCACCGCGGTACAAACTAAGGCGCCGGGTAAGTTATACGTTTTGCTATTTACAGCCTTTGACAACCAACCAACGGGACGCTTTTATTAATCCTCCGCTGTCCGTCCGTCCGTCTGTCACCAGGCTGTATTTCTGTTGCCGCTATAACAACATATATCGCCACTTTACGACTACACTTACAAACCGTTAGCGCCTGCCGTAATGAAGTATTTTAATGTGTAAATAAATTTGCGCGTACGGTATCGTCAGGCATTCAATACTCAATATGTTTATTGCATTCCATAGGTTTACACAGCAGTTGTTACATAATAATATGAGCCATCTATGGACCTTGTCTGAAGGCACTGCAACATCAGAGAGGAGACGTACATGATTTGTTTTACATCGCTCAAATATTCCTGCAACAAATAATAGCATTTGTCATATAATATTTGATTCAATTGTTGTATAAAATATTTGTTCTTTGTTACCTTAATTAAATTTTCAGGTAGATTTATTATGTAATTTTATGGACATTGCTAACGGTCCTGACGAAAACATTCACGGTATCGTCGAGTTTACTTAGAACGTATTGTTCTATACTTTTGTTTATTAAACCACTGTATATGTTATCGTGTGTGTGTGTAATTAAAAATTTAATAAAAAGTTTTGCTAATTATTGTATTTCCTATTACAATCCTAATTTGTTTTCATTTTTCAGATGTCCCATACCTGACAGTCATTGAAAAGGTAAGCAGAAACTCGAAATTACGGACATTATCCTACTAATATTATAATTGTAAAAGTATGTGGGTTATGATGTTTGTGACTCTTTCACGCTTAAACACGGATCACTGGTTAATATTTAATTGGAACAGAATATCTGTTAGATTAATAAATATGATTATTGTTGTCCCGGAAAATGGTTTGGTCCTGCCCATTTCCACTTTAGTGCAATGACTCGTCGAGCCATGTCGGTGACCTTAGTTCGTCTACAGATTTCCTCATTCCGGAGAAACGTAGAGAAACTAATTCCATGATTCGATGAGTGACTTTGAGCGTATTCCATAGGGGAGGTATATGTTCAGCGATGGACATTTCCTCGCTGTTGATATCTTTCTTTAAAGCCTTGGTAGCTCAGTCGGGTAGAGCTTCAGTCCTTGAACAGTCGAAGTCTGGGTTCGATCCTGGCTCGTACCAATGCGTTCCAATTTGCTCTTTGGAATTAATGTACGAATGATAAAAATCATTACCATTGGCTTTTCGGTGAAGGAAAACATCGTGAGGAAACCTGCACACTTCTGAGAAGAAATCGAAAGGTGTGTTCCACACACACCTTTCGATCTACCAATCTGCACTGTTCCCGCGTGGTGGACTATGTCCCATACACTCTCTGTAGGAGAGTAGGCCTGAGCCCATGCATTGGGGACATATATAGGCTGTTGATGATGATATCTTTTAAAAGATTTGTTATTTGCCAGGTGGAAGCCGGTATCCACGAGAGGGTGTCGTTACTCTGCGATGTAGAGAGCCTGGTACCCGTCACTGCGATGTGGACTAAAGACATGATGAAGATACAACCGCAGACTTCGACCCTGTAAGTTTATTTGTCAGTTTGTTCCTCTTGTAATATTTAAATACTTGAATAAACAGTGTTGGTGGCCCAGTGGAGTTAAAGTGGACTGTATTTAAATTTAAACTGATTTTATGTTCTGCACTGTTATTTAATTTTCTATACAAGTATATTACAAAGTAGAGATACAACGGAGTTCAACGGACAGATTAGGCTAAGTGACAGTACAAAGCGACAGATAATAAAAAGTAGCTTGCGCTTCTGACAGTGACGTTTTAGTGTTGCAAGCAATTGCCAACAAACAGATATGAGCATATACTTGACCACGGAGCAGAATAACCAATGGAGCGTGCATGCCGTTGTCAAGTTTGCCCCCGCAGTTGCCAACCGTATGACCAATGGGCATTCGCGAGGAAGTTTATACTCATAGTCAAATTTTGCGTTACTATTAAAAGCAAATTATAAAATTTTATGTCGATGAATGTATATTGCAACTTTAAGTTGCACAAAAGGTGGAATAATATTTTACAGGTATAAAATTTTAATGAGATGAGATGTTCTAATTTTAAATTTCTCAGACACGCGCGTTGATGTCTCTTCATGTTGTCCCTTTCTGATACACTGACATGAACATTAATGTCGCAGTTTACCTCGCCTCCGACTGTAAATCGGCACATATTGTTCAGAACAAAACCGCGTTCACGCTCTCTCCAGACATACTCCTTGTACTTGAATAATAAATACATATAAATTAAACATACGAAACATACTTTAATCAGTGACGTCATTTCAGACAGAGCACCAGCATAGAATATGTTATAGCAGACATGAGCGAAGGAGATGTCGGTACTTACAAATGTGTCGCCCAAAACGCGGCCGGTGTCAGTTCTGCCGCCACGGAACTCAACATGCTGGGTAAATCATAGATCCATCCATATACTCGTAATATAGGTAATGTCCAATCCGATATAATGAATCGAGCCAAAAAATAAAATTGTTATTCACTGTGAAGTTGTATGTTAATAATACTCATTTTCTCGACATCACAATCTGATGGCCTATTTTTAGAGAATTACTGCACAAAGCCAGCTATTATATTTTAAAAGATTATGGCAACATAAATTTGTATGAAACTTTGATGGAGCACGATCCCGTTAACGATATTCACTTCGCGACACTATTATCCAATCTTCTATTTTTAGGTCATTTAATTTATTTACTTCAAAAACAGACAGTGTGCGAAATAATTGTTTCATTTTCAACCGTCTTCAAAAAAGGAAGTTTTCAATTCGACTGTATGTTCTTTGTATGTAGTATGTTACGCGATAACTCCGCCAATTGTGAATCGATTTTGATGAATCCTTTTTGTTTGGTGGAGAATAGAGGTTGATTAAGTGATTTTTGAGAAAATCAACAAAAACCAAATTTTTAAGGCAACTGAAGTCTGTTTTTGGAACGAAGTTGCTTAGCGCGCTTTGTGAAAGGGGGCTAGACGGAAAAAATTCTTACGAAAAGTTGACACGACACTTTTTGCTATAGTAAGTTAGCGTCATCTGTTAGTACGACGTACGTAGTAGTAAGACGATACCAACAGTACAGCTATGTGACGACAGATGGCTCTGATTAGTTGCCGCTACTCAATGACAGATGTCGTGAAAAACAAAACGTACCACGTACATAAAAAATCTAATGAAAAACCTACAAAACCATATTTAAAATATAATGTTAAAAATCCGTTCAAACCTTTCCGTAAAAACCAAAAATTTGTAAAATTTTATTACAATTCCTTCACTAATTAATCGAAAGGAACTTCGTTCCATCCGGGTGTCCCTTGGCACCTCTCAATTTTTTTATTATTTCTTTTTGAATGCGTTAATTACGTATAACTTAATAAGACGAGGAGAAAGTCTTTAGTATGGAGTTGGGTCTGGCCCGCACCCTGCAGAGCAAGGAGGGTGTCGAAGCCTATCATCATTATGTCACTGAACTTTTGTTAACTAAGTAGTTGTACTAAGTGTATACTCATTTCAGTTTCCCCACCGCAAGTGTCGATATCCCCCTGGAACACCACGGTACAGCTGGGGGAAGAACTGACGATATCGTGTTCGGTGATCAGCGACGCTCTGCTCATCAAACTGCAGCTGGTTTTCCACGGAGCGCTACGACAATATGGTAAGTTAGACATTAATACTGCATATAGATAGAACAGTCTCTGCCTCCCCCCAATCGGAGCTAACTCACCCCGCTGTCAACGAGAGCGACGGAGGGCGGAACAAAACACAAGACGCGCGCTCGCCAACGATCGTTTGTTCTGTGTACGTGTTCGATAGTTTAAAGAAAGGTATAAACCCTAAAGCATATAAAATAAGATAAATGTAGTAATAGTGGCGTTTTGAAATTAAACGAATTGTGCGAGGCTGGGCCTTTTTTGCGTAGAAATGTCTGTATTCAATAAAAAATTGTGCCTTCGCGGAACACCTGCCATAAGATAAATATCGAAACTATTTTATACAGATAAGTATGCACGAAAGGATGGTTTGTTTAAGAAATTAAATATGGCAGAGTACAAAATTACGGCATAATAAAAAAGAAAATACTAATACGTAATCAATAAAACATTATTGCTACATATTTTGATAAAATTTATATGGGACCACCTCTGAAGTATGGTCTACCAAACAAAAAAACCATCAAAATCGATTCACAATATTCGGAGTTACCGCGTCGTCGTTGTCGCGTATAGTCGAATTGAAAGAAAGAAAGAAAGATTTATTTGCTAGAATACAAATTTAAAAAGATCTTAATATGAATATAAAGTATGTAATTGTATTCAGTCGAACATGTCGACGTGCAAATGTTAAGTCTAGTTACATTGTAGTCTGTTTAAATATTCCGAATTCTGATTTAAATTGTATACCATTTCTCAATTTAATATATTCTCGAAGGAAATCATACAATTCAATATTTCAAAAATCTTAATCTAAATATGCATCGATCTCACCAACATGTTGATGTTGGTGAGATCGATGCAATTAAGTGGTCAAATTCATTCAATGAATAAAAAGAGTGTTCCATCAGCCACAAAGAGAACATCCTCCTTTTTTGGAGTCGGTTGAAAATGAAACTATGCTAAAAAAAATTGCAATCTCTAATTTGTAATTCTCGTAAAAAATAACACACCTTTAACACGAGTTGCTACTACAAGTTTTTTTAAAATTATAATTACAGCTATGGATGTCGCTTTGGAGCCGAATGTCGAGGGGCTCTACAGTTTCAATAAAACATTGCAGATGAGTGAGAGAGATAGCGGATCTTACACCTGCCTAGCGAGAAATAGAGGTAAGTACACAGTAATAATAATAGCCGTTATTAACTATCTAAAAATATACATTTCATTTTATTTCTACCTAGTACTAAATATAATAATTTCATATTAGATAATTGATTGTCTTGAATCCTAGCATGGCCTCCTCCACAAAGATCTGTTATTTCCTCGTCAATATGCAACCAAAAAGTAAAATAAAAAATGTTTTATAGAGTACAATTGATATCCCATTTGGCTTAGTGACTCCGCTTTTTTTATATAATACGCGCGCGCCATATTACCGATCCTTGAGCGGGTCACTTTTTTGCGTGGAGGGGTGAGGTATCGCGGAACGGTAGGGTCCGTTAACGTCTGTTCTGGACGTAATGGTCGACCAGTAGTCAAAATACGACCATAATTATAAAATTAAAAAGAAATATTAGCATTCTGCGCTCCTCTATAAAAAGAGGTACAAAGTCTTTGCTTCACGTCTTAATATACTTCTATAGATTCTTTGATATAATCGAGGCTTATGGATAAGCTGGCGAGTGTTATTCAATTTTTTATTTTTCAGGAGGTCAAACAAATCAATCCAGCTACATAACAGTGCTCACAGATCCTACCGCACAAATACTGGGCCCACACACGCTGACAAAACTGAAGCACTCTGCCATACAGCTCGTGTGTAACGCGGAGCGTGCGGCCAGCGTGGCGTGGGTGTCACCGAACAGGAGCGTCGTGAGGGAGAGGCAGGTGGAGGCGGGGGAGGCGGTCAGTGACGTGCTCGAGGTCGGGGGGGTGGTCGATGAAGGGCCGTGGACGTGTGTTGCTAGCAGGGGGGATGCAAGAGGTACGTAAAAATGGTTTTTATTTATTTTATTATTATTCATTTTCTATTATTATTTATCATATTGGTACATGTGTAGAAATTACTAGCGCTGTTAGAAAAAGAAAACTGTATACGTAATTTACTCAAGTTTAACCTTCTGTTAAGTGGGTGCTTCGCTTTTCTTTGTAATTTTCAATTGTTTAACAGTGAGGACCTGTAATTGGCTTTCTGTAAACTATTTGTTGTGTTATACTTTTATTATTGGCTGTTAGTCTTCCGAAACTGTAAAATAAAGTAATGTCGAGACCAGCGTTTCTTAACTTTATTCATCCATGGACCCCTAGGATATCGAGCGCAATTTTCGAGGACCCTTTTATATAAGAACAACATCGGACTATTTCTTTTCAAACGACTTCAAGAAAGGAGGAGGTTCAATTCGACTGGTATGTTTTTTTTATGTTTGTTACCTCAGAACTTTTGTCTGGGTGAACCGATTTTGATGATTCTTTTTTATATATTTGAAAGCTGGTGCTTCCCGTGTGGTTCCGTTTCAATAGGGAAGATGCAACCAAATTAGATTGGGTTGAATTGTATTTTATAGCTTAACGGTCATTAAAATAAATCCCACCAAAATAAACACACGTAAAAATTTTGCTTTTTTATTTGGATTTCGCAAGGACTAAATGTCTCAAAAATTTAGTTCCTCGAATAGTAAAATGCTTATTAGATTTAGTTTTCTCATTGCATTTTGAAAACTTTATTATAGGGGTATATAACACATAAACGAGACATTTTACGAGATAACTCAAAATATCAAACAAGCTGCTCCATACATTTTAACGCTCTAAAACACGTGTGACGTCACAAATGTCACCAGATTTACATGGAGCGTTTTAGCACCGCACGACTAGAATTACGTTTCGACGGGTTATAGGGGTATAGTAAAAAAAGTATTAGTGGTATCGGGAAAAAAATGGTTGAGGTATTTACCTTTTTACATGGACTATCGATTTAGACAAAAATATTCTTCCATGCATCTTCCCCATTGAGTTCAGTTCTGACAATTGAATTTATGAGAAAACCATATGTATATGTAAGTCTTAAATTTGTTGTAGACTTTTAGGGCAGTTGAAGTCGGTTTTTAGTTCTTTTTAAACGAGTTAACTTGTAGTAGTCCAATTAAAATTCATGAGTTTTTAATGGAACGCAGACCTCAAAGCGCCGTTGTCTCATTTCGTCTAGTTGTGTAAAAAACTTGTAAGTAACTATGTCCCATACAATCTCTGTAGGAGAGTAGGCCAGAGACCCTCCAGTGGGTGTTGATGATAGAAATGTCTATATTGTATATTTTGCAGCCACTGACACTGTCCAAGTAAATCTTTTGATTACACCAAATGTGAGCATAGAAGGTGACAGGAACATCACCGTGCTGAATGGCACCACTCATACCGTCACCTGCATCGTTGAGGCCAAGCCTGAGCCCAGGATCCTGTGGCATCGGGAGACGGAAATGTTCCTGAACAACACGGTGAGTAGATTTCATTTAAGCTGCATGTCCACTGCTTGACATTAGCCTATAATAAGCCTATAAAACTTTATTTCCTTGCTATAGACTTAGTGAGGTAAAATCAAGTGTATTCCACTCATAAGAGGCATGTAAGTTTGTGTTTAGAGAAGAGAGAAAGAGGGACGGTGAATTGAATTTTGCTGCTTAAAAATTACGGAAACAAGCGTTTTGGGATATGTCTAGGCGATTAAAACTACTGTAAGGCAGCGGTAGTACGGCGTGGTCACGCCCCGCTGCAGCCCGGAGCTGGTGAGTTGTCGTGGCTGAAACGCCAATGGGAGGAGCGAAGCGCGGGAGCACTGGAGTGTTCGTGGAGTTCCCAGGGCTCCTCGACTTGCGCAGACGATGGCCACCGAGGGGGTTTTAGTGGATGGAAATTCCACATAACCCGACTTCTATCCTAAGAAGTAGGGTAGCTTTAAAAGATTACCCCCTCCAAAAAAGGCGATTAAAACCCTGTGTTATTCTCTTGTTGCTCATGTTTTTAAATCGTTTCCTCTCTTTCCTCACGACGCACGTTACAGATTGTTAGGGTTACTATTTCCCAAAATTTACACAAAATAAACACATAATACTTTGTGCATTATTAAATTGGAACTCTTGACTCCTAAACTTAGGATGGAAATTTGCTGGTTTTCTAGATAACTACAATCAAACCAAACGTGTACAAAAGTGTGCTAACATTGGATAGTGCGAAGGAAGCAATCAACAGCACTTACTTCTGTTTCGGAGAGAACTCTGTGGGAATACACCAGGCTAGCATCACTGTGGGAGTGAGACGCAAGATGGTGCTCGTTGAGGGATTCCAAGGTTGGTTTTGATTTATCAACAACTTCTTAGGGTGGATTTACATTGGGCCAGTTGCTGTCTTCAAGGACAGTCAGTGCTGGCGTGGTACTGTCTTGGTGTAAACTGGTTTCAAGTCAGTTCTGCGCTGTAGGGCCAGGTAAATATTTATCCAACTCGCTAGTAATACTGACCGTTTCTAAAGGCCGAAGTTAGCAGTTATTCAGTAGCTGAAACTGAGTTGTAGGGTGACATTAAAATTACTAGGAAACACACCGCACCGTACTAAAAATGATATTTTATAAAAATATAAGAGCCTGGCCAAAAATCACGAGCAATAGGCCTGTTTCCACTAATAACAAATTGCTTGGTTTATAGTTTCTAATTATAAATGAGGAGACGAAGATAAGAAAAAACTAGTATATTTCTCAAAAAAGTTAAAGATTATTAATATTTTTAGAAAATAAATTCGAAAAAAATAGGCATTAGGTCACGTGACAACGAACACGAAGAACGCGGCGCAAGAAAGTGTGACGTCACGCCTCGCAAAACATCATTGTTGTTGTTGACGTTTTCATATCACAGAGCAGGTTATTTCGCGAGCTGTGACGTCATTCAAGACGCCATGACACTATTCAGCGTTTTCGAGGGAAATCTAAATGGCTTTTTTAAAATACAAAATACGTAATGTAAATATTGATTTTTCTTTAAAATATAGCTTTTTTGGGATAAAATAGATATTAAAGTATATAATTAGCCAAGTTTTCAAATTTAGTCAACTAGCCTATTGTCAATTTATACATTAAAATACAAATAACGTGCTGGTGTTGGAACAGTTTGAGATCGAAATAACAGATATAAACGCTCATCTCCATCTGTGGACTTATGGTTGTGATGATGAACCCGGTAATTGAATATTTTCCAGATAAATCTGTGGACCTGTATTCTCAAACCACCCTCAACTGCAACGTGGATTCGTACCCTCTTCCCGAAATACACTGGCAACACAACGGGACAGATCTCGAGACAAACGACAACATTAACATATCTGAAGACAATCGCACCCTGTTCGTGATGAAAATGGATTTTGTTGACTTGGGCGTGTATAGGTGTGAAGCTGACAACGGTTTTGAAAAGGTTTTCGTGGAGGGAACGCTGGAAGTTCAAGGTTTGGGTAAGTCTTCAAGCCTCTTTCAGCTAGTGGCTTCAAGGTAGATGGACATTTCTTTTATCTATTTTTATTTTATTTTGGGTGATATTTTTTATACCACCAACTAAGCTGCTGTTTTTATAGGATCAGATAAACATAAGTGTATTTGCATCGAACAGGGTAATATGATGACAGTCAGAAAATTTTAGTTTCTCACATTCCACCTTTAGAACCATGGTAGCTCAGTTGGGTAAAGCGTCAGTCCTTGAACAATCGAGGTCTGGGTTCGATCCTGGTTCATTCCAATTTGGAATTTATGTACGAATGATAAAAATCATTACCATTGGCTTCGGTGAAAGAAAACATCGTGAGGAAACCTACACACTCCTGAGAAGAAATTCAAAGGTGTGTGTGAAGTCTACCAATCCGCACTGGTATATGCATCTTAATTTAATTTTATGTTTGTCTCTGTTATTTTTACCCGCGATGTTATATATATCTATGTGCAACAAACAACTTTTTAAAATAGAACTGATGACTTTTTTTAGAGAGTCCACTACTGTCAAAGGAGCCAGTCAAAAGGATAACACAGAAAGGAAAATCTACTATTTTGACATGTAGGTGAGATTTTATTAAAATACAGTTGATTGTAAATTAATATAATGCTAATATTTTGTTCAACTGGATAGACCCATCCCTTGTTATGGTGGTAGGTGGCCACTAAGGGGAACGAAAAGGCAGCTATCATTAGCCTATATGTTTTTCAAACTATTTAACATACTTAGAATGTGATAAAAACTTCAGTATGGATATTTCAATTAAGCTAATTTGAAGGGAATCCGCTCAGAATGCTTCTATACAAAATTTCTTTTACCATAATCTTCTAAAAGACTCTCTATGACTATTTCCCGCCTGTGTATCCAGCAAGTATACTAACCGTTTACTATAAGTTTGGACCTGGCGTCGACAACGTCACTGTGACGCATGGGTACTGTCTGCAAACCGTTCTAAGGCGACAATACGAACGCGGGTAGGTGAGCGGGGAAGCGGGAGAGCCGTCACTTCAGCGAGGTCCATTCTTTTGGTAAACGTGTTATACAGCTAGCAGTGGTTTGACTTTTTCTTACAGTACATTGTCATTGTCTCAGCTTGTCTCGGACCCCAAAAATCGGTGAGCCTTGTTCCGCCGCATTCACGCTCTATCCATACTCCTTGGTTGTGGCTTCCAGTTGGGTACATGTCATTTCTCTAGTTTGGAAAACCATGCTTGTTATTCCAGAGTACTCCAAGGCAACCCGACCCCGACTCTAACCTGGCTGTATCGCGCGAACACCAGCACCGCCTTCACGAGCCTCCCAAACGATACCAGTGTGAACTCGGATGGCGATGAAGTGATCATATCTAACGTGCAAGTCAGACATTGGGGGGTATATCGATGCCTCGCTGACAATGTGGTGGGCAGAGACGTCTACGATGTCCTCTTGGTTGTACATTGTAAGTATTTTGTATTTCTTGAGTTGTTAATTTCATGGCAATTTATTTCAAGCCTCTTTCAGCTAGTGGCTTCAAGGTAGATGGACATTTCTTTTATCTATTTTTTATACCTAGATGATTATATATATTTATACACGTCAGCTATTGACGGGTCTATATACGTCGGTAACAATGTTATGGGAATTGGGAAATATATCCTGATTGCGTTGCAGTCCCTCCGGAATTACTAGAAGACGCCGATAAGGAATCTCTCAAAGAGGTACGAGCCGGCAACAAAGTGACTATGTCGTGTCAAGCTACAGGTCTCCCTCCGCCTGTAGTCATATGGAGCAAAGACAAGCGCCCGTTCCGGTATTCCGAAAACATGTGAGTGTTTTCTCTTTTATCTTTCATGCATATTTTTTGCGTGGATTTCAAAAAGTGTCTCCCGATTAAAGTCTGCCTATATCCGTCTTCATGCTATTTTCGAAGTTATAATATTTGCACACGTCGGACACTTCGAACAAATGTCGTGATATCGGCACACATCGAACGGATGACGTTTTTATTTACATGCATGTGTGAGTAGTCCGCGTACGTGACGGTCATTATCTGAGTCTATTATTGCGGGGGAAGTGTGGAATCTCGGATCGGTGGGAGGCGGTGAAAGTCCGTTCTGTACGTAGTATGTGCTATATTGTGTGATATTAGTGCGATAAATGGGATTCCTTCCGTAATTTCGTCCTTTTCTATCTTTTTATATTGCGTTTTGTACTTGACCTTCCTTACCTGATACTAATTAACTGTAAGCGTGCTCACCCAAAAGCCAAGCTAATGAGGCGATGGCTCTGTAACCATCAATTCTGGAACATAATATTAGTATTAACACTGTTGTTAGGCGGCAGACTTAGGAGACATGGTGGTAGCTAGCCAGACACATTGAAAAATCCGAGACTAATGTTTTAGACACTCAACGACTATACGTAGACCGCTTAAATGAGTCCTCGCCCGCGCGGTACAGGGGCGCGGGGGTATGGTGACAAAAAACCCGCGAGGACTCTTCTAGAGAAATTTCTATTTCAGCTATATATCAGACAACGAACTAGTGATAGCAAGGGCTACAGAGTACGATGCAGGGCTGTATACCTGCAACGTCACCAGCTCTATTGGGTCCAAACAGAAGAACTTCAAGGTCGTCGTTTATGGTGCGTATAAGAAAGAAACAAAATCATTTCGTGGCCCATGAGCACAGCTGTATGCATCAAAGCACTGCTTCCTGCCATTGTCAACCATTAGACATTGTAAAACAACACACCTTGGATTAAAAATAGATCATACATTTATCTGGCTGATGCGCCCCCGGACACTTGCTCCAGGTAGCTGTGGAATTGTGCAGCTCTCCAGGCGCACATAATTTTCTAAAAGGAGATTTTGCGCACTGGAATATGTATCAGTTAGTATTAGTTTAATTTATTTGAATTAAACAGTTTAAATTTAAAAAAATTAAATATTTTTTTTATTCAAGCTGAATACAATCATCATCATCAGTTGGAAAACGTTCACTGCTGGACATGGTCCTCCTCCTTCACAATGACTCGTCCCGAGACACTTGCATCCAGTTCGTCGATCTACGTTTCCCCGTTCGCAGTCGCTACTCGAGAACTCTTATTCCCAATCAGTTACACCATAGTGTATGTATATCAAAACCATCGATTAGTACCAGTACTGCCAACAGCTGATTAAACATAAGTAAGAAATTGAGAAAGAGACCTTTCACCTTCACAATAACACACATATTTGAGCACACATCAAAATCGAGAGATCTTGTCTTGGTAGTGTTATTTATTAGAACTGCTGTTTAGTGGCAGACTTAGATAACATGGTAACTTAAAAACATAAAATTTGTTCAAGCCGTTTCGCAGGAGTGCGACCACGAAAACAGTTTTCCCTGACGTAAAACCAATTTTAATATTTTTATTTAACAATATTTTACTTTTCCTTCACACAAACACAGATATACATTTACAAACAAACTTTCAACCCCTTTTCACCCCCAATATGTGGAAACACGTATTTCTAATCTAACCACTTACCAATTTTAATGTCATTATCTTCAAAAATGACGGAATTTATCCTTACGGGGTGGATTTTTAAAAAAAACCGCTGAATCATTTTTGATTCCATCGGAATTGTTACTACCGACAGTGCCACCGACGATACCGCCGCCGGACATCGAACCCGAAGTGGAAGTAGTGGAAGGGCAGCTGGTGGAACTGCCGTGCACATCTATAGGCCTGCCCAAACCCAAGGTGACTTGGCTACAAAACGGTGAACCTATTAGTGACGAGAGGAAATATCGAGATGATTTCGGATTAAGGTAAGCTGTGTGCTAATTCAAACGATGCCATTTTTACTACTTTATTATTGAATCAGTGTGATTCAGTAATAAAGTAAAATAGTAAGTCTTCTCATCGGTGAATAATATCTGAAATCCAGGCACACTTCCACTACTTAGTATGTTTGGGCGTGGGAGGACACTCATCCGATCGCAAAAATCTTTTACTAATATTTAGAATAGATCTTCCCATCCAATACTTAATGTTATAAATATGAAGGCGCGAGTGGTCCTTCAGCAGGGCAATCCATGGTGAAATCAGTATGCGGGCGAGAATCTTACAAAATGTAGCTTGATAGGCAGAACACTATATGTATACGTCATTTATTGATACAACTCACAAATTAAGGCATTAAACAAATCAGTAGGATATTTAAACCAAACTCCAGCAATAATCAAGGTCGAAAATCTAGAACGTGGTGCGACGGGCTGCCGGTCGTCAAAAGGTGACGTAACAATATGGCCGCCCCGTAACCATCGACAATACGCTTCGGTAGAGTTACTCATTCGTTCATTCATTCCGTAGACGTGCCGTCAGGTGCGAAAGCGAATTGGTTTGTCATTTGTTGTAGAGTCAGAATGACTTGATTTGTTTTGTAGGCTACCCTCGGTGCCTGAGTCTGAATTTTGAATATGTAATTGCGCTATGTTTTCAGGTTCGTCGCCAACCTTACGGACTTCGGAGAGTATACTTGTGTGTCTGAAAATAATTATGGAAACTCGACTTACAATTATACTGTTTATATTTGGGGTAAGTCAAGTTGTATGTCATCATCATCAACAGCCTTTGTCTCAGGTGAAGAGGCTCCGGCCTACTCCCCTACAGAGAGTGTATGGTCCATAGTCCACCACGCGGGCCCAGTGCGGATTAGTAGACTTCACAAACCTACCTTTAAATTTCTTCGCAGGAGTGTGCAGGTTTCCTCTCGATGTTTTCCTTCACCAAAAAACTAACGGTAATGATTTTTATCATACGTACATAAATTCCAAGTAGTAGTAGTTTAATTTTCCCGAATGAGAAGGCAATGGAACAAAGCCATACAGCCTACTCTGAATATATATTTTCTTCAGTTTTCTCAATAAAATGTATAATGTGTACATTCTATTGCTTGTTTTGACGATTCTTGACGAGAACTTCAAAGGTCATCCTTGGGTTCAACATAATTCGAAAGAATCTATATGCCGATTGTATTCGACATGGTAAACCCTTTCGATCGCGTCAAAACCTTCACAATTTTGCGTAATCAATACTATAACACCGTCCGTGACACTTTTTGCACTATATCACACCATTATAACACAAAAAACACACATAACAGTATTATTAACGAATTACGAAAAATTGCGATCAACCACCATTATTCAAGTTCGCGCCAAGAATCATAAATTCCAATTGAAATAGGCCTGTTTCCACTAATAACAAATTGCTTGGTTTATAGTTTCTAATTATAAATGAGGAGACGAAGATAAGAAAAAACTAGTATATTTCTCAAAAAAGTTAAAGATTATTAATATTTTTAGAAAATAAATTCGAAAAAAATAGGCATTAGGTCACGTGACAACGAACACGAAGAACGCGGCGCAAGAAAGTGTGACGTCACGCCTCGCAAAACATCATTGTTGTTGTTGACGTTTTCATATCACAGAGCAGGTTATTTCGCGAGCTGTGACGTCATTCAAGACGCCATGACACTATTCAGCGTTTTCGAGGGAAATCTAAATGGCTTTTTTAAAATACAAAATACGTAATGTAAATATTGATTTTTCTTTAAAATATAGCTTTTTTGGGATAAAATAGATATTAAAGTATATAATTAGCCAAGTTTTCAAATTTAGTCAACTAGCCTATTGTGTGACAAGTGGCATGTCGAGTGTACACGTGTGTGTCATAAAAATGTATAGTATGTAAAATATTTAGGAATATGTGTCAAATGTCGTTTAATAGTGAATAATATGAGGTTTTCAAATCCTAATGTTAATGTTCTAAATTCAAATTAAATTTTGATAGGTTGTTCTGATAATCCTTATAAAACATAAACTTGCTACGTGTTTCGATTTTTCTGATGAGAAGTATAATATTAACTTATACTATAAGTATAATATATACTATTACAGTGCCGCCCTTCATGGAGCCTTTGCAGCCCGTGACAGAAGTGGTAGCGGCCGCTAATAAGAGTCTAGAATGTAATGCTGTTGGATTTCCTTTACCAACCGTTGTGTGGTTATTTCGAGAGAGTGGATTGAATGAAAATACTACTGAATTGAAGTGAGTACAGTTACGAAAAATATATTTTTTAAAATTTCACTGTGTGTATCATCATCATCAGCCGGGAAACGTCCACTGGTGGACATATCCATGGTATGCCACGTGACCGGTCCCGAGACATTTGCATCCAGCGATTCCCCGCGACCTTAACTAGGTCGTCGGTCCATCTAGCAGGGGGACGGACCGCTACACGCTTCGCGGTATGTGTTCGCCATTCGAGAATAATACGTATATTCGCTTGGGCAAATTAATCCTTGTTTAGATGGTAATTAATGTGAAGTTTAGTGTTTATATGCTATAATAATAGCGCCATTGACAAACTGTTTGGGTTAATTTTTATGTGTGTAATGTATGCGCAGTAGCATGCACACACTGTCTCGTGGGTCTATGTGTTGGTTTGTCAAAGTTTCACGAGAGCCGTGAGTGAGTCTGGCCGTTTAGTAGTACCGGACACATGGGCATTGCCGAGCCAGTGATGTGATATACAATGACGTAGGGGCAACTACGGTGTGAATAGACTAGAGTTTGATCTAACGATATTTATTTACAGCTTTAACGATGGAATTATACAAATAACAAACGCAAGCTCGAAACATGAAGGATTTTATGTATGTTCCGCAGAGAATATAGCAGGTGCTGTGATGGAGACCACTTACTTGAGAGTCCTAGGTTAGTACGAGTATGTTTTACTCGTATACACTGAACCGGCGTGACACAACATAGTTCCGTATAAAAAAAAATATATATTTATTGACCACAATTTTTGGCTAATACATGGTGTAGCCCATTGCCACTTCAGCTCACTGACTCGTCGAGCTATGTCGGTGACCTTCGTTCGTCTACGGATTTCCTAATTCCGGACCTTATCACGTAGAGAAATTCCGAGCATAGCTCGTTCCATTGCTCGCTGAGTGACTTTGAGCTTGTTTATTCGGCCCACAGTAAAAGACCACGTTTCGGTTCCGTATGTCATCAATCAGTGGCAATGGGCAGGCCACATCGCTCGAAGAACCGATAACCGGTGGGGAGTAAAGGTTGTCGAGTGGCGACCACGTACCGGGAAACGTCTACCAGGCCGTCCCCCCACTAGATGGACCGACGACCTAGTTAGAGTCGCGGGGAGTCGCTGGATGCAGGTGGCTCGGGACCGGTCGATGTGGCGTACCATGAGGGAGGCCTATGTCCAGCAGTGGACGTTTCCCGGCTGATGATGATGATGACATGGTGTAGCCATATAGTCTGTAGGTTACAGTAGGTGGTAGGTAGTCGACAGTTGTACTCTTTCTCTACGGATGACATTAATTTTGATTTTGTACACGATTATATTAGGTAATGTAACTAATTTTACAAAACATGTTGGGTAGGGCGACTGTGAGTGCGAGTGAGAGGGTGTGTGTGTGAGTGAGAGGGTGTGTGTGTGAGTGTAAATCAGACACACAGCTTCCACTAACAATACATGTTGGGTAGGGTGAGTGTGAGTGCGAGTGAAAGGGTGTGTGTGTGTGTGAATGTAGATCAGACAGACAGCTTCCACTAACAAAACATGTTGGGTAGGGTGAGTGTGACTGCAAGTGAGAGGGTGTGTGTGAGTGTAAATCAGACAGACAGCTTCCACTAACAATACATGTTGGGTAGGGTGAGTGTGAGTGCGAGTGAGAGGGTGTGTGTGTGTGAGTGTAAATCAGACAGACAGCTTCCACTAACAAAACATGTTGGGTAGGGTGAGTTTGACTGCAAGTGAGAGGGTGTGTGTGAGTGTAAATCAGACAGACAGCTTCCACTAACAATACATGTTGGGTAGGGTGAGTGTTAGTGCGAGTGAGAGGGTGTGTGTGAATGTTCTGTGTCTTGTTCCTCCGACGAGTGAGTCTTGTGATCAGGAGCTGCCACCAAGTGACTTCCACTAACATTCATGTGTGAGGTGGGTGACGGGTGTGAGGAGCAGCGTGTGATATATTGAGTGCGTGTAAACCAAAGATTAAACCAAACATGGCTTACCGTCAAACCTTTCTATATTATGTGGGGTAGAGAATGGATGTTGATTTAGCTCCTTTTGACGTTTGGCAGTAGAGAGTCAGAAAGTTTTCAGTAATTCAACTTCATCGTTATGTAATCCATAAAAAAAAACATATATTTTTTAGAACCACCCAGAATACTAGAAGATAACTACTCAGGCCCGTACATAGCGACCGATAGAGACATTTCTTTGGTGATATCCTGCCAAGTGACGGGCAAACCCAGGCCTTATGTCTTGTGGTCTAAGGATGGTTATTATATTAAAAAAGGTAAGCAATAAAACCTTTTTATAAACATCTATCTATATGGTAGAAATATAAAGTGAAATCTGTTTCTCACTCATTGATCGTCACGTGGGACTGACCTTTAATGTATGATGGGTTTCCACTTGGCCTTCATCTCGCCTGGTTGTGAGAAGGCCGTAGATAGATATATGTAGGTAGATAAAAAGTGTCATTATGTCGCTCGTAAAGTTTAAAACGCACGTTAAATAAATAAAAACAATAAAAAATGTTTGTTGTATGGGAACCCCTTAAATCTTTATTTATTTCTGGGTTTTCTCGTATTTGTTGTTATAGCGGCAACAGCAACAAAAATTCTAAATATCACGGTTCATGAGATACAGCCTGGTGACAGACAGTCCCTAGGAACCCTAAAAAATAAACCCTAGGCAGATAATTACCTTCGCACTTACAAATGTCAATGTTATTTTTGTTTGGTAGATGCCCGCTTCGATGTTGATGCTGTAGACGGTACATTGACAATACAGTCTCCATCGGTGGAACTGAGTGGACTCTACACGTGTACAGCTAAAAATACAATTGGAGAGGTCAGGAGAGAAGTAGCTGTTGAGATATACTGTACGTATCACTTTGTAGCTCAGCAAACAGCTTAAAGCAATGATCTGGGTCTCTTTGCTGTTTAATAATTTGTATAATATAATAATGTTACGAGCTTCCAAGTTCGATGGATTGAAGAGATTTTGAAGATTTGTTTGTGGACTTGTGCTACCAATAAACTCCGTAACTTTGGACTAGTGTTTCTCTTCAATCTACGAACCTGGAAGCTCGTAACATTTGATGTCAGAAGTGGGATAGATGGATCCGCCTCTCTCTTTTCTTTATCTCTAGACTTTTCGAGAAGCTCCGTGACAATAATATGCACCGAACTATCATTTAACGAATGCGCCTAAAATTAATAGAGTATTAAACATATTTACAATGAGGTACCATAATAGTAGAGAAATCATTACTACATGGCTAAAACCCCTAACTTATGATGAGACTGAATCGTTTATACATTTTATCACATAATTTCACCCCTTTATATAAACGTCGCAGGTAGTGGCTGAATGTGACTTTGGACCTTTACCGGCTGATGATGATACCTCTCTCTCTCTCTCTCTCTCTCTTAAAAGGTTCAGTTAATAAGAGAAGACAATATCACTTTGTGATCTTTATTATTACAGCGCTTCCCAAACGCATACAAGCCGATGAATCTCAAGCTGTAGCGACGATTGTAGAAGGAAGTAATGCAAGCATCGAGTGCCCTATACGAGCTTCGGATTCAGATGTTATCAAATGGTATAAGGTTGGATGGATTTTATAATAACAAGGATTCTCTCCCAATGCTTCCATACATACCTAAAAATAGAACATCAGATAGGTACCTAGATGGCGTTTTGAACAGTAACCAAAAAAAGTGTGGAAAAATAAAAATTGTGAATCACTATGAAGTTGTATGGCAATGTACTAATTTCCCGACATTTGTCGGGATGTCCCGATGTCCTATTTTTAGATATATACTGCATAAAGCCATATATGCTATTTCAAACGATTTATTGTGAAAGAAATTTCGTTTGAAACTTAATGGCAAAATCACCTAAGATATAATTGTAAAGTATAATTTTAAAATCGATCTATTTTTCGTGGGACAATCCATACTGACGAGTCGCGGGCAAAAGCTAGCTGTAATCCTTAGTATTACTCGGCTCTTTTTGCTGCGTTACCAAAGCTACAACATAACAATGAATTTCCAGGACGCGAAACTGATATCCCAGGGGCTCTTGAAGATCACAAACTCGTCCCGTCACAACGATTCCACTTACGCTTGCGTTGTCACCAACGCTGCTGGCTCGGCTCACGCCATAGTACATGTGAAAGTGGAATGGCCTCCCAAGTTTACACAGCCTGCGGCAGTGGAGGTGGAATTGGTGAGGGGGGATGATTGGTATCTCGATTGTGTAGTCGACGCCAAGCCTAGAGCTAAGGTTAGTTGTTATGTTCTTTTTTGTTTTTTAAATTTAGTTTAGCGTTTTATTTGTAAATAATAGATGTGTGTTTAAACAAATCAGAATTTTAAGAACTGGTTTAACTTATTCAATTAGGCAGATTTATTTCGCCCTGGTTGATTTCTTTCCGGCTGTCATCCAAGTACATACTTTTTACCCCTGCGATGTTATTTTGTGAATAACAGCTTTTAACCACTTCGTATGCCTTCAGAAATTATCACTTGAGAACTACTTGCTTGAATAGGATAAACAATAGTCTATGTTCTTTTTGTGGCTCTTCAACTGTCCCTGTACAAAAAAATCACGTCATTCTGACCTTCCGTTACGACGTAAAAGAAGGACAAACAAACTCTCTTTTGAATTTCAAATATTAGTAGTTCAAATAACAGTAATTATACTGTTGACATTGTCAATGAACGTACTCGCACTTATTTAATTATAGAAAATTAATCACCAAAATGTAATAAAAGTTCAATGAACTCGTCATAGAAATCAGAATTTGTTCTTAGACAAAATGGCTGTTCAACGGTCGTCCATTGCTTGGCGAAAACCAAGATCGTCTGAAGCTGCTGTCGGTACACCTGCACCACACTGGAGTGTACAAATGTCTAGTCAGCAACGAGCACGGCGTTGTCGTGAGACAATTCACCCTTCATGTTTTGGGTGAGTATTGGACACAGACGCGGCAAAGCCGACCACTAATATTACTAGTACTATATTTAAATCATCAAAGAAATTCCTAAATATAAAACTGACTAGAATTGCATTTTTGAAAGTATTTTGTTTGTACAAAATCATTTTATATTAAGTTGAAAACGTCGAATAACGCGCCATCTATATTTTATTTGTTATACTAACATAGGCTAGCAATTTACAAATAACTTACAAAAAACGGAAACTTTTCTGACAATAAAGTAATTTAAATTTTTATATTTTTTGATTAAATATTTCGTGAGTACCGAATGTTTTTGAACACAAAAATCTACGGCCAAATATTCAAAAATAGTAATTAATACACTTCTATTTAATCATGTAGTTTTAAAGTTAGTATGAGACGCGTGAGAGCGGTGAGAAGGAGATGTTGTCATATCTTAACGTCAAAACGTATAGACATTTGACGTTCAAATGAGACATATCTCACTGTCACCGCGGCAAGATCCACACATACATTCGCGGAACTTATCTTTTGGGACAATATTGTCTACTACTGGTCCATAAGATATCAATCAAAATAGATGACGATGGTATATAACTTAAGATGACGTAAGCGCCGCAATCTATTTAAAAACCAACTTTTTGCGTCATCTATGTCAGTAGAGCAGGGCTATATTTATTCAGCAATTGACATTTTCGTGTGCGTGCAGTCGTGTGCGAGCGCGACGCCAATATATTTGTTTCCGATTGACAGCGACAAGTAATTTCGGGTCAATGCACGATATTCTCCCTGTGCCGCGACCCCACTAGCTCCTAGGGCACGCAGGTGGTGCAAATAGTTACCCTATTGAAAGTTATGATGTTTTCATTCCCAGTGCCGCCTTTTATATCTGAATTCGATCTACTGGATGTTCAACTGAAGGAAGGCATGAACGCTACACTTGAATGCAATGCTAAAGGATACCCTAACCCTGATGTGAAGTGGATTTTTAAGTGAGTTACATTGTTGGGCTGTATGTACGGAATACACTTTTATTATTATTATTCTAATCGCTTTAATTTACTTATATATATTGATATTGACAGAGTTATAGTTATTTTTATTTGATTGAAACGAACCGTAAACAAACAGATATATTATCTCATATAGATATGATGGCGCTTCTATGGGACAGTACTGGTTGGATCGAGAGTGAATAAAACGAGTCACTGTAACGAAGTGTCTTGTTGATGGTTTCGGGGCGGCCATGTTGTTGCCGCACCTTCTGTAACGACCGTCAGCCCGCGCACTGTTCTAAACGAATCGCTATCAATCTGCACCATCCGATGATTTTCGACCTTGATAACTGCTGGAGTTTGGTCTAAATATCATAGTTATTTGATTAGTGCCTTGATTTACGAGTTGTTTCAATAATTGAGGATTATCATAGCGTTCGGCCTACGGGCCTACATTCTGTAAGTTCCACGCCCTAACCATGGACACAGAATTAATATGTACTACGTACAGAACGGACGTCCACCGCCTCCCACCGATCCGCGATACCTCACTTGCCCCGCAAGAGACTGGCGCAGAAAATAGCCAGCACGTATAGCGCGTACGGACTACTCACATGTCTGATATCACGACATTTGTTCCGGGTGTCCGACGTGTGCCATAGATTTCCCTAATGAAGGACCACTTGCGCCTTCATATAATATCTCTGTCTGCAAATTTTGATGCACTGAATTTAGAAATATGTCCTTATATTCATCATCGATCTATAGTTTAATTGTTTTATTTTAGTAATTACACTTGCACATTGCACTTTAAACTAGTTCACTGGATTAAAACTAACTAACTTCACGGTTTTTTTAGTAACACAAACTGGGAACTTCGGAACTCTGCCTTGGCCACAGTAAATGTATCAACTGCGTCTGAAGGCTTGTTTCAATGCAAAGCGACGAACAAAGCCGGTGTCGCTCATATAGCGTATAGGGTGACAGTTGCGGTGCAAGCGAAACTGGAGGGGATAGTCCTGTATAGAGGAGGGATGGGAGAAACGGTAGGGGATACCGTGTCTGTGGAGGTAAGGTACATAATTACGTCATCATTAACCACCTATATATTTCCTCACTGCAGGGGCTCAGGCCTACTCTCCTACAGAGAGTGTATGGGACATAGATTGGTAAACTTCACCACACACACACCTTTGAATTTCTTCTCAGTAGTGTGCAGGTTTCCTCGCGATGTTTTCTTTCACCGAAAAGCCAATGGTAATGATTGTTATCATTCCTACATAAATAGCCATGGTAGCTCAGTTGGGTAGAGCGTCAGTCCTTGAACAATCGAGGTCTGGCTCGTACCAATGCGTTACAATTTGTTATTTGGAATTTATGCACAAATGATAAAAATCACTTACCATCAAGTGTATTCTGTGTTTTGCAATTGGCTTTGGCTCAAACTCCTTTGTCTTATGAGGATTCTTTTTTGCAGCTCAACAGCCATTCGCGTATATCCTGTATAGGAACCGGGCAGCCCATGCCGAGCGTTCAGTGGATTCGCAACGGTCGTACTGTTAGCAACAACAGTATAAACGTCAACTATGCTGATTTGATACTGCACAATGTACAGAACTCTGACGGTGGAGTGTACTTGTGTGTTGGCACCAATGAGGGAGGATCCCATCAGAGGCGGATCAGGGTTGATGTTCTAGGTTCGTATGTGTCGCGATTTTTTGGTCCTGGGAAGTCTAATAGATAAATGGATTTATTTTAAAATCAAGGACATAATTTACATAGTACGAGTATTCACAGTTACACTAAGTTTAACTTGAAATCGAACATTTTACACATAAAAATACAAAATAAAATTCAAATATTTTTATGAAAAATCTTTTCGTTCACCCATAGATCTCAAGGTAATGAGGCGCTGGCTATCTAATCTTACTAGAGCACAACAGTGCTATTGCCAATGGTGTTTGTCGGTAGACTTTAACAACGTGGTGTTAGCCTCCCAGACGGACATGAAAAAATGATCTGCCACCAACCAAACGCACAAATGTGATACCCTGCACTAAAAATCAAACTCGCGACCTCCTGTTTGTAAGTCCCAACTTTGTAGCCACCAGGATACTACAGAAGTTGGATTTAAAAGTAAATTACGAATGGTTTTCCATTCACTTTCCAGAACCACCGAAAATATTCCAAGACCTGTTCCAAAATGTCAACTCAACTGGAAACGTCACGAAGATAGAAGTGATATCCGGCCAGTCGTTCTACCTACACTGTCACCCGTATGGGAATCCCCTGCCAGAGATATACTGGTTCAGAGAGGGGCTTCCCCTAAGACTCTATGACGACAGCATGTTGTCTATGGATTTAGGGGAAGTACTGGTTGTAAACAGCGCCAGCTACGAGCAGAGAGGGAACTACACGTGCGTTGCTAGAAATGTGGTTGGGGAAAGCAGCTTGGTCTACCTGATTGATGTTTTGGGTGAGTTGTGTTTTAAAAGAGATATGTATCTGGCTTCCACTTATTCCCTTCATCTCCATCGCACAGTACCCCATAACACAGCATCGGCTAGTATGGGGTGCATGCTCATACTACAAATCTGTAGCCGGAGACGAGTAGAGTACCCAAAACTCAAGTTAACTCCTTCCTTGGGTATGATTCTTGTCTTGTCAGCTTTCATCAGATATTGAACTTTTTAGAATCACTCACACAGAAACACAAAATACAAATTTATGACATTGCATCATAATTTTTTTGACTTATTCAGTAAAGATTTTTTTATTTATGGAGTTATTTTAATTCTTTACAAAAGTAATGGAAAAAAACTGAGTTTTTTATAATTATTTAACGTGTTCAAATAGAAATAGAAACCGACTTCAATTCCTCTAAAAGTCTACATCATTCATCCCCTAAAATGTTCACGCTTAGGGGTAAAACTATCATATTTGGTTTTTGTTAATTTTCTCAAAAATTGCTGAATCAATTTCGATAGAATTTATATGGGACCACCTCTGATGTATGCTCTATCAAACAAAAAAAGAATCATCAAAATCTATTGACAATTGGCGGAGTTATCGCGTAATATATGTACATAAAAAACATACAAGCGAATTGAGAAGTCGGTTGATAAATAGAGAGGGTATATACAAATGGCACAATTTTATTCCAGTACCACCACCATCAGCTAAAGAGGCCAGTCAGGAGCGCGTGCGGCTTGGCCACCAGCTCACGTTGAGGTGTCCGGCCGAGGGCAGTCCGCCGCCCGCCGTCCTCTGGGTCAAGCATCCATACACAGAGCTCACTGCAGACACCCCCAGAGTGCACTACGAAGATGAACAATATACCCTGGTAAGAATTCATTTATTGATAGAACAAGGGCGCGCAAGTTTTTTAAATGCCGTGGACACATGAAAACATTATTTTAAGACAACTCAAATCATGCTAAAAGCTCAAATTCAAAGCGTTACGTCACAGCGTGTGAGCGATATGTCTGGAACATTTTTGCACCGCGTTTCTAGAGTCACTTTTTGACGGATATTAGAAAAATATTTGTGTTATCGAAAAATCTTTGACAGAGCTATTTATCTTTTCTCACGGTCTCCCGAATGACAGCATGAAATTTTGTAAGTTAACTACCAGATTGAATAGTAGAGGACCGAGTATGTGCCTTGGGAGAGGCCTACAGTAAACTGCCGCAGGCTGTAAATGATAATTTGCTTTCTTCCAGATAATTAACAGGAGTGAAGTATCCGACAGCGGCAAATATTCCTGCATTGTGACGAATATAGTCGGCTCAACTGAGTTCATATTCGACGTAATTGTCGAGAAGCCGCCGTCCATCGCCGGCAATATAGGAAGCAACTATATAGAGAGCCATATCGTACCGTTGAAACGAAGCATTGTATTAAAATGTCAGGCGGACGGTAACCCGGTGCCGAGGATCAGTTGGTTGAAGGTAAACCTCCTCCTAAAAATAAATAAATCTTATTCGTAAACAAAGACATTTAATATTAATAGACCGGACAAAGCAAACAAACATTTTGATCCTAAACTTATTACCAATTGGTAATAAGTTACTCAATCTAGTGTCACATCACGTCACGCGGCCGTAGAAGACATTTGACATACCGTTGACTTTTGAGATCAAAATGTTTATATGAAACGTTTCCCAATGACCGCTCTATAATCTATTACTATATTTAAATCTCTCTGTTCGTAAAATTCATATAGCGTGTTAAAGACCTGGTTATTAACCATTTCGTTTCGATGTTTTCTAATGTAATGTTACAGGACACGCAACAACTTATCGAGACTCTCTCCAACATACAAAGGGTCCTCGGCAACAGTCTGCTGGCGCTGTGGAGCGCGTCCACCCGCGACGCCGGCCAGTACATATGTGTTGTCGAGAACATGGCGGGCACTGCGCACCGACGGTACAACGTTATTGTGAAGGGTATGTTTTTTTTTCTTCAAATTATTTTGTATAGCGAACCTATAAAGCGATTGAATTTAGTTCTTTGTGATGTGAGTCTTATATATTTATTCATCATCATCATCAGCCGGGAAACGTCCACTGCTGGACATAGGCCTCCTTCATGGCACGCCACATCGACCGGTCCCGAGCCACCGGCACCCAGCGACTCCCCGCGACTCTAACCAGGTCGTCGGTCCATCTAGTAGGGGGACGGCCTGGTAGACGTTTCCCGGTACGTGATCGCCACTTGAGAACCTTTACTCCCCAACGGTATATCCCAAATCCCGGGACCTCCGGATTGTAAATCCAAAATTTTTAAATGATTTTATGATTTTTTTTTCTGTTGCAGTAGTGAAATGTATTATATTTGTAATTCCAGTGCCGGGGAAATGGAGTGCTTGGACTGAATGGAGCTTCTGCAACGTGACTTGTGGGCTTGGGTACCAGCTCAAAACTAGAGCTTGCCAATACGTGGACGAATTCAATGTCACTTACGGTAAGCCATACCTCAAAGCCTATGTACTTGGCAAATAAATTATTCTTCCTTTAAGAGAGCTGAACTTAAATTTATTTAAAAACGATTTCGTAATTCGTTGACGCCGTTAAAAAATTAAATAATATTAGATATTTTAAATTTTATATGAGTTTTATAATTCCCTTTATGGTTTAAAATACAATTTAACTACAATTTTATTTGGTGTCATCTAGCTGTTTGTGTGCCTTGGCGTCAAACAAATCTTTTAGGGAGGCTGAAGTCCACAGGTGGGCTTATGCAGTCAAATATGTCCACGATCTCACCTAAAGGCAAGTTGTAACGTGGCCGACCTTTAACGATTGCGTTGTTCCCAGATAAGGATACACCGTCAGACAAGATAATCCTCGACGAGTCTGCGTGTAGAGGACCCAATCGTGAGCGGAGGAAGTGTCACATGCCAGCTTGTGAGGTAGGTACCTCTTACTCTATGGTCGTTCTATTTGTGCATACCGGCGACCACTAGAATGAAGCGGTAGTACGGCGTGGTCCGTCCCGCTGCTGCGCGGAGCTGCTTCTCTCCTAAGAAGTCGGGTATCTTTCGAAGATTTCCCCCTCGGGAAAAAAAGGTACCTCTTACCCCAACTAGGAATCGAACCAGGGACCTCCGATTGTTAGTCCAACATTGGAAGTCCAAGCCTGGAACACCGGCGTAAAATAGCCAGCTTTTCCGATTTCTACAGGCTTCATTTCGGAGAGTGTGCGATTGCATTATACGGCCTAATTCCACCATCCCCTTGTCACGGCTGGGTTCCACACCTTCTGTGTATAAATACTTCCAGAAGTCTGTGTATTGTGACATCACATTACACATAATTCTGTTGTGCTTGTTGTTACAGGATGCGCTGGCGCAGGACCGTTGGTCGGCATGGTCGAGATGGTCGCCGTGCTCGGCTAGCTGCGGCGCCGGCACGCAGGCCCGCACGCGGCGGTGCCGGGGCCCCGACACGTGCCGCGGGGACAATGTACAGGTCAGGTTACTATAATATAATATTATAGGTCTTATAGGTATTAATACACGAGTGGTATAATACCTAGTTATGTATAGTTTCATACAATACTTTATCTACTCTCATACATTAGGATTAAACCTTTTGCCTTATTGGAAACTGAGACGAGAGAAGAAAGATTAAAAGTTAAGTAAACCGCTTTCGTGGCCTACTGGATAAATGTTGGATTACCAATCCAGAGTTCCCGGGTTCGATCCCCAGTCGTCCTATCGGTACTAGGTTTCGTTGGTGGTAAGTCATTTTCTATGTCCGCCTGACTAACTACCACTATGCTATCTAAGTCTGCCACCAAACAACAGTGTTAATAGCACTGTTTTTATTCCGTTATAAAAGGTAGCAGAGCCAGCACGTCATTAGCTTGTGGCTTATCGTCACTTACCATCAGATGAGATGAAGGCAAGTGCAAACTCCTCATACAACCTTTTAGACATTAATCCACGGTTACATATTCTACAAAGTATTTATTGCTGCCATCAACATATACAGTACTCGCACGCTATGTTGGCCCCTCTGAAGTTAGCTCTCCGCAATTTCAAACATGTACAGACGGAATATGTGTCTATTATTTTCGATAATAACTATCCCTAGATGACATACAACACTAGGACATTTCTTTCCACCCGCTAACTTGCCTTGCCTCCCTGATACTTCGCGGTCTTTTGTGGCTAACTTCAGAGGGGCAAACTTAATTTTCGAGTACTATATGAGACTTTGTATTCAGTTAAATTTTTCCCCGTCATCATAAACTAGTATTTTATATTCAACAGATACGAAAATGTACAGAACTACCGAAATGTACCAACGGTGAACATTCTGACAACGATGTATATAGCAGCCACGAAGAAACTACTCAAACGGTACGTCATAGAGATAGTCACAGTCCTACATAGTAGTTGTTCATAGTCCTTGTTCATATATCTTAATAGGCTAGTTGACAAAATTTGAAAACTTGGTTAATTATATACTTTAATCTATATTATATCCCCAAAAAGCTATATTTTAAAGAAAAAGCAAAATTTACATTACGTATTTTGTATTTAAAAAAAGCAATTTATATTTCCCTCGAAAACGCTGAATAGTGTCATAGCGTCTTGAATGACGTCACAGCTCGCGAAATAACCTGCTCTGTGATATGAAAACGTCAACAACAACAATGATGTTTTGCGAGGCGTGACGTCACACTTTCTTGCGCCGCGTTCTTCGTGTTCGTTGTCACGTGACCTAATGCCTATTTTTTTCGAATCCATTTTCTAAAAATATTAATAATCTTTAACTTTTTTGAGAAATATACTAGTTTTTTCTTATCTTCGTCTCCTCATTTATAATTAGAAACTATTAACCAAGCAATTTGTTATTAGTGGAAACAGGCCTATTATATCAGTTTATACACAACAGACAACAAGTTCCAACAAGCGATTTAAAAAAAATGACGAATAGGGATGATGATTTAAAAAATTATTCCCTCATTCATTCACCGTGTGAAAAGTGATTCTAGTCACGCGGTGCAAAAACGCTCCATACAATCGGTATCTAGGAGTGACGTCACGTCTGCGCATTGAAGATAATGTATGAAACTTTACAATATTTGAGTTATCTCGTAAAAAACGTTTTTATGTGACCAATCCCTTACAAAAAAATCTTCACATTGTAATTACAAAGCCAAAAAAATTGGTTGCCTGTAAAGTCGGTATACGGGCGAAAGTTTTACGTGACAACGACTTTGAGTGGTAAAATAATTTTAATGTGAATATTCATTCAGGGACGCGTGCCTTTCACTTTTTATGTTTGTCTCTCTCGCTCTTAGGCGGGCTAACCATGCCCGAGTGGAAGGGACGCGTGCCTCTCACTCGCTCTCATTGTGAGCGCATAACGTGAGCGGAGCGTAACGCAGTTTCTTGAAGTGTCACCCGGCAAACCAATTTATAAGACGTTGTCACGTCAAAAATAATAAAAATAATTTTTCAAGACGCCATGACACTATTCAGCGTTTTCGAGGGAATTCTAAATTGCTTTATTAAAATACAATACTTAATGTAAAAATTATTCTTTAAAATATAGTTTTTTTTGTATAAAATAGATATTAAAGTATATAATTAACCAAGTTTTCAAAAGTCAACTAGCCTGTTAAGACATTATTTTCACTTCAAATTGTTATTGCAGAGCGCCTACATACCTGAAGCGGTGTTCGAGATGCAGCCGGAAGTGTTTAACACACAGTACGCGACGGACGCCGAGCAAGTTTACATTAAACCAGGTATTCCGAATTTTGAAAAATGAAAAAAAAAAACTGTTTTAAGGATTTTGTACCTCGAAAGGAAAAATGAACCGTTATCGGATCACTATGTCTACGGTATCCGTCCATCTGTCTGTCCCTTTTACTCACCACGCAAAAACGTAATTGTTTCTGTTCGGTTTTCTTCTTCTTTTCTTAAACTAGTGATATAAGTAGATGAAACATAAAAAAAGTTAATTTTTCTTAAAAGGACTAGAATTTATACAATATTTTCATAATTTTTTTGTTACATAGAGAAACTTCAATTAAAGTATAAAAGTGGGTACATATTTTTGCCCTCGAGTGTACAATATTTTATTTCAGGGCCGAAATACTCGACGGTGTACTACGACGTGAACGTGACTTCGAACCTGGACGGCAGCGAGCGCGGCCCGTGCGCGCCCGGGTACCGACACCACCATTATACCGCAGAATGTACCGGTAAATCCATTTGGAGATATTTTGATTTTACATCATATTTTCTCATTTACTTTTGGAATTAGTTAAAGTTTATGTTATAATTTCTTCAAAAAACCACAATGACATTCGTTTGACCCCACATTCATACATTTCGTAATGAAACAGATTTCTAATTACTCAAAACTTACAAAATAGTATTGACATTGATAGTTGACACTTTTGTTGACATACTAAGGACACAGTATTCATTTCATGGTTTTTATTATTTTTAATCAAACTAACACGTGGGTGGTCCGCTTCATAGTGTATGAACTTATGACGTCATAAGTTCACGGGGTGTCGTGATCAAGGTAGATCTAAAACCAATGAATAAATCTTAAATCTAGTGATCTTAGAAGCAAAATATTCAAAACAGTTTCTTAATTTTGTGTTTTCATCAAGATATGTCATAATATAAACGCGAATACTTTTTTGGGCATACCCAATTAGATGAGCTTTGCTTTGGCCACACATTGATTATATTGACACATTTGATAAATATTTTTATTACTCGTATTTTGCTAAAATATAAATTACAAAGTTTATATTTTCATTCTGTTTTTGACATTCTACATAGAATTGTTATTACTTAATTTGGAGACAAAACGGCAACACAAATTTTGCATGCCAGTTTCTGGTTAAATATATTTATTTATTTTGGTTAAACCAACGTATTTATTTACTAAGACCTGAAGCCGCCACATAACGCCATGGTAGCTGAGTGGGATAGAACGTCAGTGCTTGAACAATCTGGGTCTGGGTTCGATCCTGGCTCGTACCAATGAGTTCCAGTTATTTTGAATTTATGTACGAATGATAAAAATCATTACCATTGGCTTTTCGGTGAATGAAAACATCGTGAGGAAACCTGCACACTCCTGAGAAGAAATTCAAAGGTGTGTGTGTGAAGTCTACCAATCCGCACTGGTCCCGCGTGGTGGACTATGTCCCATACACTCTCTGTAGTAGAGTAGGCCTGAGCCCCTGCAGTGGAGACATATATAGGTTGTTGATGATGAGACCAATCTGTACCTTATTTAAGAACACTAAAGAATTTGAACTTGACCACAATCTCAAAGGATATATAAGGATAGGATATAAGGAATAAGGATAGATAAGGATATAAGGAAAAGGTTGCATGTTCTGTATTTCAGATATAGACGAATGTCTAATAGTGAACAACCAGTGTCACTCGACGCAGATCTGCGAGAACACATCGGGCGGCTATCGATGTACATGTCCGGTGGGATTCGTTTCTTTGGGACAAGGACAGAGGTGCCTAGGTGAGGGACATAACACACAATTATGGACTTTCAGAGACGTCTGTCAGTTGAGTACTTAAAGGTCTTGATAGATGGCGCGGAAGATCTCCAAATTAAACTGTCATAAATCTTCATGGTTGGGTAAGGTCGCGGGGAGTCGCTGGATGCTCGGCAGGTGGCTCGGGACCGGTCGATGTGGCGTACCATGGAGGTGGCCTATGTCCAGCAGTGAACGTTTCCCGGCTGACGATGATTATGAAATCTTTAAGGCAGTCCATATACCCGCAAAAAGCATTGTTAGAAACTTTGACATATTTATTTACACAGCAGTTATATTCTCTTTGGTAAATGTACGATAGTAAGCTCAAGGACTTCAGAATATAAACTCCTCGCTTTCAATTCATTCATCCGCCTCCCACCGATCCGTGTTACCTCACCTCACGTAAGAAAGTGACCCGCTCAAGGATCGGCAGTATGGCGCGCGCGTGCTCACACATGCGCGTGTATACGAACGTCATCGGTTCGATGTTGGGAATATCACGATAATTCTATGGAGTGTTCGGTCTGTGACGTGTTGTTTCAGATATAAATGAGTGCGAGCAGGAGGTCCACGGGTGCGAGTACGCATGCGTGAACGTGGCCGGCGGGTACGTGTGCGCATGTCCCAGACATCTGCGCCTCCATATAGACAAGCACCACTGTGTCAACCGTGAGTAAACTATATTTGAACCGACTTCAAAAATAAGAATACATTTAGATGTATATTTTTCTAGGGTACCAAATAGGGCCCTATTAATATGGCTCTCCGCTCTCTATCTTTTGAAGAAGAAAAAAGCGCCGTCACTTTGTTGTTCTTCTCTCTGTCGGTCAAGACCTTTTTCTCAGGAACGGTACGGAGCCCGTGGTGCGCGAGTCCGACTCGCAAATGAAATGACCGGATTTTTTTCGGTGTTTTTGCACGATCTTGAACCCTTCGTGTTTTAGTCCGATTCGCAATTGACCTATTTCTTGTGTGATACATCATGTATTCGCCAAATGTGAACCGATTTCAATAATTCATGAATAATTGATCTAAATAATGAACGGATGGAACGCGACCACGCCTCCATCGAAAGTTGTTTCGTGATTTAGTTTTCTTGAACAATGTTTCTTTCTTTCTATCCTCGACGGAAAAAGTAAAACATTGTTTTGTGTTGCTGAATTTGTTGAATGTTTTAATAAAACTTTCGCAGGAGATCCGGCTTGAAGCGGTTGACGGATATAAGACGTTGTAGTCTCATGTTTTAAAAGCTGTTTGACAGATGTAGCTCACAATATTTTGTTTGTTCCAGCATCATCCTACAACAAGCCGTTATCTTCCTACGAAGAATTAGAATCTGGAGATTACCTGAGCACAGCTCTCGATTTTCCAACTCGATACAAGAATCGAAATTAAACATTATATTTAAATTACGTACAATTTATTGAATAAATTTTAACATTAAGTTTTTATTTCATCTATGTGTAATAATAAATTTACTACCTAATTGTGTAATTATAATAGTTTAAACTGTTTAGACTGTGTTTATTTCTCTCTCTCTCTCTCTCTCTCTCTCTCTAAGGACCATGCATATTTTGCTAACACGTACCTGCATTAAAATCTATTTTCTTTCTGTAAAATATTATATAGAACTAGAAGAGACAAAATTATGGCAATCTTTGAAATAAGACGACAGACAGACTCTTGACTTTTGTTGGAGTCTCATAAAGCCTTACAACCTGAACCTTGGCTGATGTCTAGCTTACTACGCAACAAAGAGTTCCTTGGCTGATGATAGTATGAAACTTTTATCGAGCGAAATCACCTTAGTAGGCACTTTTTAATTAAACCACAGACTAAAGACATCATGTTGCTCTCTACACAGAAACAGTATTCCTAATTCAACCCGTAACAACCTCTTAATATTTTGGTGACTTTTATCTATTATTTTTATAAATTCTTATCATCAAAACGTAAACTAATAAAAGATATATCTTTATAATTTTTCACACGTATCATATAATATTTACGCTTTCCAAACTCAGTTTCTAAACAGACACACCGTTGACTGAGGTCCCTACTACCATGGTACAATAAAATGCAAAGCCAGGTATGCCATTCCCGTGACAGCAGTTCGTCTACCATGAATTTACGTAGTCGATATATCGAATACTATCGGAAATGCTGCTCAGTCGAGATGCGGGTGACAAGGACAGAGCGATAGTTAATGATACACGTTATCGACTGCGTAAACTCATGGTAGATGCACTGGTTTAATTCACGGGACAAGCATGTCATCAGCAGCGGTCCTTGATACCTAGGAGCATTTAATCACCTTGGTACTAAAACTCATAACTGTCAACTATTGGCAGCACTAATAGTGACGTATACCTGTGCCCGAAATTCTCACTTTCGTAAAGAACATACCTTGTTTTATTGTACCATGCCGACTACAATACTAAACAATGTGTATATGTATTTACAATAAGTTGATTAAACTTCACTACTTCATCGTGGTTATACGAATAAATTACGTACCTTGCAAACATCTACAAATATAACCCCATTCAATCTAATAAAGTACCACACAAAATTCTATAAAAGAAAGGAGTTGTGTACATTTATCGGCGTCAGTAGTACAGAATTTACAGATATATTTAAAAATCTTTAAAACGTATACAACAAGATCAGTTGCCAAAAATCAAATAATATTGATAAAATGCACCAACCAAACGCTTTTACAACTTTTGATCAAATATTTGGTCGAAGGTCGAAGTATGCAATCTCTTATGTTACAGTACTCGCACACCAAGTTTGCGCCTCTGAAGTTAGCTCTCCGGAATTTCGCGCATGTACAGTCGGAATGTGTGTGTATTATTTTCGGTAACAACTATCCCTAGATGACATAAAACACTAGGACATTTCTTTGCACCCGCTAACTTGCCTTTCCTCCCATTTATACTTTAATAATTGATATTCGCGCCCTTTTGTAGCTAACTTCAGAGGGGCAAACTTAGTTTGCGAGTACTAATATACACATTAAATATATATCAATAAAGGTTATAACTGGTTATACCATCTATTTCTTCTGAAACCGTCAAATCATTGAAATCAACGTAACTGGCGTAATTTAGACGAAACCCGACGTTATAGATTGAACTCATGTTTGTATTTTTCACTATTGGCGCCGAAAAATGTAAGGACTTCCCCGAAATGGTGAGGCGAAGTAAGAGTACCCTCTCGTCTATCATTTGCTAAGGATGGGTGGCAGGCGTTCGTTGCCGAACATCTTGTTTATCGGCCCTCGCTTCGGGTCCATGACTCTCTCGTCGTTTCTACGAGGAATGTGCCTGTAAAAATTATAGTAATTGAATATTCAATTCTGAAATTGTTTAAAAACCACAGAGGGTTTGAAACTTTTTGCAAGTAGGCATGCATGATCGGTCATGTAATTTTTCCTTTAAAATCACGTCTCACAATAACAGTTGTATATAACTAATAATACCTATGCTCTAGGACATTGTTATATATGACAACCTTTATAAAAACTAAGATATCTATATGATTTACATAACAAATTTAAAAAATCTATCTATTACAGCTCTTAGGGAACATACCTATACTACGTGACCTAACTACTAATACTTTTTATATAGAAGCTTTACCTCAATCACACCTGATACTTACTGATAATACCCTGCATTTCGTTGAAGACGCATGATGTTATTCTGGCATATCATCAGCTCGTTTTGTAAGTATGTCCTTTGATCGTGGACTCTCACAAACAACTGAAATTGAGACATAAACTCTATCTAAATTGATATCCGGCACGAAGGACCATAAACGACTAAAGTTTTAGAAATATGTGAATTCGATGCCGATCCCCATCCTCTTGAAAAACGGGCCACACCTTTGACTCAGAGTCCAATCTCCACTCCTTACTGCGAAGTGTGCTGATTAAATCGGTCTTCAATCTCTCGAATCTCTTAACTGTCCTGAGAAGCTCGGCCTAGAAGCAAAATGTATTTTTTTAAATTATAAATATAATGTTTTAGCGCCATCTACACCATGCCTTATTTATAATCGGTCTTTCGCTGATGTCGGTAGTATCAACGACTCGGATTATTATTTAAGATAAATAAATAATATAAAGTAAATAATAACTTAGGGTCTTACCGGTGTCAATAAGTCCAAGTTGATATTGAGATCGTCGTGTTTCAGCTTACAGTCTGTGCAAAAATGTTAAAGCTACAAATATTTCATAAAACGGAGAAATTAGAACCAAGGCACACCGGTGCAGCTTGAAAAAAGCTTTTGGTTTCAGTCACACCGAAGCGAAGTAAGTAAAATAAAGAGAAACCAATATACTATAAGTATTATTACAATATACTATAAGTAATAATAATAAACTATTGTACGCTTGTAGGGTACGAAATAGAGATTCTAGGAATGTATCACACCCAACAACATTGTACCACCTATTTACATAATAAAGAGTATTCTATTCTATTGGTATAACTCCCGTAAACTCACCTGGCCCACAAATTTTAGCACTCTTGATCTTTTCCTTTAATAACGGTAGCTGCTCCTTCAGCGAATCAATCGCTTCAAGCAGCTGCTTGTGTCTGTTGTTTTCCCGATACAAATCGTCATCTCCATCCCATGTGTAATCCCCTTTACGGAGTTCCTCTTGCATGGACACGATCTGTTTCTCAAGTTCACCGTTCTGCCAAGCCGCGGTTTCTCTGGAAATTAATAAAATAAAATTAAAATAGCTAAATCGTGTCACGACACCCTTATCTTGCGGGTATTTCTAGTATGTACCTCTATACGGTGATTTTTATGTGTATACTCAACAGACATTCAACAGTTAAATAGACTCACCTGCAAGTCTTCTCATGGTCCAATTCATTTTTCAAACTATCGATTTCGTTTTCATGCATTTCCGTAAGTACCTGAAATACTTGGAAAGTCTATAACAAGCACGCTTTGTGTAGTTTCTTCTGTCCGCCCTTGACGATCTCAATCATTGATCAAACAAGAATGTTCTTTTGGTAACTATATTATTTTTGGTGGATGAAATTAGATAGAATCTGAAGCCATAATTTAAAATTCTTTGCTTATACTAGAAAGTAGCAACATTATATATTTAGAAAAATATAAAACGTGATTACGATTACGATTCTTGGGATTCTTGGCGCGAACTTGAAAAATTGTGGTTCATTGCAATTTTAGTAATTCGTTAATAATACTGTTATGTGTGTTTTTTGTGTTATAATGGTGTGATATAGTGCAAAAAGTGTCACGGACGGTGTTATAGTATCAGTTAAGCAAAATTTTGAGGGTTTTGATGCGATCGAAAGGGTTTACGATGTCGAGTACATTCAGCATATGGATTCTTTCGAATTATGTTGAAACCAAGGCTGGCCTTTGAAATTCTCGTCAAGAATCGTCAAAACAAGCGATAAAATGTACACATTATACATTTTATTGAGAAAACTGAAGAAAAGATATGTTCAGAGTAGGCTGTATGGCTTTGTTCCTTTGCCTTCCCATTCGGGAGAATTAAACTACTACTACTCAAAAAATATCAACATTTGTAGAAACTCGAAATAAATAATAATTAAATTAAATATAATGTGTAAAGTTAGTTTGTCCTTGTATTACTTGTTGTACAAACATTGATTCTTTCTTGTCACAACAACACATTATGGTGCTGATATGGTAGGGAACTAACCCATGACTTTAATATTAAAGTGGCCACTTTTTACAGAGAACCATGTCAGTTCTACAAACAATAAATGAAGACTCACTAATTGATGTCAAACAAGAGCCCGACGAGAAAACATTTGAAACTTTTGAAGATAAACGGACGGAATATTATCACGAGTTATACCCTAAACATGAGATAAAGGATGAGCTGGTGATTGGACCAGTAGTGCTGCAGTCTGCGCCTCAAACTGAATATGTTGCTGACGGTATGTGCTCTCTGTATGACATTATAATTAACTGTCCTTGTAATCTGCAGCTGTCTACTGGGTTAAAAAAAATCATGACTATTCTATGTGCACCCCAACCGTCTACTGCTGAAGAGGAACTGTATACCTGTATATGATGTCAGTTATGAGGGGACACACCTGTCTTTGCTGTTCTGATCTACCTAGGATGACCTAAACTGGGCTTTCTTGATTTGCACCACTGCAGGCATACTGATGCAATGAAATATGTTCAGGTTGTTGAGAGTTAGATATAAAGTGAAACGTCCGTTGTACAAGACTATCATTTAATAAGTTCACCTAGAAGTTTGATTTGTTTACAGAATCGAAGGGACCATAACAGACTTCAGTATTAATGTCACCTTCATATCTCTAAACATTCCTGAGAAAATGGTCTTGACAGACAGACAACGAGTGATCTATGGGATCACACAAGTTTTCCGTTTGAGATATGGAACCCTAAAAAATAGAATAAATAAAACAAGACTAAACCTAGTGCACAGCACACTCATCAGCTTCCTTTAATATTAATCTAATCTTGTAATGTAATGTTCTAATTCCAAATGTCCAGATTCTGCTCATGAAGACAATACACGGATGTCAGAATCACCAAGGGATGACAGTTTCATGTGTGATCACTGTAACCAATCATTTACCTCCAAGTGCTCCTTATCACATCACATCCTACAACGTATTGGTAAACAGGCTAGTCCGTCATGTGATAATATAAATGAGCATTCATTATTAGACATGTGTGAACAGAAGTACAGTTGTAATATTTGTTGTAAAAAGTTCAAAATTAAGCAATGTTTAACATCACATTTACTTATACACTCGGTTAAGAAGACAAAACAAACTTTTTCTTGTAAAATATGCTTGAAATCATATACTCACAAACACAATTTTACTAAACATTTAAGTGTACACTCTGATCAGAAAATATGTTACATGGAATTTGATAGAAAGAATAATTTAAATCAACATTTATCAGTACATTCAGGCGATAAAAAGTTCTCTTGTGAAATATGTCATAAGAAATTTACTCGTAAGGCTACTTTAAATACACATTTATTAGTACACTCAGGTGATGAGAGGTTCTCTTGTGAAGTATGTGATAAGAAATTTACTCATAAGGATACTTTAAATACACATTTATTACTACACTCAGGTGATAAGAGGTTCTCTTGTGAAATATGTCACAAGAAATTTGCTTATAATAGTAGTTTAAATACACATTTACACTCAGATGATGAAAGGTTCTCTTGTGAAATATGTAATTAGAATATTTTAAATAAACATTTAGTAGTACACTCAGGTGATAAGAAGTTCGCTTGTGAAATATGTTTTAAGAAATTTACTCGGAAGAGTAGTTTAAATCGACATTTACTTGTACACTCAGATGATAAAAGGTTCTCTTGTAAAATATGTCATGAGAAATTTACTTACAGGTATAATTTAAATCAACATTCATTATCACACTCAGGTGAAAAAAAGTTAAGTTGTGAAATATGTCATAAGGAATTTACTAATAAGAGTAGTTTAGATACACATTTAGTAGTACACTCAAGTGATAAAAGGTTCTTTTGTGAAATATGTCATAAGAAATATACTCGCAGGCACTATTTAAATGAACATTTACTGTTACACTCAGATGAAAAAAAGTTCTGTTGTGAAATTTGTCTTAAGATTTTTACACACAGGCGGAAATTAAATAGACATTTAGTATCCCACTCATGTGAAAAAAAGTTCTGTTGTGAAATATGTCTTAAGAAATTTACTGACCGGCAAAAATTAAATATACATTTAGCATCACACTCAGGTGAAAAAAAATTCTGTTGTGAATTATGTCTTAAGAAATTTACTCAGAAGAGTAGTTTAATTCGACATTTACTTGTACACTCAGGTGATAAAAGGTTCTCTTGTGGTATATGTTATAAGAAATTTACAAGCAGGTTTAATTTAAATGAACATTCAGGATCACACTTAGGTGAAAAAAGGTACTGTTGTGAAATATGTCAAACGAAATTTTCTAGTAAGAGTAGTTTATGTCGACATGTAGGCCGGGCGCATAATACCCGTCCGTCAGTGAAAAACGTCTGTAAGGATAATTATGCCTTGCCCATTCGACCCCGCACATTCTCAGAAGTCCGACAATCCGTCGGTGATATCACATCCGAAAAAACCGAGTGTCCAGATCCCCTGGCAACAAATTTCGGCGATGGGCGCGCCGAAGTGCGTTCACACTTCACAAGCTACAAGGCGAGGTAGCTCGTTTCTGGTTTTTGCAATATAGTCAGACAGGCGACAATTTTAATTCCTAAGTACAGTCATTAAAAAATTATTTAAGGTCATAGTATGCTTTTTCGATAATATATTATATTTGTCTGTATGCCTGTATTTTATTATTTGTCTGTATATTATATGAGTTTTGTGTGTATAAGCAGACCTATGTAATAATAAAATAAATCTGAATTTTACATGGTAAAAAATGGTATCATTTCACGCTGGCCCATCGTGTAGTGACAGTTACAGCTTAAAAGACCGACTCCGTCCGTAGAGATAAGCTGACTTCAACTGCCCTAAAAGTCTACAGCATTCATCCCCACGGTTTTCTCATGGGTGCTATAGACTGTGGAAGCTATGACGTCACAAAATGGCAGATTTTTGACATTTGGGTAAAAACAAACCGGAAACCTGTTGATGTAACTAGTTAATTGTATACATTATAAAGTTTGGCTTGGATATTAAAGACAAAAATGCCATATTGTTATGCTCCTGGGTGTAACCATGTATCAAGACGGGAAACTTGCAGGTTTTTTAGATTCCCAGCGAATGAAAAGATATATAAAAAATGGAAAGCACTCTGCCGGTAAGTTACCATATCTAATGTCTTGCAATTATGTACATTTATTGTGATATTTTACTTACTAATTCATGTTTTTACTTCCAGTCGTAAAGATAGAGACCCTAATCGCGAAGATCGCCTTTGTAGTTGTCATTTTGCTGATGAAAAAGATGTTATTCCATCAATATTTGCACACAATAGTAACAAGAGGTTCGAGTTGTCTTATCCTACAGAACAGAAAACAAATAAAAGGTTGGATCAATTAACAAGGTGTTCTATCCCTGCTATAGTCCCATTTCTTGTCTGATGTTTGATTATATCTTTAATTTGACTTCCAGATCAAAAAAACTTGCAGTAGACGATGTTGCAGAAGTGAAAACCAACAATATTCAAGACACAGATTTTGAGTGCAATCAGCAGACAGTGTGTGAAAGTAGTGATGTGGTGACTACAGCTGAAAATTATTTCCTACAAAAAGAAAACCAACAATTAAAGGAAGATCTTGCCAAAGGTGAACAAAGACTGTCTTTCAAGATGATCGAGGCAGATGACTTGCTTGTCTTTCAGTATACAGGATTGCCTACTGCTGCTCATTTCCAGGTTTTAGCAGAACTCTTAAGTAGATTTGAAATAAATTATTTCATGGGGTGGAAGGTAGAGATAATTAATAGTGATGATCAATTATTGTGCATGTTAATGAAGTTACGTCTCAATTTACAATATTTCGATTTGGGATATCGTTTCAAAATTAGTTCCACGACTGTCCAAAACATATTTTTAACATATCTGATTGTTTTACATGATGTGCTATTTAAAGGGATGATGGATACAATCCCTAGCAGAGAAAAAAATACTTTTTTTATACCGACATGCTTTGCAGCATTTCCAAATATTAAAATTGTTCTTGATTGCACAGAAATTGAGGTGGCTATTCCATCTTCAATGAAAGAAAAAAAAGCAGTGTGTTTTCACACTATAAACAGAGACACACATTTAAAGTTTTGATAGGGATAGCCCCTAATGCAACTATCACTTATGTTAGTGATCTGTTTCCTGGGTCTTCTTCTGATAAAGCCATCACCAAAGACAGTGGAATTCTTTCACACATGGTGGCAGGGGATCTAATCTTGTGTGACAAAGGATTTCTTATATCAGACCTTTGCACACCACTTGGTGTGAGTGTTAATATTCCACCATTTCTTACTACTTCACAGTTTTCAAAAGAACAAGTTCTTGCAACTCGTCAAATTGCAAGGGCTAGGATCCATGTAGAGAGGGCAATATCGAGATTAAAATCTTTTCGAATTCTTGATTTTTTGACACCTAATATGAGGGTGCATGCTTGTAAAATAATACAGACATGTGCAGCTCTAGTTAATATGCAATATTCCTTACTAAAAGAAAATGAGCAGTGCTTTTCAAGTCAACCTACTATTTCAGGGTAAACAGGACAACCGGGCTCATTAGACTGTTTAGCATATTTTTATGTTGTAAACTTCATTTGATAGTATAGGTAGATATGTACATGTGTAGAATAAGAGTGTAAATGAAATCTACAGATTTAAGAAACAAAATACATATGTAAGTCAAATATCAATGGATGTTCTATTATTTTACCTGACTCACTAAAATTAAAATGCCAGTTTCATATTAATGGTTACTTTAATTATAAACATATTACAATAACTAAAATCCATGAACTACATTTACTTTCTTTGCAAAATCATGCTTGTTGCATGCAATCATGCATGCATGTTTGTCAGTGCAGTTTTGCTAACACTTAGCTTCTTGGAGTTGCTGTGTACTTTCTAAGACATCAAGCGATTTAGAAATTGTTCATGGTAAAAATTTAACAAGTTGTTAATATTCAATTCCCACATAGGGTCTCTCTCCACTGGCAAGATTATTGTTTCTTTTGTTGTCCAAACTATGAAGTAACACAGTGTTCGATCTAAAATTGATAACTGTCCTTGTACTTGATGGTAGTAACGGTGACTAATTTTCAATTTTCCTTCTGCGTCAAAGCAGTAATTTGCATCTTTTTGGATTTCTTCTGCCGTGCTCATTCTGTGTTTAAATGGACATTTTACCTCTACTATGGCATCATGTCCAACAAGTCCATCGGGTGATGCTCCTAAAACACCTGAGCTATGAAGCCATAACCCAGTAGGTAACACTTTCTGTTGTGTTACTTCTTCAAATAGTTTCAAAGCCACTTCCTCATGGTTTATGCCCCACTGGATGCTTTTCACTCCATCTAAATTTGTTTTTCCAAGAAGAGTAGAAAATAATGACGGAGGAAACCTGAACAAATCAAACGAAAGCTGTAAATTTATTAGAAAAATTTGCAATCACTGCATATGTAATGCTAAATATGGTATTACCTGTTACGTTGCACAGCAGCAATCACGAGGCCGAAATTACTTGCAGTTAAGCGACCTAGCCTCATTTGATGCCACAGATGGTTTTGCCTTTGCCCAGTGGTGCTTTGAGCGATAGCTAAAATTTCTTCTTTGGTAACCTTAGCACTTTGTAGTATATCTGCTTTATTACTATTTGCATTTAGTATTTGCTGCATAGTCCTCCATTCAAGATATTGAGGAGAAGGCTCTTCTTGAAGGAGCCAATAAAATCCTGAAAATCTAAAATATATTGTTTAATATAAATATGTATATATATATAAATAAGAAGTAATTAGCATGCAGTTTCATTATTAAAAAACCTGTTTAGAGATTTCAGTTTGTTTAGGAAAAAAGCCTTGTCTTCCTCATTCACTGGTCTGTTAGTAGCTCTGTACTCTTTGCCAGGGTACAATACACTTATCGGCTCCTGTGATTCTGTAGTCTTGGTCCGAGCCTTCCAAGAACAAACAGTGTCGGTTTTACTAATATTTTTGTTGGCGTAAATCAGTAAGGCTGCTACATGGTGACACTGGTACAACCCTCGTGGGCAATCGCAGTTTATTTGATTTATCTCTCCATTAGCTCCAAAATTAACCTGAAAAATAAATAGCACACTCAACTCTCTATGACTTCAATGAAAAATATTTGGGTAAGTAGCTACATACCTCCGCTGAGTATTTTTTATTCTTCATTGATGCAAATATCTCTCCTCTCAAGATTCCCAAGGAACCATCATACATTACCTTCGAAACATGACCACTATCGAAGCTTTTTTCGCCTTTCTTTAACACCGAATGTTCTTCTTTAAATTTTTCAAAAATTGTGCTCAAGCTAACAATCGAAGACATTTTAAATTATATTAAAAACCCTCAAAACGAAAATAAGCCCTTGCCGTTAAGGTTTGTTTTTACCCAAACGTCAAATTCCGCCATTTTGTGACGTCACACTTCCGTGGTCTATTGTCAGAACTGGTCCAAATTTAAATGGGACCACAGGGGAAGCACCAGCTTTCTTATAAAAATGAATCATCAAAATCGGTTTACCCAGTCGAAAGTTCTAAGGTACCAAGCATAAAAAATTGTAAACTCGGTTTACCGACGATATTTTTGTTATGTGACAATATCATAAGAAAAGATGTGTCACGTCACAAGCCGAACGCTTAGGACAACCGTGGCAGTTTTTAGCTTGTTCCGCGCTCTTGCACGCTCTGCTCAGGCGGAACGTAACACTTCTTCGTGCGTGCAGACGGTGTTTTATAAGACGTTATCATGTCAAAAAACATACCCGTTGAATTGAGAACCTCCTCCTTTTTTTAAATCGGTTAAATACTCTATCATGGAAGAATTCACATAATCGATTTATCTACTAAATACTCATAATGATCTTATTTAATCTAAATCTTAAAAAAATAGTATTTACTAATGTCCATTATTGAATGATCATTACTATTAGCATGGATTAATGAGTACTAGAGGATCCACAACGCCATACAAAAAAACGTAATCCGCTAAAAAGCCAAAAAACCCCACCAGTACTAGATGTCGCTACATCTCGCACGCTACTATTATTATTTTTCGCCCGACGGACTAATTATTTAGTAGATTTTTTAGATGGCGCTGTGAGCTGTTTTAATGTATTACACAAACAGTAACAATAGATGGCACTGTTGACATTTTATCGCACGACTAACCCGCACGGGGCCCACGTGCGTATTCCGTGTTCGCTTCGTTTCTAATATTGTATGATAGGTAGGTAGACACAGTAAGTATCGAAAATTGGCAAATGGTTAGGCCAGGCAGCGATCGTTCTTGCCGCGTAGTAGAAGTTTTAGATAGGAAGATTGTAACATTTATTAGTTGTTGTAAAACAAATATATGTAATATCAATCCTGTCATCTGTAAAAGCAATTAGTTTGATTTATTAATAATGATCCGTCCTCATACAAAATGCATGCTACGAGTATATGCGTGTGTACCTATATATGTCAGGGCGAGTCTCGAGTCTTTTTTTTAGTTACCTACATAATTTTTTTTTTATTTGTACAAGAAGAACGATTATATTACAATGAAGTAATCCTTGTTATTCGTTGGTCTTAACATAATTATGTATATGATGTGGCCTCTGAGCTCTGAGGCAACGTATAGTAGTCATGTCAATATTTCACGATATAATAATAGATAAATTCACAAGCTTGGTTTTCATTACTGCGTAAAGCATTTGTTAACCAATAAAACAACCTCCATAATGTTTTTTTTTTATAAAACTGGTATAATTTGTTTTCTCTCGGTCCACAGACGAAAAATACAAACCATGTACCTAACATAAATAGCAGCCAACTGCGTGTCGGGCCATGCGCAGTGAAGGATTCTGTAGTTGCACGCAACAATAAGTAACGGGCCCACACAGGACGATGTAATTTTGAATGGAATTTATACTAAACTCTCATTATAACATCTCCAAGTATATTTTATGATTTGATAGACTATTACTCGTTAACCTATAAAGCCAACTTAGTCGTGATAGTTTTCCTTTCATTCAGTATATATGCTATTACTGTGCGGTGCGGTATTGACGATCATCCCCAAGTTACGTGTATAATGTAAATATAAAAATCTTTATTTTTGACTACGAAACCCTAAAAAACGAAAATACAAGATAGCGTCGAATATTTTGCCAACACTCTTTACATACTAACAGTAGTTGTATATTGAGGATCACTGCTTATTTAGATAGATTTTTATCTTTAGTTTCTTGAAAAACCCAGTAGGGTGTCCACACATTCTAACATCCTAGGACTAAAATATTTTTATAACAACTTAATTAAACCCCCTTATCACCGCACGGTGTCGTAAAAGGTCTCTAAGGGAAAAATATTCAGGAGATGAGCAGCAACATCTACCTATGTAACATCTTCCTGCGATCGCTAATCTCAAAATGCTAAATGTTAACTCCTACCAAATGTTGCATTAAGATTTTTCATACACACATACGCAGGGGGTATGAAGTACGTGTACGCACGGTGTACCTACCTCAAAATGCGCTAGTGGCAATAAAGGTTTTGTAGATACTTGATGGTGTAAACTGATAATCGCCATGGTCATCGGTAGGAAAAAAATTGAAATAAGTATAGCGTATAGATAATTGTATTTCTTTATTAATCATAAAATTATAAAACAAACAGCATATGTATCTACATTACAGTGATTATGGCAGCTGGATATGTCACTGCATATTATTTACATGTCATACATTCCGCAGTGTAGTCCGAAGTGGGACACCATGATGTCACATTTCCAACAGTAGATTTTACTTAGCGAACTAAGGAGATAAAAGGATCATCATGGAGGCTAGGCGCAAGCCCGGTGAATGATCCATGAGTCAAACTGACCCGACAATATACCGATATCCCGTAAGTCAGCCTGTATAAGATTCGAATTGCTCTCAAACAACTTAAAAATAACATGTCGAGTAAAGGCGGAATCACATCAGGGCTACTCAAATCGGATGGAAAACCCGTTCTTGTAGTCCTTCAGAAGGTCTTTCTATCCGTCATACTCTAAGAAAAAAACGCCAGAAGCGTGGAGTGATATTTAAAAAAAGGCGATAATGCCTTACTGAAGAACTACCGACCTTCTGAGACACGGTTATAAGTCGTTTTCGAAGGTTATTCTGAACCGACCAGCACGAAGGTTTGACGACTTCCAACCTTCCAAATAAGCCAGTTTCGGGAGTCGCTGGATGCAAGTGTCTCAGGACCGGCCAATCTGGCATACCATTGAGGAGGCGTATGTCCAAAAGTGGACTTTTCTAGGTTTAGTGGAAAATAATTGAAAACCACCAATTACCACTTACTTCATATCTCCGAAGAAAAAGTAAAACATGTTAACATTTGGCTAAGTTCTTTGTTTTGAAAACATTGTTGTATAGATCATTTATTTTTTAATATTCTCAATTTTGGGTGCATTTTAGTGTGATCGGTAGTTCTTATTTTATTTTTACAATAAAAATTGATTTTGACCAAAATCATATGGTCAATTATGTAGATCAAATGCTCTTTACAGCTTATGTTCAATAAAATCGGGGCCTCGCAACTCAAAAAATCGATAATTGCTTTTCTTAATCTTGTTTTAACATTGCCGTGGTGAATTACACAGTCAAAATGCATGATGTAGCAATCCAGTGCAACATTTATAAATTTTACAAAGTTTTCACTCGGCACTTTCAATTTAAGTGTCCTATTAAAACTGTAGGATTTATTTAAAATGAGCAACTGCCTTTCGTCATCTAAATCGTCATCTTTTGTTAAATTTCCGATGCAAGAGAAACAGCTGAATTTATTTATGCAAGCTTTTGCTAGGTATCCAGCGAAATACATCACAGAGCAATCTTCTAAGGTTACTCTTGAAGGTGATGTTACGACAGAGGATTCTACAAAAAGACTCATACTTGAAGAGCCTGCTTGTGGGGTTTTGCCATCACATTCAATAAAATAATTTGCTGATTCTTCTGGTTGCATTATTAAGCAAGAGTGGTTGGAATCTTCAGTTGATGTGGGCAGTTCTTTGTCGTCAATGTCAATGAACACATCACCTTCATCTTCACAGTTTTTAGAACTGGGCAATTTAGTAAAGCTATTCACTAAATTGCTTCTGAATATGGTTCGTAATTGCCTTGCACTTGGATTGCGATTCGAGCCACCCTTTTGCCGAAATCGGGCAAACAAATTTTCGATTACATCTTGGTTTAATTTACTTGTGATCAAGTAATATATATGAGGCTCCGTGCTCTCCTCGTTGAAAATTTGGGTAACTGCATTGCACGACTGAACTACCCCATTGAAGCACGGTGGACGGGTTAAAAAAGTTTCCGTTTTGCCACTCTTTGTCTTTATAACAATCTTTTGAAGTTTTCTAAATACTTCTAGACCGTTATTAATTGATTTATGCACCAAAACAGATTTTTTAGATAATGCATGTCTGTGTGGATTTTTGTTAAATTGTTTCCTACTATTTAATGCATCGAACATGTCGTTGACCACTTGAATAAATTCGTATGTAGCGTCAGCAGTTTCACTTTTTAATTCACCTGTCTGTTTAGCTGTTTTAATAGCCGCTGCAACCGAATTGCTAAATATTTGAGTAGCGAGACTCACTGACATTTTTTGAAAATTATTTGGATTTATGTGCCGTTCGGTGATTTTAGTTAAGGAACGACTTTTATTTGATTTTTTGTCTATATTATATGTCATCCTTATATCATTAAATGAAATTTCTTTACCTTCATATGTATAATTGTTTAACAACAAATTGTTTCGCACATTTTTAATTAGATGGGGGACATCAAACAGAGCAAACAGTTTTCTTTCATTACAAAAAAAGTAAGGGGTTTCTTCTGAAACCCCTAGAATTTTATATAGTTTTTGGTTTGTTGACGCTTGGTCACAAACCACAGCTTTTGGTAAAAGATCATGGTCAAAAAGTTTCGCGATCAAACTTCTTAAAATAGTTTTTAAGTTCTCTGCAGTAACATTAGTATGTGATAAAAAATATGCAACAGGCAATTTCCAGCTGCTATATAGCCCTCTAATCATGAAAATCAACGCGTTTTTAGCAATTTTATTTGTCCTTTGATGTCCCCCTAGATCTTCAAAACCTTCTACACAATCATATTTAATGGAGTACTCTAAATTTGACATTATTGACATTTCGTCAAAGCAGACAACACACGCTTTATTTCGTACGGTTTCATTCTCAAATCTTGTTTTAATTTGTTTGAAAACGTCTGTTCGCAAGCCAGGCAGACAATTCGATTTTGAAAGCCATAGTCTTATAGTATTTGGGGCTGCTAGTACCACACCTTGCCTTCTTAAATATATACAGGGTGGTCCAAAATGTGACGTCCAAAAAATTTTTTTAGATTCCTTACACCTGGGTGTATCCGAAAATACCCCATGTATGTTCCGCGATTTTTTGTAGTTTAGAAGTTATGATTTTTTAAATGTATATTTCGAATTTTCTGCCGGAGCGACTTAAAATAATCGTAACTTGTTTAATAGTAAGGTTTTTTTATTTATTTTTTCTCGAAAGTGATCGTCTTGAATCACCCTTTCTACTTTATTATCAACTACACAACGTTATTCATTACAAGTTACCGAAAAAAGGGATGAAAGTAAAAATTTTAGGTTTGAGTTGAACGGAGCCAAATTTTCAAAAATTTCTTAATAATACAAAGTTAATGTTTCATTGGTTCAAACTAATTTTAAAAACTCCAGCAGTTTGTCAGCTTACCAAATAATAATAAAAAAGTTGTTCTTAATAGGCGATTTTACGACGAAATTGGCTTCAGAACTTAGTTAGGTGAGAATGCATAAAAAAAAAATGTTGTCGTAAAAAATGTTTAAGCTTATTTTTTTTTTCATTTTTATGGCCTACATTAGCAAGGCATCAAAAGCATTCAAATAATCTCAAATTGAACGATCAGTGACACATTTCATTTTCTGTTTTTAGACATGAAATTATGAAAGCTAGAATTAAACCAAAATCTACTTCAAGGCCAATCACACACAATGACACAAAGCAATAAATAACACGTTTCAAAAGGCGCCAGGCCAGTAAGGTCTTTCTCTTTCGCACTGTTATGGTTGCGTAGAAGTACGAAAGAGAAAGACCTACTGTCTTGGCCACAAAAGTCAGCCGTGCGCGCTAGGGGTTTTTTACCTGCACTTCCCTCTCCCCCCTCTCCCCATACATTCTCCGTAGCATCTCACTGTATCGTCCGTCCGCTAGTCGTTCACTCACTTCCATCGCGTGTGATACTACTTGACGTTGCTTCTTTCCGATACCGATATTTTGAACCTACTTTCGCTTTGTTACTGGACTCCGATTTGCCTTACGACTAACTTGTGCTTGTGTTACGGACTCCGATTTGCCTTACGACTGACTTGTGCTTGTGTTACGGACTCCGATTTGCCTTACGACTGACTTGTGCTTGTGTTACTGACGGCAACATGAGTAATTTTAGTCTAAGCCAGTACGCAGAAATGCACTTTTACTATGGTATGGCCAAAGGAAACGGTCATTTAGCCGCAAGGCTATATCGTCAACAACTGGACCGGCGAGGAGAAATACTGGACCATTACCCGGACCATAGGGTATTTATTAATACTCATAATACGCTGATGGCCGGGCGTATCCCCGGTCGTAGCCAAAGGCACGAAGGAGTACCCAGAGTAGATCCGGACAGAAGAGATGAAGTCATCGCAGCTGTAGAAAGAGACTCTTCTACGAGTTCCAGAGCAATAACCAGAAGGACTGGAATACCACGGACCTCAGTTCTAAGGATATTGAAAAATGGTATGTCGTTTTGTTTTTTATTTACACAAAACATAAATCACAGATACAATGCCAGGTATTAGACTTCTTCCTGCCTAGGTGGTGAGTAATAGTCCTTTTCTTTTTTCAGAAGGCTACCACGCTTACCACATTCAGCGCGTTCAGGAGCTACAAGCTTCAGATTACCCTAGAAGAGTTGCTTTCTGCGAAACAATGATACAAAGGTGTCAGGAAGACCCAGATTTTTTTAATAAGATCTTATGGACCGATGAATCCCGTTTTGAAAACACTGGAGTATTTAATATCCATAACTATCACAGCTGGGAAATTGAAAACCCACACCTTGCAAGAGCATCAAATTTTCAACATCGATACAGCGTAAACATGTGGTCGGGAATTGTAAATGGAGAACTGATTGGGCCTTTCGAGCTGCCGTCTAGGTTGGATGGAGACACATATCTAAACTTTTTGCAGAACAACCTTTTTGAATTGCTGGAAGATGTAAACTTGGAAACAAGAAGGCACATGATATTCCAAAATGATGGTGCTCCTTGCCATTACGCACGCCAAGTGAGGGGGCACCTTAATGAAACATACCCGGGCAGATGGATTGGGCGTGGCGGCCCAATCGAATGGCCTGCACGTTCACCGGACTTGAACCCAATAGATTTTTTTATTTGGGGTTACTACAAAGAAGTTGTCTATGCTCAGCAAACTAACTCCGAAGAAGAACTGAGACGAAAATTGAGAGAAGCAGCGACGAAAGTCAGACAAAATTCAAGCGCTTTCCGCAGACTAAAAGATAACTTTTTAAGACGTTGCCGATTGTGTATCGAAGTTGAAGGGCGTCATTTTGAAAATCTTCTTTAATAAAGTAGTTGAACTTAATTTGTGTTTTCTTTTATTGATGCTAAAAATAAACCAAAATAACCGTATTAATAAAAACTAAACTAAGCTTTTTTAAAATAAAATGTTTTCTAATGTGTCACTGATCGTTCAATTTGAAATTATTTGAATGCTTTTGATGATGCCTTGCTAATGTAGGCCATAAAAATGAAAACAAAATAAGCTTAATATTTTTTTTTGACAAAATTTTTTCTTTATGAATTCTCACCTAACTAAGTTCTGAAGCCAATTTCGTCGTAAAATCGCCTATTAAGAACAACTTTTTTATTATTATTTGGTAAGCTGACAAACTGCTGGAGTTTTTAAAATTAGTTTGAACCAATGAAACATTAATTTTGTATTATTAAGAAATTTTTGAAAATTTTGCTCCGTTCAACTCAAACCTAAAATTTTTACTTTCGTCCCTTTTTTCGGTAACTTGTAATGAATAACGTTGTGTAGTTGATAATAAAGTAGAAAGGGTGATTCAAGACGATCACTTTCGAGAAAAAATAAATAAAAAAACCTTACTATTAAACAAGTTACGATTATTTTAAGTCGCTCCGGCAGAAAATTCGAAATATACATTTAAAAAATCATAACTTCTAAACTACAAAAAATCGCGGAACATACATGGGGTATTTTCGGATACACCCAGGTGTAAGGAATCTAAAAAAAATTTTTGGACGTCACATTTTGGACCACCCTGTATAAGCCGAGGGTGATTTGTAAAAAAAGGACATACAGAATTTTTTTTCTTCAGCTGACCACTTTTTATTATTATTTGGTTTTCTGAGTTGCATCATTGCTAAGGTCTTTGAGACTTCGCTTCTAAACTGATCACCTTCATTTAACTTCTTTGTTGATTTTTCACGAAGTCGCCGTAATTGAGCTCTCAAAGCATTATTTTTTTTCAACAAGTTGGATGCAGTATATTTTAATTGTGTCTTCTTTGGAGTATCGTCTTTGTTTTGTTCAAAAAGGCATTTTCTTGAAAGCCTTTTCTTCGGACCTTCAAACAAGCATTTCCGAGATAATCTCTTTGTAGGTGAAGCCGGATACAATGATTTGTTATTGTGAGAAGACTCCGAAGACAATGTGGATGATGGATCTTCTGATATTGTTCTCATGTGCTTTGAGTAAAACTTTGTAGGCGTTTTCACTTTAAGGACTTCTGGTGATGATGGAACACCTACAATAAAAAATTTTTTTGTTAAAAAGTTTACTAACGGGAAACTTTATGTCATAACTGGCTGAAAAGCTAACAGTAATATAATTACAAATATACCCTTATATTTAAAACAGTAATAGTGTTAACTATAGCATTAATTTAGCTTTTCCCGCGACTTTGTCTTCATAAACTTAAGAAATTATCCCACTACAACTACTTGTTCGATCGGGATAAAAAGTAATCTACATCTTTCTCCGACCCTTTGTCTTTGTACAAAACATTGAGTCATTCTGAGGCTCCGTTACGACGTGAAGGACCAACAAATAATTACAGAAATAAACAATTCATGAAAGCGGGGGCGGTAGCGGCGGCAACAAGCTAGTCTTCGCATCGCGAATTATTTTGTCGTGCGAAGTTTTTAATTTACGATAACTTCTAAGATATTCATTTCAATTATATGGTATTAAAATGCTTAAGGCAATTAACGTATGTAAATTTATCATGATTGATACTGTACCCATCTTAATAGCTTTTGCAAATACAACATTATATGCGATCATTTTTTAAAAGTTAAAATGGGTATAGTAGTATAAAAGAGAAAAAATATCCCTATAGATTGTTTTTATACATCTCAAATGGACTAGAAAGCGTTTTTTTGTTGAAGACGCCTTGATTTTTTCCTACATCGTAACAATTATCGTCACATTTTAACCAATTTACACAAAACCGTAACTAATTATAAACCTTCCACAGAAAACACTCTTTGATAGATGGAAACCGGATGAAAATTCCTTTGGTAGGATTTGCGATCATCGCGAACAGACAGACAGACGAGGTTTCCTATTAGTTGTTATTAATAATAAATAAGATTGGTTCAGTATAAAGTATAATTTTCAACTATATTGAATGTAAAAACTGATGGTTTCCCTAAAAATGTAAATTAAATAAATAAAACTTTGTTGCACTTTTTTACTTTCTAAAACAACAAGGAGTAGGGACTATTACTACAAGAAATGCATTAACCATATAATAAAAATAAAAAAAATCAAAGAAACAAACCTGGGGTTTATTTAATTTGAAAGAAATTATTGTTACCCTACTTATTGACAAAAAAAAATTAAAAATTGATTTTTCACAGATAAAATGAATGCAGACTTGAGCATTTGATATGAATTCCAATTTGATATTTGTATGTGTTTGAGAAAAAGGGTCTTGATAGACAGACGGGTACGGAACCCAATTTTTTTTTTAATAACGGTATTTCTTGACATCTATAGTTATTAATAATAAATACTTAAATATTAATATATTAAATGCAAAAGTGAGTTTTTTTGTGTATTGGTTTGTCATTCCTTGCCATTGTAGAAGAGGTAATTTCAAGTTGATACTTCCACACGTTCATGGGAAAAGGGTCTTGACGGGCAGGCACACAAAAAGTTATCTTATAAAAGTCCATTTTTCCCTTTTGAGGTAGTAAACCTTAAAAACATGCTATAGTTGTTTAAAAGCTTTGTTTTTAAAATCATTGGATTATCGGAAGATATGAAAAGTTGATTATTTGCCTAGTTGAATCAAGTTGTCTTAGTCTTGGGCGAGCTTGAATCCTTTGCTAATTGCTTCACTCATGTTTCTAGTCTCTTTCGCCTTCCCTTAACTCATGTTAACTCTAGAATTATACTTGGGATTCAATGGGACGCCTGTGAGATAAGACATTGCTTGATCCTCAATTTTGTTTATAATATTTATTGTGATCAGCAAATTTAACATGAAAATCTCAAACTACATAGCCTCATAATGACAACTTTAGAACTGACCTGTTTCCGTAGCGACATGTGCCATAGATGAAGATGAAGTGCCTTCTTTAACTTCTGTGCTTTGAAAATGAATTGGGATTGCCGGTCCAATCAGTCTTTTTCTTGTATTTCCATGATTTATGCTGGATGGATCAAAGTGTGCAGCACATATGTACCTCCAGCTTAGTTCATTACTTGTCAATGAATCTAAGCATGTGTTCCCTAGAAAGAGAAATCAATACAGGTATGGAAGTTTCTAAAGTGAAAAATCTGTAATATTACAGTAGGCATGTTTTTATGAAAATATTACACGAAAACCTAAGCGAGGTCTCCATCTTGCAGTTTTTGACAAATCGTGAAAGAACAACAATTTATTGTTACGTTTCTTTTTTCTATATATGTATATTATCTTCTGTAATATATACTTTTGTTGTTTAGGTATGTAGGTCTACTTTCAGTATACTATTTTTTTTAAAGCTTTAGTGTGAGTGCCGGGAGAAATCTCTCGTTAGGGATAGGCAACTCTAATTGTACAATTTTAGGTATAATTGTCTTTGTAATTATTATTTTATATGTACAATAAACAAAACCTTCCTCATAGATCGCTTCGACGGATTTTCTGTGTAGGGTTTTGCCATAATCACCAGCTTGGCCGAATGGGTGTCAGAACTGAACTGAACTCAGTTTTATATTGTAGTTACATAGGTAGATGGTTGCCCAACATTATCTTTCCCAGTCACCTTTATAACCAGCTACACAGCCGCCAACCCAATTAACATGGTATACTTAAGACCACAAATACGAATAGGTAAATAACTTACCTGAGTTACGAATCCAAAGAAGCAGCCGACCTTTGTCATTGACTGGGAAACGAAACATAGATATTTCGAGACTTGTGTTATCACAATTGTAATACACACACTTCCTGTAACTCATTTTGAAGGTAAACAGACTTATGCGAATCTCGGAATCAAAAGTTCATGCACAGGTCAAAATAGAGGAAATCAATCAAGTTCGAAGAAATAGCCAGGGGTCGTCGTTAAATGTATCAATCGTGTCCGTAAGAATAGCAAGGGGTCGTCTTTAGAAAAACCACGAAAAACACAGCAAAAGCACACTGACGTTATCATACACATCAAACATTGGAAATGAATGGCGCGTGCGACGTGCGTCGTAATTGTCCTCAGTGTTGCCAAATATTTCACAAGTTCAGAAGATATCATTTTAACAAATCATAATTTTACATATAACTCATTCATGGTTTTGTTTAATTTGAATAAATAAAAAAAATTATGTTTAATATATATACTTAAATCTTTTTGTGTTTAGTCTATACAATCTGCATATAAATAAAAAACGTAGTGATTAAATGCTCCTAGATAAATAAAGCACATGAAAATGAACGTTAAGCGACAGTTATTCTGCTTACAGCGCCATCTGTCACATTTCTATCGTACCACTGTATATAAGTAGGGAGATAGAAAAAAGGTATGTTTACGAAGTCGACGTCATTCGAAGTGTAATAAAGCATTTTAGATGATTATTATGATATTGTGTACTAGTAGCGACATCTGATCGATCAATCGGAACTAAATATCGAATTACGCTATAATGTATGAGCGTTGTGGATCCTCTAGTACTCATTAATCCATGCTATTAGTACTATCCTACTCCTTGCCATAAACATTAGAAATTCTAATGTGTATGGTAGATATTCTACTACCTATGGCAGAAGAAATTCTACTGGTTATGGGGATTATTGTCGCCAACTTAGGCAAGTTTTGATAGTTTGACAGATTAGTAGTAATTATTAGTAATAATCATTCGATTAATAATTTCAAAATCGATTAAGTCATTAGTAGACAATTCGATTATGCCCATCGCTACTCACTCGTCTGCCGGTCTGTTGGTACTACTTGTAGATGTCAAAACTTAAATTTCGAACTTATGTCGTACCGTACAGTAACCGAAACAAAATAGTTTTAATGTAATTATTATCCTAAATTACTTTAAAATGAGTTTATTAAGCGCAGTTATTCAAGAGGTGGACAAATTTAGTTTAGAAGACTTTAAACAGCGCCGAGAGGAACTGGTCCCCAAGGTGAAAGACATAACGGAAAGGATACAACTTCTGTCGTTTTCTTTACATCAAAATTTTATCGACACGTACGTTAATTTTACGCCAACTAAGAGCTTGGAACAATTAAATTACAGAAACAGGAAAGGTAACATCATTTCAGATTATGAAAACGTATCAGAAACAATGAAATACATTTTCGGTAAATTTGATCACATCGATGATGATTTCCAACTTCTGTGCAAGAAATTGGACACATCTTACAAAAATTTCTCCGATTTATGCGTTGTCGTCGAAGGAAAAAAGGTATTAGACAAAGCAAATCACGATTTTGAGAGATTCAGCTACACTGAAGCCATTTTGGCCATAAAACAATTACAAGAAGAGCTTAAGAAGTTAAAATTCGAAGCTAATGCGGCAAAAGGGCTAACAAATTTGAATTCTCAAGCGGAGAATCAACTGGCATTGTATTCTGCACAATTAAGTGTGGAATGGGAAGATATATTCTCGTGGGATGAGAAGAAAGGTGTTAACTCCCTTACATACTCTCTATCAGTCCAACAAAGTGATCCCTTACTTATACAAAAAGTTCTAAAAACACTTTATGAAACAGAAAGATTAAATGCTGAGCTTGGCTTGTTCTCACATTTCTTTATTAACAAGCTCTTGACGAATGTTATCAGACATAATTGTGATATTTTCACTGAAGACGACATTGGTGCTCTAGTTTTCAACATTAAAATAGACTTAAATTATTCAAAAAATCCAAATTATCAAACGATTTTCAATAACCTGACTGCTATCTTTGAATTCCTTAATTCAACATTAGGGTCACAGTTTGATAATGGAAAGAAATTCATTGAAGTATTTTCAGAAACAATCCGAGAAAAGTTCTTTAATAAAATTATTGAAGATTGCATTCGAATCAATTTACCATCGTGTGATAGCAGCTACGAGAACTACAAAAACATCGTGTTAGAACTGGATTCATTGAACAAATTCTTAATCGACCTGAAATTTGTTTCTGCTGAAGATTCTCCTTTAAACAAATATGTTAATGACACAGAACATGTGCTATATGACAAAAAGTGTGATAAGTTACTTTCAGATATCCGAAATATACTATCTGAAAGTTTATCATATGGAACTATAACAGTTGGGGCAACAAATGAAGTCCCTTTGGACTCATTTCTAGACACGTCAACTAAAGATTCACACTGGGATCTCAACAAACCACTATTTCTGCCGAAATGTGTCGTTTCTCAGAATGTCAAGAAGATTATGACAATGATCATGGAGCACTTAGAAGAGGCTATGAAGTTGCCTAATAGATACAGTGAACAACTGGTTGGGTATATAAGAGATATAGCCATTATGTACCAATGTATTGTACCCAAGACATTTAAGGTTAACTTGGAATGTTGTCCTTTGGATATTGGTAAGATTTTATCCTATCAAGTAGTAATTTCACTTATTTTATCACTAAAATATTGGAGGTAGACAGAGTTAAAAATCAAACTCTATCTGACTGCCTTATTGTCAATGTGTTGTACTATGGAGGAGGCATATGTCCAGCAATGGACGTTTCCCATCTTATGATGCTGAAACATTTTTATATTATTTTGTAGGTGTGTGTAAGTGAGCATGTATAAAAGCTGCTAAGTTTTGAGTTCTAAATTCGGGCTAATTAATGAACTTAATTAACTTCAAGACTTTTTAGTTACTTTAAAACTTTAAGACTTTACAAACTTCTCAAACCGAATTTTTAGCAATATTTTTCAACAACTGCTTCTACCTGGCACATGGACTCCTTGGTCCCACGTGGACGTCGACCTTACCTCCAGCTCTTGCCAGCCAGCTCACTACGGCACTGGTGGAGTGCATCCAGGACTTGAGGGTGCTCGGCTTGGAGAAGATGTCTCTGTACCTACAGAACCAGAAGAGTGGAATTGTTAAGGCCATCGAGGATACAAGTAAGTCTTCCGTAAATCAGAATCATTTATTTCAAAAATGGGTGGTATGGGACAATCGTCTTAGGTTTATAACTATTACAGAGGATCTCCAATTATTATCGGAAGGCAGATAATATTTGAAATGTCAATAAAAATCAATACAACATTAATTGTAAAAAAAAGTTACATTGAATGACTCATTAACCATTACAAATATCAGTCAAAGTTTATATATTTAGTCATATTCTTATCATATTATTTAGCTGAATAAGTTGTCATTTAAACATCATCATCATCAACAGCCTATATAAGTCCCCACTGCAGGGGCTCAGGCCTCTCCTACAGAGAGTGTATGTCATTGTCAATTAAACAATCATTTATATTATTATAGCATTTGTCACTTAGGAAATGTGTAAATTCAATTTAAATTGCTTCGATTTCACTCTTTTGATGTAATCAGACAATTTGTTAAATAATTTTGGTGTTAGACAGGAAGAATGATGTCTGAAAAAAAATTATGTTTGGCTGTTGTCGTGGCGTAATACCTGTATTTAATTTTTCGTCCTTTCCGATTTCCTTATTCAGCATATGAATACATACTGTCAGAAATATCTTTTAAAAATAAGCTGTTTTTTTAAAAAAAAATTCTATACACAAATTGTATAAATTAAATAGGTGATATGTATAATGTTTTTAGATTCATCGCCGTGGTCCCACGAAACATACGAAAAGTTTGATTCTGCCATTAACAAAGCAACCACCTTACTGAAACACCTGAAAACTTCCTGGCATGACATACTGCCGAGCCGTATGTATGAGATGTCGTTATGCACGCTAATACAGGCTCTATGTCAGAGCATATTAGAGAGGATTTTCATGGACCTTAGGCCAGTGTGTGAAGAGTTGGTCTATATGCTAGCAGTGAGGCTTGCTGACGTCATAGAAGATGTAAAAGAGCTCTTTGAGGTATGTAATTTTATTGCATCATGTTTCTGTCTTCACAATGTCTTGCTTGGCTCAGGTCTTCTGGAAGAAATTTATTGTAATAATAATTTAGTATATTTAAATAGTTCAATAATTAGCTTTGTGTAAATAACTATACTTATTATTGTATTTCAGTATCTGACTAGATGTGCTGAACATCATAACACATCTACCACAATAAAAATTATTTATTTCGTTTCAACAATTTTTATCTTAACTATATATCATGTTGTTACATTGTGTAGAAGTCTCAGGTCCCGGGATCGATTCCTAGCGGTACTCAGTTTGGTTGGTGGGAGGCATGTGGTAGAGCATTTCCTATCCTACATCCGTCTGGCTAGCTACCAACATGTTATTCAAATCTGCCGCCAAACAGCAGTGTTAATAGCACTATTGTGTTCCAATACGAAAGGTAGCAGAGACAGCGCCTCATAAGCTTAAGGCTCAGGTCAGATAAAGGCTAAGTGAAAACCTATATTTCATTTTTTTACAATATGAATCACTGCTATCCTGAATAATAATAATAAATAGAAGTGTGTGCTACCACCAACCTAATCGGTTACCGACAGGTACCCGGCTAGCCGAGTGGTCGCGGCTTTAGAATACGTCTACTATGAAAAAGATGGGCAGTAGCATCTATGTAACATCTTACTGCGATCACCAATCCAAGTGCTAAGCGTGGTGATTATGGCAATTCCCCACGTAAAGTCTGACGTGAGGATCTATGTAGGCGGGACATGAACAACAGTAGACTTTGAATTAAAAAGCAATAATAGAAAAGTATGTCCAATAGACCGACGACCTAGTGAAGGTCGCAATCGCTGGTCAATGTGGCGTACCAAGGAAGAAGCCTATGTCCAGCTGTGGACGTTTCCCAGCTGATGATGATAGATAGAAAACCCTACCACCAAAGTATCCAGTGGGAATGGAACTTTTTAAGTCTTGTGTAGCCACTAATCTATAAAAACTGTTTTAAAACAATGAATTTTTAAAATATTTTCCAGGAGCCAATAAATTTTGAAACCAAAATCAGCGCTTGGGCCAAATTTACAGCGATGCCATTGTTGCTGAAGGCACAGTTGTTGGAGATAGCACAGCTGTGGAACAAAAAGGAGCAACTGCAAAGCTTTGTGTGCGAGGAGATTAGACAGATTGTTAAGATGAGGTTCCCAGATGAAAAATATAGGCTTAAAATATTAAAGGAAATTCAGTGATTGTTTTACTATTAATTTTTTGTTTTATTATTCCTTGTTACATTTTTCTACTCGGGACCGGTCGATGTGTCGTACTATGGAGGAGGCCTATGTCCACCAGTGGACGTTTCCCGACTGATGATGATGACTGTAATTGGCGGACTTCACATGCCTGTTTAAGACATGCAGGTTTCCTCACGATGTTTTCCTTCACCGTTAAGCAGTCGGATAATGTACTTGAATTGAAAAACAACTCATAGGCACACGGCTGGATTCGAACCCGAAACCCTCAGATTGAGAGTCCGCGCCTTATCCACTGCGCCACCGACGCTTATTATAGCCAGTCACTCTTTACGAGTCGGATATCGTATGCTGCTAAATTATGATTGCTAAATAAAAGTTTGATTGGTCCTAAAATGCCTTAAAATTTGGCATGCGTAGAATTCTCATAGCTCTATGAGGAAGCTGACGACCCACACATGAAGTGGTAGGGTGTTTATAAAAAGTGGTGAGAGAGTAAGGGTTGAGGGGTTGTTTGTACAATTTATTTGTGTTTTAATAATTTGTATATCGGTTATTTCTTCTGAGAGACCCCGGAAACTGATTAAGTTTTATGAAACAAATTCTAGTAATGTCTGTCTACAAAAAAAGTTGCGATCTATTCGGTAAGTAAATAGTTTCCAATCCATTCATTGATGCGGAGGCAGTTGACCGTGTGACGTCGCAGTGGTAACCCAGTAACGCATGGTTTGCCGTGGTAGCGATACATTCATATTCAATGTTTTATTTGCGTGATGTATTTACATGGTTGTGTAACCTTTCGTTGGAATAAGTGAAATATGCATAGGTACAGACGGCGTATAATTTTCACGATGACTGAGATGTCTTTTATCACAAAGCGAAAGTTAAAAACTATAATTTAGTCGCTATGATGCCAAACATATACTTATTTTAATATTTAGGTCTTACTAAGTTCGCTTCAAGCCGCCATGTTGTATTTTAATGACGTCATCCCGACGTAAACCCTTCGAGTTTTGACTTAGCGTGGGGAGGGAGACACACCTGTCTTTGCTGTCTGATCTACCCAGATCATCCGGAGTCCGGAAGGCTAGAATGTCATACAATATGTACCGATCGAGACACACCTATCTACACGCACCGTCTAGAACGCCGTCAGCAAGCAACCGGCCAGCATCCCCAGAGAACGTGGTGGCCGGTCAGAAAGAGGATCGAATTACATACAAACTACATATAGCTGAGAGAGATTTGCCTCAGTACGCCTGCAGTTGTACAAATCAAGAAAGCTCGGCGACCGGATTCTTTTCTAATGAATGACCTAGGTCATTCTAGATCAGTCCAGTAAAGACAGGTGTGTCCCATGCTGATTCTATTTATTTAGACATGTCTAATACGTTACACTTGGTGATAAGTGTGTGATGATGGAGCCAGGACGAGGAACTCTTCAATTGCATGTGCATTCAATGTGACGATGTGGTTTAGGATGGTCTCTTACTAGAATAAGAATAGGTAAACACGAAATATATTACAAGAAATCAATATACAATGCTCGATAAGTTTTATCATTATTTGTATTTTGTATTTTCTACTGCTAAGTAGTGGAATTCCCTGCCTGAAATAAATACAAAATACAAATAATGATAAAACTTATCGAGCATTGTCTATTGATTTCTTGTAATCTATTTCGTGTTTACCTATTTGTGTTTCTAATTACGCGCGGAAGGAAATACTTGCCTAGGGAAATGTTACTTCGCGCCACTTCTTTGTCGGCCATATTGGATAACGGCCTATTTGGCGGAAAAACAACTTGTGTATTTATTTACAAACGGATACAAGTTGTAACTTCGTTCTAAATAAGTTTTTTAGTAATTTAACTCCTCTAAAGTAATTCAGTTATCTATATATCAATTATGTAATAAAATGTGGGTCAGGTGGCATTTTCCCAGCTAATCTCACCGTGTAGGTTGAAAGGACGATGACCGACCTCTACACCCTAGTGTCAGAGTTGTTGATCCGGCACAGTCCTTTGCCACGTCTCATGCAGCTACTACCTGTCGTAGATAGTAACCGGGAACAACGGATTAACGTGACTAACGAAGCACGGAATCATCTTACTGTTCAGACGATCAGGTGATTCAGACAGCAATGTCCTAAACAAACTGGTGAAATGTCTCACAAATTCTTGACAATTCCCCACCGGGAATCGAACCCGGGACCTGTGCGTGTGTTGCGAGTCAGAGTCTAACGCTAGGCCATCCCGGCTGATGGTGATGAATGTGATAAGGCATATAAAAGTCCAAAGAAATTAGTTTATTTTAAATGTAACAATAGTACCTGCTTTTAAATCAAATAAATAAAGTCACTTATTTACAATTACAAACTAAAAAATACAATAATAATAAACAAAAAACGTATATTTACAAAGTAAACACTTGTCTAGGGCTAGTCCGTGCGGCATGGTGCCCAGTACATATAAAAATATCACCTTCGTCAGCCAGGATTATACGTTCATGCGACAATTTTATTTTAGTCAATTTTTTTCCTTCAAATCACAGTTAGTTTGTACTGGAAAATGAAGATAAATCTGAAATAATTAATGGAAGCGTGCTTGAAATATAAATTATATTAAGTAGTAATTTTGATCAGGACTTTGTTTGCGTGGAATCCAGAAATTACGGTACCTCGGGAACTTATTGCACCTAGATAAAAGAAGCTTACACAGTGCTTGATCTAACTATATACATCCAAACCCATCCGTCTGTAGCCGCTTTTGAACTTATTTGTGCCGTTCAAGATGTTACTGTGCCGCCCGCTATCTTTTAAACCCCCGACGCAAAAAGAGGGGTGTTATAAGTGTGACGCCAATACCTGTCTGTCTGTGGCATCGTAGCTCTCGAACGGATGGACCGATTTTCATGCAGTTTTTTTTACGTGAAAGCAAGTTTCCTTGCGGTGGTTCTTAGCTATATTTGGTAATCGTATCACGTATGATTATTGCGTAGTTTTTTTTTAAATTTAATTAGCATCCCGTCCCGGCTTCGCACGGGTGGACATTTATTTTGGCATAAACATAGAGTAAATGTAATATTTCTAGATCATTACATAAATTTTGTTTCTTTCCAGAAGTTCTCTTTTCACTCATGTGAAGTTTGCATGAGTTAGACAAGGACAGATATCTATTTTTCACATTTTTGCCACCCACAACCGCCCACTTCCACTCATCGCGACCAAACTCCCTTGCTTTCATCAGGAGGTATTCACTACCCCAACGGGAAGTTGATCGGAGTTGGTGGTGATAGAGAAAACCCTGTCTTAACGTACTAACATTAGCTTTATATATATTTATTTACTTGTTACCTTCATATCATGTATTGTGCCCAAATTATGTTGCCTTTTTCAGATAAAGGGTGACCTCAAATGGGAGCTAGTTGCCATGGTCCAGCAAAACCCACAGCATGGCGGCGGCACTTTATGCTATTCCGTCAGTCCATCCTCCTAACTAAAGGGTAAGTGACATATAGACATTCCCAGAGAAAGTTCGAGTCCAAAAGCCCAGCCACCCATTACGAACGCTATTTAAGTGATCGTCGCTTCCTTCAAGCGATCATTACGTGCGATTTGCGACCGCCCGCTGGTGCACTATGCAACACCTATTGGTAGGTATTTAATATGAAACGGAACGTTAAATTTATTATTAAAAAAAATAGAAGAAAAAAGTTGTATTGGAACGTGTGTTTAAAACAACAATAAAATTCGGAAAAATAATTGAAACGGAACGTTAAAAAAATGATACGATTTTTTTGAGTGAAATCGCGGGAAAATGTGTCCTGCGCCATTTTGGATGTGTTTGTGCTGTGAAAAGTTTTCAAAATGTGAAAGTGATAAACTGACAAGATCAAGATAATATTAGCAATGTGTGCAAATGTGTTTTTGTGATTCAGAATTTGTTATTTATCATGTTACGCAATTACCTGTGGAGCTTTTCAAGAAGGAAACATTTTAAAGCTGGGAATTATGAACGAATTCTTTTTCAGTTAATTGTAAAAATTTAAATTTAAATGTTGCATAAGTTGTGTGAAATTATAACAGTTTTATTTACAATTAACTTGAAGAACTTTCGATGGAAATCCCTTTTTTGTTCTAAATCATTTATTTATTACTATCTAGCCTACATAAGCTAATAATTATTTCTAAGTCATCAGTCTATTGACGATTCTTAGTCTTTAATTAATGAGAATGTTTACTAGAAATTAAAACTAAAATAAAAAAAGCAATAAGATTAATTTTGTTTAAATAGAAACAATACAATTTAATACCTTTTTACTTTTGTAATTTAATTTTTTAATTTAATCATTTTAATGAAATTATTATAATTTTGTTTTAATTAATTAAACATTTGTAATGAAAAAATATAGACGGGTATTATTCCTATTTGGAAGGCTAGTCTCGCACCAGATCTAGTCCACAAGTCTAGTGCTTCGTTCTGTAGGTGCAAATTGTAATCATGTTTGTCAAACTATGATAATAATAAAAATAAATAAACATAAGAAGGTATATTACATTCTCTAATCATCCAAATATGAAGGCCAAGAGTAAACCCGTCCTACACAAAAAATACTAGCACTGCACTATTATTTTCCTATTATTATTTTATATTACTATTTTTAAATATTTTTATTTGTGTTTTGATGTTGTAGGGCTCATAGTAATACCCCATTTGTAATACCTTTGGTTACGGAACCACGAAAATACTGAAATTAGTTAGTAACATTGCTTAAGTTTGCTCCTATGCCAGCTTATACTCGTATTCTCCAGTTGTTGTCCAGTTGATTGAACGCCATATTCCGTGCTGGCTTGAATTATAAGTACAACTTCCTGGCATTCATAAAGGAGTTCCAACATTAATTAAATACGGAAGCATTCTCGTATCGTATACCCGTACAATATGGGTTGCGTGATCATTCTACTCATTGCATTTACACAAACACGAACACAAAAAAGTTTATGAAATATGTATTAACTTTAAACCGACGTATTGACTTTCATTCGGTAACGTTAAAAGTGATTTTAGAAACACGAATGTTGTTTCAGCACAGTTTATATGAGGCAAAGACGTGTATGTATAAATTATATCGTAGTACCTGCTTATTATTACTTTTTTAACCGGTCAAGTGCGAGGCGGTCTCGCGCACAGAGGGTTCCGTACGAAATATGAATTTACATACTTAAAATCATAAATAATAAGAAAGGTGAGCATTGTTGTTTACAATGCTCTACCGAAAATGAAAATTCGATTGAAGAACCAACTTAACTTGCAGATAAATTACATTCCCGATGTATGGCTTTCAACTGCAAAGTTAAGTTTGTAAACCAAAAAACCTATTGTTACTGTTTTATTACTGAGAAACAAATTTTCATGTTTATTCCTATGATTGTACTGTAAGGCCTTGCTTCTTGCCAAATATCAGGATTCTAGGTCAACGGGAAGTATCCGATAGGTTTTCATTCCCTTGCATTCTCTGCACAGACATATCTTTTTATTGAGTATACCTAACAAGTTTAATGTTTTCATAGATCCAATTGACTTGAGTATTAAATATTAATTTCAACTTTCAACCTTTAGCGTTCCTGAGAAAAGGGTATTGACAGACAGACGGACGGACAACAAAGTGATCCTATAAGGGTTACTTTTTCCCTTTTGAGGTAGGCTCGCTTTGGTTAGTTCACTAAGGATAAAACTGTTGGACGGTAAAAATTCTAAATATGTTGTCTAGTGACCTAAAGTGGCAATGGGCAGGCCACATCGCTAGAAGAACTGATAACGTAACGTGAGTAAGAGTTCTCGAGTGGTGACCACTTATTGATAAACCGACGACCTAGTTAGGATCGCTAGCAGTCGCTGGATGCAAGGGTCCCGGTCCCGCCAGTGGACGTTTCCTGGCTGCTGCTGATGTCTGCTGTAGGGACGAATGTTTCACTTCCAATGTTATCTTATTTCTCGTTTAATTACAGACGGCATTCCTGATCGTTGCGCTGACTATCGTCGTCAGACAAAACGGCGTGCGCGCACATTTCTACAACTATGACCGGAGCGACCTAATAGCGGAGGAAGCCAAGAACCGCGCAGTGACCATCATCGATGGCCCCGCGTACGTACCACCGGTGACGGTAGCGACGTCACCTACCTTCTCCAACACCACCCACAAGCCGGAGCGACCGCCCAGCAAACCTAATCCGACCCCAGATAAACAGACAAACAAGCAAAAACCTAAATACATCGAGCTGCCGCGAATCTACTTCGGGTCCATCGCGAAGCTCCCTAATTTGCCTCCTTTGAGGCAGCCTTACTCGAAGCCTTTGACCTTGCAGCACTCTCCAAACTCCATCTACAAGTACCATAAAGTAATACCTCTGCAGCCAGTTCGGCAAAATTTTAACAACAAACAACAGCCGCTCGCTTTCGCCGCGTCGACGAGCAAACCTTCAATCGTCACGAAACCTTCTAAATTCAACCTGCCTGTGGAAACCATCAACGGTATCCGATCAGACTTCGTTAGACCACCGCATTTCATCAACACGACCAGCACTTCGACAACTACAGTCCCGTCGACGACTACGAGGCTCTTGAGGACGAAGAGAATATGGCCGAAGAAAATTTTAGAGAAAATGCAGGGCAACAACTCCACGAATAAAACTGACGATTTGGATTCCGCGTCGAGCCAGCACAAGTACGTGTACCTGGAGTCAGAGACGACTACGCAAGCGTCGACCACGCGAGGACCTTACCGCAGAGTGACGAGGGTGCCCAAGAAGAAGCCCACGACCCCGCCGCCGGCGACCTACACCACCTTCGAACCCAACGATTGGGTCCCGATAGTACCCTCACACTACGCCATGAAAAAAGTAAGGACTCAACAAAAGCATGCTATAGGTAAACGATCGGACCGTTCCGATGTCTACTTTTACGACCAAAACGAAAACTCACAAGCGAATCGAATGATGTACTTGCAATCGTTCGGTTTACTCCCAGTGGCCAGCTCCCAGAACCCCAATACGATAGCACCGAGGAAAAATGTTATAGTCATCGATAACAATAAAGAGCCATTGAAATCGCATGTGTATTCTGGTTACAGACGGAAACCGGCCATACACCAGCACGCGATGGAGTACGAGGCCGAAGCCAGCGAGCCAAGATTCGTCACGAAAATCAAGCATCACCACCATCACCACCACCACAGATACGTTAAAACTGTCGAGAAACCCGTCAAAGTAGAAGTGCCTAAGCCAGTCCCCGTTCCGGTGCCGATGCCGGTCCCAGTCAAAGTGGAACACCGTGTGCCTTACCCGGTTCAAGTTCAAGTGCCGCATCCCGTGCCAGTCAAAGTTGTCGAAAAGGAGTACGTTCCCAAGCCTTATCCCGTGATTCAACACGTGCCAGTATTTAAGCGTGTAGAAGTCAAGGTTCCCCAACCCTATCCCGTGGAAAAGAGAGTCCCTTATCCGGTTCATATCCAAGTTCCAGTTGAAAAGCAGGTGCCTGTTCCTGTACCATACGAAAAAAGGGTGCCTTATCCAGTCCCTGTCAGGATTCTTGTACCCCAACCTTATCCTGTCGAAACTAAAGTACCATATCCTGTTCCAGTTAAAGAACCAGTAGAAGTTATAAAACACGTTCCAGTTAAAGTCGCTGTTCCGCAACCGTACCCAGTGAAAGTACCTCAACCGGTACCAGTGCCTTATGAAAAGAAAGTACCATACCCTGTAGAAGTAGAGAAAAAAGTCCCATACGCTGTTCCCTTTAAAGTTCTAGTTCCTGAGAAGGTTGAAGTAGAGAAAAAGGTCCCGGTTTACGTACCAAAACCTTATCCAGTGGAGAAGAAAGTCCCATACCCAGTTAAAGTCCCGTATCCAGTTAGAGTACCAATAAAAGTTCCTTTTGGTATCCCTATACTCATACACCAATCTCCTGATGGGGACGAGCGTGTCCTGTCGGGGCAAGTAACAGTTGCGGACTCAACAGACAGCTCTGGTCATTCCCATTACTCCTACTCAGTGGACGGCAACGACGTAACAAACTCAAAGAATTCTGCCACGGATCTGCCCCATACTGTAACGTACCACGGGAATACGGCCACAGAAGACGGTACACATACGGCCACGTTTCACGGCAATTCTGGGTATTCTGGTTTCCAGTCGCGTGCTGACGTGTTCGAGGATACCACGACGGCAGACTCCAGAACAATACAACAACCGGAAGCAAGCACTTCTACAGAAATTAGTTTAACTACGACGGACGTATCGACACCTAGATCCACAATAGAATAGATTTGTAAATATAGATCATTTATTTATGTGTAGTACATAGTGGATTTATTGTTATAATTTCTAGGTTATTTGTAGTCTAAGCGACTTATTTGTTTGTCGTGAGTTCAAGTTGTGTGTACGTGAGTAAATGCATGATGCTGTGATAATTTTTTCTTTAATATACTCCACAACAAAAATCCCACTTCTGATTTCATATTTGTGACCTAACTTTTTTATATTGACATTTTTTTAGGGTTCCGTACCCAAAGTGTTTAAAACGGGACCCTATTACTGTGACTTCGCTGTCCGTCCGTCCGTCTGTCACCAGGCTGTATCTCATGAACCGTGATAGAGAGTTGAAATTTTCACAGATGATGTATTTCTGTTACCGCTATAACAACAAATACTAAAAACCAGAATAAAATAAATATTTAAGGGGGCTCCCTTCCAACAAACGTGATTTTTTTACATACAACTAGCGCCAACTGGTGTCGTACTCGTCTACTACTGCTACTGCAAAACTAAATTGATAACATTCTAACACATTGATCGCATTCTTTAGATTGGTTTTCCGTATGTTAAATATCCATATTCTATCCGGAACCCTTCGTGCACGAGTCCTTGGCCAATTTTTAAAATGTGTGATTATTATTATTTGGACATGAGCGGTGCAATCCGTGTATCCTGCATGTCACTGCGACCTTTGCAGATCTATTGTGACAGTCCTCTATGGATCAAATCACCTCCCCAAGGCCAATCTCGGTCATGAACCGTACGATTGGTCTGGGTTTGGAGGTCCTGATACTGTCCGTTGTGGCAGTGTGGCATCCGAGGTGTATGTTCCAAAATATGTAATGAGTTTCCACTTTACCTTCACTCACCTGATGTTGACGATAAGGTCGTTGGTGCGCACATGGTAGCTAGCCAGGCCGAGTACCGCGGTACCCCCACTGGGAATCAAATCTCCATATTGTACCTCCATATTGACAGTCCGACCGCCTCCTTTTTTGGTGATGTGTTGTCTCAAATAAACCGCCTCCGTCACCTAATAGCTAAATGTTGGAATAACAATCTGGAGGTCTCGGGTTCGAGTCCCAGTGAGGACACCTATCGGTACTCAGCTATATATGTCCATCTGGCTAGCTACCACTATGTTACTGAAGCCAAACAGCAAAGGTAGCACAGCCAGCGCCTCATTAGTTTGAGGCTGCTAGGTGCGCACGCGCACCAAGCGGCCTTATCGTCACTTGCCATCAGGTGAGATGGCAGCCGAGTGCAAACCCATCATACATAAAAAATAATTTACTGGGACATTACATTAATCACATTGAATTTAATTATAAATCTAAACCATTACCATACATATGTAATTTTTATATTTTTGTTTGACTTTATTTGTATTGGATCGAAACAAACTATAATGAACTAGCGGCTCGCCCCGGCTTGACATTTATTTTGGCATAAACGTAAATGTAATCTTTCTAGATCATTACAGAAATTTTCAGAACTTTCCAGAAGTTATCATGTGTACTTCTTCATTCATGTGACAAGGACAGATATATATTTTTCCCATTTTTGCCACCCACAACAACCCACTTCCACCCATCGCGACCAAACTCCCTTACTTTCAGGCTGAAAGTAAGGGAGTTTGGTCTTTGTCTCCTGCTGAAAGTTTCAGCAGGAGACATAAGGGTATTCACTACCCCAACGGGAAGTTGATCGGAGTTAGTGGTGATAGAGAAAACCCTGTCTTAACGTACTAACATTAGCTTTATATATATATAGATAGATTTCGCTTTAATAACATGAGCAATATGTTTCGCTAATGCAGTGTTAGACCTGTTTAAAACATAGAAATTATTATTATGCTAAACGCCGAGCCAGCAGAGTTCAATCAAGTGCAAGTCAAATGGCGTAACGCTAAATAAGTGGTATTTAGCGTTGCCGAGTCATTCAACTTCATAATCACACGTTTGTACTAAGGCATTATAAAGTTGTTAGTGTGTAGGTATTTCACTATAAATCGTTAATTATGTGTCAGGTTTGGGAGCTCGTCAATAAAACAGCTTGTTCACTCAACTACTGATTTATTCTTTATATTATTCTCAGACTCTTGGTAATAGGGTCCCGTTTTTACCCTTTGGGTACGGAACTCTAAAAACGCCGAAAAAACATGTTCGTTAAGTCATGTAATGACCACCTTTAATTTTTATTTGTAGCCGCCACAGTAATACGAGTATAGTCTGTGAAAATTTCAAGGCTGCGCGCTTGAACTTACAATCCAGAGGTCCTGGGTTCGATTACCAGTAGGGTACCAGTCGATACTCGCTTTGGTTAGGCATTGGCAAGGCCGCCTGGCTATCTATGCTACAGATGTCTGCCTCCAAACAGCTGTGTTAATAACACTTTTTTGTACCGGTATGAAAGGTAGCAGAGCCAACACCTTATTGAGGCTTCTGGGTAAGCACGAGTTCCATTCAACTGCCTTATTATCGTCACCGTCAGATGAGATGAAGGCCAAATGTAAAAATAATAATGATTACGAAAATGATGGTAATTTGTCCTGGCTTGGGACCGGCCGGACCGGTGTGGCGTGCCATAGCGGAGGCCTATGTTCAGCCGTAAACCTTTCCTGGCTAATGAGGATCATGGAAGGAAGTGGAAGGAGAAGGAAGGTTACGTGAAAGAAGGCGGTCGGTGTTACATACATTCGAACAATCATTTCTCTTTCAATAGTCACAGTCGAGTAGCGAGCTAGCTAAAGTGAAATTGTGATATGTACACTCGCAAGATAGCTGTAGGGTTTTTATTACGAATATGGAAAACAAGGCGTTTTCCATATTCGTAATAAAAAAATACACGCATTTTGAAATTGGCAAAAATAACACGTCTGATGAGAAATTAATAAATGACGGGTACTGAAACAGCTACTGCCACAGAACCTTGTCATTTTTTATTAGTTTTTGTAATGTTGTGTATGTATTAATTTGTTTTATATATATATGTATATGTGTAATTTGTCTGTGGCAAATAAATGGTTTTAATACTATCCACGACTTCTCGCGCGGAATTAGATTTTTTCTTGAATGAACGCCGTTGACACTGTTGGTTCTGTGACCAATACAGCTTCACCCGGATAGTAATTCGCACCAAATTACATTGGGGTTTAATTGTGTTTTATTCCATAAAGGACATTAAAAGAAATTCATCTAAATTAAATTAAAAATACAAAATAATTTTCTTTTTTTATTTGGATTTTGAAAGAATTTAAAGTGTCGAAAATTGCATAAAACATTCATTTATTTATAACACATAAAAACATTATTTTACGAGATAACTCAAAATATCGAACAAGCGTCATACAACGCTCCAATAACGGCTCCAATACTACCACAGATGACGTCACAAACATCGAATTTTCGGGGGGTTGTGTTAAAAAACCTATTAGTCGTATCGAAAAAAATTGATACAATTTTTTTACATGCTCTGTCGAATTAAACCAATTTTTTTAAGGTAAATACCCTATTGACGATTTCATCAAGTTTAACTTAGCTTAATATACTTTAGTAACCTAGTCGCTTTCTAGTGACAAGTAAATTAATCGTATATAAGAAATAAATTCCTTTAAACCTATATGTATCAAATAAAACAAAAAATTTGTAACATAATAACTCAAACTTATTTATTAAAAATGTCAATTAATTAAAAATTACTTTTAATAATATACATATAACTCAAATGTATACATAAGAACTTAAACTTTTTTGATATGTATATTATATATAAATCATTTGACTTTAATAAACTGCCATTCCAGTTCATATACTCCCACTGATGTTTGGTTTTTCTCATCGTAGTCCACCCATTCCTTCTCGGACAAGTCTACATCTTCAAACTTTTTACCTGAAATTTAAAATTACTTTACAGTTAGATCAATAGGTACAAAATACATTCAAAACACAAAAGAGACATTCCATAGATTTATGAAGCCACCGCCTGAATTTGACCTTATCACTTAATAATCAAATAAAAGTGTTTTAAATATGTACTATTTTCTTAATTTTGGATCTATAGTGTTGGATGTCTTCGAATGTAAAAAAAATCTGAATGAATTATGAAACAAAATAATATATATATATGGAGAATATGTAAAATCCGACCAAATGCGAGTCAGACCGTGCACCTAGAGTTCCAAACCATGAAAAGCAACTTAGAGAAATAAGGTTCATTTTCCCAACCGCATCATTATGTATTCGGTGGCATAACTAAAGATTTTTTATGATTTCTAAAAACCAATAAAAGGTAGAGACCTTGCTTTTTTCCCCTGTAATATTTACACAAAGTCTTCTACTATGATTATTACAGATTTTCACTTTGAAACCTCTGGATAGTTAGGGGGTATTTTTTAATATTATTTGTCATGATAAGTCAAAAACAATGCAGTAACCTACCAATAAGACAGAGACATAGAATTATTAGATAAGTTATTTTTGTCAAACTTGTAGTGCCACCAAAATGAGGAATTCCCATCCTACCACTGCATACCATGCATTTCTAATGGCTAATAGGCTAGTGGAGTAGGAAATAAATAAATAATACAATAATAATAATATTAGTTACCATTGTTTTCACTTTCAGCTATCCATCCTGACTTTGGTTCAAAATCCACAGGTTCAACCCCTCGACAGTCAAATATAACTAGCGTTTTATATTTACCAACATCATCATTTGTGTATGAACCTGGAATTTATATTAATTATAAGTACAGTACTTGCACACCCCTTCGCACACAAGTTTCCCCCTCTGAAGTTAGGGTTGGGGTGTACAAAAGGGGGCGCTAAGGCGGGACTTAGAATCATCATGATTTTTTGAAACTCCACAATTTCAAACATGTACAGACAGAATATGTGTGTATTATTTTCATAATAACTGTCCCTAGATGAGATAAAACACTAAGACATTTCTTTCTACTTGCTAACTTGCCTTGCCTACCATTTATACATTAATAATTGATACTTCGCAGTCTTTTATGGCTAAATTCAGAGCGGTAAACTTAGTTAGCGAGTACTGTAGGTACATTTTACTTTTATTGCAAAACGAAGGCAAGTAGTTTAACAAGTCTTCATGGTCTAGATAATTTACGTACAAAAGGTGCTACTAAGTCCGGCCTTAGCACTCCTTTTTTTGTTGTGCATCCTCACAAAAACAAATTAATACAAATATATTCTTACCATTGCTGCCTTCTATAACATCTATGCTATTTTCTCTAGAACAGAGCTTGCACTTGATCAGTAGGTTCGTTTCAGATCTATTGTGCTTCTGTGGTATTTTTTCGGCTTCAGTAAGGTCGTGAAACTTTTCGGTAACCTCGCCACAACTACCACATTTTAGTTTCAGGAACCATTGATAATAAGGATGATTTGTATATAGTTTCTCGACGCATTCAAGCGTCGCCTTCACTTGTAAAGCGATTTTTACCATTTCTTGACTTTTTCGATTAGAGTATTCCTTTTGGTATAGTAACTAACTATACTCTTTGATTATCACAAACTAATATATGTCACTAGGAGCCACCTAGGAGCTAAATAAACATAACGCTGTTTTTGACATTTGTCAGTTTGAACCATAGACGATATAATACCACACTGTATTTCGCCATGTTGTGACGATAGAAAGAGTGGTCATATTTCTTCGGTCAGCCTTCTTTATCATTGAACAAGTTAATATAACCTTACCAAAGAGAATATTATAGCATTGCTAAGTGTTGTTGTCTGTCGTCATGTGGTATAATATTGGCAGTATTATTATCTTCGATTGAAAGCCTGACAAATTGTATTTGTCACATATAAGAAGCGTCGGTGGCGCAATGGATAAGGCGCGGACTCTCAATCTGAGGGTACCGGGTTCGAATCCAGCCGTGTACCTATGAGTTGTTTTTCAATTCAAGTACATTATCCGATTGCTTAGCGGTGAAGGAAAACATCGTGAGGAAACCTGCATGTCTTGAACAGGCATGTGAAGTCCGCCGATCCGCACTGGGCCCGCGTGGTGGACTATGGCCCATACACTCTCTGTAGGAGAGTAGGCCTGAGCCCCTCCAGTGGGGACATATATAGGCTGTTGATGATGATGATGATAGGCCGAGGGGTATAACGTTACGACAGGGGCTCGGAGAAAGTAGTAACCACACTGTAAAGCGACATTTAAAAAGTGTTGTAGCTTGGCAAGTCAAAAAAATTATTAAGATTGCATTTCACATAAAGCAACATAGTTATTTTAACCATCACGAGTGATGTGCTCTCTCATGAAAAAATGTAGATATCTAGAGTCAGACAGCACTAGTGATGTGCTTTCTCGAAAAGTGTCGATATTTATGTGAATTTCTTTGGATAACCATACAATTATTGCACCTAAGACAGAAGAAATACAAACAGCATTTACAGTTTTTAAATTTATCACTACTAGACATCATCATGAGTACAACTACAAAGGTTATAATTACATACAAACACACAAGCAATATACCGGTATCGCTTCTGTTTCGGATGCCAGTTTCTTGTTCAGAAAATAAAGTAGGAAACCCATGAAGAGCACAAAGAGGTCTTTAGAGAGTCACTTTAAATAGTTTGCAGCATACTCTTCGTTGGATTATAACGGCGTCCTTGTCCAATTTATACAGATACAAGACCGCTTTTAACCAGAGCTTAAATCTAGAAGTTGACCATTGGTTTACAGCTGGTACAGTCCGATACACAACACTTGGGGGCTAAACAACAATTTCCAACCAAGCTTCTGTTTGAACGTATTAAACAAAGCTTATAGGATAACATACACTGATAAACGATTTTAAAATTAAAAACAGCTGTCAGACAAATACAATTTGGATGACAATACAACAGGCTGTCAATCAACCACATGACCACAGACATCAACACGTAGTAATGCTGTAATATTCTCTTTGGTAAGGTTATATTATCTTTGTCAATGACAAAGAAGGATGAAAGATATGATCTCTCTATGATATGGTCTCTCTCTATGACCTTTTTTCTGTGAATACCTTTTTAACACTGTACAGTCTCTTTACTCTCTTTACTTGACACTGGCATTAGCGTCACCTCCATGATGAAGCCATAATTCTGAAGTTGACAAAGGATGAAAGATATGATCTCTTTCTTTCTATCGTCACAACATGGCGAAATACAGTGTGGTATTCTATCTAGTCTATGGTTCAAACTGACAAATGTCAAAAACATAGCGTTGTTCTCTTTGTATTGAGAATCCAATTGAATCCATGGCGTGCTGTAAATCTACTGTAAATAATCAACTGTAAATAGTAATGGCATGGTGCGCATTTTGCTGACGAGAAATACGAGAGTCGAAAATTATGTTTTCTATTCTTCCAATCATCCGGTGTGTGAATAATTGAACATTTTGTCGTAGCACTGTCCAGTTGGTTGAATAACATTGAATTATGTTTGTTTTCATTTTTACAGGTGATAAATCTTTAGGTGTTTGGTGAACAGCTACTATGTTGGAGGTAGAAGTCGACGGTCGCGTGCAGCCGCTGGAAGAAGTGTTGAAGCGCGGTGCGCGGCTAGTTGTGGCACGAAAAGGCACGTTTCAGATTATACCCCGCTGGAGAGAAAAGTTAGTACTAGCCTGTGCTCGGGATGGACCAGAACTACCATACATCAAACGTTCATCTCGTAAACGTAAACGCCGAAGCGCTTGCGTCCAGACCAACGAAAATTGCTACTACGAAAAGCTTGCTGATATGAAAATTAACATCAGAAAAACTGGTGATGATGCAGAACCAGAAAAGTCTAAAATTTCTAAAAATATCGAACCCGAGCCCAAAAGCCTTAAAATGGTCTCTAAAACTATCTTGACCGAGCCAGAAATCCTTAAAATGGACTCTAAAACTTTCGAGGCAGAGCCAGAAAGCCTTAAAATGGTCTCCAAAACTATCGAGTCTGAGCCAGAAAAAATAATGAGCAGTAATGATTCATTACCAGAAAAAGAATTGACTTTAGAAATGGAGGATTTTGCAGCGATACGCCGCTACCTGGCGGCACATTCCAGTGCATTTGTCAAGGAAAAGTTTGACTCAGATGAGATGTATAGGAATAAAATTTTATTTGCTCTGAATCCTTTGGTTACACTGAAACGGTGCCCACGTATCACACAGATGTTAAAGGCAACTTCACCAATGCTACCACCACCTGTACCAGTAAGGCCGAAGAGAACAGAAATGATAGAAAATAGATTACCGAAGTGGTGTCGAGAATACAGCCCACAGGAAGATCAAATAATAATAACATGGGTGCGGGGAAGTGAAAGCCGAGCACAGGCAGTTAATGGCAATCAAATTTGGCAAAGATTAGCAGAAGAATATCCCCTGCTGGCACATCGTCATCGTTCATGGCACTCTTTAAGAAACAGGTACTTGAGGTACATATTGCCTTCATTGGGACACTCTTTGTCTCCGCACCAAGCACAGAAACTACGAGCTGCAGCTGCACGTGGTACTCTTAAGTCTCGTAAACGAGTCTACTCAGATACGATGGCCTTACCTGGTCCTCCCAAGTTGATGAGTGCATCTGCACGTGGTATAATTAAGTCTAGTAGACAGGTCCACTCAGATATTGATGCAATTCTTACTCCTAATAAACCGAAGAGTACACAGCCTAACAAAAGCCCAACTTACTCAGATGTTACTAGAAAGTATGCCTACCTGGAGAAGTCTTCATTCTTAGACAGTCCTGCGCCACCTGTTCAGTCTCCTGTGACAAGAAGTCACGGACGTAGACTGTATAACCTATTATAAGGATTTACACTATGTAAGAAGTTTAAATTTTGTACCTGTTGAGTAATGTAGGTGCAAAAATAAATCGACCCTTATGTAGACCAATCTGATTGTAATCAAATTGTCAATTTTGTTTAAATCCGGTTTTTTGTCTGCTGCTAATTTATGTCAAAGAGTGTGTGTGGACCTTTGAACCTGAAGGAATAAAACACCATTTTTGAATTATATGTCTGTTTATTTACAATTAATAATGTTTTAAGATCTTGGCAGTGGCACTACCTTGATGGAGTGGCCCTGAGCATCTGTGTGGAGAGTCAGCCCCATGTCTTGTAGCACTTCATTGTCCACGGGTCCTTGGAGAGTCAAGTTAGATATGACTTCCTGTAATTTTGTGAGATATTAATCTTATAATATAAAGCTAATGTTAGTACGTTAAGACAGGGTTTTCTCAACTCCGATCATCTTCCCGTTGGGGTAGTGAATACCCCTTGGAGTTTGGTCGCGATGGGTGGTAGTGGGTGGCAAAAATGTGAAAAATATATATCTGTCCTTGTCTTCTGTAATGATCTAGAAAGATTACATTTACGTTTATGCCAAAATAAATGTCCACCCGTGCGAAGCCGGGGTGGGACGCTAGCTTATACATTAGGTTAACTATAACTTTAAGATTTTTAGACAATGGGCTTGATATTAGAACATTCATGTTATTGCATAAAAGAAATTGCATTACGTTTACACTGTCTTTAAGCTTAAAAGTGTTCCAGATTCGTGCCATTTCTCTCTTTATTTCTTCTATGCTCATCGTTGACTTTCATCAAGTTTAACTAGGGCTCAAGACACCCAGGTTTAATGTATAAACAACTTGATACAAATTGTATACAAGGAAATATTTTTTTGACGGAGCCTTCCTTGGATATATGTGGATAGACTTTTTGTATGATTTCTGAATAAAAACTGATTATTAATTTTAATGTTTCATTTTTTAAATGATTTTTTGTCTGCCTGTACACAGGACACCAATCTGTGCTGACCTAGTCAGAACAGCACAGATTGACATTCAGCTAATTGAAACCGGAAGCTACAATGACATAGAAAATGTACAGACCGTGACACACCTGTCTACCCAAACCTAAGAACGCTTGATCAGCAAGCATCTAGCCAGCGTCCCTGGTAAGAACTGTCTGCTCAGGACGAGGCTCGAATTACATACAAACTCCATATATCGTGACACACTGGCCGGTTGCAACCCGGAGCCAGAGATATTGCCTCGGTACGCATGCAGTTGTGCACTACTAACACAGTGAAAGTCAAGGGAAAATCTGACATGTCGATCTATGAGGAAGGCTCAATCATGTCCAACAGTGGACATAAAGTAAGCCAAATTTCATGCAAATCCGTTCAGGTGTAAGCTAGATTGAAATATTTACACTGATTACCTGATTCTCCGGGCAGTTTTCACACAAATTTCGTACGGCGAATATGACCCATTGCATGATTACTGAATATGTAATTAAAGAATTATTAATACACCTGGTAACACAGTCGTACATTACCGATATACTAAGCAAGTTTCTTAAATCTACTGGCACATTGCTAAAGTATAGTTACAACTCAAGCAACCCTATTATAAATAGTATTGGTAAAGATAATTTATGTATTTTATAATTACATATAATTAAAAAGAACGAAACCCCACATCAACTGCCGACTTCAGACAGAAGGCCTTCGGTCTCCCAGCGGCGTACATGTACGTCGCGCCAAAACTACCGTCAAACCCCGCGGCGTTCATGTACGCCGGCAAATATTTATTCGAATTTAAATCGAAAACTAAACCACATAAGGTTCCTATTCGCTTCTACTACGTGGAATCTATAGAGTATTAAAAATGTTCACCCTTAGAGGTAGAATTATCTGGGTACATATATGTTTTTTGTTGTTTTTCTCAAAAAGCGCTCAATCAAGTTTGACAAAATTTATATGGGACGACCTTTGAAGAAGTATGCTCTACCCAAAAAAATATCATCAAAATCGACCCACAATTGGCGGAATTATCGCGTAATATACATATAAAAAAATGTCGTATTGAGAACCTTCTCTTTTGAAGTCGGTTGAAAATTAAGCGTGTGGTCCCGTTACGGTGATATTTTTGAACGGTCAAATTGAACTCTATGAACATTAACCTAGAAAAACTACACATTGCCGACAACGGCAGAAAATACCTATCAGCGATTCACAAAACACAGACGAACCCAATGAGGTTTCAGTGTACTGTTATTTGAAATTAGTGGTAATCTAATTTAAAATAAAGTAAAAACTAGTGACTCTGTGAGCTGCAAACCTCGCGAGTCTGTCTTTTCATAGCTTGAAACTGAATTTATTATTATTTTCCACACCCTAAAGGGTTGATGGTTAGTAATCTTCAATTTCAATATATTTATTGCTTCCATAATGTCTTACATTAAAGATACAATTATGGACCCTGTTTAAAGGGCACTGCAAATATAATTTTTTGAAAAGTAAGAGTAGTTTTATAACTTAAAAAAAAATCATTTATATCTTATCATGGACGTACTCGTTAATATAATAATAACTTTTATTTTTTTAATATTTCTTTGAGTTTTTTGAAGAAAGTTTGTAATTGTATTCATCTTTTAATGAGTTTGGTACGAGTAGGTTATTGTAAGTTTTTATGGACATTACGAATGGACTAGAAGAGTGCATTTCTGCAGTGTAGTTTTTGAATATTATTCGGAATGGCTGAAATATGAATGTTTACGTTGTAAACCCCAATATCACAGCCATTTTGAAAAATTTGAATACACAAAAAATCATACAAATATCGAACTTGCTCCTTAAATTTCACGAGAAACGATTGAGAAATGCGACATGTAGATAAGAACATCCGGACATACGAAAGCATTATTTCCCAAGCTGAAAGCGAGACGCTTCGCTCGTGCTCGCTCGTTCGCAGAATTAATGTATAGTTTAAAAGGATACGAGGATTGCGAGCGTCGATGTTGCAACAATCAAGCAGAACTTGAATCACTTCCAATTCTCGAATCTGTAATATTAATGAAAAAAATTGTTTATTACAGCTTATTTTATTCACTGAAAACAGTAACAGTTTTCTTCATTAAGACGATCCACCTCCATCAATTTCATACTAAATTACTGTTGCCATAATTTTTAAAAATAGAACGGATGGATTTGTGTAGTAACTATCTAAAAATAGGACATCAGATTGTGATGTCGCGAATGAAACAACTTCACAGTGAATCACAATTTTCATTCTAAACACTTTTTTCGATTATTCGCATCTATGAACCATTAGCTGCGTAACGGCTATTGTAGCTAACTATAAAGTTAGAAATTAATGATATTTGTTTCGCGACACAATAATTTCATATCCTATTGTTAGGTAATTACTTATCAAATCCACCTATTATATTTTAAAAGATTATGACAACAGAAATTTCGTATGGAAGCATTAGGAGAGGCATAACGTTAAATGTCTATTTCTGCTTAAATCTTCCTTTTCTCGTGGTCATGGTATAAAGTATAGTATACTCTTAAATAAAACGGATTTATAGCGACGGCCATGAATCACTCGCGTCGCTCAGTATTTATACAGGAACACAACAGTGCATTTGTACTTCTGTTTGGCGGCAGACTTAGGTAACATGGTAGTAGCCAGACAGGCGGACATAGAAAACCATCAACCAAACCGAGTACCAATAGGTGCCTCCACTGGGGATCGAACCCGGGACCTATGGATTGTTATTCAAATATTTAGCCATTAGCTCAAAGCTATTCAACGGGCTATGGAACAATCTATTCATGGGATTTCTCTACGTATAAAATACTGAATGAAGAAATCCGTTGATAAACTGGCGTCACTGACATAGCTCGACGAGTCAGTGAGCTGAAGTGGCAATGGGCAGGCCACATCGCTTGAAGAATCGATAACCGATGGGGAGTAAAGGTTCTCAAGAGGCGACCACGTAGTGATCAACGATCTAGTAAAGGTCGCAGGGAGTCGCTGGATGCAGGTGACTCGGGACTGGTCGATGTGGCGTACCATGAAGGAGCCCTATGTCCAGCAATGGACGTTTCCCGGCTGATGATGATAAGTACCATCGTTCTTGTTCTGTTTCTTCTGCTACTATGGCGGCAGGCGGTACTAAATAGTTCTATCTACCCCCCGTGGTGATGGTGGTGTCAGACGGGACTGAAGTATTCTTACCAGTTTCTTGTTCTCTTGGTTCTTCCAGCACAGGTTGGCGAGTGTTCTGACCAGCGCCGCTTTCAACCCGAAGGCCACGTGCCGCTCTACGGTTTCCACTGTCGTGATAGTTTTCTTCGCGGTTGTTGGATCCACTGCGCCCAGTCTGAGTTAAACAGCATTTCATTTACATATGGTATAATTACAAAGTTAGAAAAAGATAGTTTCTTTGCATCGAACTTGGTATAGTATCCAGCAAGCAACTTGAAATATGACGTTGACTGCGCAGTAAACGATTTCCGGGTCTCTTTGGCGGGGCGCGGGAGGGGAATGTCATTTCGTACGCGTTTAGGCGCGTGATTGGCCGAACTGTCAGTTGCGCCACTCTGTCGCCCGGGATACGCAAACTCAGCCCCACTATGCCCATTATTGTTCAATTTGTGTGCCGATAACTGTACACTCGAGTACAAACGAAAACCATGTCACATTCACATTGACAATGATGTCAATTAAAGATGAGATCTCAGAAGAGAGTGGGTACATATTTTTGTACCCGAATGTACCCCTTTTCGATCACAACAGTGCTATTAACACAGCTGTTTGTCACAATATATTTATAATGAAGCAAAGATGGATCTTACCTCGTCTTTTGTGTTTCAGGTGAATCTATCTTGACACTGGGCACTTTATTGATGATGGTATCTTCAGAAATCTTAACTTCCTTAGCCGGTTCACTCTTTTTCTCCACATTCTCTCCTCGAGTCTTCTCTGCAGAAATACCAAGAATTTTCTGTAGCTGCTCGCTGAGGTCAAAGTCCGTGGACAGGTTCTGGCTCTTTTTCACCTCCTTCGGAGTGTCTGGTGATTGTTTCTGTGACTCCACTTCAGGCAAAACTTCAGCTAATGGCGGAGAAATCTCACTCGGTGAAGCTTTCACTTCCTTAACTTCTTCCTTAGTCAAATGTATTTCAGTCGGGGGATCGTTTGGGCTACTGTCTTGAGAATCTGTGTTCGTTGAGCCTTGCAATTCCAACCTGGGTTGCAACGCTACCGGAATGACCTCAGCTATAGTATTCATGCTGCCGTTGGGTGAAGTTGAGTCATGTATCAAAGGAGGCTCATTGTCATCACAGATATCAATCTTATGTTCAAGGCTTATTCGTCTGGTTGGCAAAGGAAGCTTCTCATCACCTTTCGGAACAGAGCTGCTCCTTTTAAAAGCAACCTTTGTCAAGTCGTTGTCGATTGTAACGTTTTTCCTCTCAGCACTGCTGCCTCTTGAATCCGGTATAGTTTCGATAAATTTCAGAGGCTGTTGTAGAGTTTCTATTGCATTGATAGTTTCGAGACGTTCCAAATAGTTTAGGTTTTCATTGCACTCGAAGTATTGTTCACTGCTTTCTGATTCTGTGCATTCCGATGTGGTCTCGTTACATGACAGCATATTGTCGGCTGAATCATTCTTGGTTAGTGGATCTGGAATTTGACATACAGTTATATTAACATAATTGTAATTATAAATGTTAAAGTTTGTTACTTTTTAACTGCCCCTGTAGCCTAGCAGGTGTACACAAACCGGAGGTCCCAAATTCGATTCCTCGCAGATATCCTGTGGTACTTTCTATGCCCGCCTGGCTAGCTGCTTTTGTGTTACCGGTATGTTACCTAAGTCTGCCGCCAAATAGCACTGATGTGTTCCGGTATTGAAAAGATGGTATATATATATATATGTCGCATGAAACATCAGTGTCACCGACTGAAGTACATAACCTATGGTCGGTGTGCGCTACGACAGAGTCTAGGACCGGAGACTGGAGGCGGCGGGAGAGCCGAACAGTCGCCCTGTGGGCCTGGGAACTGTCACACGTTTCATGTAATCGCGTGCGCATTGTGAAATAGTATTACGTCACCAGTGTTCAATAGAGTATTGCCTATCTATGTGTGTGATATACAACCGAGACATTACAATCTATTGTGAATCCCAATTGTCATTTCATTGCCTGATAGCCCACGTGTAAGCCCACAAGATAATCACAGCCCACGTGATGTCGGATGACGAATAATCTCATCCCCTTCGCTCGGAACACGACAAACACCCACCCGTCCTGATGATGACGACGACATATATATATAAAATGTCATTGGCTTCACAGCCCATTTACCATCCATCGGCATTATCATCACTTATCATCAGGTGAGATGGAAGAGAATTGTACAACCACAGTGAATCAAAAAAGATGTAAATACATACTCTCAACAGGGGTTGTTGTAGGCCTCACGTTTTCATCATTGATGAGTTGTTTTCCAGTGGCAGCGTAGAGTTTGTTGATGGATGAGAAGAAGTTCTCACTTTCCTTGCCGAGCTTGTGGATGGCACGGAGGAGGACTGAAAAGCATTCAACATCTTTTTCAAAACTGTTCCATGGCTGTAAAAAATGTATATTTTACGTTCCATAACATACAGCGCAAGAAAAGAGAGACTCAAAAAGTATTATTTAATTATCCCGCGAAAACGCTTCTACTGGCAATATGGCGCCTCAAATCATCGTGACGTCATCTGCTCCTAAAGTACAAGTAGTTGACGTCATAAACAAGTAGACAAAAAAAATTCGCTGTCGATTTTCTCTTAAAATATTTATATAAATAAAAAAATAGTTGGTTTCTAAAATACATATTCGATACGGATGCCATCAATCCAGCCACCGATCCTATATTTTATCAAACCCAACAACAATGTAACACCTATTTTCATAATAAAGAGTATTCTATTCTATACTGTCATAGACCCTGTTGTATTGCATGCACTATTGCATACTCAGGCTGCCTTATGTGTCACTGCCTTTACTTTCTAAACATTAGTGTCAAAGACTGACAGTGTCACAAAGGCTGTGGTCGAGTGTGGAGTGGTAGACAATGTTATCACAGAATTAATGTGGTACTGTGTACAGAACGGACTTTCATCGTCCCCCACTGATCTGCGATACCTCACCATCCTGCAATAAAGGAGTCGGCAGTATTACATGAGTGTATGCACTCACATATGTGTATAAAAACATCATCTGTTAAGGTCACTGGATGCAAGTAGCTCGGGACCAGTCAACATGGCTTACCATCAGTGGACAATTCGTAGCTGATGATGAACTGAACTAAGTCACACAAAACCACTCTTAAAAACATCACTCATGGCTCCAAATTCAACATGAAGAAACCATATTTTGATATCACATCACACAATGAATTAAAATATGTACTTACAAGCACAATTTATGAATAAAGATGCATCACTCTGCAAGCAATCCATGTATGCATCCATGCTAGATGCAGTAGCTATAATCTCCAATAAAAACACAACCTCCTGTGGTTCAATACTATTGACATACTTATCTACCGTCTTCAAAACACAATCCGATTTATTTTTAAACTCATGGGCCATGAATTTTACAAAATTAACAGATACATTGATATCTTGGGATTCTGTTGACATGAGAATATTGTAGGCTAGGTTCAACACCAACATTCTGCACTCCGGCTCCAATTTTGAGTATAACTTCTCAATGTATGTGTTCTCAACGCCGATGAGATACTCTATTATCAAGTGCGGATATTCTGTATTATCATTATTGTACATGTAGGCCAATGAGTTGAGTAATGTCACATCATCTGGTAACACATTTGGTTGGCCTAGAAGTATGTTGTAGACTATCATTGCAGCAGCAGAAGCAATTTTTGGATTTTGACCAATTAAACTGTTTAATATGATCGCGTCAAACTTATTCCAAATCATAATTTGATTGAACGGATTATTGACCACGAGGTTTCCTAATGTTTGAACGAGAACTGTCATGCAGGATTCATATTTCTTTTGCAGTTCTTCATTCAACAATTCTAAACTTGGATGTTGGTATTCTGTAGCCAGCACAAGCATGGAGTCTAGTATGGAGAGCTCTTTAGAGACGTAGGTTTGTATTTTCGTGCCGGCAGCGGCGCAGGACCGGACTAAACGAAGGCATTGCTCTGCGACCGCTAGAGTGCTTCGGTTATATGAAGCCTGTTCAACATCAAGTCTCATGATGTGTAGTACTTCAGCTATGAGGCGTAAAGTGTATTCTGAGGCCTTTTTCCTGAAAATTTAGAAAATGTACGATCCAACAGCTTCTTGGTGATACAATTGAAGTGATTGCAAACTAAACTGAATGAGGGTGCTAAAGATGCACATATAATTAGTATATGTAACAAGTAGAGTACAATTGCATTCTTACGGTCGTAATCGTCCCGTTTCAGCATCTTTTGAGAGTTGTGCTTCGGCACGCAACATTTCTTCTACAGCGTCCCATTCTCCAGTCTCTAATTGGAAGTTGATTAGTTTTGCATCCAATAAAATCTCCTCTGCAAACCACACACTTTTATCTCGTGACATTATATTAGATTTTCAGGTAAAATGCCGAAAATTAAATTAAATTGCTGTATTGTATGTATTGTTTGTTCTACGATTTTTGACATTTGATCGACTGATTTTAATATTTTTTTAAATGATTCGTTTTCACATGGTTTTCACATTCATTGTAAAGTAAAAGTTTCAGCGAAAGAGAGATATAATTTGGTATTGTTTTCTCTTTTTTGCACATAATCAGTAATGCTAAAATGGTACAAAAATTACTTGTAACTGGGACTCAGGGTCTCCAGGTTAGGTATGCTAAATTTCCCCAGATACGATTTATTTTTTCCCCAAGAAGATACTATTTTCTCCAAATTATTTTAGTATGAAACCAATAATTGCACATGATCTACGGTTGTAATAAACAAAGTGAATAAATTGACTATTCAGTCAAAACTAGAAGCTTCAAATATTTCAATAAACTAGAAGTTTCAAATATTCCCCAAACTTACGCCATAAAAAATTTGTTCCCCAAAGTTTTCCCCGCACATTTAACTTCCCCAAACGTTCCCTGCTGGGCTATGTCTTAAAACGTAGTGATTAAATGCTCCTAGTATGTCTCAGCTGTGTTTGTGGCAACAATGCTTACTTTTCAAGAAAAGAAAACTTTTAAATGCAACTTTTGTAAATATATTATGCTATTTAATGCTTATTATTGATTTATTACTGACTTATTATTGAATTATATGATTATAATGCTGTTAATAAAAAATTCTAAAAAGAATTATTTTCAAAAATAGCTCGTTTTTTGTTAAAAAATTAAGCAAATTATTTTAATCATTAAAATTTTACGTAGGATCTTATTACAGCTGTAAGCGAAACTATTTTTAAGAATGTAAGATTGTTAAAAGTATGGCTACATCATAGACATTATATGTCTGTGGGCTACATTAGCAACAAAAAAAATTCGAGTTCGCTTTGCTTTGCTTGCTTGTGGTGTGGTGCGCTCCTTCCTCGCCCGCCCCCGCTTCTCTTCTCTGTCGGTCGAATGAAAGGAACAAGTGAGAATGGCATTTTCGCGTGAAATTGTATTAGTTTTTGTGTGAACAAGTGCATATTTCTCACGACAACGAGTTTACGGGACGACCTTTCCTGTAATTGTGCAGTTATCTCGTATTCCTTCATCATGTGTCGCCTTAAATACTTAGTGTTAACATTTTGTGAGTGACCCTAGGCTCCTGTGGATTTCATTTCATTGTGCCGTGAAATAATGGGTCGACTTCCCGCTAACATCGTTGGAATTTAAAACACTCGGTGAGTCATCAGCGTTTACTGTTCCTAACGTTTATTAAAACAACCAAATAAAATTAAGACGGATAGCGAAAGACACTGAAAATATAAGTTATAGTGTAAATGTCGCATTCGGTGAGTGCTGTGTTGTAGATCTATTTATAACTGATTTATTGTGATATTCCGGCGTTAAGGCACTTCCTTGTGTTGTGCGATATGTAAACATTCTATTCTTGTCCATCCCATCTCTACAAAGTCGGCAGTGTGATCAAAAAGTTCGTATTGTCGTACGTATTTATATCAAAAAGTTCTAAGTATCACATTTATTGGTTGAAAACCCTAACCGGTGGGGGTGCAACATCCCCTTCAAGGCGAAACATTTAATTTGCTCTGAATAATAATACCCAATATACTAGTTTTTGTCTGTGACTTCATCCACATGGTCTTCAGAAATTATCCCATGGGAACTTCTTACTCAATTGGGATAATTGTTATTCTAACCCTTCATTGAACTGTATACTAAAATTCAAGTCAATCTGATTCAATTGCGAGGTAAAGTAAGGACAAATTAACTCACTTTCACAATTATAGTATTGGTATGGATGGGTTCTTTTTTCAGAAAAATTAAATTGTTTTAATTTAAAAAATTTAAAAATCAAAACAAGTTAAATTATTTCTAAAAACATTTTTAATTATTTATTTAAACTTTTTTGTACACTTGAGTACAAAAATATGTATCCACTTTTGTACCAAGTCACATTAACTTTTTATTGTTCCCATGCAACTCAGTATACATAACTGCTAAAGCACTGTTGAGGTAAACAGCAATTCAAGGTAAATGTTTTTCATTCATGGTTCAACAGTGGATAGATATTTTTGCATTTGAGTGTACACAGAATAATGTCAAAATAGAAAATATTTGCTGCCGTGTACAGTGTGAGGCATAGAATTCCACAATCTGTCCAGGTCCATATTCAAATATACTTATTTTACATATATATGTGGTTCAATGATGAAAATTTTTACGATGTAGGCAGTAACACAATCATGTGCTCCTGTACAGTTCTCACCTATTAAAAAGTGAATTATTTCACTGACGAACCTGACTTATGACGATGTTATTAGTTGGGTGACAAAGCACAAACATGTACTCCATAAGCATAAAATAACCGCATTAGAATATTCTGGGCTTTAAGACTGACAATTCTGAAAGATTCTGTCACAGGCACCTTATCACTTTCAAAGTTATATCTTTGAGAATTGTAGAGATAATTTTATAGAGATTACAAATACGTCACTCACTTTGATATCAAATGTTGATATATTTTGTTATCTACTCATTCCCACACTTTCTTAAATCTTTGTATAATATAATTATCTGTATTTTGACTTTTATCTAGTCTATGCAATAAGCAGTTAGATGCTTTTTTATGGGAATTCTAAGATATGGTACAGCTGAAAATCAGTGTTTTTATTAAAAAATTATCATCACGTGGTATGAAAAATATAAAACTCATGCCTGCCCTGACAAAAATATTTCTAGAACTAATTTAGTACCTATTTTTGAGAAAATAATATGTAAATAAATAATCTATGACTATGCAATAAATAAAATAATTATTCATCTCATCATATCATTTATAACTTTTCTGAAACCATAACTGAACAGAGCAAAAGAAGAGAATAAGGACACTACTTTCTTTGCTCTATCCATTTGGTTAGCTAGAAGTTCAATCATCTGTGATCAGTAATCACTTACTTCTTTCTTCTCGATATATATCTGCTCTACGCACACTTAGCAGTTCTTACCTTTCCTATTTTCCTTGATCTGCTTGTCTTTAAGATTATGATTATTTAATTTTCCAGGTCCAGACCGGCATGGATGAGGGTCTGCTCAACGACCTGTTGGAGTGCTCTGTGTGTCTGGAGCGACTCGACACGTCCTCCCGTGTGTTACCCTGTCAGCACACTTTCTGTCTCAAATGCCTCAAGGTGAGAAAATAATTTGTCTATTTCATCCATTTTGTCGTGGCGTCCAACTTCCACGGACGAAATCTCCGTAGAGTGCAAACTCCGCGGAAACAAATGGCATTATTTAAGGAAAAGTAAAAAAAAGAACAATTGACTGAAGTTTTGGGTGACCTGAAAACTAGACAAAAATTAAGACCCAAAAACAAATTAAACTGCTTTATTGTCTAAAAGTGTTATAATTTCAAGCCGATAAAAAAGTGCTCTTTCGAGACAGATCTAACAAAAAAGGAGACAGACTGACAGACAGACATTTATTTCACTCACTTTGATTAATTGATCAGACACATAAAATGCACTAATTTAAAAAAAAAATGCATGGTAATTTTTTAGACATAACAAAAAAGTCCGCAATGACATATGTGAATTCTTTAACCCTTAAAGCTTACTATAGACATTCTAATTTCAAAAAATAGATAACATATGAGTATAATGTGGTATTTGCAAAAGCTATTTAGAGGGTAAATCATCATCCAATTAGGTTTGAACCATAACAAATACTGAGACTAGACCATGTAGTCTTTGTTTCCTCAACTGTGTACTAGTAGGGAATTGGGCCAGACCAATATAAACAATGTCTGCAGGGCCGCGGACGCGGGCGGGCGGGCGGTACAGACGCGCACGTAAAAGAGAAGTTCAGAATATGGCCTGCACTTGTACATTATTTAAAAAATTAAGAAATAGTCTGAAGATATATGGAAACATTTTTGGAATTGGCGCCATCTTTATTTTTAAGATAAATCTTGCTTGTTTTGTGCATTTTTAATGTTTTTGTACAAACTAGACCGAAATATTCAAAAAGTCAGTAAATTGCTTTTATTTGATAACTATTTTTTCTTAGTAGTGTACAAATCCAGCCTAGTTCTCCATACCAGAGGTTCCTCTGAGCTCCATACATTCGTGGAACGTGTCAATTAACAAAATGTTATTCCATTTGAAAATTTGGAACTTGAAAATTATGAAATGAGTGCATTTGTTTGTCCATTTCAAATTCTGGATTTTCGAAATGAATTAGTTATTCGTATATTTTATACGTGTGTATTGAAAGCAAGGAGTTCTCGTAACTGTATTCCTTGATACAAATCCATTAAAGCCTATTGTCAAACACCTACCACAGAGAATATAACTGGAAGTTATTATCAAGACGTTTTGGGGGAGTATGGCCTGTCATGATGATTTATGACAGATTAATTTGGAGGTCTCTTCCGCGCCATCTATCGAGTCATTTAAATACTCAACCAACAGACGTCTTTGAAAGTATTTCATTTAGTGATTATATGCTCCTAGATATCAATCTGTGATCTTAACATGCGGGGAAGTTATATATACTCAAATATATTTATATATATAGCAGGTTAATAATAATTTAGAAGTCTTTGCGCTGAAATAAAACTTTCCGTCGTCATTTTAATTAAAACCTTTTGAACGGTGGTGTCGTGACACGAGCGACGCGACGTAAACTTGGGAACTTGTAAAGTTATCACCGAGTTCGGAAACGCTTGGAAACTACAAGAGGACGTGTCCTACAATTTCGTTAGTTTGATCTGAAATGGTTTAATTAAAAGTTTTGGGGAATGCTGACAATTGCTCATTATGCTCAAATTGTAAGGCTCAGACAGACAGACATCTTGATAATGAATGACGTGACACGGTTATTGTTCAGCCTATTCTTGTGTAAACCAAAGCACTTTGTTACGTTCTGAAAAGACTAGCCGCGTAACCACTAGGCGACAGATGTCGGGCGACATGCCCCTCGAGCGACGTCGACCGATGTCTTTTACTACGTACATATCCGCGATACCTCACCTCTCCCCGCAAGAAAGTGACCCGCTCAATGATCAGTAATATCATCACCATCAGCCTATATATGTTCCCACTGCAGGGCCTCAGGCCTACTCTCCTACAGAGAGTGTATGGGACATAGTCCACCACGCGGGACCAGTGCGGATTGGTAGACTTCACACAAACCTTTGAATTTCTTTCTAGCGGTGTTCAGGTTTCCTCACGATGTTTTCCTTCACTGAAAAGCCAATGGTAGCATTCGTACATAAATTCCGAATAACGCGCCAGGATCGAACCCAGACCTCGATTGTTCAAGGACTGACGCTCTACCCAACTGAGCTACCACGGTTTAGCAAATCCACTCACTCATGCGCGTATCGCGTATCGCACTATGTCAGACTTGTGCGTCAGTATAATTAATTAACAAAACTATATATGTTGATATTTTCCATAACAGTAAATTTAAATTCAATAACTTAATTTCCTGTAAACTGTAAATATTCTTTTTATTATTATCGTTCTTTTAATTTCATAAAGTTCTTATTTGCATGTCGTTATTGCTTGTAAGTAGATTAGCATTTAGCTATACTGTTAAATTTGTGTCAATAAATACTTATGTCAAATAATACTTATGTCAATGTATATTAAGCGTTCAAAAAGAACTGGAAACCGACTTCAATTGCCCTGAAAGTCTACCTTTACTAAGGCAAATTTAAGGTTTATATCGTTTTATCATGGATGCCGTTGTCAGAACTGGACCACACAAGAAGCACCACCTTTCAAATAAAAAAAGAATCTTCCAAATCGGTTCACCCAGTTCTGAAGTAACAAACATATTTTAAAAAAAACGTGGAATTGACAACCTCCTCGAAGTCAGTTAAAAATTAAAAGTATTTAGGCACCGATATCACGACATTTGTTTGCTCAGGGAATCTGGTCAGGATCGTCCATGCTTTTGTATGACTTTTCTTCGCGTCTATACCCTTGCATCCTGCCAGCTAGCAGCCCCTTCGCATCATAAATAAATACAGTTTCATTGCCCGCCTACTACATACACGAGCTGCATCGCTTTGACTCGCAGCTCGTAACTACTCGCAGTTGACTCATCTCGGTAAATAATCGCTATCTAAGTAGGAATTGTTGATTTATGAATGTTTAGATAGCTACTTTACTTAGCAATATAATATCGCCGACAGATGTGCGCTACATTGTACAAATCAAAGACAATTAGAATTATATGCGGTCTTTTATAGGATACATTTTGGAGAGTGTGCGCAGGAGATATTTTTGTTGATTCCACCTTCGCCGTTCAAGTACCGGTCAAACAGAAGAAAGGCAGACCTTCACCCGTACACTGTAGATATTCCTACAGCTCGCACCGAGCGTTTCGCTTCCACATTTATCTTGCGTACAGCTAAAATATGGAATACACTACCGGTTTCCGTGTTCCCCGAAAATTACAACTTGGGAATCTTCAAGAGTAAATAGGCACCTTCTAGACCAACACGTAACATCGTCGACCTCATCGTCACTTACCATCAGGTGAGATTGAGGTTAAGTGTTGGTCTATCTTCTGTAAAAAAATGCGGGCGAAGTCACGGGCAAAAGCTAGTACTATAATAAAACTATAGAACTTTCGTGTCTCTATATTGAACTATTGAAGATGTTTGCAATCTGATTGTGGGTGATGTGTTAGTCCGACGGATAAAGAGAATAAATTCGCAAAGCGTGATGTAGTTCTGCATTTTAGGTATGTTGTATGGGTCTGTTAGGGTAATCTGAATTTAAATTCGCAACTCCCAAAAACCTGTGGAAACTAAGAAAATCGATAAAACTTCGAAATTTTGAGTCATTTTTCTGTTTTTTTCACTATTTGCTCTCTAGGGCCAAAACTATGAATTTTTTGCGAACAATGTTATCTACACTTCTAAACAATATTAAATTACCTACAATTTGAGCACAATCGCAGCACTATTGACCCCATAAGAGCCAAGCTATGGCTATTTGACGATGACCTGATTTCCCCAAACATTGAAATTTTCAAGTTTTAAGAACTTATTTCGTGAAATTTGGCAAAACACTTATCCTACGAAGAAAACTTATTGAAAATACTTTGTAGTAGATTTAATTAGCTCTTATAAAAGAGTCTAAAACGAAGTCTGAGAAACTAACATTTCAATAGCTCTAAAAAAACACGAAAAGAAAGTAAAATGGGTTATAGGTACAAAATACACAAAGTGGGGGTTATTGGAAATTAGACCGTAATACAACAAATACTTTGATGTAGTCCAAATTTACGCTACAAAATACAATCTCCTTGCTACAAACGAATTCGGTATGAAACAAGATCATTCCAAATGATGTCTAGAAGTATGAAAAAATTGTCGGAAGTTGAAAAGTTGGCAACTTTAGTCGGGGCGGAAATTTATGTTGTAGTTGGGAAGAAACTTTTTTGTCAGCCTTTTGATGTTACTGGAAGTTGGACGTGCTAATGAGCGGGGAAGGGAAGGTCGCTACAACTTTTACAACGCGTCAAGTTTTTAAAAAAAATCGCGTCTTTCATGTTTGTGGTAAGTGTGCTTTGGTTGCTTCCTGCGATGACTCTGTGACCCAAAGGGGTCTTGTCAGGTCAGTCTCCGCCTACCAGCTGCCCTACGTCTCGCGCGACGACATACTCGTAGCTCCAGCGATACCTGGGTCGTCCTATCAGTCGTCGTTCGACCTGATAACCCATATACGCTCTCTTCGTTGCGCGCTCGTCTTCCATCTTCTCCACGTGCTCTAGACAGCAGAGTCTGGTGGCCTTCGTTTCTACAATGACGCTGGTCTCGGAAATTAAATCTTGGATCTTGGATTTCTTTATTTTTTTAATTGATTTGGGTAGGGAACTCTAAAATTTACTCCTCAAGATAGTAACAATAACAATAAATTGTCCAGCCTTAAACGGTGGAGATTAACTGAAACGTCCTTCCTCGGTAATTGAGGGCGGGACTGCGTGCGCCTACGCAGCACGGCATGTGACTCAGCTTCGGTTCGTTTTTAGATCTTGGACTGATCAAATTAAAACAATCTTGGGTATGTGTGGTCCAAACCTTTCACTTGGACTTGAATCACGATGATATCGTGACAACCGGTCAAGTGTTTTAGGTATCTTACAGGATACTCTTCGGAGAGTGTGCGCAAAAGTTATTTTTGTTGATTTCGCCTTCGCCATTCAAGTACCGGCTAAACAGAAGAGCGGCATACCTCCACCCGTATATTAACAAGCGTTTCGCTTCCACATTCATTATACGTACAGCTAAAATATAAAACGCACTACCGGTTTCCGTGTTCCCGAAAATTACAACTTGGGAATCTTCAAGCGAAGCGTAAATCGGCCTAGACCAACGCGTAACGTCGTCTACCTCATCATCACAAACCATCAAGTAAGGTGAAGGCCAAGTGCTGAACCCAACTGCCATATCCTGTTGGATACGAAACAAGCTTTGCACGGTGTCTGGCGTTGTTCATTGTGTTCTTTGGGGGACGATATGTTGCACATCAACAGCTTATACGTCCCCACTGCAAGGGCGCAGGCCTTCTCTCCTACAGAGAGTGTATGGGCCATAGTCCACCACGCGGGTCCAGTGTGGATTGGTAGACTTCACACTTGAATTTCTTCGCCTGATTCTGCAAGTTTCCTCACGATGTATTCCTTCACCGAAATGCCAAATCAAGCGTGTAGCCATTACGCCACGGAGGAGGTTTATTTTAATATTTGTTGCTTTTGTATAAAATCGTTTTCGGCGCAAACAATGTTTAAAGTGCCTCAAGATTATATAAATGATGTCATTTATTGTTTGGTAATGATAAGATATACCAATGTATTGTTATGAGTTGATAATATCATAATTAGGGTATGGAAGACGCGAGCAACATATAAAAAAGCCGTGGTAGCTCAGTTGGGTAGAGCGTCACACCCGTATTCTAAGACGTTTCCTTCAGATTTCCTCACCTTGAAATGACGTCCCTCACTCAAATTGGTATCATAAGTCGAGTAAAATCTACTAGACTTGAGGAATTCTCTCGGTCGAGTGGAGGAACTGACATCCGTATTATTAAACGTTTCCTTCAGATTTACTCACCATGAAATGACGTCACTCCCTTCAAAATGGTATGATAAGTCGAATTAAATCTCCTCGAATTAAAAAATTTTGCCGGTTGGGTGAGGTAACTGACTGTCAATGTCAAGGTTCCTGCCGACCTACCTTGAAGATTCCTCAATGTGAATATCGCGTTGTTTCGATCAACTTTTAACAGGATTTAAGCATGTCTTTCGAAGAGTTTATTGATTATGTTTACGATAGTCCATACAATTACCCTTCAAGTCATTATTTGCGTGATGTAACAAATCCAACAACAAACAAAAGTTTACTAGTATCATTGTTCTGTTAAAAGAATTAATATCTGGGCGACCGAGCTTTGCTCGTAGTTCTTCAAAAACAATCAAAAGCTTTATTTCTGCCCCTGGTTAGCCATAAAGAGTGGAACAATTTGCCACTATACAATACAACACTATACAAAACAAATAAAAAACAAAAATAAAAGCAATTTGCGTCGAATAATGCGAAGGAAAAAGCGCATGAAAACTCGAAAACTCGCGTTTTCCCAGACATGAGACTAATCTAGATCGATTTTTCGCCTCCCAAACCCCCTAAGTACCAAATTTCAGCGAAATCGTTGGAGCCGTTTCCGAGATATATATTTTATATACATTGCTCGTTTAAAGGTATAAGATAAGTTACAAAGGTGTAATAATCTCACATGGTTTGCAATAATAATGAATACACGTTCGTTTCAGATCGTTAGTGGGGACCTGCAACACTTGAGCCAGCCAGTAGTGTCCAAAATTGTGGCTAGAATATCAAATGAATCAGCACTAAAAGTGGCTATTTACGATTATATTTGAATTGAAAACGAATTTTATGCCAGTTGACCTGTTAACTAGTTGCAGTTCGTTTCACGTCAGTTACTAAGCTTTTAACTATCAAAAATATTTAGAAAATCATATTTTTCATGTTTTTACTAATGATAACCAATTTACTTTTTAAAGTTGTTTATTTTTCATATGTATTTTATTTTCTGACTGTTATTTGCCACATGTTTTGAGCTAGAAAACGTAAAGTTATTGCGTATAATGAATACTACATGATATTATTCAAAAGGCTACCAACAAAACAAATATGAAATCCTCGAAACAATGACGCGATCGCTCGAATCCATGACGTCATCCACCTCGCGGGAGGAACGTCAAATCGCACTCAGGTTTCGACTTAGAATACCGATTCTGAGAAAGTTTTGACGTTTTCCTTTCGGTCACCTTGAGTAAAGTTGAGTCAAGTAAATCTGAAGGAAACGACTTAGAATATGGGTGTCAGTCCTTGAAAAATCGAGGTCTGGATTCGATCCTGGCTCGTACCAATCAGTTCCAATTTGTTATTTGAATTTATGTACGAGTGATAAAAATCAATCATTACCATTGGCTTTTCGGTGAAGGAAGACATCGTGCGGAAATCGGGTACACTGTATTCGTATGAGCACACTCCTGAGAAGAAATTCAAAGGTGTGTGTGAAGTCTGCCAATCCGCACTGGTCCCGCGTGGTGGACTATGTCCCATACACTCTCTGTAGGAGAGTAGGCCCGCGTAGAGGGGATATATATATAGGCTGTTGATGATGATGATCTCAATTTCTAAATTCACTTCGTTGTCTGGCTGCCTGTGTCAAGACCCAACCTGCGTGGCACAGTTCTCTGAGCGTTAGTCTCAGACGTTCAACACACGTGAAAAGTTCTGGGTTTGATTCCCAGTGTAAAAAATCTCTTTGTGAGACTTTTCCCAGTTAGGTTAGGACAGATTGTCTGAACCAAGAGCTAATCTGAACAGTAAGATCAATCCGTTGTTACCGGTTACTGTATACGACAGGTAGTAGCTACATGAGCCATGTCAGAGGACTACGGCGGATCAACACTAGGGTAGGTGAGGTCGGTCATCGACCTTACAACCGATTCGATAAGATGAAGAAGACCCGGCCATTTTTAAGTTTTAATAAAGATAAATTTTATATTCCATCGATCAAGGAGAGATCGAGAAAAGTTTTTCTCGCAATTTAACATGGTTTACATTACAAATCAAGAATAATTTTATTTCTTACCGACGTCTTTTATCTAATACTCGTTTGACCTAGTAGGAAGGGGTACACCGGCTCGGTATTGATCACTAATTGTCCTACTTTACAAGAACCTTGTAGACGGCTGTTTGAAGTGTGCCGCGGGACCCGAGGGACGAAGCAAAGGGTGCTGAGCACGTGTAATCTAATATTGATGATTATTGCACAGCGTTCGGTGACCTCGTGTTGGGTCTACTGGGGTTTGATATGGTCGCGGACATCTTTAACTAAGGCGCTACATTGAAACTATAATGGACGTGGCTTGCGTGAGAATCTGGAAATCTAATATTAGAGCCATAGGGTCGGGAATATCATCGCTCCGCGTGAGCCCTGCGTTTAGAAACGCGAAAAAAACCCCATTTGATTCATTTAAAAAATAACCATGACGATTAGAAAACAAAAACAAATTTACAACTACCAATGTTATTGTTGCCTATTAATTAAAGCAAATCAGATTGCCATACCTTGTGTTTAACAATGATCTGAGGAAATATGATTTTTAAGAGGTATTTTCGAAAATAAAATCTATCGTGCCAAAATAATGGAATCGAGTTTCTGGTAGTAGTATAGATAAAGCCATAAAGAAATACATAATTACAGATTCTCAGGATCTTGCAGCGTCCTATACCTCTAGCATTACACCAAAAAGTCAGATTAATTCAGAAAATCGCCTTAATCACTAGCCAAGGTCCTTAACTGTTTACTGGACATATACTACTTTTATCCCGATCGAGCGTGTATTTCCCGTGGGATACTTTCTCAGTTAACATATAATTTCAATTTTACGTGTAGAAGTCAGTTTTTTAACGAGAAATGAGGGGGAAGAACAAACTGAGCACATCAACCCCTTTAATAACCAACTTAGCCTATAAATACCATAACAAATTACTAAGCACTTGCGACCTTTAATTGTTTAGTGCTAGAAATTACCGCTTGGTGGTTTTAATTGTTGCGTTTGGAAAGGTTAGAATTGTTTGTTAGTGTTAGAGGGATTAATTAGGCTCAAGTCAGGCGATTAGGGCACAGTTCGTAGACCTGAATAAATTATTAGGGATAGGTAATTTAACATACGTCAATCAGTAGTCCTGGATTATTTAAATTACAAGTGTCACATGAGTTGATTTGTTATTCTTTTTCTAATTGGTAACCTCAGAAACTGGTGGAGGCGGGATAATCCTTACAAAACAAACCTGCAAGGTGATTCGATTTTTCTGATGAAAAGTATATAATAAATATAATATCCTTAACCGTATTTGTAATTTAACTTTTTCATCAGCCGGGAAACGTCCACTGACATAGGTCATGGTGCGTACCCTCTGCTCCAGCCTCCCTTCCGCCCAGTTCTCGTCCACGCGTCTGTGCACCGTTATTATTGCACCTAGAATACAAAAAATATCATCATCAGCCGGGAAACGTCCACTGCTGGACATAGGCCTCCTTCAGGGTACGCCACATCGACCGGTCCCGAGCCACCTGCATCCAGCGACTACCTGCGACTCTAACCAGGTCGTCGGTCCATCTAGTAGGGGAACGGCCTGGTAGACGTTTCCCGGTACGTGGTCGCCTCTTGAGAACCTTTACCCCCCACCGGTTATCGTTTCTTCGAGCGAAAGTATATTTATTAAAGCGTAATTCACATAACACCGTGTTTTCCCAGTTTGAGATAACGAGGCAATCTTATCTTTTTGCTGTTTAGTCATAGATACATATACTTAAAACAATGTTTTACTTATTTAAATTAGTGCAAAAGTAGGACGTAGGAAGATTAAAATGACGTCACTGCATTGGACATCGTTCAATTACCCTATAATCCTGTAACATATTTTAAAACAAAGTCTCGCGCCGCGTCTTACTGTTCGCGATAAACACAAAAATTGTTTGGAGGCAGATTCAGAGGCAGATGGCGGTAGTTAAACAGTTTATTATCGAACTATCTGGATATAATTCTGTGTATGCATACATTGACATAAAAAATTATCGTTAGTTTTTTTAACAAATCAACAAAAGTGAAGACGACAAACTGAATTATGTTCTGAATCCGTGCAACGTTTTCACGTTAGCTGGAACGCAAACCAAACAATGTGTCAAATACTATTGAAGAAAGTTTTTAATTCCTGCAACTGTTTCATACTCGTAGATCTCAGCATTCATTTTGAGCTCAGATTGTTTTCTTGGTAGCTCATAATCAAAATAGATGTTTCAAATTCGGCCTGCACTTGTACACTATTTAAAATATCCAGTAAATAATCTAAATATACCGTACCGGGAAACGTCTACCAGGCCGTCCCCCTACTAGATGGGCCGACGACCTGGTTAGAGTCGCAGAGAGTCGCTGGATGCAGGTGGGTCGGGACCGGTCGATGTAGCGTACCACGAGGGAGGCCTATGTCCAGCAGTGGACGTTTCCCGGCTGATGATGATGATGAATCTAAATATTATATATATATAATATATAGAAAAATACTAGAGATACATTTTTGCATTTATTTGAAAGGTGGTGCTTCTTGTGTGGTCCCATTTCGATTTGGTCCAGTTCTAAGAACGGCATCCACGAGGAAACGATATAAATCGTAAATTTGCCTTAGTAAAAGTAGACTTTTAGGGCAGTTGAAGACGGTTTCCAGTTCTTTTTGAACGCAATTACTTGTTTTTCATTCAGTCTTCAGATTGTGGTGAACTTGGCCCCCTTTTCACATTTATGGTGTCGTTGTTCTCACAACCGGAAATTAATCTAAAACACAATGGCCGGACAAACCTATAATCGCCTTGACTCACTTACCATTTGATAAATAATGAGTGACCAAACACAAGATAAGATAATGTGAAATACACCGTCAATTATAAGCGTGGGGACACACCCGTCTGCTGCCTGATCTACCCAAATCATGCGGAGTCCGGAAGGCTAGAATGCCATACAAAATGTACCGATCGAAACCACACCGTCAAGCTCGCCCAGCCCCGAGAACGTGCTGGCCGATCAGAAAAGGCACGAATTACATACAAACTACATATATCAGAGAGAGAGACAGAGATTGCCTCAGTACGTCTGCAGTTGTGCAAATCAAGAAAGCCCGGCAACCGTTAAGTGTTGACGCATCAACCCGGATTTTCTGGTCTAGGTCTTTCTAGGTAGATCAGAACAGCTAAGACAGGTGTGTTCCCTCGCTAAATATCTGTTTAGATTAATGTCGGCCGAAATATATTAGCTTATAATGTTTCGGCTGAGTTATGTTTAGAATTTCTCGATTTCCTGCTATAAAACTGCCATTATGGTAAACAGTAAACAAGTCGATATAATTCGATTCGAGTCGAGTCGATACCGCGTCGACATACGATCGACAGTGTATGTATTGAGAGCTGACTCACGGTACTTAGAATTCCAGACGATGCCAATACTTCTGAGGACTGGGTTTTATTACGCTTTATTTGAGTGCATTGTTGGAAACTGCGCGAATGATTCTTATACGCAACTCTTGTCTGGGCACTTGGTTACGGTAATACTAGTAGGGTGGGTAATGTTTTATTGTCAGTTGCATAAGGCGTAAATAGTCAATGGATTTGCGCAGCGGAGGTGTAGGGACGGTACCGTGGCTGTTCCCTGATCCGAACCCCGGATGATCAATGATCTTCATCAAACTTTCAAGTAGAACCGGACTGGGATCTAAAATCGGTCTGGACATTATAGAGACAATCGGCCCTTCAGTCTGCAATCCGCTCACAATTCACAAAAAAACTGAGAATAGATATTTTTTATGGAATTGAGATTGATCGCGGAATCAACATGACTACACTCGAGTACAAAAATATGTATCCACTTTTGTACCATGTCACTTCACTCTTGCTTGTTTCTGTGTAGTGTGTTTAAGGAAATGCCAATTAAGGGTGAATATGACACAGTTCAAAAGTGGATACATATTTTTGTACTCGAGTGTACCTATAGTTCTTGCACACACTATGCAATGCATCCTTTAGAGATAGAGATAAAAAGGCAAGCCAATTTTCGTCTGTGTTCGAGGCTGTGGAGTTTTTTTCAATGACGTTCTATTAGTTCATAGCACCCAACTATGTAATAATACAAATTCGGCTTCGCAAGTCACTGCCGCGCACATGCCAGGAGGTAGCGTCGGGGTGTCGCCGTCGACAGATACGTCGTGGAGGACATCATCATCATCAATATAAATTTAGCAGGGCTAACCCAACAGAGCTACTCTATACACGATCGAACGAAGGTGATGGCGATACATCGGCCTTCATGACACGGCGACCGACCAGACAGTACCGTCCCACCGGGGGACCTGCCCATCGGCCATTTGCCTGGTCTGCCCTAAGACCAGTCCGGGCTTGCTTTCAAGCGAAAGTCTGATATTAAAAGACGTGATAGCGACATTTAACGGAGAGTAATTAGGCATCTTCTAGAATCTAAACCAACTCGTAACCCAGAAGAAATTGTAGAACGAAAGTACAGTCGAGATGAAAAAGTGTTAGTGTACTAGTGTGTTACGTAGTAGCGACAGACCGGCGTCAGTAGTGCCAAAGGACTCTGTATGTAAAATCCACGGATGGACTCAGTGCAGAAGACTTGGAACCAGTGAGATAGGTACGCACTCGGTCCCGTGATTTTGAATATTGGTGTGTAAACCTGAGCTACCAATAAACTCCGGAAACTTGGACACATGTTTTTCTTCAATCCCTCGAACCTGGAAGCTCGCAATAATACTTTAAAGTTTTGATTATAAATCTTAAAAAATGTCCTGTGTTCTCATAGCCGTCCATTGTGCAACATCTCGAGAGACATTGTGACTCATCGATACATTTCATTGCATTCTTCTCGCACTTGCGTCCGTGCAATAAACAGCGCATTGTTGCTGCGACAATGTAACACTACTTTATGCAACTGTCATATAATGTGTGCTCATCATAACACAATGTTATACAATGCGGGGCCTGGAACAGGAGCAAATCAACAAAAATTCAGAATATATAAAGTCAAGTGTTTTGTGCCGCAATCCACAGTTTTTAGATGACTAAAATAATGAATAAAAATACGCGGATTTGCGTTGAAGTTGTCGTTGTGAACGCATTTACTTGTTTTCGTTTTAAAGTTGGAAGCAGACTTAACACAGAATATACTGAGGTTTTCTTTTTAGTTTAAAACCAGATGATGACTAAACACGAACCTTCCTTAATTTCCAGGTGATAGTAGAGTCTCACAAGGAGCTGCGGTGTCCAGAATGCCGCATCCTGGTGGAGGCCAAGGTGGAGGAGCTGCCCCCCAACGTGCTCCTCATGAGGATACTGGAGGGCATGAGGAACTCGGCGCCAAGGAAGATCAGCGCGCTCACTCAGAGGACCACCCGCGGTGGACATTCACAGGTACATATTCTGCATCATCATCATCATAATCGGACAGGCAACGTCCACTGCTGGACGTAGTCCTCCTCCATGGTACGCCACAATGACCGGTCCCGAGACACCTGCATCCAGCGACTCCCCGCGACCTTAACTAGGTCGTCGCCACTGGAGAACTCTTACTCCCCATCGGTTATCAGTTCTTCGAACGATATGGCCAGCATCCCCACTTCAGCTGACTGACTCGTCGGGCTATGTCGGTGACCTTAGTTCGTCTAAGGATTTCCTCATTCCGAATTTTATCACGAAGAGAAATTCCGAGCAGAGCTCGTTCCATAGCTCGCTGAGTGACTATGAGCTTGTTGAGTCGGCAAAAAGTAAAGGACAGAAGGATATTATATGTGATTAACCTTAAACGTATATTTTTCCAGGGTCAACATCAACAAGGCGTCCAGTCGGTCCGTAACGACAACAAACAGCTTCCACCGCACGCCAGAGCCATGTACGATTTTATCTCCAAGGAACAGGGGTGAGATATATATCTATTGATAGGACCAGGGGCAGGAATTGTTAAACCAAACAAATATTATAAATACGAGAGTGAGTTTGTCCATGCTTCCCGTCGTTGCTACTCTCTGCACTCCAGCAGGACCTTGAGTGAAAAGGTGCTTGTTGTAGAGTCCATGTCGATACAATCAAGCGAAGATGACATCTGCATAGTTGTAACAATTGTTTGGTGAGGGGTCGTAACTAATTTTAAAGAAGGAAAACTTAGTTCCAAATTATGTCACGACAAATTGTATGAAACATACCAAAGCATCAACGGCGCTACTAGCGCATTGTTGGCGCCACTGTCCCTACATTATGTATGGTAGAGAATGGATGTTGATTTTGCCCCGTTTGAGATTTGTTAGGATTATTTTCGCTGTATGGAGTCCCATCTCTTATTACGTAGTTACGTATATTACATACTCTTTGAAGGAAAATAAAACAAATGGAAAACTACTGGACTAACAAATATAATTTAAAATATTGACATGTAAATCTAATATCTTTGACATTGAATAAAGACTTTATTAATGGAAAACTCATTTAAGAAGGCCGAACCTCGTGTAACAATATCCTTTCCCAACTATCCCTATACAAAAAAAAACCATGTTATTTTTTACGACGTAATTGAAGGTCAAACAAACACTATTTCGCATTTATAAAATTAGTATAAATTTTCATAATATAATGTTTCGGGAAATGATCATATTTCAAACACTGCACTGTAATCGTCAGTCTGATGTGATAACTGACGCCAAACAGTACATGTCTGCTGACCTTGAGGCTATTGTTATTACGATATGTTTTATACAAATTCTCTGTCTACATTAGTAGCCATTTCTTCTCTAAGTCTGATTCTCTCAAAGATAAGTACGACCAAACTCCTCACAAAAAATTGAAAAGAAAAAGAATTGTGGAAGGCTTTTGCCAATAGGCACTCTGAAGTTAGAGATATCTTATTATATATACATAGACATAACTTTATTAAAAAAAACACAATACCAAAAAAACATACAAAAAAACTATGTAAATTAAATTACAAAAAAAAGATACCAACACAAAACTAAAACTAAGATACACACCCAAAAAACTAATGAAACTAAATTCGGAATTAAAAATAATATACAGTTTATACAACAAAATATTGAAGTTGTATATAAAATTTTGTTGTGTACTATGTAATATGTACAGATTAGATGTTTTAGCTTAGTGAAGCAATTTTTTAGCAAACTTATTTTTTTTTGTCTCTCTCTGTACCTCCCAGGGATGGAAAAATTTTCGCATCTGCATGCCAACATCAATTGATAAAAATTGATTATTTTTAGAACATGGGTAAAATACAAAATACAGGCATTGCATATGTTTCTCATTTAAAATATTTAAAGTCAATGTTAACCACGTGCCACATGCCGGACACTTTTAATAAATGTCGTGATATCGGATTCTATTCCCATACATGGAACGGATGACGTTTTCATACATTTGGCGAATTCGCGCGTGTCATACTACCGATCCTTGAACGGGTCACTTCCTTGCGGGGAGAGCTGAGGGATCGCAGCCGGGGGGGGGGGGAACTTCTGTATGTAGTACCATGAGTTCCCGTAAAGTATTTACCACACAAAAAAGTGCTGTTAAAACGACCATAGTTTATAATAATACATGTTACAAAATTATTTGGCTATTAGATTGGTAAAATGAATTGAGCTTGCTGCCGAACTAGGTGGAACCTGTGCTTGAAGCTTAATAATAGGGTTCCGTTTGCACCCTTTACGTACAGAGTCCTAAAAATGGATGAATAAATAACCGTGTACCCATTATCGTTCCGCGGTTAGTAAAAGGCGGCTAAGGGAAACCATTCAGAAGATGTGCGACCCACCTGCAAAAGCCAGCCGACCGATAGTGCTTTATGCAGTCGATGCTTTATGTTCCAGAGACCTGTCGTTCAAGAAGGGGGAGACGATACTGCTGCAGAAGAAACTGGACCCGTTTTGGTACCAGGGGGAGTGCTCCGGCAGGTCCGGCATGTTCCCCATCACTTATGTCCAGGTAACCTTAACATTCAACACTTTAAAATTGGGTAATTGAGTGCATTTTTTTTGTCTAATTGCAAAATTAAAAATATATCCAATAAATCCCGTCATTAAAATATATAATATCATATTTACGTTCACCACTCACAGCATCTCCTCCTATTTCATTACTACGTACTATTTACAATATTCTTCTTTTCCTTCCACATAACAAGCACACACATACACACAGACACATTCACCCACACTACTCATACATACACATTACACAGTATGTACAGCCGCTCTAGCAGTTAAGCTTGCAAACTGAAAATCAGCGCTTGTTCCCCCGGGGGCTAGCACAAGCTGAGTTTGCGGCGTGTTTTTGCAGCTGCAACATATGCACAAAAAAAGTGTAATTTTTTCGATACTTTTTTTAACACAAAAATCTAGCGTTCCTGTGAGATACTTTCAGAAGCTGTTTTTATATGTAAATCCCCGCTACCGATGAACCTTGATTTTGTATTTGTGTGTCTAAAATGTCATTGTAATGTATTTGCAGGTGGTGATACCTCTGCCTATACCAACGGCGCTGTGTAAGGCGTTGTATGACTTTCGAATGTCCGCGCCGGACGAGGAGGGGTGTCTCGCTTTCGACAAAGGTACGCTTAAACCTTAAAATCACTCAGCGAGCTATAGAACGAGCTATGCTCAGGATTTCTCTACGTGATAAAATCCGGAATGAGGAAATCCGTACACGAACTAAGGTCACCGACATAGCTCGACGAGTCAGTGAGCTGAAGTGGCAAAGAGCAGGCCACATGCTCAAAGAACTGATAACCGATGGGGAGTAAAGGTTCTCCAGTGGCGACCACGTACCGTGAAACTTCTACCAGGCCGTCCCCCTACTAGATGGACCGACGACCTGGTTAGAGTCGCGGGGAGTCGCTGGATGCAGGTGGCTCGGGACCGGTCGATGTGGCGTACCATGAGGGAGGCCTATGTCCAGCAGTGGACGTTTCCCGGCTGATGATGATATTTTTTGTATTCTAGGTGCAATAATAACGGTGCACAGACGCGTGGACGAGAACTGGGCGGAAGGGAGGCTGGAGCAGAGGGTCGGGATATTCCCGATAGCCTTCGTCGAGCTCAACCAGCCCGCGAGACAACTCATGAACAGGTCAGTAATTCACACTTAACCGCCTCCGTGGCCAAAGGATACACACACTACCAAACCGGAGGTCTCGGGTTCGATTCCCAGTGGTATCCGTCGGATCTAAGGTTGGTTGGTTGTAGGGCGTACCACAACGTTACCTAAGTCTGCCGCCAAAGCAGTGTTAAAGTGTTGTATACCATTGGATAGGCAATTTAATACTCTATAGATTCCGAGTAGTAGAAACGAATATGAACCTTATACCATTTACTTTTCAATTTAAATTCGAATGTTAGCACTCTTGTGTGTTACTGTATGGCTACGTTTATACATTTTATCACATAATTTTACCCCACTCACTCACCCTCACACACACACACACACAATATTATATCTTTTTGTGTTTGTTAGACAACAAGCCGTCTTATTATAATTAACCCCTCTATGCTAACGGAAGAGCGGAAACCTCTACTAAAAGCTTAAAAGACATTTTCGACCTCCACTACTAATTGATATTTTTGGCTAAAATAAAAACAATTTTTTTTTATTGTGTCCCTGATGAATGGTCATTGGTCATCAGAAGCATTCTGGGAGAATTACCATAAGTTTTAATTAAACCGCACTCATACGAGCTAGGAAAGTGTTGCTGGTGTGAAGAAAACACGCGTAATTTAAAAGTGAAAACTATTTTTGAGCACACAAAAGCTCGCGTCCGTGCCAAGCGTACCGGCCGACTCGCGGTAATCAAACGCCTTACCCACATGTCCAATAAATTATTCAGAGTAAGTGGGTAAATACATATTACTCGGTAAAATAATAAGAAATTAAACTACATATATGTGAGCGCGTCGTTTACAGAAAGACTACGTAAATGTGAATACATATTGAATAAATGTATTTGTTTGCAGTGCACCGTTGAACCGTCCCGTACCTCCTTTGCCGGAACACGCGAGAGCAGGACATTCGGAGCACAGACACCACGCGCCGGTAACTAAAATTTAATGTATAATTTAAAATTTTCAAATGTTCTGTATGACATCACATCATCAGCCTATATACGTCCCCACTGCAGGGGCTCAGGCCTACTCTCCTACAGAGAGCGTATGGGCCATAGTCCACCACGCGGGTCCAGTGCGGATCCGCGGACTTCACATGCCTGTTCAAGACATGCAGGTTTCCTTACGATGTTTTCCTTCACCGTTAAGCAATCGTATAATGTACTTGAATTGAAAAACAACTCATAGGTACACGGCTGGATTCGAACCCGGAACCCTCAGATTGAGAGTGATGTGTTAGAAGAAGTGATGAAATGTAAGAACCCAACCCGGCCAAGTAGTTTTTTCTGATTGGATTGATTAATTCATTTTTGAATATATTTTAGTTTAATTGGATTCATTTAATGTAATAGGGACAAAAGCCATGGTAGCTCAGTTGGGCAGAACTTAAGGCCTTGGACAATTGAGGTCCGGGTTCGATCCTGGCTCGTACCAATGAGTTCCAATTTGTTGGTAGGAATTTATGTAGGGATGATAAAAAATCATTACCATTGGCTTTTCGGTGAATGAAAACATCGTGAGGAAACCTGCACACTCCTGAGAAGAAATTCAAAGGTACACACCTTCTACCAATCTGCACTGTTCCCGCGTGGTGGACTATGGCCCATACACTCTCTGTAGGAGAGTAGGTCTGAGCCCCTCCAGTGGGGACATATATAGGCTGTTGATGATGATCATGATGGAGTATTCTAACTACACAACACTTTTTCCAGCACGTGCACCGTTATCAACAAATGACAATGTCAACACCCACCACCGCACAATCGAACTACCAAAACATAGCGACGATGAGCCAGTCGCATCCAAACTACACCCACCAGCCCCAAGTGCTAGTACCGCAGTCCATCAACGTGGGCGGCCTGGTGACCACCACGGCCGTGCCAAGAAACATAGTCGAGCCGACGCAAATCAAACACTCATTAGACCTTATCAACTTCACGAACATGCACAGCAAAGCCTCCGGCACGATGGGCTTGCAAATGTCAAGGATCGGCGACAACCTTGACAGGCTGCGGACTGTCAAAGTTGACAGCTACAACTCGACCCCGGTGCACAAAGTCGAAACGTACCAGAACGTGCGAACGGAGCATTGTCCCGTCGTAAACAGCTCCGATTCTAGTTCCAGCATGAACACTCCTGTAGGCGTTTCGTCCACAACGACTCCGAATACAAGCTCCGATACGTCCACATGCGAAAGCGGGGAACCTAGCGTACCTTCATCCCCTGATAACAACACTGAAAGAAACTCAACGGTCCCTAACTCCGTACCTAACACGAACGGTGATGCAACTACGGAATTAGATGAATCATTGAACATGGGAGTGCTCAGCTTGAATGAAAGTTCAACAGCGACGAATACGTCTTTGAATGTGAGCTTGCCGCCCCCCGAGAGCCCCAAGCCGCAATCCTCGAGCCACGCAGAGAACGGCGAGCATTGCAACAGTGAGCAGAGGCTGGATTTGCCTTCCTCGTCTAAGAACCTGCGCGGTCTGGATTCGCTGTTGAACTTCGGGATCGGCCTGCAGGCGGCGCTGTCGCCGTCCCACGGCAAGGAGTATCTGAGGACCCATCGAGACCACAACCACAGAGAAAAGAGACATAGCTTGACGCCCTCGACGCATTTGCAAGGGAACGTGATGACGCACAATAGGTGAGTAAAAACAGATTTGTTTTTCACTTGGAGTTCATCTCGCCTGATGTTTAGTGACGGTAAGGCCGTTTGGTGGTAAGTGTGCTTACGCAAAAGCCTCAAGGTAATGAGGAGTTGGCTCTATTTCCTTTCATACCACTAATGTTTGATTTAGGTAACAAGGTGGTAGCCATGTGGACGTAGAAAATGCCCGACTACCAACCAAATTAACTCAAGCGTGTAGCCATTGGGCTACAGAGGCGATTAAAATTTTGAATTATTGATGTAAGGTAGTTTTAGAAAATATTTGATTATTTTTTTGGTAAATCAATGTTCGATAGATGTCGCTAACACCCTATCTGGCGGTTTTCATAACGGTTTATTTATTCGACTAAATGGTGTGAAAGAGACAGAAGATGGGTACTTAGAACCAGTTACCCGAATACTGGCTGTAATATATATGGACCTATTTCTGACGCTAAGGTATACGACCGGTAGCTTGATTGGCATAGCGTTCGCCCAAGACTGGCGAGAGACGCAGGTTCGAATCCCGCTCGTGTCGAAAATTTTTCACTCTTTTCAAAATGTAATTGACAGTTTACAAAAACAAAAACAATATCGATAAAACTACGAAAAAAAAATTTCAGGTTCCTTGCAGCTAAATCTCGAATTTAAAATTTGCGATGTGATTTTGCGATTTGCTTTACCTACTAACTTTGTTATCACTGTCAGGCACTCTGCGGAGATCCTAGTGACGGCTCTCCTGGACCACGTGGAGCGCGAGCGGCCCGACCTGCGGGAGCGGCGCCGGCGCCGGTCGCGCAGCAACGAGCGGCCCCTGCCGCACGCATACGTCGCCCTGTACCCGTACAAGCCACAGAAACCAGACGAGCTGGAGCTCAAGAAAGGAGGTATGTTGTGTATAATTAATATATTACCACATACAGAACGGACGTTCACCGCCTCCCACTGTTCCACGATACCTCACCTCTTCACCCAAGAAAGTGGCCGTTTTAGGGATAAGGGAAAATTCAAGCGTACCCAAGAAGATTCTATTGTATATGGCAATATTTTAGTAACCTGTATCAGAGATGGCAAAGACATCAACCCTCTTACAGCCATGTCTTTCGTTCTAGCAACTTATTGTTAAATAAAATATCAAATAATGTATCTTATATAATTTTTAGTATATACTTCTCATCAGAAAAATCGAGACACCTTGCAGGTTTGTTTTGTAAGGATTATCAGAAAAACCTATGAAAATTTAATTTGAATTTAGAACATTAATATTAGGATTTGAAAACCTCATATTATTCACTATTAAACGACATTTAACATATATTCCTAAATTTACACATTTTTCTGATAATCCTTATAACACATTAACCTGCAAGGTGTTTCGATTTTTCTGATGAGAAGTATATAATAAATATAATGTCTTCAACCGTATTTGAAGTTTAACTTTTACATGAATTAATGAGTTTTTAATATGAGTGTGAACGCAACAAGTTTTAGAAAAAAATCTTCCCTAGGGAAGGAAATGCTGTTTCCATCCCGCTGCTTAGATAATGAAATGCCTACATTCCGAACAGGAGATATGATCTTAATACAAAAACCTATAAATTTATACTAAAAAAACATTTTACACAAAAATTCTAAAAATAAAACAAACAAAAATGTCCATCCTGTACACAGCACACACACACAAACGTACACTTTACACGCACTACACACACAGTCACACTCGGCGAACAATGCAGTGTATTAATATAGTAAGATGTAGGTATTTGTTAAAATTCAAGATAGAATGTGTGTGAGTATTGTAAAATGGACGAGTCACATGGTGTACAGATAAACCTTCCAATAGGATTAAGTACACTTTAAGAAAATACTTGTAAAAATTTATGTTTGATTAATAAATAAATAAATAATAAATAAAATGTAATGTTATTGCGTCAGGCATGTACACGGTGACGGAGCGCTGCCGCGACGGCTGGTACAAGGGCGTGTCGGAGCGCTCGCAGCGCTGCGGCGTGTTCCCGGGGAACTACGTGGCGCCGGCCAACGCGGCCCGCGCCAAGCACGACAAGGTACATACGTCCGCATCATGACGTCATACGTCTAGGAGGAAAGTATGTATTAGGCTGGGGACACACCTATCTGTGCTGCGATGAACTACGAAGATCATAGATTCACAACTTTTTATGGACAGTAGGGGGACAGACATACAGAAGAAGGGGGGGGGGGGGGGGATTTACAAGAAAAAATCCTTGCAACGCCCCCTTTTACATAATAGTTAATTATACCAATTTTATGTGTCTGTATATTATTATTTATTAATAATCACAAATTGAAAAATATTTGTGTCTCTCTCTAATCGTGCTCCTCGTGGTTGTGGCAGAGGGTCGTAATTATTAAGTAATAAAATAAAAACATGTTACAATAAAACATTTAATTCTTACAAAGACCATACAAATTGTTATAACAACTTTAACCAACAAATGCAAGACAATACGCAAGACTGGACCACACTCCACTGCACAAAACGATTAATCAAAATTAGTATTTAAAAAAAATTACGCTCTTGCCCTTCACATCCGCTGCCAACCCCATGAAAAGCTCAACAGAATTTCTTTCCTCTAGTCTATGGTTTGTTATATATATAGATTTGTGATTAACATGTGTGACGTCATCTTCGAGGAAATTATGAAACATTTTTTTTCACGTTCCTTGTAGTTAAATCTCGGAACGGTTTTCATCGATTACAATTTTGGCAATGTTGTCCATTATTGCTATGTAAGTAATAAAACCTGTTATAATTGTGTTATTTATCAGACGGCTGTGTCGCCGGCGTCTGCTAGCGTGAAGCCAACGCCGGCGGTGGTGTCGAGCAATGCGAGCGTACCTGCGCCCGCGCCGCCGGACGCGCCCCCGCGGGCAAACAGCCCCGTCACCGGTGAGCTAACATACACTTGTGGTTACTAATTCACGATTCTAAATAAGGAGTCGCGTCAATAAAAATTAATATGAATCGAATATATATATATATATATATATATTTCAGCACAACCCATGTCGTACCCGTGGACGCCGCTCTCTCAAGCGCAGCCGCAGCAGACCACGCCCAGATCTGACAAGGTGAGATCATAATATTGACTGTATTCATTTCTCAGGAACGCGTAGAGATATCCAGTTGATATTTATGTCGATTACTCAAGCCTGCCGTCCCTTGGTTCTGTGAAAAAATCAATCTTATAGGTCAACGCAATAATAAGATATAGCTATTTTAGACCGTTACTATGCAAAATGCAAGGGAACCAAAACCTATAGGTTACCTCCCGTTGACCTAGAATCTTAAAATTTGGCAAGAAGTAAGGTCATCACAACCATAGGAATAAGTGTGAAACCAGGATTTTTAAAATTATAACACAGTAAATATATTCGTTTGCACATTCTAGAACATATTATTATTTTCTATGTTACATCGTTTTTATTCACAATAGACAGGCTTTTGTATAAATATACATGAAAACCTCTATCACTAGATAGTGAATAGTTTTTGAGAAATCATCAAAAACGGGAAAATGAACCTTATATCAAGGTAATAATATCGTAACGTTTCTTTACATGGTTCAGAACCCATGGCATAGGCCCAACACTTTGAACAAATGTCGTGATTTCGGCACACAACGGATGACGTTTGTTCAAAAGCGCATGTTTAAGTTAAGCCAGTATAGGTAATCGTCATTATCTGAGTCATTTTCTTGCGGGGAGATGTGAGGTAGTGCGGATCGGAGGAGTGGTGAACGTTCGTTTTGTACTTAGTTTGTTTTTGTGCCCATGGTGCGCGAGCCCGACTCGCACTTGGCCGGTTTTTATCCCCGACGCAAAGAGGGGGGTGTTATAAGTTTGACGCCAATGTCTGTCTGTGGCATCCTAGTTCTCGAAAGGATGAGGGATTTTGATGCGTTTTTTAACGTGAAAGCAAATTTCCTTGCTTCCCCTTCAGCAGTTTGTCAATGTAATGAATGCTTAATTCCAGTCAAAAGATAAATTGAAATCTGAGAAGACTTCAATATCTACTGGTCTCATGAAGCGTCTAGCGGCCATGAAGAAGTGCAAGTCGCCGCCGCCCGCCTACAGTATGGACAACCCAGTGTTCGACGATGGCCCCGGGCCCTCGCTCTCTCTAGAACAATCTCACCATCCGGTGCATGTCAGGTAAGACCCTCTTGGTTATAAGTTTGTGTGTGACATATGATATATAATTAAACTGCGATTCAATACTATACAAATAACATTAAACAATCACCAAAAGAACAACAAAAGCATAAGCAATAATAGAAGTTAGTGTAGAATTGGAACTCCCGCTCCGGACGCGTTCAAGGTCACGATACTAGCCTGTTTGACGTTTTCCTTGTGCACGTTGCGGTCGTTTGTTAGGGTTCCGTACCCAAAGGGTCCTACGGGACCCTATTACTAAGACTACGCTGTCTGTCACCAGGCTGTATCTCATGAACCGTGATAGTTAGAAAATTAAAATTTTCACAGATGATTTATTTCTGTTGCCGCTACAACAACAAATACTAAAAAACAGAATAAAATAAATATATAAAGGGGGCTCCCATTCAACAAACGAGATTTTTTGAGACGTGCGTTTTAAAGTATTAGTTACGCCATCTAGTGTACCTGTAGCAAAACTAAATTCTATTTAGGCGAATTCGTTAGAGGATTGTTCTGTGCATATTATTTACGATTTTCCGTGTTTTAATTATCCATATTCTGTATGGAACCTTCGGTGCGCTAGTCAAACTCGCACTTGGCCGTTTTTTTGTCAACATATAAGCTACAGCTGGATCGGGGGCGTTGCGGGATGAGAGGGGACGTCGGTTTATATGAGTCTATTTTTGGGGCATATATTAAGAAGATTACATAAATTTGTTTTATTAGTTATGCTTATGCCCAAAGATGTCTTGCAAATGTTAGCGGAATTTGTGAGCTGATAATTTGGAGATAAGTGTTATGTTTGTGTGAATGAGACATACATAGTGTTTCATATTGTTTATGGTTATTTATATTGTATTGAAACTTACTGTAACTATTTTTACGAAAATAAATTACATCGGCAGTATTAGGAAATTTGGGACGGTTACTAATGAGGTACCTTTAAACGAGCAATTCTTGTATATATATTAGGATCTCCGAAACGGCTCCAGCGATTGCGCTGAAATTAGTATTCGGTGTAAAGGGGGTTTTGGGGGCGAAACATCGATCTAGATTAGTCTTAAGTCTGGGAAAACGCGCGTTTTCGAGTTTTCATGCGCTTTTTCTTTCGTATTATTCGACGCTTCAAACATAATAACTTTAGCCGAGTGGTTCACACGTATCATTCCGTCCGAGACCGTTCAAATCCCGGTTGGAAAATTGCTTTTATTTTTGTTTTTTGTGTGTTTAATTTATTTATTCAAGTTTGTAATTATTATTTTTTGTGGCAAATTATTCCACTCTTTATGGCCAGGGGCAGAAATAAAGTTTTTGTTTGTTTTTAAAGAACTACGAGCAAAGCTCGGTCGCCCAGATATTAATTCCTAAAACTAGACAAGACTATTTGTATTAAATATTTTAAATTTTATAGGAGTTTTATAATGCCCTTTCTGGTTTAAAATACAATTTAACCCCAATCTGATTCGGTGTCATCTAGCTTTATCTAATTCCCATTCGTGAACCGCCGACTGAAAACAATTTGCCGAAGAACTTATTTTCGTAACCGTACTTTGATTGACTGCATGTCTTTGACTTGGAATAACAACCCGTTGGGCCCGGGTTCAATTCCCAGTGGCGATAATTATATGTACTAGGTTTGGTTGGTGGTAGGACATTTTCTTTGTCCGCCTGGCTAGCTACCACCATCTTACCTAAGTGCGTCGACAAACAACAGTGTTAATAGCACTGCTGTGTCCTAGTATGAAAGGTAGCAAAGCCAGAGCCTCTTTAGTTTGAGGCTTTCTGCAGGCGCACGCTTACCGTCGTACATTAAGAAATAATTAATTATTTTCCCTCCAAAAAGTGTGGTGAGAGATTTGCAATCAATCAAGATAATACAGTTTGTTGCTAATCGATTATTTTGTTTTAGATTTCAAGTGGCCTCTTGAAGTAAATTTATTCTACGCTTTCAGATGCTTATTAAAATTATTGATGATCAAATATTATTTCTTTCGTAATAAATATACAACGGTGATGATTTTATGGTTAACGATAAATTAAAAAAAATAGTATTCGTACAGACTACAAAATAACGCTCTTTCTTACCCGAGGAAGAAAACTAAGCTTTATTTCCGAGGGTAAGAAAAGACATTTAGCTCTCGCGCGCGAAAGTCCGATACAGTACTAAGAAATTACAAAATAAGTGTATACAAGATGTTTATTTGAGAAAATTAGAGCAAATATTTACCAATTACTGAGCCTCGAAATAATTTCGAGTGTCTGGAAAAACGTACGTTATCGAGAACCTAATCGAGTACGAAAAGAAATTTCAACCGAGTAATATCGGAGAGGGGTACCCTTATACAGTTCGATATTCGAAACTAATTGCGAGTATGTATAAAACTTTTTGTTGAAGTTGTTTTAAAAAAATTATAGTAATATTTCACTATAATCGGGTGACGGTCAGTCGTTGAGTGTCTGTTTGCAGATTTTAGAGACCACTTGAATATATCTGGAACATAATATCGAAGGCATGCGGTGTGTGTTTAACAGTTGTCTTGTAGCTGAGCCACGGGCTAACGGCACCCACTATCATCCCATATGTTGTGTTGCATTGCTGTTTGTGTGTCCTGTATATTAACACTTGTACTGAGAACCTCTCATTTGTTTTATTGTATGGCATTTTGTTTGTGGCGTGCGACAGCAAGCGACAGTTCGACAGCAAATCCTGCACACGTGACCTACACCGTCCCTTGGTAGTCTACACTTTGAATTTCTTAGAAGTGTGTAGGTTTTCTTACGATTTTTCCCTTCGGCGGAAAACAGTGGTGTAATATTTTGCCGGGCGGCAGCGAGCGCGTGCTTCACCGGACCGCGTCACACTGCCTATAGTATACAACTAATACCAGATAGATGAGAGATTGTCAGTGTAGGGTGGGTTAGTTAATGGTGGTGCGTCGCTGCTAGGTCGGGCTCGTGTCCGTCGCAGCTGCTGCGCGCGTTGCCGGGCGGCAGCGAGCGCGTGCTTCACCGGACCGCGTCACACTGCCTATAGTATATAACTAATACCAGATAGATGAGAGATTGTCAGTGTAGGGTGGGTTAGTTAATGGTGGTGCGTCGCTGCTAGGTCGGGCTCGTGTCCGTCGCAGCTGCTGCGCGCGTTGCCGGGCGGCAGCGAGCGCGTGCTTCACCGGACCGCGTCACACTTCCTATAGTATACAACTAATACCAGATAGATGAGAGATTGTCAGTGTATGGTGGGTTAGTTAATGGTGGTGCGTCGCTGCTAGGTCGGGCTCGTGTCCGTCGCAGCTGCTGCGCGCGTTGCCGGGCGGCAGCGAGCGCGTGCTTCACCGGACCGCGTCACACTTCCTATAGTATACAACTAATACCAGATAGATGAGAGATTGTCAGTGTATGGTGGGTTAGTTAATGGTGGTGCGTCGCTGCTAGGTCGGGCTCGTGTCCGTCGCAGCTGCTGCGCGCGTTGCCGGGCGGCAGCGAGCGCGTGCTTCACCGGACCGCGTCACACTTCCTATAGTATACAACTAATACCAGATAGATGAGAGATTGTCAGTGTAGGGTGGGTTAGTTAATGGTGGTGCGTCGCTGCTAGGTCGGGCTCGTGTCCGTCGCAGCTGCTGCGCGCGTTGCCGGGCGGCAGCGAGCGCGTGCTTCACCGGACCGCGTCACACTTCCTATAGTATACAACTAATACCAGATAGATGAGAGATTGTCAGTGTAGGGTGGGTTAGTTAATGGTGGTGCGTCGCTGCTAGGTCGGGCTCGTGTCCGTCGCAGCTGCTGCGCGCGTTGCCGGGCGGCAGCGAGCGCGTGCGGCACCGGGACCGCGTGTCTGTCGTCGCCTTGCACCACGATCACCAGCGACACCTGCACAGGTTTGTTACACGGGGACGTCCAACGTTCGTGTCATACATTGTTACATCAACATGTTCAAGTTGTCTTCAAAATATTGTTATTAAATTTTTCCCGCGGCAGCCTTCAGTAACATTTTATTAGTATAAAAAATAACACGTGTCCTTATCTTTGACATAGGCCTGTCTAAATTTAGCCATATATTTGATTGTTCAGACTTTACAAAAAATCTGCATATTCCATTAAAAACAATGTTACTTTTGAAAACAATTAACGCTATTAAATATTTCTATTTTATATTATTCATGTTCATGATGAAATGTATGACATGAACGACAAATTTAGATTATAACTTATTTGATTTTTAATCTTAAAAATCTTAATCTGTATGGGACATCCACCACGCGGGCCCAGTGCGGATTGGTAGACTTCACACACACCTTTGAATTTCTTGAGGAGTGTGCAGGTTTCCTCACGATGTTTTCCTTCACTGAAAAGCCAATGGTAATGATTTGTATCATTCGTAAATAAATTCCAAATTGGAACTCATTGGTACGAGCCAGGATCGAAGCCAGACCTCGATTGGTCAAGGACTGACGCTCTACCCAACTGAGCTAGGCAGAGATACAATCTTCGTGGGAAATATTTAAGTTTAGTCTCAGTTAATATTTTATGTAAATGTTTGTTGCTTGATTTTTGTTGCTTATCATTTCATTGTTGATGCTTTTACTTGTTTGTTGTTTGTTTTCACGTCGATTGTTAGCACTTTGTTCTTACTAATTCTAGTAAATATATAAATACAGGTTAAGAGGCTATTCATTAATTACGTATGGACGACTTTGACTACCCCCTATGTAGGGGCACATCATCATCAGCAGCCTATATACGTCCCACTAGCAGGGGCTCAGACCTACTCTCCTACAGAGAGTGTATGGGACATACACCACGCGGGACCAGTGTGGATTGACGGACTTCACATGCCTGTTCAAAACATGCAGGTTTCCTCACGATGTTTTCCTTCACTTCAGATTGAGAGTCCGCGCCTTATCCATTGTGCCACCGACGCTTTTTTTCTCGAGACGGACCAGAAAAGTGCCCTTTTCGAATGGAGAACCTCTTCCTTTTTGGAAGTCGGTTGAAAAGTCATTATAGTCCAATCCACATAAGAATTACTTGTCCAAGATAAGGCCATGTAGAGATTTATATTTTCTACCTTATTTACCTTTTTTAAGGTATAAACATAACAAAAGTAAAAAAGACAAATATTTCTGGCGTGGGTGACATATTGCCAAAGTAACGCCAACTCTCGGCGAAGATTATCGTAAACCCCGCTTTGTAGCGAGACCATTTATGTCAATAAAACATTAAGAAAACTCAAGTTAAAAAAAACAGCCATTATGAAAGTATATAATTGAAAGAGATTGCATATTAATTGCATAGAGCCTCCACGGAGTAAAATTTTGGATTTAATTGTAATGGAAGTGTTATATAACTTCAGAACGACGACAGAAAGCCCCTGGCAGACTCAGCACCGGAAGTCGCAGTCGCTTGATGTTACGGCGCAAAGGAAAGATCGGCATCACACGCAGCCGGTTAAAGAGAGGTAAGCAATATAATCATAAAATTTGAAACTGTTTTCAAGGCATTTTTAACCGACTTCAAAAAATTAGGAGGCTATCAATTCGATGGGTATTTTTTAAATGTTTGTTACCTCAGAACTTTTGACTGGGTGAACCGATTTGGATGATTCTTTTTTTATTTGAAAGCAGGTGCTTCCCGTGTGTTCCCATTTCGTCCAGTTCTGACAATGGCATCCGTGAGAAGAGTAGACAATTGAAGTCGGTTTCCAGTTCTTTTTGAACACATTTACTTGTTTTATGTTGAATTGGTTTGCAACTTGGCTTCATCTGACTTGATGGTAAGTGACTATAGCCGTTTGATGGAAAGCGTGCTCAGTCAGCAAAAACAAGCTATTGAGGGCCTGACGCTGCTGCCTTTCAGACCTAAACAGAACAGTGCTGCTTGCCGTCTGGCTTAGGTGACTTGATGTTAGAGCTAGGTGGAAGCAGAAAATGTTCTACCACCAATCAAACAGTATAGTACTCGAACGATGTATTTGCCCCTCTGAAGTTAGCTCTCCTGAATTTCGCGCACGTACAGTCGAAATATGTGTGTATTATTTTTAATAATAACTATCCCTAGATGACATAAAACACTAGGACATTTCTTTGCACCCGCTAACTTGCCTTGCCTCCCATTTATACGTTAATAATACGGATGATGACTAAATTATTTTTATTCCCCTATTCGAGAGACCGTGTGAAAAGATAAATATCCTTATTAAAGATTTTTCGATATGATGTATAGTTTTCCTAATATAGCCCATCGAAAAGTGATTCTAGTCACGTGGTGCAAAAACGCTCCATACAAATCGGTACCTAGGCGTGACGTCACGGTTAAGTATTGAAGTATAGATAACGTATGAAACTTTTAACTATATTTGAGTTATCTCGTAAAATAATGTTTTTATGTGACCACGCCCTTACTAAAAAATATTCACAATGTAATTACAAAGCAAAACGAAAAATAAAAAATTTTATACGAGCAAGTTGGTTTTTTGGAATTTTTGCGGACTTTATAAGTGTAAAAGTCCAGAAAAAAATTAAATGATATTAGATATTTTAAATTTTAGAGGAGCTTTATAATGCCCTTTATGGTTTAAAATACAATTTAACCCCAATCTGATTTGGTGTCATCTAGCCTATTGATACTTCGCAGCCTTTTGTAGCTAACTTCAGATACGACAGATAAATTAGATAGATAGATAGATAGATAGATAACATCTTTATTCGGTGACTCAAATTATTTACAAAAAGAAAACTTAAACCTAATACTTATATAAAATAACTAAAATAAAGTTAAACATTTAAAAAACGACTAAAATTAGGTTCGTATATAAATAAGTCGACCGAAAAGGCGCTGACTCAGCACGTGCTGCAGGAGTCCTGCAGCGCTGATATTCTGTCAGAACCCAACCATCACCAGGTGACAGTAAAAAAATTCAAAACATGTGTTTAAAATATTTAACAATTTAAAATATATGCATGCCTCTTAAAGGTGGAATGTGGGAAACTGAGAATCTGACTGTCATCATGCATTCCATGTTCGATGCAAAGAAAATTATCTTGATCTCTGATCATTTATCAAATTAAATTTAAATTAAAGGAAATGTTTTATTTTCAATCACTCCAGATTCCGTTGCATAGTGCCGTACCCACCTAACTCTGAATACGAGCTGGAACTGAAAGTGGACGACATTGTGATAGTGAGCAAGAAGCGCGGCGACGGCTGGTACAAGGGCACGCTGCAGCGCACCGGACGCACCGGCCTGTTCCCCGCCTCCTTCGTGCAGAGTTGCCCCCAGGAATGACCGAGGACCACACCTTCGAGGTTCGGTACTCTATTCTAGATACACCGTGAAACTATTTACGAGAGATTGTTCAACAGTTGAACACATAAGTATATGTATACTAGATACATGGGTTCCATTGAACCATATTCTGAATGCATTGTTCAACTATTATCCCAAAACTTATTGTGTTAAATGTTGAATACTGTATACGACTTAGTGTTCAACATTTGACACAGAATTATATACTAGCCTTGATACATTGTTCAACAATTGTCAAAAACATTGTGTCAATTATTGAACACTGTCCTGTTAAGTGTTGAACATTTGACACAATGTCAAATACTAGATGCATGGTTCCACTATTGACTCACAACCATATTCTAGGTACATTGTTTGCCTATTGTCACAGAACCATATACGGACTACGTCGTTCAACAATCGTCAAAAATATTGTGTCAATTATTGAACACTGTTGTGTAAAGTGTTGAACATTTGACACAATGTCAAATACTAGATGCGTGGTTCAACCATTGACTCAGAACCGTATTCTAGGTACATTGTTCGACTATTGTCACGGAACCATATACGGACTACATCGTTCAACATTAAAAACAGAATTATATACAAGACTTGATATATAATAGCCTTGTTCAACAATTATCAAAAACATTGTGTCAATTGTTGAACACTGTCGTGTAAAGTGTTCAACATTTGACACAATGTCAAATACTAGATGCATGGTTCCACTATTGACACAGAACCATATTCTAGGTAAAAGGTCATCAATTATATTAACTTCATGATTTTTTTAAACTATTGGCTGTAATTACATAGTAACTCCCTTCTAGATTTGCAACCGTATTGCAAAAGAAATTCCTGTTTGAAACCTTGTTCTAAGTTATCATCAACTAACTGTTAAAAAATCATTTTTATGACTTCTCCGTTATTAGCCTTGTTCTAGATTTCTAGACAGTACAATGACTTGATAGTTTATGAGATTTCAGGTTTTTATAGTTTATGAAAAAAAGAATCTGTGGTATTACAAATCTTCAATAACTTGTTGATAACAAAAAATAAATTGATGCATTACAAAATCAAGACAAGGAAACACTTTTTTGACAGTCCTAAAAATTCTTGGACTTACATTTCATATTTATTTCGAAAGTTTTTAAAGATATGTATATTTTTGTCGGAATTATATATCCGATCGAAATTTTATACTAGCAATTTCATGACAAATCTCACATTGACCCCAAAATTATTTTATGTAAATGGAATTTATTTTTCAATAAAAATAATCATATAAACCGTGCAATGCACCCGATATACTAATCACTTAGTAGTAATTTAATGTTACATTCTACATAAATAATTCTACAGGACATATGTGTAGTTGAAATTGAATTTTTACTATTTATAGTGAAATAAATGTCTTTTTAGATCTAAATTTCGTAAATAATATTAAAGAATAAAGTAATAGTAATATTGTCTTTATAAAAATTAGAGATTGATTTCAATTGACGCAAATCAATAAGAAAAATAATTTTATTCGAATTAAGATACCAATCTTACCCATCGTAAAAATATTTCGAAATAATTTTACCTTAGTTCACAGTTTCGAAAACGATGAATAAATATTTTGAATCATTATATTAGAAGAAGAGAAAAACTATGTGGGCCAAACGAAAGTCCAGGTAACGAAGTGTAAAAAAGTCGTATTTTTATAGTAAACTTGATATTAGTGTTAGTTCGAAATTATTTGAATTAGGCTATATACCGCAAAGCTTTTTTTTTTCCTATGTGAATGAGTACACTGCAGCCATTTTTTGTTGAGTGAAAAGCCTTTGAATTTTTAGCCTAATGCAAATATTTCATTTTATTTAGTAATTCAAAGATTCTGCGTGTTTGTAAACGAAACTTACTTTGTAGACGAAAGTGAAAACGTAACATTATGATTACATTAAAATCTTTATATGACCGATCAAAGAAATATTTAAAAAAATTATTTTCATCAAAACCGACAAATTTGAAGGGATACCCTTTAGTAGAATTTCTTCTTTCTATTCTCAACGGGTACATGAATTTTGATATATGTATTATGTACTATTCGAAAAGTATTTTATTCTTACATACAATGGCATTTTTAATCATCAAAAATTGTACATTTTTAAAATAATTTACTTCAAAAATGATTGTTTTTTTTGCGTTTTTATGTAGAATATATATTTTGATATATTTAAAGATAGATAAAAAATTGATGATGGAATACGAAATCAAGAATAGAATGCGTAGTCTAAATGATTTTATACTTTAGCATTGTTTTTAACCTAATGACGTAGCTATATTTTACAATATTTAGACTTAAATAAATAGCATTTAAGCCATTTTTATTTATTTAATAATTTTTAAACATTTACCTACCTATTTATATTTTTTGATAATATTTCTTCATAAGATCGATACGCTTATAATTTTTAAAAACTTTTTAGTTTTAAGGTTACTGCCATATTATTCTTTCCTTTACAAGGTTTTTAAATGAATTTGTCTGTTACTAGGATGTTAAAAAATAGTGGCTGTTATCAAACGCGAGATTACATAAACATTAGCTAAGGGTTGTCAGTACATGACTTTTATAACCACTTCAAGAACTAGCCAACTACTTTTAAAAAACGCGGCACAATCTACATAATTATACTCGTATGCAGATCGTCGCCCGTGATTTTGCCTGCATGAAAATTATTTCCTTTTTTTTCTTAAAAATTTTTGGACTTAAAAAAAAAGATTGCCTTAATCTCACCTGAAGTTAGGTGACGATGAGGCAGACGATGTTACGTGTTGGTCTAGAAGGTGTCTATTTACTCCTTTGAAGATTCCCAAGTTGTAGTTTTCAGGGAGAACGGAAACCGGTAGTGTATTCCATACTTTAGCTGTACGCATGATAAATGTGGAAGCGAAACGCTTGTCCATTCCTCAAATGGACCGATATTTCAAACAATTATAACTGAAAAAGTTTGTCCATAATTTTTATTATTATTTGTACATCGTGTGATAAATTATGAATCGATTTTGAAAATTAAAGGGGGCTCCCATACAACAGACATGATTTATTTTGCCATTTTTATAGATAATGGTACGGAAACCTTCGTGCGCGAGTCAGACTCGCACTTGGCCGAATTTTTTTGTTTTGTTTTGTATAGCATACTTCAGATGTGGTCCCAAATAAATTTTAATAATCGAAATTTTTGAGACAATCAACAAAAATCAAATATGATATTCTACCTCTAAGGGTGAACATTTTAGGGGAATTCATCCCCTAAAATGTGCCCACATTTAGGGCAGGTGAAGTCGGTATCTAGTTCTTTTTGAAAGCGTTAATTATCATATGTTGGTTTGTTTTGAGTCATGTGTTAGCAACCCTGTAATTTTGATGAATCTACGCGTTTCATTCAGGCGACATTTAATAATTATATTATTAGATATGTAGAATAAGAATAACTTTATATTTATACTCGTTAGGTTTCCTTAAATGGCCCCAAATCGCGTTTTAAGCTTATGCGTAATTTTGTTCTCTCGTATTAAGTCATAGATTGTTACACTGTTGACAGAACTGAGTCCGTGCCTGAGGTATGTGAGCGGTACGAGAGGGTTGACAAGTGGTGTGTCGCGTGATGCCCGACTGAAGTTATGCGTCGTTTGACGTTCCGTAAACACACCCTCCTGTACCGCTCCCATACCTCAGGAGCAGACTCAGTTATGCGTTACACCTGTGTAGTCATCATTAGCCAGGAAACGTCCACTGCTGGACACGGTCCTCCTCCATGGTATGCCGTAATGACAGTACTTGCATCCAGTGACTTCCCGCGATCTTCACTAATTCGTCGGTACATCTTGTAGGAGGGCTGCCCGGTACACGTTTCCCGGTGCGTGGTCGCCACACGTGAACTTTTGCTCCCCATCGGTTATCCTTGATAGTAATTATCTAAAAATAGGACGTCGGATCTAAATATCGTCAAATGAATATCACTAATGGACAACTTTCATATTAGTTTCAATACCCGTTATGATACTCGTACTAATGGTAAAATTAAAATTGTTATTCACGTCATTTTACGTTAATGATAATAATTTGCCGATATTATGTCCCGACGTCCTGTTTTTAACCCCCGACGCAAAAAGAGGGACTTTATAAGTTTGACGCCGATGTCTGTGTGTCTGTCTGTTAAAATTACCTAACTTTCAGGCTACGAGTTATTTCGAATTTTGTACAGAATAGAATTCAAGTATTAATTTTTTTGCTTTGTAATTGTTACAAATTTCGTTTATTTATTTCCTTTGTTAAAAAATATGTATTAAGTGTGCAAAGCGATTATTTCACCATACTACTCCATACAAAAATTTTAAATTATTTATTTAAAATGCAAACAGATGTTTTGTTTACAATTTTGATGACTCTTTGTACACTGTATATTTTTCATTCACTAGAAAAATAATAGTAGATTAGTAATAGACCGATAAACGATTTTTTAATATTTTTTTTGGTGAATAAAAAACCCGCGGTGTATACAAAATGTAGCCACGTATCGTGTCTAGAGTTAATAATTATATATAAGTATAGGCTAGACATTATATTCAAGTGAATTTATTTATCTAGTACTCTTATAGAATTAACCACATTGAGTTGTAATAAAAGGTATTTTGTATTTCGTGGTTGTTTATCTGGCATCTATGTATATGTAAAGTGGCAATTATCTAGATAATAAAATTATATATGTGAATACGTTTATGTTATTTAATAAAGTATATAACATAAAATTTTCTACGTTGTTGTAGGAAAAATTGAAACCACTTTTAGGAGAATATGAGAGAAATTGCATTTTTGAAATAGGTTTTTATTTCGGGTAAATTTTAACATTTTTGAAACCTGTTTGTGTATTAAAATTTGAATATGTACGTGTATTTAATTGAGACTAGTAAAAAGTAATAAAGCGTATTGAGTTAGTTTTTCTAGATAAATTAAAGATTACGGTTTACGTTTTTTCTTTTTCACTAGTCTCAGAGAAAGCTCAAGAATGTAATCATGATTTTAAAACGATTTTTAGATGTTCATAAACAATTCGAATGGTATCTGCGTATAATCGTGAAATAATGAATTCACTGTTTTAATCATAAAAAAATGAATGAAAACTATTTAAGTATTTATTTAATATTGTAAAAATACGTCTGAATAAAGTCACAAAAAAGAACTGATTTGTTTGTAAATTTTATTTATTTAAAAATTGATAAGTTTTTTTGCATTTCAGATTTACAACGAAAGCGAAATGTATGATTTAAAAGTAGGACGAAATGTGTTTTAATAAGAATTTAATGTTTTCTGACTGTTTATGTGTAAATCACGTTTTTGAAAAACATTTTCCAACTGTAAAATATGAATGGCACAAAATTTGAATAAAAATACCCAGCAATATACTAATGAAAATTTCGAATTTTTATAATTGGATTGGTATTCAAAAAAAGAAAAAAAATACTGTTGTCCAATAAAAAATTGATTATTTAATGTATGTAAATAAGTACCACCTTTTGTATAATTATTAAATATAATCCAAGTAATGAAAAATTCAATATGTGGTTCTTTATAGTTTGTAATAATTAATGAACAAATAAATTATGATTGACCTGATTTTCTCATTAATTACTGACTCCTAAGCTATCTCAGCTGTTAATTTGACAAATGATTTTTTATGAACTCATCACAACATTGACTGATTACTAATTACTACTCCTTTTTTGGCTGTAAATTGATAAGTAACCTCTAGTACACGCATCTACTGTTTTACGGTTGGAAAATGGCCGACATAGATTTAATTTGCGTTTATTTTTTTATGTAATATTCGCTTCTAGTGTATCTGTACTATAAGGGATCCATATCGAAATGTTGAATTAGGTAATTTTCGAACGAAAATAAACATTTCTTCTGTAAAGCATGTTTCATTTAAAATGACTTCTTCCGCGATGGCATCAATAAAATGACATTTGACGCTGTCACTTAGTACAAAAATAATGATTTTGTACAATTACAAGAAATGCAAAAATGTAATTCTATTAATTTTCTATACATATTTAGATTATTTCTTGATTTTTGAATAGTGCAGGCCGAATTTGAAACCTCTTTTTTCACAAGTTTCACAAGGATATGATTTTCTGGACCTCATTTCTGTATTGCAGGATAATAAAAATCTAATAAAACTGTTCTAGCCCAGTATGAAGCACTCTTTCCATTTAACGGCCTTACCACCAGATGAAATATAGGTCAAGTGCAAATAGATTGCTAGAGCGTCAGTTTTCGAAGCCTTAGATAGCTAGCATTCTATCGATCTATTTTGCTTTTGCTATGGGCTTCCAACATTTTGGTTTGACTTGTCGCACGCTGCGGTTAAAAGGTGAATGCACAAAAATAAGAAAAGCGTACGATTTAATGGTAGCGTTACAGATGATGCCATTGTTGCCATCAGACACTTTCACTTGAAAGCTTCCGCGAAATGGAAAGTGTTTGCGGTTAGTCAAGGAAATGATGGACAAGTTTTTAAACACGAATCGGTCGATTTTACTTATTGGAGTGTTAATTTTTGATGACCCGACTAGATTGCCGGTTCACCGCTGTCTACATAAGCTTTTTAAAGCTCTGCTTTCAATTGCCCACCCGGTGTGGAAAGAGAGGGCGCAAAATAGTTAAAATGACGTGCGAGAAATCTCGTTATTTTTTCGTAGTAAAAGTCGATATTTATTTAAATGCCGTCATTCGAGAACTCACTTGTGTATCATATCAAATTCACCCTATCTTTTTGCTACAACTATGCAGTATGTTGAGGTAAATGTCAATCAAAGGGGAATATCACATGGTGAAAAAAATTGGTACATTTTTTTATTGAGTTGACTATATTAATTCTGTGCTTGAGTGTATGGTACACGTCCATCAAAGTTTCATACTAAATTTATGTTGCCGTAATGACACATGCACAAAGCCGTGCAGTAATTATCTAAAAATAGGACATCGGATTGTTATGCCGCGAAATGAGTATCATTAACATACAACTTCACAGTGAATTACAATTTTCATTTTTACACAATTTTTTATATTCTTGTTCAAAGCGCCATCTAGGAACAATTAGCTGCGTAAAGGCTATTGTAGCTAAAAATAAAGCTGTTAATTAATGATATTTATTTCAGAACACTAATTTCATCTCCTATTTTAGGTAATTACTTATCAAGGCCAGCTATTCTATTTTAAAAGATTATGGCAACAAAAATTTTGTGTGGAAGCATTCGGAGAGGGATCCCGTTAACAAGTCTTTATTTCAGGTAATACACCCAAGTGCCGGAAAATCTCTATATTTGATTAGAAAATAAATATCTAATACAATAACATAAGCCACACAGCTAGTGTACATAGAGAACCTTATGATTCGTTTCGTGCTGCGCACCGAATGTAATAATATACAGCCTAACGATACGTATTCTATTTCGTATCAATTTCCTACGTGCTCACTGTACTGGCTAATCGAAAAAGATCGGGAAACGCCGGACAAGGTCGCTCTATAAATAAATATCTGTTGCCTACGCTTTGTTTGGACTTTTGGGCGTTGTCATTCCGTTTATAGTTAGGGTATTATGATGTCTGCATGTACTTAAACTTTAGAAAGTGTACCCTATATTCCCCGGCACTCCGGACATCCATACCCATCATCATCAACAGCCTATATACGTCCCCACTGCAGGAGCTCAGGCCTACTCTCTTACAGAGAGTGTACGGGCCGTAGTCCACCACGCGGGCCCAGTGCGGATTGGCGGACTTCACATGCCTGTTCAAGACATGCAGGTTTCCTCACAATATTTTCCTTCACCGTTAAGTAATCGGATAATGTACTTGAATTGAAAAACAACTCATAGGTACACGGCTGGATTCGAACCCGGAACCCTCAGATTGAGAGTCCGCGCCTTATCCACTGAATGAATGAAGCGTCGGTGGTGCGGTGGATAAGGCGCGGACTCTCAATCCAACCCATACAAATCCATAATTATCCAAACCAATGCGGAATTGAGTTTGTTTGGTTTGTCTTTCTTTAACCTCTAACAGGATAGTTCGAATGACTTGTTTTTTTTTGTATACTGATAGTTGAAGCCAGGCTTGCGTATTCGATATTAATTTCAATTTGATATCTTCACGCGATTCTGAGAAAAAGGGTATTGACAGACAGACTGACAACAATAGTGATCCTCTAAGGGTTTCTTTTAAGGTGAGGAACCCTAAAAAATTCTTAGTGTACGTATAATTTGTTATTGATCGAGATTTGTAATAAAATAAATGAATAATTCCAGGAATGCCTCGATCCGTATCGAAGGTCGCCGCCGGCCGACACGCGTCGCTTCTCGTGAAAGGAGAGACACGTGCTCTACGAAGGCTCCACATGCTGCAGGGTTTGAGCGGACTGCATCGTCGAATTAAGAGGGTATGCTGGTGTCAAAGCGCCCATACAAACGTAGTCCAGTCATATTTTGAGTATTAAGCTATGAAAATCTATGAAATTTTCAAGACACAATCTAGAAACAAATATCTGTGTCGGTGGTGAGTCAGATTTTCGTTTAAATATATACTTCCAGAGTTACAGGGCGTCAAAGAATTGTATTTTACGGTAATAAAAAGCCCCAACTTTGAACCTGATTTACAATAGTATGAATCAATTTAAAACAATTTGGAAAAACCACCGACATCTGAAATTTCATTAGTATACTGTATTAAAAAATGGTTACATAATATACTGTATCCTTCAAATGATCCCTGGACTACGAAACATCCAAATAACGGGTGGATAACTTCGCGTAGTGTATGTTGTCTCACCGTACGTGCTCGGGTAGGATAGGGCTCGGATAGGGACAGCTACAAAACAATCCAAATTTGAACGCGGCCACGTGGCCTAACCAACATAGCCTCTTAAGTTATAAATAATACATAAGGCCACGATGTCGCCTGTAATGGAATTCAGGAGCAAACACTTCACCCACACACCTTTGAAATTCTTCTCAGGAGTGTGCAGGTTTCCTCACGATTTTGTCCTTCACCGAAACGCCAGTGGTAATGATTTGTATCATTCGTACATAAATTCCAAATAATAAATTGGAACTCATTGTTACGAGCCAGGATCGAACCCAGACCTCGATTGTTTCAGGACACGCTCTACCCAACTGTATAGTATGTATATGTTAAAATGTAATTTACGCAGTCGGGTTTTTAAAATTTTCTTTTCGTTCACTTGTATTCGTGTTATCTTTTATAATGGTCACCCTACTGACAGGACAGCCAGCAGGCAGCTGTGACGTAGCTAACTGACAAAATAAGCTGTTTACCTTCATTGGACTATTGTGTACCTACATATTCTAAATATAGGCCGCTGTACCCTTCAATTGGGCCATTCTCTCCAATGTTTACAACTAATTCTAATTAGAGAGAAAGAGACAAAATTTATTCATATGTATATTGTATGAGACAAAACATTTTGACTACAAGACAAGAAACAAAACAACTAGAAACCGACATCAACTGCCCTTCAGCAAATTTAAGACTTATATGGTGTCATCATGGATGACATTGTCAAAACTGGACCAAATTGGGACCACACGGGAAGCACCAGCTTTTAAATAAAAAAAGAATCATCAACAAAATCGGTTCACCCAGTCGTAAGTTATGAGGTAACAAACGTAAAAAAACATACCCGTCGAATTGAGAACCACCTCCTCTTTTGAAGTCGGTTAAAAAGAATATGGTTTCTACTGGACTTATAGTCCACATTCTTAAATAATTCCAGCTATCGACATGCCCGACTACTTAAGCGTTAGTCAGCGGCCAAACAGCACTGTTAGTAGCACTGTTGTGTTCCAGTATTAACAATATCAGATACAACGCATCTTAGCTTGAGGTTTCTGGGTGCGCACGCAAAGCATAAAAAAATAATCAAATGGATAAGTATGAAACTTGAAAACAAAACCGACACTCGTTAAAATAATTAGCCCATAATTATATGACAAAGATTTCCTTTCATCTCGTCATACAACTTCATTAATTAATAATTTACAAGCCAAAGTCTGTTAACGAAATATAGCTCTTACTTGTCGCTGCTTCTTACAACATTGCTTGACCTAGGGCCGTGGTAGCTTTGTCACACCTGTCTAAGTATTGCTACGCTGATGTTTGAGAAAGTAGTTGAGGCGCTCAACTTTTCAATGAGATTGTATGTGCTTAACTAATTTCGCTTTCAGTTGCACTTTTGTACATATCGGATTAGATTAAATAAGAAATATAGACTCGTTACTTTGCTTAGCATTGGAATCATAAAGTACTCTTCGTCTGCGTCAGTCCACACGCACTGCAACAATAAACAGCTGTGCAGACAGGGAATTAGTCCGCCATTTTGTTGACTAAAGGCAAAATATTACCTATCAAATCTTGTAGTATTTTTGTCATAGAATATAACTGAATTTTAATGGTTATTTTATCAGACAATGTCAAGTTCTTTAACAATAATTTCCAACAATAATCGGCTGACTTCCAGAAGAATCTTTTCAGAAAATAGAAAATGGATTCCACATGCTCGGCCATAGAGGACGGCAAAAAGCGACGAGGACAATGGTCTCCCCTGAAATGAAACAATAACGTCAAGAGTGGCGGAAAAATATGAGGCTGATCCGAGTAACTGGTAACAACATAACTAGGGAATTATGGAAAACAACATAGATACCACCTTCTGATGGCAACCGTCATCCAGAGCTTTCTTTATCGCATTGGTACCTCTATGTAATTTTATGATCGTAATCTTTATCCAAACTATAAAGCGCTCGACCAAAAAGAATAACTTTATGGACTAATTAATGAAACGGTTAAACAAAACACTAATCGTTATCATAACGTTATGCTTTGCTCAGAGCTTTGTCCCGCGGCTTTTACTCTGTAAAGATATAATCTCTTTGCACCGTGTCGACGGCCAGTCATGTCCGTCTCAGATTTTCAAACATCGAACATGCTTCGAATTAATTTCGAATACTTTGAAGTCTAAAGAAATTACAATTTACAAAGTTATGTTTGCTGCCGTAAAAAATTGACTAAAGAGACTCTTTGAATAATGTCCCAAACATACGCCGCGGACTTGAATTTATTTTTTGCGTAGGATTGTAGTGGGCGTGCGCAAGACAGATCACAAAGGTTGCGTACAAGAAAAGAACATCGAATTACTAAGAAGCGATGGAATTTCCCGGAACTTTCTTTCGGAATGAATGACAAAATTTATTATCTTGGATTTTCCCAAACTTCTAACCCAGTAAAGATACCTTTGTCTTTAATTAATGAGCTGTATGTATGTATTGCTCTTCATGGCATTAAATTTTTCATATGTTGCCTGGAGATTTTTTTAACCAGAACTTATTACATTTTGTCCTGTAGGGTCATCATCATCAGTCGGGATAAGTCTAAGTTCTGAGGCCTTTGACGCCTGGCTTGTGGACAGTTCCCGTTGATGTCAGGTTGATGCTCTGCTATACATTTGTCGTGTTTATTCGTGATAACTTGTGTATTCCTTAGTGGTATTTCCATAATTAGATTGATTGCAACTTTATTGAGTTACGACAAAGAAAATTGGAAAATTGATAAATATTTAGCTTACAATTCAATCCATATTAATATTATAAATGCGGAGTTTGCTTGTGTGTTCGTTTGATTTTTAGGGTTCCGTGACCCTATTACTAAGACTTCGCTGTCTGTCCGTCTGTCTGTCACCAGGCTGTATCTCATGAACCGTGATAATTAATCTAGATTATGTATTTCTGTTGCCGCTAGAACAACAAATACTAAAAACAGAATTAAATACATATTTAATGGGACTTCCATACAACATACGTGATTTTTTGAAACGTGCGTTTTAAACGTTGCGTAGCGCCATCTAGTAACGGGTAACAAAACTAAATATAAAACGTAAAAGTAGCGCCATCTAGTTGAGAATAAAAATCGAGGCGCATTCGTTACAGGATTTTTCGGTGCATATGGTTTTCCGTATTTTAAATAACCATACTATGTACGGAACCCTCGGTGTGCGAGTCCAACTCGCACTTGGCCGTTTTTTTTCTTTACGTCGTAAAGGATAGAATGACTTTATAGAATTAAAAAAAAAGATAGTTGAAGTTTTTATCCTGATCGAAGAAATACAGGGTGAATAATTTCTACAAAGTCCACACAGACAAAGTCGTGAACAAAAGCTAGTCTTAAAATATTTTTATTTTATTTTAGACCGTAATTAGATAAATATAAGAGTCCATCCACCTTTCATGTACCGCGTTACACACAGTTTTACCTTTGTGAGTTCCGTGACCTCCAAGGTTAAGCTTAGGGCTTTCATCTCGAGGTCAAACGTGTCGGCGGGTTGTACTTGAACTTAAAGTGTTGCTTACTTACCGACTGTTAAGTTACAAGGAATGAATAAATTAATTAATTGGTGTTGCATTATTGTAATTTGTTTTCGATAATGATCTTCACAGACACCTGTATGATATAACACATAGACCAACTAAACTTACTTAACTTACTTGACTTAACTATTCACTATCATAAAACTTTTTAATAATAAAAAATATTTTATTTTACTTTTATTATTTATTTATTAAAGCTGAAGGTGAAGGTAGAAATCGCAGGACCAATAGCATCAAGCCCATTCGAAAAGAAAAAGAAAAAAAGATTTTTTGTGTGTTATTGGATTCGTTGCTATGAATTGCATTAATCAGAGTAACTTTCGAACGCGATTGCGTCTGAATGTATTCCACGGGATAAAGTTGTAGTTGGGGTAACTATCCCTATAACCAAAGCCCACGAAGCGAAAACTCATTTTTCTTTATTGCGTGAAGGAAAAACAAACCAACGAAGAATTTAATTAGTAATGTTTGGTTGCAGATTTCTAATAACTTAATAACATATAAAAAATCGAACTTTTTATGGTATCTTATTATAATCGCCTCAAAACACTTGAATGTCAGTTGATAACTTTTAAAACCAGTTTGAAATAGTTGCTGCCCGATGCTTGGAATTCTTTTTTTGTACGCACGGCTGCATATAAAAATTTATATTTCGAGTTATTTATTCCTCCGAGGGACCCGATTCAGTAGAGACCTTGAAGGACCTCGATTCCTAATTATCTCTAAAATCGATCGATTTGAAGTCAATCTAGCTTAAAAGTAGTACCATCCGCAGTGTCAGACCATTTTTTTATTTATCATCAGCCGAAAAACATCCACTGCTGGACCATCTTTCATTACTTTCTAAAAATACTTTTCTTAACATTAGGGCCAGTATTCTTTTTTTTAAGCCGTAGTAGCTCAGTTGTGTAGAGCGTCAGTCCTTGAACAAGCGAGGTCTGGGTTCGATCCTGGCTCGTACCGATGAGTTGCAATTTGTTATGTACGAATGATAAAAATCATTAACATTGGCTTTTCGGTGAAAGTAAACATCGTGAGGAAACCTGCACACTCTTGAGAAGAAATTCAAAGGTGTACACACACCTTCTGATCTGAAGTCTACCAATCCGCACTGGGATTATGTTAACAATTTATTTGCAATAATTTTTCACACATTTCACATAACTGTTGCTGACGTTGTTGCATATAGATGAGTCACGGGGTGTTCCAACATTTTCATAACGAAGTCGCGCCAGCCAGCCAGTCGCTCGCTTTACAAAGGTCGCTAATTCTCTCGACCGAGACCGAAAGAGCTCGATTTGAGCAACCTCGCCATTTATAAGTGTCTTAATAGTCGATATAATGTCGCCAATGAGACGCCTCTTCTCTCCCGCCGGGTTATCATCTACATAACCTCATCATTCTCCCGCCCGGCAAGCCTCCGACCAACTCCAAGTGAACGCTAAGTAACGATCACAAACGGAAACTCCCGAACGCACTTCGGCTCACCGAGGTCATAAATACAAGCTACCGAGAAAAACGCCTTCAGTACATTTCAGGGCGCGCAAGGGGATCTACGCGCTCGTTTTCTATCTATAAGATTAATGTTATGTTAATTTGGTAACGAAAACAGTGGAAATGCCGACTGATATTATGTCAGCTTCGTGTCGCGCCGAGCGCTTCGGTTCTTTGAAGAAAACCTGCGACGCCGAAGTAAAGTCCGGCTTTTTAGTGCTTTCGGGTCCCGGCGGGATGAGACAGGATGTCCGAGTGGTCGTATACAGGACCTCGTTGGAGCACTTCTGTGTTATTTATCCCCGGAAACGACTATCGAAACCTACTGGGGTCGTCAATTTGAGGAATACCTCTGTGGAGAGAGCTGATTCGACGTGTGGCTTTGTAATTAGGCAGAAAGGGTACGACAATACGATCTCGGCGAAATTCTCATGCGCGGAGCGAGACATGGAGGCTTGGATGTCAGCCTTCACATCAAGATCTTCCCCTTGCCAACAGACAAGTCTACCGGTACTCCTAGAAGCTGAAGAAAGCTAGACAACAGTTACCTAACCGTTCTACGGTTCGTGATTCCGACGTTCGGATTTGAACTGCGAAACGAGGTTATATTTGTTTTGCAATGGGATGCGAAAAAGTGAAAGCTCCGGTGTTTTTTTGCAAGTGCTAGCTGCTGTGAACTGTACGGGCACGAGCGTAATTGAACAAGTGGATTTGAATTCCCGCCGAACTAGGGAGTGTAATGTTTGCCAAACGAGTTATAATTATGTAGTTTAGTAACATTTGTTGTTTTCTAAACTGTATGTAATCGTTGAAAGTAAGTGATCTCAAATATAGACAGAAAATATAAAGAATGGCAACACAGGGCTTACAGAAACCTACTTACAGTTGCTCCAATTACTTACACACAAATAGTTTTCATTAACTTTGAAAACATTGTCAGTCAACTTTCGAGCCAATGCACCAACCCTAGTGTTTTGTTTTGCTTACTGATTATTGTTTTAATGTATCACGATATCAAAATATTTCCAGAATATACGTGGATTTTAGTTAAAAGTGTATATGTCTAATGACAATCGCATGCTATCTCTGTCTGGTAAAGCTAAACTTGTTGGAATAATATATATGATAAATCGTAATAGTAAGTAAAGGATGTCTACTTTAATAGTAAAAAAATTCGTGGCACTTCAACCACGTATTTCTGAAAAATTAATGAAAAATCAGAGCTGTGTCAGACTTTCTAAGAAAACAATTGGTGTAAAAATAACTGCGCGATTAGTGTGTAAATAATTTAATTTATGTTCACTGCGATCATCATTCAGATTGTTGTCTTTGAAATAAGTCTAAGCTTAAGTTTAAGTCAAGAAGACGGCTTGATGAACTTTTAAGAGCCTAATCCCAAAACATATGGTGTAGTTTCTCTGGGTGGGAGGGTCAGCTGGAAGTGCTTCCATAAATACTACTACCTAAGTAAATGCCTTGGGTATAGATAGCCGATCCCGATTGAGAAACGGTACAAGGATTCTTGGCGCGAACTTGAGAAATGGTGGTTCATTGCAATTTTGTTAATTGAATAATAATACTGTTATGCGTGTTTTTTGTGTTATAATGGTGTGATATAGCGCAAAAAGTGTCATGGACGGTGTTATAGTATCAATTACGCTAAATTGCGAGGGTTTCGACGCGATCCGAAGAGTTTATCATGTCGAGTACATTCGGCATATGGATTCTTTCGAATAATGTTGAAACCAAGGCTGGCCTTTGAAGTTCTCGTCAAGAATCCAAAACAAGCAAAAAAATGTACACATTATGCATTTTATTGAGAAAGCTGAAGAAATGGATTCGGCATAGTTTATAACCTCAAAATTTGTTCACCTAATTTTACTCGTCATTGGCTAGATAACCACTGGTTAAAGCCATTATTTAAAAAAAAACGGTACAAGGCTAAGGACCGTGATGATCATTTAGTAATGAGCAAACCGGACTTACATCAATTGTTGATGAGATGAGTCTGACATTTAAGGTAGCAATCAAATATTCTAGCAACTAAGCAACAGTTTGGTGCTTGCATCGCCAAATTATGGTTTTAAATTAATTCTGGTTAATTAACAAATGCATATTTAAATGCGAGGTTCACGATGCATTTGAAATATTTTATTTTAACAGTTTTCCTAGACTCTGTCAACAAATCCTTCATTTAGGGAAAATGCGACGCTCTGATAATATCTTCGAGTATCTGCGAGTATGAGAAATCAACGTTTAACTGTACTTGAAAATTATGTACAATATTTTAGACTAGAATGTTGAAAAGTAGTTTTGTTCATAGTTATAAATTATAAGGCAATCGGAATAATAATTGTAAAATAATCCCGGTGACTTTAGCAAAATAACTTTGTGATCTCATTTTTAAAGTAAAATCAAGTTACATTAAAATGAAAATTTGTGTGACGAGCGTGGCTAAAGGCTTATGTAATGAATATCGATTTAATGTTTGATAAAATTAGTATTGGGAGATCTGTTTCTAGATATTATCTTGGCCTACTATACATCTGTATTTGTATATCTATTTACGTATTGCGCTCCTAAAACTTGAGCCGACACTAGACTACAAAAAAACACTCGTGATATCAAAAACCTCTCATGTGGCTCGATTATGTGCTAGATTTGTGTCCTCAAATAATTAGGTATTATAAATGTTTGCATTTTTACATATTTGATTGTTTTGAAATGTAAAAAAAAAACACGACCAAGTGCGAGTTGAACTCGCGCACCGATGGTTCCGTACAGAATAATATGGATAATAAATAATATGCACCGAACAATCCTCTAACGAATGCGCCTCGATTTAGTTTTGCTACTCGTTACTAGATGGCGCTAAATCACGTTTGTTGTATGAGAGCGAATATTTATTTTATTCTGTTTTTTAGTACCTATTTGTTGTTATAGAGGCAACATAAATACATCATCTGGGAAAATTTCAACTGTCTAACTATCACGGTTCATGATACAGCCTGGTGACAGACGGACAAACAGCGGAGTCTTGGTAACCTTGGTAAAACGTGTAGTATTTCAATGAATTTATATCTATTGACAAATGTTCAACATGCACGATTTCACGAAAGTGTGTCGCATTGTCTTGTTGAATATGTCGTAATTTCGCATAATGTTCTATGCTTTTATTTAGACACGGCATAGTAAGCCGGATGGCGAAAGACTTGCAGCCCGTCAGGTGCGTTTGCCAAATTTTTCATGCTTTAGTGGAATTGTCTCGAAATATATTTAAATAATCTGACTTTGTTACTCTGTATTTCATTAAATACTGTTCAAATGGCAAATGTCTTGCTCAGTTTGTGCCTGTACCAAAAATATGAAAGAAACCGTATAGAGGAAATCATTTTAAACGAGGATCGCATGTTTGAGATCTGTCAAGGGGTAGAGAGAAAAAAGCAGCTACGTGCGAGTCGGGTTCTGTAGTTTCCCGTCACAATAAGCTTACAAAGGAACAGTTTAGCTGACGGACAGAGCGTAACTATAAGGGTTCCTCGTTTGACCACGGAACCTTAAAGAGGAGCTACTGTGTAATATTATGAGTAGCGAGTGACAGAAATCAGATACAAAGAATATAGATACAGGCCGTAACTGCACTTAGTACTCTATTAAATACTAAAATTGCAATTTTAGTAACACTATTTAAAAATTGTACTAAGTGGAAAACTTCATATGTCATTTCATTCATCTATATTTTTTGGTCAAATGTTGTCTATTTTTGGTGAATTTAATTAATGGTTTGGTACCAAAATAATTAGATCTAAAATTATTCAGAAATTTTAATGGACCATTTTTTTGATAATGACTTTTTATAATTAAGAGTGTACTCGGAACGACTTTTAGCGACGGAAAGCAATTCATTAACGCATGAATCAATAGACGTATGATTTTCTAATCATACTTTGCGACGACACCTAGCACGTATATGCCCTTTCGAATCTTTTATTAGCTTTGTGATGTTGATGGGCTGAGGCTTATCACACGAAACTATTTTACGTAATAGGAGCTAAGTCATTTTATATTTCTATTGTAACCTAATAGAAAACGTTAATTGTGATATTATTGTGTGATCTTATTAATTATGTTCGACATAACGCAAATATATGATTGTGAAAGTGTACTGGAGGACCGTCATGACAAATAATTGTAATGCAAAGATTGTCACAGTTTTTGATACATTTTTTTTAAATTTAAAACATTTTACTGACTCCAGATAACAACTACAGCATACTAGAGGTAGTATGCTACTCGTACTTATTAAGTAATTTACTAACTTAGGTAACTTATCATTAAAAATATAAACAATAAATAATAATAATGTTTGTTTATTTATTTCTTCTCACAGAGCGACACCTTATCTATAGTATAAATAATACACAACGTAAGTCCTAAAGGGAGGCGTACCTGTGAGAGTCTGGTGCCTGAGATAGGTGTGTGATAGCTCCCTGTGTTACGGCTCTCACCCACCGTGCTTTAGCTGCGTATAAACAGATTATATGGTGAATGAAGTATGTGTGTGTGTGTGTAATGAGAGACTTTCAGAGACGTCTGTCAGTTGTGTCATTCAAAATTCAAATATATTTACTGACTAAAACAATTTGACAGTATTATGGTATAGCTATACCGTCTGTAATAGGGGAGCCCTGCGCGACAGGTGATTAAACTCGAAAATTGCTCAGAATAGATTCATGTCTCGTTTCGTGTGTTAGTTTATACTATAGTATTATTACTGAATGTAACTATAATTAACTAATGTTTTGTAAACCAATTATTAATAAACATACATACAACTTTATCATTTTTTACATATATAATTATATACCCCATGTGCCGGTGTGGTATCCGCTTATACGAGGGGCATACCGAAAAGATCGGTAATCGAGTACTTTCGATTTAATTAGATTAAAAACTCTTTTTGATGAATAAACACTGGTTAGTTGAAAATCGAATACAATTGACAGAATTAAAAAAAAATTTTTTTTAAAGAACAATATCAGTTTGAAATTGATAGGTCGATAAAAAAATGGAGCTTACAAGAGAAAGTTTCCGTGCCATAATTTTTTACAACTTTCGACGAGGATTATCTCAGGGACAATGTCTCGCTGAGCTTATATCTATATTCAAGAGTGAAGCGCCTAGCCAGACGACAATATATCGCTGGTATTCTGAATTCCGGCGTGGACGTGCTTCTCTTGGCACCGTACCTTCCACAGGCCGGCCAAAAACAGCGGTTACACCAGAAAATGTCGCTGTTGTGCGCCGAATGATACAGGATGACCGACATATTACATATGAGCAGATTCGGGCTACTTTAGGGATAGGTATGACTGCGATACAAACTGTTTTACATGGTGAACTGGGAGTGAGAAAGCTAGTTTCCCGCTGGGTGCCCCATAATTTGTCCGAAGAGCAAAAGGCGGCTCGTGTCAATTGGTGCCGGTCTACTCTGCAACGCTTCAACGGAGGAAAGTCAAAAGCAGTTTATAACATTGTCTCTGGTGATGAATCATGGATCTATTCATATGAGCCAGAAAGAAAGCATCAGTCGGCTGTCTGGGTCTTCGCAGGTGAGATCAAGCCAACAAAAGTTGTCCGCTCTCGCAGCGTATCGAAGAAAATGGTCGCTTCGTTTGTCGCGAAAACAGGACATGTAGTCACAGTTCCCTTAGAGGAACGGAGAACGGTTACCGCTGATTGGTATACAACGGTTTGTTTGCCACAGATGATATCCGAACTCCGTAGAGGTAACCCGAAACGACGCATAATCCTCCATCACGATAATGCGAGCTCTCACACCGCTCAGAAAACAAGCGAGTTTTTGAAGCAGGAAAACGTTGAATTAATGGATCATCCTCCATACAGCCCTGATCTGAGTCCCAATGATTACTTTACATTCCCTAGAATCAAAGATTTATTGCGTGGTCAGCGGTTTCAAGGTCCAGAAGAAGCAGTGGAAGCATACAAATCGACGATTTTGACCATGTCAACTTCGGACTGGAATTGCTGCTATAATAATTGGTTCGAACGAATGCAAAAGTGCATTAACTGCAACGGAGAATACTTCGAAAAGCAATAAAAATAAATTTAGTTATTTCCTGTATGTATTGTTTTATATTCCCGATCATTTCGGTATGCCCCTCGTAGTGTCGCTCCATTTCCCGTGAGTGTCGGGCATGGAAACCTTCAAACCCGAACGCAAAGCGTGGAGATTGTGGCAAGTTATTTAATAGAAAGTATGGACTGGCGACCTGGTCAAGGTCGCGGGGAGTCGCTCGATGCAAGTGGCTCGGGAACGGTCAATGTGGCATACCATGAAGGAGGCCTATGTCCAGCAGTGGACGTTTTCCGGCTGATGATGATGATACATTGCAGTCTAAGCGCACGCTCATGTGCATGACTTATGCAGCCGATTATTAAGATGTATAACAAACGCACCTAACTATCAATCATCGTTTCATGGAGTCATCGTTCATAATTATTTTGATAGTAATCAAAGCATGTATGGGGCCAAAGCCTGGTCTTGTACACTTATAATTTTAAAAGGCCATTATCAAATAAAAGAGATTTTTGTATATTTCGGTTTAGTTTATTTGTACTAAAACATATAAAACGCACGAAACAGGTAAATCTTGATGTTGAAAACAAAAATGGCGTCAATAAAATGACATTTGACGCTGTCACTTAGTACAAAAAGAATGATTTTGTACGATTACAATAAATGCAAAAATGTAATTCTAATATTTTCAACCGACTTCAAAAAAGGAGGAGGTGTACTCGTAACAAAATATGTCGAATATCGGCAACTTTGGCGATTCGTAAATTAGTGTTTTTTAAAAAAAATACACTTAATTCGTCGCGTAATATTTTAAGGGCGTTGCGTTCCCATACAAATGTTGGTACATATTGCCATTTAAAAAGCTATCTTAAACGATAGCCTACAAGCCAAGTAATATTAATATAAATCTAAATTAAATTTCATTGATTGAGAGCTTCGGATGTAGATTTATGAACCTGGGAACCACACTTGAAAACATCCAACTATGCCAGCTGTGACAGATTACTGGTTTATATTCTCTTGGTAACAAGAGCAGGTACAAGTTTCCTTCAAAATATCAACAAGCAAGAGTGAATATCACATGGTTCCAAAGAGGATACATATTTTTGTACCATGCGTAGGCAGACATTAGACAAAATTGCACCATGAAGGTTCCTCTTTACCATTTTTGATTCGGAACACACAAAAATTGAATATGTCGGTAAGCAATATTTTTTGTAACGACAAAAACTAAAAACGGATTAATTAACTACTCAAACCAATGAAAACGAAGGAAATTGCTAATCCGTTAATCGTTAGTTTACAGGTAGTTATTACGCGTCCTATTAGAATAAACGATACCCTAGTTCGGTATAACACGCACGTTACTGCCTATTGCTGTAACAAGATAAAAGTTATTCGTTTGTTATTGCTCTAAAACTCGCGAAGTTGTGAAACGCCACTCTAAAAATAACACGTCATACGTGCTAACTGCCAATTAAAAATATAAACTTAAAATTAGAACACAGCAAATATGAAAGCCTACAAAAGACGACACAAGGAAAACGCGGGTAAAAGCGGCATCAAAATGAACGGCTCTTGTTCAAACATTGTTTTAATAACGTTATTAATAATTTTTTCTACGGCGTTTTATTTAGTAATATCGTTTACGCCGTTAACTAAAGAAGAGCAAATTGGGAAATTTAATAAATTGGATCAAGAAGTAGAACCGTTTCGGAAGAATTTGAGTGAATGCGCGCGCCAAGTCAAAGCCTCTATGCAAGATGTCGAAAATTTCATGAAACGAATACCGCAGTCGTCGATGCAAGGCAAGTGCTTCGTTGCATGCATCCTGAAACGGAACTCGATTATAAAAAATAACAAAATCGTTAAGGACCATCTTTTAGAAGCTAACAGAGAAATATATGGAGAAGACAGTGAAGTAATGAGCCGATTAAAATCTGCTATTAATGAATGTATGCAAGTGGTTGACGGTATTTTTGAGATTTGCGAGTATGCTTCGGTTTTTAACGACTGTATGCATATGAAAATGGAACATATCTTGGATAAGATGACTATGGAGCGTCGTTTGGAAGCTTTAGGGCAAATGTCTTCAGAGCCTGATGTTTGGAGTGAAGAAGAAGAAGAATTACTTAAGGTCGCCAGGGATGAACTGTAATGAATTATTTTTTAATTTGTATTGATGTTTGAATAAAGCTTGTGTTATAGATTTGTATTGTTACATGACTGTATTCAAGCTGTATTGATATTTTATTTATTAGGCCATGGTTGTCAATGTTAGTCATTCGGACATTTTAAAAGCCTTAAAGACAACCTATAAATTCCCATTCCCAAGGGTACGTTTCTCGAACCTTTGAATCTTTCTGGCAGATTTTGCATTTTGTGTTACTTATTACATTGATTCCCATTGTATTAAAATAAAATGTTGGAAAGTACATATTTAAATAGCTTTCGCCCGCGACTTCCACCGATTGAACTTCAGAAATTATGTAACGGAAATTAACGGATTATGTAACGGACTTTGATCAGGATTAAACGTAGCTTTATATCATTTTCCGGCTACTATCCCTATACCAAAAATTAGACCTGTGCCTAAGACTAACCAAAAACCAACCAAATGACCATAGATTGATAAAAATCGTATAGATTAAAGACATAGATGGACTAGGGCTGAGCAACAAGGAGCTAAAATATTTATTGGAAACGTCTTGAATACAACATTTAATGTGCCGGCGTACTTATACGGCACAACACACACACACACATAACAATGTCAGGAAAAGTAGATATTATGCTACTTTTATCCCGATCGAACTAGTAGTTTGCGTGGGATAAGTTCTGAATACCACGCTAACGAAGTCACGGGCTAACGCTTAGTGCGAATTTTGTGACTTTGTGTATATGCGGCCTGAAGAGAGCTAGCTGAAGTGTAACGAAAAACATCTCATTGTTTATTGTTTTAATTATTATTGGATACATGTATGTACTTAAAAATAATCTAAATAACATGTATCCTGATGTTTATAGGGCAAAAACTTTTACATATTACTTCTTGTCTAGTGTCTGTTGTCTAGTCTTGCATTTGAATTTAACTAGTATATTCGATAATGCAAAATTGACGATTTTATAATTTGTCCTCAAAATATTCCCATATTGAATAATATTTTTGGTCTTAAAAATTTATTTAATTCTTTGTCAAATTTGTTTTCCTTCTCGTTCATTTTTGTTTATATAGTATATCTAAGAGATTTTTTTTGTAAGATTTTTTCCCCTCCAAGAAAAGGCAAAGGCAAAACACCATACAGCCATGTCTTTTATATATTCTTTTTAAAGGCCGGAGTGGGCCGGAGCCACTAAAGGCAGGAGCCAAGTCTTTCAATAAATATTGGAAGAGATTATAACATTTTTTTGGTAAGATTTTTTCCTACCAGGAAAAGGCAAAGGCAAAACACCATACAGCCATGTCTATGATATTTAGATCTTAGAATTTTAAGGTTTTAAAAATTAGGCTGGAGCCATTTCTTCAGTTTTCTCAATAAAATGTATAATGTACATTCTATCGCTTGTTTTGACGATTCTTGACGAGAATTTCAAAGGTCAGCCTTGGTTTTAACATAATTCGAAAGAATCCATATGCCGAATGTACTCGACATAGTAAACCCTTTCGTTCGCGTCGAAACCCTCACAATTTTGCTCAATTGATATTATAACACCGTCCGTGACAGTTTTTGCACTATATCACACATTATAACACACACAAAACGAACTACTAAAATTGCAATGAACCACCATTTTTCAAGTTCGCGCCAAGAATCGAGATCATAACATATAAGAATGAAGTAACCATAGATTATATCTGTTATATATGTCTATGGAAGTAGGAGTGCGAGTTTGTATTTATTGCAATGACATGAGTGTACCAACGCATTGGTACACTGGCTCATTCAAACTAACTTGTAAATATAAATATTTATATTATATTATGCTTCGACGACATAAAAATCGAATTAAAAAATAGTTTTGACAAAAAAGGGATATCTCGTTTTAGAATAATCGATTATAATAAAAGCAATCAATTATTTTTTCGTAATTTTTTTCACATCCCTATTAAGCGCTAGTCATAGATTTTAATGGACCCTCTTGACAATGGGCCACGATGGGCGACTATACTACTTTGGAAATAGCTCAATAAGCATGGCATAATCATTCATATAGAGATGATTTACTTTTATATTTTTGTGCTAAAAGATAAATTGCCTTGAAAGTATCGATAGTTTAATCCCACCACTAGTCACACAATAAAATTGGAAATAACTTGATTGTTCGTAGCCCGATTTACTCAGAAATGGCCCAAAACATCTAATTTAATGCTTACCGGACCTTAACCAAATGATATTTTTGTATTAAACATAATTTTGTACAAATTTTTGCGACTAGCTCGATATCCACTAATTTCACAAGTTATAAACTATTTTTATTTTTATTAAACTTGTTTAATGAACAATATTAGATTGCTTCTCACTTATTTAGGTAAAAAAATAAGCATAAAATCAAAAATTAACCGTGAAAAAACTGCAAAATTAAACCGACATATTTGACATATAAATATTAACAACCAATATGGCAGACGGCTGACACAATATTAAAAAGAAAGGAAATACACAAAAGAGTTCTATATCAGTATCCGACATCTTGTACTTCAGATATGTATCTTTTTCCGACATAATCAAAGAGTATGAAAAGGAAACACATTATTCCATGTCAGTTTCATAGAATAGGTTGTTTTATTCTTCTTTCACTAGACTGAACTCAACTACGTAAGTTTTTTTTTACGCCTTTATATACGCCTTTTCGTTTCAAAATTGGCAGTTCCAAATTCTATAGACTAAGAGGAACACATCAATACCAGTTTTGATGGCTACGAAAATCGGAAAGGTGAGGCATATTAAATATTTGAGTAATGGCCCATGATGGCCCATTGTCGAGAAGACCCACCAGAGCTTAGTCTATGCTACGGAATTGTAAATTATATTCTCTTTGTATTGATTGTCTGCACCACAGACTAATATATGAATATATGTACCTATCTATGTCTGCACCTCCGCCATTTTAATTTTTCACCTTTTTTCACTTTTAATTTTCAATCATTCATGGCGTATAGTACAAGTACAGAGTTCCTCGTAATATAGCGATTATAGCGTATATTTTGCTTGCTGTGATATTTTGTGTTGTGATTAAATGGCGTAACATCAGTTTCGTTTACAGTTTGCATTGGTTTATATAGATAAGATTCATCTTTTGTACTGAGGCGAGGGTCATGTCCCCTTTTGAGCACCCCAACCCGATTGTTAATATGTATTCGGAATTGATTGAGGTTTCATACCCAGTAAATTTGCAAGTGAATAAACTCTATGATCTGAATAGTATACAAATAAAAATGTCTGCTCCTGGTTGACAAGCTCAAGCATGTTACACATAAGTTCTTCTAACAACAATTTGTTGCTGTCTTGGTGTATACCTCATTCAAGAGGCCAGCGGAAGTATCACCGCCCCCTTTCTATGCACCCAAATGTTGGGTGTCTGGTCTTGTACTGGATTCATGAGCAAGCAAAGCAGTAGTCTTACCATATTGCCCTCTTCATATGCACCCCAATGGGTATATTTCTATGTCGCTTTGGTTTTTTCCAGACAACACTATGTAAATAGTGAACTTATTTCATTTCATTGTTGGTTTTGCCTTCATCAGAACATACATTCCTGGTACAATCTTTGAATGCTTTTTGACTATGTCCTGAAAATTTAAAGTCTGAAATCATTCTAAGGTTTTGTACGGGCATGTATGTGCAGGTGAGGATGGGTCGTTTGTGTGGTGATTATTATTTATTTGTTAAAATGGATACAAATTTCTGTGAAAAATAAATCATTTAAAGCAATACTTAAAACATTCCTTTATATCTGATTCTAGTTTTTAAAAAAAAACTTAAAAAGGGTTGAATATGTGAACTTGTGATGAGGCACAGTCTGCATTTCTCACTGCCAGGATTGTTGTGATTGTGCCTCGAATAACATTTTTTCATAACTAAAAGAAATCATAATTTAGCTCTGCACATAAATCTATTATAATTTAGCCCTCTACAGACATCTGATTCTAATAATAGAGTTGAAAATATTGCCATGTTGTTGGTCTATGAAATTGTAAGAACTTGTGATGAGGTCTGCATGTGTCTCACTGCCATGCGGTCTGCATGTGTCTCATTGCCAGGATTGTTGTGTTCGTCTCATGAGTGACTGTAAAAATAAGTCACCACATGCTCTGTACAGAAAAGATTATTGATCTGATTCTAGTAATAGAGTTAAAAATGTTGCCATGTTGTTCTATGAAATTGTAAGAACATGTGATGAGGTGCGGATTGCATTTCGCTCACTGCAAGGATTGTTGTGATTGTTTCCTAAATAACTATAAAAAGAAGTCACCATATCTTAGCCCTGTACATACAGGTTCTTAATCTGATTCTAGTAATAGAGTTGAAAATATTGCCATGTTCTATGAAATTGTAAGAACATGTGATGAGGTGCGGATTGCATTTCTCTCAATGCCAGGATAGCCCTGTACATACAGGTTCTTAATCTGATTCTAGTAATAGAGTTGAAAATATTGCCATGTTGTTCTATGAAATTGTAAGAACATGTGATGAGTTGCGGATTGCATTTCTCTCAATGCCAGGATTGTTGTGATTGTTTCCTAAATAACTATAAAAAGAAGTCCATATCTTAGCCCTGTACATACAGGTTCTTAATCTGATTCTAGTAATAGAGTTGAAAATATTGCCATGTTGTTCTATGAAATTGTAAGAACATGTGATGAGGTGCGGATTGCATTTCCCTCACTGCCAGGATTGTGATTGTGCCCGAATAACCTTTTTGAATAAAAATAAGTAATGGTAACTTAGCCATGTACATACAACATTTGAGTTATACTATACACATCTTGATGTCCTTCATACTATCTTTATCGTATGACACAACAGCTTTATTACTAAATAAAGGATTCATATTGTTATTTGGTTACATTTAACTATTGACTAAGTTAACCTCAAACTTGGTCAAATGAAAATGTGCCTTTGTAAAGAAAATTTCATTGAATGACTGCGTGACTGATCGTTTTAATTAAATAAATATTTAAATACTCAAAAAGTTAGTTAAAAGCATTAAAAGAAACCGTTTTATAAAAATTGCCTTTTCTTCATGGCGCTATAAGTTATGAAACTTGGTGTATGTCGTAAAGTATCTCTCAAAATCTTTGCTTTGTTAAAGTATATTTAATAATCTTTTCAGCTGGTTTTAAACATCATTAACTCTTCCTGATTAATTTTGGGATTCCTTAGATTGATAGCAGAGGCTATAGAGAGGAAACGTCATTGCGTTGACGATACTGCAAAAGCGCTGATCCACTATTTGCAATAGCGAGTAACTACAAGGTTGACTACTTTTCAGGAGATAAAAAAACTTTATAATTTTAGTATTTGGAATGATAAAGCGAATCTGACTGAAATATTGGGTTTTTAGTGTACCAGGCCATCAGTCAGTGGTAGAAAAAATGCAGTTTTTCTATTATTGCGGGTGTTACGGCACTTACGCGGTTTTGTTGTGCCAATATCAGCCTCAAGATATAATAAAATTAATAGATACGCGTAATTGAAACAATCATAAAAAGTACAAAACAAATATTTGTTTATTCATCTGAAACACAAACTAATGGCACTTCTCAATCACAAAAGTATAGGAAATAAAAAAAATGTTTACCTCTTAACAAAAATAAAACTACTTAGTAGGTACAACACTCCTTTAACTGTTCAGTCTTCACCATACCCGCATTATAATCACAAAAACAAAAATCTGTAGCAAAATAAAAAATACTCGAAATCAAAACAAATAATAATTACGCTTAATCATATCATCACCAGGGACATAAACATCTCTAAATTATTAAAAACAACATTTTAAGCTTCGAAAATTAAATTATTATAAAACTCGTGGCAATCGGGCGGCGATATGACAGTTTTCAGCTCTTGTAGATGGTTAAATTTTGTTTTAGTTATTTTTTGTGGGCCATCATGTAGCTGTGGAGGTTCGGGTAAGAGGGATTCTGTTGGTTTAGCACGCCGGGGTAAACGCATGTATTCATCTGAGTACATTAATTTATAATCAATAGTACAATTCGTGTTGTACCTTAGCACCCTTATGTCAGTTACACATCTGTCACCAGCAACTCGTCCCGGTCTTATAGAATCATAAACGAGATAGTCTTTCTGGCTGTAATCCTTAAAGAAGGTATAATCAGGCATTACCACGTCATAGGGAAAAGGTTTTACTCTGGCTTCTTTTGATATCGTCGCATACTGGCTCGGCAGGTGAATCTCGCGATTTTTCAATTTTCTTTCAATTACGGAATGCACCGAGTCTACCTCCATTTGCGTGTGACCCTTTTCTAAAAACTTCTGGGTGATCGTTACATCATATTTGACGGCAAGCCGCAAGAGAGCATTTGAAACCACATTATTACGGTACGGTTCTGAGCTGTACAACCATCTGTGTAAATTATAACATCTTTAGGATCATTTTCAAGTAAGTTCGTGATGTAGGCAACAAAGAAGGAAGCATACGTGGTGGCTCTTAAATCTGTAACGGTTTCGTCAAACCAGTAGCACGTTGCTTGGTGGTTACTCAGATTATAAACTGTAAAGTTATGTACACAAAGCTTCGTTTTGAAGTACAGGGCACTGGCATTTAGATATGGGCACAACATTACGGCTTGCAAGTCAGCAGTTATTGCGTGAACTTCTCCTTTGATTGCTGCCTCTTTGTCCTTATTCTTCTCTTGACGAGCTGCTGTTTTGAGAGCCAGGTGTATTTGGTTCACTCATTCACTTAGATTGCCAACCTTATGAGCACAACAAGTATCACATTCGTCCTTCTTTGGCTTGAAAAGGGAAATATTTTGTTGAGATAGCAAATCTTCAAAAAACTTTCGACCTGCTACAGGAGAGGAGAGAGAACTCGCACGCTTTACATATAAACGGTAAAGATGGGCCTTGGATTGAATTATGGGTTCTAAATACAGTTTTTGGCTCGATTTCCTACAATAATGCGATGGAAGTTTGGGGATTTCTTGGAAGAAATTCAAAACAGAGTTTTTGTTTGTTTGTTGATCATCCTGTCCATCAACTTGAGCTGAAGCTTCTTGAGAATTCCCTCTACTTCCTCTTTCGCCCAACCAATATCTGCAAGTCCATTCCTTGATTCCGAGCGTTCCCAAAACATAGTTTGGCACACACGTACTTTTTTTTAACTATTGGCAGCTTTTAAGTGGTAAATCTTGCTCCCACTGCGTCTACTATTAGTACCGGCACCTTTAGTCTTTCGTTTTGTATCTTGGGTGTCAATCAGGGTCAAAACATATACCTTCTTTTCCTGCCAAGTCATCATCCAAAATTCTTCAAAAAAAAATTTTTCGCATTTCTGCCGTAAAAGTATTGCAAGAGAAAACTTTACTTGAAGTGCAGCGCTCAGAAGAACATGGCAGCATAAGTTTTCTTTCTGGTTTGGCGATGTCTTGCACATACTTTCCATCTATCTTTCTAAAACCTAAATAATCCTTCCCCATCATTCTCTGTCTTTTATTACTTTCTCTTTTCCATGAATTTTTGTCTGCTGTTGGTTTCCTCTTTTTTGTCGATGTTCGCTCCTCTTCAATAGTTCTTTCAGGAAAATTTTCGATATCTTCTAAATGGAGAAGGGACGATTCTATACCAGGAGACTGCATTGTCGGAGAACGAATGTTTCGTACGTACGTACGTACATACCGCGGTCACATTAACTTGACGCATGGCTTTGATGACGTCATTTTGGCGGTCAGGTACGGTGCGAAAAAAAAGCATGCAGCTAAATAAAAACTACATTTTAGATTTTGGAGCATTGGTTTTATTTGTTAATCTTGCAATATGTTGCATCATGTATTTTTTTATACAATATAATTTAAAACTATTTCATGTTGATGGATATATATTTATTCAAAATTCATCTTCACTATAAATAATTGGTACAATATCATGGTCTACGAGTAAACTGTCTTCTTCTTCACTTTCGATCTCGCTGTCGGATGACTCCTCTCCTCCAAGATCGATTACTAGTTGCTGCAGTACGTCGTCAACCAGGCCATCTTTTTCCCAGTATTCCTGAAAGTAAATAAAATAGTGTTTTAAATTTACCACAAAATAATTGTATCAATTTAGTGGATTACTAATTTTATTTTTTTACTAATACTACTATACTAATACTACTAATATACTAGATTACTAATATGTACCTCCAAAAATACTTATATCTTTTTATTTAACATCACAATACAAACATAAATACATACATACATACTTTAGATTTATAATCTATTTACGAACTGACCTGTTGTAGTCTCTCGACATGGTTAAGGGTCAATTTATACTAGCGCAGAGTCGAAGCGCATCGAAGCGTCAAATTCCTCACAATCAAAGCGAAGTCGCACGAATGCGCGCGTATTCGCGTGAATTAGCGCGCATTCTCGCGCTTTTTCGTGGCATTAGTGATGGACACCAGTTGCCAGTTGAATCTCGTTGTTGAAACTCGTATAAAATGGTTGACATTGATCTTGCTATGATGTTGCTTATATCAGAAGTTGAAGAAGAAGAAAACGCAGAAAAAAGAAAAAGAAAATTGCGAAATTTTGGAGTTCACGACTTGTGGAAGAAAAGACGTATATCTGGTGAATTCATTTCTTTTTGCGCAGATTTATATCTGTACCCAAGTATTTATTACGACTATTATAAAATGAACTATGATCAATTTGAAAACTTGGTCAATATTTTGAAGCCACACACTGTAAAACAAGAAACTAAATTAACGATACCCATTTCCGTTGAAGAGCGAATATCAGTCTGCTTAAGGTGAGTTTTACGTCTTTTTGTAATTTTTATATAAATATAACTAATAAGAATAACAAGAAGATATTTAAACTCTCGGTAAAGCTGATAGAAAAGTTAACCAATATAATAAATAAACAAGCTTATATTTGAAATTCTTTATTTTAAAAAAATCTTATATAGGTAATTATTTGCCATGTAGAATCATAATTTCTAAGGTCAATAATAATGAATTAATGAATTATTACTGTTTGTCAACTTTTTGCAAATAGTCTTCGATTTCATCTAAATTCGGTTGCCGCTGATGCTGCATTGTTGAAATCGGCTGTGGTACGTAAGGTGATGGTGGTGGGACCAAACTGGTATCGAATGTATTTGGATTTTGTTGAATGGTCATGGTGGATGGGATGTAAGTTGAAGTAGATGGCGGATAATAATTTTGCTGAGTAGTTTTAAGTGGCCGCTGTTGTTGTGTTTCATAGTCGTTAATCAGAAATGGTGGAGTATCGTTTCTTTCCTCTGAGGCAAGTTTTACTTCTGCGTCGGTAACTAGGCCAAGTATTGACTTCTTTAATTCGGCTTGTATTGATACAGGCATTTTTTTTACTGTTCCACTCATTGATAAAAAAAACACATCTAATGGATCTTCTTTCTTTTCTTTGGCTTCGAGATATTGTGTGAATAATAGCTGCGATAGGGGCAGTGATTTTTTTCTGGTGCTATAATTTGACAACGATGAATCAGAGCGTGGACTTTGCATGACATCTGATGGTGGTGCTGGTGACTCTATCATTGTGTTATCTTCCGTGTTTATGTCTAAACTATCTTCAGAACAGCCTAGGTTTGATGTTTGTGGTTTGTCCTGGAGGTAGGGTTTTAAAAATTCCAACTCCTTCTCAAATTTAATTGGTTTTTCATTTTTTCGCGCAGATCCGCTTTTATATTGTCTTAATCTTAGAGCCTTTTTATAGCAATCACGTAGTTTCTTCCATTGTTTCTGACATTCAGCCACTGAAAAAAACAAATTAAATATATGTACTTAATTAATACTTTTATACTTTATAATATTAATACTTTGTTACAGGTTTCTAACTACTGCTATTAGTTGCAAATCACTGGCTCATAATTATCGCATGGGCTATAGTACAGTTTGCACAATTGTACATGAAATTTGTGCTGCAATATGGAAATATTTACAGCCTCTTGTTATGCCAAAACCAACGCTAGAGTCATGGATTAAAATCGAGGAAGATTTTAGAATTCTATGGAATTTTCCCAATTGTATAGGAGCGATCGACGGAAAGCATGTCAATATAAGGGCACCCTGGAACAGCGGAAGTCTGTACTACAATTATAAAAAGTTTTTCAGCACTGTCTTGTTAGCTGTTGCTGACGCTAAATATAAATTCATTATAGTAGACATTGGAGCATATGGACGTAATCACGATAGCGGCATATTGAGCAGTTCCAAATTCGGCCAACTATTACAAAATAATATGATTAGTATACCGCCTAATAAAAACTTGCCAGGTATGACAAACACAGTTCCTTATGTTTTTGTTGGCGACGAAGCATTCCCTTTGTCTGAACATATTATGAAACCTTATCCTGGTAGTGAGCTGTTAAACAATAGCCAGAAGAAAATCTATAATTATCGTTTAAGCAGAGCAAGGCGTATTGTGGAAAGTGCCTTCGGAATATTACAACAAAAATTTGAAGTATTTCAAAAACGTATAAGAATGCAACCAAAGTATTTAGATACCATGATTCTTGCATGCACGTGTCTGCATAATTATATTATGGAAGATTTTGTGTCGGAAGACATTGCCGTGCCCAATAACAGCATTTTACAAAATTATTCCGTTGACAGTCAAAACATGGACATAACCGGTAATCAAAACGTGGATGCCATGGAGATTAGAGAGATCTTTAAGTCCTATTTCATTTCTGAGCATGGGGCAGTATCATGGCAAAATGAAAAGATAACACGATGTTAAGAAATAGGACAAGATTATAAAATATTATATATATTAAATGTGTGAAATTACATGTTACTTCTTGACGTAAATGGTTTGTTTTTGCGCCGCTTTACGACGCGCCAGCATGTGAGCTGGCAACGTCGCACGGAAGCGAAAACATGTGTAATAATAATAAATACTTAGTACTTACCAGGTAGTTTCAATTCACTGCTAACTTTTTCCCACGCATTACTTTTTGAATTTTTGTCGCTATAATGTTTGGACTTCGAATTAAATAAACATTCGTATTTTTGGACCAAATAAATTAATTTCTCGTCGTTTTCCATTGTGATTCACTTCGACACAAGACAGTTTCCGTCCGATTCCGATTGCCGACTGACCAGACGGCGCGTAGTTCGCCTAATAGCCGCTTGGCTTCGCGCGAATGCGCGTGCACCAATCAGAGTTACTCGCGCGCAGGCGCGCGAATTCCCTCGAATGTGGGTGAATTCGCGCGTCTTTTTTTTTCCTTGGAAGAAATATGTGCATTACATTGTGGAAATAAGGGTGAATTTGCTATATTAAGTTTAGGATTGACGCTTCGATGCGCTTCGACTCTGCGCTAGTATGAATTGACCCTAACTTCTTTTTTCCAGTCTGATGCTGTGATTGAGTTTATTGCATCTCTGGTAAGATTTTCAATTTTTCTTTCTTGTTGATCTACGTTTTTGTATGCCACCCTTTGTTTGACCAAATTCCAGATATATTCAATAGGGTTGAGGTCACAATGGTAAGGTGGCAACCGTACAATTTCATGGCCATGTCGTTTCATCAAATCATCGACAATGTATTGCTTCGGCGGCTTTGCTTTTTTTATAATATGGTAGAGTTCTCTTTTTCTCATTTTTTCTTCAAACGGAATATTGTTGTCACGCAGCCACTGTTGCATGTCTCCTTTTAACGTTACACTCGTGGGCGCCTTCACCGACTGCGTTGAGTGGTAAGGCGCGTTGTCAATGACGACTATACTATTTGGGGGCAAGTTTGGTATCAGCTTTTCATTAACACGTTAAACGCCATGGGGGTCACCCGTGACCTCGACTAGTGTACTTCACAGAGCCTTGGGGGGCACCGGTGACTCAAGTCAGACCTATATTCAAGACGCTTTTTTACGCCGTAGGGCACAGTTACCTTTATTTTTTCAACTAGAAGTGACCGGCGTGGCGCTCAAGAGTGGTCGGCCAACGTGGGACATAGATACTGTGCATAGAATGTAGGAATTTGATGAAATGAGAATGGGCACTTTTGTATGGAGCGTGGGCGGTCCGCGGCCACACATGATTTTGTTGTTTAATGATGTACTTAAGTCCGACTATTACTGGTGTAAAGTTTCACTGCCGCTAGATTCTTATATAGTGATGAAATACATTTTATATTTTAGCCTTTTTTAAGAGTTTTAAATAGTTTTACTACGTTTTTTTACTTCTCAAACGAGTTTTTAATAGTTTTACTAAGTTTTTTTACCGCCTAATGCAATAATACAAAGGAAAAGGGAAATAATAATAAAAAAAAAGATCTTCTCAAAAATAACGTTTATTAGAAAATATGCAATAAAATCTACTCCCGGTCTACAATAGCACTGAGTTCCCCTGCTGGTAACCTAATCTCTTCGGGTTGGTTTTTAGCCCATCCTAGGTACCATACGGTGCACATAATATGTGCGCAGCATCCGACTGTACGTCTTCCACTTAAGCAGGAGCAGTAATAATGCGTGATAGCTTCCCGACCGACTCTTTGTCGGTCAATTATAATGTAAGAATAATACATTCTTGACCTCACATGTCTTGATTGTATGCGGACACGTAATAACCAAATGTCTTCTTCTTCGATATATTGGCTTAGATTTCTTATCTGTTGCTCTCGGTATACCTCAATATTATACAAGCCCTGTACAAGGTGCTCGGCATAATAGCTGCGGGCTAGTTTTATTTGATATGTACCGAGAGCAAACAGAATAAGGTCATCTTCGGTAAGATTTGGGAAATCGTCGAAAAAAGGCTGGTCAGCTGTGATGCTCTCGAATACTGCTCGTTGCCTGTTCATATTGTTGCGAACAACATAGTCTGCCAAATGGTTTTCTAAATTCATGCGTGCGTTTATGATCTCCACAAACGAGGCTGCATGGATGCTATCCGATATTGTTGTATGAAACGCATTAAGTAATGCAGCTGCAATCTGAAAATCTTTAAACATGTGACTTAGGGCTCTGTTAAAAAAATCTTGTCGGAATAGCTTGAAGTCGCGCTTGAATCTTCCATTGACCACTTCAACCATCCAGCGACTTATTGTTACTAATCTTGTCCTATTCGCTTGTTCTGTGGTCAGTTGATCTGCATTGCGGTCTTTTGTTTCAGGCATATAAGCTGAATAACCATATGCTTCCAGATCGGGAAGAGCATCTCGAAAGCCTCGATCCAAGATAAAAATATCGTCAGCACGGAAGAACCAATGAAATGCTCCATCTTCATCGTTCAGCATTCTTTTCAAGATATTAGCATCTGAGTCAGTAGCTGCATATGGTCCACAAACATCAATAATATACCCATCACAGCTTATAATTATGAATGGTTTCAGTAGGTTGCTGAATTTATGTAGACTGTATGTCTCTCGTTGGAACGAAAAGTTCGAGCTCTTTTGAATGTAGATGTATGTTCCATCCATTACTATGATAGCTTTCCGTTCTTCTTCAGATGAGCTGGGATTTCCAAATAATGCGTTGGGCACGTAAAGATTGCGTTGAGCTATCAATCTTCGATTAGTGTGATCTAATCCCAGGTGCCTGGGCCTGAAGTCTCGATCTAAACAATCTCTTGCTTTATTTAGATGCCTTTCAAGAGTTCTTCTACTCATTTGAAAGAGAGTAGCCAACCTTTCGTTGCTCTCACCACTCCTTAGTTTCATAAGGTAAATGGCAAGAGAGTTTTTGTTGTTCGGCCCAGATAGGGAAGGCGTTTGTTCTAAGATTTGGTGAAATTCTTCTCGGCTACGACCCAGTCTAATGTGTATCTCATTAGGATCCATATCGTCTATATTGTTGAAATCAAGTACAACGCTCCTTGATACAGCTTCTTTCATAAGACTCATCATATGTAAAAAATGAGTACTATTAAAATCATGTCTAAGATTTGGACTGTCAATAATCTCATCCCAGTCGTTGGATCTTAAGTGTGTTTCACAAATTCTGGCTTCACTGGGTAAATACAAGTTTGATTCCACCAAAAGGGAAATTCGGATATTTTCTGGAATCCTATGACGTGTGGTGTTCCGACATCTGTCAAACATACAGCGCGCTGCATTGTTAGGCACTCGAGAATATTCTTCAATCTGAAGCGTACACACATGGGGTGCCTCACGATCACGGTTTGGAGCAGGCTGTACAGCACGTTGCACTCGTTGCCAACATGGTCGACAAACGTATTCGTGGCCATTATATTCAATCTGGAACAAAAAAACATACTGACTTGTGAATGTGAAGAAATATATCATGTCACAGTAAGATAGATATTAGGCGTCGTATAATCATATCCCTAGCGATAGATATATTTTAAGTCTAGTTATGCTCACGAGATAGTTGTCGAACATTAAAAACAAGTACTTACTTGTCGTGGCGCAATAGCGTCAATAATATATTGCGCATTCGCGGGATTTTCTTCGAAAAATGCATGTGTTATCTCGAATCTTCTTCTGTTCACCACCGACCGATTGCACAAAACACAAACAGGTCGATTTTCAGCCATATTCAACAAAATCCAGATCACAAAGCACAAAACGAAGTCCATGAACGTATCCAGTTGTCGAGTTAGCTGATCACAAAGTCCGGGAAGCAGAAACGGGTCAAAATGTTTATCAAAACGCATAAAATCGCACAGTACACAACGACGCAAGCGCAAACGAAGGACTGCGCAGAGGGATGGCATCGCACGCGTCACACAACGCCGACACCTTTTGTCCTTGACGAACAAAGACGCCTATTGGTCCTCTGCGTAAGCAGGTACTAAAATGAGCTAGGACCGATTGCTTCGCGGTGCTTGGGTCGCTTTAGTAGAATGATTTTTGAAAGATAAAATATTTTTAATAACTTGACTAATGTTAAATATAAAGTAATACATTAATAAAATAGTTATTATGCATTATCATAAAATAATATACAATGTTATAGTAGTCATGATATAATAAAAACCGAGGATATAATAATTATAATGTATTTTTTTATGCAATATTGCTTTAAAATATGACAGTTTATATCTTTTTCTGAAATTGTAATACAGAGTAACGACTGCTGTAAAAGTGTTCGTTAATAACAGTACTTTCATCTGATAATAAATTTATCAGTGGCCGCCATGCGCCCAAAAGTGCCCATTCTTCTTTGTACAGAAACGATGTTTTTTTTAAGAATGTTTATTTTTATGTTAATTTTACATTTCTTTTAAAATGAAGTCGTTTGAAAATGAAATAATGACAGACCTTGTTTATAAACTAAAAGATATTAGAACATAAAATATATTTTCAAAAATCAATTCTTGATCTAATCCAATCACACATAGGCATAGGCAGGTTTCAAACATAAGCTTTATAGGAATATAATCACTATTACAAACAATTATTAGTGTCCAAATTGTCTACTTTCGATGCTCTCTATTAAAACAAGGCAGACAATAGTGTGGTTGACCATGACACTGCAAACAAACAGTAGACACTTTCAAGGTCTTATTTTTGGCGTCTTTCCGCGACATGCTTTCTACATTCTTCTTGTAGCAGCCGATACAGAATCGTCTCGTTTTTCGTACAGGTCCCTCCTTTTTGATAAGTTCATGTTTACTTCGTTTTGGACGTAATTCATTTACCAAGTTGTCTGTTTCTGAACATCCTGATTTAGTCAGATATCGAACGAGGAGTTTTCTATACTCCACTATTGAAATATTTGTCTTGGTGGTTTCCTTATACATTATCATCGCATTTACTACTGCTGTATTCAGGAGCAATTCTATGGCCAATTTCCTATACCATTTGACAGTTTTTCTCAAAGGAGTTGAATAAGCTGTCATCTGATCGCTCATGTCGACTGACGCTTTACATTTGTTATAATCAATTACCATTGCTGGCTTTTGCACATACTTGCCTTTGACTTTATTTCGAGTAAATTTGTCTGTGTGCTTTGTCGACAACATTAAAACATCTCTCTTGTCCTTCCATTTTAATACTGTAATGCCATCATCATTCTCTTGTGCTATAAACTCACCTCGTTTTAATTTCTTTTCTACCACATTCTTCGGCAAATACTTTCTGTTTTTTCTCACAGTCCCAAGGAAATGTGTATCGTTCTTTAGTAATTCGTACGCCAGTCCTAAACTGGTGTACCAGTTGTCAGTGGCAATAGTGTGGCCTTTATTTAAGAGCTCATGACACAGGGATAATACTATCTTTGTAGGGGTATTATTATCAATATCAATATTTTTTCCGCTATATATCTGTATTTTTATAGTGTATCCAGGATTTGTACAAACTTTAAACTGTTTTATACCGTACTTGTGTCGCTTCGATTTGTTATACTGCCGAAATGTGAGTCGACCCCTAAAGGGAATCATGCTTTCGTCGACACACAGTTCTTCTTTTGGCGCGTAGAAGGTTTTGAATTTTTCATTTAACAAATTTACAAGATACCTGATTTTCCCAATGCGATCGTTCGGATTCAAGTTATCATTATCGGCGAAGTGTAGGAACTGTAAAAGTAATTCAAATCTGTTCCTAGTCATGACTGTTCGAGGAAACGGTTGTTGAAATGTGTCATCTGTACTCCAGTAATCACCAATTGATGGCAATTTCACCAGGCCCATGAATAAAATAAGTCTGAAAAATCGCTTTATTTCATGTTTATCGGTTGGTTGCCATGAATGTGCGCGGGAACTCGGCTTAAAGCTTCTATCTTCAAAGCTTTGCGTAGCAAACAAGTTAGTTTGTTCGGCAATTATTTCAAATAAAGAATCGTCAACTAACAAAGAGTAAAAATCCTCTGGATCGGCTTTACTTAAGTCTCTTGAATAAGGAAACCGCATACCTGTGGGCTCAGTAAAGGGTATCACTCGAGCTGTGCGTCCAGTAGGATTCGTCCATTTTGTGTATGTGCTTGATGTAGGTATATTCTGTGCGACAAAATCTTCTACTGAGTCGCTTTCACTTTCAGAATAAATAACTCTACGTCTTCTTTTCTTTGGTACATGCAATTCTTCAAACTCTTCGTCAGTACTGATGTCTCTGAATGATAGCTGGAGAGCGTTAGATTCCAAAATTGCGATTTCTTGCAAATCTTCTTGCGATATATCGAAGTCCGCCATATCCACTTCAAATTCGCAAAAATCACGCTCCTCATTATGAATTGCTATATTATTTTCCATTGCAATAAACTATGGAACATAACTAGCTCGCAATTCGCTTAAAATTCGTAAAATAGCGGAAAACTAAACAGAACGTAACCTCTCCGTGCGAGCGCCGTCGACAGACTGGAGCGCGGGGGTGACCGGCAGGGTGGGCGGCGTGGCGCACGCTAACGGAAAATAACTTTTTTGGTCCTGAGCGCCATGGGGGTCACCGGTGCCCGCAATTACATTTTAAGCAATAACATTAAAACTATATTTTCTATTTTGATAATAATTAATTTCTGTGTACATATCATCATTATTAATCAAATAACACCAAAAAGTTTTTTAAGTAAATTGTCATTTTTGTCGTGGCGTTTAACGTGTTAAGCCATTTCAAAAAATTGTCGGTATTCATTTCATGGTGGTAATCGCCAGTAGTACTTTTGCATTTGTATAATAAATCTGCATCTGGGATAAATCCGTTTTCTCCTCCAGCATGCACCAGAATCCACCGTTGACCCGGGTTAAAATTTTTATTGACGCTGCTATCTGTGCTGTTTTGCCAGCATTTGCTGACGGTATAATGGGAATGGATCCACGTTTCATCCAGGTAAATAACTGGTTTTTTACCTGCGCCGAGATCATTGTTCTCTTTCATTCGGCGCAGGTAGCGTTCTCTCCATGCGGCTATATCGGCTTTTTGAATTAGCACCGAACGCGCACTTTTACATTTTTTAAACTTATAACCCAACTGATTTATTAAAATATTTCTAAGGAAAGTTCTTCCACCTTGAAAATTAAGATCTCTCTTAACAGCTGCCAAGATTTTTTTAAGCGTGGGTACTTCCTTTTTTACAGTATAAAAGCTGTTAATGATATTGCGTATTGCGCAAATATCAAAATCATCCACGACAATTTTTTTCGCTGATTGTTTACGCTTTTTACCCGGTGTGGATAACTTTATTTCCCTCATTGGATTGTCTGTAGTACTTGGACTGGGACAAAGGTCAGTACTTGGAACGGTGCTAGGTATTTGGGGCCGTACTAGTACTTGGAGCTGTGCTAGTGCTTGGACTAGCGTCGGGCGAAGAACCCGACGGTGGTATACATGCCTTTTTGGCCTCCCTTTTTATACGAGTAAGAGTACTTCTTGATATTCCAGTTGCTGCACAGGTTCGTTTATCAACCTGATCTACAGGTATGCAAAAGCGTCTATTTTTCTTCTCATTCTCGAAAAACTGCAGCACTTTCAACACAAGATTTCTCGCTTCACTGTGTATAGTTTTCCCCATGTTCAAAAATTTGTAGTAACAAAAATAGTCCAAAATTAACAAAAACAGTCCAAACTTCCAAAACGTTCAAACAGTCAAAACCAATCAAAATATCGACGCGTGTATCGGTAACAGAGATGCTAACCGTACTGACGATTGCCGGGCGAGCTAAGGGAATGCGGGGGGAAGCGGGCGGGGCCTCGCATTCCAGCGATGCGTCAAGTTAATGTGACCGCGTTGTATAATATAATACAACGTATAATTTCGAAAACAACTCATTCACCGTCGGAAGAGGATACTGCTCGATAACTAGTTGTTTATTTATACTAACCGAGTAATCGGCGCAAAGTCTAACAGAACCATTCTTTTTTAACACGGGCACGATCGGTGACGCATATTCGGAGTGATCAACAGGTTGCAACACGCCTAATTTCACGAGCCTGTCCAGCTCCTTCCCTACTTTGTCGCGTAATGCGAATGCCAACGGTCGTGCCTTGCAGAAAACCGGTTTCACACCATCTTTTAACTGTAATGCTGTTATATTTGTTGCAACTTAAACAAAGAAATGAAGTCGCGACCTAACAAGGTCAATTGCTTTAGAGAGCATCATTCACTTTTCTCTATGTTGAAGAGTGTATTCCAAACTCCATCGTTTCCAAAACGATTGAACTATTTTGTTTAAAAGCTCATACCGTGAACGCAAACTTTTTCCTTCACCAATTATTGGTTCAGCGGGGAGAAATCTTTGAGGAGTTACATTTAAAAAATGATTTGGAGTCAAAGCCGATGCATCCGAAGGATCGGAAGACGTCACGCAGATAGGTCTGCTGTTTAATAGCCCCTCCATCTGAGCAAGGATAGTGTTCATTTCTTCGTCGTTGATGGCCTCAACAATCAACAGCACGTAGTCTGCGAATGAGGGCGCTACTGTCGCTCTATAACCTCTTAATATACCTAAACATATACGATTACATAAATACAAGATACAAAATATTAACATATAGCAATAGTCATACATACATACATGAGTTCTAGTTGTTTCTTGGCAACTCCATCAGCGAGTGTGAAAGCCATAATTTCGCCTTTGAAATGATAACCGATATTTCCTTTTGTTGCTGATATAATTGGTATGATGCCAAATTGGTTTTTGCACCAGTGTCCATATAAGCAGTGCCAGTAATGCCATCTATTGATAAATTTATTTAATAGGTTTTGATCTCGTAGCTGTGTGCAGATTCCCACTTTTCATGAGATGTTGTCGAAAAACGAATATATTTTCTTAATATGGTCTCATTGTTTAGAGCTATGTTTATTTCCCTAATAGCATTTGAGACACTCAGCTAAAGCTCAACGCATGAAGATAGCTCATTCCTACTGGCTTTTGATATGAGAGCCAGTAGCAAAAACTTGATAGATTTTCCATTAAGGTATTATTATAAATTGATTGTAACATACCCACTTTTCATGAGGTGTTGTCGAAAAACGAATATACAGTCAAAACCGTTTATAACGACATTGAAGGGACCGTATAGTCGCCGACGTTATATCCGATAGTCGTTATATGCAATACAGTCATATACACAAGTACAGTAGTTATATTATCATATGTACCAAGTAATCTATCTAGTATAGGTATAGGTTATGTATGTAAAAGAGTCAGAAAAGACAAAAATATTTATTACGAAATATTTAGAATACAAAATGTACTTAGCTGCTAGTTACGGGCTATAAAATTACACTAGTTTTTAAAGTAATCAGTCATTTTAGTCTGTCTTTTTTTAAGCCCAGTCTCAAATATTTTTTGCATTTTACGTTTCATACTCCTCAAGGTATGAGTATCATCAATATCAAACTGTTCGTTAAAGGCAACAAATTTTTGCAAAACTGTTACAGCGTTAAGAGCCTCAGAAATTGTTGTTGGCTGAAACTGTTCTTCAGGGTCTTGCTGGTCTTCGTTTTCTTCGTCAGTGTTACGGTTGTTACTTTTAGCTTCTGCAAGAATTTCTTCCTCAGTAGCTAAGGCGCACACGGCGACACTGTCATCTACTCCAATAAATTCCTCTATCTCAATTCTTTGTTCTGTAGCAGTAGATCTTTGCAACTGGGTAACCAGCTCAGCAAGTGGTATGTTGTCTTCTTCATCTGTAGATTGTATCAGTCTCGCTAGCGTAATATCATCGTCGTCCTCCGCTTGTGATAGAGAGAGATCTTTGAAACCTGCATGGCGAAAGCAGTTAGCTATAGTGGTCTGTGTGACCTTTTCCCAAGCTTCCGATATCATTAGAATTGCATCCAGAACAGAAAGACTTTTAATATCATTGCTGTTGTCAATATTCTGTATCATTTGCAACACTTGAAGTTTTCTGTATTGTGTTTTTAAAGCTTTTATCACTCCTTGGTCCATGGGCTGTAAAACAGAGGTGACATTGGGCGGTAAAAATACAAGCTTTATGCATTTCAGATTCGAGACTACAGGGTGAGCGGGACAGTTGTCTACTAGGAGAAGAATTTTATTTCCTGCAGATTTTAATTCCGCATCCCAGCTACGCAGCCATTTTTCAAAAATTTGCGATGTCATCCAGGACCTAGTATTGTTTTCATAAGTTACAGGCAAAGATTGAATGTTCTTAAAGCAACGCGGTTTTTTAGCTTTCCCTATCACCAACAGTTTTCTTTTACGTGTACCAGTCATGTTTGCCGCAACCAATACTGTAATTCTTGTTTTGGACAACTTTCCGCCCTTGCATTCCTCGCCTTTGAATTTAAGTGTTTTGTCAGGGGTTAAATTGTAAAACAATCCTGTTTCATCAGCATTAAAGATTTCCTCTGGCGTGTATCCTTCGCACAGTGCAGGCCACTTATGAGAGAGCCACTCTTCAGACACTCCTTCAGGAACGCCAGCCGCTTCACCGCAAACTTTTCCTGCCACAATATTATGACGAGCACGAAAACGTTGTACCCAAGACGACGAACACTCAAAGTTTTCTTTACCCATAAGACGAGCAAAGTCGTTGGCTTTTTGTTGCAGAATCGGACCACTTATTGGGACGTTGTTTGCCCTCTGATGTTTAAACCATGTGAATAAAGCATCTTCTATAACTTTATGTTCACTTGTCCTCGCTCGTTTAAGTTTTAAGGAGTTGCTTTCGAATAGAACTTTTATTTTATCTCTATTCTTCCAAATCGTTGAAATCGTCGAGTGCGAAACTCCACATTCCTTTGCAATTTCATTGTTCGACTCGCCATTTTCTAATCTCCATATGACATGAGATTTTTCTTCAATAGAAAACGTTTTCCTCTTTTTTTGCGACATGATAACACATAAATGCACATCTAAACAACACCAACACTTTTAAATCAAGCTGTTACTCACGCTGTCAACTAGCGCACTAAACAATGGGTGTAAAATATGCAAGGTCAAATGGCCGCAAAGAGGTTCGGATGAGGTGGGAGAAAGTGCGTAAGTAATAATATGCCTAAATATTTCTTCACTGCTTATCAATAAGATTTAAAATCGTTTGTATTGTTTTGTTTTGCTGAGACAAGGAGCGGTTGGTCGTTATAGCCGATGAATATCGATAAAGTTTCGTCGTTGTAAGCGATATGTCGCTGTATCCGATGTTGTTATAAGCGGTTTGTTTACTGAATAGTTTACTAGGAATTCGGACGGGACCATACAATCTGGCTGTAATAACCGATAGGTCGTTGTAAACGATGTCGTTATAAACGGTTTCGACTGTATTTTCTTAATATGGTCTCATTGTTTAGAGCCATGGTTATTTTCCTAATAGCATTTGAGACACTCTTTTAGCTCAACGCATGAAGATAGCTTATTCCTACTGGCTTTTGATGTGAGAGCCAGTAGCAAAAAGCGAAAGTGTGGTTAATATCAAGAAAATAAAATCATATATCAAGTAAAATTGTGAGTAAAATAAACACGACCTATTTTACTAATTTCGCATTAAATTAAATTAAGCCTTGCATTTTAAGCTAATGTAGGTGTGTTCCTGATTGATCTCGGTAGCAGTGGAGCTGCAAGCATTGCACAATTCTTCAAACATATATGTTGATAGTCTGTAGTGTGCTCTGAACCGAGCATCAGACATTTGCAGGGACTGCGCCCGATCTCGAACCTCTATGCAACCGAGATGTCTCCAAGGGGTGGCTTCTTCTCTCTTCCCTTAATTCTTCCTATTTAAAAGCCTCGATGAATAAAAAAAGCCCTAGACATTGTACTTTTCACCAATAACACGATTAAAACCATCTAACTGTATCAATTGTCACAAAAACACTTAATAATGTCAAATTATCCTCAATTATGTATTTTCTCCTCCAATATAAAGTTATTTTAAACAAAACAAAAACGAGAGAAATCAGCAATAAACTACACATTGGGTGGTTTTAGTTTTGACGATTCAAATCCCCAAATAGTGTGCTCCGTTTCACCGTCATCAGTAATTAAGAAGTTTCTAGATAATACCTGACGTATACAAAAATATTTATTGACTAAAACAATTGAAATAATATGGTGTAGCCATACAGTCTGTCATAGGGGGAGCCCTGTGCGACAGGTGTAGGTGTATTGTCGGTGTTTCTGGACATATTTCACTTCGTAGTGGGTCTAAATGGTTTCAAGTATTTTTGGTACCAGGGACAGACTTCGGCATACCTTGGTTTTACATAAAATCATAGAAATATAAACGTTACTTATTTAAGGTCCTTGGTACCAATACTCACTTCGCCGTATAATGTTGTTGGCCGAATCCAATGTGATAGATTCATTAAATTTTTATTTTCGGTTAGAAAGTCTCCAGGCAGTAGTGTTGTTGGAATTTTTATTTATACGAGGCGAGACGATAGGTTAGGTTAGGTTAGGTTTTTTTGTTGTTGTTGAACCTTTGGTTTTTACCTTCACCACAGGGCGAAGACCTTGGCCATCGGTACAGGAATTTCTTTCTATTTTATTTTTTTTCCTTCATTCCTTACTCAATTCAGGGGGGACAGAGGGCTCCGGGATTTATCGGGAGTCCTGGCTGCCAATACAATCTAGCTTATTTAAATGGGATTTACATACATTTATGCTTACGACTATACTTGTTTTGTGAACAATTTTTCTTACTCTTCTATTTACAGCTTATTTTTATTTTATGCTGTCCTGTTATATTAAATAATATCATACATTTGCATTTTTATTACTAAATATAGTTACATAATATTTCTTATATACCATTATATAATATATTATGCTTTTCTTACATTTTATTTCTATTTCCTACTTTACGTACAATTTCTTTGCAGAATTCCAAAAACAGATTTCTAGCTGTACTTTCCATTATATATCTTACATTTTCTATACTAACATTTTCATTTATTTGTTGTTCTATTTCAAATCTTTGTCTGGCGTAAACAGGACAATTTATTATAAGGAAAAGAAATTTGAAATCACTGAATAATTTATTAATTCTTCTGAAACTTGCAAGAGTATTTAGACAAACGCACCATTAATGCAATTCCCAGATTTCAGTAAAACTTTCATTTTAACAACTGACGCGTCTAACGTAGCCTTAGGAGCAGTTCTTTCACAAGAAACTATTGGCAATGACAAACCGATATCTTATGCTAGTAGAACATTGAATAGCACTGAACAAAAGTATAATACAATGTACGAAATTCACAGTATATATCGATCACAGAGCCTTATTGTTGGCATTATTTTTATTTGGGCATGAGGGGCGCAGTCCTATCGTCCTGCGTGTCACTGCGACCTGTATAGATCTATTGTGACAGTTGTTGGCAATTGCTTGCAACACTAAAACGTCACTGTCAAATACACATTGCTTTGAACCACTCTTCTCGTTAGAAGCCCTATTAGCCAAAAAAGCGACTCATCAACTCATCGTTCACAGTCCTTAACGCAACCATAAAGACACACAAGGAGTATTATTGGACAGTGGTATACTTTCCTTTACTTCTTTTTCTCCAAACATTGCACCGACAGCATCTTTAATCGGCGGCAACACTAAATTTTCACCAATTGTATGAGCTTACCCTGCTTTCGCGATTCTTAAGCTAATAAGGTAGGAAGCATTAGTAGCATTTTCGTTAATATTTACGAAATGTGAAACAATATTTTTTGAAGATTTCATTTCCAATAATTTTCTTTGAAAATACTCGAATGGCTTATTTTTTAAATGGGAATGTTTAGTATCCATATGACGTGTCAACTTATTTGGACGCATACTTTCATTCACCAATATGCCGAAGCAAATGACACATTGAGGGCGAGGGTCCTCCGTATCGTGATTCCACGTAAATCCTAGTTTCAGGTATTCGACATCGTATTTTCTCACAACTTTTCGACGTTTAGGTCCATGTGAACTCGTTGACGGAGCTAATAGGTCCGGCTCAGTGTCATCATCGGCGTTCAACGTAACGTTTTAATTTTTTTCATCGCTGGCGACGGCGTAGGCGGTGGCTTACTTTTGGCTTTAATGCGTTTCAACCACTTGTCCATTATTAAACGTTTTCTAAGATATTTAAATTAAAGATTTTGACAGTTATATTAGTATTTACCGAAAAGCAAATAAACACGCGACAACAAGACTGCCCTGCAAGCAACTGATAACGACGCTTGCTCTAATTGGCTAGTTGCATTCGCCACTGCCGCCCGCGCGCTGCCCCGCCGCCACCGTGTAGGCTGAGCTGCGACCCATAGTTTGGGAAATACTGCATAAGTATATATACAATACAATAAAATAAACAACAATAATATAATACATACTTATTTACTATATGGTAGTGTTGGTCGCTATCTTTCCTCTGAAGCGACGGTACACCACGTTCTTCGGCCAGAAGTCCTCGCTCATGAAGCTCTCCAGCGTGCAGGTCGGGACTCGCACCACGAACGACTTGAATGATGAATCGTGGCGTGACTCCAGCTGCGCCATCCTCACGTTGTAGTTGGACTTCTGCTTTATGTATTCTGTGATGTCCTGCATGGTGGTGGTGAAATGCAGGCGTGACAGATACATGGGCGTGTTTGTAACTTCAGTGGTAAAGCAGGGCCGATCTTCAAAATTTGCTCCCGCATAAGCTCTACTGTGGATGCAGGAGTTTCACCACGTATGGTGATTTCATACGCGAGCTCAGGCTTTTGAAGAGAAAGAAATTTAATATCGCCCATAACTGCCCTCAAAAATTAGGTAAATGTGAACAATTAGCTATAAACTAGGTTCCTGTGCTCTGTCACTATTTTCTTTACAGAGTTGTCTTTTTATAAAATAATGAGGGTAGCACCTCAACCTCAAGAAATAACTGAAAGCCGAAGCAAAGAACAGATAAAAGACAACTTTACAAAATATAAAATGCACACAACACAAACTCACGAAACAACAACGAACAAAATCTGGACCTAACACGTATGGGCGCCAGCGTCAAGTTGTAGATAGTATTGTAAGACAATATGAAACTCAATCAACAAAAACTAAGGGCTTAGGACGCACCTCTTTAATCACTTATCACATCGATACGGGTGAATCACAACCTATAAAACAACGTTATTACAGAATGTCTCCTGACAAACAGCGCATTTTAGCTGAACAGGTTGATGAGATGTTGTCATTGGACGTGATCGAGCCATGTGAGAGTGCATGGTCTTCCCCAGTCCTTGTAGTTAAGAAAAAGAACGGAGAGCCTCGTTTTTGTCTTGATAGCAGGAAACTTAACTCAGTCACAAAAAAGATGCGTATAACTATGTCTCCGAGATTTTAGATAATCTCCGCTATGTTTCTATGTAGCATCGATTTATCGGAAGCTTTCTGGCAGATCCCCATTGCTATAGAAGATCGGGATAAAACAGATTTTTGGGTTCCGAATCGTGGGACATTTCGCTTCAAAACCACTGCGTTTGGTCTGACCAATGCTCCTGATACACAGCAGCGATTGGTGGACCTAATGTTCGGGCCTGAATTCGACTTAAAAGTATTTGCGTACTTGGATGATATAGTCCTGGTTAGCAGTACTTTTCAAGAGCACGTATCCCTCCTTTCTCGGGTTCTTGACAAATTACGTCGCGCTAACCTCACTATTAACCTCGATAAGTGCCAATTCTTTCGAGATCGTTTAAAATACCTGGGCTACGTAGTCGATTCTAATGGTTTGCGTACGGATCCCGAAAAGGTTGAAGCAATCGTTAATTATCCGACAACTACGTGCAGGAAGGACCTTAAACGCTTTCTTGGCACTGCCACATGGTACCGTCGTTTTGTACCCAATTTTAGTACCTTAGCAGGTCCCCTAAATAAATTGACGTCTAACAAAAAGAACGGTCCACCTTTTGTTTGGTCTCCGGAAGCAGATGAGGCCTTTAGTAAGCTAAAAGCATGCTTGGTTTCTACTCCCGTGCTGGCTTGTCCTGATTACAGCTTACCCTTTGAGGTGCACACTGATGCCAGCAACTACGGCGTTGGTGCGATACTGACTCAGACTATTGATGGCAAAGAGCGGCCTGTAACTTATATGAGTAAATCTTTCACGGGAGCAGAAAAGTATTATGGTATCACAGAAAGGGAGACTCTTGCGGTAATAACTGCCTTAGAACACTGGCGTTGTTACCTAGACAATGGACAAAAATTTACCATATATTCCATTCCGCCCTTCAATGGTTTTTGACACTAGACAACCCTTCGGGTAGACTTGCTAGATGGGGTGTTCGCTTGTCTTCATTTAATTTTGTAATTAAGCATCGTCGTGGAGTCGATAATATCATTCCAGATGCCTTGTCACGAGCTTTTCCGGTTTCGGCTATTTCCACAGCAAACTCTCATCTTACTACTGATGATCTATGGTACAGTAATCTTTACAACACTTGCTGTAATAACCCATCCAGTTTGGTTAATTATTCTTTGGTTTGTATTCTTTGGTTTGGTTAATTCTTCTATATCTTCTTTTTTCTATTTACATTTGTAAAACTGTTACAAATTGAGGATATAGCCTCTGTCCTCTCATTTGTTTGAGAGTATTGTGGCCGCCTCCTTGACCACAGTGGTGTCTTTAACATATTCTTTAACTATTTTTTTAAAGGCAACTTGACTAGAGAGAGAGCCGACACATCCTATCATATAAAAATAATTTCTTATGGTCTCAAGACCGATCAACAAACAACCGACAAGAATATATATTAAATTAACCATACATACGGGCGAATATACAAAAGTTGGGTAACTTTTTGGGATATTTTGTTTATCATTGTTTTTAAATCAAATTTCTACAAATTCAGGTTATAAGATAGCTAATCTAATGAATATATGGCTCGTGATAGGGCCAGTCACTTTTTAAAGTAAATGCGGAGATATTTCGATTTTTCCGAATTTGGCTGCCAGGGGACTGACGGGGGTGACAAAAGTACTGATAAAACACACAACTTCATAAGATATGCAAGAAATTTATTAAAATTTATAAGAAATCTCTTAGAAACTAATAGTATCACTCTCTCTTTTCTCACATTTAATCTTAAGCAGCCTTTAATTAACTTTATTTTACTTAACTTTACGAAATTGAGATAGTTTTACTTAACAATATACATTTTCTAATCAACAAACAATTGAAACAAAAATATGACTCTCTCTGCCTTAAGTTAACTTAATAATAGTTACCAAGTAATACTATCACAGTATTCAAAACAGCCTTCTGACATGTCTAATATCATAATATTAATATAATCTATGCCTTATAGAGATCTTTTTCTCAACAAAAAATAAAAATAATGCTTACACTAAAATAATTACTTTTGAAAAACATCAATCTGCTCTTCAAATTGGTAAAACACTCTATTACCTTTTGTAAAGATATTTGGTGCAGGTAATTTTTTAACTACTTGATCCATCGGAACATCTGCTACATCTCTTTTATTCAATTGAAATAGAGTGGCATTCTGTGTACAAATTTTGAGGAAAGTTACTCTCAATTCACCTTCTTCATCATCAACAGAAGAGCAGATTGCTGCATAACGATATTCTGTATTCCTTGTTATATATTTTACCAATACATAATCACCACTGCTATAAAGACTTCGTTGTGAATAACCGCTAACTCCTGGTGTTGATAGATTCCTATCCAATTTGGAATGATAATCTATGTCTCTTACGTAAGTGGATAGTGGTATATCATCATCTTCATCTGTAAATATGGTAGAAGCATTTATACGTGTACCATGTTCAGCCACTATCTCTGTCTGATAATGAATAGATCCTAGCTTGAAATGATTGCATGCGTCAGCGTCGCAGAAACAACTTAGTGACTTCATTGTAAGATGATTGGGAATGTAAGCTGAGCCGAGCCGGTCACCTGATGCACTAAGAGCGTCCCCTTAAAGGCGATCATTTGAGACGACTTGTCGTTAATCAAGGTATTCATCTGCTCGATATCACAGCCTTCAATCACCGTCATTTTTATACCTGGACATCTCTCGCGGGTAACAGAAGCAAACTCCGTCAAGTTAGTTATATCACCTCCTAAAGCAATCACTTGATCAGCTGTTCGCTTGTATGTGGCCCCTACACCTTCGGGTGCCCCCTTCCCGTGTCCTGCTTCATGAAAGTTCCAGGAATATCCCACAATATTAGGGTACATGTCTTGCAGTTTACAGCCCAATACATAAAACATAGATTTGTTCCTATATTGCGTTACAGGACCATCGCTGAGAAAGTGAATCTTTTGAATGTTTGATGGCAGTGATGTCAGCACAGGTTTTAGGTGAGCCCAAATTGCTCCGGCGTTATGAGACAAATTAGAAGACATAGTGCAGTGTGAAGTCGTAGAGTATCTCAAGTAAACAACGTATGTAATGAAATTTGGGTCCGCGAACCGCCAAAATGAAAGCTTTGTATTTCCTGATTGTATTTGGTACAAAAGTTTTCGGAAAAATCCATATGCACCACGGCTTCGTATTCAGACAAATATTCTTTCAGTTGTTTAATTACATTATACTGGTCTACTTTGTTAAAAGAATGCCGGAAAAATTTAGCCATGTCATTCTCTAGTTTTTTTATGAGATTTCCAGGAATTTCTTTTTTTTTCATTTATTTCCAGGTCTTGTGTTTCTTTTTTACATTTCATTACAAATCGTTCTTTCTTTGTTTTGAGATCATTTATGGACTCTTTTTTTACTCATCCACTGTTGCATTAAGATCGGTTTTGAGTTATCGAATTCTGCATAAGTCAAAGTTTTTAAGGAACACTCATCACATGTTCTCTCAAGACATTTTTCAGAATATCGATCGCAACAAAGCATTTGCATAACATACTTTGATGATTATTCACTGTTGTCAGAATATGTGCCTTTTTTAGAGCAGCAAGTTGAAGGTCCATGTTTTCGTCGACCGTGCAAGCACAAGTATCACGGTTTGATAGTTTAGGGGGAACCACCCAAAATGGTCGGAGTCGGGTAAATAGGCAATAACCCATTTTAAATGGAATGGTTTTCAAGAACTTCTCATGCAGATTTTTCATAGTGTCCAGTAGATATCTTTTCTGTTTTTTAATTTGGTTACGAGTCACGAATTCTTTCTTGCCTGCTGCTTGACGGCTGTTAGAATCATCTTCTAAAAATTGCTGAACTAGACTTTGCACTTTAACGTTATTTTTTTTTGGGCTGGTTATGTCCTGTTTTTTTGAAAGTCACTACTTTGTTTGGTATTCTCCATAATTTGTATTTGTCTACCACATTTCCCGATATAGCTTGTTTGAACTTTCTTTTATCTTCATGATCTTTATTTTAGTGTAGTTTTCCTCTAATTGAATTTTGATAGCTTCTCCGAACAGGGCCTTCTTCACTAATTCTTTTTTTAAAGTTATATCTTCGCTCATTTCTTCAATTCTGGTTTTCGGAGTTTTTTCCACAGATTTGACAACTTTCTTCAACTGCATTTTGACTCTTCTATATTTTTGACGCTGATTGTTCAGTTTAGTTTTAGTTTCGAAACCTTTGCTTTCATCACATTTAATTGCTTATTTCTGAACTTTCTCTGTCTTTCACTTCTTCTTTTTGCTTTATTTGCTCTTCGATCTTCGTTCACAATGGGCCTTATTACTTCACCTACTATTGGTTGTGCTTCATCATCAGTATTTGGAGGAGTATTCTGGCGTACAAAATTATGAGTAGTATTTTTCAAAAGTTGTTGTTTTTGTCTGTACGTTGATGAATATTTTTTCCATTCTTTTCTAGTTAATCGCTGCTCCCGAGGTGTCATGTCTTTAATATTTTTTCTTTGTCCCTTTTCTTTCTTTTTTAAATATTGCAACTTTTGTTTCTCTTTGTATTCAGCTAATTTAATGGGGTCGCTTTTAATTCTATCTAAGCGAGCCTTTTCGGCTTCTCTTTTTTTCAATATATCTTCTCTATCCTTAGCCATGTTTTTTTTAGGAGCCATGATGTTGTAAACCCTGTAAAGTACCCTGGAAACACGTCAGTCCTTTGGCGCAATATCAGACAACGGACTGACGAAACAAACATGAATTTGAGGTTATGTTTAGTACTAACGTTTATTTTTATACTTTCGAATATCTAAAAGCTACATTTTAACAATTCAAAAGTTAACTATGTATAAGTTAAAATATAACACAGATTTACAAGGAAATAGCGACTCACCATAGGACTGAAAATTTATCTGGATCGGCACGTGGTCATACGACGAACACAACTCTAGCACCGGCACAGTAATGGCGGCCGAACAATGGCGCGGTTTGCAGCCAACTTGAGTACCAACCTTGAAATTTAACGCGGATTTGAATTTGAGTCACCGGTATTTAGCGGGAAATTCAAATTCGAATAACACACAACGGACTGACGAATAAAACTGAACACAAAGTTTCTTATTATTTTTACAACAACTGTGAGAATATTATATTATGAAAGTTGTGATTATATAATATTAAATACATCACAGATTATAGTGAAATAGTAAGTTTTATTATATTAATGGTAATATTTAATACAGCTTTTTGATTGCGCGCTTTGGAGGTTTTTTTTCTTCTTTTATAGTATGACAGTTTTATATAAGACATGATCAGAGACTTTTTCTATTGATCTTTATTTTTAGCCTATTTTACATTTGCTTATCGGTACTTAAACTTAATATTACTTATTTCCTATTATTTTATGCTCTATATTATATTTACAAAATATATAAGATGCATTTTTCTTATACTTTATTTCTATTTATTTCTTTTTATTCCTTTGCAAACTTCGTTTTTATTTACCAGATCTTATAATCCATTTCTTTTCGCTTTATCGAGCATAGTATTTCTTATCTGCTATCTTTAAATGTACTAGTTTATATTTAACAAAATATATAAGATACATTTTTTCTTATACTTTATTCCTTTTAATTACTATACTAACTATATCTTTACAATATCTTATAAATCTATTTCTTTTTTGTTTTATCAGCCATTATGCTATTTATATTGGTCTTATTTATGTTACAATCTATTAACTGCTCTAGGTTGTATCTAAGATTCTGGTGCACGGGACACTCGATAAGGATGTGCTCCACCGACTCGATCCTGCCTGGTTCGCAGATGCACGATGGGCTCTGCTTGCACTTGAAACGGTGCAAGTACTCGGAAAACCCACCGTGCCCTGTAAGTATTTGAGTGATAATATTGTCTATCTCAATTGTAGGAAGAACCTTATATGCTTGGACCGGGTCGGGGAAGAACATCCTTGTGACGGACGCTGTTTCACTAGTCGTGTATCTTCGGTTCCATTCCTCAAGCGACTCCATGCGGATTTGTCGCTTGGCGAATGACACCGGACATAAGTCATAGTCTGGTCTGGTCTTTAATTTTAGTGCGGCTTCCTTGGCGAGGGCATCTGCCCTTTCATTTCCTTCCATTCCCGCATGAGCTTTTATCCAGAATAGGTCTACTGTTTTTGTCATCTCTCTGAGAGTCTGTAGATTGGCTCGGATGTTGACTGCCAGGGGGTGGAGGGAGACGCCGTTCACTACAGTTTCGAGCGCAGACCTAGAGTCTGAGTATATGTCGTAGTGCGATTTTGACCCTCTTAGCGCCATTTTTGTTGCTTCATATATCGCTAGGAGCTCGGCCTGATACACGGTGCAGTGCGGTTCCAGCTTTAGCTTTCGGTTTTTTGTCTCCGTCCCACTATCCCACAGGGATAGTGCGGCGCCGACCTTCCCCTCAATTTTGCTCCCGTCTGTGTATATTTTCGATCCCTCATTTTTTCTCTCGGTCAACTGCCTTTCGTCCGTCACGCATTCAAATCTGAGCTCGATTCCGCTCGCAGGGTGTGGAGCCTCTGCGACGGGAACCGGCCTCTCCATCTCCCGATCTCCCAGAATCCTCCGAGAGAAGCCCTTTTTTGCCTCAAAGAGCGACGCGGCCTCTTTTATCTTTAAGTCCAGGGGGAGGAGCCCAGATAACAGCAGTGCGGAGTTCAGGGATACGGTTCTATATGCCTTTACAATTTTTTGCGCGAAGCCGCGTTGTACTGAATTCAGCTGCTTTTGTATGCTTATCTTTCCCGCAGCACTCGCCCACACGCTGGCTGCGTACAGTATAACAGGCTCCACCACTGCCGTATAGATCACTTTAATTATTTCTGGGTTTAGTCCCCATGTGGCTTTTGCAGCGCGGGCTAGCTGTATATAAATGTTGGTTGCCTTTCTGCAGACACTGGAGACGTGGCTGCTGAATGTGAGTTTCCGGTCTATCATTAGACCGAGGATTTTTATCTCTTCGACCATTTTGATTTCTGCTTCGCCCATATAAATACGTGGGGTGGTAAATTTGACTTTGTTTGTTAGCACCATCGCCTTCGTTTTGTGTGGCGCAAATTTTAGTTTGTTTCTAACACCCCACGCCCACACGGGCGAGCGTTTGGTTTGCCTTTTCCTCTATCTCTTTGGTTACACTTCCGGAAAACACGAGGACCACGTCGTCCGCGAATGCCTGGGCGTACACTCCTAATTCCATCAATTCATCCAGTAGTGGGTCCAGCAGCGCATTCCAGAAAGTTGGTCCACCAATGGAACCCTGGATACAACCTTTTGTGGTTCCTTTTTCGAACTCCTCTCCTGCATATTTTAGCTTGACTTTTCTGTCGCTGAGGTAGCTGTCAACCAGTTTGCGTAGATTATACGGACACTGCTTTTCTTGCAGGCGGCATTTAATTGCCGGCCACCATGCACTGTCAAAAGCGCCCTCTATATCTAGTGATATCATAACATTTATCATTTTATGTTCCATATTTTCCACAATATGGTTTCTCAGATTATAGACGGCGTCTTCTGTGCATCTCTGCGGCATGAATCCGTATTGTCTTTTATTCGTTTTGGGTATTATGTGCCATCTGATGCGTTGGATGAATAATTTTTCAAAAATTTTCCCCATAAGCGCTTTGGAGGTTGTGACACGCCAAAGTACTGACGTTTTGAGAATATATTGTGAAGTTTTACAAATTTGTATTTAAAATGAATAGCTGAAATTGGGTGACCAAATAAAAGGCTTTTAATTGTTTTAAAATTAATTATAAAATATAAACAAAATTATAATACGAGTAATACATCGTTATATTGACTGATGACATCGAGTTACCCAACTTTTGTATATTCATCCATACCTCATTAGTCTCATCTGATCTGGTTTCATTATCCTCTACGCTTTGGACTTTGGGAGCAGGCATTGACTCCGACTGTGTGTCATCTTGTGCAGCCTCAATAAAACAATTTAAAACGGCCTCATCTTCTGGGCCTTCACCCACACGTGGCTTTTTAGGCAGTGCACCATCTTCCTCAAGAGCCACAAATATGAAATCTGAGTCACAGTCTTGCACTCCTACAATACATGTGCAAGCCCGACCGAGAAGTGCACAAACTTGCTCTAAAACGGGGTCTATTTTAATGTTTGAAGGGCCACCGCCAGTTCCAGTAGTGCCTCTTCTAGTGTTCTGGTAGTATAATTTGCTCTCGCTTTTCCTTTTTTCCCAAATTTTCATCAAATAATCTATTTGTGAATCGTTTAATGAAATATATTTATTTTACCTCTAAACCGTTATTTTACTTGTAAACCGTCGCCGAAGAATTGAAAGAAGTGGTTACTTCTATCCAAGCTTTATTTTTTGCCTCATTTGTAGAGCCATCCGTCTTTTTATTTAATATCGTTTCTTTGTGTGAGCTCAATAACTTCACAAGCTTATAATTACACAAGATTATAGAAGAAATAGGTGCCACCTAGCGTGGTGAAAATGATAAGCAATAGGTGACTGATTTAGGGTGGCCCCTAACTTGTACCTACTACTATGCTGCCGTGGTATAACTATAATGCCGTTATCTGCCATACCCTTGTTTTGGAATAGCGCGCAAAAAGCGCGGTAAAAATTCAAACCGATGTAACTCATCAATGACAACACCTATTTGAGACTTGGAGGTACCAAAAAATAGATCATGTAAAATACTTTGTAACGACGTCTCTGTCATATTGCAAATATAATAACATTTTATTATAACACGTTTTATGCATTTAAGTCAAACATTGACAGTTACCGAAATCTTATGTGTCATCGACTATAATGCCGTTTCGCTTTACGAAGCGGCATTTTAGTGTACCTTTGTCATATAAAAATATTGTCAGTTAAAATGCTAGAAAAAATCACCTTAATGATTAACTAAAACGTCGGTATAGCACATAACGTTGATTTAGCTTAATATTGTGTAATTAATTTTGAAACTCATGTTAGTCTTTAGTGCGGTTAATGGTACTTTACAACTTTTAAGTCTGGTAACGTGTAATAGTTTTTAAATTTGAGAAAAAAACTTGATTCATTGTTATGCTTAAATGCGGTTAAACTAAATACCTTGTAGTTTAACGGCATTATAGCGTAACATAATTTCAAAAATAATCGAACATAATATTGAACGAAAAACGTAATTGTTTTCAAAATTATATATTTTTTTATAGTAATCATTGTTTTGAAATGAAATTAAATAAGTTAAAATGAAATCTTTATTTGAATTAAACTAAGTATTCATTACTTAAAACAATTTTTTTAGGAACGAAATATATCACATAAAATTATTAATTATTATTAAGTACTACTTGCACTTTACATGAAATAGTTAAAAACAAAGTATGATAAAGTTTAACTTACTTACTAAAACATAGGTATCAAGATAGGTAAAACCAAGAAAGTCCTTGGGTAAAACAAGCAAATCTGACAAATAAAAACAACTAAAATGAACTTTATCTTTCAACTAAAACTTTTAACTCCTATATGTAAATACCTTTTAAAATAAAAATTAAATAAAAACAGAACAAATAATTAAAACAAAATTATTCTTCCTCATTAAGAGTTTAACGCAACCTCAACTTTTTACCAACATAGATAAATCTTAAAAAAACTATAAGTATCTTAAAAAAACTTGGTATTAAAAATCGTAACACATTTACTTTACGAAACAAAACAACATAATAACGTTTAGTAAAATTAATGTTATAACTTTGTTAAAATATTTAATATCCAGTCTCAAGAAACCGAATATTATATTTATTTAAAATATTTTTTCAGTCTCAAGAAATCTTATATATTACGTAGTTAAATTATTTATTTATTCAGTCTTGCCAAACTTTCATTATTTAATTCTATTATTCCTACCAGAGCTTGTACCGGATTCTTCATTTTCTTTTGCTGGTAAGTTTTTCCAAAATAACAATTTGTGAGGGGGGATTATGCTGGATAAGTTTTCAAGTATGTTAGTTTTTCTTTGAGGTTCGATACATTTCGGCTCAGACCTAAATTCAAATACCATTATATCTGGATTTTTCAAATATTTGTCATTCATGAAACGGAGAGAAGTATACATGGTATCATCGAAATTATTCTTATACGTAAGATCATAACTTTGACGGGTGAAACATACCTCAACCATGTTTTTTAAATAAGCCCTTGGGTTGGATGTTTGGATTCTTCTTTGTGACACATGGCTTGGTATATTCAAGAAGTTTTCTGGTGACATAGACTGTACAATAACTTTCGATTTATTAATGGAAGCTACACATTCTTCAAAATCAGCAAAATCGTAAAGTTTACCTTTTTTTTTCATTGCCAACTCTACTTGATGGTGTACTTGATCGCTGCTCATGAAGGCCTGGTTCAAAATAATACAGAATTATTTTTTCTGTAGCAATGGCTTCGCTATTTATCATGTGAATGAGCATCGAATATAAAAGCCAATTTTTGTTTTGTGAGCTGCAGTTATCGAGCCAGATATGTACCTGTCGAACATCTCTATTACGTAAAAGAAAATGATAAAATGCAGACATTATATCCTCTTGTTTTCTGCCTGCAATTCCATCATGCCAGAGAACTGTGAGCGGCTTACATTCCGTGGTGATCTTGCCAAGTGGTGCGAAGGTTTGATTGTATACTATAAGGCGCTGAGAGAAAATTGCAGCTTTAAATGTCTCCAGTCTTGGTAACATAATCACCTTTTCGAGGTCAGCGCTGTAAAATACTTTTGAATTATTTTGCGGTTCCTCTTTATGTGCTTTGTAAAGCTCTCGTGCCTTTCTGTACCTTTGGTGATGTTTATCCCAATCCACGCAAACTGAACACTCTTCATGTATCTGGACAGTGACATCGTGTGATGTTTCCTTTTTGTGAAAATTATACGCCTCGCATAATTCACATTCTTCATTGCCAAGAGCAGTAAAAGATATGTTCATTTTTCTAATTTGTGACCTGTATAGACTGTACGAAACATTTTTATCGGGGTACGCCTCACAAAAATGTTTATGCATTTGAGTTATGGTTATGTCGCTTGGTAGGTATCGTCGCAGAGGTGCATGTTCACGCCTATAGTGTGGTTCTAATGGGTTAAACGATTCAATGTGTTGATTCAGTAAATCGCGATCAAATGCTGGTGTTTTCTGGTGTTTACCACGTTTATCTATTGAAGGATCGGTAAAAGTTCTATGCAGAATCCTATCGTTATTTTTCAAATATCCTAGAGTGGTAAGGAAAAATATTTTGCACACCTCTTCCTTAGTGCCATCTAACTTTTTCAACATAAAACTTCTTTTTGGTTTCCTTTTTGGCTGGCTCGTAATTTTTCTTTTTGGCACTGCTACATAAGTGTGTGCATCAACAAATGCATGTTGTTCTTGCCATGACATATCCCAGTATGCTTTATTGATGGCTTCTCTATCTTCTTGGTTCAACAGGGTTATACATTTCTTGAGACACATTTCATTGCAACCTGGTTTAACATTATGCTCAATTCGTTTTTTATTTATTGCATCTAATTTCCGCTGTTGTAAAGGGGTGTCATATTTTTTTCGTTTGCGTGGTGGCTGTGGTACTTCAGGCAGCGTGACACAAAAATTACCATTAACGCTATTGCTACGCTTGCGAAGATAAAGGCGCCCGGACGTAGTTTCCTTACAACAAGCACCAATTGAATTTCTACGTCTTCGCTTCAAAATAAAATTATTTTCTACTGTATCGTCCACGGGCAATATGAAATGGTAATTGCCGTCATCAGTGTTGTGACGCTTGCGGAGGCTTGGTCGCTCGATCCTTGTTGTATCATGATAATTACCACCAGTTGAGTCTCTACGCCTTCTCTCCAAAGTTTGAATTTTATTTATAGAAGTTGAATTCTCCGTGACATCAGTTGATAAGGACTGCAGCCTGCACTTATTTGTTTTTTTGTTCCCTACAGACACATCAGACTGGGAACTTTCAGGGGAATTGGATGGACAGTAATCTTTGTCAAATACGGAATCGTCTGAATCAAAATCAGGTGGACTGTTTTCACACGCTTCTTTTGTATTCAATTGCAATTCTTCATCAAGCGGAAAATCGTCTGGTGGCATTAATTCATTGCATATTAAATCTATTTCGATAGGTGTGTTCCCGACTTGATGGACTGCACTTTCGTTCAATAGAGTCTTTTTTAATTGACTTGTATCTAAACTCAGCAAATGATGCGAATTGTACGTAGTTTGTGTCTCACAGAATGTATGAAAAATTCTGCCGGTCATCGAATAAGGCCTCGAATAAATACTGTTAAAGTAGTCAGCCGAACTAGGATTAGGTTTATTACAATTATTTGTTTCTTTGTTATTGTTCGGTGATAGCTCAGTAGAAGTAATCACAGGTTTTTCCTTAACCATATCTAAAATAATTTTGGCTCTTGTGGTAATAGAAGATTTTCTGTAAAAAGAAAAAAAAACTTTACTGTGTAGTACCGCTGTATTAAATATCTCATCAACAGCTCATATACGGGCTTGCCCTAGGGTGATCAGGCCATCATATACATACACACACACACACACACACACACACACACACACACACACACACACACACACACACACACACACACACACACACACACACACACACACACACACACACACACACACACACACACACACACACACACACACACACACACACACACACACACACACACACACACACACACACACACACACACACACACACACACACACACACACACACACACACACACACACACACACACACACACACACACACACACACACACACACACACACACACACACACAACCTTTGATTTTTTCGCAGGAGAATGCAGGTTTCCTCACGATATTTTTCTTCACCGTTCACTAAAACAGTTTACTTTTTTATACTACTATAATTACCTATACATATTATGATTACGAAACGCATTGACACGTGGTGGGGATCGAACCCACATCGCCCAGACGGGATGCCGCGGCCCTAGCCAATATATCACCGATGCTACTACTTAAATACCTATAGTAAATATGTTATTATTGTATCCCTATTTACGAGCTAATATTCTTTTTGTATTTGCATTTAAATAAAAAGCGCGCGTATACAAATACATTCAGAGTTAAAAATGTAACTTACCTGAGGTAGCGGTCCGCCATCGCGAAATTGGCGGGAACAGATCTGGAGCGACACACGTCCACGCGTCCTTCACCTACCGGCGCCCGCGCCGCACTAATTTCACCCCCGACCCCTGACCTCGGATCAAAACCATAGCCCCGCGCGAGAGCAGTTAACGGCATTATTGTGTGCTAGTGTAAGATAACCGCATTTTAGTCTGATACATAATGATTGTTTTATTTTGGAAATGCCGCTAATGGATTATAATATACGTTAAGTAAAACTATAGGTATATGAAATATTACACTATAATGCCGTTAAACTTCTTTAATCACATTTATGTCTAGCTTCTTCAGTTAACGACGTTATAGCTTAATAAATGTGAAATTCTGTATTAAAAAAAGAATAGCAACAAAACAGTTAAAGTACTTTTACCGCTTTATAGTACTCAAAAGACCGTTAACGGCAATTTAGAGAAGCAGTCATATGTAAAACGTGTAACAAAAATATGAGTTAGGGAACCATAGCGGCTGTATAGACTAACAAAGTTACTTAATGGCATTTTTGCTTATTTCACACAAGAAAAAAATGTACTTAGCGGCATTCTTGTATTTATTATTTCCAAAACTACTCATGCTATCGAAAAATCGCAAATACAGATCGATAGAGTTTTTTTTTGTCATTCATATGGCATCAAAAGTTGATTTCTGACCAGACGTCAGATAACGGCATTTTAGTTATACCACGGCAGTATGTAGGAATGATTTAGGTACTTTTGGTGAAAACGGGCATTAGACCCCAACGTTGCCCATTAAGATCCGCCGATCCGATCCGATTGTTCCGCAAATTAGACATGTAGATTGTACACTTGGATAGCCTTCCAGCTGTAACGGAATGTTGATAATGATCCAACACTCCATGACTTCCTCGGGTTTCCCCGATCATGCCTCAGCATGGTCAAATCGCACGTCAGCAACGTCCTGCTGGAAGCTCACGCTCATGCCAAGGAACTACCGTCATGTGTATTATGTAAGTGCAATTATAAAAAAATTTCAATTGATGGGTGAGTGATAAGATTCAGTTTGCAAAGGATAGTAAGTTACGAGTATGTGAAATCTGTCTTAGTGCTCACAATGGTAAGTGCAGATATCACTTTCGTTGTGCTAGTGCGAAAGCGGCTAAAATTTGGTGTTGTGCATGCAACTCGAACTTTTCTACGCCCGCAAGTTGTGGGTGGAAAATTTTTGGACTTCAAGTGTCGTGAGTTCTGTGTGAGGCGTCACTGAAGGACAGTGAGTGAGCAGTGCTCATTTTAAAACGTTAAAAATTGTAGCTTTATTCTATCTAGTGCCGTGCGCTAAGTAGAATTTTAAAATCCGACGTTTTCGGTGCAGTGCACCATTATTATTAGCTTCAGTGAAATGCAGTGCTCGTATGTTCAATTTTCAACGCACTGCGTTTTGGGCTTGTTCATAATCCTTTCATAAAAATAAAAACAAATCTATAAAATTCTATATTTGAATCTACCTTCAAAAATTAAAAATCATTCACCGAACCGGGTGATACATTTGTGCGTCATCGGGGGAGTTTCGTTCGGCTCTCATTCGTCTCATTCGTGGCCGAATATCCTTAGAGATGAGACATCACAATTTCGCTGGGTATTCGTCGAAGCAATCAATGACAAGCGCCTACGCAACGAAGCATCGACAAACCTCATGCATAATCGGATTCACTTTGATTCCCTTCTTTGGTCTCTTTTCTTCGAATGCTATATCGTATAGCTCCGTCCTTATTATATGAGACTGCCATCTTGATTTGCATCTGACAGTGAATGTCATTGTCAGTTTTATTGTCAAACTATTTCGTCTAACTGACCGGCCTATGAAGAATTTATTAGTATTACCTGAAGTTACCTGTATTTCAGTATTTCAAATTCCCTGATTTTATATAATTTAGCGTGCAACGTGTGCTTATGATTTGCTTCTATAAAGCAAAGCGTTAAAAATGGCAGAAGCCCAGAGAATTTAAGGCCGCTTCTTGAAGGCGAAGCATTCAATATTGACGGACGACAACTATAGAGCTGCATTGCAGTTACTGGAACAGCGCTACGGTTGTTAAAAAAAAGATAGTAAACCATAATATTTACTCTCTTCTAGACCTTCCGTCTGTACAAACTTCCTCTGCTTCGGCTTTGCTGAATTAAGCAGGGTCAGCTAAACAACATTTAGGTGCACTTAGGAACATGAAGGTGCCAGTCCAGCATTGGGATCTCTTAATAATAGGCATACTTCAGCGAAAACTTGACCAGTATACACTAAGAGCCTTCCATTTAGAGTCTCGAAATGAAATCAGTTACCAACCCTAAATAGAACAACGGGCCACGGCACTCGAGACTCTGGGTGAGAATGCGCCTAGTCGGCAGCGCAGCAGCTTCGTTGTAGAGACAAATTTCACAAGCTGCACCAATGTTCCAAATTCAAACTGATCCAACCGTCCCAGAGGAAGGATTATATAAATAGAAAAAGCTGTGCCCAATTTGTTTAAATGAGCACACTGAAAGAAAATGTTTTTACAGTTTTAAATGCACAGTGTTCAAAGGAAAGCCGAAAACTTCCGGGCAAGTAAGCATTTTATCTAGTGTCAGTGACAACATTTTATTGCCTACTATTAGGTTACAATTAAAAGATAAGAATAATCAACCTTTTCATGTTAAAGCCTTAGTAGACTCTGGCGGTCAGGTTTCCTTGGTTCTCTCTGTACGGGCAAGTTAGCGCCGTACACGCAGCAGTAGTAGCTGTAGTTAGAAATTGATGTTGAGGTAATGAATGAGTGCAGGAGTTCACTATTTCACTGTTTATTGTTTGAGTTTAGTTTACACCGTTAGCTTTGGTGATTTTCTCTGTTGACCGCGTGGCGGTTGAGTGTGCACTGGTGGAGCGCGGTAGCGCGACCAGCGGGGCACCGTAAAATGACTTAAGTTAGAAACTAAATGTACATGCAACCCCAAAAGAAGAGAAGGTGAGATGAGTTTAAGATCGAGAGAGACAGAGAAAATCACCAGTACAAAAAAACAAAGTTTACATTTTAAATTAAATTATTAAGTATAATTAAGATAATATAAAAGAAGAAAAGTATGATGTATTCATTGACTGTCGCAGCAGCTGGCACGTGCCACAACAAATCGCCAGACAGCCATTCGCCGCACATAATTTGATACAGTCGCTATCGCACGGTGTCCTCTTCGAGTTGCTGGCGACGAAGGTTGATGACTGAGCGTTTCTATATTCCAAGTTGTATACAGGGAGATCCATGTTACAAATAAAATTCCCATTGTTTTGTTGCACATATACTGACGTCATTCATGGTGACTAATGTGTTCTTTCTAAAATTGACTGCAATGTATTCTGAAGACAGCTGCACAATTGTTGCTATGGGCTCGCTAATGTTATCGCTTTCGATTTCAGTTTCCACCTTTGCTAATCTCATGTCGGTCTGGTTCATGAAATTGTTCATAACTGAGAATTGATGTTTGAGGTTATCTGCGCTCTTCTTCAGAATGTCGTTTTCTATTTCCACGATATCGAATTCTTCGTTTTCTGATTTGAAGCTTGAGTTGTTGAAGTGTCTTTGTTATTATTAGATGAGTCGTTATATTATGAACTCGTTGCAGTTTCGATCGGAAGTGGCAATAGTTTTATAGTAGGTCGTTTTAGAATGCCTGCTTGCGTTTTTACAGTGCATACTCGGACGTGTCCGTCGCTGCCAGGGTGGACATCAATGACCCGACCCATGGCCCATTTACCGGGTGGTAAGTTGTTGTCTTTCACCAAAACGAGATCGTCAACTTTAAGATTTAGTTTAGAGCATCTGCGTATCTGTAGCTGTGTTAAGTAATCTGAACACCAACTCTTCCAAAATTGGTTCAGCATATGTTGAGTTAACTGCCATCTTTGCTTTAGGTCGACGTGATTCAAGTTTTCATAGTTGGATAGGGGCACAGTCATAGTTGGACTGCCCGTCAAGAAATGCCCTGGCGTAAGGTAGTTGTAGCAATCTTCAGGCTCCTCAGTGATTGGACAAAGCGGCCTGGAGTTCATGCACGCTTCTATTTTGCTCAAAAGAGTTAGAAATTCTTCGTATGTCAGCTTTTGGTCTCCTAGTACCCGGCGCAAATGGTATTTCATAGAACGCACGTCGGCCTCCCAAAAGCCTCCGGCACTCGGCCATGCTGGAGCGTTGATATGCCATTCTATTTCCAGCTGGCTCAACTCATTGAAGAACTCTGGTGACAGTTCTTGTTGGAAGGCTTCGTACTCATTGCGCAGAACTCTAGCCGCTCCGATGAAGTTGGTGCCACAGTCGGAGTAGACATGTTTTGGTGTCCCTCGGTGGGCGCACATTCGTTGGAAGGCTGAGATGAAGGCGTCAGTGCTCAAGTTTGAGACTAGTTCGATGTTCACAGCCTTAGTTACCATGCACACAAATATGGCAATATAGCCTTTTGAAGTTTTGACACCGCTCCCATTGCTTAGTTTCAGATCGACATGACCGGTAAAATCGACGCCGGTGTGAGTAAACGGTCGTGATGGAGTTACTCGGTGTGCAGGGATGTCAGCCATGATTTGATAGTTATCTCCTGTTTTTTGGGAAATTGGGAATTTTGGGGGGTAGAATTTTGACGGTTTTTGTTCCTATTATTGTATTGTGTTAAAAAGTTAACCTACTCCATGACTATGGACAGCGCGTTCTCGAGCTTGTCGCAGTCGTGGAGTCGCACAATGCGAATCATATCTTCGGGAAGGTTGTATAAAAATACATTCAGAGCTAAGTGATTGTAAATGGTCTTTTTAGCGTCGGCAACCTCCTCATCCGCAATAAGGTTGATTTTGGAAAACAATGTGCTTCTTACATTTTGAATCCGGTTACAGAAATCAAAATAAGATTCACCGTGTCTAATTTTCAAATTTTCTATTTCAATAGCTATACACTCTTCGGACTTAGGGTCGCCGAAATGCTGAGTGAAAACAGTTTTTAACTCTGTCCAGGTATTTATATCTTGGCGCTCGCTTATTAAATGAGCAGCCTTGCCAGTTAATCGGCCAGTAATTGCATGAAAAATATACAGGTCTTGGGCAGCATTGCCCGGTTGTCTGAAGGCATTTATTATATATTCACTTTTATTAATAAATAGATTTAGTAATTTTTCATCACCATCGAATTTAGGGATGATATCCATTATTTCTGTTGGGATTGTTTGGATATGCTCCATTTTACTATATTAAAATTAACACTCAAATATAAAATTATAATTCACTTGATTAAACCTTAACTAGGCTGTAAGAACTTCTATAGATTTTATATAGAGAGTCTACCTATAACTAAACTTAAATTAACACAGCAATGGAATAAGAATAGGGACTGGACGGGATAGTGAAGAGGTCTACTCACAATGCGCCTTTCCCCATTTCCTCCAAAATCAGCTGTGCAATCCAATACGCACAAATCTCCGGTCAACACAGACAAATTTATTTGGTTCACAGAAATACCGGATTAACGTAAAAACGCGACGAATCACACGCACTCGGATCGATTTGGGGATCCTCACAGGTGCAGGACTTCGTACCGGTATCCTGTCCGCAGCGCCAGTCAAATAGTGACAGCGGAGATTTGACTTTTTAAAAACTAAAATTAAATCAAACGAACAGTTTGGTGGTCGATGATAGACTAATCTTTATTACTGAATCAAACTTAGAGCTAATTCCTTATCTACTCCAGACGCTAACTAAGCATTTTGAGACGCAGCCGGCGCAGCGGCATTTATCCTGACTCGGCCTTCTCTATAGTGGTGGGACCTCGTAACTATGAACTACGAGCTACTACTATTTGTTGTGTTAACCTGCATTTGATGTTTGCGTTACAGACTGACGCAAACTGGTCTTAGCTTAAATTCGTAAATGTATTTTCTTTATAAGAGTAAGTTGTCAGGTGCTTAAAATATTGATTTGGAAATAATGTTGTAATAGGGTATTTAACTTTTGCTCAATAATTGGGAGGGAGGGAATTGAAGTTTTGATTTGTATTAAACATTTTGTTTGGTTTTGTTCCTAAAAGATTTGGTTCTGGCTAGCACTTGCATGCTCAGTGTGATTGGCCTTTTTTATTATTATGTATTCTTTTTTTGTACTTAAATTGAGAAATTTGTCAATCGTCCGTCTTAGGCAATGCTTGACGAGATCTACCATACTTTCGTATGTGCCCCCGAACCAAGGTGTCAATTCTGGAATGAATTGCCATTCAATTTTGTTGTCGTTGAAGTATTTGCTTTTCAATATCTCTTACTATAAGCTTGAAATTTGCTTTGTTGTTCGATATTTTCTTTGGAACTCGTCTTTCTGCCACAAACCTTCGCATGGCCAGGAAACACTTATGCTGGGAGATCATTGACCACTTCCAAATGGATCGCTCTTACTACCAAACAGGTAAAAAGACGTACCTATAGCTGAATTTATCTTCTTCAGTTACGAAAAGAGGACCCAGATAACTGAACGGCAAAGTAACATTTACTCATTCTTGTGGCAGAGTCTGTGCCAAAGGACTTTGGTATGGTCCTCCTCCACGTAGGAGTCTACATGGTCTCAGCTGCGGGTACTACTGGTACGGTTGCCTGACCGACAGCTGCCTATGTCTATGCACTATGCCTGACTATGCCTGCAGGCATAGTAATAGAGTCCCGTTTTTACCTTAACAGTACGGAACACTAAAAAGTAATTCACATTTTCATCAGATGTTCGGAACTCTAATAATAAACGTGACAAAGTTACTTTCAAATGAATAATAGAAGGGTGTTGTACCTGTTGTTCGCTGTTGCTGTAGTAACAATTCGGCGAGATCAGCTTTCGCCTTCGCTTCTCGAATTTTTTCTTTTAAAAGTTGTTTTTCTAACAAATGTGTTTCTTCAGCCTATCTCTATATTCCTTTTCCAGGATTGAATTTTTATGTCGCTGGAATGAAGTTGAGGTGGGAGCTTATTATAGGATGGGTTGGTGTAGATGGACGAGGGCAAGGGGTAATCACAGTTTGAGGTGGAGGAGGAGTCAGAGGAGGAGGGGTTATAGTCAGGGGAGGTGTCGGTGTTGTAAAAGATGGATGAGGCTGAGGATTTGTTGTTGCTGTAGGGAACAAGACAGACGCAGTCTGGGACACACTATGTGGGCTAGAAGTGGGCTGCAAGTCTATTTCATGTAAGTTGACCATTTCAGTGGCTACATCTGATTCTGGAAAATAACATTTAATCATGATCGGTTCAGCCATACATGAAAAGGAAATATTTGGCATTTATAATATTTGTGTGATTAATACAAATTATTTTTTTGAATAATACCTGGGATAGTATCAGAATCAATTGCTTCATCAATTCCTATAGAGCAGGTGCAACTTCCGCAATATCTGCATCAATTTTCACACTGCTCGTTGAAGGTCCACCACCAGTGGCCATTCTATATTGCCCCTCTTTTGTTAAACAATCTCGTTGTCTTTGTTTCAAGTTCATCCAAAGCCTCCATAGTTGTTTACTTGCTACCTGAAATCAGTTTTTAAAGATAAAGGGTACATTCCATGAGTGTAACAATTACATTCACATACCTAAGCTATACTATTAGCGCAGAGTACGGGCCATGTATCTCCATGTTATCTTGGCTTAAAATAGTATCACCAAATGTCATCCCGCAGTTGTCACAAAAGGCAACCAAGGAAAATATATTCAGTGTTTACCTATGTTGCATCTTTCTCTAATTCCCAACTTATCTTCCTATTGTGATTTTGCAAAGCATAGAAAGTCCTATGTGTGGATTTGTGCAACCCAAACAATGTGCTTTGATAAAAAAATTGTCTGCTTGATTGGAGAACTAAAGCGATAACAGCTAACAGTGATATTTACCTCGGTAGTGGCGTGATGACTCGCGTTGTACTCCCTTGTAATGTTCTCCCAGGCCACATTTTTAGCACGCAATGTAGAGCCATCCGTGTCTTTATTTTCTATGATGGCAGAGAATTTTTTTAAAATGTCGAGAAATGTTTTTTTCTCTAATTGTGAAAAAATGCGTTTTTTGGTTACCATGGTGAATTCTGTCTGATTAAGATAATTAATTCAGAAATATTGAAGTTTAGCAATCAATGTTGTGATCACCGCGCGAGCGTGGTACTATTTTGATTTTGTAGCGTCCTTTTTGACTTAACAACTGACATTTGACAACAGCGTACACGCATGGATAACGTGACCATTTATTTTTCAGCTCAAAACGGGACAGTGGTTTATTTAGGTTAATTACCGTAGTCAATGAAACACAAAACACTTTTTTAAAGTTGTTTATTAAGAAAAAGTTGGTTAGCTTAATTTAAAAAATGTACCCAAAATGTTTAGTTATATTTATATTTATCAGAGGAACAAATTTGCTTTAATATAGCTGGTGAAGATTTTAAGTAAGAATGAAACTCTTGGCACGTTTTTTTTATATTCACCTTAATTATCAACATGGCTTTTAGAACTGAAATTTGTAACTGGGTTTTCTCACATGTCCACAATTTGTTCATCATAGAAAATACTCTTTCTACTGGAGCATTTGTAGCAGGCAAACATAAAATATATTCAATTAAAATAGAAAAGTTTTCATGCTGAAGATTATTGGCGTGAAAGTGATTGAATACTTCGACCCAACGAGTTTCAATGGATACATTTAGATTATTCCATTCGGTTACTTTTTGTGATGTAATGTAGTTAGAAATTAATGAAAAATCGTCAAAAACTTCTGTATCTTTATTGCAGTCAATATATTCCTTTTCAATTAACACATCCAGAGATTTTTGAACGTCTTCCCATGCTGGGACCTTTTTTAAATCTGCCCAATAAAATATATCCATTTCTTTGGTAAGAAAGCAAGTCCACTGCTCCAGATATTCACGGCTTGTTTTATAAAATTCTGTAGCCGTCCTTTTCACAAACTCTTCATCTATATTAGTACCATTATCTTTCAATTTCACCATTAATTGACGGACCGTAAATGGAAGAAACTGATTAGTCTGTTTCTGAGTCAAATTGTCTTTTAGTTGATTAATTTCTTTTGCAGCTTCAATTGCCGATACATTCTGACCCTCAAGTTTCAATACAGCTTGATGAAAACTTGCTGACTGTGCGTGTTAAAAATAAAGCCACAATTCCGATGTGGTATCTTCAAAAAAGTTTTTTAGTAACATGGGACATTTTTCAATACTCAAAAAGTAGTTTTTCAATGGTTGATACATTTTTAAAACCCTTTCCAAGGCAGGCATAAGAGCGAGCCATCTGGTTTTGCTATAGCCGAGCATTTGTTGATATTCCGTTTCAGTTTCGGCGCAAAACTCCTTTAGAGCTTCAACTCGGACCGTGTAAATATAAAAAAATGAATATATCTTCACAATAATGCTCTCGTAATCTAAGGGTAGCCCATCTGCAGCAGATTTTATTGCATTGTGAATTACATGGGCTCCACATCCAATACCTATTAATGGCTTTTTCAGAAATGATTGTAATTTTGTTAACACATTGTTAGTTCCTCGCCTAGCTGTGCCTCCGAAATTTACGTTGGCATTGTCCCCACAAAATACCACGACTATCGCAGGTTTCACTGGTGTGCAAAGGTTCACCATCAACTCATAAGCTTCACTACCGATCACTGTGATCAAGGTTGCTTGCCACTTTTACTGCTTCCTTTACATCATTCGCAATAAAAAATTGTTCCAGACGTTCCACGTAAAGCTCCCAACTATCGCAGCTCACATCAAACGCACCAACATTTCCCACGGACATCTTTAGATAGCACACGCGTGAAGGTTACAGTTCTCGTATTGAGATCCAACTCGTCGCCAATGTAATATCGGGTGCCTACGGGGCTATTAAATAATACTTCAGCGTATATGAATGATGCTCGCACGGCAGTTTACTTCCGACTGGCGGTACATCCGAACGATGACAGAGTGGACGTAAACATCAACTTATAACAACAACAACAGAGGTGAAACGCCACACAAATATCCCAAGCAGGGTTTTCTGAGGATTGCTTTTTTCCGGAGTGGACAGATGTGCCACTCATAGGGAACATTCTTGAGATGCAGAACCCTTTCGCACAGGTGGACCGGTGGCTTCTCATCAAAACGATACCTAAAGAAGGTTTTACTTTCCTCATCGTCAGCGTCCCGGAAGACACTGCCAAGATCCTGCGAGAGCACGATCGTAGACTGTCCTTCAAACTGGGGTCAGTCTACGTCAAGTTCCGTGCTCAAAAAGGTAAGAAGTTTGGCACTGAACTTCCAACTCGGGACGACACAACCCAAGCAGATGCCGGAACCCCGAAAGGGAGTGAGACGGATCAGCCACACCTACAGACAGAGCAATCAACCTCCCCGGAAGTAGTAGAGGAGAACCTGACAAACCCTGACATCCAGAGCGAGGACCCAGATCCCAGGAAAGACTCGTCAATGGAGGACGAATATTCCTCGATCGTCGAAACCGATGACGAGCTGATGTCGAGGATTAATGACATGGGTCTGGAAGCAGACCTAGAGAAGACGGTGGAAGGACCCACTCGTGAAAATGGCGTGCCCTTCTCCCCAAATTAAAATCCTACAAACAAACCTCCACTACAGCCGCACAGCAACGGCTCAACTGCGGCGATGGCTGGAGAACAACAACGAGGCCATAGCCCTGATCCAAGAGCCGTGGATCAGAGCTAACAAGATATCTAGCCTTAACAACATCGGGGGTAAGATAGTGGTAAACACTGACTCTAAAGCTCCCAGGACATTTATTACACATCACCTTGTATATCAACGTATCCATTAACAGTTATGTTCCAAAGGCCTCTCGGCAATAAAGCTGATACAGCCCAGCACATCAAGTCTACCTGAGCTGGTGATAGCGTCGGCCTACATGCCCGAAGGGGAAGACGCGCCACCACAAGACAACTGTTGCAACTCAACATCAGAGTAGCAATGCCTCTTGGAGTCTACGACACGATATTTCAAGCTGAATGTTCAGGCATCACACATGTAGCTAAAGCCATCACTAAACGGAAAATAACAGATACATCCATTCACATACTATCAGATAGCTTTTCAGTTTAACAGGCACTAAATAACAACACAATTACATCTGAGTTCATACGCGAATGCCACGATTCACTTGTAGAGGCAAGCATACAGAACTGCATAACTCTGCAATGGATCAAGGGTCACAGTGGCTCTAAAGGTAATGATGCAGCAGACGAACTGGCCAGAAGGGCCTCCAGTATGAAGATAGCCGCGCCTGAACCAATCGCGGCAACTTTCTTCTTTCTCGCAACTCCGATCATGTATACACCTAAGTGGGAGTCAAGGGAAAAAATACAGACTGGCGAAACAGATGAGTGGGTGAGAACAGCTTCCTCATAGAGCTATGAGAATTCTACGCATGCCAAATTTTAAGGCAATTTAGGAGCAATCAAACATTAGCATTCATAATTTAGCAGCAACCATAACTCAGTTACAGCGAGTTGTTTTTAGTGTGTCAGCTGGAGACATGGGTCTCCAGCTGACACATGCCAGGAAGGCAAACCAGTGAGGTTAGAGCTTTAGACTATAGTCAGGCATTTAAATTCAGACCTTCACGGGAAAATGCAGCGAGTATACACCGTTTACAAACCTATTTCGTGCAATAAGAAGAAACTTTTAAATGACAGAACAAAGTTGTTTACAGAAACAAGGTTGAGACCCTCTTGTAAGTATAAAAATACCTGTAACAGAGGGTCCCACTCTTCCATAACAAAAACAAACCAAACAAACAGATATAACCATATATCCAAAATAATAAATGAGCCCATAAATGTATTGCTTGAAATGTGTTGTACAAGTCTTAATAGAGTTTGAGCCCACTGGTAAAAAGTGTTTAGCTGCTGCCAAAAACGATTCGTATAATCTTGTGGCGCAATATTTAGTCATGGTGAATGAAATAAAAATATTCATTGATAAAGTTCGCAGAATTGTACAATAGTTCCACCAGAGAGGAGTTGGTGCGGATCAATTGAGAATGAAGGCTCTGGGAAGCTCTCAGGGAGTTGTTGAAACAACATGGTCCCGACAATTATCTACGACTAACTTAGAGACTTGCACATTCGTTAAAAAGAATATGTCGATGTTCCCCCAGTATTCCCGTCCACAAAACCTTAGACATAGGCAACAACCAGCCTCAACATCTACTAAGTTCTCAATTATAAATTCCGGTCCTTTTAACATGTGTGTAAAAAACTATAACCACATCCCAACCGATATATCGCGCGAACAGAATCTAAATAACTTTAAAAGCAAACTTACCAATTTCATGATGGAAAAATGCTATCTCACCCTTACACCTTCACACTCACACACTTTCACCCACCCACACACACATAAAATACTGTTATAATTTTTAGATATATTTGTATTTGTTTTATTTGTGGACATACCTTGTGGATGGGCAATTTTTATAATTCGCCGGCACTTGCACGCAGGTTAAAAACCCAGGGTTTTGACCTTGTCCAGAAAGGGCGAATTCGCCGCGAATCGTATCGCGCGAATTCATACGCGCGTTGTCGAGGTACTAGACATCAATACATCGCGTCCACAAGCATCGCGCGAATTCAAAATACGCGCGTAAATCGCGTGCACTACGCCAGACTCTCGACTCGCGCTTGATTCGCGCGTATTGCGCGCGAGTCGAGATATTAGGGACGCCTTGTTGCGTCCAGTTAACGCGCGAACTCTAGAGCGATTGCACGTATCGAGGGAAATGCAACGCCAAAATTTTGACACGGAATTGTTTATAGACGAAATAGAAAAAAGACCGGCGATATGGGATTTGGAATCACCTGATTATGCCAATAGGATTTTAAAACGTAGGTCTTGGGAAGAATAATTGGTGTTAATATTTTCTGATAAAGAAGACTCCGAGGAAAAAAAGAAAGATTTAGGTAAGTAATTATTATTATTTTATTGATTAGTAACTAACAAAGGAAATTAGATCATTTTGTCTTGCCACGGCAGTCGACCTTCCTTCATGAAATAATCAGCGAATATATCCCTCGTGTTGCGAGGCCTTACACCAGGTCGAATTGTAGTCGTACTCAGACCATCTAGAGCTGTTTCGAACAATGTGTCTTCGTATCTGTATCCATCTCTTAACCTGACGTAATTGTGAAGAACACAACAAGCTTTAATTATGTTTTGCGCAAAATCAATATGTACATTGAGTGGTTTGTGAAATATTCGCCATTTGTTTACCAGGATTCCAAAACAACACTCAATATAACGCCTTGCTCTAGAGAGGCGGTAATTAAATATTCGTTTTTCTTTGGTTAAATTCTTGCCGCAATATGGTCGCATAATATTTTCTGATAAGCTAAATGCCTCATCTCCAACTATAACATGAGGTAAACGTGTTGTACGAATTTCTGATACTGGTTTTGGTCCCGGAATGTTCAAAGATTTTTCCGTGAGTTTTTTGAAGAATGTGGAGTTTTTAAAAATCGTTGAATCATTGCTCTTCCCACATGCTCCAACATCTATACAGATAAAACAATAATTTGCATCACATACGGCAAGCAGCACAGTCGAAAAAAATTGTTTATAATTGTAGAACATAGAGCCGGAATCTAAAGGTTTGATAATTATAATATGTTTGCCATCAACTGCTCCAATGCAATTAGGAAAATTTGTATATTTTTCGAATCCTCTTGCAATTTCCATCCACTCTTCTGTCGAAGGTTCTTTCATTACTCTGTCTTTTAACTTATTCCAAATAACATATACAGTTTTTTGAACGATGTCAATTACAGTTGATTTCCCTAATCTATAGGCATAATGTAAGTCAGCAAAATAACAGCCAGTTGCTAAGTACCTGAAACAAAATTGAAAAATCATTGTTAAATTGTTAATTTCAGGTAATACTCTTCAAAAAAAGTGGAAAGGCCTTCGCGACACATTTGTTCGTGAAATGAAAAAAACAAAGAATGCACCATCAGGATCTGGAGCTTCGAAGATTCAATATATATATTTTCAACGTCTTATGTTTCTCGAAAGGTCAGTACGTAATAAAAAAACAGAAAGCAATATTCAAGACCCCTCTGAAAACTCAGAGACAGGTAACGAAGAGTCGACAGCAGATGCAAGGGAAGACATAATGAGGCCGCCGAATCAAAACATTAAAAGAAAGAAAATGACTGCCGCTGATGCTGAATTCCTGAGTATAATTAAAAACAATATAAGCACTAGGAATCAACAACAACCACTGGTTTCCAGCGTAACGGAAGGTGATGATGACAAACTGTTCTGTTTATCTTTACACAAAGAATTACTTAAGGTACCCGAGGCCAATCGTATAGCAGTAAAAATTGAATTAATGAAAACTTTGCAAGCGGCTCAACAATCTTCGCAATCAACTGTGTATTCAAACGATTCGTATTCGTACTATACTAACAGTTCGGCTTCATCTTCAATTCCGGTTCGACCACGATACCATGCACAACCTTCAAGACCAAATGAATTTACTGTTCAAGAATATGACCCAGAAATGCCATCCATAACAGTGCCAAGATCTTCACAGGCAGCATTATACGTAAATTCTCCATCAACATCATCAAGAGATTCTCAGGATAGTGAATGTCTTGACCTCTTCCAAAACCATGACATTGTTTAATTATTATATTTAATCTGATACTACATTTAATTAGTTTTTATTAGTAAACCTGATTTTGTATCCTAAAATACTGTATTAGTATTATAAGAGATTATGAATAAAACAATAGGGTGCACTCTGACCCAATATTTACCTTAAAGTTATCACGAGTTTTTGTTCTGCTGAAACAACATCCTCGCGCGGAACATAATTTGCACGTGGCGATAAATCTTCTTCAATTAACAAAAGTAAATCATCAAATGATTTCAAGGACATACGAAAGTAGTTAAAAAATTTCTTCTCATGTTGTCTTAATTTCGGATACAAAGTTTCAAACATACTATGTGTCATTCTATCATTAAGAATTGGATGTACTAAATACATTCTATTTTCCCTCCGTTTCTGTCTTTTCCAGCGACGGTAAGCTAACCACAACGTGACCGCTTCGTTCAACTCCATGTTTCGTACTGAATTCCTCCCCAAATGCTCGCGCGTTGGTACGCACCTTGTGGACGCAACGGTCGCGCGTAATACGCGCGAGAGAATCGCGGCGAATTCGCCCTTTCTGGACAAGGTCTTTGATTGAGTTGGCACTTTGCGAACCAATCGCCAGTTTGTACCAGAAGAACTCATTAACCTGACCAAGGCAAACATGCGGCCAGGTCAGATCACCGGCTTCACCTCTGGTGATGTTGATCAAATGGTATGGAGAGATCAGAACCGAGTGGCAACGATCTCTACCTACCATGGAAACGTCATCGACGTTGTCAGTTCGACCCCCAAAGCCAGTCCTAATTCTGGACTACAACATTATGATGGATGGTGTGGTCAAGAAGGATCAGATTCTGGCAATGTTCGCCATAGAAAGAAAATGTACTAGAGTGTGGTACAAGAAACCATATCAAGAAACTTATATCTTGGTGAAGCAATCTTCTTCCTCTTCTTTGACGCATCGCTCTTTTAGAATTTCTCTAGTAAAGTCTCTTCTCCAAAAGCATGCTTCATCAACATTGAACCCTACAACTCCACAAGTCGTTGTTTTTGAGGCAAAATATCACCACCTGGCAGAGTATCCGTTTCTGTCTGGTAAAAGTTGCCGGCAACGGCGATTCTGTGTCGTTTGTAAGAAACGGGTTCATCTGTATGTATGTCGTTTCTTGTATCACAGCTTTGTATATTTTATATAGTTTCTGATGTGTGTCTCTGTCACATGTAGAGTTCCATGGATTTGTGCATTGATAGATTCGTACTGAACAGTTTTTTAAAGAAGGTTAAGTCTTCTTAGTAAGCCACAATCTTCGTATGTCTTCTGAAGTCGCGTCCACGTCTCCGCTGCTGATTTTGCTGACATGATGACGGGGTAAATATGTTCCTTGACTGATAGATATATTTTGGACTGAGATTTTTCGTCTCGACGTTTGAAGTCAGACTTCTCGCTTATATTCGTCGGGACGTTCAACACAATCCCACAAATCACAGTATATCAGGAGCGTTTTCATCGCAAACTTCCATCAAGTGTAGTTAATAGCCATTTCTAGTTTTTAATGGGCATTCCGCCCGTAGACACAGCTATTGTCGTCGGGTTGCTTCGGCAAGAAACGGAGGGTTCGCCTGTAGCTCCCGTGATCAGCTGCTGGTCTCATTCCATATTTTAAAATATTAAAATTTAATTATGGAGTGCAAAACTGAGGATTCTATTACATAATAATTATGGATTTATAAAATCTGGGCCCATAACCTGTTAGATTTGCAGAGTGAGTGAGGTGTCAATTAATTCGAAAATCGATTAATCAAGCAAAGCTAGGGTGTTCTATAAAATCCAACTATGAATGAAGGTTTCAACACAACAGCATCGCTTATTCATTCTGCTTTGCATCATTATTCTGTGCCAAAAATTTAAACTCACTTTGCCTGCATTGTATGCATTTAGTTGCTTTCTATATTAAGTGCTGTAATCATCCCTATTAGCTATCGCTTTATTGGCCTTTGCTCTGAACTTTAAGCTTACTGTAGCTATTACATATGTGGTTTCGCCTTCTTGCTCGCTGGCCACTTTTATGGCCAACAACCAGACAATTCATGACAGCTTTCAGACAGGAAATTATTTTTCGCAAATGTTACAAAATCCTGAAAGGAGGAACCTGTACGGACAAAATAGGGGATAAGTTTTAATTGAGAGTAATAGTTTAGGAGAACATAATAATGAAGCGTCATCTAACGAACAGATGAGATTAGTTTGGTTTCAGACATTGAGGACATGTTACATTGGATATTCCTGAGAAAACTCTCCGATTTATATTTGATGTGGCGAAATACACGACGGAATAATAAGGTACAAGTTAAGCTTTGATGCAGAGTATCAAGAGTTGCCACGCGGTAGAACTCGCCGAAGAATGTTGATGTTCCCTGAGAATCTACCTAGCAAACCAAAGCATTACCAAAGCGTAATAAAAATTGCTGAAAGCAAATGGCGCCATTTGCAAGAACTGAAAGCAGTCATTCCTTTTGACTGCCACAGTTACTACGACTCTCTACCTCATTAATAACTATTTGATCTCATTATTATTTTTATTATTAGCATAGGCAAACAAATTCAGAGGAATACTATTAATAATTCTATGTCATGGTTTAAGTAAAAAGAGTACACCTATTGTTTTAAAACGTAGTACTTTTGATTGGACGAAAACAATATATTTTGTTACTGTGTTGTTGTTGATTAAAAATCCATCTGGGAAGGGAAAACGCCTTATTTTAGGGCATACTGGTCAGTGTAATTATATTTTTGTATGTCATGCATACTTTAATCAAATGATTTGTTTTTTTAACCGACTTAAAAAAGGAAGTCAATTCAGGTGTATCTTTTTTTTTCAATTCATGTGTTACTTTTTGTTGTAGTTATACTTTTTACACTGCAATGTCAATCTTACTTTTTATTAATTCGTACATAGAACGTGTTACTCACTTCATGACAATAAACGATAAGTCAAACAACGCTTATTAATTTTCTACCTAATTTCAATACGTTATCAGCACGAGAGCTCTTAATAAGAAGTTGTAGAATATTGTTATTGTGTTGTGTGTGAAGTCAATATAAAAAATTTCACCAATCAAACGTGAAAATTATTTTTTTTGCCTTTCAAAATGTCAGAATAAGGTTCTCATTTTCAAGCCCTTGCGGGACTACATTTGAGAGGAAGGGAGGACTATCCTACGTGGAAATTTAAAATGCGGATGTACCTTATCCATGAAGGTCTGTGGTACACTATTAGTGGAGTTGTGGCTGAACAATCAGCTGGAGACTCTGGATGTTTGATCGCTAAAAGAGAGAGAGACGACCAGATGACCCTGGCTAAGATTTGCCTCACTTTACACGGACCTGCTGTATTTATTATTTTATACTTTATTTGCCTCTTTACCCTTATTATTAGGATTTTTTTTTATTTTTAGTGAAATAAATAATATTATAATTTATTTTTTAAAGTTTTATAATATAAATTTTTATCTTTTATATGTTAGAATGATTTTAGCTTTTTTAGTTAAAATGCCTATATATTTTACTCACTTATGATTGCCCAAAGCTCATGTAGAGGCTCCAGTTTATAATAAGGAGTAGTAAGACAGGGAAGGAAGCATGGGATGCACTAGCGGCGGCCTACGAGGATAAGTCGATGGGTCGTCGACTTGCACTAGAGCGGAGGCTGTATAGGTACACTCTGACATATTTTACCAGTATGGAGTTGTACATAAGTGCGGTGATGTCCACCGTACAAGATTTGGCTGACATAGGCAAAATTATAGACGATGCCTCAGTCGCAGCTATTATTTTAGGCGGTCTATCTACGCGTTATGATCCTTTGATCATGAGTTTAGAAAGCTCTAGTTTTCCCATTACAAGTGAGCTGGTAAAGACGAAGCTGTTGACAGAGTTTTCGAGAACAAGCATTGAGAATGTTAGTTCTACATCAGAAATAGCTTTGCGCGTTAAGACTAAAAAGGACAAAAAGAAACGAGGAGTACATTGTTTTAATTGTAAGAAGCCTGGACACATCAAACCGGACTGTCCACTCAACAGAAAGTCCAAAGATGAAGGCCCAAGCAAAGACAAAGACAAACTCTCGAGTTTACTTGGCGCATTAAATGCCTTTTCTGAAGATATCTCGTCTACCAAATGGTATGTAGATTCAGGAGCCAGTGCTCATATGACTGGTAGATCAGATTGGTTAGTGAATTACAAAGAATTTACTACTGCTCAAATAAAGATCGCTAATGGAGACATTTTGTCCTCTGCTGGAATAGGTAATGTGCCTATTGTAAATAACTTTAAAACGGGAACTATAGTGTCAAATATTTCAAATGTAGTATATGTCCCTAATCTAAATACTAATTTGATTTCTGTTAAGAAAGCTACTGAAAATGGATTTAGTGTTGTTTTTGATACGAAAGGTTGTACATTTTATAATTCTAAAACTTTTGCTTGTACAGGTGATGCAGTTCTACATGGGTCCTGTTATGGTGGCTTGTATTCCTTAAATTGCGCAGTTAGTCCCTCAAACACCTTATCAGCGTTAGAGGTACAAAGCGATGACGTCGCAAGTTTTCGTTTATGGCACAAACGACTTGGTCATCTATGCCGCATAGGATTAGAGAAATTAAAAGCGGATAATCTTGGCGTAGAATACTCTGTGGTTGATAAAGATCCATGCGTGGCTTGCATAGAAGGTAAGCAGGCTAAAAAACCTTTCAAATCACACAAAAGAACAACATCTAAATTGGAACTTATACATTCGGATGTCTGTGGTCCGATGTCTGAAAATTCGTTGCAGGGAAATAAATACATTTTAACTTTTATATAGATGATTTTAGCCGAACGATTTTTGTATATTTTATTTCTTCGAAGAATCAGGTTTTTAGTAGGTTTTGTATATTTAAGTCTATGGTCGAGAGGAAAACAGGTTTGAAAATTAAAGCTTTGCGAACCGATTGCGGTACTGAGTATGTGAACAGTGAGTTCTCAGAATACTTAGGCAAAGAAGGTATTAAACATCAAACTACAGTTCCCTACAACCCACAACAGAACGGCGTTTTTGAAAGAACTTTCAGAACGATCGTTGAGAAAGCGCGTTGTATGCTTTCAGGCAGTTCTCTTTCAAAAGGTTACTGGCAGGATGCTGTGGAAACTGCTGTGTTTTTGAAGAACAGGTCTCCACATCGAGCTCTCGACGGGAGGACGCCATACGAATTGTGGAATAACAAGAAACCGAACCTGACTAATTTGAAAGTCTTTGGCTGTCGCGCGATGGTGAAGATTCCGGATCAGCTGAGAAGGAAATTGGATCCTAAAGCAGCGCAGTATATCTTTGTCGGATATTCAGACGACCGGCAGAACTACTTATTTCGTGAGCCAAGCTGTCCAAGAAGGTTGGTAAAAGGACGAGATGTGGTGTTTTTTGAGGATTGTTTCACTGATTTGTTGGCAAGAACTACACAATCAGATCCTTTGACGAACCACTCTGAATCAACTTTAGAATCGATTTATAGAATCGAGCAGTATTTAACGCGCCCAGTTGCTTCTACTTCGCAAGAGAGCAGTCAAACGAGCTCGGTAGAAGAAATTGCTAATTTGCAACCAGAAAGTCAAGTTCACGACACTTCAATTTTTCATAGCGCTGATGATCAGTCTAATGAAGAAGTTGTTCCTGGACAGGCCGTGATAGAAACGCCTGAGGAACGATACCCTCTTCGTAATAGACTTGCTCAGAAAAATCAAAACAAGTTTGATTGCAATGCTGCTGTGATAGGTGAACCTGACGAGCCACAAAGTTTTGCTGAAGCTATCAACTCAGAAGATAGCGCAAGCTGGCAGTCTGCTATGCAAGATGAGTTCAATTCATTAATAAAAAAGGGAACATGGACGTTAGTGGATAAACCTAATAAAAAGGTCATACCTTGTAAATGGGTGTATAAAATCAAGAAGGATGCCCAGGGTAGAGTGGTGAAGTACAAAGCAAGACTTGTTGCAAAGGGTTTCACTCAAGTATGTGGTGCTGACTACTATGAAACTTTTTCACCAGTAGTGCGAAATTCGTCCCTGCGTACACTGATCGCTTTAGCGGCAGAGTTAGGTCTGAAAATGCAGCACTTGGATGTCGATACCACGTTCTTGAATGGTGACTTAGAGGAAGAAGTCTACATGCATCAACCTCAAGGTTTTGCAAAACAAGGAGAAGAAGGAAAAGTTTGCCTATTGAAAAAATCCCTCTACGGTTTAAAGCAAGCGGCTAGAGCTTGGAACATTAAATTAAACCAATCTTTATCCTCTATAGGTTTTATACGAACCTCTTCGGAGCCATGCGTCTATTTAAAAAGATTCGGCGACGAAACCGTCATTCTCGCTGTCTATGTCGATGACATCTGTATATTTTTTAAAAATGAAACGTCTCTTGAAACTGTCAAAACAGATTTACAGAATTTTTTCTCAATAAAAGATTTGGGAAAATTGGATTATTTTCTAGGTTTAAATATAACGTATAAAAAGGATGAAATCTGCATTAATCAGAAGACGTATATACAGAAAGTGCTTAAAAGTTTTAATATGCAGGACTGTAAGCACATGTCAACTCCTCTGGAAAACAATAAACTGGAAAAAGGTAAAGAGTGTGATACGTCTTATCCTTACCAAAGTTTAATTGGATGCCTTATGTTCCTGGCGGTAAATACTAGACCAGATATAGCTTACGCTACAAGCTATCTAAGCCAATTTAACAATTGTTACGAGAAGAAACATTGGCTGGCTGCTAAAAGAGTTTTACAGTATCTAAATGGTACTATTGATTACTGTATTTCCTACAGGAAAACGGGTGCCTATTTGTGTGGGTATACGGATGCAGATTGGGCGAACTGTACGTTCGACAGAAGGTCGTATACTGGCTACTACTTCACGCTCGCAAGCGGGAGTGTAAGAAGCAACCTACGGTAGCGTTATCTTCTACTGAGGCCGAGTACATGGCATTAGCTAGCGCTGCTAAAGAAGCTACGTTTCTTAGGAGGTTAGTGTTTGATGTTACTGGTAACGCTGATAAGGTGATTCTTTTTAACGATAGCCAGAGTGCACAGAAAATTGCACTCAATCCGATCCACCATAATAGGACTAAACATATAGATCCCAAATTTCATTTCATTAGGGAGAAAATAAGTGATGGTGTCATAGAAGTTAAATATCAACAGACTAGTCAAATGGCTGCTGATGTTTTGACTAAGCCTCTTAGGCGCACAGCGCATCTAAGATGTACTTTAGGTATAGGCTTAACCAACACTTAGTTTTTCTATGCCCTTTTATGTTGTTTTTGTAGTTCTATATATGTTTACTGTTTAGATTATTTCCATTGAGGGAGGGTGTTGTAGTTATACTTTTTACACTGCAATGTCAATCTTACTTTTTATTAATTCGTACATAGAACGTGTTACTCACTTCATGACAATAAACGATAAGTCAAACAACGCTTATTAATTTTCTATCTAATTTCAATACTTTTTCAGGCTCGGCAACTGGATTTTTGGAAGGTGGAGAATTGATTTTTCAAGCTAGCAAGGGTGATGGAGATTGTCATAGTGAGATGAATGCAAATAATTTTGAAAAATGGTTCGACAAAATTTTAGAAAAAGTGGAAGATAATTCTGTTATTGTTATGGACAATGCACCATACCACTCGCGAAGATTGGAAAATGTACCCACCACAGCTACACGAAAGGGCATAATACAAAATTGGCTCAGGGATAAAAATGTTCCATTTTCAGATACTGAGGTGAAGGCTCAGTTATTAGCTAAAGTTAAAGCAGAGAAGCACAAATATATGCAATATGTAGTGGATGAAAACGCGAAAGAGAAGAATATTTGTGTAATTAGGCTGCCACTTTATCACTGTGAACTCAATCCAATAGAGTTAATCTGGGCTCAAGTAAAAGGATATGAGGCAGCTAAAAATAAAACATTTAAAATAAAAGATTTAAAGACAATTCTGCCTGAAGCATTGCAAACAATTACTGCAGAAAAGTGGCAAAATTGCGAGCAGCATATACTAAAAGTGGAAGAAGAAATGAAGACGCTGGACCACATTATTGATAATGTTACTGATACATTTTGTATTCATGTGAGGGAATCCTCGTCTTCATCAGATACAGACACTGATTTGTGATGTGTTTTTAATCTGTGGGTTGAAAACCAATAAATAACCCTATATATTGTCTGTTAATGTGTATTTATGTATTTTGTATGAATATTGTATTATTTACTTGGTTATCTTTATTGTAAAAACTACTTTAAGTTTAAAAATGAATAAAGGGAATAAACTTAAGAGAGAATGTAATAATAAGTATTTTATTAAATAATAATAATAATAGACCTGTGCCTAGCAGCGGGATAGAAATAGCCTTTGCCATCTCTAAGGTCCCATCAATCTGTATATCAAAATTTAGTTAAATCGGTCCCGTGTGAAAGCGTAACAGACTGAGACACAGTTGTTATATTAGTGTGGTTCTACTTGTGAAAAGTTGTGTTTTTATTTGTTGTCCAGTTCATAATAGCATGCCTATATCATATAGTTTTACTTAGTGTTAAAATTAACCTCATGTCCTTCAGGTTAGTTAGGTTATACGAGGGGCATACCGAAATGATCGGGAATATAAAACAATACATACAGGAAATAACTAAATTTATTTTTATTGCTTTTCGAAGTATTCTCCGTTGCAGTTAATGCACTTTTGCATTCGTTCGAACCAATTATTATAGCAGCAATTCCAGTCCGAAGTTGACATGGTCAAAATCGTCGATTTGTATGCTTCCACTGCTTCTTCTGGACCTTGAAACCGCTGACCACGCAATAAATCTTTGATTCTAGGGAATGTAAAGTAATCATTGGGACTCAGATCAGGGCTGTATGGAGGATGATCCATTAATTCAACGTTTTCCTGCTTCAAAAACTCGCTTGTTTTCTGAGCGGTGTGAGAGCTCGCATTATCGTGATGGAGGATTATGCGTCGTTTCGGGTTACCTCTACGGAGTTCGGATATCATCTGTGGCAAACAAACCGTTGTATACCAATCAGCGGTAACCGTTCTCCGTTCCTCTAAGGGAACTGTGACTACATGTCCTGTTTTCGCGACAAACGAAGCGACCATTTTCTTCGATACGCTGCGAGAGCGGACAACTTTTGTTGGCTTGATCTCACCTGCGAAGACCCAGACAGCCGACTGATGCTTTCTTTCTGGCTCATATGAATAGATCCATGATTCATCACCAGAGACAATGTTATAAACTGCTTTTGACTTTCCTCCGTTGAAGCGTTGCAGAGTAGACCGGCACCAATTGACACGAGCCGCCTTTTGCTCTTCGGACAAATTATGGGGCACCCAGCGGGAAACTAGCTTTCTCACTCCCAGTTCACCATGTAAAACAGTTTGTATCGCAGTCATACCTATCCCTAAAGTAGCCCGAATCTGCTCATATGTAATATGTCGGTCATCCTGTATCATTCGGCGCACAACAGCGACATTTTCTGGTGTAACCGCTGTTTTTGGCCGGCCTGTGGAAGGTACGGTGCCAAGAGAAGCACGTCCACGCCGGAATTCAGAATACCAGCGATATATTGTCGTCTGGCTAGGCGCTTCACTCTTGAATATAGATATAAGCTCAGCGAGACATTGTCCCTGAGATAATCCTCGTCGAAAGTTGTAAAAAATTATGGCACGGAAACTTTCTCTTGTAAGCTCCATTTTTTTATCGACCTATCAATTTCAAACTGATATTGTTCTTTAAAAAAAAATTTTTTTTAAATTCTGTCAATTGTATTTGATTTTCAACTAACCAGTGTTTATTCATCAAAAAGAGTTTTTAATCTAATTAAATCGAAAGTACTCGATTACCGATCTTTTCGGTATGCCCCTCGTATAGGGATGTATGAAAAATTAAGTTTGAGTAAAAATTGTAGGGCCTTAAGTTTAACAGCCCTGGAGCTGTCAAATTTGACAGGTCATATTTGTTTACATTCTTTTAAATACCTAAAGAAACAAACTATAAGTATTTAATTTGTTTAAGAGAAAATGTTGAATAAAAAAGAAAGTTACTAATTCCATAGGTTTGTTTAGTTTCGTAGGTAAAAGAAAGTTTCATTTTTTTCTATTGATGTTATTTAACTTGTGCAATTTATTTTATTGATCTCTGTTTCTTTATTAAAAATAATATAAAATTGATGACGGCTTTTATTAATGACGTAACTCTATAGAAACAGAACGTAAGTCCAAGCATTTTTAATCAACACTGCGGAATTCACGTCAGTAAGTTGATTTTAAATACTTTTTCCTAATAATGTTATACCTCAACTATAATAACTAAAATTTTACGCAGTTATTTTGCTCTCCTGTAAAATGCACATTTTAGACTTACGTACTGTTAGAACTTCACTGACGATTTGTAGTTTCACATGTCGAAATAAGCAATATTGTCAAAGATATAATTTCACGTATCGAAATTTTTATCGCATCTGCACCCTCGAATTGAAGTGGAAGGTAATACCTTTTTTTTTGGACCCGCTGCCGCAATAGATTCCGAGGTTGGATGAGAAAGAAGATGCGAGCCGTGCAAAGTCCACAGGCAGTCGTAGTGGATCAGCGAAATCATAGTGAAGACTAAAATGGACATTGAGTTTTGTTGTGTTTTTCAACAACAAAAAAGGTTTATTTCGTTTTGTGTCATAATTGTTTCATAGTGTTAGTGTATATGTTTAATAGTTATAGAGTGTAATGCTTGTAATTTTTCATTAATAAATATTTGGAACTCAATCATTCAAAAGGAATATGAGGCTCTATTCTCCTTACCATGTGATTTTACTTACTGATAAAATCAAACAAATTACCGTGTGGTTTTCGATGGAAGTGCCAGTAACAAGATCAAGGTAGACCATGGTTTAAATGATATACAAATCCAATGGGTCTGCTGTACGTATTGTACGACACAAAGGCAGCTTTTTGTTATTTTGATACAGTTCCAAACATACAATACAATTATCATTTGTGACATAGAGAACCTTTACTCCCCACCGGTTATCGGTTCTTCGAGCGATGTGGCCTGCCCATTGCCACTTCAGCTCACTGACTCGTCGAGCTATGTCGGTGACCTTCGTTCGTCTACGGATTTCCTCATTCCGGACCTTATCACGTAGAGAAATTCCGAGCATAGCTCGTTCCATTGCTCGCTGAGTGACTTTGAGCTTGTTTATTTGGCCCACAGTAAAAGACCACGTTTCGGTTCCGTATGTCATCACTGGCAACACGCACTGATCAAAGACTTTTGTCTTTAGACGCTAAGGTATTTTGGACGAGAAGATATGCCGTAATTTCCCGAACGCTGCCCAGCCGAGTTGGATTCTTCGGTTGACCTCTTTGTCGAACCGGATATGCTGAATGTCAATTTCAAATGAAATTTTATTCCCGGTCAAGTTAGTTGTTTTTCAGACCATGGGCTGAACATTTCTTTCGCGTTGTTAGAAATAGAGAAGCGGCTCAGTTTGAAAGGTACTTTCCAGAAAATCTTACGAAACAAAGGACAAAGGTTCTGCAATTACCCGAATATGCTGAAACTATCCGAATCACCTATTTGAAAACGATGATGATGACATGCATGTTGGATACGTTCGAAAAGTAGCCAACTGTGTATGTCGCGGGATATTTAGCTTCAGTAGTGTTTTAAAAACCCGTTGGCAATGTGAAAATTGTAAGGTCAGTTTAAAAACAGAAGACCCAGAACGATGTGAAACACCAATTTATAGTTATATAAAACTTTGTAAATGGTGGCAAAAACTCTAATGTATCCCACAGTAAATCTCTGCATGTTAGGTGATACAGTAACATCTTGCTTTGAAACTTAAATAAAATCAATTCTCAAAAACCGATTGTTATAAATTATTGTTGTCTATATATTAATACATTAACAATGTTCCATGAAAATGTTGTCTTTTTTACATATTTATTATTTAATTAGTGATCAAATGCCAAAACATTAATTTAATACTATATAAAATTTTGGCTGTTAAGATTTGGTCTTTGCCTTTTTGTGTTACCCAGTAACAAATAAAACTCTCGTTTGTTACGGATGTCCCGCCATTATTACATTTGAAGTGCCTAATTTTTATTGAATTTACGCAAAGTAAGAATAACAGTGAAATTTCATCACCTGACGACGTCATAAGTAGTTTGACGCTGCCAGAAATATTTGAAGCAGCAGCCTCTTGCCAGTAAAATTTAAGGGTTAATACCTTGAAACATATAACATTTTGTGCAGTTGAAAGCAGAAAAGAGGCAAATTCTTTTTCGGGTAATGTTTTATTAGATTTGATACTTGAAAATACAAGCTTTCTTCTTATGGTGCATGTATTTTATGTTGAAAAGCACAATTAAAGCCAAGAACAATATAGACATAAGAAATATTCCAAACTTTACAAACATTAAAAACATACGTTCAGGTGGTTTCCAAAGCACGATATCGAAAGTACTGTCTACAGAAGACATTGAAAAGTTCATAAATGAATAACCAGATGTGATATATTTGGCAACTAAGGTAACTTGAACGGTGTATCTGGATGTACGACTAGTTTCTTCTTATTCTATAAATTCTGTGCCTTCACATGCAACTATCAGGTTGCCCTAATATTCGGTTTTATCGGTGCTTGCAGACGCCAGGAATTAGCAAATGTATCTAACAATGACATCGTACGTCGTGATGAAATACAATAAGTGAAGATTTCTAACACCAATAACAAAATTCCACGGTATTTTGTAGTGGCGAGTTTTACAATACAGTAAGAAAATACCGCCAAACGAAATGTAATCGGTTTTTCTTTCTAAAAAGGGAATTGGACTGCAACGTATTGGTGTTGATAAGTTTGGAAACATGCCACGAATAATCGCTATTTAAAATAAAAAACTATTAATCTATAGTGGAAACGTTGGTGCGAAGAGGGTATAATCCAATGGGCGACCTAAAATAACTAATTCTGAGAGCGACAGGAATTTAGTTGAGAACGTAATGGTTCGTCGCTTTATTAGTATACCTACACAAGTCAAGGAACCAGGCGTTTGTTCAAATACGATTCGACGACGCTTAAAGGGAATTAAAACTTACATCAAAAGAAAAATTACAATACAGAATTCCCGCAAAAAAAGAGCTTAACGACCGTCACAAGCGACCAAGGATGAACTTTGCAGTGAATTATTTGAACTATGATTTCGAAGACGTAATATTTGGATGAAAAGGTGTTTAAAATCAACGAAAATTGACGTGTTTTCCTGTATAGATTGAATAAATACACGTTACGATGAAAGAAATGTCTTACCTGACAGAAACTAGTAGCCGTTTAACATAGACGATTGTATGTAATAATGATTTTTGTTTTTTACTTTACTGTCAAATATATCTTGAGTGCACGAACACACGTTTTTATCTATTTTTTGCTCATTTCGTTTTGTCGTTTTAATTAGTTTTCTGCACAAAGCACACGACCAGAGGTGATCCGAAATGGCTTTAAATTTAAATTTACCATAGCAAAAAATTTCCATTTCAATGGCAACGTCATACCAAAAAATAAATTTGACCCGACAGCTTACGCGCGATGGCAAAAGTACGTATCTCAAGCAACTTTCAAACAACCCAAATCCCTGAAACAGTTGTGCTTAGATGAAATACACAAGATCATACTTGACAGCTCTACCCCTACCGTCAATTCTCAGAACAAGATCGACGTTAAGCTAAAAAGCTAAAAGGGTGCAGAAGTGCTTACAAAAAAAATTCTGGAAAAACGAGCAGAAATAGAACTTAGCAAGGCACCAGAAAAGGAAGCGGAAAAACCAACAAAGCAAAAAAACATTACCTGAAGACAAAAAAAAATTGACACCAATATTGTGGAACCGGGGATGGAATTCAGGAAAAAACATTTGAAAAAGAAAAAACCGCAAACGCAACACCAATTTTGAAAACCACTGCAGAAAATGTTAAATGTATTACTAAAAAAGAAAAAGGTATAAGGAAAAAAAACTGGAACTGGCAAAGAAAATTTTGCATTGAACGATGAATCAAGCAATTTAAATGACAATGTAGCACGTGGTGGACGACCGCTGCAGGCTGTCGCGCATTTCCACCGTCTGCTCTTCTAGCAACTAAATAAATTTAACCATCAAAATCAAGCAGTAATACAACCAGATATACCTTTGTCTGAGAATTCAACATCCGAGTTTACTACACTTACGACGATTTTGGGCCCTCCAGAATGGATGCAAAATTAAGATTATAATATTCCTACACCGATTAAATCTAATGATGTGGCAGAAAATCACAATAATGACATTGATTTTACATCTGACGATCATTATTTTGTCAACTTATCAGACATTACAAACTTAAAGCCATTATCGCCAGAATGGTTTCCCGAAAGGAAAATAGAAGAAAATATAAAAAATACAAAAAACCGCAAAGGAGATTAAAATAATTGGAAGAGAATGAAAAATAAGAGACACACCAGCAATATACCAGCAAACAGTCTCCGAATGAAATCTATTCAATTTCCCTTTATTCTCACAAATCCTGCACGATTTTTTCCCAGTTTCTTTTATTTCTTGTTTATTGTATTTATTTCCTGTGCTTAAGTTTTTCTTTGTTAAGCTTTCTAGTCCTCTTATGCAGTTAAATAAGACATTTACTTCTTTAAGGCTTTCTCTGTCTATTCTATCCATTATGAAGTTTGGTAGACCAGTGGCAATCAAATAAATCAGGGTTTGTGTATCTATTGATTTGTTTATTTCTAGTAACAGTCTCTCTTTTTTTAGAGCATATTCTAACACTGATCCTTGTATATATTTGAAATTCATAGCATACCTGATTGGTGACCAGCCTTTATCAGCAAACGTTTCACTTAAACTTTTCTTCCATACAGACCAATCTGAATTTATAGTATGTTTGATAATCATTGAGGTGTACCAATCTATACAAGTATCTTCCAATAGTAATCTTAGAATTTCGACTTTTTGTAAATCTGTATTTATTCGTAAACGAGCACATTCACTTTCAAAAGTATCTAACCATTGTATAACATTTGTTGTATTTCTTGAAAACTTCTCCATTGAAAATTCTGCTACTAACCTTGTCTTATTTTCGGTTTTTTTAAATAATGTTGGTTCTGTTGATGATGACTCATGACTTTGTTCTAATTTTTCAAGTAAAAACCCATCAAATTGTAAGTTGTCATCATCTAAATATGTTGATTTCATTTCCTTGGTTAATGTTATCCAAACCTGTCTCTTATCATGCCTTTTTTGGAGAGATTTTTTTATTTTCTCAAATATTTCATGTTTTAATATTTCTTTGTGTAAATGCACTGATTGATACTCTCTAGGCACAACAAACGTTTGGTTTTGTGTATCCGTAATGGAGGTTATGGCATAAATATTTGTCTTATTCTCATCCGGTTTGGCTTTTATAGTAAATTCAAACCTCAATTTATCCATTGTATAGGTTAAGAATTTTGTTTTTCTTCACATGTACCTTCAGAAATTGTCGATTTATAAGATCAGGTTTTATTTTCTTCTTATAAGTATAACACAATTTGATTCATCTAAAACAGAGTTTTCTTTATTAATTACAAATCAGTTTTACACAACAAATACTTATGAAAATAATTACTAACCTAAAACAGAGAATCGACAATTAAATGTTCATGCTTTACTGTTGTTATAAAAAAAACTTCAATTGTATTTTGCACTGTTAAAATTAAAGTAAATTCACAAACAAGACTTGAGTTTTAAATAATTAAATAATATTCGTAATTTAACTTTATGTTACTCTTTTACTGTGGCTGAACTGACATCTCAAATGTCAATGTCAACACAAAGCTCACATGTGTAAAAACAGAGAACCTTATTTAACTGAAATATCTAACAACACAGAATGTACTTGGTTGGCATGGGCCAGAAGAGAACACAGTTACACTAAAAAAGACAAAGATGGTCGAATAGTAATAAAAACAAAAAAATACGAAAAGGTGATAATTAAAGCAACAACTGGCGAATTAATACAAGAATTTAAAAAAGATCTACAACTATTTAAAAAAACATTATTATAACATCCGGCGTCAGTATACTTGCTATCGAGAAGCTATAGATAACTTAAATACAGAAGAAGTTTGTGTCATTATAGATTTTTCCGAGAATTTTTCGTGTAAGTTAGGAGAAGAAATCCAAGCCATGCATTTTGGTGCCTCAAAAGCACAGATTACACTACACACGGGTGTAATCTACAAAAAGAATGAGAAACCAGAATCATTTGCTTCGATTTCACCATGCAATGATCACGACCCTGGAGCAATATGGGCTCATTTAGAGCCTGTATTTGAATATATTAAACAAAAGTATCCAGATACAAAAATAGTACACATGTTTTCAGACGGCCCTAGCACCCAATACAAGCAAAAGAAGGCATTTTTTGTATTTGGTAAGTTAGTAGAAGAACATAATTTACATTATGGCACATGGTCGTATTTTGAATCATCCCATGGTAAAGGAGCGGCAGACGGAGTTGGTGGCACATTGAAACGAACTTTAGACCAACAAATAGCTTTTGGTAAAGATGTGTGTAATGCTCGTAACGCATTTGATATTCTATCAGCAACCACAAAGGTAAAGTTGTTTTACGTGAAGGATGATGCTATCACTAATAAGCAGGATCTTTTACCTCAAAACTTGGTCGCCATACGAGGCACCATGCAAATTCATCAAATAATATGCAACGGTGGGCAACTGAAATATCGCAGTGTAAGTTGTTTCTGTGTCCCTCTCAGAGGACTTTGTGATTGCTTCGAAATAAAACAACACAACTTACTCTGCTGCTCTATTTCATCGCCGATCCCCGGACCATCAGGTATCACTTCAATACAAACACCGAAGGAAAAATATTTTTTTAAATCGTTATCGCAGATAGTCATACTAGCATTGACTGCCACGTATCCTATGCTGAAACAGATTATGGTATGTCAGAAAAACAAAGAAATTCAAAGGAAAAGGAATAGGAAAAAAGTCAGTAGCAAACGTAAACAAGAGAGAATGATGTAATCCAAAAAGAGAATAAAAACCCTAATAATGTCATTGAAATTCAGAGAAGTTGTGAAGGAGAATTCAATTGCGGAATTTCTAAAAAAATATTTGAAACTACAAAGAATGAGCGTAAACGTCGCGTATTAAAACCTAGTCATGAAAACATAAAGCCCCAAAAAAGAACAAAACGAAAAATAAGTTACTCATCAAGTAGTGAAGACGGAGAAGTAAGTGAACATAGCGATAGTGATATAGCTGATATCATTAGCATTAATGATAGTGAAACTGACTGCGAGGATGATACATATAACTTATCTAGGGTTGCAAAAATAGAAGAAGAAATTTTTGAGACATTAAGAAAAGAGCAATTGTCAGAGCTGGACATGCAAAACGAAGAGGAAGAAGAAGTGAAGACAGATAACGAGATTATACTTAAAAGGACAAATACCGATTTGAAAATACAGAAAGAAAAACAAAGCTTCAGAAATAATGTTAAGATGGATGAAAAAGAAACGACAAATATTGATCAACTGAAAGATAATGAAGAGTTGAGCAACAGCAGGATTGTAAAAATGGAGGAAATCGAGAAGAGTGACTTTGAGGAGGAGCAAAAGAAGAAAGATTTTCATGCAAGAAAAGATGAAAAATTAGAAGAAAAAGTAAAAAAAAATATAGAATTGAACACAAACAAACACAATATAGACATTAATAAGAAAGGTGACAGGTTGAAACAAATAAAGTCTGACTGCAGTATTAAAAATATAGAAGATTGGAACATAGGTGACACTATAATGGGACGATATTTTGAAAGAAAAGTATGGAAATATTACGTAGGCGTAGTGACTCATATTAATAAAGTAAGATATCTCTACACGATTGATTATTATAAAACAATTAAAAAGAATGGAGACCTGCTATTTGTAAAACCCAAAAAACAAGATATTGATGAGGTCCCATATTCTACAATTGTTAAAGGTATAAGTTTGTTAAAAATAAAAGAAAATCCAGAAACTTTTGTTTTGTATTCCGATGAAGATAATATTTACTTTTAGTTTGTTTCTGTTTTTATGTTAACCAGAGTGTTAAGACTTAAATAAGTGTTTATTTTTTGAGTTAATTAGTACCTAATCCTTGTGGATGCTCTTTATATATAATATTTAAGAGATGATCTCGATTTAGATAGACCTCGGCCAAAACCTCTAGTCCAATCTATAGTTGTTTGTTGATGTGTTCAACTTCTAGTTCACTCTGAACACTACAATAAAATTACCAATGGAGTAGGAGTTTGGATAGGGCCGATAACTGCCTTTTTTTAATTTAGATTATATGAGGTGTCTAGTTTCAAACTCCGCTAAAATGCTTTTAGACAAAAAATTGAGTAATAGTTGAAAATGACGCCAGTATGTATTCTTTATATGATGTCATTATCAGTTCTCATCAAAACCAACTAAAAGTCTATAAAACTAGCACTCAAATATTGATCTTCGTTGCAAATCCCGCTAAATCCGTAGAAATTTATTTTATTTTATAGGTTGCCAACGCAGCATACATCATTCAAAGCAATTACACACACATACACACAAATTCAGTTCTAAATGCTGCCGCAATTACAGGCAACTACGGCTTACACAAAAAAAGCATCTGAATTTTAATATTAAAATAACATTTAAAAAGTGTGCCTCCAATTACAGACTGTAGGCACGCCTAACAGAGTTTTTAAACCTATCGATGCCGTCATCAAAAATATCTATATCTATCTCTTTGCTCTTTACAATCTTGTTGTATTGTCTCATTAGACGGTTCAATGGTGAATACTGTCCCAGATTCGATCTTGCAAAGAATTCAGTAAATAGTACGTTTTTGCCAAGACGTGGTAGTCTGGTCGGGATATGGAAATTTATTTTATTTAATAGCGAGGGCGAATCTGTAACACCATTCACTAATTTCCACAGAAAAGTGATGTCGAGCAAGTGTCTTCTGTTAGCTAAAGAATCCATTTTGTAGTAATCTAAACGATCTTTATATCTCGGAAGTTTTTCGGAAGAAATCAGCCAATGACAGCGCGGTATTGAGATCACGTGATATTCAAAACAGTATGGCGATTTTTTCATAACAGACGAAAGTTTGCTGCGGTTTTTTATTGTTTTTAATGTGAAACCATGGAGGATTTGACTCAGTTTGTGCAAAAATGTGATCCCAAAGAAGCCCGGAAGAAACCACGCGACAAATCTTCGTGGAAACGTTCAAAGGAAACCCAAAAACGGTAGGTACAACATTACCTCAAAACTACTTGCAAAGTGATGTTGATGGTGTTATGCAAAAGGAGTAATCAGTATATATTAGTAGTAGTAGTAGTATATATATGTATAGTAGTGCAATTTTTCACTTAGAAGGTATACAACCTTTATAGTATACCAATATAGTAGTATATTTTAAAGTTAATAACTTACTTCGTACGTATTTAGTTGGCCGCAGTTGAGTAAATTATCTTTAAAAAAATCCCAATGGATGTAAAGAAAAACACGCCTAATAAATTTGGGGTTTCTCATAGTACCTGAATAACCAAAAACATTTATATCGGTATAATATAATATTAGTTTGTAAAAATTTCTAGGCATTATGTACCTACTGAACCACCCTGTAAAATATTTGTACTTGATTTAAAATTATTTGACTGAAGGTACTTATTTATTAAATGAAGTCTTTTTTTTTTTTTAGGTACGAAGCTAAAAGTCTCCCAAAGTTTCCTACGTGCGCGCATAATAGAAAGGGTTTTAAATGCACCACATTAACTTGCCAAGACATAAGAAGATTTCATCGAAACTTTTACATCTGTACTTCTAAAATTTCGCAAGACTCTTTTTTATTAAAATATTGCTCTGTTATGCAAGCCAAAAAAAGTAAAAATACCAGGAGGCAGATTGCTATCAAATATCATATTGTTAACAATCGAGGATCTATGATACCAGTTTGCCAAAACACGTTTCTTAACGCACTTAATTTAAAGAAAGATCGAGTGAAAGGCGTCATGAGCAGATATTACAGGAGTGGAGGAAATCATCCCACTGAAAATAGAGGTGGCGATCGAAAGAGTTATGAATTTGATGCTAAAAAAACTGTCTGTTGAGTGGTTTATCGAGAAATTTAGAGGAAAAGAGGCTCATTATTGTAGATCAAAGACCAAAAGATTGTATCTTTCATCTGATCTAAATATACGCAAAATGTGGCGAATGTACAACAAGAAGCGTGATACTGACTTAAAAGTTAAGCAAGGATTTTTTAGAAATATATTAAATACCAGCTACAATATTGGATTTGGTAGCCCGAGAACAGATGTTTGTTCTACTTGCATTTGTTTACTAGAAACGATCAAAGCTGAAACTGATCTGAATAAAAAAAATGAGGCGATCATTCAGAAAAGAATTCATAGACTGAAATATAAAGCGTTTTATGCGATTTTACAAGAAGAGAAGGATACTATTAAAACAATAACGTTTGATTGCCAAAAAAATCAGGCCTTACCGAAACTTCCCGATCAGTCAGCATACTATAGCAGACAATTTAGTTTTTACCACTTTTCAATAGTTGAGGGTAGTTCTAAAACCAAGCTTGATAAAGAAAATGTCCATTCTTATTACTGGAATGAAGTAGTTCACAATAAAGGAGGGAATGAAATAATAAGTGCTGTTTACCATTTCCTACAAAACACAACCTTCGACGAACAAGTGAAAATTCTGCGTGTGGTTTGTGATGGATGTTCTGGACAAAACGAAAATACGGGCATGTTAGCAATGTTAGGAAAATGGCTATATAATGAAGCTCCAAGACACATTAAAAAAGTGGAAATGATATTTCCAGTGGTTGGCCATTCATTCATTCCGCCAGATCGAGTGTTTGCTAAAATAGAGAAGGAATTGAAGAAAACAGAAGTAATTACGTGTCCATCTCAGTATGTGAATGTGCTTAAAGATCATACTACGGCAATTGATCTGTCGTGCATACCCGTATATGATTGGAAAAAAAGTTACGAAGCCATCATCAAACCAACTACGTCCTGGCATTTTCCATTCATGAAGTCTAAACGTTTCTGTTGAAAGTATCATAATATAGAAATGGTACAAGTAACGCCATCTAATGACAGTTATGTCAAACTGTATTACTGTGGTCTATTGTATCTGTGATGTGTTAAAATAAATTAGTCGTTCTTTGTCACTGAAAGTGATTGCGTTTCATTTGAGGTTATGCGCCCAGAGCACCTCTATACTTTTGTTAAAAGTAGTAATTTTGTGTCGAGAAGTAAGTTTCGGACTCATTGAAGTTATAATTGTATCGATCGTGTTATCCAGTAAGTTAACTAACGAGGATGGCATCGAATTACCTAGTCAACGTGCCCAAACTGAAAGGCAGAGAAAATTACTCAGAATGGGTTTTCGCTGCAGAGAATTTTCTAGTCCTGGAGGATATGGTGCATTGCATCAGGCCAATATCTGGGAAGACGATAGAAGCTGCAGAAGATGCGAAAACAAAGGCAAAGCTTATCATGACTATAGACAGCGCCTTGTACGTGCATATCAAGGAAGTCAAAACATCGTCAGAACTTTGGAACAAGCTTAAGTCATTATTTGATGATTCCGGATTTTCGCGAAGAATATCTCTTTTGCGAAACCTTATTTCAATACGGTTGGAAAACTGTGCTTCCATGCAGGCGTACGTCACGCAGATCGTCGAGACAGGTCAAAAGTTGAGCGGGACAGGTTTTAAAATCAGTGACGAGTGGATCGGCTGTCTTTTACTAGCTGGATTGACGGAAAAATTCATGCCGATGATCATGGCCATTGAGCATTCAGGTATCCAAATTACAACGGACGCCATTAGAACCAAGCTGATGGATATGGAAACGGAAGTGGGTTCTCAATCGAGTGAAATTGGTGGGGCATTTGCAAGTGGCGCGCAGAAGTGGCAACCTAAGAAAAATAAAAATGTGTCAGCCGGTGCGCAAAGTCAAGCTAAGTCAAATGTCAATGTCAGTGGTGGTGCCAAAAGTCATGTCAAATGAGGAGTAACAGATCAAAGTGTATTAACTCCACCTACCGAATTATTCTAATACAGAACGGATTTTTTATCTATTTCAAACCTTGAAACTCATGTCAAATTATGACGCATCAAACTGTATTACTTTTTATTATAAAAAAGAACCAAAAGTAGTCACCGTTTCAAACGATATTAGATCCAGGTTCGTTGCCATATCCAAGTGTATTAAATTTTGTCGCTAGAACAAAGTGTGTTACATCCATAGACATCAAGTACAAGTCATTTCTGAACGCAACAAACTATAATATTGTCACTCGATGTCAATATGACAGGAAACATTGGCGGTTATATTGTCACTGTTGTTGTGTTAATGTTTTTTGAATAATAAAATAGATTTGTTATTATTTTATGGTAATAATCGTATGTAAAGATGGAAGAATCAATATTTGTTGGAGAACATTCGGATGGTTCACGAAAACGGCCACGTAATAAAAACCTAAGAGCTCGGCGTAAAGAAGCAAGGTAAGTGTTGTTCGCACTTGTGTATTTTATCACAGCATTTATAGTAATTTATTTTAATGGGTTATTTGCCTGTTTTTGTTTATGTCATAATGTTTATTGTTTCAGATACCGTGATAGTGATCCGGCTTTGTTAGCCTTTAATCCACCATGTACACATAAGACAAAACGGTATTCTTGCTGTTTGATTTCTATGAATTACCTGATTTATGCGAAACAAAAAATGTATGACGCCCATACGAAAATTGAGCAGGATAGGCGATTGTCATACATGTTAAGGGTTTCAGGCACTAAACGATCTAGGCCAGTAGCAAAGCCTAAAACTAAGTCCAGAAATGCTAAGAAATTCTCCGTTAAGTATTACATTCCTGTCAAACAAGGGAAAATGATGCCTGTTTGTGCAAAGTTTTTTCAAAAGTTGTTTAATGTTTCTCAAACCAGAATCAACTCAATTGCAAAGGGTGTTTTTAGTGGTGAAGGAGTTCATGAACGGAGAGGTGGAAATCACAAGGCACATCTGTATGCCCAGAAAAAACAGGCCGTTATTGAATTCATTTCTAAACTTGAGGGTAGTATAAGTCACTATAATCGCCTTAAAAGCAAGCGCATATATTTGCCATCCACGTTGTCAATAAATAAGCTTTACAAAATTTACAACAGTCAAGCCAATGAAAATCTTAAAGTTAAAAAAACTTTCTTTGCCACAATATTTTGTACAAAATTTAATATTGGCTTCGGAACTCCTGCTGTTGATGTTTGTAGTTATTGTAAAAGGATGGCGTCTGCCATGAGAGCAGAAACTGATACACAAAAGAAAAACAGTTTGATGCACAATTTGGGAGCTCATAAGTTACGTGCCAAGACATTTCATAAGTTACTAAAAGCAGACTATTCTGATAGTGTCAGACTTTGTTTCGATCTTCAACAAATTCATCCTCTTCCTAAACTGAATATTAGTGAAGCTTACTATGCTCGGCAAATAAACTTTTATACTTTTTGTATTGTTGACCTGAATATGCAGGATTCACATTTTTTTACGTGGACAGAAACGGAGGCCGGAAAAGGCTCAGTGGAAATATCCTCTGCTATACTATCATATCTACAAACATACAATTTTCCCGAATCCAAGACCAAATTGAGACTGTTCTGTGACGGTTGCGGAGGGCAGAACAAAAACATGCATGTCGTTCATAGTTTATGTTGGTGGCTTTTTACTAAAGCTCCTGTACATATTGAGGAAGTTGTTTTGTTCTACCCTGTAAGAGGGCATTCTTATATGCCTCCAGATCGTGTCTTTGGAGTGGTAGAAAAAGAATTGAAGAAGAGAGAAGAAATCATCACACGAAAAGAATATACACAAGTTTACTCTGAAAAAGGAAAAGTCCATGAATTGGGAAAGGAATGGAATACGCTGGATATAAAAAGTCTATCAGAATTCATGAAAAAGATGGATGGAATCAGAGATGCTAAAAGGATTTATATAAAAAAGACAATGGTAAGAAACAAAGCAACAAGGCAACTTAAACCAAGAATAGATGTCAAAATGGAAAATTTCTACAATGCTGATACTGGAAAAGACTATGGTCCAATTATGAAAAGGGGTTTTAAAATTGATAATATACCAGAGCCTGCAATCATCAACAATAATAATTTACTAAATCAGGCAAAGAAAAATGATGTAAACATGTTACTGAAGAAACGTTTTGGAGAGGAATGGCAAGATAATGGGGAGTTAGAATATTACAAAAAAATTATAAACAGTGATGGTGATGGTGTTACCGATTCAGATCAAGAACAGCATGAAATGTGTGACTGTTTGGAAGAGGAGGATGAAATAAGTAAACTTTAGTTCAGTGTGTAATAGTCTTCACACCCATGTCAAACTGTATTAAATCCCAAATGTGCCACATCAAACAGTATTATTTTATGGTTAATGCATCAATATGTATTAAATCCAAAAAAATATGTAAAATTTTATTGATAATTAATAATAAGAAGTATGTGGATTTCAGTTTTATTTGCTGATTTGACTTCCAATAAACCCTATTACAATACAAAGTTGTTTGTTTTTGTCCTCTCTTAAAAATATTATGGATTATGCTTTTATCTCAAAAGTTACATTAACGGAGTTAAAACACTTTGATCTGTTGCTCCTCAAATGTTACCGGTGTAAACAAACGGGTCACTACAAGAATCAATGCCCAAATAATGATAATTCAAGTAATCATTCGAAAGAATTGCAACGTAAACAGAGTAATGCATTCAGTGCAGTGTTTTTGAGTGGCCAATTCAACAAGTACGACTGGTACATCGATTCTGGCGCGAGTATGCACTTGACGGCCAATGAAAAGTGGATAAAGGATGCAACATACCACGATATGCGGGAGATATGTGTTGCAAACAACGAGAAACTTCAAGTATTATGTTCCGGCGACGTAAATATTGTGACGAAAACTGATCAATGTGAATATGAGATACCAGTGAAAGATGTTATGTGTGCTCCAGGATTGACAACAAATTTATTGTCAGTAAGCCAATTGATCGAGACTGGTAACAGAGTTCAATTTACGTCAGAAGGCTGTAACGTGTTCAACAGAAATAATGAAATGGTGGCTATGGCTGTGCTCAGTAACGGAGTGTACAAGGTGAGACTTGCTGACAGTGAAGTGACAAGTTTAGCAGTGTCAGGAGATGTCTGGCACAGAAGACTAGGCCATGTCAATAGTACTTATTTAAATAAAATGTCAATTGCTGTGGAAGGAATGGATCTCCAAGAAAAAGTTGACATAAATAAGTCATCTTGTCCTGTATGCTGTGAGGGCAAACAGTGTCGTCTGCCATTCCCAAGTGGTTCTAGATGCAATGAGTTGCTAGGTTTGGTACACACTGACATTTGTGGACCAATGGAGCATGAATCGTTGGGAGGCTCAAGGTATTTTATCTTGTTCATTGATGACTTCAGCCGAATGATAGCAGTGTACTTCTTAAAGCATAAAAGTGAAGCGCTCAGATGTTTTGCAGAATATAAAGCCAAAGTGGAGAAGCAAACGAGCAAGAAAATTAAAATCTTGAGAAGCGATAATGGGTGTGAGTACTGCAATAAAGAATTTGACTCATTTCTCAAGAATGAAGGTATTATTATACACCAAAGAAGTAATCCGTACACGCCCGAGCAGAATGGTGTATCGGAACGGAATAATCGTACTGTGGTGGAAAAAGCAAGATGCTTATTGTTTGATGCGAAGTTAGGGAAAGAGTTCTGGGCAGAGGCGACACATACTGCTGTGTACCTACAGAATAGAACAGTACTTCCATCATTGAATGATAAGACTCCATATGAAGTCTGGTTTGGTCATAAACCAAATGTGAGCCATCTCAGGATCTTCGGTAGCAGTGTGATGGTACATGTGGCAAAGGCAAGACGTCAGAAATGGGACAAGAAAGCTGAAAAACACATTCTTGTCGGATATCCTGATGGTATCGAAGGATACAGGATATATAATCCAAGGACAAAGTGTATCACAACTAGCCGAGAGGTCATTGTCATGGAAAAGGATCAACATCCAGATATCACTATCCCAATTATTGAGAGTGAGAGAAAGGAAAACTCATGTTCAGTGGGAGACATAGAAGATAAGGAGGCATCAACCTTAGAAAATGTCACCGGTGCGGATGAAACCACAATAACTGATGAAACACTAGGTTTATCGGATGAAGACTATATACCAAGTGATTACGAAGATGCTTCTGATTTGCCGGTACGTCCCAAGTCTACCAGGATAAAGAAAAAGCCAGAAAAGTACATACTGACTAATATGTGTGTCCCTGAGGAGTTTGATGATGCCAATGGTTTGTCAATAGAAGAGGCTTTACAAGGAGAAGAAAAGGATCAGTGGTTGTCAGCGGTAAAAGAAGAACTTCAGTGTTTTAAGGACAACGATGCTTGGGAGTTGGTAAATAGGCCTACGAATGGTGAAACTATAGTGAAGTGCAAGTGGGTTCTTAAAAAAGAAGTGTGATTCAGATAATAGTAAGGTGCTTAAATTAAAAAAGGCTATATATGGTCTCAAGCAGGCATCCCGGGCTTGACATAAGAAGGTAGATTCTTGTATGTTAGTTGATGGTTATATAAAGTCAAAAATGGAGCCATGTTTGTACATTAAAATTGTTGGTAATAGAAAAACTATTGTAGCTCTGTATGTCGATGACATGTTTGTTTTTTCCAACAATAGAGCTGAAAATGAACACCTTAAAACCATGTTAAGTAAAAATTTCCAGTTAAAAGACTTAGGTATTATTAAGGAATGTTTAGGAATGTCTGTAAATTTTAATAAGGAAAAAGGCACTGTTACATTAAATCAGAAGAAATATATAGTTTCATTATTGTCTAAATTTTAGTATGACTGATTGTAAGCCAGTAAATACTCCTATGGAGGTCAATTTAAAATGTAAAAAGGAGACCACTGGTAGTAGCCAAAATCCTTATCAGCAGCTTGTCGGGAGCTTAATGTATTTAGCTGTTCTTACACGACCCGACATAGCATATGCGGTGTCTTATTTAAGCCAATTTAATAATTGTAATACTGAAGAACATTGGCAGTATGCAAAGAGAGTGTTAAGATATTTAAAGAAAACAAAAGATTTAGGCTTAAAATATTGTAAAGGCAACAATAATAACATTGTAGGTTATGTAGATGCAGACTGGAGTAATGATATCAATGATAGGAAATCATATTCTGGGTATTGTTTTGTTTTGTCAGGATCAGTAATATCTTGGAGCTGTAGTAAACAAAAATGTATTGCTTTATCTAGCACAGAGGCTGAGTATGTATCAATCTCAGAAGCATGTAAAGAGGTAGTTTACTTAAGGAACTTGCAGAATGAAATTACCCAAAAATTGTATACTATTACTGTATTCAATGATAGTATGAGTGCTCAGAAATTGTTATCTAACCCAGTTTTTCATAATAAAACAAAGCATATAGATGTCAGATATCATTATTGTAGAGAAATGATAACTGAAAACATTGTTGGTGTTGAATATATGTGTACATCAGATATGCCAGCAGATTTGCTCACAAAGAGCTTAGGCCCTATTAAACATTACAAACATTTAAATACTCTAGGTATTGTTGAAATATGAATTACTTTTGTTTTGTTTGTAATTTTCTATATTTTTAGTGGGAGTGTTGAAAGTATCATAATATAGAAATGGTACAAGTAACGCCATCTAATGACAGTTATGTCAAACTGTATTACTGTGGTCTATTGTATCTGTGATGTGTTAAAATAAATTAGTCGTTCTTTGTCACTGAAAGTGATTGCGTTTCATTTGAGTTTCTTTATAACACGCACTAAAACGGACAATATTTTGGTACAAGGAGAAGTAGCATATAGATCTGAAATTAACACAAAAAAAGTTGTGACAAAGAAAAACAAAAAAAATTCAATGTTACGCCCTGAGATAATCGAACCCAACACTAAAATTCCAAAAATAGCCAAAGTTGAAGATGTCACCGAACTTCTTGAAAAACACTTTGGTGTTAATTGGAGGACTTTACATAATTTAGAATATTATAAAAATATTGAAGAAAGATTACAGGGCGTGGATTTGAACAGATTTGGTGACGTTCCCGAAGACATAAATGAGGAGCATGTGTGCGAACATGGCTTTGAAGAAGTTCTTAATGTTGTTTAATTTCTTTTCTATGGCGCTCTTATTACATTTAATTCTATTGCTTAAATATAAGACAAATTTCCTAAAGATCTAGACTGACTTTTGGAAGAATACCATCTTTAGTTTTTATTATAGCACTAGTAATAATTAACTTTGTCCGAGAACCAGAATATGTATATAAAACATGACCATTTTTGATAATTGTTCCAATTAGTAAAGTAAAATTCTAATTTTCACTAAAAAGAAAGAAAAGTAGTTTTCAGTGACATAATAATAAATACTGAAGATGGGTATTCCAGCTCATGACGGTCCAGGCTTATCGAAAATTAATCTGATATTTAAACAATAGCATAAAATCCAATAAAGGTGCCACCTGACATAATCTATTCACCTTGTTACTCTTATCATTTAATTTTCAAATGATTATAATAAAACTACTAAGTTGATTACCTACGAGTTTTATTCATTTTTGAAACCTAAAAGTTCACTGACTGTCATTGCATAACGCCTTTTAATTGCTAGTATAGGTTTGCAACAAAACCCTCTAAAATTCTTGCATTTTGTTTCAAAGTCCCTTAAAATTGATTGTTCACAGCAAAATACACTAAAATGAAAATATTTTAGGTTATAATTTTAATATTACGTGCATGTCGGATGTAATATAGGTATTTCCGGTATTGCCAGATAACAACTTACAAAACCAATTAGTATTTTATGTCTCAGTTGTCAAATTAATACAAAAAACGTTTTTCACAACTTCCTCAGATTTTATGAAAAGCATTTTAGCGGACTTTGAAACTAGACTCCTCATATGTTTTTTTACTTACTTTGTAAATTGACTGAAACCTATCCGAATATTTCTGATTTTACCTGGAACTATCATGAAGCCGGTCATGGTAAAGGAGCTCCAGATGGTATCGGAGGGACATGTAAACGAACCGCTGACAAAATTGTAGCTTTAGGAACCGACATTGCTACGATTGACGACTTCGCTACGGAATTAAACAAATCTTGTCCCGGCATTAAAATTTTTGTGATATCCGAAGATGAAATTGATTTTCAAAAGAAGATAATGAAGATAATCGACCGAACATCAAACCTTTTACTGGTACACTTAAAGTACATCAAGTACGAGGGAACTATCTCAGCAATACGTTATACATGAAGAGCCTCAGCTGCTTTTGTAGCAATTTTTGTCCTCACTTTCACTTAGGCGATATTAAATACCCCCAAAATAAAAAAAAGAAATTGGATGTTGATGCAGTATACACTGATTCTGAGGAAGATGTGCAAAACAAAGTAGTTGCACAAACATCTACTCATGTGATTAATACTATAGACAATGCAGACACTGCTATGACTGTCAAGAACGGAGATTTTGTACTTGAGGAATATAATATTAATAATAAAAAATATAGATATGCTGGCATATGTTCGTCAGATTTTGATGAAGAAGAAGGAGAGATCAGGGTTACTTTTTTAAAGATCTCAAATGAAAATCCTACGCTTTTTAGAATAAATGACAATGACATGTCTGATGTTAAATGGGAACAAATCTTGACCATATTACCAGTGCCAAATATACGTATGAAGGGTAACAGAGTATTCTATAAGTTTCCAAAGCCAGTTGATGTATTTGAAAAGTAAATTGTTCATTGTTAATATTGAAGTAAAAAATATTTAGTTCCGTAGAAATGATTGATTCTGTTCTTTGCAAGAAATGGATAATTTTTAAGTTTATTTGTTTAAATATTTTTGAGACTGATGATAGATGTATCATTAGATAGTACTATTGTTTTGTTTTGTGAACGAAGTTTATAAATTCAGGGGTATAGAAACAAAGTTGGATAGGTCCATCAAATTCCGAAATTGATATTTTAATGGCAACACTTTCTTCTCTGTATTCGCCTTTACCAACATAAATAATTTTGCTACAAAGTTAGACAAGTCCGCTTATATTTCAATTCAAAAACAGAGCTTGGAAACAAAGCTGGTTACGTCCATAGACGTTGAGTTTCAAAACGCGAAAAGTCCACCTCATCCAATAGGGAGGCTCCATTTCAATAAAAACTGTAATGGCCGCCCAAACATTTTTTGTGTGATCACGCTGCAGGTTTTATTCAATTTTAATAGAAAATATTGTGATTTGGAGTAAGATTTATGGTGCTAGGTGAAGATGGAAAGCCATCCTGTAAGGCAAGATAAAAATAAAGCCAGGAAACGGACTGCACAACCCGAAAAATGGAAGGCAAACCGCGTCAAAAAACTAAGGTAAGTTGACCGTTTGCCAGGGTCGGATTATGGTTAACTTCGCTGTACGAGTATGTATTGTGAGTTTGGTTTGTGGATCAAGTTCGTTTAATTCATTGTTTAGATTTTGCATAGTCAAGGATGAAGTAATAAACATAGACATTTATTAGTTAGTATTATTAGTTGTTATTATTATTCTTATCACACTAATATTATAAACGCGAAAGTTTGTGTGTACCTATGTGTTTGTATGTTTGTTACCTCTTTAGGCCTAAACGGCTAAATGGATTTGGATAAAATTTGGTACACATATAGATATTTAATCTAACTTAACTATTTTTTACCGCAAAAAAATATCAAATTCCCACGGGAAAACTGATTTAGCTGCGGGTGAAACCGCGGGATGGAAAGCTGGTACAACATACAACATAAATGTAGCCATTTGAAATGTGGCAGGCGATCTAACCCAAATTGATGATTTTTCATGGTGTGTTTTTATTTCAGATATTCTGCAAAATCATTGCCAACTCCAATAAAGTGCAACCATACAAACAAAAAGTTAAAATGCAGTAGTGTAACTGGAAAATTATTGCGCCAATTTCATACTGCATTCTATAAACACGCTAATAAATCTTACCAAGATGCAATTTTGTTAAAATGCTGCATGGCTGTTCCCGTTAAACGAAGGAGACCTCGCAATAGCACAAAGAAAGCTAGAGAATTTACAATAAAATACTGGATTATAGCTGATAAAAAGAAAGTGCCTGTCTGCCAAAAATCATTTTTAGGAGCATTACGCATTAAAAAAGGACGTATAATTTCATTGGTTACCAAATCATTTACAACTGGAGAATTTCCTGTGGAAAAAAGGGGAGGAGATCATAAAAGTCACAAATTTACCGAAATTAAACAATCAGTACACACTTTTATTGATAAACTACAGTGTTCTGAGCCGCATTACTGCCGCAGTCAAACATCTACACGCAAATATCTGTCTAGTGATTTGAATATTCGAAAACTATATAAAATGTATAAAGAATCAAGTCACCAAGGTCCACATGCAAAAGAATCATACTTTAGAACTATATTTAACACACAGTATAATTTGGGTTTTGGTAGTCCACAGACTGATATTTGCTCAACTTGCTTACAACTAAGTGAAAAAATTAAGTTGGAAACAGATGAAAACGAGAAACAAAAGCTAATGACCGAAAAAAGAGTCCATACACTAAGGGCCAAGGCATTTTTTGACTTGTTGAAAAATGAAGAAGATGGAGTCAAAATCATTAGTTACGACTGTCAAAAGAACATGCCCTTACCAAAATTACCGGATCAATCATGTTATTACAGCAGGCAGCTGTATTTATTCAACTTCACCATAGTAGAGGGAACATCGAAATCATCTCTAACAAAAAGCAATGTGTTTGCTAATGTATGGACTGAAAACAGTTTCAAAAAAGACTCAAACACAATAAGTTCTGCTGTGTATAACCACCTTAATAAAACTGACCTTAACGACATCCACACCGTCAGGCTGATCGCTGACGGCTGTGGAGGTCAGAATAAAAATAAAACTATGATAACAATGTGTTGTAAGTGGCTTTTAGAACATCCTACCATCAAAACCGTGGAACTCGTTTTCCCCGTCACAGGTCACTCTTATCTACCAGCGGGTCGAGTCTTTGGTAACACTGAAAAAAGATTTCGAAAACTAGATACAATTATCTCGCCAAAGCAATATCTTGATATTATTTCAGAGCAAGCAACGCTTGTAAAAGTTGGCGATGATTTTCCAGTATATGATTTCAAATCAGCAGCTGAGACTATTGTAAAACAACCCGGACAGTGGAAGATAAATCTTTCCCAATGCAAGCGATTCTTTATAAAACGTTCGAAGACTGTGGGCAATGTACTCGTTAAAGGTGAATTGTTTTACAAAACTATGACAGGACACTATGAAAATATTTGTAAAAAAGACAAAATCATAAGTATGTTGTCAACTGATGGGTATATTTTACAAAAAGGTGTTCCGGTTAATAGCCTGAAGTTGCGAGATGTCAATTCACTGCTTTCGAAACATTATGGTGATGACTGGAGAAATCAAGATGACTTGGCATTTTATTCACAAAATATAAACCTGGAAGTTAATGAGGCCGCCGACGATAGTGAACCGGTAGATATTTTAGTGTGCGAACCGCATGAAGAGTCACCACTTTTAGTTGTATAGTCTTTTTTGTCTAAAATAACTCATTTATGTCAAAATTAAAACCTCTTGATAATGTTTCTTGGTGTTTTACTGAATTCGTCCCTGTCTAGTGAGTTGGTAACAAACGTAGATAAGTCCTGAGGACTATGTAACAAACTTAGAAAAGTCCATATGTTAGAAACAAAACTGGTTAAGTCCATCATAAAAATTAAGAATTACGCAAATCTAGTGTACTAATCGTGTGATACAAGGTTATAATTTGATTTAAATTTTATCAGCATTAAAAAAAAAACTTACTTCAATCGTAACCCAAGTAAAATAGAAAATAAACGTTTTTTTCATTTACTGAAAATTTTGGTTCCATGGACGTGGCCGGTTTTGATTCTATACCCCTGATTTTTGTTATAATTTTATTCAGATAAAAACGCCTTAAATGTGGCTTTTAAGTTTATGAACGTTTTATAATTAAAAACTTTCATCTCAGATGAGACTGATAAGCAGAAATGATTAATTCTGTTATTTGATACAGGTAATTGAAATTTAAGCCTTAACAAACCATTAATATTAAAAATAAGGTTGCATTTAGAAACTGTAACGACTGAATGTATCTTGTATATTAAAAAATATTCAAATATATATTGTTTAATTTAATATTAGTCCCCTTTCTTAGCTAATAATCAATGGCCTGTCACTTCCCTGCCTTAATTTGTCACTACTCTGCCAATAGTGTCACTCCCCTGGTAACACATTTTCCTCTGGTGCTTATAAAATTAAAAAAAGTGGAAAAATCTTCTGGCCCTCATCATTACAAATTACAAAATAATGTCAAATAGAGAAATAATCAAAATTGAATGGAACAGATTACATTTTCTTCAGGGACACAAAAAAATCAAATAGCATATATTCACCCACATACAAATGTTTATGGATTTACCTTCAAAAATGACAGACTTTCATACAAACTTACATCCCTTATTTTACCCTGTTAGGGGTGGAATTTCGAAAAATCATTTCTGAAATGATGCCTACACTTTACAACAAACATACTCTTCGAATTTCAAGTCTCTAGGACCTGTGCTTTAGGCTGTGCGTTGATATCTCAGTCAGTCAGGACTTTGAATTTTATATGTATAGATGCACCTGAAGACTTTGACAGAAATGTGCCTCAAATTACTAGATCTTTAAAATATTGATGGTATCTTGTGCATTAGAGTTTTTGTTTATTGATTATAAAAAAAAACTTAATTTTATCAAAATATTTTATGACTTACAAAGTTTTTTTCAAAGATTCAAAACTATGTTCCCAAAAATGTGTCATTTTTGCTATTAAAAGTTTATATTATGTATTTTTGGCCTTTTTTATGATTTTATCCCAATGTTTGTTAGGTAATCATGAGGTTATTATTAGATTTTTCCCTTTTCACCTCCAATAGGGTATCACCATAACTTAACCTCGCCGATAAAGTACTAAAAATGAGGGTCGGTAACTGATGGTTAACGTTTACTACATATCCATAAATATTGTAAAATGTTTCCTTATAATGGTAATCATCACTTCATAATAACAACAAAGTAGATACGTTTTTTCTTTATTATAGATAGTGATTCTCACTGATTCTGATTCTTTTACCCCCTTATCCGTCATTTCTTCATCAGGAGCTGATGATGCATGAATGAATTTAGTTTAAATAGGGTCCCACAGGGCCCTTGTTAACATAGTTAGGTCATTGAAAAGAACTATGCACACAAATGCATTCAGTGCCATTTTTCAAATGTGGAACAGTTAATACAGATTGGTACATAGACCCAGGTATGAATTACAGCTATTAGATTGTATGGACCGGACACGGAGAATGTGCATCAATGTCACCAGATAATGTAATTGATTTGATTCACATCTATTAGATTGGACCTATCTACAATCCACGATGTGCATCAACGACACATCAAAATGCAATTGACGAAAGGAGTTCATTAACGTCACACGACAATGTATTTTATTTGTGTTTATGCTACCTAGATTTCAATAACTTACTCTTCAAAGGAAAGTAAAAAACGTTTTATTGATAGATAAGAACGACGCTTGCACACCCAGACAATAGATTGCACTTATAGAATACAGTTGTTGGTTGGATCCAGCTAATTTTCTTATCTAGTTTTTAGCGCCCCTTTTTGTGCACCCATGCCATTTCTTTTCACACTATTAGATCTTTGCCTGTCGATATTTTGGAATAATTATTTCACAATTTTGTCTGCGATAAAAAAATCTATGTCAGCAGACAAAGAGAATATAAATTATAATATAATAAATGCAATGTGAACAGTGATGTAGCGATGGGCATAATCGAAGCATTGACATATCATAATCGAAATACCTGATCACTAATGTATGATCATCGATGCTGAAATTAGTAATTATTTATTTCCATAATCGAATTATGACTAATTAGTACTATAAAGAACTCGGAGAAACCAAGAATAACTAATAAGAACTACTAACTATAATAGTAATCTATCAAACAATCGAAACTTGTCGATGGTTGCCGAGCGTGACTGACCAAAAAGTTCCTTATTGTCTGTGGTTTAACTAGTTTATATTCTCTTTGGTACATCATTTTCCTTGCTTGCTCTGCCCGTGTCCTCTGCTTCATTCAATACTTCACTTGCTCAGTGCCTTTATTGCTTATCAGCAAATAGTTTTATTTAATGAAGTCAAAATCTCTTTGAATGAAGCACCAGTTCGTAGTTTCGTTATTTGTAAATACAAATATGTCGAGCAGTGTCCAAAAATATGTATTCTAATATAATTATTCCGTGTTCAGGCAGTTTTGACATAAACGATTGACACTTGACGTTGTTGGTTGGTCCGTGGCACCCATTTTGGTTGTTCCCCATCCCCAATTAATTCGGCAGTATTTCACGACAATATAGCTTGTTTATGTGGTGTTAATTCTGTATCTAATAGCCCCTTTTTGTACCCCAACCCATATTAATCAAAGTTTATTGCAGATCAAAAAAGAGTGAATAATGTGAACATCTCACATTCTATTTTTTCCCTCACCGTTTCTACGTTTACGTACGTTTCTAGTGCAATCTTAGAATATTTTTGGATAGCATTGCACCCTGAACATTCAAAGTTTCATATTAAGGGCTGGTACGGTACTTGTATTGTGCAGATCAGTATATAAATCAGTGTATATTTTAGGTCGATTGTGTTGTGTGTTTCTATTGTAATATTGAATATTTACAAAGTAAAATAAATGCCCTTGAAGAAGAAAAATGCTTATTATAGTGCATTTTGGTGTACAAAAGGGGGCGCTGAGGAAAAAACTTGTACACCCCAACATTTTAGTAATCTTCAAAATTAATATTTTCTAGACCAAATCAAATCATTTATCATTTGGGTGAACAGATGTCAATACAAGGCATTAAAAATATTAAAATTGATTTACAAAATAATCATAATAAATTATGAGTAAAATCTTGTCAAACTACTAGATCATCCAAAAACTCTTTAATTGAGAATTATAGAATGATGTGTAAAGCTGTCACAATTACATATTTCATCTATTAAATGATTATTGCTGTCATAATCCTTGAATTTTCGAAGTAATATTGATGTGTGAAGTACTTGTATATCAAAATAATGAGAGATATTGATGATAGAGATTATCTGTATAACCAATTGTAATTATTCATTTTTATAATTACATATGTCTCATTTTCTGCACGCCAACCCAACCAGCTCATGGGTTGTCTCATTTAAATTATGTCCACTAAGGGTATAAAATTATGTCAAATTATGGCCATGTTACTTTACACCTTCGCCAATTGTGAACTGACCTTAATGATTCTATATCTAAAAAGGGTGGTCCCATTTAAATTTCAAGAACATTATATAACTATTAGAGTTGACAAACTCAAAACGTAATTAGTGATTTAATGACAGAACACATGTGTTCACTTTAACTGTAGACAAAGAACCATCACTGGACTGATATCTAAGACATAATTAGACAGGTTTATCAGATAGGCCGCAGACAAGACCACTGAATGTACTGTAGTCATTGACCTGAAGCTGGGTCTCTATCACTTGTTCCTGTACCCTCAAGTGACTCCTGTGATTTTAATATCAGGGATAGCTCATGTTTCCTTATGATTTTAAGGCAATATATAGATCACTATAGATCTGAGATTGTGAGATTTTGCCAGCGCTGGTCCTAAAAGAAAGTGCTCAGATAGTAGTTAGAAAGTCCTCTGAATTGTTCTCCTATTTCAGGTGGATTTTTGTTGTCCTGAAATCATAGCATGTGTCACCCTCAATAAAAATTAGCAATCCTCTTTTTTGTTTTAGACAGCTGCATTACACCATTTGAAAAAAGACTTATTTTGTTAAATATCCTTGCTCGCTTATTCAGCAAAATCAAGCGACTGTGAAAATAAATATCCTACAAATATACAATAATGACAACTTTAATATAACACAAATCTGTAAACTTAATTCAAGATATCTCTTTTCAAAGTGGTCAATATTATATAAATGGCTCGGAGCGAAGATTTGCGGTTCAGATTCCCCAGTGCAAACAAAAAGTGTTGATTTAGAAAAGTTACAACTTTATTAATATTATAAATGTTTTACATAATTTTACTATTTTAATTTTTTAAGTAGAATGAACATCACAGTTTTATTTATCAATTTTTTGGTATTTCTTTAGTATCTGGGTCGCGATGCGCGCCCACCCGTTGCGCGCTCACTACGTCCGCCTCGCCTATCGGTACGCCCAGTTTCTCGACCAGGCACGCCAGATGCATCGGGTTCTCACCCGCGACTTCCGGGAGCCCCGCAATATCGATGTCCGTCGCAAGCAGCTGCTGGTCTCGGTCGTTCAATTCCGTCTTGAAGCGCTCAATAGTTTCAACCAGACGGTTCACTTCTAGGATTTTCTTCAAGCGCCTTAATTCTGTTCTCGATGCAGTCTATTCGAGCACCGATGCCGTCTACAGCCTGTGATAGTTTTGTGAAGTGCGAGCCGAATTCGGATATTTCCTCTCGCAACGCTGCCATCTCCATCCGGAACAGTTGCAGTTCTTGAGTTACACCCTGCAGGTCCTTGGTAGGTGACTTTTCATAGATGGCCCCCTTCACCGGAGTGTCCGTATTATCGACACGTGGTTGTGCAGCAAGACATACAGGACACAGCCAGTTCGCCGGCACCTTTGCTTGCTTCGACATTTTGAGGCACGGTCGATCGTACCCATTGTTGCATTTAGTGCACCTGGCGAATTTCAGCCGACCGTCCTTGCCCCCACTTGTGAAGCCTGATGGAACACTAGCTCATACCGCCGAGGAGAAGGCAAACTTGTTTGTTTCTCTCTTCGCAAACAACTCACGTCTAGACGCAGGAAGCAAAACTCCACCTCGTGTACCTCAATGTGATTCGAAAATGCCGGAAATCCATATACACCAAAAAGAGGTGCTGAAAATCCTTCGCACACTAGACGTGAATAAAGCTAGTGGACCAGATGGCATTCCAGCTATAGTCTTGCGGAACTGCGCACCCGAGTTATGTCCTGTCCTGACACGCCTGTACAGACTTTCTCTGAATACTGGGATCGTCCCTGAGACCTGGAAGGTGGCTAACGTGCAGCCTGTGCCCAAAAAAGGAAGCCGTGCTGACCCTAACAACTATCGTCCTATAGCAATCACCTCCATACTCTGCAAGATTATGGAGCGTGTATTAAACAACCGTCTCCTCACATACCTAGAAGCCAACGACATCCTGAGCGACCAGCAATACGGATTTCGACGTGGTAGGTCAACGGGAGATCTTCTAGTGTATGCCACTCACTGCTGGAGCGAAGCCATCGAGAAGCACGGTGAGGCTCTTGCCGTGTCTCTTGATATCTCGAAGGCCTTTGATAGGGTTTGGCACGACAGCCTTATTAGCAAACTTCCAGCATATGGGATATCTGGCGGCTTGTGTTCGTGGACGTCTGATTTCCTGAGGGGCAGATCGATCCGAGTCGTCATCGATGGCTGCTCGTCCGATCTGCTGGGCATAAATGCTGGTGTCCCTCAGGGGTCTGTTCTCTCCGCTACTCTGTTTTTGCTGCACATCAACGACTTATTACTAATGCCCGGTATCTTTGGGTACGCTGATGACAGCACAGTCTCGGAGAGATATTTGTCTACTGCGCAGGCCGACAGTGACCTAACCCGATCCCTCAGAAAATCTATGGTAGATCGTGTTGAGCTGACACTTAAGGCCGTGTCCGATTGGGGTGATGCCAATCTTGTCAGCTTCAATGCGAAAAAGACACAGGCGTGTCTGTTCACTGCAAAGCGGAGTCCATTCCATCTTGCTCCATCTTTCCAAAATGTTTCCGTACCTATAACTAACCACCTTGAGCTTTTGGGGCTGGATATTACATCCGACCTCAACTTTGGGAGTTACATCGAGTCCATTGCAAAGACCGCTGCCAAAAAACTCGGCATCCTATCCAAGGTGAGACGGTACTTCACGCCTGAACAGCTCCTAAGCCTTTATAGAGCTCAAGTTCGATCATGTATGGAGTACCTATGTCACCTTTGGGATGGCTCTGCTAAATACCAGCTAGCAGCCCTGGACTCGGTAGAACGACGTGCAAAGAGGCTCATTGGCAATGATTCGCTCGTGGAGGCCAAACTCCAAAGCCTTGAACACAGGCGAAAAGTGGCCTGCCTTTCTGTATTCTATAGGTTACATTTTGGAGAGTGTGCGCAAGAGCTGTTCATGTTGATTCCGCCGTCGCCATTTAAGTATCGATCCAACAGACGAACAGCAGGGCTCCACCAATACGTCGTTGACATTCCTATGGCTCGCACTAAGCGCTTTGCTTCTAATTTTATCATGCGTACAGCCAGGGAGTGGAACGCGCTGCCGGCGTCTGTATTCCCTGAAAACTATAACTTGGGTGTCTTCAAGTCGAGGGTGAACAGGCACCTTCTAGACCAACGCGCACCATCGTAGGCCACATCGTCGCTTACCATCAGGTGATATCGTGGCCAAGCGTTGATCAATACTCTGTAAAAAAAAAAAAAAAAAAACCTGACACAATCGGTCGCTGCCACAAATCTCCCACATGCTCCGCACTTTGACATAATGTTGAGTTTCTAGTCAGCAATTCACTCGCTTCAGGATGGGCCAGCAATGTACTCGCAACAAAATGGTACAGCAATGTACTCGTAATAATGATACAGCAATGTACTCGGAACACTTTTTTGACAAATACCCGCAAACAGGAAAAATTGTCTTTTCACTTAACACTTTCGAGATTTCGATCAAATTCTGATATTCTACTTACATCACATAATGTACATGTATGGTCCAGAGTGTTGGCAGCACAATGATGTATAGTTGAATAGTTTTATTTCTGTTGTGAAACACTACTTTCACAACAGAAATAAAATAAAATATACGAGCGGTTCAAAAAACAGTGTTGACACAATGGCGGCTTTTTTAAAAATATCTTTTTAAAAAACGTTTCACCACTCTCCATTGCGATTCAATCCGTTGGGTATGCGTCCCATCTGGACATACCCATGTTGCCCCAAACAATCATAAGCCCTCCAGTAATCGGTGTGTATTGTGGTACCAACACTTCTGCAGACCTTATGTTCTCTGGGCAAACTTCTAATCTCAAATCTTCACTGCCATCTTCTATCAGACCCAGAATCCAGTGGCCCTCGATACGTCGTCCTGAAACAAAGAAAAGAGAAATTCATTAAAAATTGACCTAGCTATAATTTTTTTTCAGCACAATTTATTTTTGATGGTCGTTGGATTTTGACCCAGTCCCTTCTGTTGTGGCTCCGGCACGCAGGAGCGCTATAAAAACACTCTAGATTAGGGCAGACAAGACTACGTGGAGTCGGGGTAGGCTAATTCGGTTCCGTCACTAATTTCGAAAAAAATATATGGATGTAGGGCCGCGCCGTCCCCCCACAACGCCTGTGTGCGAAACCTATGAAGCGCCTCTTTTTAAAAGCTTTTATTTAATTTTCACGAATCTTAATGTTTCAACTTATTTTTATTTCTTATTTGTTAATTTTGACCGAAATAAATGTTCTCTACTTTTATATAGTTATATAATATTTTCCTAAATAGGTAAAACCAGTTCGTTTTCGCTTGCCAATTACTGCGAAAAATAAAACACGAATTAAATCTTTACATACTTTATGATGTTCTACCTAATCGTATACTTATATATTAATAAGAAAATAACTGACTTTTTATAATAATAATAATTTAAAACTATTACGTATGCTATGTTAAAAAAAAAGTCTAAAATGTGTAATAAATAAATAATTATGTATAATAAATTAAATAAATAAGTTAATTAATATTTCTCGACAATTAAACTCCGCCGTTTACTCCCAGACTAACAGATCAGACAGGCTTGTAATTATGGGTACTAGACAACTGAAGGGCAAATGTTATTTATAGCACTTTAAATTTGAATTTACATAAAAAACTTATAATATACTTATTTCTGCAAATGAATACATATTACACACAAACACAAAGTTTTTTAAAGCATCTTTTGGGAATCGAACTCATGATTTCCGGCAGCGATTAGTTGTATAAAATAAAACAGTCACGGCATCTATCGCATCACAATCGGTGACACGTTTCGTCGATTAAGAAAAAGACTGACAGGAATTATAAAAGAAAAGTTTTTTTTCTTGACATCACAAACAGACTAAAGTTATATTTATTTGTATAGAAATTACATAAAGCACACACCACTACATGAAGCGTTTTTTGAATCAGACTCAACTACATCTTCATCGATAAAATGACTGGTTTCTGTCTCTAATGATTCTTTGGAAGTGGATGGGGTAGAGCCGTAAAATATTTACTTATTTTAGTCGTATTTTTATAACGTTCTTCCTCTTGTTTTCTTTTCCTTTTTAAATTCTGGTTACCAGATAATTCCTTTTGTACCTTGATTTGATAGTAATCGTGGAAACACGTTGAAACAATCAGTAACACACAATTTATTTATTGTTTTTTTAGTGCTAGAACTTCTCCTTATTACGAGTATAAAAAAATAATGCGCACCTTGCCCGCACTTTCGATTGAATGAATCAATTGTTTTGGCTCTCTCGTTTCTTAAGGTCGGGCTGTCGGGGAATCCCCGTGTACGGAAATCTTTACACGTGACCCCACGTATCGCATCGGTCGGGTTGCGTTCATAAACTCATTCAAACAAATTCATGGCGGCTCTTTTGATTTTAACGCTGAGCTCGTAATTATTGTAAACTAAAACCCAAAGCGTAAAATGAAACCACAAACGTGAATATGATCTTGGGATACTTGTACAATAAGCGCAATATTATGTTTTGTTGTTTACGAGGCATTTGTTGCGCCTATTATACCTACTTATCGATATTCCACTGCAAAGAAATATGTTGTTGTGTAAGTGTGTGTACAAGTAAATAATTTCGATAGCGGCGCCCCTAGGGTCTTGGCGCCTGTGGGCGCGGCCCTGTATGGATGGATAGCCTAGCCAGGATGTCATTGCTTTTGAAATATAAATAGTTAATTGAAATTACCTTTATTATATTTTCTTTTTCCGAACTTGCTCTCATCGATCTGGACCACCTTTCCAAGGCCGCCTATTTTCCCCATAGCCTCTTGCTTCTCCAACTGATAGATAACTACTGTCTCCCGACAGTAGCTATACCAGTCAGAAACAGTGGCCATAGACAGGGAGCCCTCCTCTGACTTGTCTGGGTCTTCATGAAGCACATCCAAGTAGCTTTTACAGTATGCAAAGCAGTACATAGTATAAAAGACACGTGGTATTGATATTTTCACATTTTAGAACCACTTGCCTTTCCCTCGAGCCACCCTTGACCGAGCTCGGCATGCTCCTTTGTCCAAACAAACGAGCCCACGTTTTTATTTTTGCCCATACTCCACCCGCATGGGCACTCTGTGTATACGACACATCTTCTCGTTTGGTATAAGTGCATTCTCAATGGCAAATTGAATACATTGCTCTCCACTTGAAAGTTCACGTACGAGTTTACTTATATTCCACATTGCAGCAATTTCACCCGCGTAGAGATGTCTCCGCTCGTAATCGCCGTATAATACTGCTTCGGAGGCGACGGCAACGTTCTCATCAGGCGGCACTAAGGACACCGAACTCGTCGACGGTTGGGAGTTGTCGTCGGCCATTGTGATGTGCGCCGCAGGTAATGCAACAAAACAAGGGTCGCTCGGAAATTCAGGTCCAGGTAAACACGCAGGGGTCAGCAGTAGGCAATTCAAGGGTCCGATATAACATGCAGGGGTCAACGTTGTGCAAATCCAAGGTCCAAAAAACAAGCCGAGTCGTCGAAGATAATCAAAGTTAAAAGTCGCACAGAACATTCCACAAACGCAAGTGCAAGGGGAATGGAATATGAATTATAATTGACGTTGACAAGTTGACATGACACGATATTAGAGCGAGATGGCACATTTTATCATTAACCATAATTTTGACATTTGCTGCCTCTTCCTAACAATTTGTGGAAGTTGGCAACACCGACAGACTGACTTTCCTTGTCAGGCAGAGAAAAATTTATCACAGCTTTTTGTTCATATTTAGTTCATATACTTTATTATTATATTCGTTGTCAATAAACTTCAGCTTCAAGTATTCTCTCGTGTGGCGTCGTTATTAATCCCATCATCCGCCAAATTGGTGACACCGACGTGATATACCTGTAAAGCCGTCAACTAATTTTTACCGTTTGCAATCTGGCAAGAGATTGTAGTGTGCCAAGAAATTCGAGCCTATGATGGCCGTGCTGACGTCAGCCACGACGAATTGCCATACAAATTCACGCCTTAGTTCAAAGTTTAGCCTAAGATTCACTGTTCCGTAGGTTTTTATCGTGCTACCATTAGCAGCGCTGAGCTCCCAGTCAGTAGGTTTCCTCTGATTCTGGAGCCAGCGGTAAGGGTGGGTAACAACATAAATCAGAACCAGTGTCAATAAGAAATTGACGTTTGGTCACTCTGTCGGTAACAAAGAGACGGCGGCTAGAGATGTCTATACAATTGCAGTTAGCATCCGCCTTTACTCCCGTTATTCCATGCCGGTCGAACTTTGACTCATCGGTTCAAAGTATTTTCGACAATAAGTTTTCATCCTTCATGTCGGCATTGATGATGAATCGACAGAACGCCAGTCTTCTTGTTGGGTAACTTTTTTCCAGGGCGTGGAGTGGTGTGTAATGATAAGGATGCATGCGAGCAGTATGCATCGTATACCACACCTTCCATTGACTGATGCGTCACAGAGCATGAGGAAGAGTTGATGACAGGTAAATAACAGATGATATACTTACTCCTTGCTGCAGCACAAGAGCCACTGCCACCACCTACGTCCCCTGCCTCCGGTCAGCCTTGTTCCCAGCAACGGCTTCCTTAAATGTTGATTCATGCTGTAGATACATTCAAAAGCAATACAACCACACACACCATGTTATCACAAAACAGGTTAGTACCATTGCAAGCTGCGTAAGTTCACTGTTAGACATAAGCCTCCTTCCCCATTTTCATGAGGAGATCATCATCGTCAAAACCACAAGGAATGCACCCAAAGCTATAGTTAGTAAAACTGTATACAGATGCTTCAAACATATCACAGAACTGCCACCGAGCTTATATTATTCTTTCACTAACTGCAGTGGCGTAGCGTGCCATTTTGGCGCCTGGGGCGGGAGACCCACTTTGCCGCCCCCATTCTATAGGTGCTTAATTAAAATTAAATTGCACAGGCAATGAGATACTTTTTATTGAAGAAAAAATTGGATGAGCGGTTTTACAAGCGGATTCTACGAGCCTTATGAGCAGCGAAGTCAGAAATAACTTTGTCAAAATCAATATTAGCAGCCAATTCTTGTTCAATCGACAATATAGCCAAGTTTGATAATCTAGCGGAGCTCATAGTAGATCTGAGGTAATTTTTTATTAGCTTCAACTTCGAAAAACTTCTCTCACAGCTTGCCACACTAATCGCCAAAGTCAAATATATACGAATCAAGATGACTATATTTGGAACCGAAATTCCGAGATTCAGTTTTTGAATGAACTGGAGGAGCTCCAGTGGTCCTTTACCACTTATATCTTCCTCTGATTCAGAACAGGCAATAAATTGCTGGAGACGCTTCCGCTCCATCTGAAACTCGTCCTTGTCGATGTCTTCTAATACATGGGAAAGATCACACTCGAACTTGCTGTCCAAAAGTTTTGCTGGCATCAAAAATCCGAACTTGTCCGATATTTCTTGAATTTGCTGGAATCGAGTCGTCATTTCTTGAATGATCTTGTCCAATGATGCGAACACCTCTCGACGGATTTCCTGCTCGTGAGACAAAGCTGCATCTGCAGAAGATTCATCGCCATGCATGCGTTTTTTCCTGCAAATTCTTCTCGTTTTGAGTTCGATTCCGAGTTTTTCGCAAAGAGTCTTAGCAAAGTCAATTGCTTCTTGCACTAAACGGTCTCTACTTTCCACTAAGAGGGTTTTCAAAGCGCAGAGTTTCTGAGCACACTTATCCACACTTAGTCCTCGTTGCTGCAGGTAAATCTGTGCGTCATCTACTTCAGGTAGCACTGCAGCCCAAAAGCCAAGAAAAGTTAGGAAGTTAAATGACTGCATGGCTGTCAGGAGAAGACTGGCTCCCGATCTTGTTTCGGAAGTTTGAGATGAATCTGTTAATTGTTCCAGTACCTCAAGAACTCCCTCAAACTTATTTTTAAGCATCTTGACAGCTACATGTCTAGCGCTCCAACGCGTTTCAGTGACTCGTTTCACTGCTTGACCTGTGACGGCAACCAAAGCGTTCCATCTAACAGTTGATGCAGAAAAGAAGGCAAATAGCTTCTCTAGAATTCCAAAAAACGTCACCGAATTCACTGATTCAGAAGCAGCGTGTACCCCAGCCAAGTTTAGTGAGTGGTTTGTGCATGCAACGAATAGAGCTTTCGGATTTAGTGCTTTAATCCGGGCTTGAACTCCATTGTGGATCCCTGACATTGTGGCAGCATTGTCATAAGCCTGTCCTCTCAGATTCTGTATGTCCAGTCCGTCTGATGTTATCTTCGCGATTATATCGTTGCTGAGATCTTCTGCATTTTTTCCTTTTGGTTGGAAGAAGTCAATGAAAGATTCTACCACAGCGACTTTTTCTCCTTCGATATGTACGTATCGCAGAACTTGGCTCATTTGGTCATTGTGGGAGATGTCTGGTGTACTGTCGAAGATTACGCAATAATATTTAGCTTTTTGAATACGACGGATGATGGTGGATCGAACTTGCTGTCCCAGTAAATTTATAAATTCATTCTGGGTTTCTGGAGACAGATATGAAACTGACACTCTTGCTCCCAGCTTTATCTTTGTCAGGTGTTCCATTAGAAGAGGATCGTATTTAGCTAGGAGGTGCACTAACTCTAGAAAGTTCCCGCGATTGCCACTATCATCTCCTCGAATGTCTTCTCGATGTCCTCTGAAGGCCAGATTCTGTTTGGCTAAGAACTGGATAATATCCAGCAACCTGTACAATACATCCCTCCATTTCTTCTCCTCACTTTCGAAAACTTCTTGTTGTTTCTGATCGATGGTTGCTTTACAGTTCAGGCGAACTTCCAACTCCTTCCATTTCAAGAAGCTCTGTTCATGGCCCAGGTTATTTTCATGGTCTCCGATTCTTGGATTTAGCTTCCACCATTTGTTGAATCCTTCTTCAGATGCGAAGTTCGAGCCGGAATTGCCAAACAGCTTGCAAGAAAAACAATACAAAGACTGCTTCAGAGGCGAGTACACCAGCCATGTTCGGAGAACCTTTTCGCCATTAGATAATGGTTTGTAGAACCACTCTTTGGTTAGTTTTCGGGTACCGCCTTTCGTTGAAGTCCCTGAGCGAACAACATCGGCAAATTTGGAATCGATGTGCTGTACTGAGTCAGACCCGCGACGTACTAGAAGCGTTCTGACTTCGTCGGTCATAGGAGAAGGCCAGCAACCTACATCGTCGAGATTCACATCTTTGACTTCGGCAGGAGCAGAAGGCACGATTTCAATTATGTCTTCTTTGGCAACATTCACTTTTTCTGCAGGCTTATGACTAGATGCTTGAGGCACATCTGGTGAGTCGACTTCGTCTTGACCCTGCTCTGTGGTGGGACCAGAACTACTTCCAACTGCGACGCCAGGCACGTCTTCTTCTTGTGCCTGTAAAATAAGTTATGTATTCCCATGAATATTGGCTAGAAGACACGTTCGAATTTCAAATAAGTATTTTAACTATCACAAAACAAAAGTGGTTTTGGTGACGGCGCGGCTAAATGAAAAATTATGTTACCTACCATAAATAATCAAGTGATCAAAAAACAAAGAAAATATTCCTAGACATTTACAAAACATTCCCAATACAAAATTTCATCTTATTTTGTTTAGCGGCTTAGGCTATAGAGCTGACAACTAAAAACAAACGCACATACATACACATTTTGATTTTTTACTTTAGATAAAGAACCTTGCAATTTATTGCGAGCGACCCAGCCAATAAAATGTCTAAAATAACTGGAGTAATTCTAGGCCACACACGATTCTAGATGGAGGAATCATATATCTACTTACACTGGAATCACTTCCGCTGCTGCAGGATGCCACCGAAGACGTTAACGTGGCTTTCGAACCAGAACTAGAACTGAAATATTTCTGTAATGCACCTTGAGACTTTTTCGCATCTGCTGCTTTCTTAGCCCTTTTTTTGCGGAATTCCGCACCGCTTTCTTTGACTCTTTTCATTTTCAAAAACTAATTCAAAGATTGGGTAAAGATCTAAATGTTTAGTTTTAGAAGATTCAATAGTATTTAAAAGATCGAAACACAATCAAAACGACTTTCGTTCCGTATCCAAAACTCTCGCAAAACAAACATACGAGTAATGCGTGATTGCGTAATGGCACTTCACGATGCACTAAAACAAACAAAGTACCTACAAATGAATGCGTAGTACTAATTCAATGAGTGCGAAAGAGAGGCATCGACACGGGCCGACTCGTAAAACAAAAGATTTCAGATTCAGATCAACTCGGTTCGCGCGCGTTGCCTCGCCGGCGCGGCGGGCGGGCGGCGCGGCGTGATGCGATGTTGCCGTTCGTATGTAAACAAACAAACCTTATAAAGAGCTCTGTCAGTAATTTAGCAATTTTTCTTTTAAATAAATTTTAAAAAATCCTTTGTGCGCAAAATTTTATATAAAAATGGAAAATTATACTGTGTAATGAAATGAATGAATCATAGATCAGATCTCAACCCGCTTCAACGGCGACATTTTGCCGCCCCCCGCGGGCTGCCGCCCGGGGCGGGCCGCCCCCTCCGCCCCACCCACGCTACGCTACTGACTAACTGCATGCCTTTTACCAACCCAAGGACAGCATATTAAAACATAGATTAGGTACTAGTTTTAAACAGCTACAATACAAACTCTTTGATGATACCGCGTGACTAAGGCGTCTTTGTCCTGGCTCATGTTGGATTGTCTTCTGAATCTCTTTGATGACGCCGCTCATCGCGTTTTTGTATGCCTCCTGATTCTGACTGATTCCTGGAAACAAAAACTCGTGATCAAACTTTTTATTTCCTACAATTTTCGACATCATGAACAATAAAAACTAATACTGCTTTGCAATTACAGTCTCTGTCTTTAGTTTTAATAAATAAATCATAATAATTATGTACTTACAACAATTTACATGCGCACACGCTTCGAGACAATGGAAAAATGGCCGAGAAATGAGAATGATTAATTAATGAATGACTGAACGAACTTATAAAGAAACTTATTTTCACAAATAAGGTATGGTTCTTATTCATGCCTTACAGCCATTTTTTAGTTTTCTATTAGCTCTTTACTTTTTCAGTATTTACAGTTACATTTTCTCATTATTTGAAGATGTTTTGATAAGAATTAAATGCTCGGACATTTAGCATTTTTGTGTCATGTGCCACACTTGCCTGTTTGGTGTACATTTGAATTTTAAGTTTTACTGTTTGGACTCTTTAAAATTAAATACATAAGCCACTGTTTCAAGTCGCTTTGGTGCCTATCCCAGACACGATTAGCTCCCACAATTTCTCCCTCTTCATAGATTACACATTTAACGAAATATGTCTCTTTTTTTGACATTTCACTATTGATTTGCCCACGATAATAGTGACAATCATTGAATTTTGTATGTACTAGGGCAGAGGAAAATCTTTCTTTCATCATTCCATATCCCTTTCTAAGAACTGCTGCAAAAGTAAACATTTCTATTTGTGGAGTCTCACATTTGTAATCAACACTCTTAAAGACACTTTCTGAAGGCCATGATTAAAACAATTATTTCTTCAGGTTCGTCCTCTTCGTTCATGAACTTATTGTTTCGATCGTAAGCTATAATTCTGAAAATGAATGATAATTTTGCATATAAGTTCATGAACTATATATATATAGTTCATAAACTTATTGTTTCGATCGTAAGCTATAATTCTGAAAATGAATGATAATTTTGCACTAGATTTATAGAACTAACGAAAAAGTAATCAATTTTTGGTATTTACATATATATATATAAAGGAACAAATTATTTAAATGAAATACTGGTTTTACTGTGTAAATTAATGTTATTCAAAAAATGACGCTACAAGACGTAAGGTAGGTTGTACAGAATAGAGTGAAGTGTCGAAGATGACCGCCGCGTCCGTCCCGGCTGGCAGTAGTGGGGGCATCGGCCGCGGTCGTGAGGCTTCGTCAATGTTCGGCGCGAACATCCTCCGGGCCGTTGAAGGAAATCTTCAACTGTTGATGGGAGTCAGTGGGCTGCAGTGGGAAGCAAAAGTGCTGCTTCAGTTGCTCTAGTTGCTGAAATCGGTCCAGGCGGTTAGTGGGCAGCGATGTCAGTGGCCTGCCGATTAAAAAGTGAGCTGGGGTCAGAGGTTGGAAGTCATTTGGAGAAGGGCTGAGGGAACATATAGGTCGACTAGTTAGGATAGCTTCGACTTGTGCAAAAAGCGAAGACAGTTCCTCAAATGTCAAATGCTTATTTCCAAGAACTTTATACATGTGAAACTTAGCCGATGTCACTCCAGCCTCAGCCAGACCGTTGAAGTGAGGAGCGTATGCATCTGAATCTGAATTCAATGCCCTGACGAGACGCAAAATCACAAATAGATACTTTATTTAATTTTAGGAAGTTAGAAATTTCTTTAGCTGCTGCAACAAAGTTTCTTCCGTTGTCGGAATCTATTTTTGGCATTCCTCTGCGAGCGATAATAAGGAATGGGCCAGCAAAATCAGTACCAACAGTACGAAATGGGAAGTCTGGCTCTACACGCTTATTAGTCAAGTTTCCTATTATATTTGTCATCGTCTGTCCCTTAAAGCGGCGACAAACAATGCAGGCATATATATATATCACCAGTATCAAGCAAATGAATAAATTTACATTCTAAATTAAATTATTAAGTCAAGTATAATTCAGACAATTTTTTTTATTCGTGTTAATTAAACTGGGGATCGGTTGGTGATAGCAGCTGTAAGCGGTCGCGGCGAGGCTTCTGAGTAGGCTGCAAGTTCGATATCATATCCCTTGCGGTATTGTTATTTGTCAGGCGTTGTATCTTTTGCGCATACACATGACGTACACCGCTTCCTTACAACCCAGAACACCACTGCCAAGCACGTACCCAGAATTTTTTGTCGGGGGGGGGGGGGGGGGGGGGTCCAGGTCCAGGCAAATGATTAAGGTATCGCGTAAATGGATACTTAAAATTAAAAGAAAATTGTTTTCACAAATTATTTAATGCATATCTCGGTAATATAAGACAGTATTATAACGTTAAATTTAAACGTGTTGGTCTTAAGGACATTTGGTGTAAAACGTCGTCTACTGAAAGAATCTGAGTTGAATGGGCTGACATCAATACCAAACCAGTTAGACGATCATTGAATAGTGTGTGTATATGTGGATAAAATACAGCATCATTGAAGTTTGATCAGCATTTTTCCACTTTTCAGCCCATAGGTGATATTCGCTCTCCAATGTGACCGCAGACACATCGTCATCTAAGTAAGAAAGTAGATTTGACAAGTTCTGTGCATTGTTGACACATATCTTATGTGGTAATAACATGTCTAGCGTTGTCAAAATTTGTACATTGCTCCCTTCAAATCGACTTTTCAGACTTCCAAGAAGGTCATCCAGACACGGAATGAAAATACTTCTTTTGAAATATTCCAATGGTGAATCTGCTGGATAATTTTCTCTATGTACTTGTCTGCCAGTTATTCGTGGCATTGTGATAGATTCGATGCCAAAGAGAGTGCAAGAGAGATTTACAACTCTTGTGAATATCTTTTTAAATTCTTCGTCTAGTGTATTACTTCTTAAGTTCTGAATCTGTTGTATTACATCCTTTGCAAAAGTCAATGCAGAACTTAAATCATGTTCAGGACTTTGCAAATACTGAGACAACGCCAGTGTATAAATTAGCAACTTCTCACAAACTAAAACAGATATTAAGAATGCTGGACTTTTCATTGCTGAAACCAATTGTTCCGCTTTAGCTGCAATGTCTCTTCCTGTTGCAGAAACATCAAAGAGGCTAATGACAATGGGTTCAATTAGCTCAACAAATACGATGATGGCGTTATGACGTTCCACAAATCGCGTTTCACAAACACCTATTAACCGTGTCCTTTTTGTCTCTGGTACTAATGCCTGAATGTGACTTTTCAGTATATGACCATTTAATGAATTATTTCGAAATAAATTGCAAATGTCCTTAATGGTTTGTAGACAGTTTTTGACACACGGTGTTGTCATACCTGCACTAAGTGCAAGATTCAAACGATGATTGGCACAATGGACATACATGGCTTTAGGATATAATTCTCTGATTCGTGCTTGTACGCCTTTGAACTCACCACTGAAAGATCCAGCTCCATCATAACCTTGCCCAGCTAGTTTTTCCAAATTCAAGCCAAGTTCTCCGCATTTTTTTATTATCAAGTTTGAAATCGCGACACCAGTCATTTCCGTCAGTGGTATAAAACACAAAAAATCATCTTTGAGAACCATATTTTTGAGATCGACATATCGCACACATAGAGAAAACTGTTCAATTCCTGATACATCCAAAGTTTCATCTGCAAGGATACTGAAAAACCCTGATTCATTTGCATCTTTTACGATTTTAGTTTGAATTAATTTACCACAGATATCAATAATTTCGTTTACGATTTTAGGACTTGTATACATTGCATTTTTTTTTGCATTTTCTAAATGTTCTTTAAGTGTATTGTCACCCGCTTCCACTCTGAACCTTAATAGGGCTCTAAATTTTCCATCTCGAGAATCTCGGGCATCTAGTGTTTTGGAAAGATCAGAACTCTCGTCATCACCGCGAAGTGCAATTTCATTTTGTCCGCAAAATATAACTGTTTTTATTATGGGTCTAATAGCGTCTCTGTTCTCTAAGATTTGCTTCCTTCGGTTAGAATCGAGTTGACTGATAACTGAAAGTGTTGAATCAGCTTGTTGCACGAGGAAATTTTCCGCTAAAGTCGTTGATTCCTTGTGATAAGCAGTTTTCTCGTGATCGCGAAACTTCTCCACTGCGTGTTTCCATGTAACGAATGGATTATCAACTAAAACACCTATTTTTTGATGTTTACCCTTTCCAACGCAATCTTTGGAGAATGCCACACAATATTTACAAAATGCACCATATCAAAGTGTTTTGAATATATCAACCATTTCCATTTGTTAATCCAGTTCCTTTGAAACTTCAACATCTTTCCACCCACATTTTTTGCTGGGAATTGAAAGTCATTATCTGGATTGGTCAGTGAAAGAATAATTGTTCTCACCGCGTCTGGTACAGTTGTGTTAGAAAATTCCTTTGATTTTAAAATATGATGTCCAATATCGTGTTCGTTTGGGACTTCCAGAGCAGTATCTGTTTCCTTTAAACATATATTAGATAAGTGAGAAGTTGATGATCCACTTGGTCTAGGTTCATGCTGTGGTGCAGCGAAATCATCAGCAACAGGTAGAGTCGTACTGTCTAGATTGACGATTTTTGATAATATTGATGGTCCACTCGTTCCGGGTTGATTCTGTGGTAAAGTTAAATCATCAGCAGCAGCTAGAGACGTTTTGTCTAGGTTGGCAATTTTCGATAACGATTTATCAGATCTTTTAAAATTTCCTTTGTCCATATCTTCCTCGCTATGTTTGGCTATTTTAGGCCGGGAAAAGTCGCTTATTTTAGAATTACGCTTCATTGTCGTGGTGATAAGCAGGACTTCGTCTTCATCACATAAGTCAAATTGTAGATAGTCTCAGTCCTTTTTTTTGTCGTTTTTCGTTGATTGAATGACTCGTTCAGCCCTGTAAACGTACAATAAAAATGTAGTAAACTGTAAACTACTCAATGAAGAACTAGCGGTGCCCGCGACTTCATCCGCGTGGACTAACAGTTTTAAGTGAACAACAGCGCCATCAGTTGCCTTTTCAATAAACTACACCATTCCTAGATTTTAAATTATATTATATTATTATATCTTCTCTTCCGGTGAACCGATTTGGATGAAATAAAGCCTACATTTTTTTTTTATACGGGCTCACTCTTGGCTTCGGGGGCGAAGGTGAAGCCTAAGATGGAAGCGAGTTTGCCCGGAAGTCCACAAGAGGGCACTGGTTACCCCGCGCCCGCACACTGACGGAACGCAGCATTTGCTACTTGGCGCCAGACTTCGACGGGAGGGTGGTAGCAAGCCATTAATTACAAATTCCTCGGTACCTACAAAACAGTACCTGACTGACTGACTTACTGACATACAACACGCAAAGCGTAAACTGCTAGGTACTACATTTATATTTATTTTTTGTGATTTTAAATTATTCTTGTCATATTTGTCTTTTTGATATTTTCGGGAGGGGTCCGGACCCCTTGGACCCCCCCCCCCCCCCCCCCCCCCGGGTACGTCCTTGACCACTGCACTGACAATGATTGCCAAATCAATGTTGTTTGTTGACGACGTATTGTGGAATGTCGTGTGTTCTTATGGCTTTGGGAACATGGGCCTGTTGTGTCCTCTGTAGTTCTAATCGATTTTTGTTGGTCTGCAGATCGATGTCATCAAGCATTAGAAGTTTAGGGGGTTGTCCACAAATTACGTAACGCAAAATTCTTAAATTTTTACCCCCCCCCCCCCCCCCCCCCCTCATATAACAGGTGCGTCACGCTTAGCTGGGGACACCCCCACCCCCCCCCCCCCCCCCCCCCCACCCCCCCCCTCAATACCGTTACGTAACAAGTGCTTTGTAAAAATCTTTAGGGTTAATATTCAGAAAAGAAAGATAGGTGGTAGTATACATACTTTTTAATCAAGAATCTGCATTTTTTAATATAGGTAACATTAAAGTGTGGTTTCAAGGAATCAAGAAATTTAATCATCTATGAACGTTTTTCGGTTCCATTTCTTAATACATTCTATCAAGGGTAAATCGGAATCAGAATCGCCCTCACAATCGGTATCGGCTTCGGCGGCGATCACATCTTCTGTGGTTCTCTCTACGTCTTCTTCTGCCACCCACTCCACCGTATCAGATGCCACCTGGCACAATAGCTCTCCCTGACGCCGCGTGATAACTCGCCTAACGGAGACTCTATTTGCAGAAGTTGATTCGTTCTTTTTCTTTCCAAATCACATTGAAATTTTGCTGTGCAGTGGCTGCTGAAATACTTGAGTGACATTCTTTGTATGCCTTAAAGGCCTTTTGATAAATTTCACCTATTTTCGATGTCATCACCTTTAAATATATTCATTTACATATAATTTAGTGTGACAAATGACACAAATCACAAACTACTGCGGTACTATGCAGCACGGCGCTGACTGTTCTGTTTAGTAATCTGTGTTGCCAGTATTTTCTCAGTACCCGCAAATTAGGGATGTGAAAAACATTTTTTTAATGAATACTTTTATAAAATCGTGCGTGACGTAACGTAAACCTTGACACCCCCCTCCCCCAATGTAACAGGACCGTAACGCTTGGCCGGACCCCCCCCCCCCCCCCCCCCCTCCAATTTGCGTTACGTAATTTGTGGACGACCCCCAGGCGTTAGATTGGGATGATTGAATTTTTTTATTGTGGTGTTCAATCTAGGTATGCCCGTATTCATATCTAAATTGGTTTGGCGCATAAATGGCCAACTTTGTCGATTGAAGCAAACATCCTTGCGCTAGCGTTACTATCCCTGACGTGTCCATAGCATGTGTCGTAACGTCCTTTTCGCCGACAGTTCTCAGTTGGCACATGGCACAACAAATCGCCACCCATTCATTAGCCGCATGTAATTTGATCCAGGCGCTATCGCCCGGTGTCCTCTTCGCGTTGCAGATTGGCGAAGTTTGATGACTGAGCAACTTATCTTCGCAAGGAGCGTTTCTATACTCCAAGGTTTTAAAGCGTTTTTCCAGGTAGTCTTCCGTCTTTCTAGCTGCACTGTCTTTCTTGAAATTACTGCATATAGATTTAATACTTTCTAAGCACAGCACTTGTTTGTCAAGTAATAGTTGTTTCTTCAAAGTGAGTGAGTTTCAGTTGAATGTTGAGTACTTAATTATTTTTCGTCAATTTATAGTGTAGTTTAGATTTTCAATTCCAAAGCGTCGCTGTATTTCGTACACAAATACCAAATAAAATTGTCCCCGTCAATTTCCTCAGGTGTGAGCGAGTGTAAGGTGTTCTAGTGCGATTGGCTATGTTGTGCACGCAGCACGTGTTCTATGTTCCCAGCAGAAACTGGGTCATGTGTAATGCACGTGCAGTCAGCAAACATCTTAAAACAATTTGTACAAATCTGAAGTTAAGTATATATGATAATAGTGTAAAATGAGTGTCAGAGGCTTTGTAATTATATTGTTATTTTATGTAGTGTTGTATTTTACCTAAAACGTGCTTTAAAAAACACCTATTCACCGCTCTAAGGAGTTTCTTGCTGAAACATGTAGCCTATATAAATGGTGCTAAAGCGTCCCTTCGTTTGTATTTAAAATTGGTGTAAGCATCGTATTTCTCAGGGGATAGCCACTGTCTCCTGTGGGAAATATAGTAAATACTATTATACATTTCATTATTTAATTCATAGAGATTACGCAATAAAAAAGATGTTCTGGAGCACAATATTATTTGACCTGTTTTATTTTTGTTTATGCGTATGGTATTTTTATCGTTTTCACTATAAGTCTATGCTAAGTTGTTTGTCCCATTGTGCTGCGTCTCTTGGGAGGGAGAATAGGTCATCGGGACTACCCCAGTATGTTCTGTTGGGGCAATAGGGGGTGTGTTTTATGTTTTTGAATAGAATCATACATATATTTTATATTGAGAATTCTACGATCTTCTAGCGTGTCCGATTCACTTGATTCGTTTTCTGGTTGTACAGTAATGTTATGTTGTGCAATCGAAGATGGAGTGGTGTTACAAGAATTACTGTATTCTGACTGTTTCTGTATATTGGGACTTTTTGCTGAAACATCACGTTCATCCATGATATGTGTAGACTTTACACCAGCACTGGTTGAAGGCTATTCCATGGGACTATTATCAGGGTCGCTAAAATTTATTAAAATTATCTATCAATTTGCTCACTGAAATGAGGTTGGTTGTCAAGCACAAAACTTCGATACAGAAACTTCTTCGGTGTTAATGTCGATTTCACTGCCGTTGACAGAGGTTACTGTCACATTTAACTGAAACAGCTTCCTGATTTGCTACGACGATTTGTTGTTAAACTTTGCGATATTAGAATACAGCCAAGAGCGTTTGTCTGTTTACGGTCTTCATTTTGCTCGTTAAAGTTGGGATTATTCCGGCATTGTGTTCGATAGTGTCCGATTTGTTGTTTTTGCCTTTGACATTGACAATTTTTATGTTGTAGTTGGTATTACTTGTCTTTATCAAAGCGCCATCTTTTTTCTGGCCATAGACATTTGCTTCTGTTTGCCTTGTTGCCAATTTGTAGACACAGCAAATTCGCCATCTTAGGGGAACACTCATCCACCTCCTTCAAACGATGGAGACACTGCTGCAGCTGCCGTCACAACTCATATCAGCCGGCGCAAGTATTTCTTTTGCGTTGGGTCGATACATCTACGCCAGGCCTGTCCAGCACGAGATGAAATCTGCTCAAATAGCACCAGAAAAGGGCATTATGCCAAGGTGTGCCGTAATAGAAATCCGATGACAGCTGCAACATCGTGCCCATAATGCGGTTACTGTGGTTGCATAACGGATGCAGCTCCAGCGACACTACGAAAAGCTATGGTGTCTGCATTTATAATGGATATTCAGTCACATGCACTAATAGATACTGGCAGCTCTTTAAGTTTTATAAATGAAGAATTCTCCAACCTCTGTCACCTAAAAAAGAGACGATTCGATCAAACCTCAATGCCTTCTCTTTCGCATATCAATCGTCAATCAATCAATTTATTCAGAAACAATGGTACATTGTGTTTGAATGTCACTTAAGATTAAGACAAAAGCCATAGTGCTATCAATAGTAATTGGTTTTATTCCTGTCGTTTATAAATTCATCAAGCGAAAGAATGAAAAAATTTATTTGCCAAAGTTTTTTTACGTGGTGTTAAGATAGTAATTTCAATTAGTTCGAGGTACTTAACATGTCCACAGGTGTGCAAATATTTTAAACATATCTAATAAGGAATTTAAGTGTTTTAAAAATTTATTTACATAACATGTCAATTAAATGTAATATGTTAATAATTTTGTCATTAAATAATTCACAACTCATCTCATTAAATTATGTCAAACTATTGAGTTACTAGCGACTGCAGGATGGGATGTGCAGGGGTTTGTCTCTGCATTCGGCCAAAGTGTTGCATGCTGCGGCGCCAGATGTCCCCTCTCGCCATGGTCCCTTGTTCCATTTGCGTCCATTTCTTCACCTTTCCCGGCACATGTTCCATAATATATAGAAAATGACAATTGCCAGAGCTATTACACCGGTCTACAGCATTTTTGCGCACGGGATATACATACCTTATTTTTATTGCTAATGTACCTAGAAATAAGAATAAGAACAAAAAAATGCTTTGAATTTGATTTTATGTGTAAAAAATTGAAAAAATCACATTAATGAAAATACGTAAAAAATTGACATAGAGATAATTTATTATAGCATACAGAACATTTAATTATGAAAAATTCTTACAATATGAGTTTTAAAATGGAGTAAATGGAAAAGTAAAATTGTTCTTTTTTAAATATTTAATTTAAAAATGAACAGATTTACTTTTCCTGGCATGTTCAAAAGAAGTTTCTCTTATTAACCCCCAAATATAGTCGCCCATCATACTTTCAGTATACTGGCCTTGGTAACGCCTCTCAAATTCCATTATATCTTGATGGAAGCGTTCTCCTTGTTCTTCCGAAAAAGCACCCATATTACTTTTAAATTTATCTAGATGAGAATGTAACATGTGCATCTTTAGAGACATTCTACATCCAATGATGGAAAAATTTGTAATCATGTCAGTGATGAGCTCTTCATAATTTTCAGCTCTATGGTTTCCAAGAAAACCATGAACTACTGCCTTAAAACTGTTCCAGGCTTTTTTCTCCTCATTGTTAAGTAGCTCTGGGAAAATATCGCAATCCATAATTTTTTTTATTTGGGGGCCTATAAAGATTCCGGCTTTAATTTTCGCCTCTGAAAGCTTTGGAAAAAAACTATTCAGATATTTGAAAGCTTCAGATTCATGATTTAGAGCCTTCACGAATTGTTTAATAAGACCCAATTTAATATGCAATGGCGGCATTAATATGGATTTAGGATCGACAATTGCTTCCCATTTAATATTGGATTTTCCAACTTCGTACTCAGCACGTACAGGCCAATGTTTTTGGCGGTAGTGAGCAGCATCATTACGACTATCCCACAGGCAAAGATAACAGGAGAATTTAGTATAACCACCTTGCATTCCAGTCAAAAAACACACCATCTTGAAGTCACCAATAACTTCCCATTTGTATTCCATATATTTGATGGCAGTTAATAGCATTTTAATACTGTCATAATTTTCTTTGAGGTGTACGGAATGTGCCAATGGAATAGATGGAAATTTGTTCCCATTGTGTAGTAAAACAGCTTTAAGGCTTTTTGTTGAGCTGTCAATAAAAAGGCGCCATTCAGTTGTATGACATGGAATACCTATTTCTTCAAATAAACCTTTCACGTCATGACAGAAACAGAGTCCATCTTCCTTACTGAAGAAACAAGAAAATTCTTCGTGACGTTTTCTTTGATGAGATATTCGAACATCAGGAGTAAGTAAATTCCGTTGTTTTAATCGCGATGCTAATAACTCTGCTTTACTTTTTGGTAGATTTAAGTCTCTTATTAAGTCGTTGAAATCTTCAGAGTTGATTAGATGTGGTATTTTTGGTTCAGATTCAAGAACGAATTCGGAATGTACGGATACAGATGAACTCTGTGATTGATGGCTGCCTTGAGAGAGTAGTTGAGTTTCCAGCACAGGTGGAGCAGGCACAGGATTGTTTTCTGTATGTGGTATTGGAGCGGATGTCGATGGTAGATTAGGATAAGATGTTTTCCTTGAATTTTTACCTTTAAGTGGATTCACAATGCAAAAATAACAGTCTGTGTGATGATCCCTGGGTTCCCTCCAGATTCTCGGCACTGCAAACTTCATTTCTCTTTTTTCACCTCGGTACCATCCTAAAATAGAACGTAACTAAATAATTAAAAACATATACAACATTAATGATGTTATAATATAACTTCATTCATGTTAATATAAAATAGTTAATACAATAAAAAAGAGAAAATAAACTCACCGTCCAGAATGTATCTGCACGAGTTACATGACACATGTGGGGCCCATTTCTTGTCTTGATTTTTAACAGGTAGATGGAAGTAAGCTTGATATGCCTCGCAAATCTTTAAATTTGTACTTAAATCGTATTTTTTCTCCCTTACTTTAATAAATTCGCCACAAATATAGCAAAACGAGTCAGCGTCTCGTCTACAAGTTCTCGAAGCCATTTTGTACAGGTTAATACAGCGAAAACAAATATGAAACACGTTATTCCTCTGTAATATGCAAGCACATACTGTCGTGCACGATCAGGGTTGGAATCAGGCTCTCAAAAAATTATTGTCTATGGACGTCAAAAATATAGTATTTTGCTAAAAAAGATAGTACCTTGCCAAAAATTACAGAAGCCTTTTTTTTAGGTGTAGATTTAAATAAAAAACATATTTGGACGTTGCATTTTTATTAAATAAATCGACAAAAGGCATAATTAACATTACTATGAAGGTAAAATAACCTCAATGTTAGCCAATTCTTCAATATTGGGTACATCGTCCTTGGCAACGATGCGACGTAACATGTCGTCAGACGGTGCAAAATCTGTGCAATTTTTTGATTTGCTCTCTTTTACGGCATCACAAGTAAGTAGTAGGGCATCGATGGACTGGGTTGCTAATTTGTTGCGTATTCTGGTCTTTGTTAAATTCACTTTGCTGAAAACTCGTTCGCAATCGGCGTTTGCGTGAGGCAAGACAAGGCAGTCAAGCGCAAATCTGCTGATCTCTTTAAACGGCTGGCTTTCAGAAATGTCAGACCATTTACTGAGTTTTGCCCAGAATACGTCAGGTCTTTTTTCCTCCTTTAAGTCTTCGTCAATCTCAGCCAGTGGCAGCATGCGCCACTGATCATCCAAAACTTGTAGTGTTTGTAAATCTTGTAAGTCTATTACTCTGGGGAAGTTGGAGGCGATTGGAAGAATACTAGGTGTTCTTTCTCGCATACGTTGACTAAGGGCATTTTTGGGACTTAACAAGGAAATGCAAATTAACGCTTCATTACCGAAATCCCATCTTTTTTTAATTTGCAAAGTAGATTCTACAAGAAAATCTTTACATCTACTCAGAAATTCTTTTCGCCTGTTCATGTCTGCCTTTATTTCAGGTGTGTTGATTTTTGTAGCTACGCTTATTCCTAGATAAAGGAGTTCATCATTCAAGTGTTTCGTTTTGTCTTCTGGATTGATTTTCGATAGATCAGTTTGGTTGACATGCCCTCGATCCATAAAACAAAATAAAAAGTCTTTGTACATTTCTTTTACTTTAGCATCCAGCTCTGTAACCACAACCTCAGCGGACTGAAAGTATTTGTTAAATATTGTAAATTTTGGTAGCACCCAGGTCAGAAATTCATAATATAATTTGATATATGGATCCCAAAGCAACTCGAGTATAGACTGCCCCGAGAGAGATCGTTCAGACAATGCCATATCAGTAAAATACAATTTCAAAGCATCCCAATTGCTTAAAACGCGTGCTACTACTTGCTGTAGTGACAACCATCTTGTTTGCGATGGATGTAACATTTTTTGTGGCTTCAGATCTAAGAATTCTTGAAATTGTTTCAGCGCCGCTGATCGTTTCGAGCTGTTGTGAATGAAACTAAATATGTTTCGTGCCAGCTGTTCACACCTATTCGGTAGTTTTTGACACGCTGCACTAGCACATAGATGGGCAGAATGGCAAATGCACTTCATAATAATAATTCCAGGGCAATCTTCTTTGAATCTGCTGGCAACTGAATTTGCGCTTCCCATCATTACATTACAGCCGTCAGAACCAAAACCGACGACATTTTTTAAAGGAATTCCATAATCCATTATGGATTTCTTTAATTTCTTATAAATGTTTTCAGCCGTCGCTCCTTCATTTACGGCGCTAGGGTCATCGTCACTGAAAATTTCGTGAAGGTTCCAAAATTTGCTTTCTATTCGGCCGGAGATATCGTTGAAAAATCTCACTACGACACATGATGCTTTAGAGGTAGATATATCGGTGGATTCGTCAGTCATTATACTGAACTTTGATGTTTTCAATTTTTCAGCCAACTCTGCTTTATGTCCTGGACCAACGCCTTTGTAAATAATCTTTGCAGTCTTTTTGCGAGTAATGTTTGTTTCTTTTAAGATTTTGGAATCAGGAAAGCATTCTTTTAAAAGTTTACCGAGGTGATCAGCAGAATTAAAAGCTATGTTATGTTCAGCAAAATAGGCAGCCATCTTAACTTCAGCAATTTTTGCCAATTTGATCGTGTTATTTTCCTGAGATGTTGAGGAAGACGGAAAAAAGGAAGTGACTGGTTTTGCAGCACGGATCGATTTCAAATTTTTTAAATGTTTTTGTCCTTCAGAATGCTTTGATAAAACATGCTTTTCAGCAATCATAGAAGTATTACATACCTTGCATCGTGCTTTAAAATCATCTTGAGGATCATTAGTTAGCCATTTACTGAACTTTGGTTCTTTTTCCCAGTCAGCTCTATATTTCTGTTGCCTATGTTTTTCTTTCACCACCAAATCGCCCCTAACGATTCGCCTCTTTTTTGGCGTGGAAGGGCCAGCAGCATTTGTATCGTCGTCGCTTTCACTCATGTTTTTATTATTATGAAAAAGAATTGCAACTAACAAAGAAAGAAAACACTTCAAATGTTTCACAGTCAGATGAACAGCTCAACTATTCACTTTGATATGCTTGCGGAAAAGTCGCTCAAAGTTTGCTCAAAGCAAAGGCTCAAAGTATCTCTCTATCTTTGTCCCACTTATACACAAACTACGAATATTCATCTCTTTCTGTCAGAGTGACCGGCCCAATGAATGAATGAAGTGTAGAATCACGCAGAATGTCATTCAGTGAACATTATAAGGGGAATACCCATACATAATGTTGCCATACGTTAAAAAATTTCTTAGAGTGGTAATAAAATAAAATGTAGGTACAGGTATAACTATTATTAAGAAATTATAGTATTTTTGCGTACAATCCTACCTTTGCGATAGTATATAGTACACGTCATGAAATTGTAGTACAAATACTATAATTATAGTACGAAATCCAACTCTGTGCACGATGAGCGACGCAAGAAACACTACCCCCCCGCCCTCTTACCTCTCCTTCGACAGCGGTAGCGTGCAAAGACGCGACATTAATTCGGCGCGAAAATCAAAAATGATCAAATCGCTATAACATCTTAAAAAGCAAATATTTTCGATTTGTAATCGAACTTTTTTATATATCTTGGCTTTATAAATCAGAGTAAATTAAGTGAAAGCCATGCGCAAAACAAAAAAAAAATATTTGTTGACCGGTGTTATTGCCAGTGACAGTCCCGTAGAGGCTTCGAAGTTAATATTTTTTAATGTTTTTTCTTGTTCCATCTGCAACGCCTGCTGCTGCGTGATGACAATGTGTTCGTCCTTGGTTGCCCATAGTTGCAAGATACTGGCGACGTGGTTATTCTTCTGGAGATGGTGCTTCGTGTTTGACGAAATTATGGTACATAATTAGCAAACAATTGTGTTTATATATATTTTCATTCGCAAATTATTGCCTATATAGCAAATCGTACCGGTGGTCGCACCACGCGACCCGAGCGCGTAGCTTTTAGTTGTTTTCAAATGTTTTAAAATCCGTTTAGCATAATTCCAATGTACATTAGAATACGAGTTATTAAATTGACTTAAATAGCTAACAGAAAAAGCTGGTCTGGTCTAGTTAATACACACGAGTACATCAAGCTACCAATCAATTTTTGATACGGTAAGTTTTTATCACAATCCTCGAATTTTTCAATATTTTAATTTACATTCAATGTGTCTCTACAGAATTATTCAAATTCAAAGACTTTATTCGGCACAAAGTAGAAATAGAAATAAACACAACAACAACACAAACAAAGCACACATAAAATAGAATAAGGAAATAGAAAATTTGCTGCCGAAAAGGTGACCACATGTTGGTGATTTATTTGTTTATGGGTTTAATTGTCTAAAAAATGTTACTTCTTGTTATTTTAATATTTAATTATTTTACATTCGTTTTTATTTTACAATGTCAAAACGTCAAAAGTCAACGAAACATTTTCTTCTTATTTAAATATACCAAAAAGATCAACATAAAATCTCTTCATTCTCCGCCCTCATAACACATCGTGTTATGATCATGATCATGGTGCTCGTATCTCCTTTAGACCGGCAGGGGGCACAGTTTTGTGACAGGTCGCTTGATGGACCCTGTTGCTGTCCTTACTGTCACCACTCTTACAATGCCATCTTTGCCTGGGTGCAGTTCCTGGACGCGGCCCAATCGCCAACGCAGTGGTGGTAATCCATCTTCTTTCATCACCACCAACGTGTCCACAATAATGTTATTGTTGTTCTTTAGCCACTTCGTTCTTTGCTGCAGTTCAGACAAGTATTGTGTACTCCATCGTGACCAGAAAATTTCTCGTATGTTGGGGATTTATTTCATAATTAGGTTTAATTGACAAAAAATGTTACTTCTCGTTATTTGGTATTTTTTTCTGTTAAAACACAATGGATTACAATAATAACATTAAGATCATTTACTTTACATGTAAAATTATGAACTCAATATATAAGATATCACTTGCATTCCATGTAATAAATTAATAAACAAAGAAGAAATCATTTTTAGATCTTCCTAAAAATTTCCTTCCAGTACCACGAACAACAGTAGCTGAATCCTCACCATGTTGAGTTAGAGTTAGTGTGGACATTTGTTTCCATGTGGTGGTCCCCATTGAGAACTGCCCTTCCATTCTCCGCAAATGGTCATGCAACTCTTCCAAGGTAGAAGTGAGGCTTGCTATGATTTGTGGCAATGTTTTTCCGATGGAACCAATGTTCTTTTTCTTTTCAATGTGGTCGAAAAACTCTTTATCGAATACATGTACTCTGACATGTACCGCTGAACGCAGGGACAGTGGCCACTTGACTGTATACTCCTGTCAAAAATCCGGTCTGGTTTGCACAAGACACCTTGGAGTATAAGATCACTTTTATGGGCTTAAATTGAACAGGTTCGTATATTCCCTCGGGCTTGATAAAACGTTGGCCTAATGCTTCCCTTGTGAACCAATTTGATTGGGCAGTAATTGACGCTAAGACTCCCAAATCCTTTTTATAAGTTCCAAAAATGGAGTGAAAAACTATTTGTTGAGCCATCTCTTGCTCCATTCTTCCATTCCGTGAAAACTCTTTGTACCCTTCGGAAAGCATTTTGTAAAGATACCACCCTCCTTTCCCTGTGGTATTAAAGTTTGAAATTATTTCACCATTAGCAACAGCTGAGAACATAGCGAGAGGAAAGAACATTCTTGTTGCCTGTCTTGCTGTAGTGAGTATATTGAGTATCTCAGATAATAGAGTGGTTAATGTTGACACTTCAGATGCCATTTTTGTGTTCTTAGTTATCTCAATAATGTCATAAATCCCCGGGATATGAGCCATTGCTCTTTTCACAGCTGAGGCATATTTTTTCCTGTAATTTCCCTCTGATCTCAACATGCACAGCCAGACAGTCATTGGACCAAGGCTCTGAACAATCGATGAACTTCTTTCTGGGGGAAATGAAGCACCTTCTAACAAAACATGATGAGCTCCAGAAAGTCCATTTTCGATACTTCGATACTGGGAAACTTTTGTGTTTGCCATCTACTTTGCTGATAGGAAAGTTGTTGTGGCCCAGACGAAGTTCATTCATTCTCAAAGCAAAAGCACAGAACATGCCTATGGATGGCCCCATTGTCCCATACCAATTATTTGCATCTCCTATTTCAAAGTTTTGACGTTTGGATTAACATACTCTTTTATGGCTCAAACTACATCGTTTTCCATGGTTGATTCTGATATTTGTACAACCATTCGCGTGTTTCAAAAGGCTTCGTAACTATCGGCTTACGCTTGATAGTGCTTACAACGGCAAGGTGCAATTGTCTATGGAATTTATTAAATGACTCATCTGTAATAGGTATTTCAAGTATAAGGTGTTCTGCACTAGTGTGGACGGTGTCGGTGGAAGAGTTTGTTAAAGTTGGGACTACTTCGGTGGGATTACCCATTGTTGTTGTTTTTTCTTTTCCCTTTCCTTTCCCTCATAGGATCATTATCAGAATAGAATAGAAATCGTTTATTGCCATAAATGTGGTGGTTTGCTCGCAGGCAAAGATGTTACGAGTATGTCATTATAAGAGTACAGCACATTTAGCCATTTTGATGGCGTACAAAATATTTAATTACATAAGATATATTACATAAGCTATACACAATTTATTTTTTAAAAATATCTGCTACTTTATATACAACCCTTTCTCTTAGCCACACGGTTAATTTTTCGTAAACAGTCGTTTTGGTAATTCTTTTATTTCGTTAGGTATTGCGTTAAAGATTTTAATACACATTGCATAGCTATTTTTCAGATATAACGCGGTTTTAGGAGTTTTGTTGTAGATTAACCTGTTCAAATTTCTTATGCTTCTCGTTTGATTGTGACCTGCTCTAATAAATAAATGTCCATATAATTTAACAAAATTTGCAACTTCTAATATATACATCGATGGAAGTGTAAGTATGTTTAACTTTTTGTTGTTTAGTATGTTTAATATGTTTCCTCTTCTAGTGGTGCGGTTATTATTATATTCTATAAATAGTTCTTTATTTTCTATAGCGAATGTGCACATCTTTAGTACATATTGATCAAACATTGTAAAAATTTTGGTTTCCTTGAATAATTCTTTGCAAGGTGCGTCATATGCCGATCCTGTCATTATACGGATTGCCCTTTTCTGGATTTTAAATATTTCATTTGCGACAGCTAAGCATCCCCATAGTTCTAGTCCATAGCTCATAACCGAGTTGAAGTAACCGTAGTATGTAGTCCTTAAAAGGGACTCATTATTGAATTTAGCTAAGGCTTTTAAGCAATAACAAATAAAGGATAGTTTGTTAGCCAAATTCCACCTTAAGTTTTTGTCTATATAAAAACCTAAAAATTTACAATGAGATGATAAATCTAGATTTATACCATCCAGTGTGACTTGAATTTGTGAGCTTTTTTAGGGTTATTGTAAATCGAAAAATATACACCTTTCGTTTTTGTATTGTTCAATATAAGTATGTTTTTTCTAAACAAATTTTCTATTTCTGTCATAGCTTTTTCTGCTTTCTTATTCAATTCTTGAACATTTTTTGCTGTAACAATTTCATTTGTGTCATCAGCAAATAGAACAAAAAAGGATTCTTTGATGTTTTCTGGTAAGTCGTTTATGTAGACGAGGAACAAAAAAGGGCCTAATACGGAACCCTGGGGAACACCGAAATTTATATCAAACCACTCTTATTTAACTCTCTCAATCTTATTTCTTTTGTCATCTACGTGATCAAGTTGTTTCCGGAATTTCCTGCCTATCAGATAAGATTCCATAAGATTTAGGGTAGTGCCTCGCACTCCGTAATGATTAAGGTCTACTAAGTCGAAAGCTTTTGATAAGTCAAGAAATAGACCCATAACTTCTTCGTTTTTATCCAGGTTCTCCAGTATTCTTTCAGTCAACATAAATGCAGTTTTACCCTATTGAAACCCATGTTGACTTTTATTTATGACAGTTTGTTGTGTGAAGTATTCTGCTAACCGGGTATATATGACTTTTTCTAATACTTTTGATAGTACCGGTAATATTGAAATTGGTCTATATTTACCTATGTCTAATTTGTCCCCCTCTTTGAACAGTGGCACTAAACGTGCATACTTATATGAATATATGAAGGCAGAGAATAAAATAAACAAGTTGTTCGTATGTAATCAGAGCACAGACTGAATGACTTGATTTATGACAGGTGACAGGTTGTTTATGATGTATAGTTTTAACACCACCACTACATCAAAACACTAAGAATAACATTAACTTAAACACACTGTTCCTAACATTTCCATAAAATGATAGTGTTTTATAGATGTAACACTCTTTGTAAGCAAGTCAGCTGGCATGTTTGCCGTACACAGTTATTCAATCTTAACTAGATTATCATTTATACATTGTCTGCAAAAATGAAAGCGCACATCAATGTGCTTTGATCTCTTGTGGAAAACAGGATTATTACATAATTTCCTAGCACTTTGATTGTCATTATACACAAGTATTGTATACAAGTTCTCTGTAATTTCAAATTGTAAATTTCTTAAGTACAATGCCTCTTTACATGCTTCTGTAATATCCATGTATTCAGCCTCAGTGCTTGACAAAGCAACTGTCTGTTGTTTTTTAGTTTCCCATGAAATTGCAGATCCTGCACATAAAACAAAGCCCGGTATAGGATCTTCTGTCACTTACATTACTGGCCCAATCAGCATCTACAAAACCTTCAATTTGACAGTTCCCATTAGAGTAGTATTTTAAACCGTAACTTTTAGTTTTCTTTAAATACTTTGGAACCCTTTTAGCATATGTCCAGTGGACATCACTGTAACTATTATTGTATTGACTTAAATAACTCACTGAAAATTTGCATCAAATAACAGACATCTTGCTTTCTCAATAATTGTTCGGTTAAAGCGCTCACAAAGCCCGTTCTGTTCTGGAGTGTATGCATTAGATTTTTTAGTGAATAATGCCCTCACTCTTCAAGAAATCTTCAAAAGCATTGCTGCAATACTCTTGACCATTGTCAGTTCTGAGAATTTTGATTTTCTTATTTTGTTGATTTTCTACTTGTTTCTTTTATTCTCTGCCTTCACAATAGGCCATGTCCATCAACTTTGTTTTAATGGCGTCTGTTGAGATTGACATTCCGGAATGCTCAATGGCTATTATCATGGGTGAAAACTTATCTGTTAGTCCTGCTAGCAGCAAACAGCCAATCCATTCGTCACTGATATCTAACCCTGTTCCTCTTAATTTCTGTCCTGTTTTAACTATTTGCGTCACGTACGATATATCATGGAACTGCTGCCTTCTAGGCGAATCGAGATTAAATTTCGCAACAGGCTAATTCTTCGCGTAAATCCCGAGTCGTCGAACAAGGTCTTCAGTTTGTTCCACAAAATTAACGAAGTCGCAGCATCTTTTATATGAACATATAGCGACGCGTCTATAGTTAAACTGAGTTTCGCTTTGGTTTTCGCATCATCTACGGGCGTTATCGGCGTTTCCTTCACTGGCTTGATGCAGTGCAGCATTCCTTCAAGCACAAGGAAATTTTCCGCGGCGAAAGTCCATTCGTTGTAATTCTCCCGTCCTACTTGGGCACGTTGATGAGGTAGTTCGATGCCATTTTGAAGAACCGTCACGACGTGATCACACAAAATAATTCTGCACCGGTTGGTACCTTCTATCAAAAAACTAGTAACAACGAAAATACTCGCAAAATAATCAAATTAAAAGCATGGATGGTCCATAACCTATTGTGAAGGCAGAGAATAAAAGAAACAAGTTGTTCGTATGTAATCAGAGCACAGACTGAATGACTTTATTTATGACAGGTGACAGGTTGTTTATGATGTATAGTTTTAACAACTTAAGTTTGTCTGGAAAAACACCTTGTTCGAGACACAGATTAAATAGATGGCAAAGTTGTGGTAAAATATACTTGTAGATGCTTTTTAATATGTAGGTTGAAAAGTCGGAATAATCAGTTGTATGTTTTATTGATTCAATAATGTTATACATTTCTTTTTCTGAACATCTACGAAGTTTCAGATTGTCGTTGGTTGGAAGTGTAATAAAGCTGTATTCTCTTGAGTCGTCATCTAAATTTAGGCAGAAAGGACATCTTCAAGTCGCGTTAAGTCTTCATCCACTGACCCTGCAGGAGTCAAAATATCGTCCATGTAAACGATAACATAATTCAACCGCGCTTTGTTTAAAATGTTATGAATTACCCTCTGAAAAACGGCTGGTGCATTTGCTAGGCCAAAGGGCATGCATATTCATATTGTCCATCTGGCGTTACAAATGATGTTTTCTCACATGTCTCCTCCGAAATGGGTATCTGATGATATCCCGAAGCCAAATCAAGTGTCGTAAATACTGATTGACCTGCCAGCTGATCTAACAAGTCTTCTACCCGAGGGAGGGGTAATGATCTCCTATGGTCCTGCTGTTTAATGCACGATAATCTACACACAATCTTTTATCTCCTGATTTCTTTTGTACTAATATTACGGGGCTAGCACATGGCGAATTTGACTCACGCACTGTACCACAGTCTACCATTTCATCGACCATGCCATGAACTTGTTTGCGCTACGAATATGATAATCTTTAAGGCATATACACTAATCATATATATATATATATATATATATATATATATATATATATCCTGCAACCTTTTTGGCGTCATGCACGTGGTGCATCATTACGACGTCCCCCAGTTCCCTTCACTTTATTTAACATGTCTTAATGAATATTGCTTAGTTTTTTGATTTCAAGCCCTTTGGGATACGTCGGTTCCCGATAAAAAAAAAAATTGCGATATTCGTCTTTCAGTCATGCCCAAACATTTTTGAACCCCCAACCATGGTGATACATTTTAGCCATCCTAGATATATTGATCATAATTTACCTATGGCATCGATTATTTAGCGTCCTCACAGGATGGACTGTATTTGGGAGTGCGACGTTGCCAGCTTTGGGTTTATTGTCTCTTTCTTTTCCTATCGCTTTTCTGTACTAAACAGTTTCAACGTTTATTTTGTTCCAATATTCGCAAGGTTTATACATATACGGATGCCCAATATGTTATAATGTGTAAATACAAAGCTTTCTCACGGAGGATCAGCGAAAAACTTGAGCGGATTCAAAATTTCTATATTAGATTCATATTTGGTTTGCGCAAATATAATCGTGTCTCTCATTTTCGCTCTTAGCTCAAAGGGCTGCCCATAAAACTTCGCCGGAATAATTATGTCCTCTCTATTATATTACTTTGTTGTTGTATTTGTCATCTCCTGTGTTTTTTTCCTGTATGTCATAAAAAATCTACCTACCAAATTTCATATTTACATTAATAAAATGATAGTATTTATAATAAAATGAATTAACTGGGAACAGTGCTTTCATCTTACAGTTGGTAGCTTGCAGCCACATAGTACCACCTCAAATAGTACCGTATGCCTCAAGATCACCATCGATCGGCTATTGGGCGTCCGTGTACAGCTATTGGGCATCCGTATATGGCTATTTGGCGTCTTTACAAAGTACAAAGCTTGACGCCGGTTTGTTAACACCAAATAATAAAAACTACCGATCACAGATAACAGAAGACTTAACAGTACAGATACCTATATATCATCACGATTGATATAGACGTTGTAGAAACTTCCACCCCTTTTTACCCCCTTAGAGAATGATTTCGTGGATGAAAACTATCCTTTGTCATACTATCTTCATACCAAATTTAATTTAAATCGGTTTAGCGGATATAGATTCCCTATACAAACTTCTACTCTCCTTTTTTATCCCTTTAAGAGATGATTTGGGGACAAAAGTATCCTCTGTTCTTCTCCGGGTCTGATACTATCTCCATACTAAATTGAATCTAAATCGGTTCAGCAGTTTAAGCGTGAAAAGATAACAGACAGACGGACATACTTTGTATTATTAGTATTAATTATTATCTATTTATGAATAAATTATTTAAATAAAATAACTTATTTCCTGTAGCTCTATGTTAGTATTTATCAATCTATATTTTACTGATATAGGGTAACTATTCTAGGTAAGCAAACAAAAACAAAGACATGTAAATGTAATCACTTTTATTTTCATAGTTCTCAACCATACAAAGTACTTAAATAGGTTACCATAATTTAAAAACTTCTTAAACTTTCAACAAACTTTCGTTAAAAATTTGACTTTGCCAACTTCGTTATACATTTTTAACAAAAAATAGTTTCACAATGGGTATAATCTACTCTAACTAATCAACATCATAATTACCTTCAATAAAATCACCTTAGATGACTGGCACACAGACGAGATAGTTTGACATTGCTTATTTTTAGAAGTAGTTCTTTTTAGTAGTACAATCAATAACACAACAGTAAAATTACTCCTATGGCACAAGAAATTTTGGTATTAATACTAAAATATCTGACATTAGCTAAGCTACTATAATTAATAACATAATAACGTTATTACGAGATCATCCCAGACTTTAGTTGCTGATCTAACATCACAAAAATTATGATAGATACCTAATAAAAAAACTTTATACAACGTGTTTTTTTTTATATCAAATTGCATATAAATTATTTGTCAAATCAAAAGTTACTTTTTTTTCTTTTCCATGTCAAAACGTAGTTTTGTCGAATGAATTTGTTAAGAAAAATAAAATAAAAACTTTTGATTTGACAAATATGAATATGCCACATGAATCTTTTACATGGTCTGATCAAAACCTTAGTCGTGGGATATCAAAAAAACAAGTTGTATAACTTTGGAACTTAGTTCCTTAAACTTTGCTTATAATACAAGAACAGCTCAGACTTTGGCGTGCTTTAGCAATTACTATATATGTTAGCAATTACTATATATTATGAATGTTATAGTATTGATTAATAAAATTATTGATCAAAATATTTACATACAATGTTAGGCAAGATATATTTGAGTACGTACTTACCTAGTTATTAATACTTTCTTAATAAATTTAATTTAAATATTAGAAACCAATCTTTGAACTTTTCATATAAGTAGGTACTTAAAAAAGAAACGCTTATAACCTAGTATAAAAACTTCGCATCAGGTGGTGTAGTAACACGCGTTGCTAACCTACATACGTAAGTTTATTAAATGTTTTTCTTTATAATGTCTTACAGACATACAGTCCTTCTTTTACTACCCTTATCTATTTATGTAGGTACCTACCTACATAACTTACTTAAACACTAGATAAATACTTAAGAACAGTCGCTTCGTACTTAGGTTGAGTGGTTTGATCCGTCGTCACGATAACTTTTTTTAAATTATCACTGGCTGCGCCTGTCTTCAGTATTTCCACTAACAACAGCTGGCGCCAACGTTTGACTGAAGATTGAAAAGATCGATGTAAGCAGCTTGCCAATAGACCAATCAGACAGGCCACTGATTGGTATATTGGCAAGCCGGTACTGCAATCTTCAATCTCCGGTCACATATTGGCACCAGCTGTACTCTTTCTTAACCACTCAAATTAATTACCTACGTATTCAACAAAGAAAAAAGTTTAAATTTTAAAAAAGAAATCTTTTATGGTATAAGCTAACCGAAATTATTCCGGACAGTTATTTACTGCAGAATCAAAGTTGAGTCATTACAGGGTTATTTTTGAAACACTTATAACCTCGCAGGAGTAGATTACTAACGTTATAAACAGTAAAATTTGTTCTACGACTTTTGAGAAATTGTTAGATTTTGAATTCATACAACAAAAAAATATATTTTCAGTCACTACTCGAATGTTCGTATCTATTCGCGCACCGTTCGCCCGCTCGCCGTCTTGCGCCCGCCTTCGCGCGCTTTGCCATAAAGACTTATAAAGTGTAGGTGAGTGCAATAAAAGTTAAAAAAATAATATTTAGATAATGTATTGAGTCGTAGAACAAAAGTTGTTGTTAATAATGTTAGTAATCTACTCCTGTGAGGTTATTAGTGTTTTAAAAATAACTCGGTATATCAATGAAAGTATCATAATCAAACATTTTCCTTAAAAAGTCTCCAATCGTCACTTCAACTTTTTGAATAAATATTTTGTATATATACTTTAATTTTAAGCCAGTCTTTGTTATGAAAAAGTGTAGGATATTTATTTTTTAATTCGTCACATTCAGCTCGTTTGGGGGGTTTTTTATACTTAATGTGGTCTTTAAAATATTTTGTTACGACATTTTTTTGTTCAGTTGTCCAAGGAACAAGTGTTCTCTTTTTTTTTGCAGATGTCTTGTGGCTTATTTCTTGGGAAGGGGCAGCAACTGGCTCGTCTCTACTCAAACTAATATGTTGCGATGGACCTGCTTCTTCCAATTCAAAATCAACAACTTCCTGATTATCTATCTCGTTTCCTGTGATTTCTTCATCTAAGTTTAATTCAATCTCATCTAAAGCTTTTCCTTGATATTCATCCGCTTTCCCGTCTTCCATCAATAGTAATAGTTTAGAAATTTTAGCAGTCTGATATACGTCACTAGGTAGCCTGTAATTATTTCTATGTACACTCAGGGTGTGACCCATAAAAGTAGCTAGTTGTTCGAGCTCTGATTCAGTCATTGAAAATAACTGGGTCATTGTTGCTAAATGTTTTCTCAGACGCGTGGATGTTAAAGCCTTATAATTTTTAGCACCGCTTGCTTTTGCATATTTTTCTAAAATTTTGTACCCACAAACAGTTGATCCACCTGCCTTTACAAATAACAAATTATTGTCATCTGCAACATACATGTGTCTGTCTGATAATATTTTTTTTAAATCTTCTTGTACTTCAGTACTAAACAGTACTGGCACCCCTCTCCCTCTTTTACCACGGATCACTATTCTTTTTAATTTACTTATTAATATTTTTTCAGTCGAAGTAAGAACTTTGTCAAATTCTTCATATTTATTGCTGTCGTTGCCATGATCATTGTAATCACTTAATTTTAATCGTTGTAATTCGCCGGGCCGACGCCTATTCAATAGAAGAACGCGACAATATGTAGATTCCACCAAGTTATTGAAAGCTTCAACGTTCGTTTTTCCTTCGGATTGTGTTAAACTATCGGATGACTGTTTTGACATGCCACAAAGATAATCTTTGAATAATTTTAAATCAGCAGCAAGTGGCACTATAGTGGTTTTATTCCACTTCTTCACATTAAGGTCATCAGCAGCTTGGCTAGAAATATCAAACTTCCAATTCTCCTCAATTAATTTTGATAGTGTTTTTAAATCTGCTTGAACAGAAGCCGTTTGAACAGAGGCTTCTCTTTTACAACTTTGCAATAAAGCTATACTACAACATTGTTTTATTGATGTAGCAATGTTCATGGCATATGTCGGTGCATCAAATGTTTGTGATGCGTCATTATACCGGGCTACGATTTTGGTTGCCTGTACTAAAGTGTCATAGTATTGTGGTTTTAATACTTGTTCAAGACTATTAATATCCGGGTTCAGTTTAGTTACTTCCACAAGCAATTTCGCTAACTCCCTCATCTTACGTGAGACCACAGTTGCAAAATGTTCCTCGCGATGTGTTCTCAAATACTGTGCTCCAAACATACAAATCAATTTATCTTTTTTAGCTACTAATGATATTTTGTCTGGTTTCATACGAGGAAACACGTTTTTCATTAGATTGTTGTCGACTTTAACGTAACGTACAAGAAAATTTTGTGCATCAGCTTGTGCTTTGTTTGTAGAAGCAGCATTATCACATTTTTTTACATGTCTCCACAGTTGTTTCCTTGAATAAAAACCAAGACATTTAGAGCAAGGTAAATAGTCAGTCTTTTCAGAAAACCTACACTTCTTCACAGGTTTGAATGCAGTTTGCGAATTACTCACATAATTACCCTTTTTTCTTAAAGCGCTAAAAACTTGTTTACGTTTAAGACTATTTTTGGGATGTGCTAATGCTGATTGTACTTCAGGTTCAGCTGAGTGGTTTCGAACCATATGTCGTGAAAAATTCAAAATGAAATCTTCACAGTAGTAACAAAAATCTCTTTCTCTAATGCGTTTACCTTTCAAATTACTCTCTGATGTTTTTTGATTATTCGGCACTTCTGTATCTATATTTTCTTTGTTTGTTTCGTGATTATTTTCCGAATCTTCCCCTAAGCAATCTTCTTTCGACGAAACTTTTTCTTTTTCTGTTGGATTTATATCATCGCAATGGCTTGAAGCAGCCTGAAATAATATAAGTTTATCGTATAAAGAGCTTACGAGCTAATGTATTACCGACAGCGTGTATGCAAAATTCTATAATGATCAGTTTTGTAGTCAAAGCATGAAAGTAACAAACAAACAAATAAAATCGCTGTCACACCATATAAACTGTTTAATGAAAATTATAGCATTAAAATTAAAACAGTGTTATTTCTCTTAATGATCATAAATGTCTTTGCCAACTTTGTAGGTATGTGTACCAATTTTCTACTGACCTTATGTGATCCATCTAAACATTCGGTTTCCATTAATATTTCTTGATCAGATTCTGACGTGGATTCATAAGATGATGGTTCATAATTCATATCATTTGAAGATTCAGAAAAGTCAGACTCATTGTCAAAGCATGGTACCGACTGGTCTTGATTTCGGTCATCTGATATTACGCATGGGATTTCTACCGGAGGTTTTTCGATATCGTCTACATCTGAGACGTAAGTAGGTTTATTTAAAATTGTATTATCAGCAAGATCAAGCTGTCTTATAGGGCTTAAGATAGACGATTCAATTGCTTTTAGAGGAGGTTCGATATTATCAGTACTTAACAGGCAGGTGTAATTTTTCTCTATATTTTTAGGATCAAGGGGTCTAGCGTAGTTCAAGATAGTAGGAGGATCAACTGTTATTGACGGAGGCTCGACATTATCACTACTTAAAAGGCAGGTGGAATTTTCCTCTACAGTTTCAGACTCAGGGAAGCTAGTGTGGTTTGAGATAGCAGGAAGATCAACTGCTACTGGCGGAGCCACATCAGAAACAACTGCACTTGAGACGTAAGCAGGGTTATCTGAGATTTTATTTCCATAATCCAGAAGGAAATTATTCACAAAGGATTCAGATAATATATCAGATGATTTGCAAAAACTATGCATCTGAGAATCAGGTATGTCACTGAAAGACACATCAAAAGAACTATTATGACCTGCTTCACTAAAGGGAACACTTTCTTGATTCTGAGTAGAAAGAGACGCGTAGGAATCTGATATATGAGTAACATTTGAAGATATGGAAGGATCAACAGTGTTTTCTATCTTCTGATTTAAAATAGACGCATTAAAGTCCGAGATATTGGTAACATTTGGAAGAATGAAAGAGCAATGAGTGGAACTTGGAGGCTCGTCCACGTGAGCACTGACTGGGACAGATGTTAACAAAGTATTATTTTTGTCACTTATATCTTGATCGATTGCTTGAACAGGGTTTGCATCAACTCTACTTGTTTTCTTTTTGCGTCCTCTATTTGTTTTTCTGGTACCGTTTCCTCTTTTTTGATCTGCAAAATAATAAAAATGATAATATTTTTAATTCAGACCAAAATTAATCCATAGTAGTGTAAGTAACAAAAAAACTTATACACACTAGTTGTTATTTACGGGCGTAAAATATATTAAATAAAACCACCATTTTTGGGTTCCATGAATGTACTATAAAAAACAAAAGCTAAACGTATAAAAAACAAAAGAATAAAAAGCTTCATAGACAATTATTCTAAGAAGTTCGGCGTCGGCAACATCGCGGGCCCCGTGCAGCGCACAACTTAGTAGGCGACGTCGCCGAACAAATTTAGAGGGAATTCAAAGTGAGGAGCCCAACACCACGAGCTTCCTAGTAGGGCGCCGTAACACCCCAGCTGCTGTAGTCACGTCTGCGACACGAATTACGTTGTCTTTGCCCGGGTAGACGTTGGAGACGCGACCTCTAGGCCACACACCGCGTGGCAGGTTGCCATCTGCTATCAGCACAACGTCTCCTACCTTAAGAGGCGACGACACAGAGTTGACGGACGGGCGAGGGGTTAATATTGGCAAATACTCCTTTACCCATCTTGCCCAAAAATGATCCGCCAGGCGAAGCCCCTTACGCCAATTTACCCTTCGAATAAGATCTGTGTCATCGACCCGAGCAAGTGGCCAATATGGCGATGATTGCCCCAACAAAAAATGGTTCGGTGTGATGGACTCTTCGGAGCTTGGTTCCGTGGAAACGTGCGTTAAGGGCCGCGAATTTACCAACGCCTCCGCTTCTAACAAAAGCGTATAAAAAACTTCTTCACTAGGTGAGCGTTCCTTTAGCGTCGCATTCAGCGCAACCTTCACGGTACGGACGAGACGCTCCCAGCATCCTCCCATGAACGGTGAGGCTGGGGGAATAAAGCGCCACTCAAAACGTAATGTACTTGCTGCAGTTTGCATATCCACTTGATATAGATGTTTGAGAGTTGTATCTGCTCCAACAAAAGCTGTGCCGTTATCAGAATATATCCGTGTAGGACAGCCGCGCCGGGCCACGAAGCGACGTAAAGCCATAACTGCGGAATCTGATGAAAGGCTACTCACAACTTCCAAATGGACCGCTCGAATCGTTAGGCAGGTAAACAGAGCCACGTATCGCTTTTCTCTACGCCGTCCAATTGTCACAGTGATAGGGCCAAAGTAATCTAAGCCAGTAAATGTGAATGGCTTACTGCCGAAGGCAAGACGATCCGCAGGCAAATCTCCCATTGGTGGAGTAGACGGCAAACCTTTGTGTATCCTGCACCAATAGCATGCTTTTACAAAGCGCCGCACAGCTGGTCGCAATCCAAAAATGTAAAATTTCTGACGCATTTCGTTTACGACTGTTTCTATATTGGCGTGAGCGTATCTTCTATGATAATGGCCAATCAATAGTTGCATGACGGGATGCTTGGCAATTAATACAATCGGATTTGGTCGAAAAGATTTTACTTGAACAGCTGCAGTCCTCCCGGATAAAACTAGAAGTCCGTTTTCATCTATAGTCACGTCCAATTTACGTAGTGGACTTCTGCTGGGAAACGGAGAGCTTGATTTTAAGTGTTCATATTCTTCTCGAAACGAATCCAGTTGAGACTTGAGGAGCAGGTTTCTTTCCGCTTTATCCATATCAGAAGAATTTAGAATTTTGTAATTTTGAGGTATAGTCTGAACCAAATTAAGCCGAAATAATCTAGCAGCCAAAAAAATGCTAGCTGTAGCGCGAAGTAAACGCAACCAATCGCTAAAATGCGATATATCTGCCACAACCGGTGAAGGTAGCGATACAGCGGTTTCAATAACTCCCACCTGCTCTGTTTGTTTCAGTTCATCCAGAACAGGTGGAAAGTTGAGCTCATCGAACGGTAGCTTAGGCCAAGTTGCCGCGGCTTTGGTCAAAAATTCAGGGCCAGAAAACCAACGTGACGAAATTTCGAATTTAGATTTAGTTTTGGTAGCATCATCGGCAACGTTTAAAGAGCTTGGGACATATCTCCATTGATGTCCTTTTGTTGTCTCTAGAATTTCACCCACTCTATGGGCCACAAAAGGTTTAAATGTTCGAGCATCACTTCGAAGCCATCTCAGTACGGTTACACTGTCGCTCCAAAAGACAGTAGATGCGACTGTGTATCTGTGAGCTTCCAGGATATAAGTTGCCAGGCGAGTGGCAATAAGGGCTGCTTGTAATTCCAAACGTGGAATAGAGACTGGCTTCAAAGGAGTAAGTCTTGCCTTGCCAGCGATCAAAGCCAGCTTTATGCTTTTGTCAAGGTATTGAAAGCGCCAATAAGCCACACAAGCATACGCAAGCTCACTCGCGTCGGCAAAAACGTGAAGCTGAATCTCGCAAGGATCATTACAATCTACGTAACAACGTGGAATAGACCCGATAGACAGATCCACTAAGTCTCGGAACCATGACTTCCACAATTCTATAAAACGTTCCGGAAGGATAGAGTCCCAGTCAGCTACCAATTTCCAGGTCTGCTGAAACAAAATGCGTCCGCGGATAATTATTGGCGTTAGAAAGCCTAGAGGATCATAAACCTTCATTAAGTGTGAGAGCATGGACCGTTTCGTAAAAAGATCTGGTTGATCACGTAAGTCTCGTAAGAAAACTAAAGAGTCATCGCATATATTCCATGTGACACCCAGAACACGAACGCGCTCGCTGGACGGCCCTAAGGAAACTTCACGAACTTCGGGAGCCCGAGCTTCAGGGGAAAGCCGTGAAAGTGCTTGCTTGCAGTTTGAGACCCACGACCGCATCTCCAATCCAGCACGAGAGTGCACCTCTAAAATGTCGTGAGCTAGCTGAGCTGCTTCCTCCACAGTATTTAGACTACCCAAATAATCATCCATGTAGTGGTTAGTGATGATCTCTTCAGCCGCCAGCGGGAACAAATGCCTATGATCCTCAGCGTTAAGATTTTTTAGGTAAATTGCTGTAAAGGGACTTGAGACAGCACCAAAAATCATCGAGGACATTCTAAATTCACGCAGAGGCTCTTCTGATGTATTACGCCATAGAAATCTCTGCGCATCGCGATCCTCTACCCTAATCCTGGTCTGCGGAAACATTTCCCTAATGTCTGCTGTAAGCGCCACTAAACCTTCCCTGAATCTCATTAGGATTCCCAGCAGTGGTTGCAATAGATCAGGTCCGGCCAATAATAATGAGTTAAGGCTAACACCCATAACTCTGGCGGCGGCATCGTGTACCACCCGCAGCTTTTTTTTTGAGGGTGAATAACACCAAAATGCGGCAAATACCATTTGACACCGTCAGGATTCGGTGGGGCATCACAAAGTTCAGCGTAACCCTTTTCAATAGTGCTATTTACGTTATCGCGGTATAATTTTGCGTATACTGGATCTTTTTCAAACTTCCTTTCGAGAGACCGAAAGCGTGACAGTGCTAAATTGTAACTATCCGGGACATTCAAATTATCAGCACACCATAATAAACCGGTAGAAAAACGACCTGAATCTAAGCGACATGTAGTTCTTTGCAAAATGTTGAACGCACGTTTGTCGTTTTCAGAGTGAAAGTCTTTTTTCGTAATGCCAATAGAGTCCAGACTGTAATGTTGTTTTATAAGTTCGTCTAAAGAATTTTCAGTTTTATGAGACATTGTTACGTGATTAAAAATATCTTGTTGATCACGTAAGTCTCGTAAGAAAACTAAAGAGTCATCGCATATATTCCATGTGACACCCAGAACACGAACGCGCTCGCTGGACGGCCCTAAGGAAACTTCACGAACTTCGGGAGCCCGAGCTTCAGGGGAAAGCCGTGAAAGTGCTTGCTTGCAGTTTGAGACCCACGACCGCATCTCCAATCCAGCACGAGAGTGCACCTCTAAAATGTCGTGAGCTAGCTGAGCTGCTTCCTCCACAGTATTTAGACTATTATTTAGACACGTAAATAACACTAGTGTTAGTAAACATTAACGTGCGGACAAAGTTTTTCTAAACCGGTGAGTTTTAGTTCTACTATACTGTTTTCAGAATGCTGTTGTGACTATCTCTCATCCTTCTCAGCAGCGAAATAATGCAAATTATTAATGATTTAGTCAAGTATCATATGATTTTTTGTGCGGAAAACTATTTTCAATGAAAAATCCTAGATAAAATAAAAATTCTAAATTTGAACTATGATGTTGATGATACCTACTTAATAAATGATTCACTCTTACAACTGTTAATGCGTAGATAAGTGCTTTAGATTAAACAGTTAAAAATATTTTATTGTTACCTATGGGAGAGAACGTATAATTTATGTATCCATTATATGTTATGCTGAGTTAGCTATTGGTTTGTTGCAGCTCGCTAACCGTGAAGGAAAACATCGTGAGGAAACCGGGGTGCTCGGGGTGTGTTCGCATATCTCAGTGCCTGAAACTCGAGCCATGTTAGAGGCCTTAAAAGGCGGCTCAAATAATTCTGACACTAGATGGTTCGTTCCATCACACGATAAGAAGAAGCTGTTGGTTTTCCAATAAACAAAAAAAAGTAAAACAAAAAATTTTTTTTTTTACAAAAAGTCTTTATCTCTTTGTTCTTCACTGCCTTCGATATTCATTAAGACATGTTAAATAAAGTGAGGGGAACTGGGGGACGTCGTAATGATGCACCACGTGCATGACGCCAAAAATATTGTAGGATGTATATAATATATACAGACGCCGAATTAACGCATAAATCTGCGAAATACCATCTTAATATAGGTAGAGTAGCATATTTATTCGCATTATTATTACAAAATTAATAATGTGTTCGAAGAGTAGTCTTAGGATTTGTGTCTTTATGTTTTTTACAATTTACCTCAGCATAAGCTAAACGAATAGGTGTGAAGTGTTGTATGGCAGTCGTTTACTCCTTTGATTAACATACAAATAGGTAGACTAGGTACAAGAGCGTCGGTGGCTCAGTGGCTAGGGCGGTTGTCTCTCATCCGGGAGGCGCCGGTTCGAGCCCCACCACGTACCAATGTGTTTTCGATTTTCGAATTCATATGTACGTTTATTCGACGCTCTTACGGTGAAGGAAAACATCGTGAGAAAACCTGCATACCACTGCGAAGAAATTCAAAGTTTGTGTGTGAAGTTGACCAACCCGCACTGGGCCAGCGTGGTCGACTATGGCCTATTCACCCTAGTTCAGGGTAGGCTCGAGCCCCTCGGTTGGGGGCATATATGGGCTGATAACGAGGTAGACTATTTTTATCCCGACGTATGTAAGTGAACAGCAATCTTAACCGATTTCCACGCAGATGATATCTTTATATGTAGGCACCTATTACACTTAAATGTACTTTGAAAATATTAATGTAGTAGGTACAAACCTTTCTTAATTTAATTATTTAATTCAGCACATATTATACACTCATCAGTTGGGTAGTGATCGTACAATAAATAGTTACAAATATGACAGAAAGAGACACTATTCTCTAGCCACCAAATGATGTTTAATTTGTTGTTCATGTCGACAATTATATGTTTAGGTTTCCCAAAAGAACTTGAATACACTCCACAAATTAAACACTTATTCCGCAGTATGAAATGAGTCGAAGGCCACGGCCACTTTAATTCCTTTTTTAAAATATATTTTAAGTAATTTTTGTTCAAAAATCTGTCTATATCAGCAAAGATGACCATTTTGTAAGAGAAATCTAATAATTTAATTAGGTAGGTACGTTGTAAGAAAATTGTATTGTTTAAGGTGTGAGTAGATACAGACACAAGAACAGCATAGATCGAACTGACGTTCTGTAAGACGATTAATAGAAAAACACTAGTCTCCACTCATAAAAATATTTAAACGCTTGATTAGTTAAATAGTGTTTTGTCTCATTTTGACATTTGCGAAACATTTGGTGTGAGAAAGTGACAATTTAACTAATCAAATGTTTATAAATAAGGGGTCATACATATACCGATCCTCAAACTTAGATACAGAAAATAAAACTTACCTGTAGTGAAGCCTGTAGCCAAAGTATTCTCTTCGACTAATTTTAAAATTTTTCTACCACGAAATCCTTTTGAATTCATCTTCAAGCAACATTCAATAAGTTCCAATAACTGCACGTGAGTTTATTTGCACACACTGATGTAAACAAACAATAATCAAGCGCCGAATATTATGCAACGCGTACGTGACCGAAGACGATATATATTGTTTTGATTGCGGTAAGTAGTTAGTAGATTGTGTAACAGATTTACTGAGCGAGATGGCAACGTCGCAATTGTGGACGCCAAATACGCGAATCCGTAGTCGGGAATTCCCCTAGATATACAGTGTGGATATACGCGCTGCAGCAGCGCCTCACCTGCGCGGTGATTTCTTCGGGAACTTTTCAATATTTTATTACAACCATTTAAAGCGACTTTTAGCTTCCGTCGATTTTTGTACTACGGCTAGCTAGGATCAATAGGACCTAAGTGCCACCGGCTAACAAAGTAGCGTCCGGTATGCGGACGCCAAAAGCAGGTGGACGCCAGTTTAAATGCACTTTCGCCTTCAGTGGACGGCCAATTGTTTGCGGGATATATATATATATATATATATATATATATATATATATATATATATATAATATTTCATAACTTTCGTTATATGTCAATATTCATAGTCAGGTACACTAAGGTACGAAATTCACGATTATTAATGTACCTACTACTCATATATTTGTCCTGTCCTTTAAGTAATTTAAAAAACTCAAGGAAGCGCGTAGTGGACAGTTTGCTTATCACTCCAACCGTATATTTCCACATGCTCGTCTACTTTGCGTAGCCATACTACAATACTCTGTTCTTTGGAAAGTGGATCAAATTCAGGTATGACATTAGTCATGGATGTAAAACTATCACGTTCACCAGATCTATTTTTCTCCCTCCCTTGTTCATTTTTCCAAACTTGTAGGCGTGGTAGAATATTCATTTCATTCATACATATTCTTGTCTTCTCACTTCCGAAATATAAAATTGAAACTGTGTTTTAACAAAAGTCCTTTTACTTGCGAATAATGTGTTGTGTAATGTGTAACCCAACAAATATTTTATGTGTAATTTTAACTGTGGCAATGTGTTCTCGCTCTTCCATTCTCGTCCGCTGAAGCAACACGTACTTTTGTGAACATTATACAAATTAAACAGCATTATCAAGAAAAGTTGTGGAGTTTCCGTGCCCTTACCTATTCATTGGTCCTTCGAACAAACGAACATCGAGCCGCCTGTGTGAGGTTGCAGGTTGGTGCACGCGAATAGTGCAATAACGAGCTATCAACTCGGAAGAGTAACGACGCCATTGCGGCATAGGAGGCAAGCATCCGCGTGGAAAGCGATTTATCCATCATCCAGAACGCAAGTGGGCCTCATTGGCCATCACCCTAATATAATATACGAGGGTCAAGTAAAAAATAAGGTTCCCACATTTTTTCTGGTGTAACGCATTTTTTATTATAATCGAGGAGTACACCATCTGAAAGCTTGTACTTTAAACTATTTTTCTACATAGTCGCCAGATTTTTCTATACACTTTTGAAAACCCTCTTCGAAGAACTCCGCCGCCAGGCCGTTGAGGAAGTTTGTGACCGCTTCCTGTACCTCTTCGTCCGATCTGAAGCGACCTTGCGATAACCCAGTTTTTCCGTCAAAACGTTGTCAATTGTTTTTTCACAGACTTCAGGAACTTGGGCAGCCAGCTCCCGAAGCGTTACTCGCCGATCCTCGAGGAGAATGCGCTCGATCTTCGCCACGACTTCGTCGGATACCGATGGCCTCCCGCTCCTTTCCTCATCGTGGACGTCTGTGCGTCCTTCGGAGAACTCCCTACACCATTTGCGGACGTGTTGAACGCTGATGCAAGCTTCGCCATACACTTCTTGCAACTGCTTATGAATTTCAATAGGTTTTACCTTTTTTGCGTGTAAAAAACGGATAACTGATCGAATCTCACACCTGGCGGCAACCTGGCGGTGACAGCGATTGGGGGCTTCATCTCGGATGGCTGTCAGGCCGGCACTGAGCGTCGTACTGACTTCGTCCGGGTGGGAGAATAAAGCGCGGGAACCAAGGAACACGGCGGTGTTGCCAGATTTCTCATAGCATGTCGCGCGGCGAGTGTACAGCGTTGGGAACCTTTTTTTTTACTTGACCCTCGTAATTGTGCGAGCTGCGGCGCCGAAAACAACGCTTCCCTTTTGTCCTTCGAAATTTCGCGCGCCGGGTATCGCCAGTCACGCGACGACAGCGTTGCGCCAGCGGCGAGCTACATCGAACGGAGCCGGAGGGAGCCGACAAAAGGCGAAGACGGCCGAACGACCGCCACGCACGCACCGCGTTTTTTGTTGGTTGTTTTTGTTCGTACAGGAAATTTATGTTCTACCTGAATTTCCGTTTATAAAAATTGTAATTACCGTCCGCATCTGCAACTATATATTAGTGTACAATTTAACAGTTTGCGTGTGTAAAAGATGTCACCAATTGAAGACTTAAGGCAAAAACGAGGGTACCTATAGGGTGCCATCACGCGGCTATATATCGGTATTGAGGAGGAGTTGACGGCCCTCACCACAGAAATGATAATTGTAAGACAAAAACGGTGTATTGCAGCATTTGAGGCGTATGAGCAATTGAATGAGCAAATTGTGGACAATAACGACACGGAGGACATCGAAGCATACGAAGGTAAATACTTCGAGATTCTATCCACCCTGTCGCGAGAATTAAATAGACGAGCTGCTGAGGAGCAAAAGCCACCCCCCAGCGTCAAATTAAGTTGCCCGTAATAGAAATTCCAACGTTCACGGGCAAATATTCCGATTTTCCAGGTTTAGGGAGTTGTTTAGATCTGTTATAGACAGCGACGCCACGCTGGACAAGATCAAAAATTATAGTTTATGGATTGAAGCAATCATCAAGAATGTGGTATAATAAAGTAGATATGTGCTTAACTAAAAATGGTTATTCAAAGTCGAAATATGAACCTTGTTTGTACACTAAAAAGGATGGTAGAAGTATGTCTATAATTGCATTATACGTCGATGATTTTTTTGTGTTTTCAAATAGTAGTGATGAAACGAATAATTTAAAGTATATTTTGGAATCTCAGTTCATTATGATAAATGTAATAAGATTTTAACTTTAGATCAATGTGATTATATTGAGCAGTTGTTACAAAAAATTAATATGGTTGACTGTAAACCAGTAGATACACCAATGGAGTGTGGATTAAAATTACCAAAAGATTTAAGTTGTGATAAAAGTTTGCCTTCACTAATTGGATGTTTAATATATCTTGTCATACTTACCCGACCCGATATAGCTTTTCCTGTTGTGAACTTAAGTCAGTTCAACAATTGTTACAATAAAGAGCACTGGGCTCATGCTAAACGTATACTAAGATACCTAAAGATTATTGTATTAAGTATAGTGGTACAGATGACAACAAGATATTGGGCGATGTGGATGCAGATTGGGGTAGTGATATCACAGATAGGAGATCCTATACAGCCTATTGTTTTACTCTATCTAGTGGTTTGATATCTTGGGGAAGTAAAAAGCAAAAGAATGTAACTTTAACTAGTACCGAAGCAGAGTATGTTGGCATATCTGAATGTTGTAAGGAGGCAATTTACCTTAGGAATTTGCAAAGTGAAATCATGGGTCTAATGCAATGTATTGTAATTTTTAATGATAACCAGAGTGCACACAAGTTGTTATATAATCCTGTATTTCACAATAGAACAAAGCACTATTATTTCTACTACTACTATAATACATACACATACAATACACACACATACACATACTATAAGCATAAGATTCCACTTTGGTAGAGAATGTATTAAAACTAATATAATTAAAATTGAGTATCTTCAGACAGATCTAATGTCAGCTGACATACTCGCAAAGTCTTTAAATTCTGTAAAACATTATAAATTCCTAGAATTGTTGGGAGTTCAACTAAAGTAAAAATTGTTATTTCATTTTGATATACTGGAGGTATTGATTGTATATCAAAATGTGTACCGTAGCGACATCTAGTGTAGTTTATGTTAACTGTATCTATGTAATTGTCTATGATAAAATATACAAGCCAGTCTGTCTTTTCCAACGCACTCGGTTGTTTCAATTAAGAAGATGCAAATTATAAGTTCTTGTATGTAAATGTTGGGAGCAAGGGCAGAATATCAGATGGAAGAGTGTTCAAAAACACAAAGCTATATGAAAAACTTGAAAGGAAAGAACTAAACATTCCACCACCTGAAATATACCGTACCGTATAAAATTGAGATACCCTTTTTTATACTAGGTGATAAGGCTTTTCAGCTTAATGAGTATACTATGAGACCGTATGTTGGTACTCGAGTAAGAGATTCGAACTAAAGAATATTTAACTACAGATTTTCAAGAGCACGAAGAGTAGTTGAAAACGCTTTTGGGGTACTTAGTTCGGTCTACAGAGTTCTGCGTAAACCTATGCTGTTAGAACCAGAAACAGCGACTAAAGTTGTGCTGACAACGGTTCATCTATATAACTACTTACGCAGTAAATGTAAAAGTAATTTAAAAGAAAATGCACTTATGTTTTTAGAAAAAAGTTGATTGGTTGTTTCTAACATCGCCTGTGTAAGCATCGTCACTTTGAAATTGTTTAAGTTTGCATAGGTATGTTCTTAATTTTCTTTAGTTAAAACTTGTGTAATTCCTGAGGCCGCAGTATGATGGCAACCCAACAAATATTTCATGTGTAATTTTAACTGTGGCAATGTGTTCTCTCTCTTCCATTCTCGTCCGCTGAAGCAACACGTACTTTTGTGAACATTATACAAATTAAACAGCATTATCAAGAAAAGTTGTGGAGTTTCCGTGCCCTGACCTATTCATAATGTAATGTAAACGAGTAAAACACACACGACTTCACCTTCAGGCACGTCAACAAAGAGTGGGCCGTGCTGATTTCAGATCTTTCATCTCTCTCATTTTGTCCTGGAGTTTACACAAGTATGTATACCAATGAGCAGCAAGAAAGTATATTGCGAGATTTCAATTCCTCATATTCGACCGTACCTATCCGAACAGTTTCAACGACTAGCATTCGACACCGTTCACAACTCCAGTCAAATCGGAACGAGGGCATCCAAAAAAACTGATGTCCCAAACATATTTTTGGCCTGCGATGAACATCCAAGTTGGCAATTGGGCGAAGCACTGCATCACATGTCAAAAATAAAAATAAAACATCGACATACAACAAGCTGTATCTCAATTTTTCACGTCTACTGAAAGATAATCAACATGTCCACATGGACACCGTTGGACCGCTACTGACTTCAGCTCAAGGTCATCGATACCTACAGAAGACATCACGGCAGAAACAGTAGCAAGAATGATCTATGAACACTGGATCAATCGTTTCGGCTGCCCAATAACCATCACAACTGACCAAGGACGATAGTTCTCATTTCTCAAGTCTAATGAACATAATTGGAATCAAGAAAATCTATGCAAAGCCTTACCATCCTCAAGCTAACGGAATGATCGAGCGCTGGCACAGATCGCTGAAAACAATACTAGACGGCAAAACAACGTGGATGTCTGAACTATCTACTGTTCTCATGGGATTACGCGCAGCAACACGATCCGACACTAACGGGAGCGCGTCTGAATTAGGCGTATTCTGGAGATTTTTTCTCGACACCATCACCCTACAATCAAGCTGCTGACCACATCTACGTCGAACAACGGAAAAACGCATTGAACAATCTACGACCAGTTTACCTACCTCGTCGCATGTAAACAAATCACCTATGTCCAAATGTTGTTGACACCTTTAAATAGTATGAATTGTATATTTTATCCCGGGTATGTCTATTCTATGTTGACATTTGAATACATATTTAATTGTATAAAATCGGAATCAAAATATGATGATAGAAATGTAATAGAATTATGTTTTATTTACAATATACACACGTCAATTACAAATATTGATTCTCACCATATGAATTTATATCCAAATTACGACAACTTAAATATTGACAAGAAATAATATTGGAGTAATGTATTGTTAACTGAGTATAAAAATGCCGACATTTAACAATTTCAAAAAATATTTATGACTGCAAATAAAACTAAAGCGGTGCAGACAGCTGAACTCCTACAAAAGCCGCCATGGGGGCAACACCAGAAGAGAAATTGACCGGGGTCAAAAACTGGACGCTAGTCATTTTAAAATTTTCGGACATTTAACAGAAAAAAAATTGGATGCTAAAATTACGAGTAATATTTTTGCGTGTATGAATTGTATATTTTATCCCGGGAATGTCTATTTTATTTAGGCATTTAAATATATATTTAATTGTATAAAATCGGAATCAAACTACGATGATATAGTTGTAATAGAATTATGTTTTATTTACAATATACACGTGTCAATTACAAATATTGATTCTCACCATATGAATTTATATACGATAAACTAAATATCGACAAGAATGAATGTTGGAGTAATATATTGTCAACTGAGTATAAAAATGCCGACATTTAATAATTTCAAAAAAGTTTTATGACTGCAAATAAAACTGAAGCGGTGCAGACAGCTGAACTCCTACAAAAGCCGACATGGGGGCAACACTAGAGGAGCAATGGACCGGAAAAAAGGTAACGTTAGTCATTTTAATGTTTTCGGATGGCATATACATTGGTACATAACATAACAAAATTGGACGCTAAAAGTAAAAAATACATTTTTTTTTGGTGCAGTGAAGAAAGCAAGGCTGTAGATTGATAGAGCCTGAATGTCCAAAGACATGTAATAAAGGTAGAGATGTTGTTTTCTTTGAAAATAAATTTTATTCAAGCAAATTAAACCTTAATGGTATTTCAAATGATGAACATATTATTGAAACCTCATATCGTTACAAATAATGAAGACGGCACTGAACAAAATAAACTGATCAAACTGTCCAACCCGATTAGTCGGAACCCAATGAGGACCAGCCAGATCTTACATTAATTGATTCTGAAGAACCTGATGACATACCAATTCGATCAATATGGAGGCGACAGTAAAACGTAATGGTAGATAGTGATGATGGAGAGTCCTTTGCTAGTGCAAATAATGGCTTGGACAAAGCTTACATTCCAGGGCATTTGAGGGGTTCTGAAGACTCAGACACTCAATTTTTTCGAAGTTTAGAAAACTCAGTGGAGTATGCGATCTTGTTGAACTGACTGCTAGGTGATGATGAGGAGCCATCTTCTGTGCAAGAGGCGCTCAAAGGCTGCAGAAAAATGGCGAAAAGCTATGCAAGTTGAGTTATGATTCTGATGAGCAGAATAATTGTTGGACTTTGACTGATTTAAAGAAAGGACAAAGGCCTGTTAAATGCAAATGATTCATTAAGATAAAAGGGGCTCAATGGGAAATTATTGAAGAATAAAGCTCGTATACCTAGTTGCAAAGGGGGTTTCACAGACACATGGTATCGACTATCATGAAACATCCGGTAGTCCTCTACTCAACAATAAGGATGTTACGAGTATTCGCCATTGCTGCTGAATATGGTTTAGATATCGACCAGCTGCATGTAAAAACTACGTTTTTGAATGGCGACCTTAAGGTAGAAGTTGTAGTGCATCAACCAGGCCGGTTTGTTATAAAGGGGAAGGAAAACAAAGTATTTAAGTTAAACATATCCATATACGGCTTAAAACAATCAGGAAAATGCTGGTATAAGATTAATGCCGTCCTTACTAAGAAAATGAAGATTGAAAAATCTTCGATATATCCTTGTGTCTATTACAGATCTCAGGAAGGAAAATTGATTATTATTGAGTATTAATATTATGTCGATGATATTTTACTGTTTTCTAAATCAAATAAAGAAGGGCTAATGAGAGAGTTTAAAAAAAGTTCCTTGGAATGCGAGTATGTAAAACAAATGAAAGATTTACTCTAGACCAATCGAGTTACATAATGAATGAAAACTGATCCGATTTACCCCACTTACCCGCGTAGAATAACTACGAGTATTCATTGCAAATTGCTGTACTAACAAACACAGAACAACATACTCGAAGGCCAGCACAGGAGTCAGTCTGAGTCTTTTCATAGGCAAAACGTTTTTTGAAGAAGATTGCAATAGCAGATTATGCCCAGGTAAAAAAGATAGAATTACAAAAGGTAATATAAAGTCTGATTATTTAGTTGTCACGTGTTCTTTAACTGCACAAATTAGTCTGTGTTTTGAGAGGAGATGATCAAAACAAACCACGATACTCAGTTCACGAAACAATACGTTATTTATTCAGATATTACACATTTGTCTTAGATTAGACGAGAATAATGTATGACGCAATAATATAGCGCTGTGCGCGCGTGGTCGGCTAGGGGCGCGGGGAACGACTGGCGAGCCCCGAGTCGCAAAACGTCAAGTCAGCATACTGTGACGTATGCGCCCCTACATCACACCCCCCTAGAATTTGGTACGATGAAAAATACATAAATTTTGAAATCACAAACCAAATTATAACTACTAAGATATGACTCGATATAAACAAAGAATGCACTGCGATAAACCTACAACAACAATGCGTAACATGATAGCTTTGCTTACATCATGACTCTGTAACAGTTCAATGTTCATGCGAAATCATTAAGTATACATTGCTGGCAATATACATTACTGTTTGTACATTATTAAATTTAAACAATCAAGTTCTTATATACTAGATCAAATATTTTTTCTTTACCAAACTGTGAACGAAATGCCTTTTATTAAAACGTAAGTAATATTTGTGAACTAAAGTGAGAAAAATAAGTAAATGCTAAAACACTTATGAAAATATCACCTTAGTGGGTGTGGGCTGCTTTACCAAATAAATGTAAGGTTAAAAGAAATTGCAATAAAGTACGCACATGCCTAAACTATTTTGCTTACCTAGATGACCTTAATTACTAGAAACGTGCTGGCATCTTTGTTACGCGTCCACTGCGCGTTTTCTTCAGCGGTGGTCTATCACCGCGTACATTGCCGTGCACTGCTTCCGAAGCCGTCTTGATTTCTGTACTTGGTGGCGCAACCGTGTTTTCCGAATCATTAAGAACGTATGCCGGTTTCAGTCTATCGATAGAGATATTTACCTGCCTGTTTGGTAGCTGCAGTTCGAAAACTTTCGAACCTCTTTTAATGACCTCGAAAGGACCATCATACGGATTTTTCAAAGGCTTCCGAACTGCATCATCTCTGACAAACACATGTGTGCAAGATTTTAAATCTCGATGCACGAACCAGTTTTGGTTACAATGATGATTAATAGCGATAGGTCTGAGCCTGCTAATTGCTTCGCGTACGTTCTCAAGGACACCACTTGAGCCACCCTGTACAGAATTACCTGTTGAAAAATAGTCACCTGGTAATCGTAACGGCTTGCCGAACGTATATTCGGCTGCACTGACGCCGTTGTCGCTACGTCCCGCAGCGCGAAGTCCTAATAACACCGTTGAGAGTTCGTCTACCCATGACCTTGAGTCTAGGCGAGCCATCATCGCTGCTTTGAAACTGCGATGCCAGCGTTCCACGATGCCGTTAGCCTGTGGATGGTAACTAGTGGTCCTTACCTTTTCGACCCCTAAGTACTTCATCAAATCGGTGAATAACTGGCTTTCGAATTGCCGCCCTTGATCCGTTGTTATTCGGCAAGGACAACCGTATCGCGTGATCCAGTTATCATATATTACCTTAGCGACAGTTTCCGCCGTAATATCCTTTATCGGTACTGCTTCCGGCCAGCGCGTACCTCTGTCGATCATGGTGACAAGATATCTATACCCTTCCTCAGTCGTGAGTAAAGGTCCGACAATATCAACATGTAAGTGTTCGAAACGCTCTGCCTGTTTAAAAGCTCCGTATTCTGATATTGTATGCCTACCGATCTTTGCTTTTTGACACCTAATACAAGACTTGGCCCAATTACCTACGTCTGTGTTCATACCCGGCCAAAAATATCTTTTCGCAACCAATCTGCGTGAAGCTCGAATTCCTGGATGGCTTAAGTTGTGCAAATTATCAAATACCTGACGCCTAAATTCCTTAGGTAGGTAGGGTCGAGCGGTCGATGTTGATATTTCGCAATACAACTCGTGGTCACATGTAGGCACAAATATGCTTTTAATGCATACGCTGGTGCCGTCGTCTGTATGACGTCGTTGCGAAATGTAGGTGTCCAATTTCTGCGAATCGGCCAGCCGTTCTAAATCTAATGGTGCTGGGCATGAAATCGTCGCTACACGCGATAAGGCATCGGCCACACTATTGTGTTTACCTTGTACATGCCGAATATCGGTTGTAAACTCGCTAATGAACAATAGCTGCCTTGTACGCCTCGGCGTCTCCGCGTCAGTAGCTGATTTTGATCTTGAGAACGCGTGTACTAGCGGTCGGTGGTCCGTATATATGACCAGCGGTCTGCCTTCGAATATTTTTCTAAAATATTTTAAGGCAGAATAAATGGCTAATAATTCTCGATCATACGTACTATAACGCTGTTGCGGTGTCGTCAACTCCTTAGAGAAATACCCAAGAGGCTTCCACAAACCTTTTTCCATTTGTTGTAGAACTGCCCCTATGCACGTGTCCGACGCGTCGGTCATTAGCGCCAACGTAGCGTCCGCGCTCGGGTACGATAACGTCGCAGCGTTCTCCAGTTGCGACTTACATTCTCGAAATGCTGATTCCGCATCCGGTGTCCACACAATGGGTGTTTTGTCGTTCTTCTTGGCGTTACTTAGGTATTTTGTTAAAATACATTGACTTTTTACCGCCTGTGGGATGTGGTTCCTGTAAAAGTTTACCATTCCTAGGAACCGACGAAGTTCATTGATGTTCTTTGGTTTCGGATAGTCACAGATGGCTTTGACTTTATCGTCCAAAGGCCGTATCCCATTGGAAGTGACGCGGAAACCAACGAAATCTAATTCGGCAGCTCCAAAACAACTTTTCGCCAAGTTGATCGTTATACCAAACCTGTTTAACCGCTCGAAAAGTAGCCGCAGGTGCTCTCGATGCTGTTCCTCGTTGTCACTGGCGATGATGATGTCATCAATATAGCTGAATAGAAAATCTAGCCCTTCTAAAACGGTATGATTCATGAAGCGCTGGAAGGTCTGGGCCGCATTCCGAAGTCCGAAGGTCATCCTCGTGAACTCGAATAATCCGAAGGGCGTGATAATCGCGGTTTTGTCGATATCCGCCGGATTAATTGGAATAAAATGATAGGCCCTGTTGACATCGATTGACGAAAAAATTTTCTTACCTGCCAAAATGTATGTGAAATCGCCTAAACGGGGAATGGGGTACCTGTCTGGTTTGGTTATAGCGTTCAGCTGCCTGTAGTCACCACAAGGACGTATATCTCCATTTTTCTTAGGTACCACGTGCAAAGGACTCGCCCACGAGCTCTTTGATGGTCTGCAGATGCCCATTTCCTGCATATTTTTAAACTCATCTCTAACCTTTTTGTAGCGGTCCGGTGGCAGCGGACGTGCCCGTGCGAACACCGGTGGCCCCGTGGTCTCTATGTGATGTTTCACCGAATGCTGTGGAGTCTCCTTAAACGAAATTGGTTTTGTTATATCTGGAAATTCATTTAGTAATTTACTATATGGGTGGCATTCGTCTACAGTTTTGATTGATGACACAGAACTATTTACGACACTTGCAATTATATTTTTTTTAGTATAATTATCGATAAGCCTTTTTGTTTTAAGATCGACAAGCAAACCATAATGGCTTAGAAAATCCGCTCCGATTATGGGTTGCTTGACGCCTGCAATAATAAACGTCCATTTAAAAATTTTACCTAAACCCAAATCAATATTCATACAAGTTGTACCATAAGTATTTATACGCGTGTCGTTTGCGGCGTATAGATTATACTCGCTTTTGTCGCAACTAGCTTTACGCCTAACTACACCAACAGGTATCACTGACACGTTCGCTCCTGTGTCAATAAGAAAACTTTGACCACTATTATTGTCTTGCACACATAGACGGCGATTAACATTGCCTATGCAGGGTCCCGTCGTCGACTGCACAGCTTCTAGTTTCCCTGGTTGACTTTTCCTTTCCAGCTGCAAGGACTCCTGCACTTAAAAGCCTTTGCTCCGAAACGCTGATGAAAATAACACAGCTTCCTGCCCGGCGGTCGTCCTTGCTGTGTATCGTAGTCCTTGCGGAACTGTGTCCTGACGCGGCGATCCTCATTCCAGCGTCTTCTCTCTCTACGCAGCTCCGCCACTTCAATGCTGAGCTCCTCCATCTTTGCTGTAACACTGCTCTCTTCGCTACTTCCGGTCGACACGCTTGCTACTTCTACTGGCTTCAGGCTCTCCATAACCCTATCGGCCATCGCTGCCAACTCCGTCAAAGCTGTTACACTGGAGGCTGCTAACGCCGTTCTGACTGCAACCGGTAGGTGGCCTTGCCATAGCGTTCTGAGCGCGTTATCCTGGAAGCTAGTGCCAGCCAGGTTCTGCATACATCTAAGCAACTGAGAAGGCTTCTGCTCACCAAGCTGCATCTCTCCAACGAGCCTCTGTATTTTTCTATCCTCTGACTCCTGATAGACGCTCAACAACCTTGCTTTGATTGCCTTGTACTTCTCCTTTTCCGGCGGCTTCTGAAGGATGTCCGTTACCTGAGGTAACACTTGCTTGCCCAATTTCGTGACAAGTAGCTGGAACTGTGCGGCATCACTGGCATGCTGCGGCAAAACAGCAGCTTCGTACTGCAGGAACCACAGCTCCGGTTGATCCGTCCAGAAGTCCGGTACGCGTGCGTCGACGGAGATTCCTTTGACCTCCTTATTCTCTTCCGCCATTTTTACACGCGCGGTGATAAAAAAGGTAGTTATATATCTAATATAGCCTACCTAGCCAACCGAAAGTGAGTCGCCCCCTAATAGCGTGGAACTGAGTATGTACAACACTGGAACAGTTCACTAAAACGGGTCACCAATATAAAGTCTGATTATTTAGTTGTCACGTGTTCTTTAACTGCACAAATTAGTCTGTGTTTTGAGAGGAGATGATCAAAACAAACCACGATACTCAGTTCACGAAACAATACGTTATTTATTCAGATATTACACATTTGTCTTAGATTAGACGAGAATAATGTATGACGCAATAATATAGCGCTGTGCGCGCGTGGTCGGCTAGGGGCGCGGGGAACGACTGGCGAGCCCCGAGTCGCAAAACGTCAAGTCAGCATACTGTGACGTATGCGCCCCTACAGTAAAATAAAAAAACAGAAGAGATTGTTACAGGACACCATGAAAAATCTACACACCAAGTTTATAAAAACAAAAAATATAAAGTTGAGTTACACACTGTTTTGCCGCCTACGACCTTTTTGGGTTGTAACCCCAAACATCCACCAAAGAGAAACTTGTTTGTGTGTAACTCATGCAAACATGGAGCTAACCTTGGCTTCCCTAAAACAGGCAGACATCATAGATTTTCCAAACTATCAGAGCATGCTTAATTATTTATGTTGCGACCGATACAATGAAAAATGTCTTATGCGAGAATGTCTTAACTGCAAATCACGTTTCATTTGTTATCGTGAGTTCGACAATTCTGTTTTGATCAAATACTCTTCATGGCAATGTATTACAGAGGACATTTTAGATACTAAAACCAAGAAAAAACGTAGGGTTCGAAAATATAAGAAAATAACATTAAACTGTGCTCCAAAAGACATTGTGATGAAACTTGAAGAAAACCTTGATATTTTTTTAAAGCATGAAGCAAATATAGTGCATCAATATGAAACCATTAAAAGCCTAAAAGATAACTTAACTGAAAAAGATGCTGTGATTCATATGGACTTTTCCGAAAATTATAATACAAAATATTCTTCAGAAGTTCAATCATTCCATTTTGGTGGGTCACGTACGCAAATAAGTTTGCATACTGTGGTCTTATATACCAAGGGAGAAACAAAATGTTTCGCCACAATGTCAGAAAACCTAAGCCATAATGTACCTGTAATCTGGGCTCATCTAAAACCTGTCATGGAACTCCTTCCGTCCTCGGTAGAAAACGTTCATTTCTTAAGCGATGGCCCTGTTACTCAGTACCGTAACAAAGATATGTTTTTTTTTACTTACTTTGTAAATTGACTGAAACCTATCCGAATATTTCTGATTTTACCTGGAACTATCATGAAGCCGGTCATGGTAAAGGAGCTCCAGATGGTATCGGAGGGACATGTAAACGAACCGCTGACAAAATTGTAGCTTTAGGAACCGACATTGCTACGATTGACGACTTCGCTACGGAATTAAACAAATCTTGTCCCGGCATTAAAATTTTTGTGATATCCGAAGATGAAATTGATTTTCAAAAGAAGATAATGGAAGATAATCGACCGAACATCAAACCTTTTACTGGTACACTTAAAGTACATCAAGTACGAGGGAACTATCTCAGCAATACGTTATACATGAAGAGCCTCAGCTGCTTTTGTAGCAATTTTTGTCCTCACTTTCACTTAGGCGATATTAAATACCCCCAAAATAAAAAAAAGAAATTGGATGTTGATGCAGTATACATACACTGATTCTGAGGAAGATGTGCAAAACAAAGTAGTTGCACAATCATCTACTCATGTGATTAATACTATAGACAATGCAGACACTGCTATGACTGTCAAGAACGGAGATTTTGTACTTGTGGAATATAATCATCATCAACAGCCTATATATGTCCCCACTGGAGGGGCTCAGACCTACTCTCTTACAGAGAGTGTATGGGCCATAGTCCACCACGCGGGCCCAGTGCGGATCGGCGGACTTCACATGCCTGTTCACATGCAGGTTTCCTCACAATGTTTTCCTTCACCGTTAAGCAATCGGATAATGTACTTGAATTGAAAAACAACTCATAGGTACACGGCTGGATTCGAACCCGGTACCCTCAGATCGAGAGTCCGCGCCGTATCCACTGCGCCACCGACGCTTATGGAATATAATATAATACCGTGGAATATAATATTAATAATAAAAAATATACAAATCTTGACCATATTACCAGTGCCAAATATACGTATGAAGGGTAACAGAGTATTCTATAAGTTTCCAAAGCCAGTTGATGTATTTGAAAAGTAAATTGTTCATTGTTAATATTGAAGTAAAAAATATTTAGTTCCGTAGAAATGATTGATTCTGTTCTTTGCAAGAAATGGATAATTTTTAAGTTTATTTGTTTAAATATTTTTGAGACTGATAGATGTATCATTAGATAGTACTATTGTTTTGTTTTGTGAACGAAGTTTATATTTTTGTTATAATTTTATTCAGATAAAAACGCCTTAAATGTGGCTTTTAAGTTTATGAACGTTTTATAATTAAAAACTTTCATCTCAGATGAGACTGATAAGCAGAAATGATTAATTCTGTTATTTGATACAGGTAATTGAAATTTAAGCCTTAACAGACCATTAATATTAAAAATAAGGTTGCATTTAGAAACTGTAACGACTGAATGTATCTTGTATATTAAAAAATATATTGTTTAATTTAATATTAGTCCCCTTTCTTAGCTAATAATCAATGGTCTGTCACTTCCCTGCCTTAATTTGTCACTACTCTGCCAATAGTGTCACTCCCCTGGTAACACATTTTCCTCTGGTGCTTATAAAATTAATAAAAGTGGAAAAATCTTCTGGCCCTCATCATTACAAATTACAAAATAATGTCAAATAGAGAAATAATCAAAATTGAATGGAACAGATTACATTTTCTTCAGGGACAAAAAAAAATCAAATAGCGTATATTCACCCATATAGCCATTTTTCAGCCCTGAGACCGCGTGGTCCGACTGCTCAGTTAGATTACTCGGACCACGCGGAATTTTTTTTCCGCGTGGTTCGACTGCTCAATCGGACCACGCGGACTATCATTTTTTGAGACCGCGTGGTCCGACTGTAGAGATACGAGAACTTTTTACCGTCGGATCGACTAAATAAATCTAAATGTGAGAAAGACAAAAATAATACAAGATTTAATTTCAATGTAGTTTTATTTTAGCTAAATAATAAAAATATATCGAACTGTCAAACTTGAAACACTCATATCTCGGAAACTACTGACCGTAGACCAGTGGTGTCTTTAGCAAAGTCAAAGGGCTCGATGAGATCTTCATTTTTGATGACAGCTGTCAAACTTGAAACACTCATATCTCGGAAACTACTGACCGTAGACCAGTGGTGTCTTTAGCAAAGTCAAAGGGCTCGATGAGATCTTCATTTTTGATGACAGCTGTCAAACTTGAAACACTCATATCTCGGAAACTACTGACCGTAGACTAGTGGTGTCTTTGACAAAGTCAAAGGGCTCGATGAGATCTTCATTTTTGATGACAGCTGTCAAAACTTGAAACACTCATATCTCGGAAACTACTGACCGTAGACTAGTGGTGTCTTTACCAAAGTCAAAGGACTCGATGAGATCTTCATTTTTGATGACAGATGTCAAACTAAATAGAGCCATAACGCGAAAACTTAAACTTGACGAAAGAATGCTCATGTCTTGATGCAGTACGAGCAGACTTAAATGAGAACAGGCTATGACAAAGAAGACCTAAATCAAAGTTTCATCAAACCTTTTTAGAAAATAAATGTTAAGTAATTGTCAAGTGTCATACACATTACCTCATATTTTAGGGTTCTGAAATCGAAGGATCCAAACAGAAACCTATAATTGAGGTAATTGATTAGTTGTACCAAAATGTTATTTATTTCGTTTTCGATATTTAATTTATTCTTGATTAGGTCTAGTTGTATTTAAGATTACAAGGATTTTGGCGGCAGTCTTAGGTAACTAGGTGGTAGTTTGCCAAGCGAACGTAGAAAATGCCCTAACACTAACTAAACCATCTATCAACACCTACCCTATTGGGAATCTAGCACGGACCTACAGATTGTTAGTGCAAATGTGCCTTTGTGTCACTGAGGTTGTTAAATTTATCATATTATGACTGATTGTAATTATTTATGTTACACTTGTTGATCTTCACTAGGTCACAGCTAAATTGGGAACCCTTTATATGTGTTTCTACTCCCACTTGGCCATTAATATATCACTGATGATTTCTGTTACATTAATCTCAAAACGTTAGCAAAATGTCTCACGAAGAAAGCGTTAGCGCCATTCCTAAGCAGAAACACGAAGACTTATTTTACATACCACGTAAACGCGGCTTAGTGCTGCTCTACAAGGGATATCAATTTTACCGCAACAAGAAGTACCGAAGTGGGGACATTCTCTGGGCATGTAGCAAAAAAAACAACAGAGAACTGTCGAGGCACACTGACCATACATGTAAGTCTTCTTTCGTGTCGTGTTTAAGTATAATAGCTTCTTAATGCAATGTGTTACATATTCTACAAACAGGTTTCTCATACATCGTTTCTCTGTTACAGGATTCTCACATTGTAAAAGCAGGTACGCACTCTTGTGTTCCTGATATATGCAGAAATGATATTGATGTGCAACTTTATTTAATGAAACAGTCTGCATGTAGCTCTTTAGAGCCAATAAAACATGTATACGATGAACATGTTACTCCTCTAAAAGACGCCGGTGTCGAATTAATCCAAAAAATACCTGCATATAGTTCCGTCAAAAGTTCCTTATTTGATACCAGAAAGAAAGCGCTTGGTGTAACAAAAGTAGCATTTGACAGACCCGTGGAGGTAGAAGTCCCGCCTTCACTGAACGAATTTATTTTGGCAGACTACGCCCACAACGATACACGCATTATAGCATTTTGTTCAGAGCATGCCAAAAAACTTGTACCAACATTAAAATCTTTTTTTGGAGATGGCACGTTTCACAGTTGCCCGTCGCCATTCCAACAATTATACACAATTCATGCGGACATCGGTTCATCAATAGAGTTTATAAACGTCGTCCCTGTCATATACGTTTTGATGTCGAATCGGAAATCAGAAACCTATGAAATATTAATGAACATGATAAAATCTCAAATACCAGCCTTTAACCCCGACCACTTCATGACAGACTATGAGGCAGCGGCAATGAGAGCAATTAAAAAGGTTTTTCCACAAGTGGTGATAAAAGGTTGCTTCTATCACTATGCTAGAGCTGTGTGGAGGCAAGCTCAGAAGCTCAAAGTGACGAGAGCACAAAGCCAAAAAAGGATTGTGGCTCTGGCTACAGTGTTACCTTTTTTGCCAGCACGTTTGATAAAGCATGGTTGGGCATACATATTGAATGACATGCCAGATGAGGTGGTAGGCATTATAAAATTTAAACATTACATGGAGCGTCAGTGGCTCAAAAGTGATGACTTCATCGAACAGTGGTCAATATACGGAGAGCTTATCAGAACAACGAATTGTCTGGAAGGATGGCACTCAAAATTAAATGAGTTAGTTGGGAGGAGAGTCCCCAATTTGGTCTACCTGTTACGAATTTTGAAGAAGGATTCTGACTTTTATATATCGAAAATGAAAGGAGGTCTCTTAGAGAAAAGGAAAAAAGAAGTAGTCAGACGAGATGAATTCATTTTAAAAACAAACAAAATGCTTGAAGACTTCGACATGAATGTCGGTTTCTTTTTAGAAAGGTTGGCGTGGAAGGGATCTCTTTTCAGAAACTAATTTTGTGTAAATACATCATCATCATCGGCCAGGAAACGTCCACTGCTGGACATAAGCCTCCTTCGTGGTACGCCACATCGACCGGTCCCGAGCCACCTGCATCCAGCGACTCCCCGCAACCTTAACCAGGTCATCGGTCCACCTAGTAGGTGGATGGCTCGGTAGACGCTTCCCGGTACGTGGTCGCCACTCGAGAACCTTTACTCCTCACCAGTGTTACCGGCAATAACATCCGGTGCAAGGGCTACCAGCGACATCTATATGAAGAGGCATAACAAGCACCTCCAGCAGGTGCCCGAAACGCGCGTCACATCAAATTAAGTTAATACAAGTTACTCGGATACGTGACTGAACGATATTAACATTTAGTCATAAATGTTTAAACAATAACTACGTTTGTATTTTGATATTGTATACTTGATTCTATGATTTATTAACGAGAAAGATAAATATTGTATAATATGTCGTAGGCAATTACTTCCGGCGAGAAGGCGATGCACGCTGCCTCAACCAGCACGGTTTATCTAATTTATTGGAATAATTATGTATTTAAATAATGTGAGCCTTTAGTAACAAATATTGTATTTAATTATCCATTCTTGAATTTCAGTATTAACGTAATTGGTTATAGGGATTAATTAATATTGTATAACTGTGCCTGTTTTGATTCACGAAGTTGTTGTTTTTGATGTAGGAACTGACGATGGTGGTAGCTATGAGGATCGTAGTATAAAACTGATGAACACTCATTTTGTAAACCATTCCTGTTATGAATTTTGTTGAAATAGTACTAGTAAACGTTACTCTGCCCGACTGTGTGTTGAGAACATGAGAATATATTGAGGAATATACAATTATACATGCCTGATGGATTGAATCGACTAAGAGTTTTATTACTGAAAATACTACTGCTCACACATTATTTTCCTCTATGTAAAACCAGTTATCGGTTCTTCGAGCGGTGTGGCCTGCCCATTGCCACTTCAGCTCACTGACTCTTCGAGCTATGTCGGTGACCGCCGTTCGTCTACGGATTTTCTCATTACGGATTTTATCACGTAGAAAAGTTTCGTCAGAACTGGAAGTTTTGAGAGAGATCGAGAAGTTCTATGGACAGCTGTACACATATTTACGGAGACAGAAATGTGTGACCGAAGAGCCAAACTGAACTGACACTATATCGAAGATATCCCTGACGTCTGAGATTCGAATGGCTCTCAAGAAAGTCAAAAATAACAAGTCGGCAGGTGAATACGGAATCACATCAGAACTACTGAAAGCGGGTGAAAAACCGATACTTGTAGTCCTAAACTTTCTGCATCACTCACCTTTTGCCGATGACATAGTCATAACGGCAGAATCATTGGAGGATCTGAATGCAATGCTCAATGACATCAACAGAGTTTCCCAACAGGTAGGTCAACAAGGCGAAAATCATGTCAAATATCCATGTTCACGTCAACTTGTGTCAAGGAACACTTCGATCGGGAACACTACGTAGTAGTTATACCTTGGACAGATCGTTCAACTAAGTAGGTCCCACTCCGACAACGATATCAACTAAAGAATTCAATATGGCATATCTTCTCGTCAAAAATACCTCGACTTCTAAAAACAAAAGTCTTTAATCAGTGCGTGTTGCCAGTGATGACATACGGAACCGAAACGTGGTCCTTTACTGTGGGCTGAATAAACAAGCTCAAAGTCACTCAGCGAGCAATAGCGATGAGTTTGTGTAATACAATTTTGTGTAAATATAGTTTTGAGGAAATACAACTTTAGCTAACAAAACGCATAAGTTTCATTATTAATAAATTTTTATCGATGCTGATGATGGGTACCGGTAGTAGTAGTAGTAGGGAGGATTTGGGTGGAGGCAAGAGGTTTTATGCATTAAATTTTTAGGCGTATTTTCAGGAGCACTGCAATGTTAAATTAAAATACTGGCGACTGTTTGATAGGAAACCTCAATTTTAGTTTAGATGAAATACACTTCCAGTCTAGGATTACTAGTTTCAAGATGTGGTCGTTTTGATTTTAAGAGCTCTCATCAAAACTGTAGGTCACATCGAGACCTTTGACTTTGGTAAAGACACCACTAGTCTACGGTCAGTATTTTCCGAGGTATGAGTGTTTCAAGTTTGACAGCTGTCAGCAAAAATGAAGATCTCATCGAGCCCTTTGACTTTGCTAAAGACACCACTGGTCTACGGTCATTAGTTGTCGAGATATGAGTGTTTCAAGTTTGACAGCTGTCATCAAAAATGAAGATCTCATCGAGACCATTGACTTTGGTAAAGACACCACTAGTCTACGGTCATTAGTTGCCGAGATATGAGTGTTTCAAGTTTGACAGCTATCATCAAAAATGAAGATCTCATCGAGCCCTTTGACTTCGTCAAAGACACCACTAGTCTACGGTCAGTATTTTCCGAGAAATGAGTGTTTCAAGTTTGACAGCTGTCATCAAAAATAAAGATCTCATCGAGACCATTGACTTTGGTAAAGACACCACTAGTCTACGGTCATTAGTTGCCGAGATATGAGTGTTTCAAGTTTGACAGCTGTCAGCAAAAATGAAGATCTCATCGAGACCATTGACTTTGCTAAAGACACCGTAAGTATAGGATCAGTATGTCAAGATATGGGCAATTAACTTTTGAAATATTGAAACAGACTTTTAGAATGATATAAAGTATTTTCTAAATACATTTAAAAACAGTGTATTAGCAAAATTAGAATTCACGAAAAAATGATACCCGTGATAATAGCCACATTACTATAACCCTCGATAGATAGATATATACTACATTCAAAATAAATCTCTAAGTCTCTCTCTCTTTCTCACAGTTAGATTTATTTAGTCGATCCGACGGTAAAAAGTTCTCGTATCTCTATAGTTGGACCACGCGGAATCTCAATTCCGCGTGGTCCGAGTAATCGAACTGAGCAGTCGGACCACGCGGTCTCAGGGTTTTTCAGTGTCAGCTTGTAGAAGAGAAGAGTTAAAAAAATTTGTTGCAATAGTAGAAGGAGACTTTCATGAGCTTAAGAGACATATTGGCACTAGGTGGTTATCATTACTACCTTGTATTGATACTATATTATTGAATTGGCATCCAATACTTGATTATTTTAAAAGTCTTGATGAGGACTGCCCTATGATAATTCAAAATCTGTTGACGTTAGGGAGTAAGCATGATTTAATTGAAATTTACTTACATTTCGCCAGCCATATTTTAAACATATTTCACAAAACTATTAAATCTCTGGAAGGTAATTCTGTCACAATTGTAGATGTTTTTGGTATTATGGAAAATTTAAAATCAGAATTACAGCAAAGACTGAAAGACAACTATTTTGGCTATACAACAAAACAGAAATTAAAACCTCTTGAACAATCATCACCTGACTTGTATAATAAAATTAACACTAATTTTTCATTGTGTATAAACAAATGTTTGACTTATTTAAAAAAATGGTTTGATTTTAGTAATGATAACTGGCTGTATTCACTAAATACAATATCTTTAAAGACTACTGTTGAATTTAATCATTTAGAACAAATTATAGAAGGAAAACTTAATTTAAAAAGACTAAACCATAGACATGGATACTTTATATTCAGAAGTAACAATTTTAAAATTGCTCCAAGCCGAATTGTTTAATAACGCAGACTTTATACAAAAATGCACCGCTGAAAAATGGCAATATATTTTTAAAAATGTCCTCAAGAATTTGATTGTTTAAAAAAAATTATTAGTTCCCGCCACTTCAGCATTTACAGAAAGAGTCGTTTCGGTCATGAATGTGAAGTGGCGAGAAGAGAGAAACAGAGCTTCATTGAATTTAATCAAAAATGAGCTCTTGATATATATAAATTTAGAGTTAGAATGTTTAGACTCATTCAATGCCTTTAAAAATAATGAAAATTTGTTATGTGCCGCAAGAAGTACTAAAAATACCTTTTTAAAAGATAAAAATAAATGATACTCTTTTTTATAAGTGCATACTCTTTATTTACCTCCTTTAAAATCAGATATACTTTATTTCTGCTAAAAAAAGTTGGCAACCCTAGGACTATCAGAAGAAATAGATTGCGTGGTGCAGAAAACTTGATGTTATCGGATAAAATAATGAAGAAAAAAGGAAGGAGAACATTTTGTTTGCAATGAAAAGGTCAGCGTTGTGAAATGGTTTGACAACAAAATGGTGACGTTGGTTAGTTCCTATACGAGGGGCATACCGAAAAGATCGGTAATCGAGTACTTTCGATTTAATTAGATTAAAAACTCTTTTTGATGAATAAACACTGGTTAGTTGAAAATCGAATACAATTGACAGAATTAAAAAAAAAATTTTTTTTAAAGAACAATATCAGTTTGAAATTGATAGGTCGATAAAAAAATGGAGCTTACAAGAGAAAGTTTCCGTGCCATAATTTTTTACAACTTTCGACGAGGATTATCTCAGGGACAATGTCTCGCTGAGCTTATATCTATATTCAAGAGTGAAGCGCCTAGCCAGACGACAATATATCGCTGGTATTCTGAATTCCGGCGTGGACGTGCTTCTCTTGGCACCGTACCTTCCACAGGCCGGCCAAAAACAGCGGTTACACCAGAAAATGTCGCTGTTGTGCGCCGAATGATACAGGATGACCGACATATTACATATGAGCAGATTCGGGCTACTTTAGGGATAGGTATGACTGCGATACAAACTGTTTTACATGGTGAACTGGGAGTGAGAAAGCTAGTTTCCCGCTGGGTGCCCCATAATTTGTCCGAAGAGCAAAAGGCGGCTCGTGTCAATTGGTGCCGGTCTACTCTGCAACGCTTCAACGGAGGAAAGTCAAAAGCAGTTTATAACATTGTCTCTGGTGATGAATCATGGATCTATTCATATGAGCCAGAAAGAAAGCATCAGTCGGCTGTCTGGGTCTTCGCAGGTGAGATCAAGCCAACAAAAGTTGTCCGCTCTCGCAGCGTATCGAAGAAAATGGTCGCTTCGTTTGTCGCGAAAACAGGACATGTAGTCACAGTTCCCTTAGAGGAACGGAGAACGGTTACCGCTGATTGGTATACAACGGTTTGTTTGCCACAGATGATATCCGAACTCCGTAGAGGTAACCCGAAACGACGCATAATCCTCCATCACGATAATGCGAGCTCTCACACCGCTCAGAAAACAAGCGAGTTTTTGAAGCAGGAAAACGTTGAATTAATGGATCATCCTCCATACAGCCCTGATCTGAGTCCCAATGATTACTTTACATTCCCTAGAATCAAAGATTTATTGCGTGGTCAGCGGTTTCAAGGTCCAGAAGAAGCAGTGGAAGCATACAAATCGACGATTTTGACCATGTCAACTTCGGACTGGAATTGCTGCTATAATAATTGGTTCGAACGAATGCAAAAGTGCATTAACTGCAACGGAGAATACTTCGAAAAGCAATAAAAATAAATTTAGTTATTTCCTGTATGTATTGTTTTATATTCCCGATCATTTCGGTATGCCCCTCGTATGGATGCTAACCCTGTTCAGAAAATTAAAAGGTTCAGTAAAGTTGCCAAAAGTCATGTTGATGTCACATGCCCACAACTTGTGAAGCATTATAACCGCCATATGGGCGGGGTAGACTTGGCAGACATGCTGATAGCCTTATATCGGACAGGAATGAAGTCACACCGGTGGTACATGAACATTTTTTCTCAACTGCTAGACATCTGTATTAACAATGCATGGCTGCTACGACGCCGACATGATAAACAGTCGAAAACTGAAAGAAAACAAGACCGTCTAAAGAATTTCCGCTACGAAATATATACTGGGCTGATAAAACGTGACAGGCCTGTACCTGTAAAGGATGTTCCAAACCTACCTGAAAAGAAAAAAATAAAGAAACCAGTTGCAGAAAGGCCAGTTGATGACGTGCGGCTCGACAAATATGATCATTGGCCTCAACTGACCGGTTATCAAAGGTGCAAATTTTGCAAAACAGGTCAGGCTATACATTTTGTACAAAATGCAAAGTGCATTTATGTTATGTGAAAAACCGAAATTGTTTTACATCTTATCACTTAACAAAATAACGTGTTACTTTGATTCATATTTAAAAAATTACCACTACAGCTAATAGAGCAATGTATGTACTACACACTAAAAATGTAACCAAAGTTTCCATAAGATTGGCAATAAAAATAAATTTCTTTTTTATAAGTGTTTTTATTATTTTTATACCCCATAAATCTCATTTAGTTGCGTTTTGAACTTAATAGTTAGAGAAAACAATCCTGCGACTTTAAGGGTCAATGACAGATTTTACGCCACGGCGTCATTTTAGGTAAGTTTCATAGAAAACGCGCCATACTTTAGGATACGTAATAGCGGAAATGCATTTTTCTGTTTGACGTTTATGCTTCTGTGATACATCCTCGAGATTTACACCTTATTTCTACGTACTTCACCGTCACACAGTTTAGAGTCTTTACAAAAAATCAAACAATAAAACAAAAATAATTTTCCAAACATTCTTATGAATATCTTGCAGGCCGCTAGAGTTGTCAATACCGTCATTCGTTTTTCGTGTGTCGCACCGTTAACACGTCATAATTTATATAGTGAAATATTGTGATTTATAGTGGTTATAGTGAAGCATGTTTAGAGTTGTGCATCCCAATAATTAAATATAAATTCACGCGGATAAAAGGTGTTTTTGTAAAAACATATGTGTCAAACGGTCAATTTGCAGTGGTGACCTATTTTATTATTGGTGACGGCCTGACCGCCGAAGAATTGCAGATATATGATGCTACAGGACAAATTAAATAGGCTAAAATCAATTGTGGCCTAAATTATCAAATTTCTACACCAGTTCTGACAAAAGTAACCTTTTATAGGCATCTTTACTTAGTGAGGCACGAGTTCGACACAATATAATCTGTGGGCACGAGAACCTTTAACTCAAGAGTATATGCCTTTTACAGACATGCTTTCTTAGTAAAAACACGCGATGTTACCTGGAAGCATACATTTTTTATGTTTTCTTTAGATGGGACCCGATCCCATACGAAAACATCGATCCTTCTCTCCTGATGTGATATTGTCCCGAGAGTAGCAAAATAAACCCCCACGAGGTTTATCTATAGAACTGGAGGTTGTATAAGTAAATTGGAAATATGATGTTGATTCCTATGATCCATACATTACAAAACAGTTATATTATTAAAAAATTAATAGGCAAAAGATGTTTGCCTCGGCACCAGCTGATTCCAGAGGTTGTGCAAGCTGATGATATGATAAGTGTAATTTACCCAAGATTACTATAGATCTAACCATAAAGGGAATATATATCCAGAGGAAAGTAGCTAGAAAGTAGTAGCATAACCCATCCCCAACCTGTCGAAAGCTATAGCTACGTCCGTGGGTCCTGAGTAGTTCCATCAAGACAATGACCAGTCTGTAGCCGTCGATCCATTGCATTGAAAGTTATACGTATTTACAACACGAGGGGATATTAGGAACAAAGTAGTTAGGCATCAAAACCGACTGTATCAGCCTCACTGCGTCTTCAGATTTATAGATGGAACGATTATTTTATTGTATTAGTATGTGTTTATTAGTATAGTGTTTATTATATTGTATACTTACTTTATCTTAATAATTTTTACTGTACCACTCGTAATCTAATAACTAAATCTGTTAGAGCGAGGCTACCTAACACAAATATTTCTATATTTAAAAGGTAGTTTCTACTATGTGTGGGTCGTCAGCTTCCTCATAGAGCTAGGGGAATTGTACGCATGCCAAATTTTAAGGCAATTTAGGAGCAATCAAACTTTAGCATTCATAATTTAGCAGCAATCATGACTCAGTTACAGCGAGTTGTTTTTAGTGTGTCAGCTGGAGACATGGGTCTCCAGCTGACACATGCCAGGAAGGCAAACCAGTGAGGTTAGGGCTTTAGACTATAGTCAGGCATTTAAAGCACAATGAGAGCAATGAGAGCCAAAAAAATTAACGATCACATTGATAAACTGTTGGATCTACGAACGAAATACCGTGTGTAAGCTGGCGACCCGTGTCACCAGCTTACACATCTGTATCTTCGTAATTATTCAAGTTACGATTATGTATTGTACCTCATATTTTAGGGCAAAATAGCAGCGCCAGGCGCCAAAATTTTCGAATCTCTAGTGCTAAAACTGTTTGAGCTACGAGCCGATATGTGTGTGTAAGCTGGTGACATGGGTCGCCAGCTGACACATGTTGTATCTCTGAAACTACATAAGTGAGAACTTCGTTTTAAAGATCAAATGAGACCATACAATAGCAGCGTTCACGAGTCAAAATTTCAAATCTCCTGGCTGTCTAGATTCAAAGTTATAAGCAAAAAACTATTTTCCCGCCAAAAAATTCAAAATAATCGCACGGACGCCGCTGAGCGGGCCGTTGCCGTTCCGTGCGCTACGCTATTACAATAGAGTTTCAACTTAGCCGTCATTGTTTTAAAATTCATTTTAACCTGCACGTTCGTATCGATTCAATTTGTACATTGAGCGTGTTAGACCAGGAGCCGACTGAAATAAGCAATGGTATACTACCGATTAACTTCATAGAGAGATTACGAACGATCTTCACCAAATTTGAGGTCTAGCTAGAATCTAACCCTTCACCGTTGGTGCATAATTCAAATCTACTAATTTAACTAATACGGAATCAAGATTTAGTTTAGTAATGAATCAACATATAAGAAACTAGCTTCTTCCCGCGGCTTCGCCCGCGTGGACTTTAGGTTTTATCCCGTGAGAACTACATGGCGTAGTACTACAAAATATCAAACTGACGCGAGACTTCCTGTCGATGACGTACCATTATTCTAAAATCGCGATCAAAATACGGGGGTGGGGGCAAGAGGGTGCAACATTCTCAGACCTACCAAATATATGTAAAAAACATAAAAATTGGTCAAGCCGTTTCGCAGGAGTGCGACTATAAACACCTTGACACGAAAATTTAATATATTAGATTGGATTGCAGGATTTTTTAAAATGCTAAAACACGTCATTTTTATTTTTAGTTCATAACACTGAGTATCAATTTTCATGATATTGACTTCAAAAACAACAGAGTTCCCATACAAAATTTAATCCCCATTATATATCCGTGAAACACGTAATCCTTCCTTTGTTTGAAATCTAATCGCTTACCAATTTTCATGGGGCATTATTTTTATTCCTTGTTGATTGCTGTGCAATTGCATGGATGTCAAACAAACTCATGCTTTATTATATCTGATTAGCTCATCAATTGAAAGGCTCCAGGTATACATAGAGCTGTAAAATAATTTCAATATCACGTTTTATCTAGACGGTGGCGCCATCTATCGGTGAGGTGTTAAACTATTTCGACAACCGTAACCACAGAAAACAAACCTAAATGAATTAATATTCAACTAATTTTATGGACTTTATATCGATCAACAGCCTAAAAAATAAGTTTCAAGCTTATAGCTCTAAAAATAACGATCGATACCTCTATACGACTTTTCATCCCCCCTTTCAACCCCTTTCGACAAAACCCTTTTTTCGCATTAAAAAGTAGCCTATGTTCTTTCTCAGGGTCTAAAGATTGTCTGTGCCAAATTTCATCAAAATCGGATGAGAGGTTTAAGCGGGAAAGCGTAACAGACAGAGTTACTTTCGCCTTTATAATATTAGTAGGGATAGTAGGGAAAGTAGGGACTAGTAGGGATAACACTTTACGGTGTGATATAACATAGTATAAGAGGTATATGTGCAACATATACAGCTTATATCAATATGATCAATAATTGTTGAGCTCGATATCCTACTAATATTATAAGTGTGAAAGTTTGGATGTTTGGATGTTTGTGACGCTTTCACGGAAAAACTACTGAATGGATTTGAATGAAACTATACAATAATATAGCTTATACATCAGAATAACATATAGGCTATAATTTATAAAGACATATTGTGTAAATTGTACAAAATCACACGTATAATATTAGTGGGATTACATGGGAAATTTTGGCATAACAAAAACGCGTTGCCTAGCAACCGACCATAGAATATGTAATTCGTATATACAAACTTTCGCGTTTATAATATTAGTGTGAAGACTATTTGAATGTACTACGTCAGATATTGAAATTTCTTTTGTTTCTTTAAACTATTAGCCTACGTAACAGAATAAACACTATTTTGTACCTTATGCTGGAAATGGAGATAGATGCCTTCTATGCCTATCGAACAAGTAGAATATATCCTGAAGTATACGCGGACAAAGTCGCGGGCGGAAGCTAGTTTAGTATATTTTCAGTAGCAATTATTGAATAAAACATGATATAGATTTCTCAAACATTTATTTTTAGTTATTTTCATATACCTCTTATACTGTGTTATACCACACACACCATACAGTGTTATTATAAAGTGTTATTTCTTATATGTTGATTCATTACTAAACTAAATCTTGATTCCGTATAAGTCAAATTAGTAGATTTGAATTATGCACTAACGGTGAAGGGTTAGATTCTAGCTAGACCTCAAATTTGGTGAAGATCGTTCGTAATCTCTCTATGAAGATAATCGGTAGTATACCATTGCTTATTTCAGTCGGCTCCTGGTCTAACACGCTCAATGTACCAATTGAATCGATACGAACGTGCAGGTTAAAATGAATTTTAAAACAATGACGGCTAAGTTGAAACTCTATTGTAATAGCGTAGCGCACGGAACGGCAACGGCCCGCTCAGCGGCGTCCGTGCGATTATTTTGAATTTTTTGGCGGGAAAATAGTTTTTTGCTTATAACTTTGAATCTAGACAGCCAGGAGATTTGAAATTTTGACTCGTGAACGCTGCTATTGTATGGTCTCATCTGATCTTTAAAACGAAGTTCTCACTTATGTAGTTTCAGAGATACAACATGTGTCAGCTGGCGACCCATGTCACCAGCTTACACACACATATCGGCTCGTAGCTCAAACAGTTTTAGCACTAGAGATTCGAAAATTTTGGCGCCTGGCGCTGCTATTTTGCCCTAAAATATGAGGTACAATACATAATCGTAACTTGAATAATTACGAAGATACAGATGTGTAAGCTGGTGACACGGGTCGCCAGCTTACACACGGTATTTCGTTCGTAGATCCAACAGTTTATCAATGTGATCGTTAATTTTTTTGGCTCTCATTGCTCTCATTGTGCTTTAAATGCCTGACTATAATAGTCTAAAGCCCTAACCTCACTGGTTTGCCTTCCTGGCATGTGTCAGCTGGAGACCCATGTCTCCAGCTGACACACTAAAAACAACTCGCTGTAACTGAGTCATGATTGCTGCTAAATTATGAATGCTAAAGTTTGATTGCTCCTAAATTGCCTTAAAATTTGGCATGCATACAATTCCCCTAGCTCTATGAGGAAGCTGACGACCCACACATGTTTCTACTAGTATTCATTGTAACATTTATGAGATTATGTAAATAAAACATTTTTTTAATTCTATGGCTATACTTATGTATAACTGTCTTCCAGAACACTTGAAAAGAATACAATCACACACAATTTCAAATTAAAAGTTCAGAGTGGCTAACAGAGTGACGTTTCTTTTCAATTAACGAATATCTCAATGTGAAACTTCATGCTATGAATACTCTGAATTAGTAATATATAATTTTATATACTGTTTTGCATGCTGCATTGATGGTGGCTGAATCAGTCAAGCATTCATAAAATATGACCAATACCAAAACCATTAGCCAATTCCTCAAACAAGCATAGCTTGGTTACATTATAAAATGTGAAAATTTTAACAAAATCCATTCCATTTCAATATTCAATGAATTAAGAATTAATTTGTATAATTCTGCATCTAGCAGAATTAGAACTAAAAATCCCAGGGCAAAGGTGCCTAAACCACCTGAACACAAAAGCTTTACATAAAAAATCATATTTTTCCCTTTTAAATTAGGCACTACAAATTTAAAAAACCAAAAAAAGTATCTTGAAAAATTGCTGGTTTGGTAGCTAAATTCTGTTTTAAGCACATTATAAACTTAAAACAATGACATCAAACCATAACGATAAATATGAAAGACATGACAGAAATTATTTTGAAAATAATTATATTTGCCTCATTGACATTTAGGTAAGTTTATGTTTTAAGTGACATTCTAGGAAAACAAAATTAAAATCTTTATAGTAATAAACATTATAACTCTGAAGAAACTAACGATAATAAACTAGACTAGTATAGTACTCGCACACCAAGTTTACCCCTCAGAGTACTGTACTCAAGCGAAAGCTTTGTTTGCAGTCTTTCAGAGTGCCAATCTGTCACACAGAAATCTATTTTACAGTCTTTTCAAAAGATAGCATTGAATAAAACACCCTCTTCAATAGTTATTCACTATTAAAAATGAAAAGTATTCTCTTCTGATCTTTGCGAGTCTCCAAGTAGTGGTAAAGTCAAACCTAGTCAGACATGCCCCACCGGAGCATGACCCGTAGGGACGGATCAGTGAGGCATGTAGCATTCAGTACAGCTCTATTTGTTTTCAATCGCTCAAATTACATCATATTCTATTTTATAACCCAAACAGCTTACTGATACTCTGACATACTTTGATATTATTTAACACATCATTTGTAAAATCGCATTAACAAATAGTAGATAAAAAAGGTTTCTGTTTCATTTCAATATTCATCTAATCTAAAACCATTCATTGGGTATTTGTGTACCTCAAAAAAGAGAACAGTTTTAAAACAAGATTTGTACACCCTAACCACAAGATTGCTTCTTATATAGCAAAATGGCTGGTGGGATGTACAAAAACGGGGGTTGGGGTGCAGGTGCAGGGCGATAAGGAGGGAAGTTTTTTATCCTCAGTGCCCCCTTTTGTACAATCAACCTCTTTCTGCCTTCCATCTCTAAATATAAAACCCACAGGCAACCCACAAGCTCCACGATGAATCTATAATGATGAACTGGAAATGGACTACAATCTTGTTCACAACATGGTGGTTAGATTTCTTACCTCATATTACAAATTTGGGAATAATGAACCAATTTTATTTGTACTTGTGTTTAAAAATGGTTAATATATGGTATAAACAAAGGTTTTTTATAATGTGTTTTATAATTTCTGTCAAGCGCTTAGATTTCTGTATTATCTCTGTTTTGATAATCATTTGAAATAAATAAAGCTTGTTCGTTTTCTGAATTTGTTCACAATTTCTTTTGTTCGTGTAACTGTGTGACCGGTGACGTAGTGATTATATCAAGATTATATGCTCCTAGATGTGTGCAATGTAGGGATGTGACATTGTACCTAAAAATAGATTTTCTTTGTAGAATGAAAAATCGATTAATGAATAATCGATTTTGTTATATTAATTGATTTTTTGCTAATTTGCCAATTAAGTTCAAAATAAACGCCATACATATTATATCAATAGTTTTATTAATTTAAAATAAACAACAGAAATAGCAAGCTTATAAAATCATCACAAATTAAAGTTATAGCAATCAAATTATAAAAGGTTCAAATTAAAATGGCGATTGAACGACAACATCAGCCGAATGGTTACGTAATTTAGGCTTTAGTAGATACCAAATACGTCATAGTGTGAAAAATCGGTAATAATTGATTGAATGATTGATTTAAAAAAATCGATTATTAATCGATTATTCATGAAAATAAAATCGCGTATAAAAATCGATTTTTGTCTTGATTGACTAGTGCAATGTGCTCTCACTTGAATTAGGGATTTCATTCAAAATGTCGGTTTTTATTTTAATTGTCTTTTTAAACCGATTTTTTCTTCAATAAATGTTGTACTAATAATTGATTTTTACTTTGTACCGTCTGAGGAAAATCTATTTTTCCTAATTGATATTTCGATCGAAAACGATCTATAAACAAATATTAAATCCATAACGATTAAAATCTATTGTAATTTAGAATCGACTCGTGATAATCGGACTCTTAGGTTACCGATTTTTTAGGACATCCCTAATGACATTTATTAACAGTGACAATGTATTTTTATACCCTCTTTGGTGCCGACAACTGCAGAGCAGAAACCAAAGGAAAAAAAGGCGTATTTCAGACTAATCGATTAAATACGTTAATAATCTATAATCAAAAGGACACGCTACATTCCAACTACATTCACACTAGCTTTCGTCCGTGTGGAATATATTTATAAATGTGTCATTCTGTTGTATAAGCTAAATTATTCTAAAGTTTCATTAGAATTCATTCAGTAGTTTTTGCGTGAAAGAGTAAGTAAGTAACCAACACCCATCCATCCATATAAACATTCGCATTTATAATATTGCAACTGTATACCTAGTACGTGCCATTTTTTTAATTAGAATCCTTTAAGTCAAATATAAATTCTCAAAATTTCCTTTAGAGATTCAAAGAGACGTTGTTTCACTTCCAATATCATGTAAATAATAACAAAAATCGACGTTTTTATTGTAACAATAAGTTCAGGTCTGTGCCAGACTTTTAATACATTGTTAGTATTGAATTAATACATTGTTAATATAGTAGATGAATTCATCATCTTCACATGACAATATCAAGGTCTTACTAAACATGAGAGGCATATAATATGCCATTTAAACATTTTATAGGAGTGGCAATAACGTGTGGGTTCGGGCTGCCCTGTTTTCCCTGAGTAAGGACATAAGTCAGTATGGTTTTGTGTTGGTAAAGAAATGTTGTTTCCATGGGTTGAAAATTATTTGCATACTAATGTAATAACTTGCAGAATCTGCAGATAATACTTATTTACATAGTAAGGAGCGGAACACCTCACTAATAGAAATTTCTGAACTAATACCAATCTCATATAATAAAAAATGGTCAGTGATGTTTACAATTTGATTAATTTATTTGTAAAATGACTATTCAAGGGTACATTCAGTACCAAAAACAGCAAGGTTTTCCAATATTCCAATCTATATCAAGGGAGCACTTTGAATCAAATAGTATTTTCTGTGCTTGAATATCCCTCTTGGTGGGACTCTGGTTGTAGGTCTAGCTCTTAAGTGTTAATTAGACTTGATAATCAGGATAATTTTCATACTATACCTATGCACAAGGTTCATAATGAACTTGTTTTAATCACATTATAAAATGAAAAGTAACATAAATAATAGGCACTCTTTTGCCTACATTAACAAAAATAAAATAAAATTCACTCTCTTGCCTACATTAACAAAAAATTAAATCAAAGTACTAACATTAAAATTAACTGCACCTGCTTCCATGAACAAAAAATAAAATTCAAATGCTTAAGCTTTCTCAAATACATTTACTAACCTTTTAAAGGAGTAAAATATCCTCTCTCTTTCAAAATAACATTTGGAATAGGGAGCGTCTGTATAACCTGATCTTCTAGAGGTGAATGAAATATCTTGTTCATCCACTTTATGATTTAAAAAAAATTAAATTTTCCGTAAAATAGGGGATTTCACAGAAAACTACCTGTATCATGTCATCTTCCAAACCCGCAAACATAGCCACGTAACGGTACTTTGTTGTTTTCGATGGAGTGACTAGAATAAAGACGCCGTTTTTGAAGAAGAAAAAAATTTCGATGTCGATGGTTCTTAATCACCTGTTTGGTGTTTGCCACTATCTGGTGTATGGAATACGGAAAATCTCCTATACCTTCAACCAAAGCTTCGAGCATCGATGGACCAAGTACATTTTTTGTTAGCATTTAAATTTTTTTTTTTCTTTCGAATGGACTTGATGCTGTTGGTCCTGCGACCTCTACAGCTTCACCCGAATAATGGCGAGCGAGGAAGGCGCTCAACCGGTAAAATTTAGCATTTAACACTTAGTTTAATGAATTTTTAGGTTAGGTTTTTTAGAGCATCTGAGGAAGGATCTAATTGAGTATACTAATCAAATGATCTACAGTTAACAAGGAACAGTGCTTGGCGATAAATTCAGCGATTTTCAATCGGCAATTTTCGTGCTTTCTTCCAAGACTGGTTTATATATACTTCAGAAATAGATTTAATATGCTTTTGCTGATTTTATAACCAGGCTTTGTCTTTTTTATGTTTTTCAGTTTTAGCGTGACTAACCAAGTATTTTTTATGGGCAGGTCGACAATGTCTCACTCGTAACATCTGGTGCAAGCCAATCTGCAATAAAAACATAAATTGATTTTAAATTAACATTGTTAATAACTTGATTGAATTATGAATTGAATGACACATAATGATGTATGTATAGTTAGGAAGTATAATCACAACATGCTTTGATTTTGGTGAAAAAATAGGGAAACATTGAAGCATGGCAACACCAACACCACTGTACTTTTGTGTTTTGTAAAGAATGCAGAAGTTTCTGATACTTATACTTCCTGTAATACCTTTGTTTTTATGAAATCTGTCGAAATTTTGATGCCGGAGCTTTCCAGACCCATGATCATCGGTTTATGGTGTTCCGGTAAACCTGCTAGCATGAGTGTCCCTAGCCATTCGTCACCCACTTCGAAGCCAATGTTTCGCAATTTATTCATACTCATAATTATTTTATTCACATATTCTTCGATTAGAGTTATCCAGTTATCCACACAGTTATCCAGTGAAGTGTTAATTAAATCCTTTCGTAAGCCGATTTTTCAGGAAAGCCCGGATTTTTCGAACGTATTTTGAAGGTTGTCCCAAACTTCTTTCGATGATGTTGCACTTTCGATATGCACGAAGTTTATTTCTACTAACAAAATTATCTTTGACTTTGCTTTTACGTCTTTCTTCGGATCGACTTCAGCAGTACCAGGGTCAACACATTCCCATAAGTCTTCCAATTGCAAATAAGACTTAACTGCAAACAAAAGTTTGAACTACTGACCAAATGTCTCTTAAGCTTTTCAATATTAAAATAAAACCTTCTATACATTTGTCATTTTTTGACTCGACTCCATATTTATTAATGAATTTTGTGCCTTTTAATATTTTTATGTAATGTGCCCATCGGTCCATATGATTTTTGGAGGCATTTTCTCTTATTGCCTTTTTAATATCTTGTGAACTTGATGGGCCATTGGTTAGATCAAAAAGTTTAACTCTTTAACCACATGTGCTGTATCAATCAAAGCTTTACTTTCTTCTGTTTCTGCTCGGGCTAGGAGTTTTAAAACGGCTGCAACTGTATTGCTTGCTGTATACAGTTGAGGCGCTAATTTGAACCTCATTTATGCCTTGTGTTTAGGGTTTATGTGGGCTCCAGAAATTTTACTGAGATATTAAAAAAAATTATTATGTGTCTCCATTTTTACCTAGTGCTCCCATTGTGCTGTCATTTAGAAGCATATAATAATAATAATTTATTTGCAATATATAAATGTGGTACAAAAAATGTGTTACATAAAATAATAAAAAAACATATCACACATTTAGTCTCGTCATGTCGACACGCAAAAGCTCACTGCTGAATTGGTGAATAAAAATGCAAATAACAAACAAGCTGTTAAACTAATAGATTTACCACGTCATACCGGTTTTATGGAGTTTTGCGTTTGCATTGAAAGTGCCAAACGTTTAATTCAAGAGTCGGTGACGCCCCGTCAGTTCTATTCTTATTTTAAAATTTAAAGTTAAAACTGTCTATGAAATAAAGTTTAAATTGGTCTTGAAATTTTGAAGATGATTTGAATGTCTCTCAGTTTGTTATACTACGTGACACTCACACGTCACTACAAGTCCATTGCTGATGTCCTGGTGCACTCCTCGCGCCGGTGCTCCGCCGCAACAATTCACTGACAAGTAGTCAGCGTTGCAATGGAACATGCGTTCCAGTCTACATCGCACCTTTCCAGCGTTCGAAGGACCATGTTAAATCTCCAGAAACCTCCACGTGAACCCCAGTGCAAAGAAACAACTGTAGGTGCTATGGCAAGTCTAATTTAATATGAAATATAAAAATAAGGTCATTCCTGGGATATAGCACATCTATATCGCCATTTAGACGAATTCTAGCGTCATCTATAGGCGAATGACTGGAATGGACTAGTATATTTATACATATGATATTAACAGTTGTGTCGCGACTGAACACTCTCCATTGCCAACTTTTAGCAGTATCTCTGCCTGTTTTCACGTGACGACGATGAAACCCTCATGTTAGTTTTAAGTTCTAATTTATTGCCATGTGACCAAAGGTTGGATCTTTTTAGGGAAGCATTTATTTCGTCAGCACGTGTTCCTCGACAACAACTGGTAGGATTTGACGAAAGTCTCCTGAGAACAGAATTGTACATCCACCCATAGGTGAATTTTTGCTGCGTAAATCGCGCATTGTCCTATCCAGTGCTTCCACAGACATCTTGTTTGACATGGTGGCTTCGTCCCAGACTATCAATGAGCAGTCCCGCATTAATTTTCCTGTATTACTCTGTTTATAAACACTACAGACGCAGTAATTGTCATCGGTGGCGATTTTCAGCGGGAGCTTGAATCTAGAGTGTGAGGTTCGGCCTCCTAAAAGCGTAGCGGCAATGCCGGATACCGCGACAGCTAATGCAATTTTTCCGGTAGATCTCACTTTTGTTTAGAGCAAATTGATTAAAAATGTTTTTCCTATGTTTCCTTCATTGTTATCAATTGATGATAGTAATGTAGTGAATATTTTTTTCTGATTGATGTTCAATCTTGGCTCATCTTGAGCTTTATTTTGTAAAAGTCTCGATTGATCGTATGATGTTTCTCTTGTGTATTCGGCTCTATTCGCTATATCTAAGTATTAGCTGGCATCGGCAGCCCGAAATACTTTTTATAGGCACGCGCCGCCGGACCCCGGTCGGTACCGTCGCAACCGCTATGTCCGTACATTTTAAATGTGTAATATCTTCGAAAATATTCATTTAAATTACATGCTGTACAGGTCCATATTAATCTATATTAAATGCACAATGTATTTAAGGTACTTAAATGGATAAGGATTACTGCTGTATATTGCCTAAATCACTGCAAAAATAAGCTATTATTTCTCGTAAAAAATGGAAGATAAAAATTGATATTGTGAGTTATCCTTAAGAGATAGACAGATACCATCGCGAAATTTTTCGTTGATCTTTCTAAGGTGTACAATACAGTAGTACATTATTTTGATCTATCTGGTAGCCAGTAGTAGTATCTGGGTTTAGTCAGTGTTTGCAATGTAACCGCAAAAAAATGCGTTTATTTACGACATCACATTAGAAACCCCTAAAATAATCGGTGTTTCTCTGTTATGCATGTATTATACATATAAACCTTTATTGAATCGTTCTATCTATTTTAAAAAAACGCATCAAAATCCGTTGCGTAGTTTTAAAGATTTAAGCATACAGACAGATACACATACATGCATACAGACAGCGGGAAGCGACTTTGTTTTATACTATTTAGTGTGTACCGTACACGCAGCAGTAGTAGCTGTAGTTAGAGGTTGATGTTGAGGTAATGAAGGAGTGCAGGAGCTCAATATTTCACTGTTTATTGTTTGAGCTTAGTTTACACAGTTCGCTTTGGTGATTGTCTCTGTTTACCGCGTAGCGGTTGAGTGTGCACTAGTGAAGTGCGGCAGCGCGACAATCGGGGCACCGCAAATTGCTGACTTTAGCTAGAAAATAAATGTACGTGGATCGTACATATTGGCAACCCCAAAAGAAGAGAAGGTGAGATGAGTTTAAGATCGTGAGAGACAGAGAATCACCAGTACAAAGGAAAAAAACAACAAAGTTTACATTTTAAATTAAATTATTAAGTAAAGTAAAATTAAGATAATACTCGTATAAAAGAAGAAAAGTTAGTCTTGACGCATTCATTCACTGTCGCAGCAGGTGGCACGTGCCACAACAAATCGCCAGCCAGCCATTCGCTGCATGTAATTTGATCCATCCGCGCACGGTGTCCTCTTCGAGTTGCAGAGAGGCGAAGGTTGATGACTGAGAAACTTTTCTATATTCCAAGTTGTATACAGGGAGACCCATTTTTGTTGTACACATAGTGTTGTACTGACTTCATTCATGGTGACGAATGAGTTCTTTCTAAAGTTGACTGCGACGTATTCTGAAGACAGCTCTGCACCATTGTTGCTGTGAGCTCGGTAATGTTGTGAGTGTTCTGTAGAATTGGGATGGGAAGAGCGTGATAAAGTGTGTAGTCTTCGTCACGAGTTAGAGGTACAATGAACTTCGAGCATAAAGTAATTGTCGATCACTCGAGCCCGCACATACAGTAGTTTATAAAAAACATCACAAGAAAAACTCAACTGTTTATTCACAACACACGTGGACAAAAGGACCCACCCTGAAACAGAACGAGCATGCAATTACTGCTTTGATAGACAACTGCAGTTCATTGACTCGATTATCGCGTGTCGTATGTACAGGTGTATTTGGATTGCTGAAGAAGACCAACAAAAGTTTCTGAAAATAATTTGGCGAGACTCGGAAACTGAAAGGTTACAACACTACCAGCTGTGTACTGTGACGTATGGAACGAAAAATACTCCATGGTTAGACATAAAAACTTTAAATCAACTAGCGATGGACGAGAGACACACCCATCCGGAAGCTGCACACCTGCTGGAACGAGAATTTTACGTCGATGATTTATTCAGTGGACACAACTTTCTTGACTCGGCGAGAGCATTACAACAATCCTTAATAACATTACTAGCAAGCGCCAGAATGAACTTGTGTAAGTGGACAAGTAACAGCACAGCTTTATTAGAACAATTAACGGAAGATCAGATTTATACAGCAACTACGGTCGACTTTAAACAAGAGAACTCCATGAAAACACTCGGTCTCAGCTGGGACCCAACTGCCGATACGTTCAAGTTCAACTGGACTTTAGAAGAGAATCTCAGAAAACTGCTAACTAAAAGAGTCCTTCTTTCTGAAATATTTAAACTTTACGACCCGCTTGCTTGGTTTTCACCCATCACTATATCGGCCAAACTAATCTTTCAGCGAATTTGGACTATGAAACTTGAATGGGATGAATGCCTACCATGTGACTTACAAGAGTCTCGTTGACAGCGGGGTGAGGTACCTCCGATTGGGGGGAGGCGGAGACTGTCCTATCTATATGCAGTATTAATATCTAATCTATGTTCTGGGTTTCCCTTTACAATTACCATCCAATGGCCTTATCGTCAGTTACCATCAGGTGAGATGTAGGCCAAGTTCAAAAACCCATCGTACAAAAAGCAGTCTATATTTTCATTAGTAAATTGTTACTGAAAATATGAATTAAATATTTTAATACTCACTCCAAACGGGATGCGAACAGATTCTTCCCCAAAAACGCTCTCTTTGCCTAAAATAGAGAGGATACGATCTTCTTCTCCGGTCAAGTTACCCCCGTCCCAAGCGGGACCACTTCCTGTGCCGCCCATATGCCTTTTTTTTCGACAGCTTTCGACCGCACCTTATATTTTAGGTTGTTCCAATAATAAAAAGTTAAGTAAATATTAGTTTTGGTTACTATTTCAAATAGTGTATTTATACACTACAAGCTTTTTAAACTTTACTTACAGTCCTCCATTCCTTGTGGGTCTTGGTGACTCCAGACCCCACACTATTTAAATGTAGGGCTAACTGTTCCCACTTCTGTTGGTTTTTTTCTTCCCTAAGGGGCCACCTTCTGGCGTAATTTTGCCCTTCGCAAATTCTTTTTCATTTTCCATGTATGACAGTAACATATCTACCTGTCTCGTCGAAATTCTCTTATTTGCAGGCATTCTGTTGTGAAAAAAATACAATCGGTAAGATAACATGCAAAGTATGCTGTATAATAAAGTATAATTATAACTTCTTAACTTACTTCTGTCGGTTTAAATAACTTATCACAAAAAAAGATAACAAGCTCCTCTTTTCATAAATTTTAAATACTCGCCAAGTTTGTTGACATACATACGTCATACTGACAATGCGTTTCATTCACTTCGTCATTAATTTAAAATAATACTATATTCCGTATAAAAATGTTAATTTTTATTAAATCATACTTGAGAAAAACAACAGTGTCCCCAAAAACATGGTTTTTACCTAAGAAATATTAATCAGTATTGAAATCATTCGGTGACCCACGCTGACGTCACTCTAACACTAACGAAACGCACGATTTCTGTATGGTTTAAATACGCAAACCACGAGAAGCCAATATCCATTTAAAAAAAAGATTATTCATGTGACAAGCACCGATTTCATTCTTTGGTATGTTCGTTCTCAAAGCGATTGTGATTAAGAATGTTAGACGATACCATTTAAGAGTCGCAATCCCGATCCCGATACCTTTCAAAGGTATCGCGATAGGTGTTGGAGTTAGACGATAAGGCCCCAGGTCACAATGATAGGGCGGTAATCTTTGCACAACATGGCCGTGCTGTTTAAAATATTATCTATTTCAAATTCAGGTGTTGGTTTATGTTTCTTGACAAGTTCTAATAAAACTGATTTGGTCATTTGGTCTGTAAAGTCAATTCCGTTTTGAAGTAACCAATCCTTAATTAAATTATATTGAGTAAAACTATTACAAACTTGAGATTTTCTTTATTTGTTTGTTTTGTCTTTACAATCCAGTTGCCATACTAAACTACAGTTTTTATTCTATATTGACAGCTCAGTAGTTATTACTTTAAATAGAACTAGTGTTGCCACCAATACATCACATTCGTCCCTCTTTGAAAGATGAGACTTAACTTTAACTTAATTACAATTTGTTAAAAAAAATTAAAATAGTTAATAACTAGTTATAAATCTAACCTAATTGGAGCTTTTATTATTCTCTTTGATCTACGTAGTGCAGGCCCAGGAGATCCCGGTCCCGAACCATCATCTGGATCCAACTCCGCTTGAACCCCATTTCCACCACCACTTCCAAAGCTTTCCTTCACCCCCAAATCCTCACCCTCTGCTGCGGAACTCGAACCCGACTCCGAACTTTTATAATCTTCAGGATCCACAGCCCCTCTTTCACTAACTGGGAGCTGAACTGTTGGTTCCTGATCCACCATTTCCTGAGCCTGTTCATGTACAATATGATCATCTAAATTGTCTTCTTCACTAGTAACGTTGGTGCTTTTACAAGGCCTAAGAGATGATGCATGATAATACTTATGAACTCCATCAACACTTACAACATAAGTAACTTTACTTACCCTACTAACAATAAACCCCTTCACCCATCCATTTCCCTTACTCAACTCTTTACACCAAATCTTTTCTCCTTTCTTAAAAACTATAATTTGTTTTTCTTGACCTTTTACAAATTCCTTAGAAATAATATTATGTGGTTTCATCAAATCAAATTTAGTTCGAGGTTTCTGTTTGAACAAAAAATCATTAGGTGACATTCGAGTTATATTAGGTGAGTTTCTGTAGGTAAATAAAAAGTTCTGTAACATAATTTCTTTACTTAATTTTGAATTTTCCTTTTCAAGTCTGCTTAGACATTTTTTATACTTTGTACTGTCCTTTCAGCCATTCCATTTGACTGAGGATGATAGGGTGGAGTTTAAATAGGTTCACAGCCATTTGCTTTAAAAAAAATTATAAACTGAGTTGAGTTAAAAGGAGGGCCGTTATCACTGACTAATTTTGATGGCACTCCAATAAAAGCAAATGTTTTAACCAATTTCTCTATAACGTGTGAGGCTGTGGTACTCTGCATAATGTGCACATCTATCCATTTCGACCTTGAATCAACAAGAAGTAGATATGTAGTAGAATTTACATAAAAAAAATCTACATGAACTCTTTCAAAATTATTATCTGTCTTTTTCCAAGGTACCAAAGGACTTAAATTTGTAAAATTTCTGTTACTCTGACAGATATCACAACTGAAAATCATTTTTTCAATATCTTGCCCTATATTGGGCCACCAACAATACTCTCTCATTATCATCTTTGACTGCACCACCCCTTGGTGTGATTCATGAAATAAATTTAATACTTTAGTTCTCAGATTACTTGGTATAATAACTCTACTGCCCCAAAGTACACATTTTTGCTCCACCGACAGCTCAGCACGCTTTAGGAAATATGGTTTGAGATCTTCATTGCTAACTCTTGTAGGCCACCCTGAATTTACATAATCATACACTCTACTTAAAATTAGGTCTTTGCGAGTATGCGCTGCAATATCCTTAAAATCTAATGGAGAGTCTTCAGTGAAGCTCAAATATTGCACCCTGTCAAATTCTTCAGCTATTTTAGGTAAAGGTAAGCGAGATAAAGCATCGGCATTTCCTAACAAAGTTCCCTTTCTATAGACTATATTATATGTATAACCAGACAGTAATAAAGCCCATCTTTGAAGTCTGGCATTTGCAGTTACTGGTATTCTTTTTAACGGATCAAAAATAAATTTTAAAGGTTGATGATCACTGACCAAAATAAATTTTCTTCCATATAAAAACTTATGATTTTTTTTTATTGCAAATATTATTGCCAGAGCTTCCTTTTCTACTTGAGAATAATTCTTTTGTGCACTATTTAAAGATCCCTATGCAAAACTAATGGGATCTCCATCAATTTTATGACTAAGTACTGCACCCACTCCATATTCACTCGCATCTGTAGTTAAATACAATTCTTTACTGCAATCATAATGAACAAGCAACTGATTTTGTACTAATAGCTGTTTACTTTTTTGAAAGGCTTTTTCACAACAATCTGACCATATAAAAGGAGTATTATTTTGCAATAGATTATGTAATGGCTTCAAACTCTCTGACAACCTTGGCATAAACTTACAATAATAATTCAAAAGACCAAAGTAAGCTTGCAACTGTGTTACAGATTTAGGTGTTGGAGCTTTCATAATAGCTTCCACTTTTTTTGGCAATGGTTTTATTCCTTCTTTACAAATGGCATGACCTAAAAACTTTATCTCTTTGCAGAAAAATTGACATCTAAATTGACTTTCACATTATACTCTTGTAAACGGTCCAAAACCATTACCAAATGCTCATAACAATCTTCCACACTGTTTCCTTTAATTACCACATCGTCAATAAAACATTTTTCATTTTTTAATCCTAGAAGAATCTGATCCATAGCACATTGAAATACAGAAGGGCCACTAGACACTCCAAATTGTAACCGAGTTGGTCTAAACAATCCTAAATGAGTATTTATGGTCATATATTCACAAGAGGCCTCCTCAAGTAACAATTGTTGGTAGGCTCCTGTTAAATCTAACACACAAAAAACACTACCTCCAGTCATTTCAGTAAAAATGTCCTCTGGAATAGGCAAAGGATAATGCTCAGTGTCTAATACCTTATTAAGGGTGACTTTATAATCTACACAAATACGCAACTTTTTATCCGTTCTCTGCGCCAGCACTATGGGACTAGCCCACTTACTATGCTTAACCCTTTCAATAACTCCTGCTTTTTCCAAACTTAACAATTCTTTTTCAACTTCTTCTTTTTTTGAATATGGGATTGTATAAGCTTTGTGAAATATATGTAGGTTCTGCTCCTTGCTTAAGTTTGAGATTGGCTTTTAATTTTAGAATATGTGATGACCTATTTTTCTCAAAGACCTTACCATATTTAGTTTTAATCAGTTGAATAAATTTACTCTTTTCATCACATTCTGACTTGATTTGTTTCACCTCAAAATACTTTTGCCACTTAGGAACTATAACTCTTAACCAATTTCTTCCAACTAAAGGTTCAAAATATTTGTCGCAGTCTATAACAACCAAATACAAATCCTTATTTCAATTTCTTATAAATATCTTAACAGATCCTAACACCTTTAAAAATTCACCTGACACTGACTTTAATTTATAGTCACATTTCCTTAACTCACTACTTGAGAAATACTTTTCGAAGTCTTTTTTATGGATCACTGCTTTGCATGCTCCTGTATCAACTTGCATGTTCAGAAGCTGTCCATTCTTTAGTCACAATGGCATCCAAGCTGCTTCATCCCCATCCGTAATCTGTCTAATACTGCCCAAGATAACTTCTTCCTCTTCCTGTTCTTCCTTTCCCTGTGCAAGATGATCACCCATCTGCCTCACTGCATTTCTATCTCCTGCGATACGGAAATGACATTTATTTGCAATATGTCCTTGTCTTTTACAGTTGTAACACGTCCACGACTTCTTGAAACATCTATCCGCAGAATGGCTTCCACCACAACGAGTGCACTGAATGTTGCTTTGAGCATATCCTCTATTTTCCTGTGCATGGACTCTACCAGAACGTTCTGTTGGACGTCCTTGATTGCGCACCTGGGGCCATTTTGTCACTGGAACTTGATGCTGAATCGCCTGAACAGATATCTCAGGTTGTATTTTCTTTATATCCTTCTCAGCACTTTCAAATGCTGTTGCCAGTGTTACTGCTTCCTCAAATGAAAGATCATCACCCCTAGTCAAAATTTCCTAGTGAGTTGTTCCTTTGCTACACCACACACTAACCGATCTCTTAGGGCATCATTTAAAAAGGTACCAAAGTTGCAAATCGCCGCTTTCCTCTTTATCTCGACTATAAAATCATTAACACTCTGGCCCTCTTTTTGTTTGCACATATAAAATTCATAACGGCCAGCAATGGCGGACTTTTTTGTGACAAAATGTTTCGTTAACACTGTTATCAGTTTTTCATAGGTCTTTGTTGCAGGCCTATCGGGAGAAACCAAATTCTTTAACACGTTATATGCTTCAGGCCCTATCAAAGTGATTAGCATGGGCACTCTTTTATCATCCTCCACTAGATGTACAATAAAAAATAGTTCCATCCGCTCACTATAATCCGAAAAATCCTGTTTTTCTGGGTTGAAATGCTCAATACTTCCGATTAAAGCCATTTTTCACTTCAATGTCTCGTCGCCAATAAATTATATTGAGTAAAACTATTACAAACTTGAGATTTTCTTTATTTGTTTGTTTTGTCTTTACAATCCAGTTGTCATACTAAACTACAGTTTTTATTCTATATTGACAGCTCAGTAGTTATTACTTTTAATAGAACTAGTGTTGCCACCAATACATCACATTAATTAGATCTTTTCTTGTTGCCATTGTAGGTGCTCTGTTTGTTTGAATGCAGTGATAGGATGCATTATCCATTATAATTACACTTGGACCAGGTAAATTAGGAATAAGCTTCGTAATAACCCATTTCTTGAAATTTTCTTTATTCATGTCGTGGTGAAAGTCAGCATTATTGTCTTTCGACTTGTAAACGAGAAGTGCATTGGGTATGAAACCTTCAGTACCAGCATGGACGACAATATAACGTTCCCCAAGTGAAATATCTGATGAAGGTCCAGGTTCATCAGGACTTTGCCAACATTTTTGTGGGCGGTATGATGTGTGAACATATGTTTCGTCAATGTACACTAAATGTTTTCTAGATTCAGGTGGCTAATTTAGAAATCGTTGAAGAGCCTGTAGATACCTAAAGCGCCATGCAACAATATCAGTTCTTTCAATAAGAACCAAACGCTTGCTTCAAAATTTTTTAAATTTATAACCCATTTTGTACAATATCTGTCGCAAACTGTCTTTATTTCTTTGGCACGTTTGTCTAAGTCATCCAAATTGATTTACAAAGGGCGTCCAGTCTTTGAACCACGACCTTTTCCAGGCGTGCGCCATACTCCGTTATTTACAGCAGCTTCTTTTTTAATACGAGCCAAAGTCACTCTTGAACCACCTGAAAAATCATATTCTGTATAAAGGGAAAACGAATATACAAGCAATCACACTTTCGCACATTTTAGTACTTAATTTAAAACTATAAATTACTATTAATTTGACTGTAGTTGAAAACAAACGAATCGTGTGTTGCGCCCCCGTACGACGCATCTACGTGTAAAATTGATAGGTCCGCATCTGTAATCTGCAATTATAACAAAAATATTGTACTATAACTAATACTATAAATTGGAAAGTAACAATGTCATTCTGGTTGTACGTAGCCTTTTCATAAATAAACGACTGAACCGATATTAATTTACAATGGACGTTGCCTTACATGTGAAGGAGGACCTCTTTAAAGTTAAGACTCTAAAATGCTAGTAGTATATAATTATATATTATATAGTATTCAATATTACATACCAACTGGACGTTCCTTGCATGGTTTCCTTTTCGGCAGTAGAAACGTTCCTCATTTTGCACGGGTCTAATAATTGTGACAAATGTACCGTCGATACATCCGACTACTCCGGGGATTTTAAATTTTTCATAAAATCTATAAATTATAACGGTGCTGAATATAAGACCGAAACTATAATAATCAATAAATTGTGTCAGTGAGAATAACAAACCTTTCTTTATTTGTTGTCGCTCCATAGAATTTTATGGAAATCTTATATACTTTCTAACTATTTCGGGTTGACATAGGGCTTCAGCTACTTCATTAATACAACGCGATATTGAGGACTGCGAAACACAATTTTTTAAATTCCTTCCAATAGGGCGTTGATAACTTCCGTTCGCCAAAAAATACAGTGCAGAAAGTACCTGAAATATATCTCTTCTATATATTATGTAATTTGAACTGGTGTAACCAGTCTGAATTGAGCCAGAAACTAACCAACCTAACTTTGTTTCATTTAGAGTTGGCTTGTTTTTTCCTAGTGAAATGTGATTGTTGCCTAGTACTTCCCAGAATAAATCAGCTCCCAACAGCATTTGTACTTCTGATGGTGTATGGAATGTTGGGTCTGCTAAATGAATATGAGATGGAATGTTGAATGAATTACAATTGATTTTATTTGCAGGCAACATTTGCGTGACTTGAGGAATGATTAAACAATTTACGTTCGCTTTGTATCCGCTATTAGAGAGCGATAATATATTTACGTCGCAATGTTTTGTGATGTGTGAATTTTGTGTGTTTAGTCCTTGAACTGCTATATTTGTTTTGTAACAAGGAATTTTTAACTGTTCATGTAAACTTTCTGCTATAAAACTTGAAGTGCTCCCATTGTCGAGTAACGCACGTACTTTATGAATATGCCCCTTAACGTCAACTACTCCAATCAGTACAGTTGAGAGTAAGATTTGACTAGATTTACTACTGTTATGTATTGATGATAGTGAGGTGGCATCTGTATTAGTCTCAGATTGTTTTTCTACCTTCGGGGACTGAGCTAAGACTACACAGTCCGATGAAGTTGAAGCTTTGGCAGTTGTATTATTGTGAATGTGTAATAAGCTGTTGTGTTTTTTCGAACAAATTTTACAAGGACCTAGCATGCATTTTTTATCATCATGACCTTTTCGTAAACAGTTCACGCATAATTGCAACTGTTTTACTTTGAGAATTCGTTTTTCAGCTGGTAATGCTTTAAATTTATAATATTGATAAATTGTGTGATTGCCATTACATAAATTGCAAGTTGCTCTAGACACCACAGAGTCGTGGTTAGTGATAAAGGTTTTAGGGCGGGTGTGTGTGATGTCACTAAATCTGCGAGGCTTCATCTTTGACTCCTCCATTGTCTCTAATAAGTCAGCACGACTTCGCAGGAAATCGTAAAAGTTGGCTAAAGTCGGTAATTCTTTTAACTTATTCCGCTCTTCCTCCCATTCACGAGAGGTTACTAGATCGGGCTTGTTAGATATTATATAGATAATTAACACATCCCACTGCTTCGTTGGCAAATTCAATGTCTTTAGCGCTCTCAGATTTTTGTTAACTGTGTCTAATAAATTCCTTAATGCCCCAGCTGATTCACGTGATATGATTTCAATGTTAAAAATGGCTTGTATGTGATTGTTTACTAAAAGTCGGCTGTTACTGTACCGGTCAGAGAGTACCTGCCAGGCTGTATTGTAATTTTCTGCAGAAAAATCTATGGATTGAATAACTAATGCCGCACTATCTTTTAATGATGCACGTAAATAGTGGAACTTATGAATGTTTGGAATTGTTGAGTTGTTGTGTATGAGTGACGTATATGTATCGTGATACTCTAGCCAATCCTGGTAACGGCCAGAGAATGTAGGCAAATGAATGGTGGGTAGTTTTAAGTTTGGCCTACCTGCAGTCACAATGTCAGAACCTGTCACCTGTGAGTTGGTGTCATCACCAGTCGAGGCATGGCTGCTCAGCCGATCCTCGGCAACAGCAACAGCTCTGAAGTACTCTGTCTCGAAATGTTCGCGTTCCGTAAACTCGTCACCTGAAATATCCTTTAAGGATTCTATGTCAGTTTGTGTGCTATCAAATTCATTATAAAGTTCTTTGATTTTGTCTAATCGATTTGAAAGCTCGTGAATTTGCACCTTCGTTAGCTTTTCGGAATCTATTAAAAGATCTATAAACTGTTTAAAGAGGGTAAGTTTTGCCTTTTGTGAAGCTCTAGTCTTTTTTAATGCCTTTAAGTCCATTGTGTTAACTCGAAAAAATAATAAACAAGCTGAAAGCAAATTACGAAAGCAATAGTTTTGATTACAATACAACGTAAACTTTATGTGTATACTAATGAGTACTAATACTAGTACTAGTACTAATAACTTTATGAGTTGTTAAACTATAAAATAAAATAAAAATAAAACTCTACATACATTTATTTTTATTTTTTATTGATATAATAAACGATTACTGTAATAAATTTTTTGTTAAAGTATTACACATACACATTTTACATATTAGAATTTTTCAATTCTTGTAGAATGACTTCTGTATGAGAATCAGACTACCCATTTACAATTGACAGCACATATTAGTATAACACTGTTTAGAAGTTGATTGTATTAATTCGGTGGAAAAATAATTCTTAACAATTGTTTGAATTTGGGAATATATATTTTACTGTATTGTTCTATATCCTTGCTGCTGCTGATGTATTAGGATTAACATACAATAAACAATAAAGTCAACACTTTAGTTAAAATAAAACTATAATAAGTTTTTGATGCCTAAAATCATTTAATGGTTATTAAATGTGTACAAACAAATGTCATACAAATCGTGTAGCTAAAGATCTGAGTACATTAAGCTTTTTATAATACTTTTACTCCCATCATGGTATGAGGGAGACGTATGTCCAACAGTGGACATGCAATCGATTATGATGAACAATCTGGGAGTCTATCAATGTGTGTGTGAATACTCCAAGTAAACCCCTTAGATCCAAGGACAATGCAATAAACACAATAGTTTTATTGGTCCGTATTAGCATTTTACTTTTCTTATGCTATTTATTCTGTTCTATCCTTGATGTTATTGTAACCTGTATGTATGTATTCTATATATAGCTATAATTGTACGCAGTTCTTAGGTAATTGAAGCGATCTGTATATCTTATTATCTATCATGGTTTCTACATGTGGAGACCTATTATTGCCCACTTGTCTTTTATATTGCCCTCTTATTTATATTACCCTCAATAAACAATTTTCCTACCACTACTGTATATACATCTACTTATCAATTATTTAAAATCTTGCTATTTGTTTGGATCAAAACTGTGCAAATTAGAAATAGTATGGGATAATATATCCCAGCTTTATCTAATAACTTTTGTATTTAATTCAGTACTTTTGTTCAGATTAATTTTTTATAGTGACGCCGAACAGGACTTCATTAAATATATTTTGTATAAACATCATATGAAAAAGTAGTTTTTAAGCCTTGAAGGTATTCTAGCTGTAGTTAACGTAAGTTTGACAATCAAAAAATGTTCTGATTATATTTCCAATAAATATTTTGTTTACTCTTGTAAAAAATAAAAATAAAAAAGCTGAAAGCAAATTACGAAAGCAATAGTTTTGATTACAATACAACGTAAACTTTATGTGCAGTGCAAAATTTCAAAGAAACAGTGAAATGTTACTTAAATTTTAAATAGCTTGATTGAAGAATTGCGAAGTGTAGGTAAAGCAACAAAATGATGCGCGCAAACAAAGCTGCGTGAGTCACCGCGGCGTCGCTCGCACCGACCGCGCCCGTAGCAACAGCGCAGCGCTAGATGCTCGCGAGTACCACTGGAATGTGATGCGAAAGCTTATGAAAACATGCACAATGGAATTGGAACAGCAGGGCGATAGCACTTAAATTTGGCAATTGAAGGTTAAACTTTAATTTTCTACCCACTATGAAAATATAAATTTGAAATTTGGTATTATTTACCAAATATTGTAATGGTATAAATTTGAATTCTAGGGAAATGAATGGAATGGTAAATGAAATTGTATTGAATATTCAATGGATTGTGGTTTATGGATGTGATTTAAATTGTCATGTGGGTAATCTTACGAACTTCGAAACAAAGAAAGTAACGTAAATATTCTTTGGAAATAGGAAGCTCAACTGGGTATGAATAGGAAGGTAAAACTAGGAAATAATTGGAACGAACTCACCAATGTACACTACTTTCCCAGGTAAAATTGACTTGACTTGAAACAGCGCTTGCAGTATCCGATCCGGCTCGAAGGACCAGCTTGTAAAATATTTATTGTGTAAATGTACAATCGACCAAAAAGCTTGTAAAATATTTATTGTCTAAATGTATGTACAATCGGTGTCGGCTCGTTCCGTTGAGTCCGTGAATCCAAGTGACTCCGCTCCCGGTCGGCAGCTCAATCGCGGCGCGGGGCGGGGCAGGCGCGGGGGTCCGGCGCGGCGTGCGGCGCGCGGCTGGTCCGGCGCGGCGTGCGGTGCGGGGGGCGTGATGTGGTGCGCTTACACACATCAAACGCAACCCACACATATGCGTGGTTGCGTTAACAATGTATGAACTGTACTGTAATCTGTAAGTACGCCGAATAAACTATTTCTATTCTATTCTAAATTAAATATTCTAATAAAATTGGATTGATAAAGCTGGCTATGACGACTCTATGAAAAATGCAGCACTTGAACTTGTTAAGCACACAAAAAACACTATACTCTAGGAACAATCTTGGAGAATTCCCTAGCCAAGTCTGGTTTGGTCTCCAACATATCTAAAAGCGTACCATCAGTCTGCGTCGCATGCAAGGGGCAAGGGCATCCGACTTATTCTATATGAATATATTATTGATGTAACCACTACTTCATTTGAATACTGTTTTATATTTAATTTAATTCAGCATTTAGTAATATCGAAGCGTTTTTGCAATCCAATTCCAATTGACTTTTTGTTTACTTTCTGTTATTATGACTTTTTATATCTTCTATGTATGTGGGCGAAGGAAATTTTTTGGTACAGCCGGCCTTGCAATAATTTTACAGGTTTCGTAGTTTTCGTTAGTTTAGAAACGCGAAACCGTGAAATTGATCGAAAAATACATATTCTCATAGTCTTTAATAATTATTACGTCGTATTTTTTTAGTAAAACATTAGTCGATGAGATCGATTTAGATTGTAAGGGCATGGAACCATCCCTGTCTCATTTTGCTTCCTATTTGACATCTCATCGAGCATCACGCGGACTTGATTGTCGGTACCGCAGCGGAATTTTTTTTTAGTGAAAACTTTTGTGAAACGAAAATGACTTTCGTAATGAGAAAAAAATGTTTCTTATGGAATAGCACTACTGATCGTCCGTCGTTATGGTTCGCTCCTGCAGAATCTCAGTTTGCAATAGCAAGGATAAGATTGGACAGTACTAAATTTGATTATATCGTCTCACAGTTAGATTCGAGTATCTTCGGTGAGGTCGAGGATATAATAATCACGCCCCCCCCCCCCCCCCCCCTTCAGAACAAGTTCGATAAGCTGAAGGAAGAGTTGATCCGTAGGTTGTCCGTTTCGGAGGAGCAGAGGGTCAGGCAGTGACTCGGAGACGAGGAAATCGGCGACCGACGCCCATCCCAGTTTCTTCGGCACCTTAAGTCTTTGGCAGGTGGATCTTTCTCTGATGAGAGCCTTATAAGACAGCTTTGGATGCGCAATTTGCCCCATAACATTCAGGCCATCCTCGCCGTTCAATCGGAGCTGCCGCTAGACAAGATCGCTGCGTTAGCTGAAAAATTTTGGAGGTCTCGCCGTCCTTCATTTCACCAGGCATTCGACCTCATGAGGTCGCATCAACCTCAGAGCAGCCCAGCCTGGAGTTACGCTCGCGGGTGGTTCAATTAACTAAACAGGTCGCCTCGTTAACACGCGCTCTCGAGAATAATTTTAGGGATCGGCGGCGCAGACCGAGATCTCGGAGCGCTGACCGATATCGCCGCAAACAGTCACCCAATCGAGCCCCTTAGACCACGTTATGCTTTTACCATGAGCGGAAACCAGCCCGGCAGTCAGTAGGGACGGTTCCTGATTGCCATATGATCGGCCGTCGTTTATTTGTGACTGACTTCTTTACAAAACGTCGTTTCCTGGTCGATACAGGTTCGGACATTTGTTGTTTCCCGCGTAACTGGTTACATGGACGTCATTTTGCTAGCGGTCTGAATTTGTACGCAGCAAACGGAAGTCCAATTAAAACCTATGGAACAATTAACATTTCGTTAAATCTAGGATTACGTAGAGATTTTTCCTGGCAGTTCGTGGTTGCAGATGTCAGTATGGCAATTTTAGGAGCCGATTTCTTGTCACATTACAACTTGTTGCCGGATTTACATGGCAAGCGTTTGGTAGATGGAAAGACCGGATTAACTGTTACTGCACATCTGTTCGCAGTCAGTCATGACAGTGTAAAGGTCGAGATCGTTAGTGATGACTCCCCTTTTGGTCGCATTTTGGCCGAGTTTCCGGAGATCACTCGTCCTCCGGGAATCAACCGCGAGATAAAACATTCAACTGTACATTTTATTAGAACCACCGACGGTCCACCTGTAGTCTCGCGCCCTCGTCGCCTTGGACCTGATAAGTTACGCGCTGCGAAGCAGGAATTTGACGATTTGCTTCGGGCAGGTACTGCCAGACCATCAGAGAGCCCTTGGTCATCTCCCTTGCATATGGTTCCTAAGAAGGATGAAACTGGCGTCCTTGTGGCGATTTCCGAGCGTTGAATGCTCGCACGATTCCTGATCGCTATCCCGTCAGGCAGCATGGTGTTTTGGAAGATTGGTGAACTTAAAAGACTGGTGACTGATGTTTCTTCGAAAGAAGAAGACAAGGAAAACAAGCTGAAGCAACTTCCAACTCAGGACGACACAACCCAAGCAGATGCCGGAACCCCGAAAGGGAGTGAGACGGATCAGCCACACCTACAGACAGATCAATCAACCTCCCCGGAAGTAGTAGAGGAGAACCTGATATACCCTGACATCCAGAGCGTGGACCCGGATCCCAGGAAGGATTCGATGACGGATACTCCTCGATCATCGGAACCGACGACGAGCTGATGTCAAGGATTAACGACATGGGTCTGGAAGCAGATCTGGAGGAGACGGTGGAAGGACCCACGCGGGAAAATGGCATGCCCTTCTCTCCTAATTAAAATCCTCCAAACAAACCTCCACCACAGCCGCACAGCAACGGCTCAACTGCGGCGATGGTTGGAGAACAACGAGGCCAAGAGCCGTGGATCAGAGCTAACAAGATCTCTAACCTTAACAATATCGGAGGTAATATAGTGGCGAACACTGACTCTAACGCCCCCAGAACATGTATTTACATCATCATCATCAACAGCCTATATATGTCCCCACTGGAGGGGCTCAGGCCTACTCTCCTACAGAGAGTGTATGGGCCATAGTCCACCACGCGGGACCAGTGCGGATCGGCGGACTTCACATGCCTGTTCAAGACATGCAGGTTTCCTCACGATGTTTTCTTTCACCGTTAAGCAATCGGATAATGTACTTGAATTGAAAAACAACTCATAGGTACACGGCTGGATTCGAACCCGGTACCCTCAGATTGAGAGTCCGCGCCTTATCCATTGCGCCACCGACGATGTATTTACATATCACCTTGTATATCAACGTATCCATTAACAGAGTTCTGGTCCAGAGACCTCTCTGCAATAAAGCTCATACAGCCCAGCACATCAAGCCTGCCTGAACTGGTGTTAGCGTCGGCATACATGCCCGAAGGGGAAGACGCGCCACCGCAAGACCTGGCAAGACTCACAACACAGTGCGAGCGCAACGGTTGGGAGCTGATCGTTGCTACTGACTCCAACGCAAAAAAAAAACCAATGGAAACAGGTAATAAAAGAGGTGAAGATCTCGTAACATATTTATTTTCCACTGACTTGAATATAATGAACATTGGCGACACGCCAACTTATGTCACCCGCAGGAGTAGAACAATCATCGACCTAACACTGGCCACGAATGTGGCAGCGGATCTGATAAGTGACTGGCGCGTCTCTGATGAGGCCTCATGCTCAGATCACAGATGGATTCGCTTTGCCCTTCAGGCAGTGACAAAAGAACACGTACCACGAAGGAACCCACGCAAGGACCGGACGGACCGTGACGCCTACTGTAGACTTCTAGCCGTTCACCTTGCCAACCTAAACACACCGAAAAGTATCACAGGTATAAACGCAATCGAAAAACAGGTAACATCTCTTACAAATACGATCATAAACTGCTATCATGAGACATGCCCCCTCTACCCCACCCCGGTGCAAGCGAAACGGCAACAGTGGTGGGGCCCGGAGCTCGAACGCATCAGATGCAAAGTCAGACGATGTCTTAACAGAGCGATGAATACCAGCGCAGACGCTGAATGGGACAAATACAAAGACGCTAAAGCGCATTACAAGAAACGCATCAGATATAGAAGCACCTCCGGCTGGCGAGGTTACTGCAACAACATCGAGTCATACTCTGAATCGAACCAAATAAGGAAAGTCCTGTCCTCCGATTCCTCGCGCAGCATAGGCTCCCTTCGAAAATCGGACGACTCCTTTACAACCTCCCCGAAGGAAGCCTAGGATCCTTTTAAAAACACACTTCCCAGGCTGCAGACTAGCACAAGCTGCAGAACGGGACGATGTAGAATTAACATCATCAGCAACTTGCTGGAGGGTATCCTGTTAAGTTATAACATTAAGTTTTAGAACGTGTGTTGTAGTCAGCGTTACCAAACCTACTGTTTTAACAGTAGATTTGCTGTTTTCACATTGATGACCATGTTTTCTGTTTCATTCCTATTTTCTACTGTTTTTTGCGTTCAGCGCCACCTAATACATTACTATGCAAACATTTTTTGATAACCACTACGCAATAAAACGCAATGACAAACCACTACGTAATAAAACGCATTGATACTAGATGGCAGTATCTTCTTTATATTTTTATGCACGGGGAAATCCCTATTTACGAATAACAGCTACACGCCTATTGTATTGCGTAGGTATTGTTTTATAGTCACAAGTCACAACACCTTGAACAGTTTCTTTGAATTGCGGCGTCTATTTTGAAAAAATAATAATTACAAAGTTTTTGATAAAATGAGTAGTGATTCATCGACTGGAAAAAGTCCTCCTAAGAAGGAAAATGTGAAATATGAACAGAAATTCGTAAATTCGTGGTTAAAAGATGATAGGTTCAAAGGCTGGTTAAAGAAAAGCACTAAAGGTGAGACTTATTTCTTTTGTTCTGCGTGTAATTGCGACAGAAAATGTGGTATACACGAACTGTTACGACACAAAGATTCAACCAAACACGCGAAGAATAGTTTGAAGTTACAAAAACAACAAAAACTGACATCAATGTTTACCTCAGCTTCCAATTCACAAGATACAAAAATTGCAGCTAAAGCGGGTGAAGTAAAAATGGCCTGCTTTATTGCTGAGCATAATCTGTCTTTTAACATAGCATCTCATTTGAATAAATTGATTTGCGCTGTATGTCCAGATTCGAAAATTGCTGAACAATTATCTATAAGCCGCACAAAAGTAAAGAACTTCGAGCATAAAGTAATTGTCGATCACTCGAGCCCGCACGTACAGTAGTTTATAAAAAAACATCACAAGAAAAACTCTCAACTGTTTATTCACAACACACGTGGACAAAAGGCAGCCAGTGCCAACAACCCTGAAACAGAACCAGCATGCAATTACTGCTTTGATAAACAACTGCAGTTCATTGACTCTATTATCGCGTATCGTATGTTGGATGTATCGTTTTATTTCAAATGCACAGAAAACTTTAAAACCAAATCATTTAACATGTGATTAGTTGCAATTTTCTATGAAATTGATTTTTAAACATGCACAACAAGACTTCGAAAATGAATACAACTTATTATCTAAACATCAACATCTAACTAATAAGCACAGCATCATCATCATCAGCCGGGAAACGTCCACTGCTGGACATAGGCCTCCCTCATGGTACGCCACATCGACCGGTCCCGAGCCACCTGCATCCAGCGACTCTAACCAGGTCGTCGGTCCATCTAGTAAGAGGACGGCCTGGTAGACGTTTCCCGGTACGTGGTCGCCACTCGAGAACCTTTACTCCCCACCGGTTATCGGTTCTTCGAGCGATGTGGCCTGCCCATTGCCACTTCAGCTCACTGACTCGTCGAGCTATGTCGGTGACCTTCGTTCGTCTACGGATTTCCTCATTCCGGACCTTATCACGTAGAGAAATTCCGAGCATAGCTCGTTCCATTGCTCGCTGAGTGACTTTGAGCACAGCATACACAAGCTGAATGCTTATCTGGACGAGAGTGGAATTCTCCGTGTCGGAGGACGCTTGAACAAGAATTCTTTGCCGAGTGAGATGAAGAACCCCACCATCTTATCAAAAAACGGTAGGTTAACAGAACTTGTGATTAACCAGGCTCATATTACAGCTCTTCATAGCGGAGCTCGACTTACACTTGCCTACATCCGTCAGCGATTTTGGATTGTAGGCGTAAACAGAGCTGTAAAAACGCAGCTACGTAAATGCATCCGCTGCCATAGATACAAAACAGGAGACAACTATCAAATCATGGCTGACATCCCTGCATACCGAGTAACTCCATCACGACCGTTTACTCACACCGGCGTGGATTTTATCGGCCATGTCGATCTGAAACTAAGCGAAGGGAGAGGTGTCAAAACTTCAAAAGGCTATATTGCCATATTTGTGTGCACATCGAACTAGTCTCAAACTTGAGCACTGACGGCTTCATCTCAGCCTTCCAACGAATGTGCGCCCACCGAGGGACACCGAAACATGTCTACTCCGACTGTGACACCAACTTCATCGGAGCGGCTAGAGTTCTGCGCAATGAGTACGAAGCCTTCCAACAAGAACTGTACCAGAGTTCTTCAATGAGTTGAGCTCGCTGGAAGTAGAATGGCATTTCAACGCTCCAGCATGGCTGAGTGGCGGAGGCCTATGGGAGGCCGTCGTGCGTTCTATGAAATACCATTTGCGCCGGGTACTAGAAGACCAGAAGCTGACATACGAAGAATTTCTAACTCTTAAATAAATAATAAAAGATAAAAACATACACAAAATAAAGAGCAGAAAGATGCAACTTTGGAGGATTTGAAGGCATTTATACGACTTTTGTATATAGCTGGCCTGAATCAATCAAATAGACAAAACCTGAACGATTTGTCGCGTACAGATGGACCAGGAGTTGAAATCTTTCGTACCCTCGGATCATTCTTTGGATATTGAATTGTCTTTTGGAAGCAAGGACACATGATTCTGATGCTTTGCAGCAGCAAAACTGCTGGAACAACAACAAAGCTGGAAAACGGGGACAGGTTTGTGTCTATTTAAAAAAAAACTGTGAAACACTTTTTCACATTTCATATTCCATTTCTAGATACAAAGTACGTACTTACATTCCACACTTTGCTTTTATAGGAAGAAACGGTCTCAGGAACACGGACAGAAGCTAATGGACCTATATGATAACAAGCACAAACTTAAGAAAGGTGTTCCATCGCTAGTCAAGGCTCTCAAGCAGTCCACCGCCGAATAGAAGCAGAACTTGATATAACTCCCTCAACTACAACATAAAATGGAAAGCGCCTACAGGACGGCCAAGGAGAACGAGCTCAAGTTAGATCTACTTATGGTGGCGCTGCTCAAATGTCGCAAGCAGTGCACCGCCGCCTACAAGGATAAGCTCGATACAAAGTTGAACAAATCCTACTAAAAGACGTTTGGTATGTACCACAAATCAAGATAAATTTGTTTTCTGTTCTTGCAACGCATGATGTATCGCCGAAAAGTACATTTGAATCTACGCCAAAGCAATGCATACTCAAAGTAGAAGGAGCGATCAAACTAATTGGAACGAGAAAGATTGATGGAGGTCTATACAAGTTAGCAATTAACTGTATAAGACAAAACAAGCTGGGTGTCAACCAACTACTGATAAACCCACTACAGTTGTATCATGAAAGGCTGGTTCATTAAAACAAAAGACACGTCAAGCATGTTATTAAAACTGAGCTCGGAGTGAAGTTGAATGACAAGTCAGATCTATGTGAAGGCTGTATTTATGGAAAGACACACAGACTGCAGTTTGGAACAAGAACGAGAGCCACTCAACCTGGTGCACTTGTTCACACTGACATATGCGGGCCATTTCCGACATCACACGGGAAGAATCGATACTACGACTATGACTATGACTCAAAGCAAATTAGGTACACAAAGAAGGAGGGTGAAAAATTAGGCTCAACCGTAATGAAAACAGTTGGAAACCAACTAAATACACTGGAATATGCTCAATACATTCCAATTACAGTATAACAAAAGGTGGATTGTCGAGATTACGTCGAGGAGGTATTACAAATTGTATTCACCGTCAAATTAATGTTACCCACATGAAGAAAAAAAGCGGCCAAGTGCGAGTCGGACTCGAAGGGTTCCGTAGCAGCAAGTAACAATAACATAATATAACAGTTCTTGTAGCTCGTTGTAACTTAGATCGATTTGAATCTGGCTTGTAAATAAACAAACTAAGAAAATTAAGGCTCTGAGACAAAAGACTCGACGTTTAAAGAAAATCAATGCATCGCTGCTAAATATATCTTAGTAAATTTGCAGAAGGTTCATAATGACATCACCAACATATTGTCAGAAAATGTATTTGCAACAGAATTATACAAAAATTTGGCTAAAAAATAAGAATTTATAAAGTTTTGCGTAACATTTTTACTCATCACGGGCATATTACTTATGATTGTAGGACCTTTAACCCGTGCCTACCTCCAAAAACTCCAGGATTAACAGATGAAGCATTTAAATGCAAGGCGCAATGTACAGACAAGAAATTAATATGTGCCTTAGTAGCTGATGAAACGGCGGTACGACCACAATATTTAAAAGGTCGCGGATATGTGAACATAGGAACAGACAAATCTCATTGTACTACAAAAGCTACGGAAGCTTACACTTTTATGCTGCATGAACATTGGAAAATAGCACTCGGATATTTTTTGTTTCATGGGTCTAACCGGAGGACAAAAAGTCAACCTGATAAATATGTGCCTGACAAAATGTGAAGTAGGCGTGGTGTAAAAGTGGTTGCGTTGACATTTAACGCCAAAAAGCACTAAAGTGCTTTTTGTTTGACGCCCATGTAACCAATATTTCAGCCATGCAACTATCAGGTTGCCGAACAAATGGCCCAAAAAACATGAAAACTACATTCAAATACCCAACTGTAGCTCACAAGTATTTTTAGATTCCAGTCATATGATCAAACTTATGAGGAATAATTTTAAAAAAATATTTTTTAGACCAGGATGGAAACAAAGTAGATTGGTAATATCTCACAAAACTTAATGAGTTGCAAGAAAAATGTTTACATACGAGGGGCATACCGAAATGATCGGGAATATAAAACAATACATACAGGAAATAACTAAATTTATTTTTATTGCTTTTCGAAGTATTCTCCGTTGCAGTTAATGCACTTTTGCATTCGTTCGAACCAATTATTATAGCAGCAATTCCAGTCCGAAGTTGACATGGTCAAAATCGTCGATTTGTATGCTTCCACTGCTTCTTCTGGACCTTGAAACCGCTGACCACGCAATAAATCTTTGATTCTAGGGAATGTAAAGTAATCATTGGGACTCAGATCAGGGCTGTATGGAGGATGATCCATTAATTCAACGTTTTCCTGCTTCAAAAACTCGCTTGTTTTCTGAGCGGTGTGAGAGCTCGCATTATCGTGATGGAGGATTATGCGTCGTTTCGGGTTACCTCTACGGAGTTCGGATATCATCTGTGGCAAACAAACCGTTGTATACCAATCAGCGGTAACCGTTCTCCGTTCCTCTAAGGGAACTGTGACTACATGTCCTGTTTTCGCGACAAACGAAGCGACCATTTTCTTCGATACGCTGCGAGAGCGGACAACTTTTGTTGGCTTGATCTCACCTGCGAAGACCCAGACAGCCGACTGATGCTTTCTTTCTGGCTCATATGAATAGATCCATGATTCATCACCAGAGACAATGTTATAAACTGCTTTTGACTTTCCTCCGTTGAAGCGTTGCAGAGTAGACCGGCACCAATTGACACGAGCCGCCTTTTGCTCTTCGGACAAATTATGGGGCACCCAGCGGGAAACTAGCTTTCTCACTCCCAGTTCACCATGTAAAACAGTTTGTATCGCAGTCATACCTATCCCTAAAGTAGCCCGAATCTGCTCATATGTAATATGTCGGTCATCCTGTATCATTCGGCGCACAACAGCGACATTTTCTGGTGTAACCGCTGTTTTTGTCCGGCCTGTGGAAGGTACGGTGCCAAGAGAAGCACGTCCACGCCGGAATTCAGAATACCAGCGATATATTGTCATCTGGCTAGGCGCTTCACTCTTGAATATAGATATAAGCTCAGCGAGACATTGTCCCTGAGATAATCCTCGTCGAAAGTTGTAAAAAATTATGGCACGGAAACTTTCTCTTGTAAGCTCCATTTTTTTATCGACCTATCAATTTCAAACTGATATTGTTCTTTAAAAAAAAATTTTTTTTTAATTCTGTCAATTGTATTCGATTTTCAACTAACCAGTGTTTATTCATCAAAAAGAGTTTTTAATCTAATTAAATCGAAAGTACTCGATTACCGATCTTTTCGGTATGCCCCTCGTACTCGTATTGCCAACAAACTAAGTCGAAGACACCTTGAATTTAAAAACTCTATTATGAAGGCGAAACTTGCTACTTCGCAGGAGTGTAGCAGTAGCATTGAAGTTTGATGATTTCAAGGACTGTATTTAAAGGCCAAAAAAGTTGTATTCGAGCTATGTTCAACCTGAGAAGAACAGATACCATACTTTAAAAAATGAAATTAATGACATTACCTTCCCTCTACATATATGAGTTGGCTGTTTTTGAAAAAAATAATCCTAAATTATTTGCATCAAATTTTGACATGAGAACAAGAATTCTCCGAAATAACAATGACCTGTGTCTGGTAAGGTCTCACACAGCATTCAAACTTGGGAGCATCTATTGTATGGCACCAAAAATTTATAATACATTACCGATGTATCTAAAAACGCAGACCTACCTGTTTTCAAAAGCAAACTGCGAAGATTATTATTAGAGAAATGTTATTACAGAATTTCAGATTTCATTAATGAAAAATCATTAGTTTGACATTTATATTTTTTTATCGTACTATTATTTTTATATTTGAATTATTTTATTGTATTGTATTTATTTATTATATGTTATATGTTGACATTTCAATCTTATTAACTTCATTATTTTGACATTTTGAATTGTATAAATGTAATATTTGTATTAGGCATACAAATATTACATTTATACAATAGATAAGAAATAGCGATCTATATCTCTATTCTACATTTTACTATAATTTACCTATTTCTACAAATAAAGTACTTTGACTTTGGCAGCATAGCTGCAGAAAACTTTATCATTTTTTTTGTAGACTACAACTCATCTTTCAAGATTCAAAGATCAAATTCTCGTGCCTATTAGTATTTACGAAACCTAAGTGAAGTATTCAAGTCACGAGCGTAGCGAGGGAGATCTGTTAAATGTGGTATCATGGGAAAGGTCTGCTAAAGAGACAAAATACCACATAGATGAGCTTGCTAGACCTTATGAGAATTTTAAAGTCGGAATCAATCCTAAACTAGTAAGTCAGCAATTCTTATCTCGCAAACGATTTGTTGAAAATAACAGATTTTTCTGATTATTTCAGAGATGTTAAGTTTCGGGGCCAAGCTATCGATTGCTCGCCGGGAAAATTTGAATTTTCCTATTGTTGGGGTCCGTATCCAACCAACCAAAATATGAAAAAGTGTTATATATTTACAATACAAATAAAATCCAACAGTTGTAATACTAAAATGAAAGCAACTGACTTCATGAAGTAAAAAAACAAAAATGTTAGCAAACAAAAAACGTTTCAAAAAAGGCTCATCTTTTTAATATTACATCTGTTCCCCAATACTTTTCAAAAAGGTTTATTATTTAATACACACAAACATACAAAATTGAACGTTTCATAACAATTTAACCCTTTCTTACAAACATCGGTTCCAATAACAACATCTGTAATAATAATAATGATATTATTATACATTATATTAAAAAATAAGTATGTATGTACATTCAATACACATTCAAATACTAAATATGATAAACATTTTTATATTTAGTATTTGATTTATAATTCTGAAAATATGCTGAGGGCCGCGACAGACCGGCGGGTCGCGTAGTGACGTCATATCACCCGATATGACGTCTGGCTGGCGTACTCACCACTCGGTGTAGTTCCCGGCAAACTTCTAACAAAATGGGCACAGTGGGGATCAATGAGCGCATCCCGGGTGACAGGGGCACAAGGGGGTCCCCCCGTCCGGTTCGGCCAATCACGCGCCGTCAAATCATTTTGCGACTCTAGAAAAGTGACGTCACGCTTGGTCGCATTAATTTTAAAATGAGCTATACTTCATGAACTTCGAAAGCATCGATTTCGATGAAACAAAAACTAGCCTAATTTATACAAATCATCTGACTATATATTTCCCCACTGCAGAGGCTCAGGACTACTCTTCCTACAGAGAGTGTATGCCATAGTCCACTACGCGGGCCCAGTACGAATTGGTAGACTTCACACACACCTGAGAATTTATTTTCAGGAGAGTGCAGGTTTCCTCAACAATTTTTCCTTTACCGAAAAGCCAATTGTAATGTTTTTGATCATTCGTCGATAAATTCCAAATAACGAATTGGGACTCCTTGGTACAAACCAGGGTCGAACCCATAACTATATTGTTCAAGAATTGACGCTCTACCCAACTGAGCCACCATGGCTTTAATACAAATATCTGTATCTAACTATCTCCATATTGTTCATTCACTACCCATTTTTACATTTTTATTTGGTGTTATAGCGTAGTAATACCCATCATCAGCCGGGGAACGTCCACTGCTGGGCATAGGCCTCCTCCATGGCATGCCACATTGGCCGGCCCCTAGACACTTGTATCCAACGACTATCCTTCACTAGGTCGTCAGTCCATCTAGTAGGAGACGGCCCGGTTCACGATTCCCGGTAAGTATAGTAGCACACAAAATTACTAATTTCTACCTATTACTTTATTCGTAGTTTTACGGTACAAAAGATACAACCCTTTGATAGACGGACAGCGGATGCTTAGTAATAGGGTCTCGTTAAGTACCCTTTGGGTACGGGAAACAGATATTGGTCTAAGATCCGTTGAAGAACGAACTTCACCACTTGTATAATGGATAAAATAGTACATTACTGCAGCGGCCAGCAAAAAACTCCATCCATCCGTCCATCAATGCCTAGTTGTGGCAATAGTAAGTACTTTTCACAAATAATGCGCGGAAATTAAAACTAAGTAGTACCTAGGCAGTACTTTTAGTTTGAAAAATATTTCTGTTACGATTTTGAACAAGACGTATTAGACAACAAGACTTCTATTACCTTCTCTTGAATTTCAGGTGGCGTTAAGGTAAGGGTAAGGTATATCACACTCATTGTCTTCACTTGAACTCATTTTGTTAAATACAAGAACTTTTCAAAATCAATAACGAGCAAAAAAATTTTTTCTGGACTGAATTTTTTTGGATCTTTTTTTCTTCTTCAATAAACAGTTTTCTATTTGCAAGCCGGTTCGAATTCGAAAATTAATAATTTTTCACGCTCCAAAGTGGATCTTATAATTAAAAATTAATATAATAATTTATAAATAATAGTCTTGCCAGGATATTTTTAGCACACCCACTCGCTATATTTTTAAGGTAAGTGACACGTTCCGCGAATGTATGGAGCCAAGGCCTGGTCTTGTACACTTATAATTTAGAAGGCCATTATCAAATAAAAGTGATTTGGTTACCATTTTTGGATATTTCGGTTTAGTTTAGTTGTACAAAAACATATAAAACGCACTAAACAGCTAAGACTTAACGTTGAGAACAAAGATGGCGTCAATAAAATGACATTTGACGGTGTCATTTAGTACAAAAAGAACAATTTTGTACAATTAAAATAAATGCAAAAATGTAATTCTAATATTTTGATATACATCTTTAGATTACTGAATTTTTTAAATAGTGTACAAGTGCAGGCCGAATTTGAACCATCTCCTTTGATATAAAATACTAACAGATGAGTAAAGTTCGCCCTTCAACTGATCTTAGACCATATAGCACTTAAGGAATGCGAAGTTTCACCACTGCACAAAGACGACACTGCCTACATGACACTGTGCCGTAACACGGTATATTAAAGTCCAGTTTTCGGCCACAAAATGACACGTTAACGCCAATATCATTGCTTCGTGCGCTTCCCGGGCGGCTTCTGCAGCTGGAAGCCGGTGCTCTCCAGCGTGGGCGCGAACCCAAAGCTGTTCAATGACGTCATCGATGTTTGGGCTTGAGGCTGCCAGCTTGGACCTAAAAGGATAATTAGAGAAAAATATTTATGGATATGCATTTGGACCTCGCCTGATGGTAACAATAGAGCAATTGGATGGTAAGCGTGCCTACCTATAAGCCTCAGGCTAATGAAGCTTTGGCTCTGTTACCGTACACACCGGAACACAAGTGCTATTAACACTGCTGTTTGTTACCGATTAGTAGTCCCACTAGGAATCGAACCCGGGACCAAGTTTTATAGCTCAAGCAAGGGCTTGACACTTTAAACAAATGCTGTGGTATCGGTTCCTGTACTCATACATCGAAAGGATGACGTTTGTATACACGCGCGTGTGTATATTCGCGCGCGCCATATCACCGATCCTTGAGCGGGTCACTTAATTACGTGAGGTACCGCGGATCGGTGGGAGGCGATGCAAATCCGTCCTATATTATGTGTCTCACGTTCAACTTGCAACATATGTATCTGATGTTAGAGGACATAATACATAAAGTCATACGACGCCCGACTAAGCTATGCGTCGTTTGACGTTCCGTAAATACACCCTCCCGTACCGCTCCCATACCTCAGGAGCAGTCTCAGTTATGCGGAAGACCTGCAATAAATATCTTACCTGACGTATCAGCACTGGGGAAGGGTGATAGCGTACTGCCTATGTAAGTAAACGGCGTTGGTCCGGCCAACTGTTGAATGTTTCCTGTGAAAAAGTAAAAAATAAAAAATAAACACACGCTTTTGTCAGTAATACATTCGAGTGGAGCAAAGTTCAATAATAGATGTCGATTTTAAAAATCGAAACTACGCGTTCTCTTTTCAAAAAGTTTTACTCAAACTGATGGAAACCTGCGCGGAACATGTCATGTGAGCCTCAAAACTTTTGCGGTTTTTGATAGCCTGGTACTTCAAAAAGAATTCAGTAGTAAGGCATAGGTAGGCTAAAGAAACGATATTACACGCACTTATGTCAACCTGGTACTCTGGCATTGAGATGAGCCCAAATTCGAGGGGACCATCTAAGAGTTTCGCTATCCACCTTCTGACCAGCCTGAGACTTAGCTCGATGGTGCCAAATTATTGTATTGTCCGACTTACGTACAACGACAAGGTTCAAATCGATTATTTAGGTGCAGCAAAATACGTCAGACGAAAATAACAGACTATACGCAATAGCGTTCAAATATGAATTGTTTTTTATGTCATTACTAACACTAGTCTGAAATAAAAAAATTCTTTTTCTAATGCACATTTTTTCTCTCTCCATTTAACGACAACTCTATATAACGTCAAAATATGCAGAGTCCCTTGAGTGTCGTTATAAAGAGTTTACACTGTAGGTTAAAATTGACTTGCTAGATTTGTTTAAACAGCGTGTAAAAAATAAAAGAGATTTTTCAAATCCGGCCTGGGCCGGGTCTCATAAAAATACAATTCGTAATAAACTGACAAATGTCAGCCATTTTCGACTTTTCGACCAATCAACGGGCGCTATAGGCGAAAATTACATGTCTATTATTGTTTTATGAAGAATTTTTTTAATATGAAACACGGCCTTGTACTTGTACACTCGAGTAAAAATATCATCAACTTTTGAACCTTATCACATTCATCATGAATTGACAGTTCTTAAGGATTTACTTCAACACACTGCATAGTAACAAGCAAGTGTGAATGTGACATGGTACAAAAGTGGATACATATTTTTGTACTAGAGTGTACACTATTAAAAAAGGAATAGCTATAGCCACTGGGCCACGGAGGCGGTAAAATAATTTTATTTGAATTATCTATAAATTCTAAATGCTGAACGATAATTTTAAAGTAACTAAACGCTTGTCACCTTAATTTAAGGTCACCGACATAGCTCGACGAGTTAGTGAGCTGAAGTGGCAATGGGCAGGCCACATCGCTCGAAGAACCGATAACCGGTGGGGAGTAAAGGTTTTCGAGTGGCGACCACATACCGGGAAACGTCTACCAGGCCGTCCCCCCACTAGATGGACCGACGACCTGGTTAGAGTCGCAGGGAGTCGCTGGATGCAGGTTGCTCGGGACCGGTCGATCTGGTGTACCATTCGGGAGGCCTATGTCCAGCAGTGGACGTTTCCCGGCTGATGATGATGAAACGCTTGTGAAAAGGAATCCTAAAGGAATCCTAAAATGTACGAACAGGTCATACCTAAAGCGGCTCTAGGATCCGATAGCACAGCGCTGCTGAGTGTACCAGATAAATGGCTTAATTTGGACTTCTTTCTTGTACCTTCCACCTCGCCTAGAATTTGATCGAGCGTCGATGAAGCTGTAATAATAAAAAAATGTGAGCCGTCACGGGACGCCTGGCAGATGTGAAACATCGACATTATTAAAATATACAGAAAATTTCAATTGGCTTTAATATACTAGTAAACTTAAGAATCTTAGTTAGTTATTGTAATATATTACTAAAGATCGTAAATTATACATATCAATAATAAATATACTGCATATATACACCATCATATAGCGTGGCGACGCCACGGCATGCGTCGCCACGCCAGAAATTTGTTTTAAGTGCGGCTATAGATGTTTCACATCAATAATCCACAGTTATAGCATCCATCGTCAACGTCAATCTGAAATGGGACATGTCTGAGGCACAGGAGATGGCGTGATGAACTGAACTTGTTCCTGAACGACTAGCCAAAGGATCTTGAGACAGAGAACTGCAGAGAAATCTTTGATCAGCACTGGGAAAGTGCTGGCTAATAATAACTTATTATTATTACTATATGTATGTAACAAAATCTTACTACGATCACAACTCTACCTACCAAGCGCAGATTATGGCAAATACCCTCGTAAAGTCTAATGTGGCGATGTAACAGGAAGGCTCATGTCCAACAGTGGACAACAGCAGATTATCATATTTTTTATATTTATGCATGATGGGTTAGCACTTGGCCTTCATCTCAGCTGATGGTAAGTGATGATGACGCCGTTGGATGGCTAGCGTGTGCACCCAGAAGCCTCAACCTAATGCTGGCTGGCAAACCTTTCATAACACACAACACTGCTGTCGACGCACTTTGTCAACGTGGTGGTAGCTAGAAAGGCGGATATAGAAAACGTCCTACCACCAACCAAACTTAGTACCGTTGTAGATAGGAATCCACTGGGAATCGAACCTGGGACCTTCAGATTGTGAATCCAACATTTATCCATTAGACCACGGAGGCTTATTAAACACACAAACGTTACCTCACCATAGCGGAGTGATAAAATTAAGAAGTACTTACATGCAGGCGTTTCGAACACATTCGTTGGGTCTTTGAGCACATATTTCCTAAGGTTGAGGTACTGATCTTTCTGTGCCTCCACTTGGGTGTGAACAGCTTGTAATCGGCCCGCCAGAGCTACTAAAGATTCGTGCATTCTTCTTATACCTAGTGTCAGTTCTGAAATTTATAAAAAACAATACCATTTTGTGTGCATGTAATTATGATTATTGCAAAAAAAATTCATCATCATCATCAACAGCCTATATACGTCCCCACTGCAGGGGCTCAGGCCTACTCTCCTACAGAGAGTGTATGTGCCGTAGTCCACCACGCGGGCCCAGTGCGGATCGGCGGACTTCACATGCCTGTTCAAGACATGCAGGTTTGCTAACGATGTTTTCCTTCGCCGTTAAGCAATCGGATAATGTACTTGAATTGAAAAACAACTCATAGGTATACGGCTGGATTCGAACCCGGAACCCTCAGATTGAGAGTCCCGCGCCTTATCCATTGCGCCACCGACGCTAAAAAGTTACATGTATACATTTTGATATGCAAATAAATTATTTTGATTTGATAAACTATACAACTTCATTTGTCCACGAATTCTTATAAATAATAAACTAAAATGTTCACCCTTACAGGTAGATTTATCTGGGTCCCGAAAAGTGCCGAATCAATTTCGATAAAATTTATATGGGACCACCTTTGAAGCCTACCATCTACCAAACAAAAAAGAATCATTAAAATCGATTTATAACTGACGGAGTTATCGCGTAGGATTCATTAAAAAAAAACTCATTTTCAACCAACTTAAAAAAGGAGAAGTTTTGGAGGACGGGTATGTTTTTTTTATGATTTATACCTCAGTACTGTAGTGAAGTTGAACCTACTTGCTGGCGCCTACGTGGATGCGCACTGGCTAGTAAGGATCTCTCGAACTTTCCATATATATTTTGATTTGAGAATCTGTCGCAGGGACGACAGATGAAGAAAAACAATAGATAAGTCTTGAGTGTATTGTTGAAGAGTGCGCATCTAGTTAGAAATACATATATAGTTAAAGTGTGGGTGTTTGGTCCGCGCCTCCGCCCCATCTGTTGTACATGTAACACTCCATCAGCTATCTATTAAACTGTCTGTCTTATCCACGCTGTTTCACTGGACAAGATCCCGCTACCGAAGCTACGGTACCCCCCCCCCCCCCCCCCCCCCTCTCTCTCTACAGTACTTTCGACTGGATGAACCAATTTTGATGCTTATTTGAGAGCTGGTGATTCCCGTGTGGTCCCATTCCAATCTGACAATGGCATCCATTAGAAAACCATATCAGTCTTAAGTTAGCTTTAGACTTTTAGGACAATTGAAGCCGGTTTCCAGTTCTTTTTGAACGCGATAACTTGTTTGAAGTCGGTTGATAACAAATAGGTGCAACAGGTTTTATATTATTGTGTCAATAACACTGTAATAGGATTCTTGGCGCGAACTTGAAAAATGGTGGTTCATTGCAATTTTGTTAATTGGTTAATAATACTGTTATGTGTGTTTTTTGTGTTATAATGGTGTGATATAAAGCAAAAAGTGTCACGGACGGTGTTATAGTACCAATTACGCAAAATTGCGAGGGTTTCACGCGATCGGAAGAGTTTACCATGTCGAGTACATTCGGCATATGGATCCTTTCGAATAATGTTGAAACCAAGGCTGGCCTTTGAAATTCTCGTCAAGAATCCAAAACAAGCGATAAAATGTACACATCATACATTTTATTGAGAAAGCTGAAGAAATGGCTTCGGCATAGTTTATAACCTAAAAATTTGTTCACCTAATTTTACTCGTCATTGGCTAGATAACCACGGGTAAAAACTGTAATAATTAACTAATAAATAATATAAGTATAAACAGTAAGGGTCCGTAAATATAGCACATCGGCAACCATCGCATTTCCGAATACAAATTTGGAATTTGGCATGGAAATTTGTATTCGGTTGGAATACAAATTTCCATGCCCATGTATTATTAGATTCATTGTTTATCAAAATTTGGATTCATAAATAAATAATTTCTACACCTGTATTAATCGTTATTGCAATGGTTCTGGTAATAAAGGATGACAAAGCCCTCACGATACACAGAAAGCATAATGTAACTAACCTTGTTCAGTCAACAGTTTGGGCGATGCTTGCATCTGTTTGTCAGCAACGTCCATTTGCCTTCTAAATACAATCAGCTGTTGTTCCAACTCTGATATTAAGTCCTTGACGTAGGATGGTGGGGCTGAACCTTCGAGCTCGGATCCTGAAAAAAATAATCGAGTTTGAGATGTTTTTACGGTTTTGTACCTCAATAGGGAAAAATGTACCTTATAGCATCACTTTACAGTCCGTCTGTCTGGAGGTACCATGTTTAAATTAATATCGAATACACAAATCTATTCCCTTGGCGTTGGGACAAAATCAAGTTTCTAGGTAAACGCATTAAAAAGATACGGATGTTGCTGCATTTTTCGTCGAAGGAATCAAAACCTGTAGGGTATTTCCCATTTATCTAATTCTAGCGCCTGTCGTTATTTGTATTTCATTGCGTAAAAACAACGCCGGGCGGATGTAGAATACTTTTTCTCCCAATGGAACAATAAGTTCCCGTGGGATAATCTGAAGTGCAATAAAACGAAGTTATTACCTGTAGTATTGGAGACCGCCTCAGCAGTTGCTAGTGCGGCGGCCGCGGCGGCGCGCATCCGCCTCGACTGCGCGCGCGCCTTCGACTCCTCCCCGCTCAGCGTGAGCGCCATGCGCAGTGTCGCTTCAGCCTCTCGGGCTACCTGCATGAACCATAACAAGATATTCATCTGATACCCTGAAGGTGATTTCGCCGATAAAAGTTTCATACTGAATTTCTTTTGACATAAACTTTAAAAATAGAATAGCTAGCTTTGCTAAGTAATTATCTAATAACAGTTCGCGTATGTCGCGCAATGAGTATCATTAACACACAACTTCATAGTAAATCACAATTTACATTTTTAGACACAACTCAACCTGATGGTAAGTGACGATAAGGCCCTTCTATGGGAAGCGTGCGAAACCAGAAGCTTCAAGCTAATGAGGCGCTGAACCGGGAAACGTCTACCAGGCCGTCCCCCCACTAGATGGACCGACGACCTGGTTAGAGTCGCAGGGAGTCGCTGGATGCAGGTGGCTCGGGACCGGTCGATGTGGCGTACTATGAGGGAGGCCTATGTCCAGCAGTGGACGTTTCCCGGCTGATGATGATGATGAGGCGCTGACTCTGCTACCGATCACTGCTGCTTGGCGGCAGACTTAGGTAACATTTTGGTAGCTAGCCAGTTGGATATAGAAAATGCTCACCAGCAACCAAACCGAGTAGCTCCGTGGCCTAATGGCTAAATGCTGGATTCACAAAACGGAGGTCCGTGGTTCGATTCCCAGTGGAGCTTCAGCAGTTTGGTTGATGATAGGGCATTTTCTATATCCGCCTAGCCACCATCATGTTACCTAAGTCTGCCAGACAGCAGTGTTAATAGCACGGTTGTGTTTCGGTATGAAAGATAGCATAGCCAGCGCCTCATTAGGTTAAGGCTTACGGCAACGGCCATGTCGTCACATACCATCAGGTGTGGTGAGGGCCAAGTGCAAACCCATCATACATTTAAAAAAGTACTTACGAGGGGCATACCGAAAAGATCGGTAATCGAGTACTTTCGATTTAATTAGATTAAAAACTCTTTTTGATGAATAAACACTGGTTAGTTGAAAATCGAATACAATTGACAGAATTAAAAAAAAAATTTTTTTAAAGAACAATATCAGTTTGAAATTGATAGGTCGATAAAAAAATGGAGCTTACAAGAGAAAGTTTCCGTGCCATAATTTTTTACAACTTTCGACGAGGATTATCTCAGGGACAATGTCTCGCTGAGCTTATATCTATATTCAAGAGTGAAGCGCCTAGCCAGACGACAATATATCGCTGGTATTCTGAATTCCGGCGTGGACGTGCTTCTCTTGGCACCGTACCTTCCACAGGCCGGCCAAAAACAGCGGTTACACCAGAAAATGTCGCTGTTGTGCGCCGAATGATACAGGATGACCGACATATTACATATGAGCAGATTCGGGCTACTTTAGGGATAGGTATGACTGCGATACAAACTGTTTTACATGGTGAACTGGGAGTGAGAAAGCTAGTTTCCCGCTGGGTGCCCCATAATTTGTCCGAAGAGCAAAAGGCGGCTCGTGTCAATTGGTGCCGGTCTACTCTGCAACGCTTCAACGGAGGAAAGTCAAAAGCAGTTTATAACATTGTCTCTGGTGATGAATCATGGATCTATTCATATGAGCCAGAAAGAAAGCATCAGTCGGCTGTCTGGGTCTTCGCAGGTGAGATCAAGCCAACAAAAGTTGTCCGCTCTCGCAGCGTATCGAAGAAAATGGTCGCTTCGTTTGTCGCGAAAACAGGACATGTAGTCACAGTTCCCTTAGAGGAACGGAGAACGGTTACCGCTGATTGGTATACAACGGTTTGTTTGCCACAGATGATATCCGAACTCCGTAGAGGTAACCCGAAACGACGCATAATCCTCCATCACGATAATGCGAGCTCTCACACCGCTCAGAAAACAAGCGAGTTTTTGAAGCAGGAAAACGTTGAATTAATGGATCATCCTCCATACAGCCCTGATCTGAGTCCCAATGATTACTTTACATTCCCTAGAATCAAAGATTTATTGCGTGGTCAGCGGTTTCAAGGTCCAGAAGAAGCAGTGGAAGCATACAAATCGACGATTTTGACCATGTCAACTTCGGACTGGAATTGCTGCTATAATAATTGGTTCGAACGAATGCAAAAGTGCATTAACTGCAACGGAGAATACTTCGAAAAGCAATAAAAATAAATTTAGTTATTTCCTGTATGTATTGTTTTATATTCCCGATCATTTCGGTATGCCCCTCGTACAACGGTCATTCTAACTGCAATTGAATTATTAAAAATCATTACCATCCACATTTTTTTACTGTTTTTAAACAATAAGGACACATTTTACGAGCAGGTAAACTGTAGTTAAACGTTATTCATGACTTACTTTGTGTAAGGGCTTGATGGAAACCCTCATGACTTCCGAGCTGAGAGATTTCTGCTTCTTGACAAACTCCTTAAAGGCATCTACTGAGGTAAGTATCTCATTGGGCAGTTTGTTCTGTTTCGGTGGCTCGGCTGTAAAATTAATGGACATTTTAAATTGAGGATTACAGAACAACCAGGAGGAATAACATTAGGAGGTTATGGAAACGAGGTTCAGAATTTCCCGTTGATTTCGGTTGTTCACTGTTGGTGTAGAAACTGTCCCGTATATTCCCTTGATCTCTAGTTCACTCCCCACATCTCCCGCTTTTATAATCCTTCTCTGTTCATGCAGTGAGAACATCCGTTATGTACGTAATACTATCATGTAATGATATTATTTTTATTTATTACAAAAATGTTAAAAATGATACGTTTTTAAATCGCCAAACTGTCAAGGAAGTTTGTAGGCGACGCGCTCTTATATTAATCTGTTTTTATAGCTGACTTACTAAACTTAAACTACATCAAACATTTTTTCTTTATTCTTTGAAACAAGGTCGCCACATAAAAATAATAATGTATAATAAACTCCCACTTACATTTGCCGACTGCCTTTTAGCGAATTCAAGAAAAAACTAAAATCATTTTTCGAAATCAATCCTTTCTATTCTATTAACGAATTCATAGAATTACGTCTGACCAATGATATGTTCATTGCTAGTTAAACTTTTAGGTTAATATAATTAGGCTAATTAAGTATAGTTTTAATATGCATATATGTAATATTTTGACGTGACGAGTGTAAGTTCATATTACTAGGTCAATAAAGTGAATCTTGAAGTTTTTGTTTTAATAGCTTTTTGCTTTTTATAACAGTTTCAAGAATAGGGTGCTTATTATTTATTAAAGGCACTATGTATGGTATGGTAATAGTTTTTTACCCCCTTCGTTATAAATTTCCCTTTTTGTTTTGCCCTTGTATTAAATTTATGATTTACTGTATTTTTATGTTCTTCAGTGTGATAATTATCTATAACCAATACGTATTTTACTTTTTCCACTGGTAGTATATTACACTCCGAAATGAAATGGTGTAGCTGTTCTTACTTTTACCGTCTGATGCTGTTGTATTGGCAGTTCCCGTCGGAGCTACACCTCCTAGGCCGAGACTTGGTGCTGAAATATATTAAAAATATGATAAATTACATTACATCGCATAGTATAGTACAATACAAAAGATAGCGTTTCTTTAGTGCAATTAATTCCAATAATTAATATTACATGCTCTTTATTATGTTTTTTTTCTTCCTTAGAAATTCAAAACTCGAATATCGTTGTCAAATTGAAAAAATACTCTGAAAATTGTGGCTCCGGTAATTTTGGCTTACCATAGAGGAGTCCTATGTCCAGCAGTGGACGTTTCCCGGCTGATCATGAGGCCCTATTTTATTTGTATTTTTCGAGTCATAAATGACCACAAGTTATGCGATAAATATGTCTATTACGAGAACAACTGGTAAATGACAACTCATATGGTAGTAAGGGTGCCGCAGCAGACTGCGTGCTCACCCAGAAGCTTATAAGGCACTATATTTGTTCTCATTCATTACCGAAACACAATAAATTGTGATTCTAGGCAGGCTTAGAAAAGCTCAGCAACTATAAATTAAACTCTTTAAGCGACTTTAAGATATGAATCCAAATATTAAGTATAAAAGTAAAATAGAAGATATAAAAGTACCTGAGGTAGATGGTAAACCAGATCCAGTCACTGTGGTTGTTCCTAATTTGGGACCTAGAAAAAAGAAAAAAATTATACTTTACTAAACGATTTCACTCAAGGATAAGTCGAGCTAAGAAGCGCAAGACTGTATAATAAAATCGATACTTTCTGATACATATTTGGGTTATTCGAAGTGAATGAATGCGCTATCGCTCTATGGTCTCTGATGAAGATAGACTCAAACTCAAGACAAATTCTTATATATGTACGTCAGTACGTGAGATTGAGTACGATAGAACATAAATATAGAACACAAAGATACATCGTGCTTTGTGATTTTCTTGTATTGATCAATGATGTACATACAGTACGGGTCCGTAAATATTGCACACCGGCAATCATCGCATTTCCGAATACAACCGAATACTAATTTCCATGTCCATGTATTATTAGATTTATTGTTTATCAAAATTTGGATTCATAAATAAATAATTTCTATACCTGTATTAATCGTTATTGCAATGGTTCTGGTTTACTCTGGTAGTACTAGTATAATACTTTATTGTTTTTTATTCCTGCGTGAACTATATAGAGCTGTGAAACTATTTTCTTTATCTTGTATTTATTTTTGTTGTTTAAACCCTTTTAGACTGTTGTTTATAGTGAGTGATTATTACTTATTGTAGATAACTTCGTGTGACTGGCCAAGATTTCCCTTTTTTCCAGCCATCGTACAACTTTGAATTATTTAAAGTGTGGGATTTTAACAACTCTATATATATATTGAACCAAGCATTTGAACCAAGATTGACAAACGTCATATAGGTTGTGTGCGACTTAGATAACGCTCTACGAAATCGAAAATAGCCGATTCTCTCTTTCCAGAGGACCATGTGCAATATTTACGTCCCCTTACTGTACTGATGAGTTATAAATTACTACTTTTCTTACTCTCTCTACTACTATATACTCTCTCACCCACAGAAGGCGTTATAGTTTTATAAATGTATCTAGTAGCACGTTTCAGTTGATATCCCACGTCTCTTGCACTCGTGTTCACTATTGGACTCAAGTTGGGGCTGGTCTGGCCAGGAGGCAGCATTTGGAAGGTCTGGGTTATTGGGATGAAGGGACTGCTGCATGGTGGTTGGGTTGGAAGCATCACTCTGGAATAGGATAGTGAGTTTTACTGGTTCTTGTACGCTGAGTCATCTTTGGTAAAGGTCCACCCTATGTTATGGTACCTGTAATCTCTGGATTGTGAATCCAACATTTAGCCATTATAAGGTGGCTTATCCTTCCTATAGGATTCATTGTCCTAAACATACAAAAATTTGGACATAACTCACATACATGATAAAATCAGAGCCAATTATGGCAAACAGGCAGGCCTGGACTGGCCCCAGGGCAGATCAGGCAAATTGCCAATGAGCCAGTCCCCCCGTGGGCCAGTTGGCTGGTCGGTTGCCGTATCATGGCGCGGTCTGGTACGATGAATCGACCATCACGTTTGTTCAATCATGCATGGAGTTCCCGGCCACCTTTGGGTTATCTCTGCTATACTAGTAGCAAGTCATTGCAAAGCCACAGACAAAAAATGGCTTACTTTGTTTGTTTCAAAAGGATGCATAAAGTGAGTACAAGAACTATAGCGACATTCATGTTGATTCCTTGATCAATTCCCATTCTATTAAAAATATATTCTAAGTTTTACTGTGGAGATTGGAAGAGGAGAGGAAAAATGCTCTCTATAATGCCCAGGTCGATTTTAGGTAGGTACAGTCCTGCAAATAGCCTTGGGTGGTGGAGAGTTGATGGTACAGTACCATGAGAAAGGTCTATGTTAAACAGTGGATGTTTCTCAGCCGATGATGATGAGGCTTAATAGTGTAATGTACTAGTATATTCCTTAAAATTAACACAAATGTCAAGAAAACCACTCACCAAACAGTCCACCAGACGTAGTTGCTGTGCTAGTGTTAAAGAAGCCAAGGCCCGTACTCTGTGTGGCAGCAGTGCCAAACCCAAAGCCACCCAAACCCGCACTTGTAGTGGCCGTTGGAGCTCCAAACGACAGCCCTAGACGTAGACAATAGTGTCATGTTGAAAATCATTACCATAATTAAAAACACAAAATAAAAACACAGACACAGTTAAATAAGTGACAATTATATACATTCAGTTTATAAAAATGCATTATGATGAACCGTATTGATATAAGTGATAATTACCTGCATTCAGTGTGCATATTATGGGTTTGCACTTGGGCGTAATCTCACCTGATTGTAAGTGTTGGATGATAAGCTTACACAGAAGCCTCAAGCTAATGGTCTCTGCTACCTTTCATATCGGAACACAACAGTGCTATTTACACTGCTGTTTGGTAACATGGTGATAGCTAGCCAGGCGGGCTTAGAAAATGCTTTAACACCAACCAAACCAAGTACTAATAGGAATAATACTGGGAATCGAACCCGGGAACATTCTTTCCTATTCCACATCCAAGACAATTAGTGTTAACAATGAGGATAGCTTTTAGAGATTCAATAAAAGAATTTGACAGTATTTTTGCGGTATTTTACTTTTTTCCAAGTACAAACAGATACGCAGTGACAAGAAAACAAAGACAAAATAATTGTTACAATTTAATAATACATTTTATTTTTAAAATATTGTGGCAGGTTGTGGCAAGTCCTTCCAATAGATTTTCAAGAGAGATTTCATATTAGATTTGGTATTGCTCATATAAGTGTGTCAGTTGTTAAATCCTAACCTGAACTTGTCATAGAGTTCTGTTTATCTTGTCATATATGACAAATATAACTTAAGATATCCAAACCTGTGGCAGCGGTTGATGTATTAGATCCAGCTCCAAAGTTAAGTCCGCCGGTTCCAAATCCCGTCGCTGTTGTAGAACCTATTCACAAAATATTAAAATTAAATATATACTTCCATAAACTGCTGTTCAGAGGCCATAGCGCAATTCAGAAATCAATGCTAAAGCTGCCCATATCCAAACTTTAACAGATTATATGTTCATCTAGTAGGGAAAGCCTTGTCACAGCTTTTGCAATAAAAATCTTTATGCTTAAATGTTTGACGTGTAAAATAATTAATAAAACAACATCTCACCAAAAGCCGGAGCAGCAGAAGTGGCCCCAAATGCAGAAGTCCCAGTAGTACCAAATGCCGGTGCAGCTGACACAGCATTTAGTGCTGGAGTTGCTGTTGATCCAAAAGCTGTTGATGCCCCAAAACTAGGTGTAGCTCCTGCAAAATGTTGATTTTTGTTCAGTTTACATAAATTATTTTGTTTCAAGGAGAATGACTGAATACATAAATCATCTTCCTAATAGCAATTATGGTAATAATACTAACAAAATAACTGGTAAGGCTTAATATAGACTATTATTTCATGTGAGGTGAGGGTGAACAAAAGTGGACGCTGCAGAGAAAAACTTTTCACGATTCTAAGTCCCGCCTTCACGCTGCTTCCTAAAAATCCTGTATAGTCAGTATGTTGTCAATTGTTTGGCTGACACATTTACAAAAATTCTACCAACTAAAACAGTGGACCATAATTGTTTAGCATAAAATTATGTTATTTATTTATTTATTTGGACATGAGGGGTGCAGTTCGTCTGTCCTGCAAGTCACTGCGACCTTTGCAGATCTATTGTGACAGTCCCCTATGGATCAAATCCTAAATTATGTTATGAAAGCCATCAATATCTTCAAAATCAAATCAAAACTTACCAAATGCAGAAGACGCGCTGGCCCCAAATGATGTCGAAGCCCCGAATGCAGGCGCAGATGTCGTTGGGGTATTCCCAAATAGGCCCGTGGACGGTTGAGATGTCGCCGTAAGTCCGAAACCAGGCGTTGCAGGTCTAAAATTGCAAAACACTTCAATAATGAAACTTGCCTTTTGATTTGATAGTTTGAGGTTATTTATATATTTTTTCTAGCTACATGAAGAATATAACCACTATTATAAACTTTTTTTACCGCCAAAGAGATGGTTTTTATTGTCTTGTCTACATAATAATTTAAGGTTGATATACACTTGAACGACTGTATGCAGAAATTATCGACTTACTTGTTGGCGCCGAAACTAAAACCTCCCGTGAGACCTGAAGTCGCCGGAGCGCTTGAAGGCGTACCAAACGAAAAAGACATTATAACATGTGTTTTCTGCAGCAAACTAATGAAAACATAAGCACTTCACTTTTTGTTATTTCCTTACAATGAAAAACTAACGGCTTGCCTAGAATAGTTTCAATTCAAGGACGGTACGGCCCACAGAGCATATAATCACTCCGAAATCCCAAAGAAGGGCTGAATGAAAGGACGGCCATCAGTCAGACTAGTGTTGCCATTGCCAAAAATATAATATATTCGCAAACTCGATAAAGCCAGTGGATAAAGCTACATTCATAAACTTACCAAAATAAGAAACCACTACAGAGTTCCAAATGTAAAATTGAGTAAAAAAAACTAATAATAAATGTAAAAACGACAAGAAAACGAAATAGTTCATTTTTAATCGACTTTTAAAAAGCAGGAGGTTATTACTTCGACGGTAATGTATTTTTTAAATGTTTGTTACCTCGAACTTTTGACTGGGTGAACCTACTGAGCAAGTAAATCACTAGGTGAACCGATTTGGATCATTCTTTTTTTATTTGAAAGGTGGTGCTTCCCGTGTGGTCCAATTTCAATTTGGTCCAGTGCTGACAACGGCATCCATGAGAAAACGATATAAATCTTAAATTTGCCTAATTAAAAATAGACTTTTAGGGCAATTGAAGTCGGTTTCCAGTTCTTTTTGTATGCATTTACTTGTTAAAATATGACTTGTCTACGACGCAGACTGTGGTCGGTCATCCATCCATTGGTCAATTAAATTGAAAACTTATAAATAGTAAAAACAGCTAATCAGTTAAAGTGTCTCTGTATTAAGTCGGTTAACTAAAAGTCACAATTTTTAAAACGTCCTTACGAAAATAAACATATTTTACTTATAAGGCACTTTTTGTTAGGTCACGCTCCGCAACCATCGAGAAGTTTCAATTTGGTTTCGATCATGACTTCGTGGTTTCGATAGATTAGTATTAGAGTCCGCCCCATTGAGCAAGTAATCACTAGTGCAAAGAGATTTAATTATATATAGTAATAATTTAAAATGTATTTGGCCTGGTATCAGTCTGTCAATCACTGAGCGTTCTAATTCTGAATATTTGAAGTAATCTGTCAACGGAAAATGTTGAAAATAGTCGTCGTGGCTTTTATTCAAGCGCGTAAAATATTTATTAATAAAACATTGCTACATTTGAGTGCAAATTCAGGATATAATCGAAAATGAATTACCTAGCAAACGGTGGAGCCCTATATAGGTCGTGCAGAGTTTTTTTCAATACAACGCCATTATCGACTGGTTTCAATTTTAAAACACAGAGTAAAATTTCAATACCCAAGAAGGTTTGCCAGACAAAGCCCACAATGAGGAGGAATCTTTTCAAGAGATTAGCTACGGCGCGTATTCGAGCAGCCGCTGGTATATCAACGAAGTGCCAATGTTTTAACTATGGGATGATTTTGTAACAAACCATATATTAGCCAATTTTATTTCATCTCAGCTCAGGTATGGACAGGTGCTGTATATTACACCGTGTCTCACCGTGATTACACCAAAAAAGTTCGTGTCCCTTGAACCGTGTTTGGATTTGATCATGGATATATTATTAATGTCAAATCTTGGTCCAGATGATGATGTATTAGGAGATTAGAATTTTTTATTTTACGCTTATTTCCTTGTAATGTTAAATTAATTAAAGTTTCAAATTTTTACTAGCCTTTTATGTAGCTAACTCTAGGGTATATTCGAATATCGTAATCAAATTATAATATAAAACAAAGTCAGGTTTGTTCGAACACTTATAACTAAAATACACTACAATACATACTAACACTATAAATAACGGCTGGACCGATTGTCATGGTTTTAGATTTTTGTATTTTTGTCATGGGATAAATCCACAAAAAAAACACTTTTTTTCTTACATTTACAACCCGCAAGTTTTAAATGACTTGATTTTGTATAGGAATAGTTCAAAGGCCAAGGAAGGACATAACTTTACATACTGCATTTTATCCCGATGGAACGAGCAGTTTCCACGGATTACATCCTAACGTCCACGTGGGCGAAGCTGCGGGCAGGAGCTAGTGGATAGAATAATAAAAGATACACCAAATCGCTGTTACGCTAGGGCCACCGCATTTATATCCAGCCCTGAGACTTTCATTAAGCTTAAGGCAAACAGCTCTTCGCAAGTTGGTCCTGACGTTACATAGGATCTGGAGTCCCCGAGGGACGCACTCAACTTTAATATTCATGTAAATGAGTGTACTTTGTAACTAGCATCCGGAATTACAACTTAGCAAGGTCTTCGGGGAGACATGAATGCTGTCCTTAAAGCTGTATGCGACAAAGAACTCAAGGTCAGTGAATACTGCATTCTTGACAGACGTATTTTGTTGTCTATCCCTTGTTGTTGAGGTGATCCCTCTCCATTAAAGTTTTGTACAAAATTTCTGTTGCCATCATCATCAGCCGGGAAATGTCCACTGCTGGACATAGGCCTCCCTCATGGTACGCGACATCGTATCGTTTTTAGCAACAGTCGCAAACTCACAGCAATATAAAAAGATTGGGTTGGTTGCAATTCATTATCGTCAGTCGTGAAATGTCCACTACTGGACACAGTCCTCCTCACGTTGACCGGTCCCGAGCCCCGCGACCTTAACTAGGTCGTCTTTCCATCTGGTATGGGGACGGCCCGGTGCACGATTTCCGTCACCACTTGAGAACTTTTACTCCCCATCGGTTATCGGTTCTTCGAGCAATGTGGCCTAACCATTGCCACTTCATCACTGACTCGTCGAGCTATTCGAGCTAGGTTGCAATTAGCCATGCCACAGGAGTACACTCGGCTACACATCAAGCTATACATTTCAAGTATACGCTGACCTCACATTGAATGTACTCCCGCACGACGCTAGTTCAGCTTATACTGGAAATGTATAGCTTGGCCTGTAGCCGTGCGTACATACGAGTACTATAATGTTTTACAAGGAAAATTCTCTAGTTGACAAAACTAATAGTTGATTCAATCTCAACACACAATCGGACAGAGTAACGTTTACTAGTTTGATTTCAATACTGCAATCTCAAAATATATAATTATATTCAATATTTGTTACTAGATGTTTAATCAAATAAATATCTGGGCGACCGAGCTTTGCTCGTACTTCTTTAAAAACAAATAAAAACTTTATTTCTGCTCCTTGTTAGCCATAAAGAGTGGAACGATTTGTCACAAAAATAATAATAATTACAAACTTGAAACACACAAAAAACAAAAATAAAAGCAATTTTCCAACCGGGATTTGAACGCGGATATCTCGGACGGAATGACACGTGTGAACCACTCGGCTAAAGTGATTATGTTTGACAGCGTGAAATTTCCCATCATATTTAGCGTCGAATAATGCGAAAGAAAAAGCGCATGAAAACTCGAAATACCCTAAATACCAAATTTCAGCGAAATCGCTGGAGCCGTTTCCGAAATCCGAATATATAGGTATATATATATATACAAGAATTGCTCGTTTAAAGGTATTAGATAGATTAATTATTTATTGTTAACAAATAACACACGCGAAACTATAAATACTTTATTACAATATCTCTAGTATTTCGTGAAAAATCTACTGAGCTCCGGCTAACAATTGTTCGAGTTCAGAAAATGGAATTAATGAGAAAACGATATAAATCTTAAATTTGCCTTAGTAATAGTAGACTTTTAGGGCAATTGAAGTCGGTTTCCAGTTCTTTTTGAACGCTTTTACTTAGGTACGACCGAAACTCAGCTGCCCAGTCTTATAAAATATCAATTGAAATCGCAATATTTCTTCAAGCTGTTCCAGATGAAGCCCTTGCTAAAGAAAGATGAAATTTATTCCTCATCGAGGAGTAAAATATGAAAGTTTTATACTGGGCGTTCTATTTCAATCGTCTTCGCGCCCTTAGGGCCAAGTTTAATTGACTTTCAAGATTTTTAATTACAAACTTTAAGAAAGATACACCGTCGCCGCCCGGTCACTCTTTTAATGAAAGATTTCAACTGGGGTTGATCAGTTTTGTACATTCCTATCTGATTAAAGTAGTCAAAGGGCTATTTTGTAAAAAATCTTTTTTGACGTTAAAGGACCTACTATGAAACTGGTACTCTCTCGGAGAAGCGTTCTGCAAAGAAGATACAAGAGAACTCGTATCTTTTAGAAAAACCAATAGTCGAAACCCTGTTCGTTCGATATCTAAATAAATCAGAGAGGTTGCAGAAATTGTACGTACCCGTATTGCAAAAGAGGAAAGTTGATAAATCCTGACGGAACGCTTTTTAACCGGACAAGTTTCTCTTGGTGTTTTAATGCTTGCTTTGTGGAGCGATTCTTCTAATTACGAACTTTGATTTCTTTCCAAGCCTGGTTGGTTCATTGTGACTCGCTTTTTATGGTTCCGTACACAAATGGAACCTAGTACTAAGGCTCCACAGTCTGTTTGTCCATCTGTCACAAGTATGTATGTATTATTATTGATATATATTAGTTTGTTTTTTGTATCTCTTATTTATGTAATCGTTTATTATATTTATTGTATCGTACACGCCTAACTCCTCTCTTCACTATTTCTCCTTGACCTAGGACTGCTGTAAGAAATTTCTTTTAGAAATAAGCTGTTCCTTTTGTATATATTTTTCTGTTTTTGTGTTATGTAAATATTTTCCGTGTACAATAAACTGTTTAAATAATTATAATAAACGGACGTATCTATACGTTACACGTTATCTGTTTCACTCTTTCCCCGTTTAGCGAAATTTTATATCGGGCTCTGCTGAAAATCAGCGCTAGTGCAGATCTAGTCGGGGTCCCTTTGACATCACAATACTCATCATCATCAAACGGGAAAAGTCCACTGATGGACATCTACCACATGCTAAAAATATGATGCTTAAAACATATTCTCAACTGCTACCCAGGAATTATTTAATTGAATAGAAACTTATAGCATACCTGAAGTATAGTTTCAAACCTATAATGATTTCCATAAACGAAATTCCGTACGCAATTAAATCTAACCGAACTTAACGCGGTACTTCCTATACAAAGTTACCCCTGCAGTTCAACTGCACCATGAAGCCTTGGCCTAGGGACTATTTCCCGAAACGTTTTCCGCAAAGTGATCGTGGCGCGACCACCCTTTGTTGTCTACGGGCTAGACTGCAGGGAGTCGGGGATTTGTTTTATTTTGCGCTGTCTGGACGCACAGGGGGTTGCTAGTGCAGAAATTTTTTCCTTTGTTTCTACTACCGAAAAGAGATGTTTCAAATTCGGTTTGCACTTGAACACTATTTAAAAAATCAAGTAATAATGTAAAAATGTATAGAAAAATACTAGAATTAAATTTATTCATTTATTGTAATTGTACAAAATCGTTCTTTTTGTGCTAAGTGACAGCGTCAAATGTCATTTTATTGACGCCATCTTTGTTTTCAACGGTAACTCTTAGTTGTTTCGTGCGATTTATGTTTTTGTACAAATAAACTAAACTGAAATATACAAAAATGGTAACTAAATCACTTCAATTGAATCCAAATGGATACGAAAACATTGGAAGCGTGGGTGGCGCAGTGGATAAGACGCGGACTCTCAATCTGAGAGTTCCGGGTTCGAATCCAGCCGTGTACCTATGAGTTGTTTTTCAATTCAAGTACGTTCTCCGATTGCTTAACGGTGAAGGAAAACATCGTGAGGAAACCTGCAGGTCTTGAACAGGCATGTGAAGTCCGCCAATACGCACTGGGTCCGCGTGGTGAACTACGGCCCATACGCTCTCTGTATGAGAGTAGGCCTGAGCCCCTGCAGTGGGGACGTATATAGGCTGTTGATGAGGATACGAAAACAAGGTTACAGTGGAGTCCGCGTATCAAATATATATAGAACAGATAAATAAATTACACTGAATATTGTAGCGGACTTGAAGGACTAGATTTTTTTTTTGGTATGATGTACTGTGAAAGTGTTAATACAGCTATAATAGCCGTTACGCAGCTAAAGGTCCGTAAATTGCATTTTTAACAATAAGAAAATAAATTTTAAAAACTGATAGATTACAATTCACTATGTAGATATTGATTTCACGTCATTTAAACAGCGTCATATTTTAGATAATTACTGCAGAAAGCCTATCCTATTTTAAAAGATTACGTCATGAAACTTTTATCGTGCGATGTATTTTATTTATTTATTCAACGAATTTTAATGGAAGTTAATTAATTTAATATTTATTTAGTGCAAATTAATTTGCATCGAAATGAAACTTATTACGTAATCTGTGACGCAACCACGTTAACGGGAATTCGCTCAGAACGCTTCCATAAATCATTAGCTGGCTTTGATAGGACCTATAAATAGGACAACGGATTATAAAACGGGAAATAATAATAATAATCAACAGCTTATATATGTCCCCAATGCATGGGCTCAGGTCTACTCTCCTACAGAGAGTGTATGGGATATAGTCTAGGTAGACTTCACACACACGTTTGAATTTCTTCTCAGGAGTGTGCAGGTTTCCTCACGATGTTTTCCTTCACCGATAAAATAATAAAAATCATTCATTACCATTGGCTTTTCGGTGAAGGAAAACACCGTATAATGTATGTATAATGTAAAAATAAAATATAATAATCACTGTACAGTGTACAACTTTAATGTAAGCTACCGGTAGTGTCAGTACGGAACCCTTTTAGGGCGAGCCCAACTCACAATTGTTCGTTTTAGGGTTCCGTCCCCGAAGGGACCCTTAATAAGTAGACAGTTGAAATTTTCACAGAATGTGTCTGTTGTCGCTTTAACAAGATATAAGAAAAATAAAATTTTAAAATTATATATTTATATCACATTTCGATCGCCACTTTACGATTAAAAACTGTTAGCGTCTAAAATATAATTCTTAAGGTGTAAATTAATAGCTACGCAAATCACTTTCCTTAGAGCTTTGTTTGGTGCTTATTACCGTACCTATTATTTGTGATTTTCAGTATGTTAATTATTAATATCATGTACGGAACCCTCGGCGCGCGAGTCTGACTCGCACTTGTCCTGTTTTTTTTTAACTTTCGCCTCGCGCGTAATTGTCACCTCGTCACCTGTGTCGGTTCCTCGTCCTGCCCATGCCACCCCCCAAATGTGCAAGAGGGGGCGGTGGGTGGTGGGTGGTTGTGGTGTAGGGTACCTGTAGAAGTAGCTGCGTCTGGCGTCGCGACGCATCGATCGTCACCTGTGGCAGTTGTGGCGCCGAACTTCCCTCTTTGTTGATTCCTAACTTTACTTGTTGGGTATAGAGTAAGCCGTTTTGGCAAAATACATTTAAAGACACTACTATATATGTATATATGTCCTGCAATATATATATAGTTACTGCGTTTTATAGTTAAGCGAAACATCATCAACAACAGACTATATATGTCCCCACTGCAGGGGCTCAGACCTACTCTCCTACAGAGTGTATGGGTCATAGTCCAACCACGCGGGACCAGTGCGGATTGGTAGACTTCACACACCCTTTTAATTTCTTCTTAGGAGTGTGCAGGTTTCCTCACGATGTTTTTCTTCATACCTTACCAAATAGATAGATCTTTTATTCGTCAGAAAACACAAATAACATATTAGAACTCATTGGTGCGAGCCAGGATCGAACCCAGATCTCGATTGTTCAAGGACTGACGCTTTACCCAACTGAGCTGCCACGGCATCACGTGATATTGTGCACAAGTACAAATTTTAAACAAGGACAGTGAAATTGCTACCTTCAACTGCCCGAAGTATGGTATATAATAAGTTCCATTAATCTGATTGTTTGTATATTACTAACGGAAAATGAACAAAATACGTTATTAATTTGATTTAATAGTACGAGTATGTATGTAAATATCTAGACACATTCTTCGCCCAGTTAAGTAAGAAAACCAATGTACCAAATTCATGTAGGAACTAATTCCAAATTTCTTTTAATTTTAGTGACACGCCTAGCTCTATCTCATTAGCCGCTTATTCTCCGAGGCGTTAATTAAGCTCAAATCTGTCGATAGGTCTAGATTAGACTAAAAAGTAATAGCTAATTTACGGCGCACTGCAAGATCTAATGCAAAAAAATAGCGCAGACAACAACGTAGAATGTAACTGAGTTTTTAGTAGGCATATAATTTTTTAATATACAATTGGTTTGCAGTTGTCCTTCAGATCAAGTGATGGTAATTAACGATAAGGCCGATAAGCCGATAAGATAGCTACCAATTTCGTGGCCTATAGTAGCATACAATCAAGAATTTCCAGGTTCGATTCCCAGTTTCAGGAATAGCTCGTAGGAATCGAACAAGATTCGATTGTGAATCCAATCGTCGTAGCCACTAAGCCACGAAAGCGGCTAGCTGTTCTTGTTTCTCTCCTTTGTTCGTCACAACTTGTACGTAATAAGGTCTTATAGTTATAGTTAATTATATAATTAGTCATGTGAACGATACACTATCGTTACTGTCCAGTTGCCATGTGTTGGATGATTCGTATATGAACTCATATTTTTTTAAATTTTATGTAAAAGATAGATCAACGCTTGAACTCATCAGCTGATGAAGTTACGATGAGGTCGACGATGTCACACGTTGCTCTAGAACAGTGTTTCTCAACCTGTGGTGCGCTGGAACTACTTGCTGTATCGGAATAAAAAGTCTTCCTGCACTTCATCCATTCCCTATAAAAAATCAAATCATGCTGACCCTCAGATGTGACGGGAAAGAAGGACAAACGAACAAACTCACTTCCACATTACTAATGTCACGGAGCTTCTCGAAAAGAAAAAGATAAAGAAAAGAGAGAGGCGGATCCATCTATCCCCTTCGTGTCGGATAGCAAACAAATGACTAACGTTGAAAGCTCTCGAATAATCGCATAAGGATTGTCAAGTGCGAAAGGGAGACCAATTCATCTGTCTCCTACGTGTCGAATAGCAAAACAAAAGAAAGCGTAGAAAGCTCTCGAATGTGACTGAAGATTCCGAAAGTTGAAGGTCTGCTAAGGATCTAGAAACAATACTGGGTATATATAGGCGCGAGCCAGGCTTCGACGACAGTTCAGTTGAGTTGAGCTCACAGCGATAAAAAATGAAGAAACGAAAACCGGAAGAAATTGTAGAGCTAAAGTACAGTCGAGGTGGAAAAGTGTTAGTTGTAGTTGTGGAAAGTCAGTCGTGACGAAATACGAACGGCTCATTCATATCCAACTGTGGACTTATGCCGTGAAAGGTAAGGTAAAAAAACTCTCATAAGAGCATTAACTTTCTTTGAATGACTCAAGAGGAATGTAGCTATAATGTAAAAATTAGCTTTCAAAGTCGGATCAGCAGAAATTTTCTTTGATGTCGCACCAGCAAAAACAATGTTTCTTTAGGACATTCCGGCCTACAACGTAGCTACTGTTACCAAAAAGGTTTTCTCTTAAACTAGACTCTTGTACAAATATGAACCTTTTACCACGACTATTTGTTGACTATAGGGTTGACACTGATAAGTTTTTAGTCTAGCATAAAAATTTCTAGGAATTCAAAACGTTAGCGGTTTTTGCTTCCAATCCCTGCAAGATTGCATTGAAAATTCAACAGTGAGGTTTTTTATAGACTTTCCACGATACTAGATCATTGGTTTTCAAAATGGGGGCGCTGAAAAAGAGGCATCAGGACATTATTTAATTGACAACTAGGAAAGAAATTCGCACGCCGCGAAAAACCTCGGGCTATCGGTAACTTAAAAAAATTATGATGAGTTTGAACTTGGCCTTTATGGCACGTGATGGCACGTAATAAGGCCGTTAGATATTAAGGGTGCCCACCCAGAAGCTTCAATGTAGCTATGCATAAAACTAGGGATGCCACAAATTTTTGTGATGGATATTCGGCGACACTTTCCGACCTGCTCATTGAAGGACGGCAAGTAAGATTCTTTAGATAGTTTACCACTGACATATTTTCAAGTATTAAATATGCCGATTTTAAAAAAATATAAGTAATGTTATGCGGTTTTTGGTAATGTTTTGGTATATGGTATTCTACCGAATGGTTCACAATATTCATCCGAATACAGAACAGTAGCCGAATCTCTAATAATGCCTATTTATTTATTTAACAATTTATTGTACACAGAATAATACAAAACACACACAAAAAAACAGAGAAAATATACACAAAAGGAACAGCTTATTTCTATAAGAAATTTCTTACAGCAGTCCTGGGTCAAGAGAGAAATAGTGAAGAGAGGAGGGCAGTTAGGCGTGTACATTTAATATATCTAAATACAATATACGATTACATAAATACAAGATACAAAATATTAACATATTTATTGGCAACATCAGTTGAAACAGGGTTCATAAGAGCTTGTAGCACCAACCCTATTCAATTCCTATATATAAGTCGGGTATATTGATTGGCAGAAAATCGCTTACGTTTATAATATAATTTTTCTTTCTGCCCAATAAAGCAGGCAGCTTTCGGATGGATTGCGTCAATACAAGGCGAAACGACCTCCGCCTCTCGACTATATCTCGTTGTTTGTCATTTTTTCTGTTGTCTAGTTAGGAGACGCCTCATAAAGCCTCACACACACAGTCGGACTTGATTTTAATACAGATTTCTAACAAAACCTGATTTTATATGAAGTGATCGGAAGGACAACGATGGCATGCTTTATTGACACAGAATCTAAATATATAAAAATCAATTGCCGTGCGACAGCCTCAAAAAAACACGAAACTGGCTCCACCGATATCTGTATTGTTTAGTTTAAACGTTTGTCCGACTGAGGATTTAGACGTATAATGAATTGAAAATTTGCCCCAATTATTGAAATTAGGACAGAAAGTCTGTTAGCTAGTTAAATTTATAAACGACACAAATACAGTTGTTATTTTCATCTCTAAGCGGGAATTATTTCAGAATGCCTCTGTACAAAATTTCTTTTATCGCGGGAATAACCTAACTCGTATAGACATTTGGGTTTAAATACATTTATTTACTCAAAGAAATTTACATTTCGCTTAACTGAGTAAATTAAAACTAAACACTAGTAAGTTTTTATAGCTAATACTGCGCATGCAAAGCAGTTTAACAGATAAATCAAAAATATAAAATTATATTTACAGGAAGAGGGTATATTTACAAACGGAGGATTATCGCTCATTAGGCGGCGTATTGTTCACGTGCTATGCAGTGTACTACCAACCGAACGCAAGTAAAAATTGCACTAAAATATGTAATATGTACTTTTGTAGACTTTGTGTTTTTTAATTCGGTTTGAAGTCCATTATACAATTTTGCTCCTTCGTACAAGATGTTTGACATTTGATTTTTAAATATCTCGCTCTAGCCTTTCTCATACGAGGCATGTTACCGTTTATTTTATTTCATGTATGATGGGTTTATACCACGTACCGGGAAACGTCTACCAGGCCGTCCCCCTACTAGATGGACCGACGACCTGGTTAGAGTCGCGGGGAGTCGCTGGATGCAGGTGGCTCGGGACCGGTCGATGTGGCGTACCATGTGGGAGGCCTATGTCCAGCAGTGGGCGTTTCCCGGCTGATGATGATGATGGGTTTTGCACTTGGCCTTCATCTCACCTGATGGTAAGTGACGATAAGTAGTAGTAGTAGATAAGGCGGTTGGATGGTAAGCGTGCGCACCCAGAAGCCCCAGAAGCGTTACACTTTCATAACGGAACACAACAGAACACAAAAGTGTTATTAAAGTTGCTGTTTGGAGGCAGACTTAGGCAATATGGTGGTAACTAGCCAGGCGGAGATAAAAATGCCCTACCACCAACAAAACCGAGTACCGATAGGTATCTCCACTGGGAATCGAACCCGGGACCTTCGGATTGTAAATCCAACATTTAGCCATTAGGCCACGGAGGCGGTTAAATTACTAGCGATAATTCAATTCTAAATACTCACTCAAATATATTATTAAATCACAGATAGAGACAAAATTAAATGGCTGTGCAATTAATACTCGAATTTGTAAGATGTCAAATTTGTTGTACACTCAAGTACAAAAATATTTATCACCTTTATACTATGTCACATTCACTCTAGCTTGTTCCTATGCAGCGCGTTGAATGAACGTCAATTACAGGTGAATGTGACATGGAACATGTCACACGGTTCAAAAGTGAATACATATTTTTGTAGTCAAGTGTACATTTTACCTTTGGCTTCCTAAACGTCGGTGGTGCAATGGATAAGGTGTGGGCTCTCAATCTGAGGGTTGTACGTTAATGATATTCATTTCGCGACACTATAATTCCATATCCTGTTTTTAGATAATTATCAAAACCAGCTATTCTATTTTAAAAGATTATGGCAACAAAAATATAGCAATTTGCAACAATTTTCTTAATGAAAGATCCAGTTCGTTTAACATTAACCTCTGTGCAGTGTGCAAGTTACAACCTCTGCTTTCTAAGGATTTCAGCGTGCTGAGGGTAAACTTAAATAGGTGCTCGGTCAGAGCCGGCAAGTCATGCCCGAGAAACAAACTAAGCTTGAGCTCGATATTACACTCCCTTGGTGCTTGCAATGCAGTGGTTACCTGCTTGTACCTGCATTGAATACTAAATGAATGTAAGTGCAGGAAATGGATTAAATTCTTGGTTGTGTTCTATGCAGATTTCCTGATCTGTCCCTTCATAATATATTAAGACTTTCTATAAGTCCTTTGCCAATGTCAATTAAAAACAACTAAGGGCTTTTTGAAGCGTCGGTGGCGCAGTGGAAAGGCGCTGACTCTCAATCTGAGGGTTCCGGGTTCGCATCCAGTCATGTACCTGTGTTGTTTTTCAATTCAAGTACATTATCCGATTGCTTAACGGTGAAGGAAAACATCGTGAGGAAACCTGCATGTCTTGAACAGGCATGTGAAGTCCGCCAATCCGCACTGGGCCCGCGTGGTAGACTACTGCCCATACACTCTCTGTAGGAGAGTAGGCCTGAGCCCCTGCAGTGGGAACGTATATAGGCTGTTGATGATGAATTTCCGTAAGATCATTTTATAGTTTGGTTGTCTTGATATGATAAGTTTGGACGTCTGTAAACACCTTAACCACTCAGGGCCATGACAGATTGCTTGAGACGGACGGCGACGAAACTTTAGTGTCAATAAAACTCAAGTGCTAGATCGATGTGGAGCCCCTGTACCAATGTAGGTTTTATATCGGTCTACAAATGGTAACAAACGGGGTATCCAAATGGAACAGGCACAATGCCACAATTTTATTTAAATCCATCTACCTCCATCAAAGTTTCATACTACATTTCTGTTGCCATAATCTTTTAAAATATAATAGCTGAATTTGTGCAGTAACTATCTAAAAATAGGACATCAGATTGTGATGTCGCGAAATGAGTATCATTAACATCTAACTTCACTGAATCACAAATTTTATTTTAAACACTTTTTTCGATTATTGTCCAAAGCGCCATCTATGAACCATTAGCTGCGTAACTGCTATTGTAGCTAAATATAAAGTTGAAAATTAATGGCATTTATTTCGCGACACTATAATTTTTCTCCTATTTTTAGGTAATTACTTATCAAAGCCAGATATTCTATTTTAAAAGATTATGGCAACAAAAATTTAGTATGGAAGCATTAGGAGAGGGATAACGTTAATAAACGAACTGGTATAGTGGACTAAAACCACATTGGAATGAGGCGATTTGCCATAGTGCCATGCGTGGCAGGCAGATTCGTGATAATAAGATGTTGTTCCATAGGCAGCTACCCTTCTGTTTTTTAGAAATAGGCTGTTCCTATTATAAAGCCGTGACCAGGTCTTTGTTGGTATTATCGGGTTTGCACCTAGCCTAAGGAATTGAATTGAATTAAGGACATGAAGGCCAAGTTCATACACATAAAAATCGGTATTTTATAAACTCGCTTTTCCACTACGATCTCAAGTTTCAAGTTTACAACAAGTTTAGATATCAAACTATTTACCATTGGATTCCACACTAGGCACTTTCTGTATCGCGGTAATCGACATTTACTAAAGCTATACTATGCTGCCAGGGGATTCTACATCAATTGCTATTCAACTACGATCCCCCAGGGGATCTTATAGCATTTGCTCTTCCATTACAATCCCCTACAGCCCGCAACACGCCTTACTATCTTTGCAAGTACAAGTTGGATGTACAATTGTTTCATTTGAATTACAATTAATCTCATTAAACAACCAGGTATTCTAGTTATGCCATGGAATTTAACAGCGCACCATTATCGCCGTGCTAAAATTAAACTGAAATATGAGCTAGACCGCACATGCCCTAGGCGCACTAATTAATTTACACTCATACTCGGAAAACAGGTAGACGGATCTACTAGATATTAACGTCCACTGCTGGACATAGGCCTCCACAATGGTACGCCACAATTAACGGTTTCGAGATGCTTGCATCTTGATCCTTTCTCCTCGTGACCTTTATATACCAGCCTGTGTAGTATGAGACGCATAATACGTAGCGGTGATAGTGAGATATTTTTTATGTATTTATTGGCACACAATATCTAAAAGTCTATCTACAGTTGTGTAAGGTGCCAACATGCCAATAATAAACAAGACATCACCGAATAAACAAGTTCAAAGTCACTCAGCGAGCTATGGACCGAGCTATGCTCGGAATTGTTCTATGTAATAAATTACGTGCACCGGGACTTTCCCTTTTTAGATGGATTCTTAGCAGAGAAGTCGGCTTATGTCATCGGAATTTCACTAAATCCTCCACTCCTCCACAAAAACCCCCTCGGTGGCCATCGTCTGCGCAAGTCGAGGAGCCCTGGGAACTCCTCGAACACTCCAGTGCTCCTCTCACGCTTTTCTCTTTCCCTTCGCGTTTCAATCACGACTGCTCGGCAGCTCCGGGCTGCAGCGGGATGGGACCACGCCGTACTACCGCTGCCTTCCAGTATTCGGTCAGAGCTCCTATCTGTCCGTCCGCGACCCAAGGCGCCTCCTATCCAGGGGCATCGTTGTATCTGTGCGGCACACCATGAAGTAGGCCTATGTCTATGGTCGCTACTCGAGAACTTTTACTCCCCAGCGGTTATAGATTCTTCGAGCGATGTGGCCTGCCCATTGCCAATTCAGCTCACTGACTCGTCGAGCTATGTCAGCGAACTTAGTTCGTCTACGAATTCCCTCATCCCAATAGGCAATCCGTAGGCAATAGTTCTAGTTAAGAGGCTATGTTGGTAAGACCACGTGGCCGCGTTCAAGGTTGCATTGTTTTGTAGCTGTCCCTATCCGAGCACTACCCTACCCGAGCGCGTACGGTGAGACAGCATACACTACGCGAAGTTATCCACCCGTTATTTGGATGTTTCGTAGTCCAGTGATCATTTGAAGGATACAGTATATTATGTAGCCATTTTTCAATACAGTATATTAATAAAATTTCAGGTGTCTGTGGTTTTTCCAAATTGTTCTAAATTGATTCATACTCTTGTAAAACAGGTTCAAAGTTGGGGCTTTTTATTACCGAAAAACACAATACTTTGACGCCCTGTAACTCTGGAAGTATATATTTAAACGAAAATCTGACTCACCACTAACACAGATATTTGTTTCTAGATTGTGTCTTGAAAATTTCATAGATTTTCATAGACTTAATACTCAAATTATGACTGGACTACGTTTGTATGGGCGCTTTGACAACAGCATACCCTCTTAATTATTATGCTTACATTGTGATATTAAATTAATTTTTCAATATTGTAAGATACGTTTGCAGTCTGCTCTATTGTTAGTCTGAGACGACCTCAAACATCGATGGCTTAATAGGCGCCGTGTCAATTTTGATGACGTAGTGTTTACGTGATGGGAGGAGCTACGTGATGAAACTGGTACACGTAACGTAGACGTATTTACGTTAGAGATACGCTTTTACAGTACTATACATGAAATGAATAAATAAATGCTTTCTATTGACATTTAAACTTCACTCTGTGTCTTACTTTACCTATGTTAACACATAGGCTGGACACTTCATATAAATGTCGTGATATCGGTTCCTATTCCCATACATCGAACGGATGGCGTTTGTATATATGTGCATGTGTAAGTGAATTCGCGCGAGCCATATTACCGAACCTTGAGCGGGTCATTTTCTTGAGGGGAGAGGTGAGGTATCGCGGATCGGTGGGAGGCTGTGTAAGTCTGTTCGTAGTACTATGTCAATTATGTGTTGCAGTGTTAATAGCGCTAAAGGCAATAAAATATCTTAACTTACTATTTTTGCCACATCCGCATCTATAATGTTACTATTTACAGCATTTTCGGTTACACTACCTTATTTGTACCATCAGAGTCAGAAAATCATTATCACATGGTCAATATAATCGCGCATAAAAGTTAATAAAGTTCTAGCTCCGACAGCACCTATATTTACATAGATATATATGTTAAGTTCCATACACACCATTTCAAGCAATAAATTTCTTACGTGACAGTTTACAGGCCTATATCTAACATTTGTAAAGTTTACCTGCTCGTAGCCTCGTAGCGCTTCGTAGCACACGTAGCTCGTAGCAAGTTCGTAGCAACTACATGAAATATTAAACTACACTCGTGTTCTGAAGTTGGCGTGTTTGTTTGTTAGAAATATTATTTTACAAATTGGTAACATTCAGAGACTGAAGCGTAGCACACACAAGAAAGATTTCTAAATATTTTATTGCAACACTATTCCATCCAATAATAATCTAAATGTAAGCAAATACCGCTCACTCACTCATAACGATATCTCAGAAACTATAAGCCCTAGAACCTTGAAATTTAGAAATATATTGTGTAAAATGTAGGCGCCCGCAAAAATAGGGTTTTCCGAAATTCAACCTCTAAAGGGGTGAAACATGGGTCAGTATGTAGAACTGAAATTACAAAGGCTACCCATCTTGAAATTTTTCAGGTAGCTTTTATAACTTAAAAACTTTCTATCTAAGATTTTATTCCAAATTAAACCCCTAAGGGGTGAAAAATTATTTCGAAGATTGCATGAGAAAACTGAGAGTTAAAATTTGTGGTTAATTGAACGTATCTTAAGTGAACTTCAACCATAATCTAATATAGCTCACCCTTTAATTCAATAGAGCATCGCACACGGGGCACATATATTTGCATATTATAGTATCTTACAATCTATATTCAATTTTACGTAAAGATACTGAGTGAGAGATTTATCCGAATTATCAAACTTGGCAGGTGATCGCAATAAGATGTTATTGACACAACGATTGATCTACGTCCATAGATTAAGAAAGTACAAGCGTAGTAGAGAGTAGTTAATTAATCTATGTCAGATTTTAAAAGTTATATAAGTTAGGGACTTTCAACCAAAAATAGTCAGCTGGAAATGTGCAGTAAACTAATAATAATAGTCAATATATATAACACAATCGATATATATTATGTAGGTAGGTACAGATAGGGATCTTTAAGTAAATACGTATCTCGTATAATATTGAAATTCTCGGCTATAAATGCGGAACGATTATTTGAGGAGCCTAAGTTACGGCCGTTTTTATAGGGCATAAGCTCGAGCGGAAGCGATTTTATAGCGGGAACTCATTCCATAGAAAATATTATTTCTAAATGGCTTTAGGCTCGCAGGAAAACCGAGAAAAAAAAGACGATAAAAATCACCTTTCTTTGACCTACACAGACTGACAAATCGAGTCGGTCAATCATAAAAACGTCTGGATTCCATCCCTACCTAGTATTTCAAAATTTCACACGAAGCGTTTCGCTTCTTCATTCATTATGCGAACAGTTAACCAGATTTCCCGAGCTCTACAACCTGGATGTATCCATAGCCAGAGTAAACAGACTGCTACTATGCAACCGTGAACCATCTTAGACCACATCGTCAAAATTGTGGTCAAACGGAAGCCTAACATCGTCACCAATTGTAAACTATTAAGTGAATTCTGAAGGGGCTCCAGAAAATTGCGCATTGGCTAAATAATAACCTCCTAACTATAAACCTCGACAAAACCAAATACATAGCCTTCTCCATTTTGGATCATTACCAACCCTCCTCTATCCACACATTAAAAGTACATCATTGCTTCAGTACTGACCTAAATAATAGCAACTGTAAATGTACCGATATTCAAAGAACCGGCACAATCAAGTACTTGGGCGTCACCTTGGATGACAGACTAAGCTGGCTTCCTCAAATTACAACTCTCTCGGGACGTGTCCGCAAACTCACCTGTATCTTCAAGTCCCTCAGACATCATGTCACCAGAACAACTGACCACTATCTACTTAGCTCTTTGCCAGTCAATATTGTCCTACTGTGCATCAGTATGGGGAGGTGCTCACAAATCTCACATGATCCAGATCGAGCGAAGCCAGAGATCAGTTCTAAAAGTAATGACCTTCAAAAGATATAGATTCCCGACCCGAACCCTTTACTCCCAATGTCAAGTCCTTACAGTAAGGCAAATTGCTATAGCCCAAATGATCATAAGACATCACAAAACCCTTACCTTTGATAAATACCAGCATAACACAAAAAGGAGAAACTACCAAGTGTCAAAAATAAATCGCTGTAGAACTTCATTTAGCCATCACCAACACTACTTCCTTGCCCCTTATCTCTACAATAAAATTAACAAAATTCTTATATTGCACCCTCTCCCCTCAAGCACAAGTAAACTGATACTAAAAAAGTGGCTCAAAACTCTTGAGTATAAGGACACTGAAGACTTACTAACTACGTTAAAATAATTAAAGTAAAACCTGTTCACACTCAACTCTCACCTTTCATGATTGTTAAGTGAAAACTGTCACTTGGTGGCAGCCCCCTAAGCACACACACATACACTCACACACCACACACACACGCACACACACACACACAAACACGCGCGCGCGCGCGCACACACACACTCACCCTACTTAGTAAAGCATGTCTTTAAAAATGTTAAAAATATTGTGCATAACAAAGCAAAACGTCATCCTTAGAGAGAGCCTACACCTGTCGCACAGGGCTTCCCCTATGACAGACTGTATGGCTATACTATTGTTACACACTTGTTTTATTCAATAAATATTTTTGTATTTGTATAATTTGGACATCTCAAGGGTAGTCCCATATTCAATTTAAAGAAAGCAGTCCACTTACATAAACAGGAAAAATCTCATATTCAATTTCATGCACTGTTTTTTTTTAAATTTAACCAGTGGTTATCTAGCCAATGACGAGTAAAATTAGGTGAACAAATTTTGAGGTTATAAACTATGCCGAAGCCATTTCTTCAGCTTTCTCAATAAAATGTATAATGTGTACATTTTATCGCTTAATTTGGATTATTGACGAGAACTTCAAAGGCCAGCCTTGGTTTCAACATTATTCGAAAGAATTCATATGCCCGAATGTACTCGACATGATAAACTCTTCCGATCGCGTCGAAACCCTCGCAATTTTGCGTAATTGATACTATAACACCGTCCATGACACTTTTTGCACTATATCACACCATTATAACACAAAAAACACACATAACAGTATTATTATTCAATTAACAAAATTGCAATGAACCACCATTTTTCAAGTTCGCGCCAAGAATCCTCATGCACTGTTAAACGATTGTAATACTACAAGTATACATTATGCTGTATTATTTTATATTATATACATACAAAGAAAGTGTTATGAAGAACGAGTATGTACTTCAATCCCCTGACATGATTTTCTTCTTTTGAAACTCACGGGTAGAAGCTTGCCTGCAAAAAGAATTGCAAGCATCTTAAAACTGAATCGCTTATCATCTGCCCTACGCTACGACCCTAAGATTTCGTCTAGCAATTAACGGGCCGATTTGACAAAGTAAATATTTGCGTATCCTGCGAACGGAGATACCATCTCAAGGTCACGGTAACAATTACAAGTACTGGGGTCTGTATTCATTGATTTATAACTATCTTACCCATTCCTTATGCGTATTTGATGTTAAAAATCAGTGCTGCCCTTAATGCTGTGAAGAATTTTCCGTCGATCTCTGTGTGGCAAGGCGAGCCGATATATTCACAGTACAATTTTGTGTGTGTGTGTGTGTATGTAGGGGCAGGGGGAGGGAGGGTATAGCTGGCTGAGTGTTTGTTGTTCTGTGTATTGTTCGCTGAATATCGAATAAATATTACATTTTAACAATAAACCGACATCTAGAGAATATGGGACATTTCATATATTTTTATTTTATAGGTTGCCAACGCAGTAAGAATAAATCAAAAACATACACAAATTTTAATACTAGTAAATGCTACCGTAATTATAAGCAAGTACGGCTTACACACACACAAAAAAAGATCTTAAATGTGGCTCAAATTATTATAAAGTGTAAAGTAAAAAGTTTCTAAATTTATCGATGCTGTTTATATTTTTACTCCTCCTTGTTTTTGTTTTTAACCACCCGTTTTCCTGTATTTTTTCCCCGTGGGGTGCAAGCATGTTCACTCAGTAGTCTCAAATTAAGGAAGAACTGGCTCTTACCTTTCAATACCAGAACGTGCTGTTAGCATTGATGTTAGACGGTAGAATAAGATAACACGGTCGTAAGCCTTCGGAGTCTAACTTGAGTAGCCACTGGGCTAAAAAAGTGGTATAATAAAACTTGGGATTTATGATTTACCAAATAACGACAAATTATTTCGTGTCAACGGTTTCTTTTTACACTCATAAAAAACTTAGAAAGTCTTCTAACATTATAATTACAAATCCTTCGTTTCGTAAATGAATCTGCCCTCGATTTCGCCACAGTTACTCTGTCCCTTTAAAGAAATAAGCAGAAAGAAATTGTGTCCTCAAAGGTTTCTCTCGCTTTTACATCTAGTACGTAGGACATCATTAAAACAGCTTTCAGAGCTTCGTTACGTGGCCCAGCTAAATACACTTGATGTTACAACGAATTGAAGTAACTTCCTTTACTGATACTTTTAGTTAGTGGTATAGGGTACTAAAGCTACTATGTATGTTTTATATCAGAATCATATCAGAAGATACTCGACTCTCTATGTAGCGGAAGAGCCAGGTTATGTTGGATTTTACTTACTAAACCCCTGTGTTAGCCATCCGCTGCGCATATCAAATAGCTCTGGGTCCTCTAAAGCCTCCGCTACCTAACAGCAGTCATAATCATCATCATCATCCCTCATCCATCATCGTTCCCCGATACATCACTGCCCCCGCAAGAGACTGACGAAGAAAATGACCATTACGTACATGCGCGCATACACTAACTCGATATCACGTCATTTGTTTGAAGTGTCCGACGTGTGCCTGAGATGAGATGAAAACAAGTGCAATATAGTACTCGCACACCAACTTTGCGCCTCTGAAGTTAGCTCTCCGCAATTTCAAACATGTACAGAGGGAATTTGAGTGTGTATTATTTTTGATAATAACTATCCTTTTTATTAACTATGTAGATTAATGTATCAGTACATAAGCCAAATTTGGGTTTCAACTCTCCATTGTCTAGATCAGTTAGACTGTACAACGCTGTCTTGAAATTTTTAGATTTAGATATTAATAAGGTTTGTTAGATTTTAAGAAAAAGATTCCATTTTAAATCCCAAGTGTAAAAACATTATAATTCTATATTTCTATACTTATATTTTTGACTGTCATTATTTTAACGTGATTTTTTGTGTAAGCTGTGGATACCTATAATTAAGTTAACATTTTTAGTAATTAGTTATGTAAGTTTATATTTTGTATGTATTTGGAATGTAACTTGTTGGTGTATCTAAATAACTAAATAAAATAACTATCCCTAGATGACATAAAACACTAGGACATTTGCTCACACAAACACTCTTTGCACCCGCTGACTTGCCTTGCCTCCCGTAAGTTAATAATTGATACTTCGCGGCCTTTTGTGGCTAACTTCATAGGGGTAAACATAGTGTGCGAGTACTGTATCTTTGTGTGATAAAACTTGGTATGAATGGAAAAGTCGAAAAGAAGGATACGCATATTAAAATGCGTCGTAATAAAATTAGCGCCATCTGTTAGAACTTCAAAAAATTACGTCAATTCTGGGGCTACGTATGATCCTTTGATATCGACCGTTAGCGAACGAAGTGGGTGTGTGATTGGTTGACGCTTTGGTGCTAATTTGACGTTTTAGGTCCAATGAGTTGGTTCTATGGTGATTATTCTTACTCAGTGTTTATATGCCTGTGGCCACAATACTGATGTAAATAGATAGTACATTTGAAATATCGTCTTACGATGTAAAAACTCAAACTTTACTCATCATTATTAGAAATGAGTCACATCCAGCAAGCTTTAATTAAGTTATAATAAGCGAACTTAAGTCGTTTCAGTTGCCGACAAGCCCGCACTGGGTCGCTTCAATTATTTTCTTCTCAGCACTTTGAAAGTATCTAATCGAAATATCTCCGTGGCTTTGTAGCTACACAGTTGGACTGGACACACAATCCGGAATCCGCGAGTTCGATTCCCAGTGTAGTGTCTCTGATATCTGATTTGTTTAATAGTTGTGCATTAACTTTCAAGTTGATTTAATTAATATCAAATTACACAGTTACATATGGTATGGTTAGGTCTACAGTACGAGGGTTTGCACTAGGGCTTTAACTCAGCTGATGGTGGATGGTGGATGGTGGTGGTGGATGGTAAGCGTGCACACCTAGAATCCTCAAGCTAATGAGGCGCTGGTGGTGCTACCTTTCATGCCCGACCACAATAGTGCTATTAATACTACTGTTTGGCGGCAGACTTAAGTAACATGGTGGTAACTAGCCAGACGGACATAAGTATAAAAGCCCTAACATCAACCAAACCTAATACTGGGTAACGAACCCGGGACCTTCAGGTTTTTAGACCAACCGTGTGGCCATTAGGGCATGGAGGCGGTCTCACTCTAGTCTTCTCCGTTCTGTGGATTTTCCAGTCCCAAATAACAAAGTACAGTGCTTCTATTTTTTTTAATGACTCAGCAGACATCATCGCATTTCCGAATGCAAACGAATATTAATTGTCATGTTACTCATAATTATTTGAATTTAGAACTACTTACTTTATTGTTGTTTTAGTTTTGATTTCCTTGTGAACTATATAGAGCTGTAAAACTATTTTTGTGTATTGGTGGTTTGTAAATTCAACCATAGATCGAAATGCCTGGCAACAATTTCATCACATTAGATTGTTTACGTATTTACTTTTATTTTATTTATTTATTCGTGAACAATATACGTTGTTCTTTAATGAAATATTACAAGAATCAAAATCATAACTAACACCAGAAATAAACTTAAATACGAAGAGAGGAAAATAACACTTGTATTATTTATGACAAAATGAGTGAATATTTTGACAAATTGTGAGATAAATAAAAATATAGTAACAACTCTATATACTTCAAAGTCGATATATATTTGCCGACAGACATTAATGAAATAGAGGCACTTTATATCATTACCTCTGTTACGTACCATGCAAGTTATCAGGAGATTCTTGGCGCGAACTTGTAAAATGGTGGTTCATTGCAATTTTAGTAATTCGTTAATAATACTGTTATGTGTGTTTTTTGTGTTATAATGGTGTGATATAGTGCAAAAAGTGTCACGGACAGTGTTATAGTATCAATTACGCAAAATTGCGAGGGTTTCGACGCGATCCGAAGAGTTTATCATGTCGAGTACATTCGGCATATGGATTCTTTCGGATAATGTTGAAACCAAGGCTGGCCTTTGAAGTTCTCGTCAAGAATCCAAATTAAGCGATAAAATGTACACATTATACATTTTATTGAGAAAGCTGAAGAAATGGCTTCGGCATAGTTTATAACCTCAAAATTTGTTCACCTAATTTTACTCGTCATTGGCTAGATAACCACTGGTTAAAGCCATTATTTAAAAAAAAAGTTATCAGGAAGCGCTTCATTTATTTCAACACGGTTTCGTATCCGATAAAAAATAAACAACTCTATCGTAGCGGCGTGGCTCAACTCTGACTTATCGCACCCACCTACCGCCTCACTCGATAACTTTGCTCGACAAAGTCTTACGAATAAATTTGTCTCGTGATAAGCTTTATAAATCACCTTATATTTTTAAGTTAAATTTAGTTGAATCTTTTCACTAAGGCAATGATACTTTTACAGAATTTTATCAGAAGCTCTTCACCTAATAACATCTGGTATGAAGAAATCGAGCGAACTAAGATCACTGAAGAACTCGACGAGTCGGTTAGCTGAAGTGGCAATGGGTAGGCTACATCGCTTGAAGAACGGGTAACCGATGGGGATTAAAAGGTTCGAGAGGCGACCCTGTAACGGGAAAGGTGTACCGGGCCGTCCCCCTACTAGATGAACCGACAACTTATTGAAGTCGCTGAATACAATTGGCTCGGTACCGGTCGTTGTGACTTCCATGGTCTTTGTCCAGCAGTGGACGTTTCCCGGATAATGATGATGATGACAGAATTTTAGCCGCCGCCCACTAGGTACAGACTACTGTGGTGTCTACACAGCTGGACTGAAAATCTGGAGGTAGCGAGTTTGATTCCCAGTGGGAGTACCTGTGTATACTCGGTGTGACTCAGTGTAGTAGTTGGTCCCTAAATTTAACTATAACTTCACAGGCTCGGCAATGCCCACGAGTTAGGTACTACTAAACGTCCACACTCGCCCACAGGCTCTCGTGACACTGACAGTCATCGACACTATTGACGTGTAGCAAACCACACAGTGACACACGAGACAGGGCGAATATGATATGGCGCAAACACTACACTACCAACACTAGGTGAATACGCATCGTGATTGAAGCGCTGGCTGTTATCTTACAGTACTATAAATACTGTTGTTGGTCGCCTGACTTAGCTAGTCAGGTAAACATAGAAATACATAAAAATATTCATTTTCAAGAATTTAAAGATTCAAAATTTGCAAAAAAGAACAGTATTTTTTTTATCCTCCAGTATTTCCTCGAATAGTACTTTTTATTATTAGATATAGTTTTTTCGTTGCATTTTGAATATTTACGTTTAGTGGTACATAACATATAAAACATTATTATACGAGACATCTTAGAATACTCGTATCGATACAAGCTTCATGCATTTAACGCTGTAATACAGGCAGGTGACGTCACGAAACGCACCCGATTTATATGGAGATTTATAGGGGTATGAATTGGGGTTGCTTTTTTAACTTTATTAGAACGTAAAGATTTAGGATATATTCAAATTCGTAAAGGTCCTAATAAATTGGGTTTAATTGGAATTTTACAGCCTTTTGCAGATGCTATTAAATTATTTACTAAAGAACAAACTTATCCGAAACTTTCTAATTATATATCATATTATTTTTCTCCTGTTATTAGATTTATATTATCTTTATTAATTTGAATGTTGATCCCTTATTATTTTAATTTAGTTTTTTTTTAAGTTGTACAAGATTAGGTGTTTATACAGTTATAATTTCTGGGTGGTCTTCAAATTCAAATTATTCTTTATTAGTGTCTAAAATCACTTTTCGGCTTGTTGTTAAAAGAAAATAATTAAACCAAAATATGTTAAAATCAAATACCACATTGTGAGTTCATATTTGTAGCCAGTACGCCACGGAGCCGGTAGAAGCTTCCCACTCAGTAATTCTATTTGCCTGCTCCCAGCACAAATCACGCTAAATGTATGTGTACAAAACCCTTGAATTCTGGACCGTATCCACCAGATATTTCCGAGTGACGCTCGACATGGGACGCGACGCTTGAGTGCCATCTACCATCCCAATGTAGGTACTTACTACTTGTACTCGTACCGTGTTAATTTGCACTCGGCGAGATTGGATGCGATATCGGAAAAATTAATTTTATTGGTACAGCGGCGGTTTCATTCGCTTTCAATCTTTTTTTTTTCTTCACAGAGACTCCATGTTATTTATTCATTTATAGAATGCACTAGTCGTTAATTTCAAGTATCTAACCCAGTCAAACCAAAATGCCTAAGGTCTATGTGCATCCGCCAGAAAAAAAGGGGTATCTCTATTCATTCAGGACCTTGTGACCTGTTTGAACTATCGTGGTGACGAATCGAAACCGATTTTCAGTGACCTGAATGTATATATGACGAATGTTTATTTTTAATTATTGTAACAGTACTAGGTTCAGGTAATTATGGCTTGTCAGGGTGAAGGGGCTTGTTCTTCAGTGGACGTTTGCTGATGATCAATCCATTATATTTATTCAATCTAATACACACAAATACATCGCCATGTAAAGGTGTTCACCCTATTCCCACACCCGTCACCCCCCTCACACATGAATGTTAGCTGTACCAAGTGACAGCAGCTCCCGATCACAAGACTCACTCGTCGTGGGGATAACACACAAAAATCTACACTCACACACGCATACACTCACACACACACCACTGACACAAACTCACACTCACCCTACTTAGTCACGCCAACATGTTTTACAAATCTATTAGTTTCGTTACCTAGTATAATATTGTACAAAGCAACAAAAAACATCCGTAGAGAAAGAGAGCCTACACCTGTCGCACAGGTCCCACACACCTCCCCCTATGAAAGACTTATTATTGTAAATTGTTTTGGTAAATAAACATTTTTTGAAATTTGAATTTGACAATGCAAATTTTTATATTTCTTTCAGCAATATTTCTTATAGTTAGTGCAATAAAATAGAGTAAGAAAATATCAAATTTTAAAAATAAGTACATTAGATAAAATATAATTTTCCCATCCCAATATAATGTCATAACTTAATAATCTAAATGTCATTTGTACATGTTCCGTGCTCTCACAGCGCTCAACACGCTCACCGTGTCCACACACACAACACACACGTAGACGTGTTTGTGGATGAACGGAAGGGATTTGAGAGAATGTGTCTAACATTCTGTGAGAATGCCTTTGGCATATAAGTACCGCTGTACTGTTTAGTATAAATATTAACGACGTGGTTTACACTAAAAAAATGTTTATTTCGTTTACAACCTTTACCTATATACAGTACGTGGAGGCTCTCCTTTTAAGTATGGACATACTTGTATTAGGAGGCCCCACTCTTCCCCGCGGAAAATAGCTGCAGCAGAAGGCTGATTAATATATATATTATATATATATTATTATTATATATATTATTACATATTATAATAATAAATAAATAAACAATAGTAAATAATAAATGTATCTTCTTTGAATTTGATCAATAAGGCTATTAATATTAAAAAAGAGAGCTTAATAAATCTATTTGTGTTGAAAAACGAGTATAAATTAACGCGGAAAATACACAATTGCATACTTTTTTCATATTTCACAATATTATTACATACATTAAACAATATTACGTGTCGAATCGGAAAGGAAAAGTCCGGATAATTTAAATGTTAAAGAAGGTTTCACAAACATACGAGATAGTTTTAGAATTTGATCAAAAATCCCAGTGTGTGGGCAATTAGAAATACGAATGGCTAATAGTATAATCGATATAACTACGACTTAACTTACTATAGATTTATACATACCATATTCTGGTTGGTCAATCAACATCTCATCCATCATTGCGTAACTCTGATATCAGCCAATCAGCGTTCATGACCGTGACGCGAAACATGGAGCAGTTATTCACGATAAAAAATTAGCTGGTAGTTCGCAATGATCCTCAAAAACGTTAGGATGATTACCAAAATCTTCGTTTGCCTTCCAATTATCCGGTACGTCATCCTCCTCTGGTACGAGATCCTCAAAAACGGTAGGATGATTACCAAAATCTTCGTTTGCTTTCCAATAACCCACCTAGGATTATCGCAAATATGAAACTTTTTAGGGTTCCGTACCTCAAAAGTAAAAAGAGGAACTCTTCACTTGGTTTAACGTATGATTGTCAAGACCAGTTTCTCAGACACGCGTGGAATTATCAAATTGAATCCCTTTGATCTGTGATAAAATCAAACCAATAAAAAGATACGACCGTTTTTGATGCTTATTTAGACGATTTCCCTTCAAAGCGCATCACAACCTATGGAGTACTTCCCATTGACCTAGAATCCAGAAATTTGTCAAGAAGCAAGTTCTTACAGCACAAAGGTATAGGAATATATCTGAAAAGTATAATGTTGTAATTTTATCACACGAAAATCGCCTTTGCAATTACAAACTGTTGGCGCCTGTCGTTACATACTCAATGCGACATTGTTAATTTATTGCTGGTTGATTTCGTCAGGCGCTCCTATAATTTATGATCTTCAGTATGTTATTTATTCATATTTTGGATGGAATACTCGATGCACGAGTCTGACCGTTTTTTGCGATTATCCTACGCCATATATATCCTAAGAAGCTCATGCCACTGCAATAACCCTCACCTCTAGATTCAGCAAAAATATCAACAGCAAGGCAATTCTGAGAACCGCAACCTGCAGCCGCTTTCAAATGCAGATGTTTTGTTGGGGAGGGATCTGGTAGGGCCGCACCCTCCCAGACTGTCGATATTGATTTTTGGTTTCCCCTCATAGTGCTCCGTTATTATTAAATATAAATGCTGTAGGGGTGAAATTTTGGGGATGACTCTCAATGGATTTTTGCTGTAGTGGTTCAGAACGAAAAATTGTTATTGGAGATCTAAAAAACTTAATTATATTATACACGATGTTTGGGTGGGGAATATTGGGGATGGCGTTTATCCAACCGTACCGTAATCACACGTCGGACACTTCGAACAAATGTCGTGATATCGGCACACGTCGAAAGGATTAAGTTTGTATACACGCGGCTATACGTAAATGGCCAGTGTCTTGCGGGGAGAGGTGAGGTATCGCGGATCTGCGGGAGGCGGTAAACGTCCGTTCTGTGCGTAGTACTAAATTAATTTCTGTGTCGTAAGATAAAACTTTATATGGCTTTAGAAAACTCAAATATATATATAAGGCATCTAATCAAAAACTTACCAAAGAATTATAAACAGACGACCAGAATGGACGGCATAGGAAATGCATTACGACCAGCCAGATCGTGGACCGACAGGGGAATCGAACCCGGGACTTTGTTAATCCAAGCTTGCAGCATGAAGCTGCGGAGGCGTTATTTCAGAACCGAGTTTGTTATTAAACTAACAATAATTTAGGGGCTGCTAAAATTAATTTTGTACCCAAACCTATCCGACCTTGAAAGCCAACTTTCCAATTAACCTTTGCTTTAACTTCATTAACTTAAATTTGTTATTAATTAATTTTTACTGTCTCGACGCCTCGATATGAAACCTACGATATATTTTTTGTTTAAAGACTTTGACCTAGTTGTGATTTTTTGGTTTCTGTAAATAAATCGTAACCTATTTTTAGGCTTGATAGAATACCAGCTTTTACCTTGAAAAACCATCCCAAGGGAACTATATATCGGCATAAAATATAAGCTACGCCTTTTTCCATCTTATAAGCTACTAACATGCCAAATGTCGTGTAAAATGGTTCAGTTGTTACGCCGTGGTACAGCAAGAGACCGACAGAGTCACTTTTTTAAATATATTATGTGACAAGTTTGTAATGAGCTCTACTACCTTTCATCCCGAAATACAACTGTGACGATTTAGGTAACATATTGATAGTTAGTCAGGGGGGCAAATAGAGGGGGGCCATAGCAAAATAAAGAATGAGTCGTGTTTTATACAATAATAATAGTTAAATGTAAAATTTTGAACGATAATCTAAAACATAAATAGTTGTACTTTGTATCTACATGTTTGTCTTCCATAAATTCCTTTATTGTATAATATGAAGCCGTGGTAGCTCAGTTGGGTAGAGCGTCATTCCTTGAACAATCGAGGTCTGGGTTCGATGCTGGCTCGTACCAATGAGTTACAATTTGTTATTTGGAATTTATGTACGAATGATAAAAATCATTACCATAGGCTTTTCGGTGAAGGCAAACATCGCGAGGAAACCTCCCTGAGACCGCGTAGTCCGACTAGTCTGTCTGAGCAGTCGGACTACGAGGTCTAAGGGGGAAACTTAAAGGTGTGTGTGAAGTCTAACAATCAGCACTGTGCACTATGGCCCATACATTCTCTGTAGGCTGTTGATGTGTAAAATATGATTTTCCAATTAGGAGCGACCTTAATTTATTCCTAAAGTGGTTATCTTTCTCTTGTTTTAAAATATCAGGAATATTATGGTGTATTTGGATAGACCTGTAAAATAAACCTTTTACCACACCCACCGGAACAAATAGAGTTATCCTATTCTAAAGCAAACGGCCGCGGCGCTACTTTAAAATTACTATGCGTAATACTGTCTTAGCTCTTATAAACACTTAATATCAAATTTCCTGAGAAGCTGACCATGCCGACACGGTCCGCGATATTATTTCGGGAATCAAGTGGAAGCTAGTGTTGGGATGGTGACGATTTTGAATAAAAATGAAGTGTTCGAATGTGCTATTTAAAATCTACTAAAAACTATATTGAGAAAAACATTTTGTGACCACCACGTTAACTTTAAAATGAAATTAAAATATTTTTTGTCAGAAGAGATTATCGATACAAACTTTACTAGTAACCCAGATTTGATAAATGCAAATTATCACGCAGTATCCTAAAATTCAGCCCGTTTATAGTCTTAATACTAGCTGCACATTCATAAACAGTAATGCACACGTACAGTACGGGGCCGAAAATATTGCACATGGTCCTTTGTAAAGAGATAATCAGCTATTTTCGATTTCGTACAGCGTTATAATAATAATATAATAATAATAAAGTCTTTATTTCAGATATACATCCGTCTATACATAAAAATAAAATAAAATACAAAGATAAAATACTATTAACTAAAAAATAAGATAAGCATGTAATGCTTATATTGTCTTATTTCTTATTTGCGTTCTGGTGAACACCAAGCCAGTATCTATAAATGGGGCTGGACATATCCTCACCAACGGCCACCAATATTTCGTTTTTGGAGCTCCGCACACGCTCCCAGAACGAGGCAATACGGGTCCTCAAGTCGGGCACACCCGCCTCGGCGAACATGCTCGACGCACTACAGTATCTAGACAGTTTCATAAGGATGCGATATGCATCATTATATTGCACCCTTGTCGTACTGTAGGCTCTCTTAAATTTCACCCAGAGCTGGCAGGTATAGAAACATTGGCAGAACGCCCTGAATAATGTTATTTTGACGCTCTTGGTGCACTTAGAGAACCTCCGCGCGAGCATGTTGCACCGAACCGAGAGTGCCCTTCTCTCTCTTTCCACATCGAGGTCGTCTTTCAGGTCGTCGGTGAGTATATGTCCCAGATATTTGAACTGCCGCACCACCCGAACCACAGCTCCATTCAAATGAACTTCGGGTACTCTTTCCGGACCTCTTCCAGCTCTAAAAACCATCATTTCCGTTTTATTTACGTTATACTTAAGACCATGAGAATTGGCATAATGCTCACAGATCTCAAGCAGGTCTTCGAGGCCACCCACCGAAGGGCTGAGGAGAACCATGTCGTCTGCGTAGCTTAGATTGTTGACGCAGACGCCACCCGGGTGACAACCTGTTCTGGTGCTCCTCAGCCTCACGATGAGATCGTTCATAAATATGTTGAAGAGGTCCGGAGATTATCTATTATTATTATTCATTTATTTCAGGTAACAATGACCCATAAGTATATATATGTCGCACACAACCTATATGACGTTTGTCAATTGTTTGTCAATCTTGGTTCAAATCCAATAGAGTGCAGTCGTGTCTAGATCAAAATATATATACAGAAATGTTAAAACACCATACTTTAAATAATTTAAAGTTGTACGTACGATATGAATACTATACGAAAAAAAGGAAACTTTTACATGGCCAGTCACATGAAATTATATACAATAAGTAATAATCACTTACTATAAACAGTCTAAAAGGGTTTGAACAACAAAGATAAATATAAGATAAAGAAAATAGTTTCACAGCTCTATAGTTCACGCAGGAATAAAACAACTACTATAAAGAACTCAGTTCTGAATTTAAATTTTTATAAACAACAAATCTAATAGTACGTGGGCATGGAAATTAGTATTTAAGGCTCCGTACTGTAGAGCTCAAAGAAAGGAAAACCTAGACTTCAGATGTCTAAGATAAAGATGTCTCATTGCAACAAAATGAGTCCTTTCCGAATCCGTAAAAGCGACGAGTATAGTTTTATGGCATGCACTTTAACATCAATTGTACTCTATCGAATGGACTTGGATATTTGCAGGAATTTATTCAGTCTGTCGAGGGGGAGCTGATTGTTGCTCTAGTTTGCAGTTCCAAATAAATTCAACAACATGTAAGTACGTCATGTATTCCTGGAAATAGCTTACGAGTTTCAACGTAACGTTATTTGTATCACTTCGTAGAACGAAACGCTCGCGATTATAATGAACTGTCAGTACGAGAATGTCACCTTCACTTTTAATCAAGTCTTTTCTCATCAAAAGTCAATTAAAAATACATAAATACTAAAAATGTTGGTATCATGAGCAATAACAATGTGTAATTCCGTAAAACTATAAAACCGTCGTGGCTGTATATTGTAAATATTTGCCAGAAATTGATTTCTTGTGATGTAGGAAGTATAATAGAATACAATAAGACCATTTTTACATATTTTTTAAATAACTCTCCCATAAGATCCATTCCTTGTGATGTTTAGAATAGCTGTGGACTTATAAGGTACACATGAGGTACCTCACAATGTAACAAATGAAGACTACCTCTATGAGCGCCCAACACTTCCCCCAAGAATTAACATAATACTCGGAAGTCCATCTGTCTAATTGCAACGTCAAGTCACATGAATATTTATGGCAGTGGAGACTCGGAATTTGCATTAAAAAATTATAATTTTACATGTACCCAGACGATTTCGCAACGTTTTCCGTTTTATTTTGTTAAAATATATCTGGAACAGTTTTGGAAGTATGAGAGAAAGAGTAAGGTGACATGTTAATACCAGGTATTATTTTGAGTAAAATATTTTAATCTTGACATTTCGGCGCCATCTGTTGGTGCATAAGTGATCTACGAGTAAGTCGGCAATGTATGCATGCAATATGTTTCACGAGGTGATAAGTAAAATTGATACAATTCTTGTCCATGTCATTACGTGGGTGTCGTAAAAGGCGACTAAAGGAAATACATACGTACATATGTATACCCCAAGTACGAGTACATGCACATTAATAAAGAAAATTGTTTTTATTATAGCCAAAAAATGAATTATTCGTGGAGGCCGAAATCTCTTTTAAGCCTTAAAGCTTATAGTATAGATTTCCGCTCTCTCGTTAACTTATAGAGGTTAATTACAAAAATACTGCTTAATTACTAACAAAAAGAAAAAGCTAATAAAACTTGTACATCGTACTGCAGTGTGTGAACCTATAAGTTGTTTTTCAATTCAAGTACATTATCCGATTGCTTGACGGTGAAGGAAAACATCGTGAGAAAACCTGCATGTCTTGAACAGGCATGTGAAGTCCGCCAATCCGCACTGGTCCCGCGTGGTGGACTATGTCCCATACACTTTCTGTAGGAGAGAAGGCCTGAGCCCCTGCAGTGGAGACATATCATATATAGCCTGTTGTTTGATGTTCATGAATATACAAAAGGGCTGGAAATATATAATTTTCAGTACGGTTCAGTTCAGTTCAAACGAATTTGGCCGGTTTTTTTCTAACTTGTGCATATTTTATCGCTCTCTCTTACGTGACATCACGAAAATATCACAGGCTATGCAGCCATATTTACGGTGCCATGTAGTTCAAAAAGTTCACACATGTTAACTTAACTATGGACAGCGTCATCTATGTAATTTTAATTGGACCAGATCTGGAAAGTTATTCAATTAAATTAATATTTCTGTAAGTCATCAATCTACACTCGTAAACTACGACCGTCACCTGCAGTAAGTCGTGCTCTGATGCACACGTCGTCCACCTTCATGCACCTGTACTACACGCTTGCATGCACAATCTAGAAACCGCACTTCAGCGTACCGTCAGTAATTGAATCGGCAACGGTCGGGCGGTGGGAATACAGTACCTTCCAATAGGCAGTTCACACGCGACGAAGACACCCTTATATTGTACCTACATAGAATATATTTTGAAAGTGACACGTGCGGGATTCGAACCTGCGTCTCTTGTTAGTCTGGGGCCATTTAAGCTATCGGTCGCTTCCCGTTACCGTTTGAAATTCTTTACAGTTATAAAAATTGCCAGATAGCCAGTTACGGACATATCGACATGGATACATTTTAAATAAGTTAGTAGCACCTAAAGCGGTATACATATATAAAAAGAAATATAGTATATTGTACATAATACATCTTTTCTCTGCCCACCTGGCTAACCACTAGCTACTTTTATGTTATCTGATTCTGCCAACGTTCCGGCAATGAAAGATAACATTGCTCCATAACTTGAGGCTTCTAGGTAAGCACTCTTTTCGGAAAACGGCCTTATCGTCACTTACCATCGAGTAAGTTGAAAAACCATACATACATAAAGATCTAACATTGTTTAATACATTTCCTAACTAATAGGATGCAACTCTTTGCTTTCCGCAACAGTGCTATTGCCGATATGTGTTGGCAGATTAAACCAATGGATGATCCACCAGGGACCATCAGATATGACCACTGTACACTGGAGCAACGCAACGTTCCAAAATACTAGGCCACGCAGCTAGAATTACAGAAATTTATACTATTTTTCGTTAAAGAACCAAATTTTCTTACAGAAACACTAAGTTGAGATGAAAAGCAACCTATATCCTTTAACATTCTATAGGCTACATGTATACCAAATATCATCAAGACCGGTGCAGCCGTTTTGTCATTAAAACGCTACAAACAATCCAGAGTTACTTTCACATGTCTAAATATTCGTGTTATAAGAAAGTTGTAGAGCCTCTACGTATTTAATTGTCTTCGTAGCATTCTCGTAGCTTTGTAGAGATTGCTACGATGTGCAAGAGTTTTGTCATTCAGTGCTATTTCTATTCATTCTTATGTTTTTATTCCCGTCTGTGATTTGAAAGGATAATTAATTTGAAAGAATATTATACTTTTGCATCCAAAATCAATTCGCACGGAGATGTAGCTGTATGCACACGGACGTAGCATGAGCGAGGTCTACGTTTAGTAGCGGAACCATCCCGGATGATGATGTACTTCTGTAAAACCAAGGTCTGTATCATTTAGCCTGCAGGACCGCAGTAAAAATGCTATTTATTTATATTGAAATTTTCAAAGCCTTTAACTAGTCGCTCGTAAAATTTGAGCTCCACCCGCGCTCCACAACTGTTGTTGTTGCGTGAAGCTCTAATGGTCGCTGGGCCAAATGCATCAAGTCAATTCGAGAAGAAAAAAAACACCTTATTTCAACCGACTTCAAAAAAGGAGGAGGTTTTCAATTAAAATGTATGTTTTTGTGTATGTTACGCGATGACTCTTTTTCAACCGAAATAAAAAAAGGAGGTGTCCAATTCGACGGGTATATTTTTATATGTTTGTTACCTCAGAACTTTCGACTGAGTGAACCGATTATGATTATTCTCTTTTTATTTGAAAACTGGTGGTTTCTGTGTGGTTCCATTTTAATTTGGTCCAGTTCTGACAGTGGCACCCATGAGAAAATCATATAAGTATTAAATTTGCATTAAGTAGGGGATGAGTGCTATAGACTTCTAGGGCAGTTGAAGTCGGTTTCTATTTCTTTTTGAAAGCGTTAATTATTGACTTCAATGTAGTCGGTAAATGACGATGACTGTACAAGTGTACATATACTGCACAATATATCCAAATATGTATCGAGGGGAGCAACAAAGCCACGGTCATGACCACTGCAATCGATGGGCTTGTCCTCCATCTCCCTCGCACCCTACACATTATCATATAGCAGTATGTAGGCCGGTATGTATGTAAGGGACAGACAACGAGGGTTGCTCAATCGATAGTTTTCCCCTCGGGAACTCTGTAGGGGACTTAACCGAATCAATATTTAGCCATTAGCTTTGAATAAACTACAGGAAGGTCAGTAGCAAAACTTAGTTTACTATAGGTTAAGTCTGAATGACTCTCTGACCAATAATGATCGAAGTCTTCCATCATTTATTTAGTTGTGTAGTGGGTTAACAAGAGTCCTCAGAAAAAACGAAGCTTGTTAAGGAACCGGGACAAAAAAAATTGTACGTGTATTATTTTAGTTAGGGACATACAGAGTGATACATAATCTTCTCTGACGTCACACGCCGCGTGATCAATTCTCGCACGTCACGTGTTTTAGTTACGTCACACAAATCTCGGAGATGGGACTGTATATGACAGAAGGTTATGCGTCTAGTCCATAGTTATACAACTCTTATTATCAATTTAGTCTTATCTTCCCGTATCATTTGACAAGAAAAACACCTCTTGCGCACTATGTAACGTTCGCCAGAATGTCACATTTACAAAACGTCACACTTTACTACTCTTTGATATAATAGCTGTTATGCAGCTAATAGTCCCTAGGTGGCGTTTTGAATGACAATCATTTCCCGACTTTACAATCCAATGTACTATTTCTAGATAATGAATGACTGCGCACAACCAGCCTATTTTAAAATATTATGGTAAAAGAAATGTAATATGAAACTTTTATCGAGCTAACTTTAAATTGGTTATAATCATACGCCTCAACAGGTTGACCAGTCGCATGGAAATTTGGCATGGAAATAGATTCACTTTGTCTTTGTCTCTTTGCCTTCCTGGCGAGCTCTACCGAATATTCAAAAAATTTATCTACTATTTGCCTGTAGTTTTCTAATGAGAAAAAGCTTGTTTATTTATAAAGAAGCTATAAGTCACTCAGCGAGCAATGGAACGAGCTATGCTCGGAATTTTTATACGTGATAAAATTCAGAATGAGGACCGTAGACGAACAAGGGTCACCGACAGTTAATGAGCTGAAGTGGCAATGGGCAGGCCACATCGCTCGAAGAACCGATAACCGGTAAAGGTTCTCGAGTGGCGACCACGTACCGGAAAGCGTGTGCCGGGCCGTCCCCCTATTGGATGGACCGACAACCTGGTTAAAGTCGCGGAAATCGCTGGATGCAAGTGACTCGGGACCTATGTTCAGCAGTGGACGTTTCCTGTCTGATGATGACCTCAAAAGTAACTCTTATAGGATCACTGTGTTGTCCGTCTGTCTGCATTTTTTATATATAATTGATAGATCAACGATTGAACACAATCTCAGCTGATGTTAGTGACGATGAGGTCGACGATATTACCAGTTGATCTAGAAGGTGTCTATTTACTCCTCTCTCTGTTCAAGACTCGCAAGTTACATTCTTCAGAGACCACGGAAACTGGTTCCGCATTCTATACTTCACCTGTTCGCATGAGGACAGTGGAAGCGAAACGCTTGGTTTGAGCTGTGCGAATTTCTATCTGTCTTCTGTTCCGGTACTTGAAGGATGAAAGCGGAATCAACATAATAGTATAGGATCCCGCTATACCACCACCTACACCGATGTCGTTAATGAATCACTTGGCTTATGTATATTTCGATAACAGGGTGAAACATTCATTAAGTACTGCCTTCATGAAAAAGCTAATCTGTAGGAGCAGTTTACCAGATTTCCGATTCACCATATTCACAATTCATATCAAATTTGAGCTTCACCGATCTTGTTAATGGATGAAAATTATTTTATATCAAATTTAATATGTCAATAAATCTATTGCAAATGTGTTGGTATGGAATTTGTCAATTAACCAAGACAGTGAAATTTTAAAATTTTTTTTTTAAATTGTATATTAAACATACGCTGGACTGAAAATTTTTGGCCAACATATTTGCAATATATTTATTGACCTATTAAATTTGATATAAAATAATGTTCATCCATTAACAAGATCGGTGAAGATCGTTGTACAGCGGGATCTTAGACTATAAATAGCTCCTGCGCGCACTCCCAAATCAAAAAAATGTATCCTGTAAAATACGTATAGGCAGGCGACTTGACGTCTATGTTCCAGGCTTTGGAACTTAGCCTTGCGTAATGCGTCTTTGCCTGAAAGTATCATTGCTAAAATGTGTCATCCATTACTTGATTTTCAAATATGACAACGATGTATTAAATGATTTCAGTGGTCATCCTCGTAAATAGAAAAAGCACAGAAACAATAGTCTGCCTCATCAAATTCAGCCTTATTCGTGTCATTTATCACTAAGTGAACTTACAACTCATTGTGCAAAAACATTTAAAAATCCACAACTTCCTTCGATCAATAACTTTCCTATGGGATCTTACAAGGAAAAATAAATAAAAACACCAAACTTCAAACCAGTTTCTTTATTCGTGTTCATCATTTTAATACAACATACAGTAAAGTTATCATCAGATATTATTATATCAATTCTTACACACTACACTTAACTAAGGCCCGATTTATAGCGGCCTCATCGCCAGTTGTCCGCTCCATGCCCTCAAAGTAAGGCTCGTATAACGTTTATCGTGCGTGTTCCGGACGCTAGGACTTCTGTCTGCTGAGTGCCTTAGACTACTATAAATTTCACGAGTTTCGACCGACGAACGTTTTCGCTATAAAATGGGCTTAAGATCTGAATAACAAGTATGTATGTAATGAGTATTTATATCAATGCATCGATTTTTTGGTTAAAATCAGAAAGGTATATTACATGTTCAACCCACACATTGTATAAAAAATGCTAACAATTTCTAACTTTCAGATATGGAATGTATAACTCAGATTTTATATTTAACTTAAAATTATATAGTTTTAAAAATACGTGACTGTTTAAATATAATAAAATTAAAAACACAAACTCACAAAAATCACGCGTAAAGGTAGGTATAACTTAACTAACAATGGAAGATTAGACCAAAATAATAATTAAACGAAACGCTTTGGGACCAAATCGAGCTTCAATATAGATATAAAACATATGCTTGTAACTGGACATATTATGTCTTTAATACCATCGTAACATTCAAAATGAAATATTTATTTGCTGTGTTTGACAACCATTTGCTAACACAGATAAATTTTCTCATTAATATATATTTTAAAAGTTCCATATGATAATAAAAACTAAGGGTAAATTAATATCTAAGGGAAAGAAACACATGAAGTGTTGAAAAGCGTGACTAGAAGGTGAAGTTGAAAACTTCGAGAAAACAAAGTTGGGGCATTTAATTACAAAACTTAGGACAACTAGAAAGGACTCTAATCTAATCGAAAACTTCACTGACTAGCGTCGAAAATAATATTTAATACCTAAACCAAAGTCAATAAATTAAATGTCAACAAACATTTTTGGGGTTTTAAAACCGTATGGCGTTTTCCACAACTGTTTTGAACAAACCATTTAGTAAATTAAGTAACCTTAGTAGAATCTACCACACTTTATATAACTACGTATTATAATTCTTTTAAAACCGATAATGTGATTTGAACAACATTTAATTAATTACAGATATGCATTATCTTTAAACGTTCAAAAAATTAATCATGAATGAAGAAAAAGCTTTGTTTTTCCCAAGGATTAGCTGTCAGGGCGCAACGCGCAAATAAGGAAAACGCCAAATGGATTTGCGAACACTCTGATTAGTTAATAACAAAAGTGCAAATGTCAAAAAGTGGGTTGTTATGAGTGCATAGAAGGCGGAAGGTGTTTGATTCGAAACTTCAGAACTGTCATTACAATCTAATGTAACATGAACACTACACAACTAGATCATTTGACACGATTCTTATCTGTCAACATGACATTGTCAAAGTGACATTTCAGCTTTCAAACGTATTTGACAGAAAACCTTTGCGATTTTCGTGAATACCAATAAAGAAACATTTATATTAGAATAAGTATTTTGCATTATTTTTTAATCTTTGTCAGTTGCAGTATTGATAGTCAATGCCATACAGAATAAATCGTGTCAATGGCAATTTTTTTACCACACGTTAAGTTTAAATTCCTACACAGATATAAACCTTAAGTATCGATTAGCATTCAAGTTCATTATGAAAAAATATATCATTGGAAATATTTTTCAACTTCTCTCCTTAATCTCAAACCACCCAAGAACAACTTAATTTAATGCATGTGACAACCGATTTTTATAACTACATGTTTATCCCTAACAACACTTTGGCAACAAACAGTTATTTTTTTACTTTTTCCTTTCAATTTCTCAACAGTAACGTCAACATTACAAAGTTAACATTACCACGGATAGTTTTTTTATTCAATCGTTTCGTCGACATCAAATTTTATAATCGTCTTTTAGATAGAAGACATAGAAAATTATCGACAAAAGGCATGTATCGATAATGTGACATCACTAACGTCAGTTGACACTTTGCAGTCCAACTTTCCTAATTTTGGCTATCAAATTTATCTAATCTACATTCCCATACAAAACATCAACTGACGTTTAATTTTAAAAGCAAAAAGACTACCTAATGACAGAATAATTTCCGTTTTAAAAAATGTTTATTTAATTTTTTTTACTGTGATCAGTCTTAAAATTGAGTCATATGATCTAACTAAGAAATGATGAACTCTTAAGATTATCTTAACTGATTCCTAGGCCAGAACTAACACGGGGAAACATTTTAGTGAAAATCTGGAAGTATTAGTGAACTATTACAAGGAAATATACAAGACAAGATATTATGTGACAGGAGACGATTCATTTTGTTTTAACATGATGTTTCAGTTTCCTTTTTGATATTATCGTTACCCACAATACGTGTTGTAATTAAAAGGGGGTGATATTCACTTTTCAAGGAAAAGGCTCCTATTTAAGGCTCTCCGGAAAACTAACGTACCTCAACACTCATTATCATCGGTTATACACAATCAACATCGAATAGTTCATCGTTAAATATTAATTCTTAATATTAAAGAGTACAAAAAATAAAGGAAATATCATGAATATTATGATAAAACAACAAGTCATTTTTTTATGCGCGAAAAACCTTTCGCTTTAAGAACAACATTGTTTCTTCTTCATCTTAATAACATTAATTTACCACGCTTAAAGTAGATGGGAAGTGAATAGCCCTTCGGTCAAGGACAGTCCCTTTCATTGATCACTTATACCTCGACAAGTTCACCATTATTTACGAACAATTAATTTGGAATATTAGTCGAATAATTAAAAATCGAATTTACAAATAATTTATAACTGAATTTTGTGTTGGTATGTAAAAATATTTCCCATTGATTTCTTTGGTAAAAAAGAAATGTTTTCACAGTTTAAATCAAGGTATAAGTTATCAATATTTTTGAAACAACAATGGCCTATGAAGCTCATAGCTCCATGAAGTTTCAAATGCATACGAATAGTTTCCCTTCGATCTATCCTTTCAAGTATCAAAAATATCAGCTAAAACAGCCCTTTCCTTACACAGAGAACTTCATATAAGAGCATGCACAGTCTCAGAAGTAACTAGTGAGTAGGTAACAATCGTTCAAAATGGGGATATGCAAGATTTGTATGTAATTGAAATCAACAATATTATCAATAGGATTTTAGTTTTAAAGCGATACTACACAGATAGCTACACAACTCCTAGCCTAGACGGTATTATTACATATTTATTACTAATTTATAAAGTATGATAATGATTAATAATGTGGGCCAAGGCTGTATACTTTATATGGATAAAAACAAGGAATTTTTTAGAAGGAACCGGAAAATCAACATTAAATATTTATCTCTGTCCCTATTACATATGTATTTCGGTTCAGATTTTGTACTCATTTTTATTAAATATTTCTTTAATAATAAAAATGATTGGAAAGACACGCAAATTTAGTATGAACCGAGCCTAAATCTTAACTTTCATTAAGCCGACATTGTCAAAAAATGATTGCATGAGACCTTTACCCCAAAACCCCATGCATATCTACAGCCTTGGGTTCCCACGAAGTTTAATCTGTACAAAACTTCCGAGCTAATTCCAAATTTTCTTTATAAAAGGACAACACATTCCTTCAATTTTAAGGCCACGGCGCAAAATGGTGTTTTCAGATTACAAGTTACAAAATTACTGATTGTTACTCGCATCAAACTAATTTATGCACGAGACGAACTCGACACCTTATAAAATAATATCATCTATTCCGCTCTTTTACTTAACATCCGAGAGGGATAGCTGATCTTTGTAATTTTGCAGTCGCACATACGCGTATTCTGCAAACTGCACGTTCACCCAGCATACGAGATAAGCTAGTGTGATGCGAGCCTTATTTGTTGTGACGTTTTTTTCCCTATCTGGCCCTTACTTAGTGTCCAAGCGTGCGGTGCACGTATTGCTTCAAAATCGATTACAAAGCCGAATCGCGTGTTAATTAAAATTAAATCGTGCAAAAAGCGTTATTGAAAAACGTCCTTAACCTACACTTCTAGCCTACAGCAAGGAAAGCGCTCGACGCGTCCGACAGTAAAAAATATTGATGACGTACTGTTTAAAAGCTCAAGTCTCCTTAATACTAGACTAACATACAATGCGATGTCTAAAAATACGAACTAGAATATGCTATAGGGTACAATTAGTTCATCATAAGCATTCTGTTTAGTACTGGCAGGATGGCTTTTTAAGAGTGTAAAATCGTGAGTGGACATAAGCATCGTATTACATATATATAACTAATTTATTACGGTTAAAAACTTACGTGCATACCATTAACATTTATTTCCTAAAAGCAATATCTTTGGGTACTAGCTTTCTGAAGAAAGATTCCAAATTTTCACTTCCGTTTCGTTCCTAATTCTCTACCCCTGTGTTTCATATCACGAAGACCCCCGATTATTATACGTATGCCATATAAAAACGGGTCTTCGCGGGGAAACATTATCAATCGAAAAAACAGGTTAAATTGTACTAATTTTGGTAATTTCCCCTACGCCTGACACCACTATGTGGACGATATGTTGCGAACCATGCAATAAACAAATATACTATTAAATATTTTAATTATTTCAACATGTTATCAGAATCTGGGCCAATATTGTCATTTAGGTTTATTAAAATAAATCAGATTAAAAAAACTAGCCAGAAAGGAAACCATTGAAAGTTGTTTAATTAAATATTATAATAAGGTGACGGTCCATCTGATGGAAGGCTCTACAGTCATTGTTCCGTTGCCTGGACTTCAATTCCTCATCGAGGTTAATGCTCATAGAGGGACCTAACTTGACTAATTCCTTTAATCTGAAAAACGTAGAGATTTCTCACAGCGTATATTCACTAACCGTCTCTCCTAACACTCAATCATTTTAAAATTTAGAAACTTTACACTGATATGTCATTTAACTACCATTCTGAATAACTTTTACTTTATTTGGAATCTTTCTAATTACAATAAAAACATTTATAACCAAAATCACACCTTATAACTATATGGATTATCTAGACACACAAAATATTCTGTAGGAGGTCCATCTAGATCTGATTAGGGATTTCAATATATTTTTTGAAAATTATGCCAAGTACGCATGTTGTCTTGAACAAAGATTGCACTGGAGGTATTATATATGAACATGAGGAAAATAATTATTGCGTTTTGTAAAAAAATACATAAAATAATAATTGGTTCAATTAGTTCTCACCTCTTCATCTTCACTGTAAAATCAGAGACGCCAAGTGAAGATAATATTGTAGAATGTAAATTTGCTCATACAGATGTTTCTAATTAAATGGCATTGCTTAGTTTAAAGAATCTGACGCAAGACTAAAACAAAATACAGCAAATAGTTTCCGTTTATTTGGAATAATGAGATAATGTCAGATTCAAGCCGATCAGAATAAAAAAGTATTGCTGGGAGTCTAACAATAATTACTTGATTATATTTGTAATTAGCTCGGTGCGGTGTAAGTACCTCCAGTGCATTCTCAATCATTGGTAGGAAAGTTTTTAAAATTGTGATGGGCAAAGGATCAACACAGGACAGGAAGGTTATAAATACTACAAATACAGTAGAATCCATTATATAAAATAGCTTAATAATTCCAAAATCATCATGAAAAATAAATATACCATCATTAGTAACCTTTCAACTAACTTAACCGACAGTAAAATATCATTTTTACAATAAAATGTATCATAAATTCAAACATGAGACTTAAACAGCTTTTTTACAGGATGGATGATTATTTTGTGCTCTTATGTGCTTTGTTTCTATGAACAACATCACAATTTTTTTTAATTTCTCGTTCACATAATCCAATATCTAAGTTACTTCACACATGTAACCTTCAAATAGCAGGCGACGCATTAGTACGCTACAAACTTCACAGCCGAAGAAACATCCGTACTGACAGATGTCATGTACAGTTGACAGCTGTCAAATCTAGTTACCCACTGGAATAGTTACATGTATTTATATAACTTTGCGCAACTAGAAACCTTTGCCGAAAAAAAGATGGCGTTGCTTTACTTACATTAAACGTGGAAGCCGAAAGACATGCTATTGACAGCTGTCACGTTTATTACCAAAATTGACCACCGACAAAGCTACGCGTCGGTACCAAGACATTCAATCGCGATGTTACTTTGACAGGTGACATCTTTAGTTTAGCAAACCTAAGACATGTGGATGATTCGAATTCATTTTGAGACTTCTTCAATTCTTTAGTTTTCCGTTTTAATACCTTAGAAAATCTGAATAAATAAAAGGTAGGTAGATAATATTGTGAATACCATCGCGTAATCTCGAAATATTTATACTGATTTTAAATTTAATAAAGGTATTTTAACGTCACATGTCAAACTGACATCGTGATGTGAGAACTTCGTCACGTCCTCTCGTCCCCGACACGATGGGGATACCAGCTAAATACTTCTAATTCACAAACATTTTAACGTATTTACTCCCAAAATCAACGTCAGTCATCGAATACAAATGTCGCATATTTTTCAATATTCCAAGACAAAAACACATCAAAAATTAAGGTGAAGTACAACGTTGTGTGCAATCCACTAAACAAATAGCGAATTCAATGAAATTCAACAATTACATTCGACCGCTATAATACACATGAATATATATAAAGCGACCGTCTACTTTTATATGAATACAAATGTGGAAAAACTCAACACAATTCCTGAGCAAATGTTTTGCGTAATCGAATTAGCTGACTACAAACAAACGTACAATCGCTAGATATATTTATATATATCGCGCCACAATGTCAAGTCAACGTATTTATTTTAATTTCTAATTTAAAATTCAACGCCCTACGTTAATACATGTGACCAAAAAACCATTAACCACATACAATCTGACGAACTAACACCGATACAATAATCTACCTCGATGAAAATACTTTAACAGGTGAATTTTTAACTGTCAAATTCAATTCTTCGCTCAAACAGTAAATGTATACGTAAGCTATCGATATGGATAATGTAAAACCCTTATGTCATGTCCTGTCGAATTCGGATACACATCGTTCGCAACAACAATCTGCCCCCTAAACTAACAACATCACCCTACGTAACATGTTAAAATCTTTAATCCTACCGCTGCTTTTTTATATAAAAAATACACACTCTTTCACACAATGCTTCAATCATTACCTTTTTTCTCTTTTTCCCATTCCTTTAACCCCTTTTTACACGTCCCGGCAATCCTTAAGAGCTAATTTCTACCAACATCGTACTACTAAAGTTTTATTTACAGTTACTAAACACTTCCTGGCAATTGATGACTTTGTAAACTTAATTTGGGAGTGATGGGAGAGGATAAGCTTGAAATTTCATCAATGATCAGCGTAGACTGAAGTTGATAACGCATGAATCTTTATGAAAATAACATTAGTAACTGGCAACACTGGTGAACCAAATAGGGATAACTTCGAGCGATTGATTGTTAGTTTGATTTCGTTACGGACTATTTTATTTGTAGACAATATGAGTGGGTTTCTAGTGAGAATCAAGTGTCTAAACTGTCGACTTCGATATTCTACTTTTTAGCGTCTATTAAAAAAGATTAAAATTTTAGCCACATGCCTTAATCTTGTTGATTTAAAAGCGAAATTGAAGTAGAACTTACTATAACTGAATCGCGAACGTTAAAATTACATTCTATCGATTCCATCTTAAACAGACTGGGTTTCGACCTTGACCATTGCGCCATTTTAAAGACGTAGAAAGGTAATTTATTTAAAAAACAATTTCGCCGAAATTAATCTAAGTATATCTAGCGGACATCGCTCTTAGGGATTAGGCCATTCATCTGAACACCGAAGAAACAAGGAACAATTTCCTAGTTTCTTCGGTGTATAAGAAAGGAATCTTTGTGTTTCTTGAACGTCGCGTTTATTTACGAATGAATATATTATTACGTTACGTCAGTTTTTGTGCAGTCGCAGTCAACTAGGAAACTGATTCATAAACTAGACAAAGAAACACGCGGGAATTGAATTAATTCTGTTGAAGGGCATTTATTTAACGATTTATTTTACTTAGCCAACGAATACAGACGTACAGAGACGCGACGTAACGAGAAAGCGACAAGCGACTAAGATTCAAGTAAAGAGTATTTATATGATAAGTTTTGTTCAGTTTAAAATGGCATAAAAGGCCTGTATCTGACCTGGGCTACAAGGTTCTGATTCACCAAAAATTTACCAAATTAAATGAACATGAACCGAACGAAGTTGCGTAAGTTTCTTTTCAGATATTTACAAGTTTAAATACTTCTCTACAGAACTCACAAAGTGACAGCCCAAAGCCTAGGTCGAGCCCGAGTGGGCACCCTTTAGCTAGTCGCACGTAAAATCTTAGCCGGCTGAGTGATATCTGCGCTCGCCATTTGTCCGGGTGAAGCTGTAGTGGCCGCAGGACCAACGGCATCAAGTCCATTCGAAAAAAATTATGAAGAAGAAAACAGCAAGTGGCTAAAATCAAATGTAAAAATATATTTTTGGGAATGACGCACGATTAATTTTCCTACCTGTGCTGAGAACTGATTGATATTATGGAGTCTTAATTTTATTCTTAGGAGACTGCTGTGTACAAAATTAGAAACGATTTTAATGTAAGCTTAACCTGCACTTACTTTTATCAATAGGTGCTAAGTATAGTAAAATGTTCCCTATAGTAATTGACATGGAAAATAGTGGTTTTCTTGGGTTTCAAGGTTGTCGCGAAAATCACACCGAATCAGAAGTGGGATTTCTTCATGAATATGAAAAATCGTTTTGTAAGCAGTGCCATAAGTATCCAAGCTAGTTAGAACCTAATCACATTTAATTTTTGTTAACATTCCTCTAGACACGGTCAAATGTCAAGTATGTGTGTAACTGAATTGTTTTTTTTTCCTAGGAAGTCTATAAATCAGTTGTTATTTTTTTACTCAAAATGCTACCATATATGGAAACACTTAAATCATTTATTTAGGGCGTATATTAGCATCGTGTCTGAGATTAAGCTTATATTCAGCTTTAATAAAAAAATTACGAATACATAACCACGTTGTTAGTCTTAGGCCCAAATATATAAATGGCACTCAAAAATAAGTCAACCCCGATACAGTCCACAGGATACGAGTATATTTTTTTTAGAATAAACTTTTTTAATCTTTAGTTAAAAAATCGACATATGAAAAAATACGTTTTCAGGTGATTTTCGCTAGCAATGTTCGGTATCAAGCAGTTTTGTTAAGGAAAAGAGAATTCAAGTGGCATATAAGTGAATTATTCTTTAGTATTCAGTAGGAAGAGTAAGCAGGTGCCACACGATCTGCAACGCGTTTTGCCGAGAAGACTCGAAGGGGATGCCCCGAGACGGCAACCGTTGCTAAGGCCATGGCAAACGTTTTTACACGGAAGTGGCGCCTTTGTAATTATGCTTGCTGGATCAGAGTAGCGTTCATACGGCAATCATGTGTAAAAGCGAGACGCATTGTGTTTGTAAGTGTTGACTATGCCAATCCAACCTTGTCCACACTAGCAACCAGTGTCCAGAGTGGAAGGGTTGAAGTGTAGGCGAGTAGTCAAATGCTACACGGGTTTCAATACCCACTTCATAGAAAAGTAAAGCTTAATTGGGATATTTAAATTTTACGCACTATTTTTAGGATAAAAATAGGACTTACACGAAGAGTTATAGCCTAATTTCATAAGAATATGTATTCTTTTAAAGGGTTTTTAAAGGGTAAATTGTGTGATGTGGTTGGTAAGGTTACTACCGCCTATTTCACTGAGAAACTACGCCTTATTAATTAAAAAATTAATTGGTCAATACAAAAATAAATAAATGAACTCATACTTACTAAACAGTTGTTCCATATTACTTACCTATTTTGGTCGGTTTCGATCATCTATGGGTATTTGTTAGGTACTACATTTTAAAACTAAGTTCCTACTTGGTCTTTTTAATATCAAGTTAACCTAATTAAAAACCTTTGGTTTTTGAATTAATCCGAAATGTTATTGTTTTGTAAGTATATATAGGGTGATACAATTCTGTTCAGATTATTAATATTAAAAGTGCAGTGTTTTCATTGATAGAGAAGTTGTGTTCAGATAATCATTACTAAAACTTGATCAGAAGAGGTCAGTAGCGTTTGATATTTCTACATCGATTTGTGAGTGGATTCAACATGTATAAATTCGTGAATTAAATTAGATTATTATCAAAATAGGCATTGACATTTAATTATTATTATTTTTGACATTATTTCTAATTTTATATTTGTATGCTCATAGTTAGCTGAATATTGTGAAACTGAACTGTATGTTACGAACTATGAACCACCTGTAATATTTACCAATATTCACAAACAAGTGATTGATTGATTTACCAAATATTAAACTCACTTTATAAAATAAATTACACGAGACAAATATTATCATTAGGAAGTGAAAGTATTAATTAAAAATAAAACAGATAATTCGATACATTGATAGTTATTTTCGGCTATATTAAGTAGTTCTTACTTCTGTTCCTGAGGTATGGGAGTGGAGTGTTTACGAAACGCCAAACGAAGCATAACTTCAGTCAGGCGTCGTTCCGGTAACATAACCACCCATACCGCTCCTATACCTCAGGAACACTCAATATTTTGGCACCCATTCTAGATCAAGTTTTGCTTGTGTGTAATATCTATATAAGAATCTATTGCGCCTTAGCCTTAGCAGATCTTTTTTTTCTTTTTCAATTTGAACTAGAAGGAATAACTACTTCTATGTCACCACAATCTCAACTGATTATAAATCTGGTACTAATTTATCAAGCTAAAAATGACTCAATACGTATACGTATAAACGACTCAATAAATCACAAATGTTAAACTATACAAATAACCGATGCTGTCTGCGCCAAAATATTATCGGTTAAGTAAACTAATTTTGCGGTTACTTTGAACCAAAAAACTGTCACAAGACACAATGATTATCCGAACACAATACTTAACAGTCTCTTAAACCACGATTTGACAACCAAGCAGCTTTAAAAAATGTGTAATAAAGACAATACTTATTATATTTAAAAAATGCTTGGCACAGTGCCAATTAGCTTTAGCACGGTTTCAACGTGTTGAAATAATGTGAGTAGTTCGGTTAGACCATTAATTCCTAAGGGGGGTGGTACCGCCCACTAGTGGGCGCTGGAGCTTAGTCTGAATTAAATATTTATTATATGTTTTGGGATTTTTCATGGCTTTGTCACGACCACGAGGAGCACGATTAGAGAGAGAGAGAGAGAGACAGAGAGAATTTTCAATTGGTGATTTATTAATAGATAGACATGTAAAATTTGTATAATTAACTACTATGTAAAAGGGGGTGCTGGAATTTTTTTAAACGGGGCGGTAGTCTATAAACGTTTGGCCATCTATGGGTTACACCATCTACTGCTCCTGAAACATTTCCCAGGGGTAATTCATATCCTAGTTGCTACTATGTTTACCCGACTGCGCCAGAAGGAGGGTTATGTCTTTCGAGAATATGTATGTATGTATAATTGTTTGGCACGCTCTGCGGCTTTAACGGATCGATGGATTTTAGCTTGAAAGGTGTCGTTAGATTCGTATTTACTGTGAAAGTGACACTGAATATTTCAAAATCATAAAAAATTAAAAAAATTACGCAGTCAAGTTTTTTTAAAAATTTTACATTTCATTCCCTTATTTAAAAACATGGTTTATGGCTACAACTACAAAGTGTGTTAAAGTATGTAGGAGTAATAGGTGGAGACAATGTTTTAGGAGCAGTAGATTGACTAACCGGGACAGTTTAATACTACGTTGGCTGCCATATTTACAAAAAAATAATTAAATCCAATAAGTTGATTTCCTTTTAATAACGAGGTTGCCAAACCGTGCCACCTAAAGGAGCCTTAAAGGGGACTAGTGTATGAATTTAACCTAAACAGTGAAGATATAACCTAAACCTAAAGCAGTAGAGTATCATGCCGACGTTTGTTCCCCAACACCAACTGTTTATTAAAGATGCACACACACACGCCAAATTATAATTCACACTCAGGGACCTACCACCACACTGGGTCTGTTTGTTTGTGTCAAAGAATGTACCGGCCATGTGTTGTATACCACCAACTATTCTTGCTACTCGAAATATCTATACTATGTTCCCAAAGACATGGAAAACGGAGCCGCATCTGCAGCGTTCAAAAGTGGGGTCAAAAGGACATAAAATGTTCATAGTTTGGAAGCGATTTTTTCATATTTATGAATGCTATAAAATATTGAGAGTTAGGATTTTTGTACATTTTATACAGAGATTTCAGTAAGTTTATATAAAATCGCGATCATTTGGAATTTAGCAGTTCAAGCAATACTGCAGTTTCTAGAAATTGTAGCTTGGCCTATGGCATAGGTTTTAGAAAATATATTTCTTTTTGTATTTTCTGTATTTTTGTGTTGTAGTGAGAAGTTTATATCGTGTATTCAATTGTTCGTGTTGTTTATTATATTCTGTATGACATATTTTATTAAATTCATTGACACAAACATGCTCGTATATCATCAATCACAACTAATTTAGAATATATAAAATATGGATATTAGAAACCATTAATTTCTAAAGCAAAACTTAATTTGACAGAAGCAATGGTACAAGTGCATTTAAGTTAAATGTAAGGGAACACGATTTTAAATTTACGTATAAAATAGTTGTGATCGATTCGATATCTACTAAAAGCGCTACCCGGGCAAAAAATAAAATAAAACACACAGTGAAACTGCAATGAATTGGTATTATTATAAAAAGCAATTATACAACAAAAATAATTCAAAACAAAACGATGTACATTAATTTAAAGAACAATTGTTTATACAAATAATTAAAAAATATAATAATTATAACAACAAACATCGACAAAATATATTTAAAGACAAAACATGTTTCAAATTTAATCAGTCCTCCAAGCTTTAGAAATGCAATTTTATAGAATGAAATGGTACCCTATTGAAAAGACATTTTCATCGTTATTATGCAATAATTTAAATAAAAAAAAGGTAAAATGTGAACGAAAATAATTAGTTTGTAATCATAATAATTATAATTGGAAACTTAAAATACCTTCACTCAGGTCAAAATAAATGTAACTAAGTCATTACCGTAAAATCGAAAAGTAAAAAATACGAAACACTACACTGAGGGTAAGGTACGAAAAAAGTAAATTGTCAATTTTCTTTAAGAGCCTTAGGTTAAAAATTTTGATACTATACTATACTTAAATATAAATATAATACGTTGAAACTGTTTTAATTAAGTAGAAGCGTATTTTTTTATAATAAAAAACAAGTTCCATTCGTAAAAAAACACGAGAGGCTGTTCTTAAATGCATTCGAAATTACAAATGGCATCAATTGGACAGTCAAAGTCTATGTTGATATTATTTACTTGTATCACAAGTCATTCAGTCATATCATCACATCAGCTTGACCATCGAACGGGTGCCACTGAATCATTCATTTACGAATGGAACGTATGTTTACGTCTAAATATACCAAATAGCATTTTCCTCAGTTCCCAACGACAAAATGGAATTCCTTTTATGGAAACCTGTAGAGTTCATTGTCGCAAGGAGCTGACGATAATACTAGAAAACAGCTAAAAACATATGCTTCGATATTTCAATAGATTAAGTGAAATGAACATTCAGTAGCCGATCTTAATATTGGTGTTTCTTTAGTTTTATATTAATTTACTAGGAACGGTTGAGCCTACACACGAATCATTGGTGACTTTAATCACTGTTAAGCCACGATCGAAAATGGCGAAATTAGAATCGCCTTCAAGTTGTTTTCGACCGAAGCCAATTTTCTAGCAAATTTCATTTCACCTAATATAGTGAATGTCGAGTAGAGATTTTTCGATCGAAGACACGTCAAAATGAACAGCTTTATACACGGCAGGTTGCATTATACAGACAAGTATTGGAAGTAATGGTTTCTTCACAAGGGTGCAAGGACGGATTGATTGCTGAGGAGTCAAAGCAGAGAAAGAGAATTACTTGAGTATTGCTAACAGTGTAGCAATATCAAACTTCTCATTATTGTCTAAACATATTAGATAAAGAAAATTATAGCACGTCAATTTTTAAACTTATGAACCCAGTTCGTTTTATAATTGTTTGTGGAAAATGCTCGAGAAAACAAGTAATGGTGAGGATAAAACTAACATAAAGACTTGAATGATATTAATCAACTATAGTTAATGTACCCACAAAAAAGTTTTTCGTTTCGATTCTTTCTTAATCGATAAAATCTTGCATAAAAACCTTGCACCCGAGTATCAACAGAAATCATTGTTCAAAGAAAACTATTCAGCTCTTAATTCGATAAATGAGAGTATGGTACATATTTACAAAAACAAAATACTAAATATCACTTATTAAAATCACAACATGATTGTATGGCACATCGCACGCAGGTCGCAAAGCTACCGGTGCACTAAGGGGACATTTATAGACGTGGCTTCAATACAATCCAGCAAATCATAGGAATTTCATCAAATTCGAAAACACATAACCTACTAAAACATACACTAAAGCAGATCAAAATTATTAAGAACGATCTGCGATCGAGTTACGGATCGCATCAGATCTCAATATTGTCATAGATTCAGCAGAAAAAAATGTATCTAAAAACCATTATTAACTAAGAGACAATAAAAACCAAAAATAAACCAAATGAAAACTAAAATAATTCATCTAACACACGCAAACACACACCTAATGTAAAAATAATAGTGATAGCGTAATATTCATAAAATACAAAAAATTAAACATTACACATGCACCGTATAATTCTAGAACTACAAAAAAAATCCATTAAAATTATATCTTACCAGTTATAACAAATTGTAAATTTTAGTTTGTATACCGAGCAACTTGCAATAAGTAGACAGGCGCCGGGATAAGACCATTAAAGCCTCGTTTGTATCTGTAGAGGTAACTCTAATGTGATAGCTCCATTAATTTCGTAGTGGTGGTGGATTTGCAAATAGCTCGAATGAGTCCTCTGTTCCAACTCATTACAGGAAGTAGTCTGCTACACTCTCTACTTTCAAACAGTTAACTCAACAAATAAAAACCAGGCATCCAGCTAAAATCTCAGGATTAATTAGAATAATTAATTAATAATTAAAAAAAACTTCTAGCGAGACGATATACTAAAGAGTTCTAGTAGTCACTACCGTATCCAATTAATAAAAAAATAAGTTTGATAAAAACGAACAATTCTCAAGCAATGTCACTATATGTATAACAATTAGAAATTTAAGTGTCGTGGGTTCTCAGTGACTAGGCGGTAAACTGACGAATGAACTGACTTCATTAGATTCAGGATTAAAAACTACAGTTGAAGTCGCGTCGTTTAGTTAACTAGTTACATCATTACCTAAAATGCTTTATAATACTCAAGAGTCAGTTAGGGAGAGTGATATATCTATTTTGGAACTGTTTTGTAGCATATAAAACATTTTTCAATCACTTGCCATTGTGATGTTATCCGGTATTGATGGATGTCTTGTCATTCACTGCACATTTAATCGTTGACATAAGGAAACCAGCAGTCGACTTTGTCATTGATAAAACCCCTAAACATCACATTTCTCTAAATACCATAACTACGTTTAAAAGTGGGGTAGTAACTAAAGATTGTCCATATTCAGCTCAATCAATTTAACACTTATCTAATAATAATGTAACAACTCCTTAATTAGGTTTTCATATTTTTTCCGTCGACACAGAATAAGTGCTAATTAAAAACAGGAAGTGCCTTTGTGCCGAAGAATCGTCTTACAATCTACCAACAATTCCGCTCGATGCTCTCTTATTACCATAAAATCACACGCTTAACGCCTAACAATTTTTAAGTAATAATAGTTTAAAATATTGGTCCAACAAATGGGCTAAATAATACAAATGCCCTTAATATTCATCCCTAATTCAACGATGTGGGATATGAAAAAATATTATTCAATAGATCAAAAAATGATAAGGGGTCGAGAACACCGTCCGCAATTTTGTTTTTGGGATCGAACCAACGGAATAATCTCTATCCTTTATAGGTACTCCAATAACAATACTATAACTAATCTCATTACAGTTTTTTTAGAAATAATGCATACAGAGATCTCATGCCGAAAAATATTGTAAAGTATTTCCATCTTTACTTTAATTGATCACATCGAGACAGCCGAAACCGTTAAATTCTTGCATGTACACAGCAAGTTCATCTGTTACACTTATGGTCACTTCAACAAATCCAAAATTGACACGTGTGGCCAGAACCGTTGAATCTACACCTTCGAACGCTTCAAAGTGACGGTTTTTGGTTTAAAGTTCGACGGTCATTCCGATCTCCTGTGATCAGGTCGCGAGGCTCACATACCTATAGGCGGCACTTGCACGTAGCGATAGATGTACAGACGGTAGTCTTTACTCGCCAGCACAACTGAACCATCATCCATTAGGGCCACGTCGAAGCACTGCGCGTGTTTCACTTTGCTCTCTAAAGCGGACACCAGCTGCCCGTCCTGAGTGAATATCGTCAAGTTGAAGTTGTTATGGTTGTCCGCGATCAAAATCTCACCAGCTCCGTTGATGCCGACACCGATCGGATAGTTTGTGACTCCTTCACCACCGATCTGGCGTAAGTAGATGCCTTCATAGTTGAACACTTTGACACAATGCGCTCGGTTGTCGCTGATGAAGATCTCCTGTTTGTCGTTAACAACAACACCGTTGGGGAATTCTAAATGTTTGGAGCAGCCGAACTTTTGCAGCACGTTACCCACTTGATCGAAGATAATGACGCGCATAACTTTACATTCAACCACTACGATACGCCCTTTGTTGTCTACAGTGACCCCTCTGGGGTGCTGGAGTATATTGGCACCGAATTTGCGCACAAATTGTCCGTACTGATTGTAGATCTGTATTTGGTGTGTCGGTGATCTTTCAGTGACGATTATATCACCTGACGTTCTAACTACAGCAACTCTATTCGGGTACAGAAGCTGGCCATCTCGTTTGCCGCATTCACCGAACTGGAATTTGAATCGGCCTTCTTTGTCAAATATCTGGATGCGGTGATTGTTTGTGTCGGCAACGATGATATCATTTTGAGCATTCACAGCGACACCGCTAGGTTCAGTAAACTGACCTTCCATGACTCCAAACTCGCCGAATTTGCAGTGATAAATCATCTTTTGTCGTTTAATTTGGGATTTCGGCGGGAAAATAGCAGTGGAGATCAGTTTGTTGGTCAAGTCCAGGATAGGATCTGAGTGCGCATTGCTCGTGAGAGAGTAGGGGTCCGTCGTGGTAGGCGGGAACAATGAGTCGCATCCACCGTTTGACCATTTTTCGTAAGGGTTGATACCGTTGAGGTTGATGTCTCCAATGGCAGTTGAGAACGGGCCGAGGCTGTTGGCACTGTTGAAGCGTTTCGAGATTATGTTGGAGTCGAAGGGTGATGTTGATTGGCTAGTAGGTCCTAAGAGACCGTTTGAGTATGGGCGGTCTAATACACCGTTAAGTCCAGTTGGAAGGTGGATGCCACCATTCAGACTTCCAGAACTCCCGTTTACACTGCTGCTACTCGATGATGAACCACCGTTTAGGAGAGAGCCATTAGTAGGTCGAGCTATAGGAGGTTGTTTAGTAGGGCCCATATTGGCTTCGGAGCTTGAGCGGACGTATCCAAAAGTGTTCCTTACTCCAACTTGAATTGCTTGATAGTTTGAAACGAATTCAAGCTCACATGCTGTCTGTACGCTCTGCTCAGGGTTAGAGCTCATCAATGATTGTAGTTTTGTGTCTAAAAGTTTCCTGAACATTAATATTTCAGCAATGTTAGCGCATTTTGTAAGTCGCTCTACAAAATCGCAAGTCTGGTAAATTTTGTCAACTGTTTCTTGGGCTTTTTGACCCACGACTGTAAGAGCGATTTGTTTAGTTGAAAATACGCTCTCGAGTTCTTTCAATAACTCTTGCTTGCGTTCTTCGAGCATTGAGCGGTAGAATTGGAACGTATCGTTGATTTCGTTTTGAGCTTTGTGGTACTGGACTTGCAATTTACCAGCCGCATGTTCAACAGTCTTGACAACATGCCTAATCTCTGTTGCACGAGTTTTAGCTTCATTTACTGCCTGTTGCATAAGCTCTAATTGTTTAGGTCCAGCGTCTGACAAATGTTCGCAGTCGTGCAGAGCAGCTGGGTGTTCAATAATGGTGCACTCTTTGCATACTGGCACAGAACAAGTGCGGCAGAAGTACTTAAGGATGTCGTTTTTGTGTCGCGGGCAGAAGGCGGTCTTGTCACCGCTCGTCATTAGGTTGGGTCCAAGCATACCTTTGTCATCTTTCAGATCTGAGAAAGCCAGTACACGGTGGCCTTCGAAGCAGTGCATGAATTGGTGCGCCATGACGCAGTTAGGACACAGGAAGTTGGCGCAGTCAACGCAACGCGCTACGGCGTCTGATTCTTTTGATTTGCAGCCGGTGCAACGGGCTGACGGCGAGTTGGTCTGGCGAGCAGACGGTAATAGATCAGCGTCTTGTTCGACAGCAGCGGCTACCACTAGGTTTGTGAGCAAGCCAGGGACACCGGCGGGCGGCAACTGGCTATCGACGCGGCAAGTGACGCACGTTACTTTGTCAGGGTGTGTTTGCTCTCTCTCCAGGCAGGCCCGGCAGAAAGTGTGGAAGCAGTTGAGTACTTTAGGGTCGACGAATGTCTCTCGGCAGATTGCGCAGATGGTGTCGAGGCCGTCGAATTCTCTCAGGTCACATACGGCGGAGTCACTCGCAGGGGGCGAGGAACCGCTCAGGGTCAGGGGCGATAAGGAGCCACGCTCCAGCGAACCTATAGAGTTGGCACCGGGCAGCGACTCAAGGGACGGGGTGCGTGAGGCCATCTTCAGGAAACCGGCATCCCTGGAACAAGATAAAACAACAGGTAAGTAAAACTAAGAACATTCTTTACAATAAAGCTTAACATAATATGTAATGTTACGTTGAATACACCTATAAACATGAAAACAGATTTAGATATCGAGGAGCAATAAATTTGGAACTATCCATTGGCGTAGAACGTAAACGCTTTTACAGAGTCCCTGACCTTATAGATATAGACGAGCCGTGTGCTATAAACGTGATAAATAGAGACGCTTAACTCAATATTTCGGAGAATTTACGGGTAACCGAACGAGACGCCGGAAGGAGCGGAGCGAAGTATCGAGAACATCAATAACGCCGTCGGTACCGACTGCAGAGTGCTCGCGAGAATGTTTACATCACTCCGATGCAGTTCTACAAAAGGGACTCGTCCCCATGGCAACGCATAGGGCGAATCGTAAGGGGATACTTCGTGTTATTCGAATTAGGGTGAGGGTGGAAATTTATTTTCGACTCCCCCGTGTTTAGTACTGCTACCTAAGGGGAGATATTTGCGAGGTGAACGTCCTTGTTTTATAGTAGGTAGTTCGAAATTATGCTCACCGAAAAGGTACGAAATTGGACGATAGTAGCTGTAAAACTTTAAATTGAAGTCTAATTTTGCTGCCGTAACATTTAGTAATGAAATGTTATTTATTCTGTGAGGCACACTTATTTGCTCGTAGTGTCTGGTCGTACCTTCGGCTTTTGCTAATGTAGACGGAGCAATTTTCGTTTAATTCCAACTTTTGCTTTTGTTTGACATTGATGCGACTTTGTTTTAGTTTATGTCGACATAATCAGATCGGAATAGAAATTGAACTTGGTAGACGATTTTTACTACCTCAGCATTTGCTGGTTTGAAATCTATAGGCAAGGTTAATGAATTCTGCCCGATATATACTATTATAGTTGGAAATGTACGTGTCAGCGCTTTGTATCCTCTAGGGTTACAAAGTGAGGCCAAAATTGGGAAAACAATCGGGCACGTTTCGTTCGACGCAATACTCTACAATACATCACGTAAAGCCTGTCTAATTCCCGATGTGAGTTTGGCGCAATAGTCATGTGTAGCCGGGGCAATATAGATTGCAGCAGTGGTAAATTTCTGTTTTATTTTTATACAACAGCACCATGTCATTGCTACTGGAAAATGAAAAATAGTACAACCAGAGAGTTACGAGCAGCTGGCCTTTGATTTCGTACTTCGATTTCAAAACGCCATTCATTTTTGAATTTGAAACACACTGTTCGTTTAGACAAAAGCTTATATAAAGCTAGATATTGAGTTTGGAATTTCAAATTCTTATTATTGACGAAACGGACAAATAGACACGATCAAATAGTTTTAATTAATTTGACAACTTTCAAGACACGCTTACACAAGGGTATTTCTGTCAGGCAATTATTTCACAGATGCCTCGTACCAGAAATTATTAGCGAGAATTCGCTCAAAATGCTACCATAAACAATTTATTTTGCCATAATCTTTTAAAATATAATGGCTGGCTTTGTATAAGTACTTAACTAAAAAGAGAAGATCGGATGTCGCGAAATGAATATCATTCACGTACAGCTTTACTGTCAGCTACAATTGACGTCACGCAGCTAAAGGTACGTAGATGGAGTTTTGATCAAAACAAAAAATAGTATGTAACATGCTAATTGTGATTCACTATGAAGTTGTATGTTAATGATACTCATTCCTCGATATTAATTCGATGTCCTATTTTTAGATAATTACTGCAGAAAGGAAGCCTATTTCAGGTCATGGTAAAAGAAATGTAGTATGAGACTGAACGGCGCAATCACTTTGAAATGATTGTTTTGGTCTGTGCTTCAGCTGTAGTTTCTTGAGCTGGGCTGATTGGAGACTAAGCATAAACAAATCCGCTTAGGGACCTCCCACAAAGGCCCATTAGTCCGGTGCTCCAGTAGGATAACATAGTCATCCCCTGCAGTATTTACGTGACGGACGTGCAATAGATTACGGGGATGGCCGGTCCCGTGACAGCGGCGTCGGCTCGATTGCAATGTTGATGTGCTGCACACGAAACTACCGCGAGGGACATGTTGCATGTACGTGAGATCTATGTTGCAGATGAGAGCTGCTTACTCGGCTTTTGTATTCATTCTGATTCAGCAGCTAAGTTGTTTAAAAATGGGCACCGTTATGTAATAGTTACTTCTACAAATTATTTGTTTACTGGGCGATATCTTGACGGCATTTTTTTCGGCAGGTTTAATAATATTAAAGCGTTTAAAAAGAACTGGAAACCGACTTCAACTTCCCTAAAAGTCTACAAACATTAATCCCTTAAAATGTTCACCCGTAGAGGTAGAATTATCATATTTGGTTTTTGTTGATTTTCTCATAAAGCGCTCTATCAATGTCCTTAAAATGTATACAAAATGTAACGAAAGAAGACTCATCAAAATCGATTCATAATTGACGGAGTTATCGCGTAACATACATATTTAAAAAAGAATTTTCCTTTTTTGAAGTCAGTTGATAATGAGTCCGTTACTTAGAAATGACGGAGACAGAGAAAATATTAACGTAAAGCTACTCGAGAAAGCTTCTAAGCTAAAAAAGTTAACAGAGGTATGTTGTACAGCAAAAACACGTCGTAAAAGGCGACTAAAGAAAAAAACAGGAGACAGACAGTCTTAGTCTCAGACGTCTATATATGTGATGATGTGAAACTGCAAATTCCGTTGATTATAGTAAATCCGTTTAAGAAAGCCCGATCGGGCGATTTATGAGGGAGAGTCATATTCAACAATGAAATTTTGATGGTGTAATTTGTGTTGGAATTAATGAAGGTACTTTCGAACAGTTACATAAAAATACAATTTCAAACACAAAATTACTATTCAAACGATAAACTGAAACACATAAGCCGCTTTCCGCCCAAACTGTTCAGTTAAAACCCGGACGACTTTCGTTTTACAACTCATGAATTCGCTAAACAATTTCGGATCCCTATTGACAAGTTGGCCAACTCGAAACTTTGTTTGAGCAATGGATTTTATTTTACGTTAATTTTGTAGCTACGAAGCGTACTATTATATTATACGGCTGTAAAGTTTTGTTTATAATTAAACCATGCTAAATAAAGTTGCAAACACAGATATACAAGGAATAGCTTATTGTTTTTATGTAGGTGATTATACAACAAGGCGATAAAGCAAGCAAAAACGGGCGTCATATAATCGAGCGAGGATTCTTGGAAGGAGTTTTAAGACTAGAATCCTTAGTGCGGCAAGGGATTCAACCTCGCACAAAACAAAGACATATCTATCCCCGAGACAATTTATTGTTATATTTTTAAGATGGGTTTGCACTTAATTTTACCTGATGGAGGCTGTTGGAATGCAAGCGTGCGCACCCGTAAGCCTCAAGCTATTCAGGCTCTGCTACGTTCATACCGGAAAACAATGGTTTTAACACTGATGGTGGTAACTAGCCAGGCGGACATATAAAATGTCCTACCACCAACCACTCGACAGCAGGGGTGCCACTAGGGATCGAACCTGGGAACTCCGGATTGTAAGTCCAATTATTGTAGGAATGTTACTAGGTATTATGTCGTTGTCTGCGCCACGGCATACTTTATTTTATATACTCTATAATATATAACGCAATTTGGAACGCGACTTGATGCGATTCGTGAACGCATCCATGTGCCCCACCAATGCTGAGTTAATCTGCGGCCATCTTAACTTGTACCTTTTTTCTAATTTGTTTCAAACGGACTTTTGACCGTCCGTTTACATTGAGTGGTACATCTGTAAGTTTAACACAATTAATTAAAGTGTTTATAATTTGCAACCTTTGTTTTGGTTAGAATCCTAAACAAAATTGGCCAAATTGCGTTACAGAGTATATAAAATAACGTATGCCGTGGCGCAGACAAGTGGTTAAACGGTATCTCATCATCAGACACCGATGAGTCAATCTTAAACTAGGAGCTACTGTCGGTGTAACTAATTCAGATATACATCAGGTGGATAGCCAATTTCCAAACTAACTGATGCGAACATTCCACAATTTCCCCGATAAACTAACGTCAATGGCCTATACGGAAATAGCCGATCTGTTCATTACACCCAGAAAATGCTGACTCGGCGCGAATACTAACTACGGCTACAGTTTAGTGTTTAGTTCATTTGAATCATGGATTACAATTTATTAATATTTCGGTACTAGTACTAGCGTAACGAATGAATTTTTCTCTAACTTTACTAAACAGGATAAATTTTTGTTGTTGTAATTAACAATAATTCGTCTAAAACATTCAACCAATATTACAAATGTACATATTTTTGTGTGAACGGTTTTTACTTACGGATTTGGATGAATTTTTTTGGTAGATATATTAAGACTCAGTTAACACAAATACTGCCTTTTCTTTCAGTTGCTCACCCAAAAATTCTAGTATTTATAAAATGAGCCCAAAATCGAACTCACTTTCAATTTTCATTAGTTTTCAAATTCAAATGTAATTATTATTACAAACAACTGAAAAAAAGTATTTTAATTTTTTTAATAATGGGACTCGGGCTTTTTATGTACACCCGAGTACAAAAATATGTATCCACTTTTATACCATGTCACATTCACTCTTGCTTGTTCCTATGTAGTGTGTTGAGAGAAATGTCAATTATAAGTGAATGTGACATGGCTCAAAAGTGGATACATATTTTTGCACTCGACTGTACCTAGCTTTTACCCGCGAGCTTTCAAAGCTACAGAAATTATCCCATGTATAATGAATAGAAAATTATAAATGCGATGCGAGGGTGAGTTTGTTTGCCCTTCCCTTACGACTTAACGGAGAGTCAGAATTTAATTTTTTGTATAGCGATAGTTGAAGGATCGGAAAAGGACATAGGCTATTTTTTATCTCTTTCTGTCTGGTAGTTCCCTTGGGGTAAACTCTGAAATCAACGTGGAGGAAGTCGCGGATAAAATCTAGTACATAATACATTTTATCAAAATTCGTACAGTTTATGTATGTGTTAATATTACGATGGAACTTTGGCAAGTTCTTGTTTAAACATTATTCCTCTCCTCATGCTTCCATACTAAACTGTTGCCATAATCTTTTAAAATAGAATATTTGGCTTTGATAAGTAATTACATAAAATTGGACACGTAATTATAGTTTTATATATTATAGTGTTGCGAAATAAATATCATTAATTTACAACTTTATAGTTAGCTACAATAGCAGTTACGCAGCTAATGGTTCATAGATGGCGCTTTGAACAATTATAATAAAAAGTGTTTAAATCAAATTGTGATTCACTGTGAAGTTGTATGTTAATGATACTCATTTCGCGACATCACAATCTGATGTCCTATTTTTAGATAGTTACTACACAAATCCAGATATCATATTTTCAAAGATTATGGCAACATAAATTTAGTATGAAAGTTTGATGGAGGTGGATCGCCTCAAGTATTCTCGTCTTATATAATTATTGTCGGCTACAACTGGACTAATTGCATAGCATTCGCCGAAGCTGTAATGTATGCTGTTTGAGATATCGATAATGGACCAGGGATTATACGACAATCAGCGTAATTGCAAACTGCGTATGCGCTGTAATTGATTGCATGGTCCACGACTACTCAACGGTCAATAGAATAGCTAAACACAATACATTTAGTGATTATACAGGTATGTTGCGACATCAGAGTAATTAGTATGTTTTCATCAACAGCCTATATATGTCCCTACTGCAAGGGCTCAGGCCTACTCTCATACAGAGAGTGTATGGGCAGTAGTCCAGCACGCGGGACCAGTGCGGAACGGCGGACTTCACATGCCTGTTTAAGACATGCAGGTTTCCTCACGATGTTTTCCTTCATCGCTAAACAATCGGATAATGTATTAGCTTTTTTCGTCGTTGGCTTTATATCGTAAGCCGTGGTAGCTCATTTGGGTAGAGCATCAGTCCTTGAACAGTCGAGGTTCGATCCTGGCTCGTACCAATAAGTTCCAATTTGTCATTTGGAATTCATGTACAAATGATACAAATCATTACCATTGGCTTAGGTTAAGGAAAACATCGTGAGGAAACCTTCACACTCCTGAGAAGGAATTCAAAGGTGTGTGTGAAGTCTACCAATGCGCTGGTCCCGCATGGTGTGGACTACGGCCCATACACGAGCCCCTGCAATGGGGACATATATAGGCTGTTGATGTATGATGTGACATCGTAACGGAGAGTCATAAAGACTGAAAAGGACATAGGCTACTTTTCGTCTCAATCTATCAAGCAGTTCCCGCGGAATTCTTTCAGGAGCTTACGTGAGCGAAGTCGCAAAACGCTACGCAAATAAAATAGCTACCGCTAGTTAGCTGTAAGAGACCTGTTGCTGTCACTACTATATTGTTCCATAGATTTTACACCCTGACCCAAAGGTTCCGCAAACAAGCGGGACACTTGGGTCAAAGTGGAAGGATATCTGTCCTGCTTAAGTTCACCCCCATTCTATGAGATGGTTGCTATTTCAAAAGCTTTTTTAATCCCGTGGTTGTCATAAAAGATAAATATGGAAAAATTTGAGGAAATGGGCATACATTAATTTATAGCATTAACATGTTACTATTTCTTTATGTATGATGGGTTTGCTTGGCCTTCATCTCACTTGATGGTAAGTGACGATAAGGCCGTTGGATGGTAAGCGTGCGCACCCAGACGCCTCAACGTAATAAGGCGCTCGCTATGCTACCTTTCATACCGGAACACAAAAGTGCTCTTAACACTGCTGTTTGGCGGCAGCTAGAAAAGCGGACATAGAAAATGCCCTACCACCAACCAAACCAAGTACCGATAGGTACCCCCACTGCGAATCGAACCCGGGACCGGGATTGTGAATCCAACATTTAGCCATTAGGCCATGAAGGTGTTTAAAACTATGCTCAGATTTTATATTGCTAATGTCTTCACAGAGAGCTCTTTCATCATTTCCATCTGTAAGAAAGGCTCGTGTTTAGCAGTAGACAAAATCTGGCCCGAGTTTGAGATACATTGGGAGCCAGCTTGGCTTCTTTCGAGAAGTAAACGATAGAATTGATTATGACGACATGACGATATTCTAAGGCTTAGTGTTGAACTGATGTCTCAGAAGTAACGGGTTAAAATTCTGGTGGGATACCTGTCGGTATTCGAATAGATTCAGAGCAGAGTATTCTATGGCTAACTGCCGCAATGTTGTCTGCCTCATCATCGTCAACAGCTCATGCCTACTGTCCTACACAGAGTGTATGGCTATAGTCCACCACGCGGGACCAGTGCGGATTGGTAGACTTCACATACACATTTTTGATTTTCTTCTCAGGAGTACAGGTTTCTTTACGACGTTTTCCTTCACCGAAAAGCCAATGGTAATTATTTTAATCATTCGTATATAAATTCCAAATAACAAATTTGAACTCATTGGTACGAGTCAGGATCGAACCCAGACCTCGATTGTTCAAGGAATGACGCTCTATCCAACTGAGCTACCATACTTTGACTGGCTATAAGTAGTGTTATGGGAATAAAGAAGAAGAATGTCTTATTGACTGCTGCTCTATTTTACTGCAAGACAAACACTCTCCAAGTACATTGTGTAAAATTATATAAAAAAATCTAGGACTTACAAATAATATGCAAAAATATGTATACGCTACGCCACAAAAAATATACGAGGTCTCCGAGCAGAAATTATTCAAGTCCCGCTACCATCACACGTAAAAAAATATAAATAAAATACAAGGGACATGTTCTGTTTACATTTAACTCAGCCCCGCATTATCTTAATACGTGACGCCATAAACGGGCTGCGGTGTTGCCATCCGTGAAAAATATGCGCTCAGTCCAACATGTGCTCATGAATTTTTACATTTACAAGAGCGCGGGCGTTTTGAATTATGCACGCGGGCAACACTGGGGAATCGATACGCTGTTCTGTTGGTTTTAATCTTGGCGGTTTCGAGGAGCTGTTTTAATTATACTCAGCTGATTGATTCCAATGCTGAACAGCAACCTCCACCTAAGCGACTTCTCATAGCAACCAATACTTGTCAAGCAGATAGGTGGCTATCCGACCCAAATCAACTGTAGCACAAGGACTTGAAGGGGCGACCCAGCCATCATCAACTGCCTATATACGTACCCACTGCAGGGGCTCAGGCATACACTTCTACAGAGAGTGTATGGGATATAGTCCACCATGCGGGCCCAGTGCGGGTCTGCCCAGTCTAGTGTTGTTGGCACTCCATGTGAATATGTATTCTCGAGCAAGTTATTTAAGGATAAGTTCTGATGTCGACACGGACGGAGCCGCGCGCAAAAACTAGTAAAATATGTATAATACACCTTTAACTAAGATACATTCAAAACTGTTTCTCTAAAAGAGAATCGTTCTATTCACAACGAGCCATTCTAGATTTCCGAGAAAAGATTTCATTAGTTCCCGGGCCCAGTTGAAGACGGAATACGTTCCGGGTATACGGGCGTAAATTTGTCTCCACCTGCCTTACATTTGAAGGAAATACGGGCGAATAGAGGAAAACACATACTAGTGTCCGCACTTCATTTGATTGGATGATACATGGGCTTTTACTGTGAATCTTTGAAATGGAAATATCGTTTAGTAGCAGATATTTAACCGCCTCCGGTGGCCTAGACGTTTGGCCTCACAATACGGAGTTCATCACGTGATGCTAAGTGTCGAAAAGGACGTTGGATGGAAAACAAGCTCACCCAGAAGTCCACCTAATCAGGCGTTGGTTCTGCACTTTCATTACGAAACACAACAGTGCTATTAACCCTGCTGTTAGTTCTAGCGTGTTCGCTAAAACTATTCCAAATGTAAGGAACAAAACACATTAGTCACCCAGGCCTTACCTTCGAACACTGCCCATAAAAACCTATCCCATGTCCACGCTACCGAATTACAACTTGTTTCCCATAAATAATGTGCAGTATTAGGTACACGTTACCCTTAAGTAATGGGGAACGGGGGGAAGTTCCACTACTACAGTTTCAATTGTCCAATAAACCAGCAAGGGAAAATAATCCTTACATACAGGGAGATCGGTCTGTTTTAGGTGAGAAGAAATGTGATTTACGGCGCTGGGGGATACCTTTTGGGGTCCAGTAATCTGCTTCGACCCAATTGCAATTAATGGGGTCCCAACAGCGTGAGTGAGGAGCGTAAGTTTGCCTAGAAAAGATGATTGCGAAATGAAATAACACAAGACATAGAAATAGCTTTTTATGTACCTACACGTAATTGAAATAACTGACATAAGCAACAGCTATTAACTAGTTAAGCCGAGGCATCACAAAAAAAAGAATGTAGTAGTAGTTCTCTGCTAGATAAACCGACGATCTTAAAACACGTTGTGCCACACCGTGGCCATGGCGTATACATTCGATCCAAGTTAAAAATATTTAATTTGTATTACTTATTGGAAATTTCTTCTTTACTTTCTCTAATAAAGATTACCAAAAGACCAAATAAAATTTTCCTCATTTGGGTAGAGCGTCAGTCCTTGAACAATCAAGGTCTTGATTCGATCCTGGCCAACCAATGAGTTACAATTTGGGATTTATGTACAAACAAACAAACATTACCATTGGCTTTTTGGGTGAAAGAAAACCTGCACACTCCTGAGAAGAAATTCAAAGGCGTGTGTGAAGTCTACCAATCCATACTGGGCCCGCGCGGTGGACTATGGCACATACACTTTCAGCAGGAGAGTAGGCACCTGCAGTGGGGACATATATAGGCTGTTGATGATGATGACGTAATTTATAATATAGTAAAAAATTATTACATTACGGCCTACGCTTAGACTATCACTTCTAGGCAACCTTTGGAAATATTTTCTTGAATACAATAAATAAATTATTGTTTGATTAGGTACTGTAGACTCTTACCAGCTCTTCCCGAAATTGGCAAGTTCAGCCGCTGCTTCCGGTTACTATCTACGACAGCTAGTAGCTACATGAGCCATGTCAGAGGCTAGAGAACTCTGACACTAGGGTTTGTACGGATGGTCATCGATCTTACAACCTACGCTACATTTCTGAAATTTCAAATTAGTTTTCGTAGATCGTCTATGAGATGCTTAAGAAATCATCCTTTAGGTAATACTTCAAGACGCAGGTTAACGAAAACTGGTACAAATAAGACTTCAAAGTTACGTACATTTACCGCCCTCTGTTGAACTTATCTACCGGCAATATATCAAGGATTGTTACAGAGGGACCGCGGCCCTGGGGCCGGGGGTTTCGACGCCAGATCTCATACAATTTTCGTCTATTGTTCAACACGATACGATACAACGGGATAACTTAAATTGGGTTCTCCCTACAAATTCGTAGGTCTTGATTAGATGGCCTCTACGTGTTCTAGATAAAAGTACACAAGTTTGAAGGATCAATCTTTGAAGTGGTGTTGATAAAATCATAGTTCAAATCAGACCGGTGCGGTGGAGCTCACTCCAGGACTCCAGTTGGAGTGATATCCTATAGCAAGTGCATTATAAAGGAACGTATTCTGTCTTCTTTTGTCCTATCAAATCGTTATTAGGTTGTCTCGTGTGAAAAAAGTAAACAATACACGCCGTTAGTGACATCTAGAAAATTTTGTTATTTATTCAGATGTCAAAAACGTTTTGCATTGTTTATTAATTATTTATGTATTTTAATCACATTTCAACAAAAGCGTGCCCTTGTTCAAGGATCGGGTTAACCTAAAAAAATCGTGCAGTTACTTAACTGCTATTGCTAGCTTATTGTTTATAAACCTCTTATAGATCTCTTGTTACATTTGTCTACCCTCATGCTACTAACTAGCATTAACGGCAGCGTGAGCTATCAAGTATTTTAGATTACAAAAGCGCTTCAAGGCCGTTAATCATAAATTTTAAAATCGCACTTTATTCGCCATTCGGCCCCCAAGCTCGGAGTCACGCACAAAAACTTGGGGGCGAAGATTATCTATATTTAATGAAAACTTTCTCTTATAATTCGGAGGCGGCGACGATGTAGGACTTGACTTAATTTTTTTGAAGTCCTTAAGGGAATGTCACCATTGAATATGACACCAAATCAGAAAAACCCTCCTATAAAAACTGAATTTTTTTACTTAACCTAATTATAGAAAGACCACAAAAAAAATTTAAAAACGCAACGCATATATTTTTTAGATTTTTATATTACTGTTAAGGTTTTATAACTCAAATAAATATTAGTTGTTATTTTTTAAAATATAAATACTTAGTCTATAAAATCTATAAATCTAAATTTCTGCATGCCTTTTTACTGTTGGTTTTTACACATTAATTATTAGTTTTAATTTCTCTATACGTGAAATGTCAATTTCTTTTGAGAAAATAAATTATTCTTTAAACCGAAATATTGTTAAAGTTTATTGCATTTTAACGTTACGTCAGAACTAGGTATGGAGCATTTTGACACCCTGTCACTAGACTGACTTTTCAACGGGTTATATTAGAAAAAGCATCACAGTGTCAGTGATTTTTCGATAGACATTCGAAAAGATTTGTTTACAAGGCTTTTCTTTTCGAAAAATCTCTCGAATGAGCACATAATATTTTTCAGTACCCACGACGGATTTTCGATTGAGTTTTAAGTATCATTGATTTAGTATTTTTAGTAATAGTAAGGGAAAACCGTATTTATATTATGTTTAATTTTATTACTGACATTTATTTAAAAAATTAAATTTTAATATGCATGTGTTTTTTTATTATGTTTTCTTAGTGTTACTTTTATTTTTATGTGTGTTTGTCAAATACAATGTTCATTGTTAATTATTTAAATAAACGGAAACTGAATTTCTGTTTAGTCAATGTTACTAAACTTTATCTTAGTAAGTCTTAGCCATGTCACAGACGTACCGTAACGTAGAACTACAGTTTAATCGTGTCAAAATAAAGTGTTTTCTGTAAGAATAATAACTTCAAAATGAAAACAACAAAAAGTTCCCCCAACCCCTGCCCCAACAAACCGAAACGCGTCATTTTAGAGCAGTCCTCTTAAAACTGGGAGTAGGGAGGAAATACCCCCAAAAATATTCACCAGGCGGCACTTAATCTTTAATATTGAATGAGAAAATATAAAACTTGTTCAATAAACCGGCGGTATGCAAATCTGTCGTCCTTCTCATAATAAATAATGCATTCGTACATACATGTACAGTGAAGTGTATGGATATATAATGTATGCAATCTCTGATGTTTATATTTAGACCTGAAAATACTGAAATACAAAATATATCACAAAGTCAACTACATTGTAGCACTTTCATTAACTACCTTTGAATGTATCCATGCGTGGCCGTGGATGGACGAAAAAGTACAGGTCATAATTACAGATTTCAATTTTTTTACATATATTTTTTTATTTATTTATTCAAAAAACAATTATTATTGTGTATAAAATATTAAATACTAATAGGCTTACAACTAATGGATTAATTAAGAATACATGTCAAACTTACATTAAATTAAATCATTAAAATTAATTACATTGATCCCTGTATAAACTCTTGCACCGTGTAGAAGCATCCCTTCAACAAGAAATCTTTGAGTTTAACTTTGAGGAGCTACATGTGGAAAATTGAGTCAAATTATAAAGATCGCAAAAAAAAACAGTATCTTCCGTTTCCGACACTGAAACTGCAGATTTCGACCGGTAACAACAGAATAATCGGTTCCATTTTCAAACAGTCCAACAACGCCATCTTGTTGGGTCGCGTAAATCTAAGTAAGGGAAACAACGAGTAAGTTCAGAAGATGTTTACTACCGGCTGGTATCTTTCATTGTATATTTATTAACATCCGTCTAACACATGGACTTTCATCTCATCAGACGATAAGCTGTAGGATGAAAGTGTGCTCACCCAAAAGCTTCAATTCAATGAGGAACTGTCTGTCATCTTTTATTTCCGGAACAAAACAGTGCTATTGACATACTTTCTTTTATTAATCTTAAGTTTCAGTATTTTTTATTACGTTTAATTATTATTAATTTCGCGACAGACTTATACTATACTACATAGCCGGTCTAATCATTACGTCAATGTTTTTACGAGTACGTTGTTTTACGCGTGCTACGTTTTGAGTTTTTAGTATGTGAAAATAAAAACGTATCTCCAACGCTTGTTAAATAAAGCGGTCGTTAAATTTACCTATAGGTAATTTTTTATTATGACAAACTGAAAATATGTATTCAAAAATATATAAAACGTCAATTGCACAATCTTTATTGCACACACACACACACACACACACACACACACACACACACACAACAAAACAGAAAAGAACATAAAGGTACAATGAAGGCGGTCTTATCGCTAAAAGCGATCTCTTCCAGGCAACCTTGGGGCAGAAGAATCCTGTGATTAAGAAGGAGTAAGTAAGTGGTGCTAAATATATATAATTGTCTTCAAGCATCAGCCAGTGTTTTTATTAGAAGGCAGATAGATTTACATACATTTGATCAGAAACTGATTTTGAGAGACGGTACTCGGTTTATCTTCTAACTTCTAAGCTTCCATTGGTAGTTTGTTGCAGTATTTAAGTTCGCAGTGTCATAATGCTCATAAATTACAACGAATTACAGCTGTCCTCATTTAATTCAAGCCAAGTTTTCCATACAATCTTGAAAGGCATTCAGTATCAGGAACATCAGCCACCTTGGCAATCCAAAGTAATATTAATTGTAGCTCAGAAACAATTATTTCCGCGGCTCTAAGGCTATTACGCTCTCAGCGATAACATAAATTGCCTCCATCAAAATTCTAAGAGACGTCTCCTAATTTGAAATTGGAAGCAATGAACATGCCGAGGCCCTGAAAATCGAATTTGGAATACACGGTGACGTCATCAGGATCTCGCCGCTAAAAGTCGGTAGAAGGGAGGTGTTTGAGATTTCAAATTTAAATAGACTGTCGAAGTGTCCAAAAATGGCAACACTATGTAAAACGGTACATAAATGATCTGAAGATACTTTCTGTGAGAATGAATAAGTTTTAAGGAGTTTCAGTAGTGGACGAGAAGTGACGTCAGACACAGATAAGCACGACGCACAAAAGCATAGCCACAGACATACGAGTACAATCATTTTAAGTTCGTCAATATATAATGTACCATTGTAGCCACATAAATATTTAAATTGTAAAATATAGTAGGAAGCTTGTTTGTGTTTTGTCAAATTACAGTAGCTAATGAATGACACAAAAAATAAACAACGATTCTATTAATCGTAATTAATACCATAAATATGTATTGACAAAAACAATGTACAATCAAATGGTGCAGCCATAGTCCGTCCTCAGCCCTGTGCGACAGAAGTAGTCTCTCTCTCCTCTCTCTCTAAATATGTCATTATTATTGCTTTGTTCAGTATTACGTAAGTAAAAACTTACTTTTAATGTTACTGTTAATATACATCCTCACTGATGTCTGCAGTCACTAAAAAGTCTACTCTAAAAAGACTCATTCACGGTTCATGCAGCCAGATTGTGGAACTCGTTGCCGCACACTGTACGCGACAACTGTTTCTATTTTCAAGAAAAATGTCAAGGAACATTTTCTGTCTCTTACAAATAGTTTATAATTTAAGTATGTATGACTATTGATATATGTTAATAAATGTACACGCCTAACTGCCCTGCTCTCTACGCTATTTCTCTCTTAAACCAGGACTGCTGTAAAAAATTTCTTATAAAAATAAGCTGTTCTTTCTGTATATATTTTTCTGTGTACAATAAATTGTTTACATAAGAATAAAATAAATAGAAAGCCTCAACGACACGTAACATAATCGTAGAGTAAACGTTGCTAGCTATTAATTATTAACAGCGATTATAATTACAAGGTAATTGCTAGTTTAGATTTGTTTGCAGCCTATCTGCTCGCGGTAGGCTCAGAAATAAGGTACAGACACATTTACACAAATAACGAACGCTAATTTACAAAGACAGAATGGAGGGCGTCAAAGCGAGAGTTTAGTTCCATCTATAACGATGTTAAAACGCAAATAGCGTTAATTGGTTAACAAACGTTTCGGATTGGGAATTTTCGAGAATATTCTGTATCTACGCCACAATGGCTGCTTTGATGAGAAGGGAAGCAATTAAAACACTGAAAAGGGATCGATCACACAGAAATTCAGGGATATTTGGCAATTTTCGGGGAACCACTTGCAATTTTTTGGCAAGGAAGATTTAGGAAGTTTGTTAATTAAGGCGATAATTTCTGTCAGTCTTTTCATTGTTGTAGAGGAAAATTCTACGGAGAGCAATTTTAAAGAGTGTTGTGGAATGGAAGAATAGATAAGAGGCAAAAAGACATTGCTATCCGGAATGAAGAAATCGCTCGAAGAGTTAGTGAGCTGAAGTAGCAATGCGCAGGCCCATAAGGCGCTAGATTATCCTACTAATATTATAAGTGTGAAAGTTTGGATGTTTGGATGTTTGTGACGCTTTCACGGAAAAACTACTGAATGGATTTGAATGAAACTTTACAATAATATAGCTTATACATCAGAATAACATATAGGCTATAATTTATAAAGCCATATTGTGTAAATTGTCCAAAATAACACTTATAATATTAGCGGGATTACACGGGCAATTTTGGCATAACAAAAACGCGTTGCCTAGCAACCGACCATAGAATATGTAATTCGTATATACAAACTTTCGCGTTTATAATATTGGTGTGAAGACTATTTGAATGTACTACGTCAGATATTGAAATTTCTTTTGTTTCTTTAAACTATTAGCCTACGTAACAGAATAAACACTATTTTGTAGCTTATGCTGGAAATGGAGATAGATGCCTTCTATGCCTATCGAACAAGTAAAATAAATCCTGAAGTACACGCGGACAAAGTCGCGGGCGGAAGCTATTTATCAATAAATAACTTTTATAAAACAAAAAAGTAACTATCGAAAATAGTTTTCTACCAGGAAACTAAATCTTTACCTGTGGCCTGGGAGAAACTGTTTTTATTTACAGACAACTATCGTAAATATCAGTTTGCTACTAGGAAAATTACATACTAATTTTTTTTGGTCTAATACCCAATTTTGTTTCGGATTTGAAATTCGATTCCAGTTCCACATAATCCCATACTTTATTCTGTTTATAGCGATATGTCTACTGGAATACATGCTCGTATGTTCGTTAATATTTTACCTGGTCAGCAAAGCCGTCCATAAGGAAAATTCTTCCAGATTGCCTCCGTATACTTACCTGAAAATAATAAAAATATCGTCAGCAAATTACACGATAAAACACACTTTATCAGAAAAAAATCTCAAAAAATTACGAGGTTCCTTCATTTTACAACGTTGGCGGGTGAAATTTTAAGGAGCTCTAAAATATATATTACACCTTCATTAAGAGATTTATCGTTTTATGTGCAATTATTTGTATTAAAGGCGTAATTTCTTTTTATATTACGTACATTTTATTTTAATATTTATAAAAGCCTTCCTTCAATTAATTTAAAAAATATTTCGAAACATGTTAAATAAAAATTTGTACTAAAGATCTAATCGATCGACACAAAGCAATATGAACTTCAATATTCAAAATATAGAGTTGAAATGTCATTGCTGCACATCGCACCCTATGTTTGCCCCTCTGAAGTTAGCTACAAAAGTCTGCGAAGTATCAATAGGCAAGGCAAGTGATCGGGTGGAAAGAAATGTCCTAAGTGTTGTACTCGTATGTCATCTAGGGATAGTTATTATCGAAAATAATACACACATATTCCGACTGTACATGCGCGATATTCCAGACAACTAACTTCAGAGGGGCAAACGATATAGCTTGATCGAAGCTCAGATCGAATGAGTTTTAGGTAATGAAAAAAAAGTTCAGGTAAAATGATTTCTAGCACGTAGGAAGGCTTTATCTGTTGGCACTTCTATAATATAAGTGTTTTGGCTCTACCTTCATCATCATCAACAACAGCCTATATACGTCCCCACTGCAGGGGCTCAGGCCTACTCTCGAACAGAGAGTGTATGTGCCGTAGTCCACCACGCGGGCCCAGTGCTGATCGGCGGACTTCACATGCCTGTTCAAGACATGCAGGTTTCCTCACGATGTTTTCCTTCACCGTTCAGCAATCGGATAATGTACTTGAATTGAAAAACAACTCATAGGTTTACGGCTGGATTCGAACCCGGAACCCTCAGATTGAGAGTCCGCGCCTTATCCAATGCGCCACCGACGCTCTACCTTATACAGGCTTAAATTGCAATAATAAAAAAATTTTCTTTATGCACTGCATAGTATTCGTATTTCTTAAAGTGATTATATGTTATAACGCTACATAAGAGGTTTTTCCGGCAGTATAGGAGCATCACACGAGGAAAATGCCTTCGAAAACCTAAACGATCCTTCGACTATTTTTAACCTGAATAAAAATTCAGGTCGCGCCCAACACCATTCCGTCTTTAATTCAATCTAAATGGCTTAATTAGGGATTTCTTTTTACAACTCACGCCCTGAATATTAAAACGAGAAGAAAGTACATTGTCTAATGTTTTGATTGTACTCAAAGATAAGTATTCTTTTGGGTAATAACATTTTTATTGCTCAAATTAACACCCTGATAACCAAATGTTAATGTATATATCTCTTAAAATAATGAAGATTTGCTTGGTTCAAATTCGAAAGAAGTGAGACATAACATTATTACTTTTTAAGCTTCTTGTAATGTTCAAATCGTGTATCGAACTCCATCAAGTTATTATGTTCCTATAAAGCTTACATGTACGTTTATATACTATAATATTTCATCATCAACAGCCTATATACGTCCCCACTGCAAAGGTTCAGTCCTACTCTTCGACAGAGAGTGTACGGGCCATAATAGTCACAACCACGCGGGCGCAGTGCCGATTGGTAAGACCTTTGAATTTCTTCTCAGGAGTGTGCAGGTTTCCTCACGATGTTTTCCTTCTCCGTTAAGCATTTGGATAATGTACTTGAATTGAAAAACAACTCATAGGTACACGGCTGGATTCGAACCCAGAACCCACAGATTGAGAGTCCGCGCCGTATCCAATGCGCCACCACGCTTATTATATAATATTTAGATGAAATTAATTGCGTATTTTTTCATTTATCAAATGTCGATGTTTCCGGAGCACTTCAAGCGGAATATATATGAGTATATTTAAAACAATTCGTTAAATGTTTCGCATAAAGTACTCTGTATGCTTGTAATTTTTGTGTGGGAACCCGATCATCGATAGGTGGTTTTCACGAAAATTTTCGCCACTAGTTGGCGCCACTGTGACAAGAGATCTCCCATCCCAGAAATATGACTCTTAAACTCTTTCCTTTTGTTATAAGGTACTCGTTTTGTTATAATGCGCGCTGTCAAAACAGTTACTACTACATTACCAGGAAGGTATACTCTACCTTACATAACAAAAGGAAAAAAGAATCATATTTTAATTTCTAGGATCAACACAATGAGTCGTGAAACGACCCGACCGCACATGTGCTGACAGATAGAAGAAGAAAAAGAAAACAATTTATTTTGAACACGAATATGACGGAAAATAAAAAAATTCTGTTACATCTGGTGTTTTGATAAATAAACCAATTATCCAAACGTAATGCAGGATCTAATAAAGTCACGACAGTGGACATACCATTAAAGTTTCAGCGCGGTGCAAGGTAAATGAGGTTCCGACTGGCCGCGCAGGTCATTTTCAACTAGCATAAACTATGTGGGTGACACGGAAATTATAACTAGGGCTTGTTTTATTAACTAGCTCGTGTCTCATGCAAGTTTTATGTACCCGCATACTTTTTTTTCATGCAATGGTTTGGACTTTTTCACTGATACTAAATTGTAGCGTTCGGGATATACAGAAGTCGGCAGGAAATTGGCGGTGAAACATAAACATTTTTTGTTGTTGAAATAAACTGACTTTTGGGTGTAATGTTCTAGAACGCTGAAAGATTCCAATAATCTCTTAACCTCTAAGTAAAGTATGTATTTCTTTATGGCTTTATCTTCACTTTGAAACTACCAGAAACGCGATTCCATGATTTTGGCTCGATAGATTTTAGTTTCGAAAATACCTCTTAAAAATCATATTTCCTCAGATCATTGTTAAACAACTTAAGGTGTGGCAATCTAAATTGCTTTAATTAATAGGTGACAATAGGTAAATTGTTAGTTCTCAATTTGTTTTCGTTTTCTAATCCTCACGGTTATTTTTAATGTGTTTTTTCGCGATTCTGAACGCAGGGCTCACGCGGATTCTTTCCGATTCTCACACAAGCCCCATCCATCAGGGTTTCAATTAAAGCGCCTTAAAATCAAAGCAAACATATAAAGCAAAGTTTAACTAATCACCTAAAATTAAAGCCACCTCAACACCCACGATAAAATTCCTCGAACTATTCGGCCGGAACTCAAATAAGTTTTCGGATTCGAAATTATCGGAGTTGAAATTCGGTGTCAGTCCGATTTGCGCCCCCGACCGAAGGGTCCCTATTGTCTAACGTTCGACTTTCTGTAATGGTTCCGTACGATTGCTTTTGTTTCAAATTTCGCGCGCAGCTGTTGGGAACACTTTATTGATAACTTTTGTTAGAATTTTGAGGGATCCATTTGTTTGGGCGGTGTTCTTGTTATTTCTGCAACATTCTTGCAGCTAACGGTGTACATGACTTTATTCACAAATCCCTCCAAATTGTAAATAAATACAATAAGTAAATAGACTTTGGTATGTTTCATCAGATGCTGGGTAAAGATAATATTTGGAGTTCTTTGTTTGTTACAATATCTAATATATATTGTAGATCTATTTTCGAAATAAGAAAAGATAGAACAGATCAACTGACAAAATTGTAGGTGTCAAAACGGGTAATCCCTTTGCTTTGCTTTCATACAACATTTATTTTACCGTAATCTTTTAAAATATCTTTTGGCAGGCTTGGCTTGTTGTTAGTACCTAAAAATAGGACATCGGAAAGCTTTTATGCAGTGCGTACATCATTTTAAATTTGGTCATTAACTATGAATTGGATGTTAATGAGTTGGATACTACGATACTCATTTTCTCACATAATCCGATGTCTTATTTTTCGACCATTACTTGCACAAAGCCTGCCATCCTATTTTAAAATATAATTTATTACCCTTATCCCAGAAAAATCACGCTAATATAAAAGTTTAGTCAAATTATGAAGAAAAAAACCCGGTATAAACCAATAATTTTAATACAGCAATAAAATGATACAAATCGTCAGTCATTGGAAGAAAAAAAAAAGTCGGTTGGCAGTGAATGACGCGAGCCAGCTGTTTCCGCCAGAACAGCTGATCAACCGGATATTGGCTGTTAGAGAAAGTTCGCTGTCTCTTTCACTCTTACAATGAAGCGCTGCAACAAAGTGGTTCACGATTTTTCACCCCTAATGAGGACTTTCGAGTGTTTTCGTAATAACCGTTACTCATTGATGACGTCATTCGGTTATATTGAGGGGGGTAATGGGTTCGATTCTCGCGTCGAATTGAAAACAGACTGTTCGAAATTGGAATTAGGGTTGCATATTTTAGTTACGTATTTAAATTATAAATGTTCAGCCATTATGTATCTTCAACGTGATGAAATCCCATAAGCGTGCACATTTAACTAATTTTACGGTTAACATTACTAATTTCTTCAATGATTACAAATCACTTAATGAAATACAGGTATGATTTAAATTTTAAATATATTTGCGAACACACATTTTTCGCCCCCGGCGCAAAAAGAGGGGTGTTATAAGTTTGACGCCAAAGTCTGTGCGCGCGCGCGTTGATGTGTCTGTCTGTATGTGGCATTTTAGCCCAACGTATGGATCGACTTTGATGCGTTTTTTTACGAGAATGCAAGTTTCCTTGCTTCTTACTCGTAGCTATATTTGGCTATCGTATGATAATTACGTAAAATATATTTTTGATTTTTAATTTTATTTAGTTTTATTCATAATTCAATTCAGCATCGAGTGTAATTAACTCGTTATACGAGTTACAGATTGAGTTTTGATAGATTTCATGTGAAATACACTCATGTGGCAATGGGCAGGCCACATCGCTCGAAAAACCGATAACCGGTGGGGAGTAAAGGTATCTCGAGTGGCGACCACGTACCGTGCAACGTCTACCAGGCCGTCCCCCTACTAGATGGACTGACGACCTGGTTAGAGTCGCAGGGAGTCGCTAGGTGTAGGTGGCTCGGGACCGGCCGATGTGGCGTACCATGATGGAGGCCTATGTCCAGCAGTGGACGTTTCCCGGCTGATGATAATGACACTCATGCATTTTACTTCTAAGAAATATTTAGATAAGTCCGACGTTGCGATCTATGAGGTAGTGTCATGTCCAATAGTGGACTTAGCAACGTAGATAATAACGAGCTAGGCCCTGAAAAATTTAAATGTCGCTACAACTATGATGAAATAGCGTAATAACATCAAAGCTCGAAATATTTCACCTTCTCTGCGGACCAGATTAATTCAAAAACAACGAGGCGCTATTTTGTCGTTTATTTCACCGCTGACGCCAATTCTTTTTTTTTCAGCTCATTACACATTTCAGTTTTGAATGCGAGGTATTTTATCATACAACTGCTGCACGTAATTTTCGCCGTTTAAGTTCGCGTGTTTGTAAACTCGAAACAATAAAAACATTGTAAAAGTCGGCTGAGTAATACAGTTCCTTTGCTTGTGATCTCGTGATGTAATAAGGAACTGGCCAGCACGCGATCCGAATGCAGCGTTCGAAATCCAAATATGTTTAAAAAATAATGCCGCGAAATATTTAAATTATTGCGGTCAGTGCCATAGTGGCTATACTATGTAGTTTAGGGTTGCGAAAATAAAAATCTATCATTTAATTATTTTTCCATACAATACTAACATTTCGTATGGTCACTAAAATAGAAATGTACTATGTGGAAAGAAACCTGACATATAGTATATTTGTATTGAGGAAATTCTATGAACTATGTCATATTTTTAATTAGCCGAATCTAATCCATTTTGGATGAGACAAAACATATTTAAAAAATCATTACGCATGTCTAGAAGGTTAGCGATCGCAGCAAATCGTCGTTGTTTACATGATCCACAAATAAACATAGGTAGATGGAACTTGCTACAAAAATGGTACGAAGCATGCGTACTTTTAAAAAAAACTGTTTAAAACTTTGGAGTTCCATATTCAAATCTAGCATATTTCGGTCTCGGTATTTATTTTGCAGCGAGTGACGTCACCATTAGCAGCTCAGTGTTATTACTAGTCGACTCATCATCCGCACAAAATGAGAACTAGCTACTTTAATGCGGGATTCAATTTCATTAGTTGCGTTTGAAGTTGGTAGGATTATTGCTGCGCCAGGTTGAGTTGGCACCAAGCGATTTCAATCTTTAAACAAGAGTAAATAGAAAACAATTTTGCGTGTCAATTGAAGGTGTACCCAGGGATTTTAAGTGCGAAGTTCTGACAGTGGTTTACAATTTACCGTACCGTTTGTAAAGTTAAGAAGTTTTAATATTTAATGGACAGCGGAAGGTTTGTTTTAATGAATTTCGGCTTTTATTTTTTATGACAAATTGAAATGGATGACGGGAGGATTGTTTGTTTGTTATTTGTTATGAAGCGGAAGAGAGATGAGACGTCAAGACAAAGCTTAACATTAACAAAACTCTTGAAAATCTCAAGTATAACTAGAACCTTCAGATGAGCTACTCTTATGTTATATTTTTTGACCAAACTAGCTAGCAAGTTACTTTATAACTCAGGTCATGACAAACACACCCAAAAAAGTTTTATAACCATCGTTTTGCCCGCAGTAGCGTGGACTTCAGAGAGTATCCCATGGGAACTACTGGCTCGATCAGAATAAAAAGTAGTCTATGTTCTATTTCGGTCCTTCAACTATTCCTGTGCAAAAAATCAAGGCATTCTGTCGCTCCGTTACGACGTAAAGAAAGGACAAACAAACACACTTTTGCATTTATAATATTGGTACATATAAATAACTGACTCACAAGTTGCCAACATATGAATAACGAAAGTCCGATTTTATGTATTAAACAATGACATATTCGCATAAATAACAGTTTGCTGTTAGACCAAAGGTGTTGGAGTACCCCGAATCAGCTCAAAATCACTGTAATACAAATACGTGCACGATATTCCTTGAATCAGACAACCCGAAAAACGAAATACCGTATTTTTATCTAGCTGTCAAGTGTACTTTATACAAGCGTCTAGTTATTACGTTCGTTGGACTGACAGTTGCCTTCACGCGAAATATGTTTTTTGACAACCCTTATTTTCGTTTCATTTCAAACACAACCTAAAAATGAAAAGCTTCGTTCTATTTTTTCGAATGATTGCGTCGAAACTTTTGTTTGAATAAGAGTGATGAATGGTTATTCAGTACCTGCCCCAGTTATACATAGACGATATTACTGAAATTAACTATATCATCATTTTTTGAACTGAATCCTCTTTCATGTTAACTTCGGATTCTGAATCCGAAGGATCCAAACGAAGGCTTATTGTTGAGGCAATTCTGTCTGTCTACCTGTCAGAGATTTCTAGCTCCTTGTAGAAATAAAATTGACTCAGATTATATAATTTTAGGTATAGTCCATTCGCTTAGACAGTGTCAGCAGCACAGACGAACAACCGACTTCAAAAAACAGGAGGAGGTTCTCATTTCAGCTGTCATGTTTTATTATTATTTATGTCTGTTACCTCAGAACTTTCGACTGGCAGAACCGATTTTGGTGATACTTTTTTATTTATTTGAAAGCTGGTGTTTCCCGTGTCACAGTTTTCACACAGTCGAAAGTTCTGAGGTATAGGTCCTTTTTTGTAGTCGGTAGAAAATGAATTATTGAATACATAAAACATTACGGATCTAGTTGAGTATTCTATACAAAAAGTACTGCATTGCAGTGTTTGCACGCAATGCATTACTGTATTGCTCCCTTACAGAAGCAAAGCACGATCGCATTTCATTGTAACTGAGCTCATATTTCAGTTGGGATTTATTAGATCATACATTTTGCAATAAAGCTATACGGGGGCGACACAGATTAAATAGTTTTGAAAGGGATATTTTTTAAATCATTTTTAGTGGGTGCCGCTTGCCATTCAACGGCTTTATCATCCTTAACATCAGGCGAGATGAAATACATGTAAAAAGCTATCATATATGTGTATAAAATTACAGAATGCATCCCTCGACAAAAAATATAAATTGGGATTCATTTCCACCCTGTGTCAAGGAAGCGTTGAAAAGTCGAAGTCCCAAGGGCGCCGATACGAGGGGCATACCGAAATGATCGGGAATATAAAACAATACATACAGGAAATAACTAAATTTATTTTTATTGCTTTTCGAAGTATTCTCCGTTGCAGTTAATGCACTTTTGCATTCGTTCGAACCAATTATTATAGCAGCAATTCCAGTCCGAAGTTGACATGGTCAAAATCGTCGATTTGTATGCTTCCACTGCTTCTTCTGGACCTTGAAACCGCTGACCACGCAATAAATCTTTGATTCTAGGGAATGTAAAGTAATCATTGGGACTCAGATCAGGGCTGTATGGAGGATGATCCATTAATTCAACGTTTTCCTGCTTCAAAAACTCGCTTGTTTTCTGAGCGGTGTGAGAGCTCGCATTATCGTGATGGAGGATTATGCGTCGTTTCGGGTTACCTCTACGGAGTTCGGATATCATCTGTGGCAAACAAACCGTTGTATACCAATCAGCGGTAACCGTTCTCCGTTCCTCTAAGGGAACTGTGACTACATGTCCTGTTTTCGCGACAAACGAAGCGACCATTTTCTTCGATACGCTGCGAGAGCGGACAACTTTTGTTGGCTTGATCTCACCTGCGAAGACCCAGACAGCCGACTGATGCTTTCTTTCTGGCTCATATGAATAGATCCATGATTCATCACCAGAGACAATGTTATAAACTGCTTTTGACTTTCCTCCGTTGAAGCGTTGCAGAGTAGACCGGCACCAATTGACACGAGCCGCCTTTTGCTCTTCGGACAAATTATGGGGCACCCAGCGGGAAACTAGCTTTCTCACTCCCAGTTCACCATGTAAAACAGTTTGTATCGCAGTCATACCTATCCCTAAAGTAGCCCGAATCTGCTCATATGTAATATGTCGGTCATCCTGTATCATTCGGCGCACAACAGCGACATTTTCTGGTGTAACCGCTGTTTTTGGCCGGCCTGTGGAAGGTACGGTGCCAAGAGAAGCACGTCCACGCCGGAATTCAGAATACCAGCGATATATTGTCGTCTGGCTAGGCGCTTCACTCTTGAATATAGATATAAGCTCAGCGAGACATTGTCCCTGAGATAATCCTCGTCGAAAGTTGTAAAAAATTATGGCACGGAAACTTTCTCTTGTAAGCTCCATTTTTTTATCGACCTATCAATTTCAAACTGATATTGTTCTTTAAAAAAAAAATTTTTTTTAATTCTGTCAATTGTATTCGATTTTCAACTAACCAGTGTTTATTCATCAAAAAGAGTTTTTAATCTAATTAAATCGAAAGTACTCGATTACCGATCTTTTCGGTATGCCCCTCGTAGTTTTAGCCAAGCTGCACAACCATTAATAAATGTCGCTCCGACATCTGAGGCATTTATAAATGTGTCAAATTTACACCAGCCCGTCGAGCTCAGACTGCCAGAACAGCAGACGATGCGGTCTGTCTGCGCTAATTCACTGCCAGCTTCAATTCGGTGCTGCCGTGAAAATGTGCGGTTGCATTAACTGCTGACTTGATATTCGGGCTAGAACTATGTAACGTGTACACGTGGAAATTTTGAATAATGACCTTTCGCGTGTTATGGCAGTGAAGAGTGAGCAGTGAGGATAGTGAATTCCGTGACAAAAGATTCATATTAAAAGATGACTTAGTGATTTTTTTAAATTTAGGACACCGCCTTATATTGTTGAGAAATTATTGTTCAAAACTATTGCTAACCTACCCTACTAACCTACCATACACACACATACACATAACCTACTGAATGGACCGACGACATGGTGGTCGCGAGTATTCGCTGGACGCAAGTGGCTTGGCACCGGTAACCCCAGTAACCTTATAAATTATATAATCCGGAGGGGTGAGGCGCTGGATGCTGAAATACAGGTTTTTACCTAGTTCAGCAACGGAGGCCTTTACAATTAATTTTGTCCAAATTTTTAAACATAAGTAGTTTATAAGTAAATTGTACCTAAATATTCTGGAGAATAAATACTTATTATTAATATTATTATATAATTGTGGCGTACCATGAGGGAGGCATATCAGCAATGGATGTTTCCCGGATGACGATGATAAAATGCACTGTATTTTTAATTGTCGCTCATAAGCACGGTCTACGAAGTTATTACGCGGGTCTAACGCCGACATCTGCGATGAAACCCCCATGGGTTGTTGGATTTAGTTCATTTCGATAATAGATGTTGATTTATGGTCCCAAGTCAATTCCGTTTACGTACAAGGGTTAACGTCGACCGTTCCGTCATGGAGTGAGAAACTTCGGGAAATTACGCCTGTGATGGGGAAGAGTGGATGACCGTGTGGTACCGGCTTTAGGAATGCCTACGTTATCACGTGGTTGTCGTTTTAGACGACTAAGGGAAAATTTTCAGGAAATCGGCAGCAGCGGCTATCATGTATATCAATGATCACAGAGATCTCGCCTGATGGTAAGCGGCGATAAGACCGTTTGATGGAAAGCGAGCTCATCCAGAAGTCTCAAGTGAATGGGGCGTTGCCTGTTTTCTTTTATTACCGGAACAAAACAGTGTAAATAACACTGTTGTTTGACGGGAGACTTAGATAATATGCTAACTTAGATGAAAGCTCCAGTGTGAGTGCCGGGAGAAATCTCTTATTAGGGATAGGCCACTCTAATTTGTACAATTTAAATTATAATAGACTGTGTAATTATTATTATGTGCAATAAACAATAATATGGCGGTATCTAACGACGTGTACAGAAAAATGATCTAATATCAACCATAATACCTCTTACACATGTATTGATGATTACTAATCGGCATAAGGATGTCGGTTTCAGGGCAAATCTCCGTATTGTAACCCCCTTCCGCCCCTCCGGTCAACTATTATGGACTCATAGATAAAGAACTCGGCTCCGATATAGATAAGATCTAATCTAGCATAAACCTGCGTCTTTGTATCTATCTCGCTTTCACACACGTGATCCGCGGATGAAAAAATAAAACATTTTGTTCCTGTTCCTGAGGTATGGCAGTGGTACGGGAGGGTATGTTTACGGAACATCAAACAATGCTATTATATATTAGCGTTCGACGTTCCTTTAATCACACCCACCCGCACCGCTCCCTCAGGTACACCTCAAGAACAGATTCAGTTATACATTAGACCAGTGCATCTACCATGAGTTTACGCAGGCGATAACGCATATCGTTAACTCTGTCCTTGTCACCCGCACCTCGACTGAGCAGCATTTCCGATAGTATTCGATATACGGAATCGCTTGCGTAAACTCATGGTAGACGCACTGTAGTACGCCGATTTCTACCACGTCACAATCTGCCAAAAATTAACAACTAGGGACTAATAAAAAAAAGAACAGAAAAAAAGAAGTTTAGGTAAAATGACCAAGGTAGTACACTCTAATCTATGAATGGACCTATGCCGCATATCGGATCAAACTAAATAGTCTCATTTCTAAACCGAATAGACTGCATTTTCATCGAACATCTTCATTTCACATTTCATCGATAAATTCGTACAAATTGAGTAGCGAGCGTCATCAAGCGCTAATTCAACAGCCGAACGTTGAACAACGGTTGTTTTATAATATAACCCTCTTTTTCCCGGACCCGGACTTGCAAATGAAGGGCCTCGTATAAATTTGTCGACGCTACGTGGTATATTACTTGGGGGACTACGTTTTTTTTGTGGACATATTGGGAATAATATATTTTTAAACGATACTGTCACAAAATATATTACACAGATTTGGACGACAAAACTTTCATACGAAATTTCTTTTACCATACGCTTTTGAAATATGATAGCTGGCTCTGTGCATTAATTTATCGAAAATAGAACATCGGATTATAATGTCAGAAAATGACCATTAACATTCTACTTTATAGTGAATCACAATTTTCTTTTTATACCCTTTGGGCATTGTTGAAATCGCCATATAGGGACGTTGTAGGGACGGCTGTTGTAGCTTACATTAAAATTGCACATAAATGAAGTTCATTTCCCGACTTATCAAAACCCAGCTATTCTATTTTGAAAGATAATGACCCAAAAAATGTATGTAAGCATTCTGAGTGAATTCTGAGTGTTTTCTTTCCTCGGGCACCAAAACTGAAGCCATTATAAGAACAAAAATTTTAAGCTACTTGAATTTCTAATTAATAAGTAGTTAGACTTTATATTATATGCGTTTCTGAACCGTCAGATTGTGCGCTCGATGATGACACTGTTTGAAGAGTGAAACCATACGTAGGCCGTGTTTGATTAAGTCCCAATAAAACCCGAATTTATGCTCACCTTATATGACGTCACTCATGAAATTATGTCCGCGACAAAAACACGATGGGTTGATTTGAAAAATCATGTGGGATTTTGTGGCTTGTTAGGGCTTTTTGTACGATACTGCATGATGACGTGGCCATTTTTACGCGTGCGGGTTCCGTTTTACGCGGACGGGTTGTCGTTTTACGCGTGCGCGTGGGTTCATTTTGGAATCGGATTATGGAAAACTCTTATAAGATTTTCGTTATTGAAGATATTCTGCCTATGACAATGGACACGGAAGTATATGCGAATTGTGATATTCAATTGCTGTCAGTATCATAATATTTGAGAATCTTAATTCCAGTATTGTTATATAAACCATCACATCTTATGTGAATGAAGACGGAAACAAAAAAATTCTTTGCTATGTGCCTCTCAAATAGTGATAAATACATCGGTCATTAGCTAGTGAGAAGTCTGTCGTGGCGATCGGTAATAAGGCTCACAATCAACATAGGACATGTAGCTGTTTGTGTATTAGGGATTTTTAGTGAGTACGCTTCCATCAACGGCCTTATAGTCTTATCGTCTTATCGGCTTATCGTGAAGTGATACGAAGTCCAGGTGCGAACCTATCAATACTGAAATTATAAATGCGAAAGTGTGTTTGTTTGTGCTTTTACGTAGTAACGGAGAGTCATAAAGACATGATTTGCTGTATCATCAGCAGCAGCAGCAGCCGGGAAACGTCCACTGTTGGACATAGGCCTCCTTCATGGTACGCCACATCGACCGGTCCCGAGCTACCTGCATCCAGCGACTCCCCGCGACTCTAACCAGGTCGTCGGCCAATCTAGTAGGGAGACGGCCTGGTAGACGTTTCCCGGTACGTGGTCGCCACTCGAGAACCTTTACTCCCCACCGGTTATTTAAATTTGTTGTATAGGGATAGTTAAAGGGCAGGAAAAGGACATAGGCTAGGCTTTTATCCCGGTCAAGCAAGTTTCTGTGGGATGATCCCTGATGTCCACGCGAACAAAGTCGCGGGCTAAAGCTACTTGTATATAAAAGTAGAAACAGTAGGGTTATGTATTTTACGCATACAATACATTGTAAACAGCATTCATTGAAAAAGTTTGAAGAAAAAACAATTAAAATCATTTATAATTTTTCCATAAAACCCATGCTTGTACTGTTGTTTAGCTACCCAATGTACAGTCGAGTGCAAAAGTATGTATTCACATTAGAACCATGTCACATTCGCTCCTGCTTGTTCCTACGCAGTGTGTTGAGGGAAATGTCAATTAAGGGTGAATGTGATATGGTTCAAAAGTGGATACACATTTTTGCACTCGAGTGTACATGAAAATCTAAATAACTCCTTTTATGTTTATGTAACTATAAATACGTACACGTATTTTTAAATATAATAAAGGTCCAAATCCATCAAGTTAACATGTAAAAGTCTTAATATGTAGGCTAGAACGCAAAGCAGGTGGTGATAAGGACGGACCGTAACGGCAACCATCTGGCGAACACCTTGACATGCCTGAGGAGCGGCAAAAACTGGGATTGCATGGCAAAAAGCATGACATACTTTTGAATTTTCGAAATAAGAACACACTTGGTGTGATCTCAGAACTGAGAAAGAATATACATACCGACCGACAGGCGCTGGAATAGTTTGAAATTGTAAAAGCCATTTTAATTAGATATAATTTTAAAAAATTTAACTTTTCAGATTTATTTATTTCAGACATACAAAAAAGATGGATAACTAAGTGATAATATGTATAAGGGTTCATTTTTTTCTTCTTTTTTCCTCTCTTTTCTTTTACAAATAATAAATTCGTTACAGAGTGGTTTGGAAAACTAAAAGAGATAAAACAAATTTACATAAATAAAATGAGTATCACTGAAATAACTAGTTAACGCGATAACCGTTTATATTTAACTGCAGTGTAACTACAAACTTGCTCGGCTAACCCGAAACGAGCAACGAACGTGTCCAACATACTGCTGTAGAGTTAAACATTTTAACCGTTTCGTTAGTGGCGCTTAACTGGTCGGTCGTTTAGTTTTTTGGTTAGAGCAATTTGTTGAGAGGTTTTCTAGGGTTACGCGAAAGCAATTGGTTTGAACGACCGAAAGAAAGAAAAAAATTCTTTGCCAAGTACATACATTTTTTACACGGTGGTGTTAAAATTGTAATTTCAATTAGTTCGATGTACTTAACCTTTACACAGGTGTGCAAATATTATAAACATATCTAATAAGGAATTTAATTGTTAAAAAATTTATTTACATAATATGTCAATCAATGTGTTAATAATTTTGTTATTAAATAATTCACAAGTCATTCATTAATTTATGTCAAACTATAATTACAGGTATATTTAAAATGATTAATGTTTATGATTCAAATATTCAGCAAAGCTATCAAAAAAGTTTTCAAGAACCCAATCCGTAATTTTTTTCTTAGAATGTTGTATATGAAATTTGCGTTCTGTAACATTATTTACTATTTACAACTATTCTGTGAAGGAAAACATCGTTGGAATCCTGAGAGGAAATTCTAATGTGTGAGCGAGATCTTTTTCACCCCTCGAGGTCCATTGGCGTGATTTCCCCTGAGAATTATGATCCAACCCCATCCATGTTTCGATATTAAATGGATGATATGTATTTGGTTGTATGTTAATAATTATTTTTGAAAGTGGACATACTTTGACATGTATTAAAGTCTCTTCATTTTCAACTGACTTCAAACTAGAAGGAGGTACTCAATTCTACTGTATTTTTTTCTTGTATGTGAGGTCCTTGAGCGGGATTCTTTCTTGCGGGAGAAGGTGAGGTACTCTGAGCATGCGTAACTGAGTCTGTTCCTGAGGTATGGGAGCGGTGTGGAAGGGTGTGTGTACGAAACGTCAAACGTTCATTCAGGCTTAGGAACACTCAGTTTTGCATTAGACCACACACCAAATAGCTCCACTCCGAAAAGGTCCTCTCAGATCACATTGACCTTTGCACAAGTAAATAATTAAATACAATCAAACATCCAACTCCCAAAGGGCACGGATACGACCGTCAAGAAATTCCCAAACTTTACCAAGGAACCTAATAAAATTGAATAAAAGGACAAACCGGAACGGATCCCGCGCACGGAACAAAGGCACTTAGGGAATTGCTGTCTCCACTCCCTCTGTCCTCGGAAGGTGTTTGACCTGATATGTTGTTACATTTATATATATTTATATAAGATGTACATGTACAAGTCTTCTCCCACAGGACACCCAATGTTCTACAATACCTGCACACCGATTATGATTCCCTATACCATAAGTAATACCGTTTAAATGATGATACGAACTCAGGTCACTGGCTCGATTTCCGGCAAGAACATATCTAGTGGTTGGTGGTCCTATATCAATGTTGGAGACGTTTTAAAAGTTTATAAAAATTCTTAGTACAACACTACAGATCTAACGCATAACTGAGTCTGTTCCTGAGGTATGGGAGCTGTACGGGAGGGTGTTTTAAACTCACCCGCTCAGGAATAGACTCAGCTATGCGTTATGCCTGTAGAATTGCATTGTGAATAGTATTTTGTTTGTACAAAATAGTTCTTTTTAAATGTCATCTTTATTGTTTTGGTCAAGGGTTGCCTATTTTCTGCGTCTTTAATGTTTTTGTATACAAATATGTATATTAAAACTATTAATATATTTCGTAATGACATTTTAAAATTGATCATGTACAAAGTGCAGCCTTGGAGAGCTCCATACATCCGCGAAAAGTTATCAAGTCATTTCATGATTGCGTCATCAAATAAAACATATTCACATAGCAAAATCAAAACAGAGAGCCAACTGTAATCAATAATGTTCGCATCAACCACGCCATTAAACCCGAAGAAAAATCGAATCACGAAGCTTTTAAATCCAAAAAGACCAAGTTTTATAAAGACATAAATACACGAGACGGCTTTAAAAGCTCGCTGCTATAGCACGCTGTAAAACCAAAGGCCCTTGAATGATACATTAACTGATTAACTTGCAACGAGGGTTGCCAACGTTTAGATGTTGCAAAACGCACGGAAAAATCACTCATGAGCGAACTCCGCGCCCCCAGGGTCGATGCCGATAAATGTTACTCGCTAATTAAGTTTTTAATGGCTGATTAGGGTTTCCTCTGCCCTTCAGTTACAGCACACATTTGCAGAGCCCCTGCGGCGAAATTACAAATGTGATATTTTACCTACCAGTATCACACATTTCTCTATCTTAACCATGTAAAAGCAAAATTACATGTAGATCTTATATGTCTCGATGAAGAAGAAAAAATAATGGCTTCATCTTTTCTTTTTGACATGGATCATTTAGTTATTAGTTGTCGTAGATAGTAACCGCGACTTGACGTGCTTTCCGAAGCACTGAATCATCTTACTTTTCAAACAATCGGGTGATTCAGCCTGTCCTAATCAAATTGGGGAAATTCTCACAAAGTTATATTTGAGAATTTCCCTACCAGGAAACGAACCCGAGACCTGCGTGTACGCGTATGAGTCTAGCGCTCAGCCACGCCACGGAGGCCGATTATTAAAATAATTAATTTCTTACAGTCATAATAATCTGGGATAATCTTAAAGTAAAAAGTAATAGAGCACACTTTGGGTCGCAATTGGGACTTAAGTTTCATCATGATTACATCCAGTTATCAAGATATCATCGAATATAACTAGACGCGTGGGCGTCAGTAACGATTCGTCCATTGTGCTTTCGAAAAGCAAAAGGTTTTTCCGCTTTTTTACAAAATCTATTACGATTGCACTGTAAAAGGCTCGATCAATCATGCGTGATTATCCATCAAGCGCATTCAACAAGTAAAAACAAAATGTTATCGGTTCAACCCTGGCGCCGTAATAGGGCAACAGCCCTGGGTACAGCAAGGTGTGGCGTCAGTGTGTGCGTGCCCAGTGCGGACGAGGGCGCGTGCGTCCGTGTGTGTGTATAGTGACAGAGAGGGTGATAGAGATTGTACTTACAGCGAGATATATGTAGGGTGAAACGTTCAATGTGCGACATAACGAAGTATGAACTGATCGTAATCAGTATTAATAAAAATGTTACAGAAGTGAGGGATCGGAATTGTATAATAAAATGAGTTTCAACATTCGATGGTAACATTTTCTACATGTCGGTGTGAGCATTTTATTTTTAGCGTAATATGTACTAATGTAAGTTCATAGTTTAATTTCCCTTATCTTTCAAATTGTATTATTACAGTATACTCGCAACGGCTTATTTAGATTTCCTACATTAGGTATAGGTAATTTACAACAAGCACCCATGTAACGCGAAAACTGACTACATTAGATTAATTCACATAATAAAATGACACATAAGGAGTATTCTTCTCAATCAGAGCGACTCAATTTCCGTTTAAATATCACTCGACACTAACCGATGACAGCGCTATCAAAGTCACTCTGTCTCTGAATCTATAGGTAAACAAACTATCATGTTGTATAATTTAAGTGTCTTCAATTTTCGTGAAACAGTTGTATAGTCAAACCCGCAAATAAACAAAGTCAGAAGTGCACCTAGCTACGCTTTTTAACTCTTATATATCTTGTTAACAGAGCCGCAATACTTTATATAACTTTTCTACAAACATTAATCATAACAACTCCATTTATCACGAGCTCAAACTAAAACCCAACGCCAATCGATAAAGCGCCACCAAAATCACCCCTGTCTCTTCGCCTACACGCGTCACTGTGTGCGTGTGCGTTAGGGCTGGCAGATGTACGATTCGCACGCAGCTGCCGCGGAACCCCCTAAAGCTGTAAAGTACCGGGCACGCGCTTTGCTTTCACATTATTATGCATTATTATTACTATACGTTATTATTACCGATTGTTATTTATCAGGATTGTTATGTTGTTGCTATGCAGCTTGTTTTTTTTAGCCGCGAGGCTTGTAGTGACATGGGCCATCATTAACGTGCCGAGTCTCAAATTGATTTCTGTTTCGTGACGTTTTGTATTATCTCATGGATTAACGATTCTTTAGCTCTGTTGCAGTTAACTGACTTCAAAAAAGTACGAGGTTCTTAATTAAACTAAATTAATTTTTTTTAATGCGATAACTCCGCCAAATATTAATTGATTCTTTTTTTGTTTCGTAGGGCATACTTCAGTCGTGGTCCCATATAAATTTTATCGAAATTGATTCAGCGCTTTTTTAGAAAATCAACAAAAAACAAATATTTACCCAGATAATTCTTCTTTTAAGGGTGAACCTTTTAGGGGATGAATGCTGTGGAAGTTCAGAGCAGTTGAAGTCGGTTTCTAGTTCTCTTTGAACACTTTAATTATCATATACATATTTTTAAATTTTAACACCTTCCGAAAAGACAAGGGCTCGCGTTAGATGATAATATAACTATCTCCGTATGCGTGTTTCTTACCTTTTCACGTCTAATAGGCATAGGCAATATTAATGAAATTCGTGGTGCATGTAATCAGTAAACGTTTAGTATAAATTCTGAAGTCCAAAAAGTTACTTGCGAAAGCTCCGTATCGCCGTGAGGTAGAACTCATTCTAAAGACAACGCATATGGCTCTTATTAGATCTCTAGTTTGAATAAACAAAACCACAGCAGCTTATTACCCGCACAAAGCCTGAAGATGTGCTCCATATAAATATAGTTAATGTTGCCACTCCATCACCGTAAATTTCCACTGTTTGCCCAGCTAAATTAACGGCGGTAAGCCTCTCCGAGTCTATCCTAACGCGGTGAGAAATGACCCTCCCCTAACAGGGTTCCTTCTGTTTTATAAGAATAAATGTTATCATAGAGCAGATAGAGGTGTAAGTGCGTATACGTGTGCCTTTGGTAGTTTGAAATATGGTAAATGTGGCAACACTGAGTACAAGACTACTAAAGACGTGCGTACAGCAAAAATATGGAATACACTACCGGTTTCTGTGTTCCCCGAAAACTACAATTTGGGAATCTTCAATAGAAGAGTAAACAGGCACTTTCTAGACCAACACGTAACATCGTCGACCCCATCGTCACTTACCATCAGGTGAGATTGATGTCAAGTGTTTGGTCTATATTCAATAAAAATAAAATAAAAAAAGACGGCAATTTACTCGTAAACTCAATCTTCATAAACAAATGATCTTCCGTTAAAAATTAATCAATTTTCACTAAACATCAAAAGACAACAGAATGTGTAGTGACATAATTATGTACCTAAAACAATGTTTTTTCACAAATCATCACACTGTTCTTCCGTGTCGATGGTCATATTTGATATCACACTCATAGATAGAGATCACAGGGCGCATATCCACTGGATATTGTCGTCAATAGCTAATTAGGTGTTAGAAAACGTACGTATAGTCCAGGGCTTCCCAAACTTATTTGTACTGCGACGCCCTTGAGAATTTGCCATTTTTTGACGACGCCCCTCAACCCAGAACTCCTTGCCCACCGGGGTAAAAATAACCACCAGTTTAATTAGCCTAATTAATAACCGGCTATCAAAAAATCTCTCTATTTGGATATTTATAATTATTGTTAGAAAATAAGAACAAAAGCATACAGATTTATTACCCACGACGTGTAGATATTTATTTTACTATTAGCTGGATGCTAATAAGAAGGATGGTCATCAACCATTTGTTTGTGAATTTTGGTAAACATTACTGGTGGTTTGTATAGTTTGTAACATAGTTTGTAACATACAATTCAGTTTCACAATATTCAGCTTACTATGAGCATGCAAATATAAAATTAGAAATAATGTCAAAAAATAATAATAATTAAATGTCAAAATAGAGCTTCTCGAAACTTCTCATCGACACACGACGCGCCTGGGAAATTGCTGCGATGCCCCAGGGCGTCGCGACGCACAGTTTGGGAAGCCCTGCTATAGTCATTTCACAGGTATGTAATTTAAATAAATTCATGCTATCTCTTTCAGATACATTACCATTATCGCAGGCCCGATTCGACGAGTTTCGTATATAAAAACGTATTTATTGACACAGAGCAAGAATACAATGTTCCCTTCTCTAAACATTGAAATATTTACACATTTTCACAGATATTCTACACACTGCAACGTAGTGAAAATCTAAATGGGTGTACACATTGATCGGAAGTTTAAGAACATTGTCAACGAACCCTGACATCACTTGACGAACTAATTTTCTGTCCTACTTCAATGTATATCATTATCAACAGCCTACATATGTCCACAATGCTCAGGCCTACTCTTCTACGGAGGTTCAGTGCGGATTGGTATACTTCACACACACCTTTGAATTTTTTCTCAGGAGTGTGCAGGTTTTCTCACGATGTTTTCCTTCGCCGAAAAGCCAATGGTAATGATTTTTTATCATTCGTTTGTAACTCATTGGTACGAACCAGGATTGAACCCAGATCTCGATTGTTCAAGGAATGGCGTTCTAACCGAACTACCATTACAAACATAATAATGACAATGTACGTAAGAAAGTTGAATTACAGATAAGAGAGTTCAGTATCGTGTAGTCTTCATTCATAATTAATAACAGTTAGGTTATTAACGTTCATACAATGAAACACCTGGCCTACAAACTAGAATTAGTACCAGTTTATATGTACCAAATATCGATCGTACAAAAGATCACAACAAATAAACAATTCATCATATAATTTTGTATGTTTGTATAATATATTACAGTTGGTACGAGTATGTATCGGAAGAGTTTCCATTTGTGGTATCGCCCCAGAAAGTTTTGTTACAAAGTGAAGTCGTACATAACTTTTAAAGCCACTTGCATACGACACCATCTGTTTGCTGTATTCTGTAATTGTGTCCGCTTTGTTTGTTTCGCAATAAATTCTTTACTTACAGCGTTTGAAAGAAAGAAAGCACTTAATTTTCAACTGACTTCAAAATAGGAAGAGGTTATCAATTCGACGGGTATGTTTTTTGAAATGTTTGTTACATCCGAACTTTCGACTGGGTGAACCGATTTTTTTATTTCATAACGGTCCCATTTCATTTGGTCCAGCTCTGACATTGGCATCCATGAGAAAACTATAAAAGTCTTTAATTTGCTGTAGACTTTTGAAGTCAGTTGAGGGCAGTTGAAGTCGGTTTCTAGTTCTTTTTGAACGCGTTAACTTGTGGCACACCCAATTGCAAATACATGCCAAACCATATATAAACTATAACTAACTAATCTAGATATTTTTTGTAACTTGTCAAAAAGGTGCCCGTGGAGACTGAGGATTCTTACAAAATAAATACATAAATTGTATAATTACATACACTCTAAATATAAATGAATATAAATAAACTTGCTAAAATCTTATTTAGTATATTATATCAATTTATTAGGACAGGCGATGTCTACTAATGCAGAGATTTTCTTCCCAATTTAATATTTAGTGTAACCGGTTGGGAATAACGAATCCTAGCAAAGCATGTCACAGTGTAACTGGATGGGAATCATTTAATTCCCAACGAGGCACACTTGGTACATTTGATGTGACTGGTCGGGAACAAATCAATAAAACCGGCTCAAAATGCAACAGTTTATAGTTTTCGACATCGTGCATAAATCGTGATAGTTTTATGTGATATGTGAAAAAACAAGTAAAACTAAAACAGTAAACAATGGACTTTTCCATTTCACCGCTCATATCCTCAAACTGTTTTTATTCGATGCTGGGATCCCTACACCAATCAGAAACAGAGCTGATTATTTGTCGTCCATCTCGACAAACCCTGATAGAAATATTTCCATCCGTTTGTGACGCTACACAGCATAAATGTTAACAAAATCTTTAAACACATTACCTATTTTTGTGTCGATGGTTAAAATAACAGCGCCCTAGTCAAGTTTATAACAGGATATTCAGCATAAAAAAATCGAAAGGGACTGCGACAAAAGAGGTATGTTTCTGACATAATTCTTACTTGAAAAGGAAAAAGTAAATACCTGTAAAGCTTTCTGTATTCAATATACTTCCAATTAGGACAACAAAATCCAAGGGTGATTTGTAGAATCAGTCATTTACAAAAAAAGACATCATCATCATCAGCCGGGAAACGTCCACTGCTGGATATAGGCCTTTTTCATGGTATGCCACATTGACCGTACCCGAGCCACTTGCATCCAGCTACTCCCCGCGACCTTAACCAGGTCGTCGGTCCATCCAGTAGGGAGACGGTCCGGTAGACGCTTCCCGGCACTGGTCGCCACTCGAGAACTCTTACTCCCCATCGGTTATTGGTTCTTCGAGCGATGTGGTCTGCCCATTTCCACTTCAGCTCACTAACTCGTCGAGCTATGTCGGTGACCTTACTCCGTGTATAACATATACGAATAAAATAGTACATTCGAAGAATTGATCATTTGTGGAATACGAAGTCATTTAGAAAATCAGATATGTGTATTATACACGAGTACATATATATATATTTACCTTACTACAGCAAACTGTTACATACATAGGATATCGAATATAACCTAAAATTTACATTTATTCTAATGAAGTCTGCTAGGAATCGAACTGATTTATTTTACCTATCAGTCTGAATTGTTTGTAGTGGGCGGTAAAAGGATTTTTCTAAATGTCAACAGCAAAATCATTTGTTGACACAAACGATGTATTTTTTGTTACTTCTGATAAAAAGTCGTCTGGCCTGGATTTTAGGTGGTTTTAGTCAATCATTTACATATTTTTGTTATTGTGAAAATCCATTAGTTTAGTAAATAGGTGCGGGTGAAAAATCGTTCAAATCTATCGATGACATATTGTTGTGCTACTGGTTTTTAGGGCTGCGGACTACAAAATAATTAACGCGTTCGAAAAGAACTATAAAACGACTTAAAAACCGACCGTAAAAGTCTAAAGCATTCATCACCTAAAATGTTCACCCTTAGAGGTAGAATTATCTGGGTACATATTTTCATGAATAAATTCATAATTTCAATAAAATTTATATGGGACCACCTCTGAAGTATTTTCTCCTAAATAAAAATCGAGTTATCGCGTAACATACATTTAAAAAAAATATACAGTCGAATTGAAAACTTCCTCCTATTTCGAAGTCGGTTGAAAAAACGAAACTATGACGAAAGCTTTATATATAACCCAGAAACTATAATTAATGCGTTATTAAATGTATATTTACACTTGAAGTTTTAATACCTAATATATTTACTTTCGAATCGCGTTCTCCAATCACACACCACGAAATGACATTTGTTACTATATCCAAAGTAATAATAATACTCGACAGCATTATTAACAATACTGTTCCCCTAAAAACATTACGTTTCAACCCTCACTACATTAGCAAGTGGCTTGTACGGGTAGAATAGCCCATGTAGAACTGCCATCTGTTACACCAGACCTTCTATTTTTACCTACGACCAAATGTCACATCAAATATAACGAAAATGTTCATGTATTGTACAGTCAACATACCTTGGTGTAGGTTCTTTAAGTATTGTGACATTATAAGGTTCTAATTTTTATGGTTAGTTTTTATATAAAATAAAAACTAATCATACAAATCTGTCACACCGATCTGTCACATTTTTTAAAAGTCTTCCTGTTGATTTAAAAACTATTAGTAGTGTTGATGTTTTAAAAACGAATTTAAATTATTATTACTGGAAAACATTGATATACTTTTGATGACTTGTGGCAAAAACTGGCATGTGTTTTTTTAAATTCTTTATGACTTGTCATTTTATTTTTGTAATTTGAATTTATTTAGAGTGAATCCAATATTTTTAAGCTAAAATGTAAATTATTTCGCACACAGACTGTTTTTGAAGTAAATAAATGAAAAACGAACTGCACGTTGGTGCCGCTCTGATGAAGTCTGGTGTTGTCGGTCGCTATCCTCGCTCGGAAGCGACTGTTGTGTGTGTCAGTTCTGTTCTGTCTGCCTGCTCTATGAGTGGAGTATATCGATTGTAAACTGATCGTTAGGGCGCGTCAACCCACGCTTTCCGACGCGACGCCCGTGTCGTGTTTACTGCGAGCACACTGTCATATACGTAAACACATAGGTATGTAGGTATATAGCTGGGAAACGAAACACTACACTATTCAATATAGGTGGGGCCAGTGTTGCCAACAGATATTTTGTAGCGAGTTTTTTAAACACAAGTGCAAGTCAGATTCGCAAACGAAAATGTAAGTTCGAATTTTACTAATATTAAACAGTACAATATTCTAAATAGGTAGGGCCAGTGTTGCCAACATACTTTGTAGCGAGTTTTAAATAAACGGCTAAGTGCGAGTCAGACTCGTACACGAAAACGTTAGTCCGATTGAATAGTAAAAAAGCGATGGTTATGTGATATATATAAAAAATGGTTTTTAGATTTATTTCTATACTTTAGTTTTGATTCCTTACGTTCGCAAGGGAAATCCTTGAAATATCTTAAAAATTTATATATAATGGGGTTTGGAAATATCAATTACCCGCTGTTATAATCTGATGTGAAAGTTTTAGGCAATTATCAGGCCTATTCTGTATGCAAAATTATGAGAGAATGTTAAGTAATAAAATAACGTGTTCAAAAAGAACTTGAAACCGACTTCAACTGCCCTAACAGTCTACAGCATTCATCCCCTAAAATGTTCTCCCTTAGAGGTAGAATTATCTAAGTATATGTTTTATTTTTGTTGATTTCCTCAAAAAGCGCTGAATCAATTTCGTAAAATTTATATGGTACATCAGAAGCATGCTTTATAAAATAAAAGAATAATTGATTCATAATTGTTAGAGTTATCGCGTAACATACATATAAAAAACATACAGTCGAATCGAAAACCTCTTCTTCTTCGAAGTCGGTTGAAAATGGAGTTAAACACTGTGTCGTACTTAATAAAACACTTAAAACTTAAAAGACTCGTACTTAAAGCGGAATGGGAGTTTTGAGTTAACACTATTTGAGTAACGTTAGTTTAAAACTACGGTTTAACTTTTACAATTTCAGGGTTAAACCCAGAGAACCATTAATTAAAGCTTCAGAGAAATTAATACTAAGTTTACTGACACTTTTTTTTCGAAGTGGTATATTAAAACCTTATGCTGTCAAGGTAATAATTTATACAAAGTTAAATGTGTTATTACAACATATAACTGTTTTCAAGTAATAAAAGGCATGGTACTATCAGGAGTTTATGAAATAAAACAATTACCAGTAAGGGTAGCATTAAAAAGATCTATACCACTTAAAACTTCTAACATTTAATCATATAAATAGACCCTACATAAAAAAAATTGTTATCTGTAAAGTCGGTTTACGGACGATAATTTTACGTGATAGCGTCAAACGAAAATATGCGTCTTGTTCCGCGCTCTCGCTTCCACGTTCGGCTCAAGCGGATCGTGACACTTTTTCGCTCGTGCAGCCGGCGTTCATCGATTTACAAGACGTTATCACGTCAATACCTATGATTTATATAAACACGTGTACTACTCACTCTGTTATCGCGTCTCCGGAGCTATCAAATAAAGCCTATAAACATAAAATTTGTACGCAAATGTACATTTTCTCGAAGTTGATCAAAAAGCTACCGTGAGAATTCTAGTTTGCGAAGAAAAGAGTCATAAAAAGTTGTTTTGGCCTTCATCTCACCTGATAATAAGGATAAGACTTCACGTCAGTATGTTAAGTCAAGTGTTACCTTTCATTATTGAATCAAAAATGCTATTAACACTGCTGTTGAGCGGCATACTTAGGCATTGTGGTAGATAGCCAGCCCTCAGATCAAACCGAGCACCGATAGGTACCCCACTGAGAATCGAACCCGGGACCCCCTGATAGTCCAAGCGAGTAGCCACTAGGCTACGGAAGCGGTATATTATCTAACCCAAGTCCTCAATACGTTACATAACTCAGCATCCAACTCCTTGCCAAGCCAAAGTATTATATGTTTTACAAACTCAATAATAAGGTTCCTTTCGTAGAAAACTTTCTCATACGTTGCGCGTAGAATACGAGTATAAACATAACTCGAAGTTAGAACTTTGAAGATAGTTGCCCTGATAAGAACTTCTCCAGTTTTGGACCACGAATTGAATATGAACGCACGTACATCGCCGTATCATCCCCAAGTTTAAACGCTGAGATTAAAGTGAAGCGAATTCATTTAAACTTCGCAGACTGATTAAATGGTTCGACGAAGCGTAAGATTTTCTATTAGTTCGTTCGGAATAGTTTTAAAATACTATTAAAGTTGTATGTTTATGACTTATCAATTCCTGGCAAATAACTAACTACTGATATAAATGCCAAAAGTAGAAAATGTTTTTTTTTTGCACGTCGATAGTGAGAGAGCTACTATTCTTTTGTAGTGATAAACTTCTGATGTACACAAAGACGAAATCGCGAACAGTAAGTAGTTAATGTTTCATTAAGTAGACATAGACATATACATATTTTTATTGACAAACACATACAAACAAAATAAAACAAATACAGTAAAACATAAAAAGAAAAGAGAACACAAAATAATAATAATAAATTTGTGTTGTATTGCGCTTGTCAAGTGGGAACCGAACTCATCGTGTGCTGCAGCACAGACCGCGGCGATGGTGAACAGTCGGACCCTGGGATGGTGTTGAGGAAACGGAGCGAACGGATGTGTCGCATATTTAAATATTGTATGTTTAAGTATATATGAAAATGTTGAGTTGAGTTGTGTAGAAAGAGAACTAAAGGAAACAAGTGAATCAAATTAAAATCTAATAAAAAAAACTACGCAGAGAACTGCTGAAACCATTTTACCCAAAACAGCTAAGAACCATCGCAAGGAAATTTGCTTACACTTTTAAAAAAACGCATCAAAATCGGTCCATCCGTTCGAGAGCTACGATGCCACAGACACACACGCACATACAGAAATTGGCTTCAAAATTTATAACACCCCTCTTTTTGAGACGGGGGTTAAAAACAACGGCCGACCGGGACCTAAAAGCTTGCTTGATTTTGTAGAACTAAATTATTATTACAAAAGAAAAGAAGTATCAATAACAAACTCAACCGTTCTCGATTCATACGCGGGCGCCCCCATTCTGTTCAGTAGCCAGGAATTATCCTTTAAAATGGCCACGTGTCAACTAAAGCCAGGGACCAACGAATACGAGGGGCCGAAACCAATTTGCCCTTTGTACTCCTTTGAGCTAGGCACACGTCCCTTTCAAACCTATCTGTAATCACAAAGTGTGAAAGAGAGGGGGTGAATACAGTTGGGGAAGAATTCGCAATAATCCCTTTTTGAATGGCGTCCTATCGAAAATGAAGTGTTCGTTTTGGTGATAAAGTTTATTTCAGTCTATTTTCGTGGTAGACACGTAGTACAAGAATCAATAAATTAGTGTTGGCAATCTGAGGGAGTTGGATCTTATTTGACATTTATTTGTATTGTTACATAAATACTTTATTTGTATATCAAATGTGGATTTCTTGATCGAAACAGGCTAAGAATATCACATCCGAGTGTCTCACAGTAGCTTTAATTAAAGATTTGGTGGTTCATTCTCCATAGCTACAAGCGCCAACAGAAGTAGTTCAAAGCTCTTTGGTGACACACGAAAAGCATCTAATATGAATATTACAAATGCGAAAATTTGTTTCTCCTTATTTTACTGCTTAGCGGAGGGTCAGAATGACTAGATTTGTCTGTGTGAATTGTTCAAGGATCGGAAAAGGAAAGGCTACTTTGTATCCCATTCGAACAAGTAGTTCCTGTGGGATATTTTCTGAAGCCCATGCGGACGAAGTCGCCGGCAAAAGCTAGTATTAATTAGAAGCTTAAAATAATAACCGGCCAAGTGCGAGTCGGATTTGCGCACGAAGGATTCCGTACCATTATAAAACGGCGAAGAAAAAAAACATGATTTTATGGGAGTCCCTTTAATATTTGTTTTATTGTAATATATAATTAAATATTCTGTGAATATTTCAAGCGTCTATCTATTGCCGTTATGAATATCTAGCAAAAACGAGCAAAAAATGACGTTTGTTGTATGGGAATGAACCCTTAAATATATTTTTTATTCTGTGTTTTTAGTATTTGTTGGTATAGCGGCAATAGCTATCACGGTTCACGAGATACAGCCTGGTGAGAGACGGACAGCAGAGTGTTAGCAGAGTCCCGTTTGAGTACCTTTGAGTACGAAACCCTAAAAACCAGCTTATCTTCTCTAAAATCTTTTGAAACAAGACACAGATAAACAATTTAAGAATAAATTAAGGTCGCTCCTAATTAGAAAGTCATATTATACAATTAAGGAATTTATGGACGATAAAAATGTATAAAGTTTGACTATGCTTATTTTAGATTGTAGTATAAAATTTGACATGGAATTATTATTGTATAAAACTTGACATTGAACTATTATTGTATAAAATTTGACATCTACTATTATTGTATAAAATTTGACATATTTATTTTGCTATGCCCTGACAGGGTTCATGTATATAGATCCGAATAATATTGTAATGACTCTATGTACATGACTGCAAATAAACAGATTTGATTTGATTTGAAAATCTAGTCAAATCCAAGTAGGTAGATACACTGTCGCCTGCCGGTTAGAGCGTCGCGGAACCAGGGTGGGGTTTACGGCTTTTTGAGCGAGTTTTAAGTAGAGATAAGTACATGCTTGGCTAAAAGGAAAGTGTTGAGGGCTTTTACTACTTCACCAAAGTAATTTACTGCTAGTAAATTTCTTTAAGAACTCTGTACCTGCGGAGTAATTATACCGCTGTCTTAAGTTGGTTTTGTAAATAGAGTGGGAGGTGGTGAGGTTAACTATAGAGGTATAAACAAAACAAAATCGGGTTAGTTACACCAGTTATAAATAAAGAAATTCTGCACAGATTTTTATGATCTGTGATTTTTTAAATTTGTCTGCTCTCAGAATAGCGGAATAACTTTTAAAAATGAGATAAATTCAAGAAAACAATACATATACAGATAATTGATTTTCTCATATATTTTGCATGCAACGGCTTATTTGATGATATTTCGAGAGCGGATTGAATGATTTTGTTAATTTGTTTATGACGTATCAAAGATGTACGCGGATTTAAATTTGTTTGTTTGGTTTCACGATGTAACCGAAAATAGTTGAAAGGCCTTATTAATTACCAGGATTAATCCTGAAGTCGGCGTGGACGAAGTCGCAGGCTGAAGTTAGTAACATATAAGGTACGTTAAGCATAAAGGTATATCTAAGAGAATTTGACGGGATCACAATAAACTTTTAGTCGGGTAGTCCCCGGCTAAAGAATTGTAACACGACTAAACGTAAATTTCAGGAGACGGGTAGTAAGGTCTGTGTATCACTAAAATTCAATAAAAAATCTCCCATGAGTGGTAACGATAATTATAGGTTTGAGTTGGAGGCCTAAGATGGCTCATGTCCAAAATTTAATATAAATAAAATTGTGCAGATAATAGTGCTAGATTTGATATTATACAATATTTTAAAAAACAATAGAACACGAAAAGCGAAACCTGGACGAACGGAGCGAATTCGCTAAGAAAATCGCAACTTTTTATCAAGTTAACAACTCCAAAATTCAGACAGTCGAAAACAATGAAGAATTTGAAAGCTTCCAATTAAGTCAATTTAGAATTTAATTAACTGATACTTATAATTATTAATTGAGGCGATGAGAATCTTTCTTGAATTTAGGTAAGAAACATGAATTTGCTCATTTGTGTACTAAGGCAAAAAAACTGTTTTTCACACCTATAGAACAGAATACAATGTGTAAACTGTAGAAAACTTGCGTATAAACTGCCGATTTAATAAAAACATACAACAAAATTATTGTATATCTACATGTAAACAGATCTAAGTGATAAACTATACAAATTAAACCTTATCATCAACCAAAATTATCTAATGCTTTAATTATTTATAATAATCAACAACATATGTCTCCACTGCAGGGGTTCAGGCCGACTCTTCTTCAGAGTGTATGGGACAGCGTCCACCACGCGGGAGCGGTGCGGATTGGTAGACTTCACACACACCCCTGAATTTTTCTCAGAAGTGTGCAGGTTTCGTCACAATGTTTTCCTTCGCCGAATTTATAATAATACAAGAGTGAAATTAGATTTGAGAACATAGTCTTAAAGTTTTCCGCTCACTGAAAACGAAGCCCTCTAGGCCATTTCGCCTATTACAAAATTCACCACAGACTTCTAATAACGAACTCAAGTTATCGTTCAATTATCGACATTTCAGTACGATTTGGCTCAATCGTATAAAAAACCCAACCCAGAGACTTAATTGGATGCCCTTCGGGCGATTTTCGTAACAAATTCCGATTCCTTTGTTACTTCGGGAAATTGTGAATATATTCTTTCTGTGTCTGTTCCGACGGCGTATTTCGTCTTCTTATTGGTATTTTACATACGTTCGTAAGAGCTCCTTTGCGGGTACTTACCTGAAAGGAAAGGAAATTGTCTATTACAATGTGATCAAAGTAACAAATGCGGGATTAAAATGTATAGAAGGCTTCGTTGGTATTCAGATCATAATGCAATCAATATATTATTATTCGCCAAATACGGCACATGAGCTGAGCCCTCATTGTAAGCTTCGAGGACAAGATGAAATATGTTTTCAATGAGGTTGTTAGTTATATTCACTATTGTATATAAAAAAACATGTTTTATTACATTGGCACCACCAAAGAACAGCGTTTTTATATAGCGCTCTTCTGTTAATCAAATTTAATCTAGCCGACTGTGTGCGCACCAACAAGTTAACACAGACAATGAAGGCAAGAAGCTTGTTGTGCGTAGAAGAGTCGGTGGGAGGAGGCAGGAGGTGGTCGTTTGCCCGAATACGCCGAAGCCAAAGAAAGGCTATGATTTAAGCAACTTTTGTATGTTTACTTGTTCCGCCATATCTCCTAAACTACTCATCGTTTTTTCACAAATGAGGTATTATTAGAAGTGTCGTGTTGTGTAGGCTACATGACGTCACATAAAAGCCAAAATAGCGGCTTAAAGGGGACAGAAAGTGCAAGACAAAAAATTAATTTAAGATTCAAGTTTCGTGTTTTTTAAAGATGAAAGATATTTATGACTACATTCCGAAAATGTATAGGTTAAATCATCATCAATAGACTATATATGTCCCCACTGCAGGGGCTCAGGCCTACCCTCATATAGAGAGTGAATGGGCCATATTCTACAACGCGGGCCCAGTGCGGATTGGTAGACTTCACACATACCTTTGAATTTCTTTTCAGGAGTGTGCAGGTTTCCTCACAATGTTTTCCTTCACCGAAAAGCCAATGGTAATGATTTTTATCATTCGTACATAAATTCCAAATAACAAATTGGAACTCATTGGTACGAGCTAGGATCTAACCCAGTCCTCGATTGTTCAAGGACTGACGCTCTACCCAACTGAGCTACGAGTACCACGGGTTAATCTAGGTTATATAAATTGTAATATTTGTATATAAATTATGTAAGTATGTATACATAAAAATGTAAATGTAAGATCGTTTCGTGCAGAAGTCAGATTTCAGTTTTAAACTTTCATCTTGTAGAAGAAGATGCTGATTTGATGAGCGCTTAGCATATTAAGATAGTATGGATAAATCATTTGTTACGTTTATCTGGTATTTTGTGAAATTCCTCATCAAGTGTGAGGGAGTGCTTTCTCTGGCAAGCTTCCAGAGTGCGAGATATTCCTTTACCGATGAGGTTGTAGCTCGACTAAAATTCTATTCGTCGTAGTGCACGCGTTTGTATGGAAATTTGCATTTTACGACTGCGACGCCGATTTATGCGCTGCGATGTTTTACTATATAGTTATATATTGATTTAATTCTAGTGCTGTCCAGTCTCCACGGTCGAAATCTCCGTGGAGCGCAAACTCCGCGGCAACTAATGTCAAAATTCGAAAAAAGAGAATGTAAAAGCAGTCGACTGTTGTTTTTCAAGAGATAAGGAAATTACAGTGCTTTTACAATATTAATAGACCGGACAAAGCAAACAAACATTTTGATCCTAAACTTACTACCAATTGGTAATAAGTTTCTCAATCTAGTGTCACATCACGTCACGCGGCCGTACAAGACATTTGACATACGATTGACTTTTGAGATCAAAATGTTTATATGAAGCGTTTCCCAATGACCGCTCTATAATCTATTACTATATTTAAATCTCTCTGGCTTTTACTGACAAACCAATTTCCCAGACGGTACGAGCGATCAGTTTATGAAGTTGGAGAAATCATATTATAAACACCATGCGAATATTATAAAGTCGAAAGTATAAGACGTCTTTACTTGTAGCTATTTGTTGGCTTTTGATGAAATTTGGCAGATGCGTATCCTATGCCACATATAATGACATAATATCTGGGCGACCGAGCTTTGCTCGTAGTTCTTTAAAAACAAACAAAAACTTTATTTTTGCCCCTAAACAAAAATCAAAGCAATTTTCCAACCGGGATTTGAACACGGATAGCTCGGACGGAATGACACGTTTGAACCACTCGGCTAAAGTGATTATGTTTGATAGCGTGAAATTTCCCATCATATTTTGTGTCAAATAATGCGAAGAAAAAACGCATGAAAACTCGAAAACGCGCATTTTCCCAGACATGAGACTAATCTAGATCGATTTTTCGCCCCCCGAATACCCAAATACCAAATTTCAGCGAAATCGCTGTGGAGCCGTTTCGGAGATCCGAATTATATATATACAAGAATTGCTCGTTTAAAGGTATAAGATAAGATGATCTTTTATTTTATTTGAAAAATGGATTTGCACTTGGCCTTTAGTGACGATTTCGACGTTGGATAGAAAGCGTGCGCACCCAGAAGTCTCTAGCTAATGAGGTTTTGCTATCTTTTATATCTGAGCACAACAGTGCTATAAGTACTGCTGTTTGGCAGCAGACTTAGTGTTTAGGATTTGTTCCTTTATGTATAGGTTTTAAATAAGTGGACTGTATTAACTGGATTGATTCTTTTAATGTTAACAAAAAGATGCGCCGTGCGCTCGGTTCTACGGTTGCGATCAGAGAGAAGGTCAGACGAGATGTCGCTCGACGTGCGGCGCGCCGCTCCCCGCGCGCCCCGCCGGAACCGTTCGGAAACCCGAACACTTAGGTAACATGGTGGTAGCTGGCCAGGCGTACGTAAAAATGCATGACCGCCAACCAAACCGAAGAACCGAACCCAGGACCTCTGGAGACAAGTGCGATCTAGAATAAACACCGCTAGCTATTTCTCTGTACAACTCGGTCAATACTATCTCGTTTTTCGAACTACACCTAGCGGTAAGTATTACTTAAACTTAATACCTAGAAACCAACGAAAGCTTTTAAGCTTCTAAACGTAGCAGGCATACCCTAAACCGAAGTCTATAAGCCAAGTCAACTGGTCTACGTGACACCGCTACACCTGTTGCTTCGACCTAGATAGAAATTTCAGTCTAGAATTTTTATCTAGACTCAAGATCACTTTTATCTTAAAATCTTCTAGAGCTTTTTAATGTTGCTTTTAAGTGAATCAAAGTTTAAGAATGTTTACAAGGGATCGTCTGGATTACGAAAGACATTAAAGTCTAGTCTAGATCTAGACTTAGCTTTAGAAATTAAGTTTTGCAGTTTGAATAATAATAAAAACTTGATTTTTCGATAAACATTATGGATTTTTTTAGAGTTGTACTGTTAAAATTGTAGGTTAGATTTTGTAATTTAGACAAATTTAAGTTTTCAGTGTTCATGAAAAATAAATTATACTATTTCATATAGGATTTTTGATATTTATTGAACGATTGGTTTCATAGATAGGCCCGGAATAAAATATCAAAAACATGGGCAAATTTTTGTCGAAGGACCGTCAATCGCTGAAGCAGACGAGTTCTCGAGTGGAGACCACGCCTAGGCAAACGTTGTGTAGGACGTCCCCGACTAGGTGGAAAGACGACGTAGAGCAGCGTCTCATTACTTCGACACTTCTGGGTGACCACGCTTCTATCCTGAGAAGTTTTCATAAAATCATCATATGCGATAAAAGAAAACAGATGAAGAAAAAATGTTATTTTCGCTCTCGAACAAAAATCCACTTGTTTCAGAATTCTCCGCCGTCCAAACGACCCTCACGAAGATAAGGTCCTCCGAAAGGACTTTTTTGTAATTATCACGCGAACCGGTCATTAAGTGAATAGTAATTAATCATCGTTCATATCTTAGCTAACCTGCGGGGGTACGCTTCATTATCTAACAGATAATAACACCGGAAGAGTGGAAGACGAAGTGGGGGTAGGTAAAAAATAAAAGGTATTTTCGGTAGAGGTTCCAGTGAAGTGATTTATGAGAAGAATATGATCGAAAAACTTTTGATCGGCCTCGATATTCTATCTGGTAACTAAGACAAAAGCAAAGCAAAATTGTTATTGAGTATTGTCAAATGAAATCGCACTGTAAAAGTTTCACACGAAATTTCTTTTAACTAGATTCTAAAAGGAAATAGTGCATCGGATTATAATGTCGGAAAATGAGAATCATTTACAACTAAATAGTGAGTTATAATTATAATGTTCAAAACGTCATCTAGGGACCATTAGCTGTGCAACGGCTGTCGCAGCTGACATTAAAGAATTTCCCGCCATTACAATACGATGTCCTATTTTTTGGTGATTATACATATCAAAGTTATATCTATTTTAAAAAGTTAAACGAAGAAGAATAGCTGCATAGAAGCATATACTGAAGGAGTTCGCAAATGCAACCAGCGTTAATTTTACAATATCTTTACTAAGGTTTTATTGACAAGATCGTAATTTTTAGAACAAGATTTGTGGGATTCACCTCAAAAACGAAGCCGAGGCGGGTCACTAGTAACAAAACAATTGAAACATCAAGAAAGGGCATATCAACAGGTACCCACAAAATATCCATAGACTCGATAGAGCGGTTCGATTGGTTACACATGTACCAAATAGGACGATACTAAAAATAGTCATGTAGCAACAAGTGCCCCGATTGTTTGCAGCAAACAGCCGCGTCTTACCAAACTGGCTGGAAACGAAACGAAAGCAAAAGGTTTCAGTGTGAATTTTTAGTTGATTCTAAAATTTAAATTAGGAATATAGTGATACAAAGTTTGCACGCTGTTGTATGTCTTCTTTTACCCTGTGATAAGGAAAAGGGAGATAAAATACGAAGTTTTGTATTGCCAAATATTTAGTAAGAAGAAGAATATGCGACAAGAAATTTAGAGATGACAATTCAATTTTAGGATCGTGTAAGTTAAGAACGATTTCATATCGTACTGGCCACTTTGGATAAGAATATAATCTGCGTGGTGGTTTTCAAAAACATTGTATTCTATATTCAATATCATAGCGCGATGGTAGAGGTTAATGTAATCGTATATATTTACAAAGAAGTAAAATTACAAATATATCTAAAAAACCTGTAATAAAATGTAATCTTTAGAGTCACTCATCATTAATAAAATTTCCAATGATCATGACCAAACAATTTATAAGTCTTTTATTAAGATATCAAATTGAAACACTAAGCCTACAGCTAAAATACATTTTTATTAAGTACTCAAAGCAACGAAAATTAAACGAAAGTCTTTTTTATAATTGGTTTCAGTAAACTTTTGACTTTGCCTCGGCTTTTGCTTTGATGGTCGAATTAAAAAGTGCTTCTATTTTTAATTCTAAACGAAGTCTATGCATATATTCTTTACAGTAATGCGTTGGCATTTAATTTTTTATTTATATTAATTTTGGTTTTATGATATCAAGTTAAATTGATTTGTTCTCAGTATTCTTCATGCAGTGTTTCATTTTAATTTATTTTTAAAAAAGCTTTATACAAACTAAGGTCACCGACATAGCTCGGCGAGTCAGTGAGCTGAAGTGGCAATGGACAGGCCACAAGAACCGATAACCGGTGGGGAGTAAAGGTTCTCGAGAGGCGACCAGGTACCGGGAAGCGTCTACCGGGCCGTCCCTTTACTAGATGGACCGACGACCTAGGTAAGGTCGCGGGAAGTCGCTGGATGCAAGTGGCTCGGGACCGGTCAATGTGGTATACCATGAAGGAGGCATATGACCATCAGTGGACGTTTCCTGGCTGATGATGATGAAGAAAGGAAATATTAAAAAAAGATGTTATTACATAATTTGAAGAGAAAAAAATAAAATAATATTTATTTTCTTTCACATATGGTTTTCATATGGTATGGGAGAAATCATTGTATTATACCTTATCTACAGCATATACAGATGACGTATTACCAAAATCCATGAAGTCAAAATCGTAGTAAAATACATATAATATACAAATAAAGCCATAAATTCAACGTACATATATATATGTTTCCACAAAACATAAAAATAAACACAACACCCGCAGAATTTCCATTTTAATGTTTAAAGAGGGGTCCGTAGTCGCAAATTCACGTCGGGAACGAAGTTAAACAGCAGTGAAAACGAAATTAACGTCGATGATTAAACAGAAAACAAAATATAAACAAAACAGTCGAGTGTAGAGCTTACACTCAAGTACCAACAAGTTTCGATTGGCACAACTAATGTAACAGGCGTTACATAAATATTGACCCGGAACGTTGTGGATTTTGGGAAGTCCACAGTAACAGTTACAACTGGTATTTATGTTACAAATCGGATAGTTACTGTATTTCAAAGTCCCTACTTTAAATAGAGACTCAAACCTAATTTTCATTCTGTAATTTGTAACCCTCGAGATATAACCTACATTCAACGATAAAGAACAATAAAAATCGGTTGACAATTGGCGAAGATATGCGGTACTTTTCACCTTAAACCACCATAATGCACCGTGTAATTTATGGAACATCTTTTATGGAATTCGGTTGCAAAAGAGGAAATTATTTTCACCGAAATCCAATCTATGATACTCTATTAAGACCAACATTTTTGTAGAATTCGGCGTATACGAGTAATATACATACAAAAGATTAAAAAACGCATTCTGTGAATGTATGGAGTTCCAGCCTGGATTTTCACACTCCTAATTTAAAAAGAACATTAGCAAATAAAAGTGATTTTTGTATATTTTGGTCTAGTTTATTTGTACCAAAACGTTAAAAACGCACGAATCAGGCAAGACTTAAAAACAAAGATGGCGTCAATAAAATGAAATTTGACGTTGTCACTCAGTACAACAAGAATGATTTTGTTTATAAGGAAATACAGTCAAAAATGTAATTCTAGTATTTTCATATACATATTTGGAATGTTCATGGTTTTTTGAATAGTGTACAAGTGCAGGCCGAATTCGAAACATCTCTTTTATTTCGCGTGCGTTGCTTCGCCGTTCTTAATCAGCATAAATAAATAGTCGAAAATATTCAAAAAAATATAACCAAATATATAACATAAGTTTGCTTACTTGGCGAGCCCAACACGTCATCGTGACCACCAACGACGAATTCAGCTATCCGAACAAACAAGCCCCCGCCCTTTAGCCCCACAACTTTAAAAAAGTAATTAATGAACTCCAGTCCCGACGAACTTACAGAAACCCTGACGAAGGAATAAACTGCCAAAACGGACGAGAATAATGTTTTGGGGGCTTGAAATATGACTAATTAGAGCTTCAACGGGGTGTGAAATAGAGTATTAGCTGGCACCGAGTTACGTAGTCCGTGATTCTGATTTATTCTTGAACATTACACCGTGATACTCGTAGTACGAGTTGGAGATTTATTTTTGTGGCAGGATGCACACAAATCATCATGTTTTAATGTCTGATTTTGGGAAACGGTAATCTGTTTTTTGGGCTACGTTGACTAGCTATCACACTTCACTCCGTGTGCTACTACGGAATACATACAAAATTATTATGGATAACAGTTGTCAGGCCGGTTAGTTTGTCTTGCAGAAATAATCCCACATAAATTACTCGCTTAAAAAGTTGGTTAAAAGTGACGTCGATTTTCTTTTTAGACATACGACATAACTTTATTCAAAAACACACACAACAAAATACACATTTAGACATAGACACAACATTTAGTGCCTATTTATGTTTTTCTTTAGATTTCTGTGGTTCCAGATAAACTGGCGTTAGGAAGGAACTCGCCGCGTAAAGGGGGCATGATTTAAATACTACGTCGCGCGCCATGGTTTATCTGGCATCGGGGCGACGCGACGTGCCGCCACGGCTAAGCACGCATTTTGACGTAAATCGTGCAGGGTTCCCGATTAGTTGTTTATAATGTATGTATTTTGTTTGTGAGAACGTGAGACTAGTTTGAAGAACTCTCCCTTGGTCGCTCCTGGGTATTATGCGAACAAAATTCACAATAAGTAGGTTAGAATCGAAATTTGGATCCACAATGTGTGGGTATATTGAAAACCAGCAATTAGTATATACGTACTAGGGCTTGGGGTTTGGAATCATGTTTAATTAATTAAGATCGAAGCGAACAAAGGTCTTCCTTTCGACTACTAGGCCTCAATTTGCTAAGGTAATGAATAATCATATTATATTGGTGGCAGACTTAGTTCATACTGTGGTAGAATCTAGGACGTAAAACCTAGATAATGTAAGGTAATGGAATACAAGGGTCATAAAAAGCTAGATAGCAATGTAAATCTTGACTACTTATGCCCTTTGCACTACCGTTCAATGTCAAAGTGAAGGGTAGAATCAAGAGTTCCGCCGTAAGATTTCACGATATTCTATTTCAGTCAAAAAACTTAAGGCAATTGAGGAAAAGCTAGAAAAATACAAAGTAAAAAAGTTATTTCAGTTATTATTTCGAAGCAATTCAGGTTTTCTACGAAAAATGAATTTCCTGAAGTTTCTCCTTTTGGAACTTCTTCGTAAGAATCAAAAGGCGTTTCGTTTACTATGAAATTGCTCTTTCAGAGATTTTATTAAACTGTCCTGTTCGCTCAGTAATAATGGTTCTTAACGTAGTTGTATTTTCCGGGAAAACGTTTGATATCTTTTTTAATTGCTATCTTGTTATTTTGTAAAAACTAAATTAATTAATTAAATATTTGACTTAGATATCGGATATAGAATATGATGGCGACTGTTTTTACTTTAATATATTAAGCTTTATTCGAATGTTTTTTTTTTCTCGGAATGTTCCTGGAATATAATTGTCTTACAGATTCGTGGTAAGTTATTTTTGCCTTGTAGTAAATATTACGATATCAAACGACTGATGACAAAGGATATTTCACTTACTTGTTATGATGTTACGTGTCATTTCTATTAATCACTCGGATTTGGGGAGGCGAAGTTTGTTATTTCCTGAACAATCAAAGTCCTCGACCGCACATCCAAAACATAATTAGAGAAAGATAGACAACCAAAATGTACGTGTGTAATTATACTTGATATCGGTTCTTCTGATTTTTGTGTTTGTCAACCCTGAGGAAGCAACCTAAAGTTGCCTAAAGCTACCAACTTCGCCCGATTTGATGACAATCTCGTTTACGAGCCCGAAGACAGTGATTACATCGATTGTAACCAAATTTTGACTTCATTCGCGCTAATAAATTTGTTATCGCGGGGATAAAGTTCACGGGCGGAGCTAGGGAGAAGGGGTCATGTGCTTGACCCCTTAGATGGGTGTCAAAGACTTCTCTGCTTTCTTTAATGAAACCTCGATGGGCGACAACTTTAAAATAAGGTAAAACATCGTCAAGTGACACTTTTTGTTGAAGTTTCATAAGTTTTTGATAATTTGGATAGGAGTAAAAATCATATTTTATTTATCATTTTTTGATTCGATTGTATCGTACACAGTTTTTGGAGCTTTTAATTAACGTGTTAGGACACTACACACAGGTATAGTCCCGGATTGCTAGCTAAATGTGACATTAGCAAAACTAACGTGACCCTCGATTCGCAAGCTTGACGGTCTTGACACCCGTCTGTCGCTCGCTTGAGCTCTAAGTCCGTCCTGTCAGTAATGGGGTCGCTAGTGACATTCGTGTGTTACGGAAATAGCGCCCTCTACAGTCATAAATTAGCGATAACGCTGATGTAACAGGTAGGGGGGAATATCTCCAGATAATGTCGACGCATTTAAAGTTATGGCGCGCGGAAAAACTTTAGTATAATAATAATGGCTTCGTACTTGGAACAAAATGGCGGCGCAGTGCGTAGATATTTAGTGGTCGTAATTTAATCATTTGCATAAAGGATGTTTTATTTGTACATCAAATTGGTGTTTTCGTGTAAACTCACTTCCATAATAAGGTCTTTTCCCATCAGGGCCTCCCCCAAAAACATATCCGAATAAGCAATTTAAAAAAAATGATTGGCCCTAATTTCACTTGACGATAAGGCCGTTGGATGTTAAGTTAAGCGATACAGCAGTGCTATTAACACTGCTGTTTGGCGACAGACTTAGGTACCCAACCCAAGATATTTAGCGCAGTCAGGTAATAATGACTTGACTAAATGATTCCCCCAAAATGAAGCAGCCTGTGTTAACATCTGGAAGTGTGATGAAGAGACTCCACGAGTCAGTTATAGTCTGCATTGTCTATGGGACGTACGTGACGGCAGCTTTAGGACGGACCATATCGTAAAGTTCCGTCCGGTCCGGACAGTACGCAAAACTTACTCCATTAGCGTCGGTACGTTTTTAATTTCCAACGGACCCTCGTTGAAATTAATGGACCGTTACAGACACCGACTGTTATTTTAAAAAAAAACATTAAAATGTAACGTTGGGTATCTATTACTGGAAATATGTATTAAATAATTTTGTTGATTATCTAAGTCTGCCGCCAAGCAGCAGTGTTAAGAGGGTATGCTGTTGTCAAAGCGCCCATACAAACGTAGTCCAGTCATATTTTGAGTATTAAGCTATGAAAATCTATGAGATTTTCAAGACCCAATCTAGAAACAAATATCTGTGTCGGTGGTGAGTCAGATTTTCGTTTAAATATATACTTCCAGAGTTACAGGGCGTCAAAGTTTTGTATTTTTCGGTAATAAAAAGCCCCAACTTTGAACCTGATTTACAAGAGTATGAATCAATTTAGAACAATTTGGAAAAACCACCGACATCTGAAATTTCATTAGTATACTGTATTAAAAAACTGGTTACATAATATACTGTATCCTTCAAATGATCCCTGGACTACGAAACATCCAAATAACGGGTAGATAACTTCGCGTAATGTATGCTGTCTCACCGTACGCGCTCGGGTAGGATAGGGCTCGGAGAGGGACAGCTACAAAACAATGCAACCTTGAAACTGACCACGTGGTCTTACCAACATAGCCTCTTAATAGCACCGGTTGTGGCTTTACGTTAAGGCTTCTGGCACGCACGTTTACCACCCAATGGCCTTATCGTCCCTTACTATCACGTGATGTGCCGCCAAGTGCAAACTCATAATACATTTTAAAACGATCTCTCTGTTGTAAAGAATTCGATCAGTTTTTTTACGGGGTTTGTGATGAAAGTCTTACTAATAATAGTAATTTTACCATTTTTAAAAGATACCAGACAGTAAGGCTATTTAACAGGATGCGCAATGAATTTAAAAACATAAATTGTATAAAACTTTTTAAACAAAAAATAAAACATCATCTTTTTGAAAAGTGCTGTTACAATATCGACGAATTTTAGAATTTTGACGATTATAATTTAAGTTAATCTATGTTTATTATTTGGTCTTGCTATAACTGTATTTATTAATTTTTAATATATTTAATGCGACTTATCTTTAGAAATTTCAAACACAATGTAATTGTTATTGAATAAATTTGAATTGAATTTTAATACATATAAGTCTAGCGTTGTACAAGTAGCTTCTGTTATCCGCCATGATGGACGCGATATGGCAGACGAATTTATTCAGCAGTAAATTGACCCGGCTGATGAAAATGATTGTAATTGTAATCGATCAATATTGACGTATTTTCACACATTTTCGACTAATGCCGTATATGAAAGTGTCGCAAATAAAATGCAAAGAATTTTGAAATTCATTTAAAAAAATTCTAACCTAAATCTAATTTTTACTACTCAAAACCGATATGAGTGTATCATTTTAATTTCAGCAGTAAGGGATATGTTATGACGTCAAATAAGGTAATTTCATACTAAAATGACGTTTTATGACAATATAAAAGTTACTTGCAGTCAAATTGAATCACCACCAGCGAAGTCTGAACTTCGGTATTGATATTAGCTAGCTTCTCTAATCTCACATTTTTAATTTCAATTCGACTAACATGCAAAAATCCCCTATATTTTATCCCACCTAGGGGACAAAACGGGGAGAACCGGAGGGGGTCACGCGGAAGGAATTTTAAAGACACGCTAGGCAAGCTGCCCAATTAAAATCTAAACAGCACCGGATAAAATATCGACCTTACACCGTGTTGTAATTGAGCTCACAATTTACCCGAAATTCATCTACATTTAGATTAGAATTATTATGGAATGGAGCCGCCATTATTTTTTCTCTTTTTAATTTTTCGTTATGTTTGTTTTGAAGGGGTTCAATGTTCGTAGGGGGTGTTTTAATTAGAATAGGGTAAGGTTAGGATTTTCTTCTTTTACAACATTACAAAAAACAACAACAATGGTACCTAAATATAAAAATGAAATACGAAAAAATATTCAAATTTTATTTTATTTTATTAGGGTGGCTTACAGCTATAAAATCGGAACATAGTGTAAAATTAATGACGAACAGCCATTGACAAGCCTCCACATATGGCTTTTTTATCAGCTATAAGTTCACAATTATATATACTTACTAATAAGTAACATAAATTCCTAAATAATATTTAAACTAAAGTCAATATATATGTATATAAATAAATAATAGCATCCAAGAAAATTACAAATAATAATAACATAAACAGGACAACAAAGAGAATACTAATAGTCGAGCATACAAGACATACTCGTAGGTATCAGCTATACAACAGACAAGAAGTAGTTCCGGTAGTTCTTAGTCTTTATCTGTTTTAAATCTTTACTTAGGAACAGTAAATTCAAATTTAAAAAACAACAACAACTGATTACACTTAAACGCTGACGCCATTTTCTGAAAACTTACGAACAACGCTGAAAAGAAATTGTACGTGTGTGTGAAGTTTATGTCCATAAGAATAATTTATTAGTTTTTCTTATGTCTTACAATCCACTCTATGCATACAGTTACTTACTATGACGTAATCGCCCCTACATACGATAACTTAAAATACGATGGTATTGATTCTGAAACGTAACTAGATCAATGGAAAACTATACGAAAAAATAAAACAGATATCGAGGAAAATTCTAGAAGCGAACCATTTAATTGCGAGTAGGAAGTCGCTTTAAATTCTTATTTCGGATTGTGAAGGTCGCACGATACGGTCGTTTCGCGCTTCAGTTCACAAGCGTTTTTTGTTTTGGTTTTTAAAGGTGACTTTTAAAAAGTGGTGCTTCATTAGTAAACGTAATAATTCTAAAGGTTCTCAACATTTAATATTATCAGCCTATACTGTCCCGCTGTTGAGCAAAGGAGCCATATCCCTCCAGTTGCCTTTAAGCGCATCACATGGCCAGCCACACATAATGGAGTTAAAGAAGGCGACTTCCTGTCTTCTAAACTATTTTTTTTTAAATAATGGCTTTAACCAGTGGTTATCTAGCCAATGACGAGTAAAATTAGGTGAACAAATTTTGAGGTTATAAACTATGCCGAAGCCATTTCTTCAGCTTTCTCAATAAAATGTATAATGTGTACATTTTATCGCTTAATTTGGATTCTTGACGAGAACTTCAAAGGCCAGCCTTGGTTTCAACATTATCCGAAAGAATCCATATGCCGAATGTACTCGACATGATAAACTCTTCGGATCGCGTCGAAACCCTCGCAATTTTGCGTAATTGATACTATAACACTGTCCGTGACACTTTTTGCACTATATCACACCATTATAACACAAAAAACACACATAACAGTATTATTAACGAATTACTAAAATTGCAATGAACCACCATTTTACAAGTTCGCGCCAAGCGTCCTCTAAACTATTTACATTGAATAGAACAAGAACAAACAAAAATAAATTTCAAAAACAGAAGTATTTTGCTTTGAGAATGAGACGTCACGTAATCAACTCCCGGACTAATAAACAAAAGGCGAACATACCATTCTGTGTTACCCCTCGCCCCAAGACCGATGCCGAGTTATTCGTCAACTTAATTTAACAGCACCTAAACACGTAAACCCGCATTATTGTTAAAATTTTCGCCTTATTTACCGCGCCTCGCTCGCTGTTTTGTGTCAGTCAGCCATTTTTTTTACTTTTCTACTATATCGTAGGATTCGCCGCAGTGAGACCGCACTTTGTTCCAATTTGCAACTGAATGCATTTATATGCGAGTCACCAAACATCTAGTTATATTTGAAAGATACAAAATAATATCTGTTTTGACAATACTAAATATTGACATATATTTCAGTCATTCAATGTAGGAATCCCTTCGAAAATGTCAGCTCAACTGTATGGAAGTTCGAAATACAGTAAAGTAAGCGACACAGAAATCATATTTGTAGAATTTATTCAGGCTGAGCAGATAAATACAGATCATAGCACCAAAAAAACAAGATAACGTAAGCAAAAAGTCATTCAATATAATATCATCGTTTTCGCAACATTTGTCGTAACAAAACAGCACTTAGAGAGTTCGAATTTGAAAAACGAATTCGGAAAAGCGCGACATGTTGTTTACTCTTTTCTCGGCGCAAAAAGCCCGCATCAAAAAAGGTTCCATATGACAGTTATGAATGATCAAACAAATGAACCAAGGAGTGCGCCTCAAAAGGCTTTCAGAGTCACGGTGTGTCAACATACAGCATCGATTAACATAAGATACATGTATCTCATAAATAATTCTGAGAGCTTCCAGCACAGTCCGGGGACGCACAGAGACGAAACTAGGCATTTATTGAGTGGGGGATTTAGATAACAAATACAATGGGTTTATGGAGAGCATTACAGTGAAATTTTGAAATAGAGGCTTCTTAGTTCGTGGAAGAATTATTTTTACCTGTTAAATTACGAAATATTCGAGTTATAATGGGTATTTGTGGCGTGGCATTTTACGATATCACCACATTCACTTACTGCCGATATTCTAAGTCGATATAACATTTAAATAAAAACGGCGTTACCATTTCCTTCTTTGATTATCGCAAAAGGTATTTTGGGAACAATATTAATATTGGACGGCCATGTTTTATTTGTCGTGTGGCCTACACTTTGGAATACAATCCAAGCCGTGGGTGTAATACAATACAGCAACAACAAAATAACTGCCAGCGAAGCGTAGTGATTATGGCTAATTTCTACCGCCGCCTCCGTGGTATCTTATAACGGCAACACGCTTGTACTAACAACCCAAAGGTCCGAGTTCAACTCCTAGTGGTTCCCTATTGGTAATCAGGCTGTACACTTGGCTAGATAACATCGTGTTACCTAAGTCTGCCGTCAAACAGCAGTGCTAATAGCATTGTTATGTTCCGGTATGAAATGTCGCAGAGCTGGAGGCTTCTGTATGCGCACGCTCACCATCCATCACTTACCATCAGATGGTATTAAGGCCAAGTGCAAAACCATCATACGAAATTGCGATGTGGGATGCTACCCACACATAGATCCGTCCCAGCAAACCTAACAAATGCAAGGCACTACGTTACTCCTTGAAGAGAAGCAAAGTCCTTTAATCATAGTAATCCGTTGCGATTCGTTCCTAATTGTCACCTCCGGGAGGATTTCGGGAATCAATCACAAAGAAGGAGATTTAGCACGAATAGATCGGAACGAGATTTCTTATAAGTACCAGTAGCAACGTGTCAAAGAGATTCCCATTCAAGTACGAGAAATAGGGTAAATGGGGGCTGATGCTTCTTTAGAATTGACAAATAGGTTCTTGGCAATGTTCGCTTGAGTAGCAATGATACAAGTTGAGAGTGGGTCTAACGAAACCACAGAAATCGGATTGAATACGCACTAGATATTGCAATCTCGCTGCGTAACAGTCGCCACACATGTGACACATACGCCTCAAGTGCGGATAGTATTCTCGAAAGAATAAGTACAAAATGAGGGTGTTATACAAATAATAAGGTAGCTACATTTTACTGGTAAAGTTTTTGAATGCTCAAATTCATTCAGGAATATGTCTAGTAGCCAGGTCAAAGCAGCGGTTAAAAGAGTAAAATAGAAAGGACTATTTAAAGTGATGCATGATTTTTAATAATAAACAAAAAAACAAGGTCATGAATTCTTTCTTATCCCCTTAAAACCGTTACCCGCCGCCATCTTAAGTCAGCCATCTTGAAGATTCAAATTGAACAGGTCTAGCGACCCTTCTTTTGTTCGATTTTCAAAATAGAAAATGCACCTGACCGTGTGAATAGTCATAGACCCAGAGGGGAATATACTTCACACGAACTTTTTTTACGCGGGATTTTTGAACAAAGACCGCACAGTTTAATGGTTTTAACGGTTACGGATCTTGTATTCCTATAATACTTTGTCAACGTACGTTACGTCCTTTTGTATGGAGATCTTAACTTGTGACGTACACTGTTTATTTATTTCGTGAGAATTCTTATACATTTAGATATCCATAGCCCCTAATTTAAAAAGAAGATATTTTTTCACTGTTAGAGACAACATTAGTGCAACTAGTTGCGCAAATTATGCAAATCGGACAAATTGCCAGACATTGAAATCCGACAATGGGCGACGTTGCTAGACATTAAACGACGATAGCATCATTGCTTTCCGTTTGCTAGACAGTAGACAACATTGCTAGACATTTACATGACTTTGTTAGACATTTACCTGACGTTGCTAGACATTACATGACATTGCTAGACATTGCTTAGATAACTATGTTTAGGAAACAAAAAGTTGCGAAGTATTGTCTAATTGTCATCGCCTGATGATTCGATTAGTCATCGAATGTTGTATTGATAATCAACATTGTTGCTATTTTAATACGTGTCTTGAATATTCAACATAAGTCATGTCATGAATGTTAAGTTATTTTACGAGTTGTTACGGAATAACGCTATAAAGCCCTACATTAAGATCACATTAGCATTGTCAAACTTAAGTGTACTCAGTCGTTGAGATGTACACTTAAGTACACATATGAGACGATGCGACGTGATATAGCGGGCAAGTTTGAGCTAGACGTGAGTGTACGACATAAATCATAATATAGGTCTACGAGTATGTCTGTCATGAACGAAGTCGGAGATTCGTCTCAAGGGAAAGACAAGCTTGAGACAAAAGTTTGAAAGTGTTCTAGAAACGCCTAAAGGTCCATTCACAGCGATATTTTGGGTACAGTTTAGAATTTGACGATCTACATTCTAGGCTTATAGAGCGAGCTTAGAGAACGTCATGGATAGATTTTATGTAATCACCATGGTTAGAAACTTATTGATCTGATGTGGACTGATCCAAAAGTAGCCTAGCGAGCTATGGAATGGACTAACAAAGTGACCGACAGCTCACCGTATTATCAAGCTGCAGTGGCAGTGGGCTGGTCATATTTGCCGAAGGACCAAAAATCGCTGGAGCAGTCGAGTCCTCAAGTGAAGACTACGTCTACGCAAACGGACTGTAGGACGTCCCCCGGCGAGGTGGAAAGACGACATACTAAGGGTAGTCGGACGTGAATGGATGCGGAGAACAGAGGACCGAATTGAGATTCGCACTTTGGGAGATGCATATGTCCAGCAGTGGACTGCCGCAGTAAGAAGTTGATATAAAGGTGCTGCTGCTAACGGGTTGATTTGGCGATACTATTCAAAAGCTATTCTAAACCACACGGCCATGTGGATAGGGCTTTAGAATGTGATAATCAACGACTTCCGGATATTTGTGCAGTTGTAGAAAGCGACTTATCTCACTCGGTGAATTTAAGCTTCAATTTATTTATATTACATACTTACATACAATTGAAAGCTTTTCAGTTGAATATTGAATATTTGGGTGTTCGTATAGATGGCATCGTTGAATTTACTTACCTGTGGAAGAAAGAAAATAACATCATAAACAAAATTCAATCCAAAACATATTTGAAATGATTTATTTAGTGGTTAGGAGTTAAATAGAAAAATTTGCATAAAATAAGAGTATTGTGTAATAGGCCAGAGCCTAACTTTATAACTTGATTACGTCATTGGCTTAAAATCAAATAATATCAAAAGCATAAAATTTTTAAATACTTTGTTCGACAGTACATTAATAAATCTTTAGACATGGGCTCCAATAGTGCACTTAATCATGTAGTTCTTCGCGATTCATTCAACGCGAAACTAGATTGTGGTACGCACGGCTACAGGTCAAGTTATAAACTTCCAGCATACGCTGAACCGGTATCGAGTCGCGAGTCCATTCAATGCGAGGTCAGCTTATACTGGAAATGTATAGCTTAATGTGTAGCCGTGTGTACGAGTATTATTTGCTAACTAAAATAAAACTGGCCAAGTGTGATTCGGACTCGCACACAAAAGGTTCTGTACCACCCTACAATATTTATCACAAAATTTAGTACAAAACGCAGAAAACAATAATTTTCTTGTATTGGGACCTAGTTTAAGTTTCATTTCATTAAGTCAGATGGACAAAGTATATTAGATTTATTTCAAAGTGCCAATTTCAATTAAAATATCTGGGCGACCGAGCTTTGCTCGTAGTTCTTTAAAAACAAAGAAAACCGGGATTTGAACGCGGATATCTCGGACGGAATGACACGAGTGTACCACTCGGCTAAAGTGATTATGTTTGACAGCGTGAAATTTCATATTTAGCGACGAATAATGCGAAAGATAAATCGATCTATCTCAAATAAAATAAAATAAAGCGCATGAAAACTCGAAAAAGCGCGTTTTCCCAGACATGAGACTAATACGAGTATAGATCGATTTTTAGCCCCCGAATATCCCCAAATACCAAATTTCAGCGAAATCGCTGGAGCCGTTTCGGAGATCCGAATTATATAGATTATAGATAGATAGAATATAACAATTCATGTACAGTGACCGTCAAAAAATATACTCAAAGGTCTAAGTAGTAAATACATGTCAAAGAATAAATAATAATTTAATAACAATATTAAAATAATAGCACCCGTTGAGAGCATTTAGGATTAGGAACCCTAAAAACTAGGACACAACCATTCTATATATCAGCAGAACATAACGCCAAGATTTGTGAAATCGTAAGTGCTTCTACTTGTTACCTGAAACCAGATTTAGTCACACCTAGTATTCACCGAAGCTGTACTAAAGTCAACAGAGATGTTATCTAACGAAACAGTATCAGCTTTCCCGTAATACCTAATAGTTCGACGATCAAGTGCTTTAGCAATCTATCAATAACTCTCGTGATAAATGATAGCTCTATGCTTCGCTTGCAGTCTGTCTCAGAGACAAAATTGACTCAAAGTCTGATTTATCCAGCGCAGAGATTTGGTCCTAAGTGCGAGTTGGACTCCAGGGTTCATACAACATACTGAAAATCATAATAGGTAAGGCAACAACCACCGAACAAAGCTAGAATAAAAATGTAGGTCTGATTGAAGAACACACTTAATTTTGCAGTTGAAAAAAGGATATCCAACGATGAAAAAGCGATCTTAATGTGATATAATTAAAAATAGTTTCAAGATTTATTCTTTCATTTGTGGTGTACCTTGCTTCTTACCAAATTTCTGGATTCTTGGTATATGGGAAGTACCCCAGAAGTAAAGTATGCGGCATAAACAGACGGTTCTTTTGGCGTTAATTTTGGACATTTGAATTTTTTACTGATGCAAGTAGTTTCAGACTTGAGTATTTATTATTAATTTAAATTTGATACGTCCTGAGAAGGGTCTTGCCAGACAGTCATTTTTTCTTTTAAGGTTCGGAACCTTAACAACAATTACTTTGGTATGTAAATGATATGTACCATAGAAACCCTATTTAGCATCTTTTAGTCGTATTTTGCTTAACGTAACCTCTCCCAATATGCTATGAATATTTTCAAATATATATTTTTTCACTGCCTTTTTACCGACACAATCTTGTCTCAAAAGTGTTCAGCCTCTAACTAAAGCATAAAACTTTTATTTTAAATCATTGATATTTATACTTGGACGATTACACTGTACCATGACCGCGTAACATACATAGTAACCTAGTTGTAGCAACTTGTTAGTAACCTTCAATTTGTTGATCGTAAATATAGTACGGTACCTGGAAGTGGGAATGTCTAGTCACACCTTGAAGTCGTCAAAGTTGTATAAAGTCAACAGATGTTATCTAACGAAACAACTTCAACTTTCACAAAGCATAGTCAAATACTAAATCACAACAACATTTCCTGGAATTCAGTGATATTTATATTTAGAGGGGCACTTTTTATTATCGCCATGGAACATAGTAAGCCAGATGTAGCAACTTAGAATCCAATACCTCCGAAGTGGCCTGGCTTCACGATTGGAATAACGATTCGCTGATCTCGGGTTCCATTCCCAGTTAGGTTTGCTGTTGGTATTTGGTTTGGTTGGTGGTAGAGCATTTTTTATGTACACCTGGCTAGCTACCGCCATATATGTAAGGCTGCCACCAAACAGCAGTGTTAGTAGCACTGTTGTGTTCCGGTATGAAAGGTATTATCCAACGACCGTATCGTCAGTTACCATCAGGTGCGATGAAGGACAACTTGCCATTTTTAATAGTAAGTAGGATTCCGGACTTGAGGTATAATGAAAGGCCACCTGCCAACGTGGATCAACAAGTCAAACCGAATCACGCGCAACAGGTACTTGGCAGAACACTCAAAAACATTCTGCCATTCTACTCTGTTTTGGGACTTTCGTGTAAATTTGGTCCACCCATCTATTTAAACCGCCTCCGTGGCCTAGCTATGCTTGAACTTACAATCTGGAGGTCCCGGGGTTGATTGCCGGACATTTTTCATGTCCACCTGGCTAGCTATCACCACGTTACCTAAGTCTACTGCCAAACAACTGTGTTAATTAAGTTAATGTTAATTAGTTAAACACTGCTGTGTTCCGGTATGAAAGACAGCGCCTCATTATATTGAGGCATCTAGTGGGGAAATTTTTATGAAAACTTTCATTCTACATCATCATCAACAGCCTATATACGTCATCATCAACAGGCCTACTTTCCTACAGAGAGTGTACGGGCCGTAGTCCACCACGCGGGACCAGTGCGGATCCGCGGACTTCACATGCCTGTTCAAGACATGCACGTTTCCTCACGATGTTTTTCTTCACCGTTAAGCAATCGGATAATGTACTTGAATTGAAAAACAACTCATAGGTTGGCTGGATTCGAATCCGGAACCATCAGATTGAGAGTCTGCGCCTTATCCAATGCGCCACCGACACTTGTATCATTCTACATACACGGTCTTTATTAATACTTCTTCTAGTCTACAGCTAGCTGATTCAATATTGAAGCCTATGGCGAACAGTTGCGCAATAAATAAGAGCAAGCAACGCCTGTAGCTCGAACTATGTCGTTAATAGCCAAGTAACTCATTTACTTACTCCAGCTCCATACAACGTCACATGATGTCGGTACTAACGAAGTTTAGAACAAATTATGTGGAGGCTTGCTCCCGACGTAAATAACGTTTCAGACTATATTAAATAAGTGCTCAGTACCAAGTTTTATTAAAGACCCAAGGAGCTGAGGGCTTGTTTTAACGGTTTTTCATTTAACTTGCGTAATTCGTGTTCTAATATACAAATATAAAATCGTATTCTTCGTTGTGGTAGTAAATGACACGTTTCGCGAATGTATGGAACCAAGGCCTGGTTGTACACCTATAATTTTAAAAGTTATTTAGTTACCATTTTTGTATATTTTGGTTTAGTTTATTTGTACATAAACATATAAAACGCACAAAGAGGTAAGACTTAGCGTTGAAAACAAAGATGGCGTCAATAAACTGACATTTGACGCTGTCACTTAGCACAAAAAGAATTATTTTGTACAATTAAAATGCAAAAATTTAATTCTAGTATTTTTCTATATATCTCTGAATATGTATTTAGATTATTACTTAATTTTTTAATAATATACAAGTGCAGGTTTTAGGGTTCCTTACGATTCGGAACAAAAAATTACATTATCTTAATATCGTACAATAAGTACTTTTAAATCACCCGTTACGTGGGCCTTCTTGTGAGATGACATGACAATGTCCACATAATTTTGTATGCATTCACTATTTTTATCGCATAGCATTATGCATGGGTGTTGATCAAAGACTGCCCATTTTTGATCCTGCCTCTTTTAGGCATATATGTAGGCTATGTTATCTTACTATATCAGACAGCTGGGTAAACACTTTCCTCATATCCTTTCCACGCGTATCCATAAATAGATATTACGTAATCTATCTATATAATTCAAAAATTTTCAACCGACTTCAAAAAAGGTGGTTATCAATTCGGGTTTTTAGTACACACATATGTTACGAATCAACTAATAAAAAATACTGTAAGTGGGTAGAAAAATAGAAATAACTGTTTAGAAATAATTCGAAATAACGAAATAATTAAATGGCAAAAGTTCGACATATACATACGAGTCCTATAATTTTGAACCGACTTCAAAAAAAGGAGTAGGTTCTCAATTCGACGGTATTTCATAAATATGTTACGTGATAACTCCGTCAATTATGAATCAATTTTGATGATCAATTTACTTCGCATATAAATTTTATCGAAATTGATTCAGTGCTTTTTGAGAAAATTAACTATTAATTAAAACTAAATTGTACCAAATAACACATTTAAGGGTGAACATTTTAGAGGATGGATGCTGTAGATTTTAGGGCAATTGAAGTCGGTTTCTTAGTTCTTTTTTAATGCGTTAATTATTTCCGTTCTAGATAAAATACCCAACAATCGCATACTTTGTCTAAGGCTCAGAGAATGGCTCTTTACTCGAGGAAATGATCGTAATTAATTTAATTAATCGCAAGTGTCGTCTCGGAGGCATTCCGTCTATGACTGATGGTAGGATATCGTTCTTCGCCTTTTCGGCTCTTTTTTCGATAAAAACTACGTCTGAGTACTAAAACTGACTAAGCGGCTCTGTCGTGCGAGGCGGCGACGTGACTTCTCCTAAAATAGTGTTCCAAATGCCTATTTATATTCAATCTGGTATGCAATGTTCGGGTCTGAGCTTTGGTTGCAAGGCTGGACCCACATAACTTAAACTAGAAAGGCTCTTGGGTATTTAAAAAAATCTTGATTACGATTTTGACACATGTCAATGACGAAAACAAGACTCATTTTTACAACTGGGTGGATGTGTAATTTTGCCTGCATTTGACATCAAAATATTGTGGTTAAAACTTCAAATGACGCTGCTATAACACAATACCATATAATTATTGTGAAACCGATGTAATTTGGATATCATAGTAATTTTTAATTAATTAAAATTTTTATGTACTCTAATTTTATAAATCTCGAGTGGCAAATAACTACCGGGAAACGTGTTACGGTCCGTCCCCCTACTAGATGGACTAACGACCTGGTCAAGATCGCACCATGCACGAAGAAGCAGTGAACGTTTCCCAGCTGAATATGATGTTGAATTTTGGCCCCTGGTTAAATCTCATTGGTTCAAACCCGAATTCGCGACCCTCCGTAACGAGTCGTAATGGCACTAGGCTAATTCTTGGCATTGCAGTAGAAAAGCATTTTTCACATGCGCATACTTTTTTCTTAAAACAATTCATCTTAATATCTACATATTTATCGGATTGAGAGTGATTCATGTATTCCATTTGTAAACGACCTGAAGTCGTTCGCAATTTTACGTGGTCGTTACCCTCTGATATTTGAAATTTGGCGGTCGTCCGGTCATTCCTCGGTATGTTGTTTTATATGCAATTTATGGACCGAAATTGATTAAGAGGTAGGCGGTATTCAAGACACGATAAATTTTCCATTGATTATGGTTTCGGAGATAATTATCTTACAGAACGATTTGTGTTAGTTCTATTTCTAGATTGGAACTGACCTATCTCAATATTTGAAGGAGACGTATTTCTAAGATATTTATTATAGGTTGCTAACGCAGTTAACATTGTATACTAGGTTTTACCAGCTGCTTCCTCTGCGATAATTTTTTTCGATCGGGAGGTTCTTTTTCGACCCTGAAACTATCCCTTAGTAAAAAATCAAGTCGTTCTGACCCTCCGCTACCATGGGACGAAATAAAAAACAAACTCACTTTCACATCTATGATATTAGTATGGAATTACTTACAGTATCTATTGTGCTATACTGTTCTAAAATTAGCGCCCTTTGACCATATTGTTTATAGTTGTTTTGTAGTAACTACTAACCGCCACGTTTGACCTTTAATACACAATATCAATTTGCCATTAATTACAGATAGAAAAGTACTCGTTATGTAATATACTGCCGGTAGATTTAAAAATTAAATATAAAACATCAATCGATCACTGCTATAGTGACGACCATAATACACCTATTGTTAGCAGCCACAACACCAGGAGCGTCAGAGAGGGGAAGTTCTCTCAGCCAACAGCCGTTAACTACTACGGGCAAAGGATAAATAAATATGTATATAGTGCCAAGAATATTGAATGAGCTCACTTGGCTGAGAGAAATTACCAAAACTAGCAAAACAGAGTTAAAGAACAAGCTAAAACAGATTTTTTTAAATAGAATATAGAAATTACTTATAGGTGGTGAACAGCTTTAAGTAATAACATTATATAAGAAACAGATCGTTATTCAACAACAAACTGTTTTTCGGTTTGGCCTAAGATAAAATATTGTAACGTAACAGAACTTTTTGAAAATAAATGCTAAAAAATATCTAGATTGGTTTTGAAAATCGGTACAGCGCTGGTACCTAAAACTTTTATTATTATTAAAGATAGATCAACGCTTGACTTCAATCTCACATAATGTTAAGTGGCGATGATGTCGACGATGTTACGTGTTGGTCTAGAAGGTGCCCATTTAGTCTTCGTTTGTAGATTCCTAAGTTGTAGTTTTCTGGGAACACGGAAACCGGTAGTGTATTCCATATTTTAGATGTACGCACGATAAATGTAGAAGCGAAACGCTTGGTGCGAGCTGTAGGAATATCCACATTATACGGGTGAAGGTCTGCCGTTCTTCTGATTGAACAAAACTTGTTAATATTTTAAAACGTAGTTATTTACGTATAGTTACTTCACAAATTCAAGTATTTCTAAAGGGACAATCTCCCAACGGCTAAAGGTTCTACCTGAAAAGGATGAATTGATCCGTCAAATGGTCTCACAAAAGGAGGTTTACAATAAACTTATTTAAGGTTGAGACAGGTAGATGTTTCTAGGAAGAGACAGTGAATGGAAGTACAGTGAAACAATGGTACTTGTTGCCGTTGTCAAAATATTTAAAAATTTACTGGTAGAAGTAAAAGTTTGTCTAAACCAAAGGTTTAATTATTAGTTTTTAACAAGCTGAAAGTCACTGTGTGCAAGTGAGCTATGGAACGAGCTACGCGCGGAATTTCTCTACGTAATAAAATCCGGACTGAATAAATCTGAAGACGAACTAAGGTCACGGACATAGCTGGAGGAGTCAGTGAGCTGAAGTAGCAAGGGGCAGGCCACATCGCTCGAAGAACTGATAACCGGTGGGGAGTAAAAGTTCTCGAGTGGCCGTCCACTAGTCTCTACTAGATTGACCGACGATTTAGTAAAAGTGGCTGGGAGTCGCTGGATGCAAGTAGATCGGGACTAGATATTATGGGTACACCGTGGAGAAGGCCTATGTCTAACGTACTCGATCAAAAATGGAGACGGAGCGGAAGCAAAATTCTATAGGAGTTCACGTACGCTTTAGGCTAACAGTAGCAGCTCTGAACACTCCCCGCCGCCGGATCCACAATACTATTTATTCTATGGCCACAATCTAACAATCATCAACAGCCTATATACGTCCCCACTGCAGGGGCTCAAGCCTACTCTCCTACAGAGAGAGTATGGCACATAGTTCTACCACGCGGACCCAATACGGATTGGTAGACTTCACTTTGAATTTCTTCTCTGGAGTGTGCAGGTTTCCTCACGATGTTTTCCAAATAGGAACTTAATGCTACGAGCCAAGATCGACCCCAGACCTCGATTGTTCAAGGACTGACGCACTACCCAACTGAGTTACTCGTACCATTGCTTGTTATTCAAACAATATTCGAATTAAAAATCATCTCTCAGGTTCACTAAGCAGCAACGTTTGAACCATCCAGCTGTATCCAAACGGAGCAGTGATACATAAACAAGTGTCCAGTATAATTCGGCAACGCTATTAATCAAATCAGGCCGAGCAACTAACTGAAATCTGAATAGCAAATCCCGGTTGGAGGTAGGAGACGGACACAGTAGTCTATCAGGCGGAAACGAGGAAGTGGACTCTACTACAAGATACACCGATTGAAATCCGCTCAAAATCCGAATTTCAGATTCATAGATTTGCACCCAATCCGAAAGAAATACGAAACGAAACTATCTTGTAGTAGGTGCTCTGCTTTGTGTATTTTGCTTTTGGTATGTTCACTGCGTGGAAAGAAACGATTTCTAGCTATCAAAGCTTTATTCCTAGCATACTCGTAACAACAGCTAGTAATTTGTTGATAAATTTCCAATTCTATGTTAAAGTCATATTATCAAGATTAAGTCCGTTCAGTGACCCACGAGAAGTTAAATCTGTTGCCTCACTTCCCCACTAATAATAACACGTAAGGATGAAAGGGTAAGAAACAGTGCGCCAAATCGACTCACGTCACGATTTCGTAAGCGTTTTATCTCAATTAATTTATTTAAAAATTAAGATGCCAAATTATTACAAAACTTATGAGTGACTTTTCCACTTAGTTCCATAAAGTTTAGTGTAAACAAAAAGTTTGTTTAAAAACCGACATATTACAGTTTTGGGTGTTACTTTGGGAGTTAAGCATCCAGCGAAGTATTATGAATCGTGTTTCAACGTCTGTCTTAGGACAGATTATATCCTCAACATTTATATGTATTTTCCTCACGACTATACAAATCTAGAGTTTCTCTTAATAGTACGGCGATCCAGGGGTGTCTGGTTCGGTATCAAGGTATCGATTGGTCAGTCAAACAAATACTACCACAGTAGCCTCGGTTATCGCTGCAGTCCCCGCTCGCTCCTACAACACAGCCGCGCCCTAAACACGAGATTCGGAACTGTCCTAATAACTATTTGAACTACCACGTGACGGCGACCAAACTCTAAGCCTTGGATTTGTGGAGTCAAATGCAAATTGTTTGTTTGCGATTATCTCTAGTTCTGTTATTAAGGTTATTCGCTCGATTAAAGTTTCATATGAAATTTATGTTGCTATAATCTTTTAAAACATACTACTGGTACAAGTCTTCGTGCAGTATTTATCTAAAAATATGTCATCGGATTACAATGCCGAGAAACGAGTATCATTGACTGTGAGGTGAGAACCTAGTGTTCTGAAACACGTGATAACCTTCTCAGGCACCAGTTTTACACATTACTTGATGGTTTATATATAATTTAAGTTCCAATCTGTATTATATAAATTGTTAACTATAACCCAGTGGGTGGAATTATAAACATTTATATCATCTTATCTTATTAACATCCAACTTCATAGTGAATTACAATTTTCGTTTTTAAACACTATTTTTTCGATGATTGTTCAAAGCACCATCTAGGGACCATTAGCTGCGTAACGGATATTATTGCTAACTACGAGTATAGAGGTGTACGTTAATGATATTCATTTCGTGATACTATTATTTCATCTCGTATTCTATTTTAAAAGATTATGGCAACAGAAATTTAGTATGGAATTCTACTCAAAGATGGTGGACAGGATAAGCGCTAGCTTGTGATATATATGTAACTTTACATAACAATCTACTGTATGTATTATCCTATTAAATTTTACTGCACTTCGTAGGCTTATCAACGGTAACATCTTACTGCGATCTTCGACATATGTGAAGCTAGTTCGTTAGTGGAGATCATATGGAATCATTTCAGATCATCAAAATTTAGTAGTGAAATTCTTGGTCTGAAAAAGAAAACCAAGGTTCTCAAACTTTTAAACCAGGAACCACTTGCTCGTCAGGGTGTGCCAAGCTATTAATGCAAAGAAAATTTTTTATATAGTCTGTAATAGAATACAGATTTGCCGATAAATATGTGGTTAGACTGTTATGGATGAATATTTCAGACATACATAAATTATTATATTGTTATAATGGCGAAAACAAATTGCGTCACATTTTTCTAAGGAAAACAGTATTGATTCGTGGCGTCGGGCCATCATAGTAATCATCATCAACAACCTACATATGTCCCCACTGCTGGGGCTCAGGACTACTCTCATACAGAGAGTGTAAGGGACATGGTCCACCACGCGGGCCAAGTGCGGAATTTCTTCTCATGAGTGTGCAGCTTTCCTCACGATGTTTTCCTTCATCGAAAAGTCAATGGTAATAATTTTTATCATTCGTACATTAATTCCAAACAACAAATTGTAACTCATTGGTACGAGCCAGGATCGAACGCAGACCTCGATTGTTCAAATACTGACACTTAAACGCTGTCAAATAAAAAATACGAGATTGGGCAGCAGCATTTCCTTTAAAATCTTACTCCGATCACAAATCTTCCGTACAAGGCTGGTAATTATGGGAAATCCCCCAATTAGCAATGAATCCCCGAACGATGAGAGAATCCTACGGTGCATTTTTGTAGTTGTAACGAGTATATCCTATTGAATTTGATATTCGCAATCTATCTTTGAATCAAGTCACTCTCCAAGATTTATCCATACGTGTTCTATCTATTATTATATTTAATCATTCTACACCTGTGTAAACAAAATTATTTTATATATCAAAGACATCGTTGTATATTTGTAAAGCACATGTGTTTTTTGTAAATAACTCAGCAAAACATATCTCTTCCATAATTTATCAAATAAATAATACCACGTGTACTGAATAGAAAACATTCTGGAACCTAGTGAATAAACATTCAAAGGTCATGTATTGAACAATTTGAAAATAAGGTTGCTAAAGTAAGAACTGAATTGAAAATCGATTTGTGTTCTACTAGTTCTGAAATTGATTTAGAGTTTGTTGAAACAGGACCGAATGATTTAGGTAAAGCCCAAGGCCATGTAGATTTACTCCATATAAATATAGTTCTATTTAGTTTCATGTTAATTAAATATAGAGACTAATAACTAACTAATAATAAACAATTTAAAACATTCTTCGCAAAGACCGGAAACTTGTATTTTGGTGAAAAATGGGACTGATTTTATTTGACAGATTGTTTGAGAGCAAATAAATGACATAGGAGCTGAAAGAGAACTAAGTTTACTCAGGAGTTAATTTCCTATCTTTATCAAAGAAATACACATAAATATTACACGTAAAAATATTCAATCTGAAAACTCATTTTCTAGAAGTAATAGAATAGTAATAGAAAAAGTATACTTAATTTGACCCGAGAACCTGTCTGGTCTGGAGTGCCATTGAATCCGACGGCAAAATTAGGCCATGTTTCGCATTTATTTATTCAAGACACATATAAAAAGTCGCAACGTTCGTTAGTCAGTGGCGGTTGGAAACGGTTGCTATGACATCACTGCTTGACATTGATATGTTATAGTTTTAGGCAATGGAAGTACATGATACAACTTCGTTGAAGGTAAACAAATAAATAATCGATATTTTACATCACAACTAAACCGTTGGGTTGTTTGTTACCGTGTTTATTTTTTATTTACAAAGGTACATTTGACGCTGTACTAAACGAAATACAAAATATTTACACTGCTGGAAAACTACTACTAATACATTACAAACCCTGTTCCGATCAACTGAAAATCTTCACTTCATTTAGGTTTTATTTATTTTAACCCAAAAGTACAAATAAATGTTATAATGCCGAGATTAAAAAACCAAAAAAACTATCCGTAAACTCACCAAAGCAATCCAAATCCGTTCATTAATAAAAAGTCAGTCTTCTTTACCCACAACTATTAAAATTAGGAAATTTAGAAACACACAGAACTAACTAATTTTATGAAGTAAAACACACCTTATTACTAAGTTTGTGAACTAGCGGGCACTAATAAATATTTTGGACACAATGACTAGAATTCAAAACAGGGAGAGGCAACCGTTCGCGGCAACGGTCGGATGATAACTGGCTGGCATGCGTGCGAGGGGGTCAAGTTTTGGAAAAAAGAACTGCAGGCAAAGGCACCCATACGTTACGGCCGAGATGACTATAACAAAAAAGAACCCTAAAATATTATCGCTCGGAATGCGGTTCTCAAATATTTCTCGATTACATCGTATGCATGCTTGTATCATGAAAATGTAATGGGTGTTTATTGAGTTCGTTGCGTGTTGAGTTTGAAGTTTATCTTTAATATAAACGATATATGGAAGTATGCACAAACCACATAAAGTAAAAACATATATACATAATTTTGATGACAAAACTTAACGAACTTTTCCAAACCCACTTTAAAAAAAGTTTGTTATTAAAATTGTTGGGCTCTCGTAAGTTCACGTAGTCAGTGCACTATAAATGGGTCATTTTCGTAAATATAAACCAAAATGAAGTGGATCTGAGAATTAGCACTATATTATTTTTATAATTATACATTATAAAATGTATACATTTTTGACACACAAACCAAGGAAGTTATTCGTCAAAATAAAATATTAGTTAAAATAAACATGCTGACCATAGAAACAGTGTCGTCGTAAGTCGTAGATATGTAGACCTTCAGACTTAAGAAGGAAACGAACCTTTTAAAAATAAAGGAAATAAGACCGGCCACACAGCGTCAACGGAGTTTTATTTCTCACACACATCGACACATCCACATTCGTTCCGAGGCGGGTTCTCAAGGCGACCGAGCTCCGTTCATTGTACTCCAATTAAAATAATAAAAAAGTAATAACAAACTTGTTCCGACACGTCAATAAAGGCGTTGGCTTTTGGAAAAATTCCGATTTTCTCATAGCCTGTCGATCATCTGGTCAATTACAGTAAAAAAAAATGTAATAAAACTTGCGATTTGATGATTAAATTTGAAAGTGTTTATGAGCTAGCAACCGAAGAATTCGTTGAGTAATCGATGTTTAAAATTTTGATATTATTACGTACTTGCACAAACTTGGAGCACAAAGATTTTTAAATATACAAAGTCAATTGTCACAATATTATAATAGAGAGAAGTTACGTATCTTTTACTTTAATAAAAAACTAACTTTTGCCCGCGACTTCGTCCGCGTGGACATTGGAAAGTATACTACAGAAACTATATGCTCGATCAGGATAAAAACTAGCTTATGTCCTTTTCCAGCCCTTCAACTATCCCTATACAAAACAAAAGACATTCTAACTCTCCGTTACTATGAAACACTTTCGCATTGATAATATAAGTATGGATATACAACTATAGTATGGTTTCGCCATTTTCTTAACTAGAAAAGAAAGGGGCTCAGAAATGCGCCTATAAAAATTTGAGAGCCGCTTGCACAGAGATTCAAGTTTTGCAGCTGCCCCTCACGCACACATACAAACACATAATTTCCTAGTTAGGGGCACGCGATTATCAATGTGTGAGTTATTGTACTCTTTCAGTAGGGGTGTATGGTAATCATTTGTTTTTTGTATGGAGATTAATTGATTCAACTTTTTTTGTTCGAAAAATGGGAATTCTCTCTGCTGCATTGTTCAGTGTTACAAATTGTATGCATGTGTTACAATAGTAAATTACAGCTGTGGAATTAATTTTACGTGAAACAAAAGATTCCTCGTCACCTTGTTATTTGATTCGTCATTTTCACGTGAAAATGAGAACAAAATCATATACAGAAGACCGATAAGTAATTTCGATTTTCTCACTTTTTTTTCGTTACGTCACCTTCCGTTCTTTTATGAAAAGTTCGGTCATCGGCGATCTGTGATTGTTACCTAAGTCTGTCGCCTAACATCAGAGTTACTAGCACTGTTGTGTGCCGGTATGAAAGGTAGCACAGCCAAAACCTCATTAGCTTGAGCACAAAAATATAGCTGGAAGTAAATTGTCAGAAGACAAAAATATGCCAATAAAATATATTTATGCAGTTTAACTTTTATATTAATAACCAACTAATTAATAACATAAGAGTCATTCGAGAACACCACGACGTACAAAACAAGATATATGAAAGGTCAAAAGCCTTTAAACTTTTCCTCGTCTTCAGACTCTGAATCATTACCTCAGACACTAAAAATAGCACGCCATTATGGATTAAAAAACCGAATAACGTGTGTGGTCCTTCTTAGAACGCCTCGATACATATCGGTCAAAAAACCTTTGTCTTGTACAGGCAAGGGTACTAAAACCAGATCTGTAAGTCATTCAGGTAAGAATAACTAAAATAATCCTCTACAAAATTAAGCTACTGGCTTAGATATTTAGATATAGACATACGATTGACAAACAAACGGACAGAAAGATATACAAGATTACAGATGAAATAAATAACAATGATAATAAAAACACAACAAATAATACAAATACAGTAAAACATGAACCCAAATCATCATGTGCTGCAGCACAGACCGCAGCGATGGTGAACAGTCGGACCCTGGGATGGAGATTTAAAATACCATGTAATATTTTTGTTGAAGCAGACCATTTTGATGGAAGAAGTCGTAGCAAACGATAAAGGACTTTTATTATTGTCATAGCGGTAACAAATATACACAATTTTATGGAACTTTCAACTGTCTACCTATTTCGGATCATGAGATACAGCCCTATGACGGACAGACAGACGGACAGAGGTTTAGTAATAGAGTGCTGATGGTAACAAACAACCACTTTCAGAAAAGTGTTATCCAGTAAGGCCAAAGCGTTTACAGTACACATTTCCAAAACCTAATTGTAACTTACAGTGAAATTGTAACTACAATACAGTAGACACTTATCCATAATCAAAAAGCAACTGCAACTGCCTTTGATGTAGTTTGACGTTAGCTTATAGAGTATAACATTTGTTAACTAACTATTTGCATGCTGTTTGATGCAGTTAAATAGGTTCAGCGACATATTGAAATATTATTTAAGACCAACATGTACCCTGTTTATTGTGAATAAAAAAATAGATTGATTGATTAAAAATGTTCATCCGTAGAGACAGGATTATTTGACTACATATTAAGTTTTTGTTGGTTTTCTCTGAAGTATGCTCTACCAAACAAACAAAACGGAATCATCACAATCGATTCACAACTAGACTACATAAAAACATACAGTCGAATTGAGAATCTTCTCCTATTTTGAAGTCGGTTAAAAAGTGATTTCTTTCTGTGTTCGCTGAAGAAACAATAATATATAAGAAAACGTACGCCGTAGAAACTAGTTACAAATCGATTACCATCGTACATAGCAATATCAATGTAAATAATCATTAGCATCATATATGCATAAAAATGCTTCACGTATGGAAAAGCTTTCGTAGAACTTTATTAAAGGAATAGACAAAAAATATCTTCCATTTCCGCCACTCGAAATGCGGCCTAACCTTTCAACTTTAAAAAAAACCTAGCACGTGTGTCAACTTAAAAGGCGGCACCTTAATAAGTAAAAGCTAGGCAAAAACCTTACCAAGAGCTTTTTTTGACTGCAAGATGAGCACTTTAGCTTAAAAATGAATGATCATGTAGAATTTAGTTATTTTTTTCGAAAGCTATCGTAGCTTTAGTACACGTCTATAAAGAGTAATTTATCACAATAGGAATGATGACAAAACAATTTTATTCCCTCATTCGAGAGACCGTGTGAAGAGATAAATGGCCTTGTCAAAGATTTTTCGATACGACTGATAGTTTTCCTAATATAACCCGTCGAAAAGTGATTTTAGTCACGTGGTGCAAAAACGCTCCATATAAATCGGTACCTAGGCGTGACGTCACGGTTAAGTATTGAAGTATAGATAATGTATGAAACTTTTAACAATGTTTGAGTTATCTCGTAAATTAATGTTTTTATGTGACCATTCCCTTACTAAAAAATATTCTCAATGTAATTACAAAACAAAACGTAAAATAAAAAAATTTATACGAGCAAGTTGCTTTTTTTGTGTTTTTGTAGTGTAATTTTTGCGGGCTTTATAAGTGTAAAAGTCCAGAAAAATTAAATAATATTAGATATTCTAAATTTTATAGGAGCTTTATAGTGACCTTTATGGTTTAAAATACAATTTAGTCCCAATCTGATTTGGTGTCATCTAGCCTATTGTCTGCATAAACCCACTGTTGGATTATTCAAATTGCCATAATTACCATGGATCTCACATCTCCTGACTAATTGTACTTAATTTTTACCACACATGACTAAGTATGGGTACATATATTTAGGTGTCGATGATGATGATGAATTTGTAATGGTGCGCAAGACTTGTCATGAATTTTTTAAACACATTCTCTACGTATTTTACTGCCTATTTTATAATCTATTTTATAGCACCATTGCTTTAGAAGAAGAAAAAAGTAGCATTTTAATCAGCAACAATGTCCGCCGTTTCAAAATGTATACTCGCAGACATGAAAGTGTCTCAATAACATCAAAGGAAACGTAATAAGCAAAAGCCGGCATCTGTTTATTAATAAACCAAGACATAAACGAGTGGACATACGATGCATACAAACACAGAGCTTTGTCGCGACCATCGGAGTTGAGGTAGGCCGGATGCGATAACCTATAAATATCTGTAAATACCTATAGCGAAGCAGGAGGTGGTAAGTTCGTTCGCTTAGAGTCAATGCTCAAACAATGCCGACAGGAGTTCAAAGCGAGCCGAAAAAAGTACAGACGCTGGTGACTTTGTCACGTATAGAAAATGTTTTGTGTTTATATTATGCACCGTGTGATACTAGAGGTACATATTATCACACGAGTGGTTTAATGCCCCTCATTATACAACACCTTCATCAATTTTCAAGGTTCTCAATTCGACTGTATGTTTTTTAATGTATGTTACGCGATAACTCCACCAATTTGATGATTCTTTTTTTGTTTGGTAGAAAGAAACTTCAGAAGTGGTCCCTTATAATTTTTATCGAAATTGATTCAGTGATTTTTGAGTAAATCAACAAAAACCAAATATAATAATTCTACCTTTACGGGTGAACATTTTAGGGGATGAATGTTGTAGACTTTTAGTAGTAGTCGGTTTCTAGTTTTAAATACCAAACAAACACATACCCTCCTTTTACACAGTCGGGTAGAAAAGAAAAAATGTCGCCTGTCTCTCATATTGCAAACTTTAGCTACAATTGCCACGATATTGCACGGGTCGATGTCCGGGCGAACGACCTCTACAGCAGATGACTTCAAGTCATCGGGTCGACTTTATAGAGATCCGCAGGGGCGGTGCGAAAACGATTGAGGATATTTTGAACCGACTTCAAAAAAGTAGGTTTTCAATTCGAAGATTGATTTTTCAATATTTGTCACCTCAGAACTTTCGACTGGGTGAACCGATTTCGATGTTTTTTTGAAAGCTGGTGCTTCTCGTGCGGTCCCATTTCATTTTGGTCCTCCATGAGAAAACAATACAAGTCTTAAATTTGCTATAGACTCTTAGGTCAGTTTAAGTCGGTTTCTAGTTCTAGATTGATTGGTGTTCGCTGGATCGTCACCCGCTCAAAGTTAATAAAAAGCCACAAAATCTTATTATGGCGGCTACAGCTGATTGAAGATGGGAATATGCTAAGAAATAAATATGTATATCAGTGTGTATTTGTTTGCAGGATCGATCGTATCTACAAAACGAATGTGCCAATTTAAATGCGTTTTTATTCGTATCGTATTAGAACATCTTATCAGCCTGTTTGAATATAATCATTAATTAGCGCAAGAATTTCGGCTTTTAGGAACAAAAAAATGACGTCGTCATACGGAACACTACATCGTTTTTAAGTTCACACTTATTCGCCAATTTTATGAGACGCAAGGTGATACATTATGATTCATGTAAACATGTATATGTAATATGTACATGATTTCAATATGTACATTTATAATACATGTATGTGACGATACGTTGACCTGTCGACTTATCCCACTTCACATGTTACTGTGAATAAATCGTTTCACACGTATATTTTGGGATGGCAATGTGTTTGGTGTGTATGTATGTATTTTTATTCCTCGTCACTATTTCCAGGCTGACGTCTGGTTCGATTTTGATAAAATGGGTAGTTGGCAAAAAAAATACGCCGTAACTGATTCTTTCTGTGCACAACGGGCTTGACCTGCATCTCGCCATACGATAGGACGTAGGATGGAAGAGTGCCCACCGTGAAGCCTGGAATTAATTCTGAGCTGCTATTTCAACACCTAAGTATACACTACTTTATCTTAAGACCTCAGTTGGTCTCATGGCTTATTCAGTGTCGGTGGTTTTGAACTAACTAGAGAAACAATATCATAATGTAGGATATTTACGAGTATTTACTCAAGCAATTAACATTATTTTCTCTACAATCTCAACCTCCACCCACATGTTAGCAAGGTCAGTGCATTCACTTCCTGATACAATAATTATAGTTAAATTACGGTAAGCAATGTTGCTTAACTTGAATAAGTAAGCTTATACGGAATTTATGTCCATTTATATAAAAACAAGTTCTTAAGCTATGCGTCAAAGAGTTACAGGCCACAGCCACAGGTGGCTAGCAACAAGCGCCCCCAGCACTATCAACCGCCTGTGGCCACACAAAACGCCAGGAATAAATAAACCACAACCTTCCGTTTTTGTCATTTTCACTAGATTTCTCTAATTCAGGTACAAAACATTGAAACGTTTCTAGCGCTTCGTCAGTCGCTACCGCGACACAGTCGCTTCGCTCGCTCGGCTCGTGCGTTGCGGGCGCAGTTCTAAACTGACCTATCCGACACCAATCTGGCCTACTGAATTGGTTTTTCTTTCATGATATTTCCCAACATACGAGTAGACTTTCAGGTAATGATCTATACTATCATATGAGGAAATGAAAATGTTTCTCTAGCATCTGAACATAAAGGTAACCTTGGCAACGAGTTCTACTCGATCTTTCGCCATTTCCTCAATATTGAGAGAAGACGGTCGTATTTCCTAAGACGCGTCGAACGGCGAAGATATATTATATATATATATACAGGGCAAACGTGGATACATAGTTTCTTGTAGTACAGATGTAATGCTACAGAGAGCATATTAATGTTTTTTTATGTATAACTAAGATATACGATGTTTCTGTTTACGATTTTATTTCTATTGGATTAAAAAACATAGTAAAAATACTTTAAGTTCGATGAGATTTCAGCCAACCGTTAATAAACCTTTAATATAATAAAACATTTATCTAGAATCAACGGGAAAAATTAAAGACTTATATAGCCGTAGACTAAGTTATATAGGCCGAGGAGTCCTTCCGTTTAGTGTTGTGTTACTTACCGCACCGACATCGATTCCGTAACTCGATAAGTGGAATATCGATTACAGGTGCTAGGGCATAGGATGTCGAGGTTAACTACTAGTCTAGATTGTGTCACTCATGTGTGAGACCGTTTCCATGTTGTTTTGTAGTCTTTTTGATTGGCAGCTGTGTTCTATCAAACCGCCGGTGGTCTTACCTTTGTTATAAAATTCTTTCGAAGAAATACGAAAGTAAACTGAAGTATTGTCGCTATAACACATAAAGTAGATGTCCTTTAGATTTTATTCAATTTCGCTTAAAGTATAAACTTGATTTCGGTTTTAATGACACTCAGATTTTCAAAAAGGAAAATTATTTTTAAAGATTTTAAAAGATATATTTTTGTGTCGGTCTGAAATTCTACGAATCCTAATCCGCCTTATGTGGTTTTGAACTTGGCCTTCATCTCACCTGATGGTAAGTGACGATAGGGCCGTTGAATGGTAAGCGTGCGCACACAGAAGCCTCGATTAAATGAGGTGCTGGCTCTGCTACCTTTCATACCAGAACACAACAGTTCTATTAGCACTGTTGTTTGGCGGCAGACTTAAATTACATGGTGGTAGCGAGACAAGCGGATATAGAAAATACCATCATACAAACCGAGTAGCGATACTGGGAATCGAACCTGGGACTGGGACCGGATTGTAAGTACGAGTGTGTAGCCATTACGCCACGGAAACGGTTATTTAACTTTGGTCATTGCAAATATTAAGAACTACGTTACTAAGATGATTTGATGATGATGATTCAAAAAATGAAGAGGTTCATGTTACGCGATAACGCCGCCAGTTATGAATCGATTGTGGTGGTGGTGAGGTGGTCCTATAATTTTTGTATCAAAAACGATTCAGCGCTTTTTGAAAAAATTAACAGCGTACGTATCTGTACGCAGATAATTCTACCTCTAGGAATGAACATTTTAGGGATCAATGCTGTCGTATTTTAAGGTCAGTTGAAGTCGGTTTCTAGTTCTTTTAGAACGCGTTTATTATTTTATGTTTCATTAAGGATCTGTTTTTGATAGCAGATTTTAGACATAATTAGAATGTAACGTCATCGACTTTCCCAGTTTTTCGATAGTCGATAACAATCGAACATCCCTATCCTCATCAAGATCCGAAATACAATGCATCGATTTCATTATATCAAAAGTTAATATGCCCCCGGCGCACAATTCGATTCAATTCGATTCGGGAACATTAAACGAATCGGGTAAACAAACAATTGAGTTTATTCATGTCAAAATGTAATTTGTACGGTTGGGAATAGAGATGACAGAGATGTTCGGTTACGACCCGGACATGTATGTACGGTTTTTCAAAATATTTTGCTCGTTTTATTCCAGTATAATAACCGTCAACAAACACCGAAACAACGCAAAATAGGCTTTACATCATCACTCATCAAAAGCCTATATACGTCCCCACTGCAGGGGCTCAGGCCTGCTCTCCTACAGAGAATGTATGGGCCATAGTCCACTAAGCGGGCCCAGTGTGGATTGGTATAGACCATACACACACACCTTTTGAATTTCTTCTCAGGAGTGTGCAGTGTTTCCTCACGATGTTTTCCTTCACCGTTAAGCAATCGGATAATGTACTTGAATTAAAAAACTACTCATAGGTTCACGTTTGGATTCGAACTCGGAACCCTCAGATTGAAAGTCCGCGCCTTATACACTGCACCACCGACGCTTCTTAAGACTAGATAGATATCTACTGAGTGTATTACAATTTAAAGATATGTAAATGTTTATGTAACTGATTTTTCAAATTATGGAAAATCTTCAGTTATTCAGTCAGCCAGTAAATCCCACAGCAGAACATAAAACTGATAAACATTCAACCGCCTCCGTGGTCGATTGACTAAATGTTTTACTAGCAATTCGGAGGTCCGGGGTTCGATTGCCGGTAGTGGGTACTCGGTACTCGGTTTGGTTGGTGGGAGGGCATTTCCTATGCCCGCCTGGCTAGCTACCACCATGTTACCTAAGTCTGCCGCCAAACAACAGTGTTCCGGTAGGAAGGGTTGCAGGTCCGACGTCTCATTAACTTTAGGCTTCTGGGTGCGTACTCTGATCCTTTAGTAAGATGAAGGCCAAGTACAAACCTCTCATATACTTAAAAAACCACGACGAATTCTTCTTTTGAATCACGAGATTATGTGATTATCTTTGCCGTAATCACTATGTTTGGTATACAGGATGGTACACAGAATGGTTATATAAAATACTATAACAGTTAGGTCATTGTTTCTGAATACTCGTAGTACGAGTAAGTTGGCGAAAGCAGCAATGCATACTATGAGAAAAGTAAGCTATAAGGTTCATTTTCATAGTAGACTGCAGTAAAATTATCGCACTCGGTTATCCGGGGTTTTCGGGTCTCAGAAGACCATCTTTAAACATCTCTAACTGCAAATATGTAGTACGCTTTCCGAATGAGACGACGTAAGCACACAGGGGCCTAATAAAACGGAAAATCGTATTTATCGAAAGACGCGGAATGGAAACTGGAAAGAAATCCATTGACAGAAAATTGCTTGTCACATCACTGACAACGCGAAGAACATAGGAATGTGGAGATATTGCTAAGCGTTATGTTGGTAACACTGGAAATAAATAATATGAAATGTCATCCTCTCTTTAGCATTAGATGACAGCAGCATCTTCATACTCTTTAACGTTACGGGGTTTGATCTCCAAATAGAAAAAAGCAATACGTTAATGCCAAATTTCAACAAGATCGGTTCACCTTTCTGTGACGTATAGGCAAAAAACTGACACAGTATTATCTAGCCCACCAAATCATTGTATGTCCAAAAATGACTTCCTTAATACGATTTCGCGTGTTTTCCACAAAATGAAACGTGAATTTATTGTTAGGGGTAGTCTGAATAAATCCGTCTCGATTGACAAAACAATTACTTAAATTAAAAGCAATGGCCGACACGCGACTGCGGGTAGAATACAAATTACTGTGTAATGTTCGGAAGAATCGGACGAAATAACACTATAGTTGGGACGAATCACCGCTGTCCAACAGTTCACAAAACCCTTGTAAGATCAGCTTCATAAAAATTAGCGACGTCAATTTCGTCCCAACCTATACTAAAATTATATGCGAAAGTGCGTTTTTGTCCTTGCTTTACGTCGTAACGGAGTCAGAAAGGATTGATTATATCCCGCGGGATAATTTCATATCCCGCGTATGTCAAGAAAACGAAAGTAAATAATTACAACATTATTTTAGGTAGTGCAAAACAATTCATTAACGCGTTTTTCTTGACTCGTGTATCAAACTGGATTCGATATTAAATATTGTTCGTTTTTTCTAATATTGGGTTTGTTTTTAAATATTATTTTATTTAAAAAGTATAAGCTCTTTTCTTCTTAAGTTCAGTGTTTATTTATGTTTTAAAATTTCTGGGCTGACTAATGGATGTCAACGCACAGTCGCCTTTGCCTTGCCCTTGAACTAGAAACTTTAAAATTATACTATCACAACAGGTTTTGATGATGTAGGAACACGCAGGGAAATAACCTACTAGATTACACAACTACGCACAGAAATAAATGCATTTTTTCACTAGTTTTATTAACTTATTTACAGTCTAATCATTATTAGTAATGGATAAGTAAATGACCGTTAACTGAAATGCAACAGCTTAACTAAATGCCGGAAGAGACATGTTGAATAAACAAACACAGAAATATATGCAGGTAAAACTATTACCAACCTAAAATAATGAAACTATTACCAACAACGAAATAAAATAACCCTAGAATCGAACCTCAGACACATCGTGCAGCGAATGTAAACAGGGAAACGCAGCCGGCGATCGATACGGCGAGGTAAACATCGGCGGTTACCGTGGCAACGCGGCGGGAGATCTCTACCCCTCCCCCGCCCTTACACCCCCACCCCCCTAGGACATCCTAGCCACCCTCGCCAGTAGGGATTCCAAACATTCCTAGTTGGAAAAACTTATTCGGGAATTACATTACAATTTCGTTTCTTTCAAGTATAAATCAGAATTCCTTTTATTTATTGTTTCATGAACTGAAAAAATCTACTTTTGAGTATGACCCTACCCTATAATATCGCCATAGATTTTAAATATACTTGTTAACATTGCTTCCATAATTTTTATTTATTTTCAACCTTATCAGTTACAACCGAAGTACCACATATAATTTGTTTTGTCATTATGTAGTTACCGATACTAGATTCAGTTACTTCTTACTTGTGTCATTTCGTCCCATTATGACCAAAATACCCCATAGTGGACCAATACAGTGTAGTGTATTACCACCTACCGTTATTTTACTTGTTATAGATATTTTTGCATGGCTCAATTCATTTCTAAACAGCATTAGGGCCAAAATATTCAATGCCAGAAGTGTTGCAGTGTGGTTCTCGATGTTAATTTTAGTGTCTGGCTACATTATACTTGTGTCTTTTCATCCCTGTGCAGGATTAGATCCTAAATACAATAAACTACTATAGTGTTGTCCCGTATTATTTAATTTTTTTTTAGTTTTGTTTTTAGTTTCCGAAAACTTTTTGTAAGTGCGAATTCACCCAAAACTAAATGTGAGCCGAAAAACCGCCACACACCGCAGTGAAGTTGTATGTTGATAGTTTAGTTTTCACTCGTGTCGTTTCATCCCTATGCATTGTGAGGACCCAAATATTCCATTTACGGCATTGCAGTGTGGTTGCCTCAGCTAGCCGCCCCCAGGGGGCGCTGTCCTCGACAGGCTTTGTGTTGTGACGCGCCATTGTCGATGCGATGCGTTTACGAAATTATGTTCAAATGCGTAAATGTTGAATTGTTTTCGATTGAGCTTCTGTTCAGTGCGGTGCTTTATCATTTTGTTTGCGTTATTGTTTAGCTTTGAATGAGTAATTTGAATAGCATCTGTAATGTTTAGATATCAAAGAAAAGTTAGATATGTATACGATTGGGAGATGCTTTTTAGTGTTGGCCTAAGTTTAGTGTCGATAGTTTTAAGGGTACCAGAATATATTTAAAAAAGGTGCTTGTGCGACTTTTTCTGTGTGTCGCACCAACTTATTTCAGAAATTACAAATGCTATCGAGTCCCAAAAAATTATAGTCACAAATGTTTTATTAATTTTATTAACAGTGAAATTTAAAAAATTAATTTTCATTGCGAAACACAACCCGTTCTGTCCTTTCTAAAGTTCGGATATTCTCAAATGAGCATATTTGAATTGAATGGTAAATAAATAATTTACATTAAATCCTCATACCAAGAAATTGCTCTTTCGATAGTTCGTTGCAAAGACATTTAATATTAATAGACCGGACAAAGCAAACAAACATTTTGATCCTAAACTTATTACCAATTGGTAATAAGTTACTCAATCTAGTGTCACATCACGTCACGCGGCCGTACAAGACATTTGACATACGATTGACTTTTGAGATCAAAATGTTTATATGAAACGTTTTTACCCTATTAATTTAAACCTATTACTATATTTAAATCTCTCTGGTTCGTTGACATTTCGAGAATATTCTATCGGTCCTCGCTATAATTAACACTCACGAAAATTCTCCGAACTGCTAAACCTAAACTTACCTGAAAAATAAAGAGAAAACAATTAGAAAACTGCAACAAATCCCAGTCAAAGGGGACGAACACAAAAGAACATTGAAACATGAGCTTTAAAATCGTTTAAAACCATCCGTTATTGGAACAAAAGCATTGTTTTTGGGTAACAAAAGGGTGGTGGGAACCCCGATTGGGTTGTACGTACAACTTGCGAGATTGGTGTGATTATCCTTAAAGACTTAAACTAGAAGAAAGGAAGAACAAAGTGTCATATAAATCTATATAACGAAATTCATAACATGCCTTTGGTCATCGACGCTGACAAAACATGGGCGCATGAGACCACTAACCGCACCCGGTTAAATGATCTAATTTTGGGTTCGGGGGCAATTCGTCCAAGTCCAAATTAACATTTTGAAACGCAGTTTTATATATTACAATCGAAACTCATAACCGGTTAAATCCTCATTCGTCTGAAAAGCACATAGGCTACTTTTATCCCGATAGAGCTAGTAGTTCCCGTGGGATAATTTCTGAAGTGCACGCTAAATTCGCTGGCTAAAGCTAGTTTTTATATAAAGCATTTCATCACTTAAAATAGTAAACCCATGCTTTTCAAGGGATGTCGTAGAACACGACTAAGGGAACATACCAGATCAGTCTGTCTGTGTATCACCGACATTGCACTGCGATCACCAACCCGCCTGAGGCGGTCTGTGTCGGTGCCTCATGTTCAGCACGGACTTATCTGATAACGGAAAAGGTCAAGGTATTTATTTATTTACGTTATGTTAGAAGATTATCTTAGGATATTTTTTTTTAAATTACCCCTCGATAACTTTTTATGTATGAAACGCGATCATTTCGGCAATTATGAATCGATTTTAATGATTCCTTTTTGTTTGGTAGAACATACTTCAGAGGCGGTCCCATATAAATTTTATCGAATTTGATTTCACGATTTTTCAGAAAATTAATATATATATACCCAGATCATTCTACCTCTAAGGGTGAACATTTTAGGGGGATGAATGCTGTAGGCGTTTAGGACAGTTGAAGTCGGTTTCTAGTTCTTTTTGAACGAGTTAATTATTTCAACAAATAATTATCGTAGTTATTATATCACAAGAATCTACTGAAGATTTTGTGATTTTTTAAAACAAAATAAAGCTTATTATAATTTAAAAAAAGGATAGATGATTTCTCAGTCTACATCTTTCATCCAGTTGAAGCCCGGGATGAAATTTTAATGATCCACAGATATGCTTCACGAACAACTCAGAATGAGAGAATGGGTCTTTTAGTGATTGAATCAGTTGAATGTGATTCAATGAGCAGATTCTATTCACAGATATGACTAATTGAATGTAGTACGCCTAATCGTAGTGATCTAAACGAACTAAACTAAATTGTCTGATGGATACTGAAGATGAATCTGGCTAGTCTAAACATTGAACGGTCAAGAGCCACTTGCATCCAGCGACACCACCTTAATGGATCGTCATTTCATCAAGTATGGGGACGGTACGGTAGACGTTTCCCGGTACGTGGTCGCACCTGAGAACTCTTACTCCCCGTCGGTTATCTATATTTTGAGCGATGTATCCCGCCCATTGCTACTTCAGCTCACCGACTCGTCGAGCTATGCAGGTAACTAATATGTAAAAAATATTGCATAGAAGACGTCAGCAGGCTGCGCACGCGCCTCTAGCCGCCACAATTTATAATCATTTGTGTGTTTTGTGTGGTCCGTGGTGGCCATAACTGGCGAGTCGCGGACACAGCTGCAGTAAGGCTTTAAAAGTAAGTAAAGGATTTTATCGTTCGAATAAGCTTAATAAACCTAAATCGCAGAGGTATGTCAGTCCGTTCATTTAATACGTTCAAAGAAGCTAGGGAACCTGACTTCAATTGCGAAAAGTCTTAGTTAAAATCAGTTTACGGGTAATTGGCAAAATTTTAATAAACAAACCTAAGAAATATGCTTCGATGAGACGACCCTTGAGGTATATTTAAAGAACAGCTCCAGTTCTAAGTGCAATTGAGAACGGCCTCCTATTTGGAAGTAGGTTGAGAATTCATTCAACAAGAATAACTATAGAAACCAAACCAACACGTTAGTATTGCTTAGCACCACGTGGCAAAGTAAAATAGAAAACAAAATCAATAATATCATCACCACGCCACGCGACTAATGCTAAATTCATGTAGCGGTTATGGTATCCGATGGAATACGATTCTAAGAATTAAATACGTTCCTTGAAGCCTCGTTTACACGGAGCGAGTCCTTCGATGCTAGTAATCAACACGTAATAATCGGCTACGAGCGAGTCAGACTCATATATCAGTGTCATCTATGCTAGACAAAATTTAGTGGACCATTCGTGTTATGGGCCCTCGAATTTGTAACAGGCTGCTAAGACAAATAAAAGAGGATTAGAGTATGGTATCTCTCTCTCTCTTAAAAAATATGGCTTGTCGAGTAATGTTTTTAATATAGCAAAATATATGACTTTTTATATTACTGACATTTTTAGGGTTTCGCAGTTAAACTAGGAACCCTTAAACTTTCGCTATGTCCGTTTGTCTGTCTGCGGTTTTGCTCAGAGACCCTTGCTACTATAAATCTGTAATTTGATACGGGTATACATATTAATCACGCCTAAAAATTGGTAGAATAAATCCTTTAAAAAAATTAATTCTTTTCACGTCTACCCCATTGTGCGGGATATCGTTGAATAGGTCTTTTAAAAACACTGAGGGTCTATGAACACCACTTTTCTATACAGGGATCTGTTTGCGAAATATTACGCTTCAAAATGATAATTTATGTCAACATTGTTCGTGAACCCCTCAGTCTTCTAAACTATTGCTTATAAAACAGCTACACTGTAGCGTGTGTAGTTGGCTAGGTCTGTACATTAAAGTCGCAGCAAGCAACCGTCTTCATGTGGCCGAGGCTTTACCGAAGCTTCTCAAAATCCTTGCTGACGAGAAACTTGGATGCGGATTACGAATTACATGCTAATATGAGACATGGAAATTTGTGAGAATACGAGTAACTTAGGTCCTGAGCCTCACAGCAAAAAAATACGAGATCGTATAAAATTTTACTAATGAAAATGATACGTGCTGCGAATGTATTGAGTCTGAATAAATAAACGTCATTTAAATACTATTTATAAATATTTGGTCTAGTTCATTAGTAACAGGCAAGACTAACTTGAAAAACAAAGATGGCGTCGATGAAATTACATTAAAATTTATTGCTTAATTAGTACAAAAAAATAATGGTTTAGAACAAGCAAAATACACACAAAAATGTAATTTTAGTATTTTTCTATATTAGTTTACAAGTGCAGGTTGGCAAGATAAACCATATTAATGATAAATAAGTATTAATTACACTGACAATTCTGTCAAACGTCATTGAATCAACTGCCGTTTCCGGAAAGACGTTTTGATGAAGATGATTATTAATTCCATGCATATTTTTTCGTTATTCAATCTTGGTTAATATTAACGTATAATGTTTAAATAAGAAAAAATCAACTAAGTAAATACAACTCGATAAGATATGTAACATGCATAAACATAACTAAATAGAATATGTTAAACAGTCCATCGGGATTCCGTAGGGTTAGAAATTATTCATGATTATCCCACTCGACACTTTAGGGTTGTCATTAGTCGATTGTCGATTCTATCGATGAATTCAATTGACCTATGGTATCTAAGGTAGACGTCATTATTTCTAGGACGCCCCTTGCTCAGTAGGTTTTTTAAAATATCATTGTTGATACAGTGGTACTGAATTAAGGTAAGACAAAATTACTAAATTGTTTACTGAAGACAGAATAGTGAAACTAACTCTTCTTTGGCTAACCTAACCAGAAACCACTTGTTTTCGGATGAGCAATGCTAGTGTATTTGACAAAAGTTCGACAGTGATAAAACGTAAGAATGACACCATTAGTAAGAATTTTTACATATTTAATTATGTAGCTCCGCAAGAAATAATAAAAACATGGTATATGTATTCGCTACAGGACTTGAATGATTGATGAATTTAATGTTATAGCTAGATACCCTACCTTTTCGTTGGTTTTAAAAATTAGTTTAAAAGTATGTATATAATTACCATGTGGTAATTAATTATTAAACGCCAAACGTGTGCCGCTGAAAGTTGTAATGAGATAGGATGACTCAAATTATATGTCAAAATTATACTTATAAAAGAATAATAAATGCCAAAGCACGAGTCAGATTAGCAAATAGAGTACACTAAATTCAGCTTCCGACTCGAAAATTTTACCTACACCTATTAATAACATGAAAAGTGTCGGCAAAATCTCACATTTAACAGAAAACTATAAACTTAATTTACGGTCAGCAGGCTTGAATCACTTTACGTTCGAGTACATTGCCCAACAAAACATTATAATATATCCGAAATCCAAATAAAACAATAGATAAACGCATATCACCATCATAAAGCCCATCGCAATCACGTTAAACAACGCCCGTCGACCTCCTTGCGAATCAATCGATAAAATCGATTACATTATCGCGTCCCAGCACTAGTTGCGACGTACTCGGGGGTCTTTAACCCCGTGACGTCACAGCTTAGACAGGCTTTACTCAATAATGAGTTTTAGAGTAAAATTATGCGCGTGACTTAAATTTTAATAGGAAATATAATGAATTATGAATATGTATTTGTTGATACTAGAGTTAATTGGGTTTGCTTCAGAGGTTGACTTTGTAGTATGGAGTGTCATTAATCTCGTCTAGAACGTTTCGGTATCAGCTGCGAGGTCACTGTTCGAGAAGATTCTCTGTTCATGAGGGTATTTACCGAATATGGGAACAGCAATTTCAGTACGATATTGTTGTTACATGGTAGATGCTGCCCATTAAAATATGGTTCCCTTACTCCCATTTTACATTAAAGGGATATATGACGTTCTGATCTAAAACCTAAACTAAGTTAGAACGTTTAGGCACATCATTAATCTACCCGCAATAAAGTGACCCGTTAAAGGATCGGTAATACAGCGTTCAAAAAGAACTAAGAAACCGACTTCTACTTCCCTAAAAGTTTTCATCATTCAATACCTAAAACGTTCATCCCTTTACAGGTAGAATCACTTGGGTATATATTTTGTTTTAGTTGATTTTATCAAAAAGCGCTGAAAAAATTTCGATAAACTTTATATGTGACCACCTCCACCAAAAACAGCTAGGAAACACATCGACCGGTCCCGAGCCACCTGCATCCAGCAGCTCCCCGCAACCTTAACCAGGTCATCGGTCGACCTAGTAGGGAGACGGCCCGGTAGACGCTTCCCGGTACGTGGTCGCCACTCCATAACTCTTATTCCCCAACGGTTATCGGTTCTTCGAGCGATGTGGCCTGCCCATTGCCACTTCAGCTCGCGAACTCGTCGAGCTATGTCGGTGACCTTAGTTCGTCTACGGATATCCTCATTCCCGATTAGAAACCCCGAGCATAGCTCGTTCCATTGCTCGCTGAGTGACATTGAGCTTGTTTATTCGGTCCACAGTAAAGGACCACGTTTCGGTTCCGTACGTCATCAAACTCCTCCTTCTTTTGAAGTCGGTTGAAAAGCAAAAGGTTGTATTTTGACAGGCCGCTAAGAATTGTTTTCGCCGCCGATTCAGAATTTCAAATAGTTTTACAGCATTTATCTACTGCCTCTTTCACGCACATAGGTTTTTTCGTAAGGATCGCTTTCTCACTCGCACATATTGATTGACCTTCTGTATAATAAATGTATGTAAGGAATAAGAAGTGCAGATCTTGAGTCACTTAAGTTACATGCAACCGTCTTTATAACAATTTACAAATGTGAGTAACTGAAGCCATCATAAGTACACAGAATCAACTAAAACCACTTATAATTTAAACGTCACTCTCCCAGTCAAAGGTATGTAAATCTCGGTCTCACTAGACGAAATCTTAATTATGGATATTAATTAATGAATTTGCACCGTGTTGGGGTGGCGTAACGACTTCATTTGCATCGCACGTGGATCTCATACGAATGAGGAATACAGCGGTATATTACCGCAGGTGCGCCCGCGCTCGCTAGTTTGATCAAACGTCAGGCTATAAATGATAAGCTAGTTGCCTAAATTTGAAACCTTGGTTAATTATATACTTTAACTCTTTTTTATCCCCAACAAAGCCACATTTTAGAGAAAAAGCAATGTTTACATTACGTTTTTGTATTTTAAAAAAGCAATTTAGATTTCCATCTAAAATAAGTGTTATGGCGTCTTGAATGACGTCACAGTCTACGAAATATCCTGCAGTGTTGTACGAAAACGTCAACAACAACAATGATGTTTTGCGCTGCGTGACGTAACACTTTCTGATTGGTGTTCGCTGTCACGTGACTTAATACCCTTTTCTTTCGAATTTATTTTCTAAAAATATTAATAATCTTTAACTTTTATGAGAAATAGAGTGGTTTATAAGTAGCAACTATAAACCAAGCAATTTGTTATCAGTGAACACAAGATTAGTAGACTTCAGACACACCTTTGAATTTCTTCTCAGGAGTGAGATTTCCTCACGATGTTTTCCTTCACCGAAAAGGTAATGATTTTTATCATTCGTACATAAATTCCAAATAACCAATTGGAACTCCTTGGTACGAGCCAGGATCGAACCCAGACCTCGATTGTTCAAGGACTGACGCTCTACCCAACTGAACTACCATGGCATATCCTAGGGTATCCTAGCTTGAGAGGCAGGGGACGAAAAATGGCGACCATAAAACAGCCAATAAGATATGGTTATATGTTATTTATAAGTCGCTTTGTTCATAATCTGTAATTATCTTTTATGGCTATTGAAACCAATAAATTTAATTCCCTTCGAGAAATAGGAAAGCTCAACTTTTCTTATGGCTATTGTAAGCCACCATAACATCCATACTAATAAAATAAATGCGAGAGTTTGTTTGTCTGTTCTTTACGTTTTTATAGGGATAGATGAAGTGCCGGAAAAGGATGTAGGCTACTTTTTACCCCGATTGAACAAGTGGTTCGTGGACGAAGTAAGAATAACATAAATAAATATAATTAAGTATAAATTGTTCGCAGCTCAAAGTCACTCAGCGAGCAATGGAACGAGCTATGCTCGGAATTTATCTACGTGATAAGGCCCGGAATGAGAAAATCCGTAGAAGAACGAAGGTCACCGACATAGCTCGACAAGTCAGTGAGCTGAAGTGGCAATGGGCAGACCACATCGCTCGAAGAACCGATTACCGGTGGGGAGTAAAGGTTCTCGAGTGGCGACCTCGTACCGGGAAACGTCTACCAAGCCGTCCCCCTACTAGATGGACCGACGACCTGGTCCGGTCGATGTGGCGTGCCATGAAGGAGGAAGTCCAGCAGTGGATGTTTCCCGGCTGATGATGATACATTTGTTCAAACACTGTAGTTTTCATTTTTGTACGATTGTCCTACACTCAGTACTACTAGTTCCTACTAGTAAAATAATGTCACAGTGTAGTTGTAATGAGCTTCCCTAAACAGATCAACTACAAAAAACCGTCTTTGCACAATCTACAAATGGGCAGTCCAACACAAGACATCTGTTTATTTAATAATCGCGGACAAACGCACATACATACTTGACATACTGAGAACCTTCTTATTTGAAGTCGGTTAAAATACCAAAACCTTCTCCTAAATGTACCAAATACTTTTCTGAAAACCGCATCAAAATCGGTTCAGAGAAACGCGATATAATTGCGGACAAACATTAATACATATAATACGGTTTAAAAAAGGTAAACACGAACATTATATAACCGGATTTACTCCATTTCCACAATTTAATCAATAAATAGAGAGCAATATTGAATCAGTTCATTGGAATCAATTCGTTTGTGAAGCAAGCACGTCTGACTCGGCTACCTTGGAGTCTCATCTTTTTGAATGAACCTCATTCAATCGTATTCAATCCTTGATTCACACAATTCAATCAGTTGTATTTAGGAGTTGTTTGTATTACTTTACGCAGAAACCTGGGTTTTACTTTTACTTGGAACTCTTAAGAAAATCAGTTGATTGGAGTAACCTTGACTCATATTCAAGAGATATGTTTACGTTATTTGAATGGTATTTCTTAAGAAGCCCACCTACACAGAACATCAAAAGCTTGGGATCAGTAAGCATCTTTGAAAATTATTTTCGACTAGCTTGTGCCTGCGACTTCATTCGGGTGAACTTCAGAAGTTATCCCACCGTAACCATTAATCGAGATAAAAAGGCCTGTCTTTTCCCCTTCAAGTATCGCGATATAAAATCAAGTCATTCTGACTTTACGACGTAAAGGATGAACAAAGAAACAAATTAACTAGAATGAAATTCCTCGCGTATGATCAAAATCACATATGGTTCTTGTTTGCATCTCCGCCTTTTTGCTAACTTCTTGTAAATGTCCAAGCCGAAGTCTCCCTGGCCACTGTGATTACTCGAAAACAGCATACGTAGCATAGATATAGACATAAGCATCTAGGACGACATATCGCACACTTCAAATATCAAGCCATCCATCCATTCACCTCTGGCTGGAGCTATGTCCTATGATGAGTGTCTGGCTGGGGCATAATTTAAGCACATTGGGGTCACAAATAAAACTATCTAGGTCGCAGTGTAAATTGTTTCAAACAACAATAAGGCTGTTTGTTATAAAAACAAGTGTCTAAAATCCGAACCAGCCATCCGTCTGTCCGTAAATATAAAATTTTCGCAACACGAACAATAAACATTGTCTGACAATTAAATTACTAAAAGCAAATAGAATACAACACAGCAATTATTATTTTCGCAGTTTACGCGAGAAAAACGAGACAACAACAACACGAAACAACAATAAAGGAATACAAATAAAACTGACTCATTATTTGCGATGAAATCCGAAACGTAGACTTCAATACGAGTAAATATTACGTACAGTGCCTGAATAATTTAAATCACGAAACCCATTATTGGTTGGGTGTGGATTTTATTTACGGATTTTGTGATGGATTATCGAGTGGAAGTATTTATTTATCACTAGTGACTGAATCCGGTGCTACCTTTGCCTGTAGAACGCGTAGAAAAAATCCATAGTAATATTAGAAATGAGAAAGTAAGTTTGTTTGTCCTCTACGACATAACGGAAAATCAAAACTACTTGAATTTTTGAATAGGGAATAATGAAGGATTGTAAAAGGACATAGGCTTCGTTTTTTCTCGATCGAACACACATTTCTAATTTCTGAATTCCACGCGGATGAAATTGCGTGCAAAACGCTAGTATTTTTTACAAAGAGATCATCTAGCTAGGTATTATATTATAGGTCTCTAACTTAGGTATTCTAGCCAAGAGTAGACTGGAAGTCGCAAAACTTGCCGTGTGCTAGTCAGTGTATTGGGGTTGCATTTGGCCTTCTTGTTGGTAAGTGACAACAAGGCCATTTTGATGGAAAGCTCTCCCAGAAGCCTCAAGATGAGGCTTTAGGTGAGACAAAAGTCTAGGTTATGGTAAGCTATGGTAGGCTTGTTGTTGTATTGATTTAAATATTAAAAATTTAATTTACAAACGAAATGATTATACCTATTTATAAATTTAAAATACATCGTTAGCTGCTTTTCAAACTACGTAAAAGCTTGTATAGCAAAGTTTTGTTTAATTAAAATAAATTAATACGATTACACAAGCTCTTTGATTAAGTTGTACAAAAGCGACCGTTTTCTGGGAGACATCTTGCCTGACCTTTTATTAAAGTGTAATGGATTACTTGGGCTGTATATGAAATATAAAGCGATGGTAGCTCATTTGGGTAGAGCGTTAGTCCTTGGAACAATCGAGGTCCGGGTTCGATCCTGGCTCGTATCAATGAGTTCCAATTTGTTATTTGGAATTTATGTACGAATGATAAAAATTATTATCATTGGCTTTATGGTGGAGGAAAACATCGTGAGGAGGCCTGCACACTGCTGAGAAGAAATTCAAAGGTGTGTGTGAAGTCTACCAATCCGCACTTGTCCCGCGTGGTGGACTCTGTCCCATATACTCTTTGTAGGAGAGTAGGCCTGAGCCCCTGCAGTGGGGACGATGGTATGTACTTACCAAGGGATTTTTTAAGATTATATATAAAGATGTATGTTACATACTCTCGAATACAAAAATATATATCCACTTTTTTCCATCAACAAGAAAGGGTGAATGTGACATGGTACAGAAGTAGGTACATGTTTTTGTACTCGAGTGTACTAGATCAATTTTTGTAGTATTTCGTTTGAGCATATTTTTTGGGCTATTTGGTTGGAATCAAACGATATGTCATTGACGACATCTTTATTGATGTTTCCTATTTTGTTTACATGCTTGTGTAAGAACAAAACATGGCAAAAATAATAAAGCAATGATTATTAGCAGTTATAACATTTTAGTGCTATATTGAAGAAGAAAAAAACGACAGCGTAATTTTTTTTGATTTAAGGACATTTATAATTACTAAATACATGATTTGGCGCAAAAAAACAACAACGCCATTTTAATTTGTCATAATTTTGATATACCCTGTGTCTTCCCTACAGTTCAGACAAATCTAACGATATATTCGAGACACGTCTGTTTTTCTAGTCGACTTTTCACCAACGGGAAGACTTTCAGTGATGATGTTGTTAAGGCAAGCACCCATGTGTGCATTGCGTTCAATTGTGTGCATGCGTGTGCGCACCGCATCGCGAGTTCCCCACGCCGCCCGCCCACCCGGTCCTCTCTTACATTCAACATCATATGGAAGACGCGACAACTTACCAAATAACAGATATGCAAAAGCAGTACATGTAGAATTTGAGATTAGAAGAACCAGTAAACCATTGTCGAGATAAGGTGTCGCCTTCCAATCAAGAAGTTTTTACCAGATGTTTATAATTGGGATCTACGCAACGGCTCCTAATTTATCAATTAATTACCCAAATAAGCAAATAGCCAACGATTACGAGTTTGAGGCGCTTGCAATGGAGACCATGGGGCCATGGTCCACGGACACGAAGAATTTCGTGAAAGACGTGTCCGTGAGACTGGTGCTGGCCGCGGGTGACCCAAGAGCTGGCGCCTTTTTTGCACAGCGGCTTAGCCTCGCCGTACAGCGCGGCAACAGCGCCAGTGTACTGGGCACCATGCCGCACGGACTAGCCCTAGACGAAGTGTTCACTTTGTAAATGTACGTTTTTTGTTTTTTATTATTATTATTGTATTTTTAAGTGTATAATTGTAAATAAGTGACTATTGAATATAGTAGGATAATATAACTTTTAATAAGCAATTAGATTCAGCGTAAAACACTCTCAAATTGAAATCCAATCGACTGTCTTATAATTTACAATTAAAAACAACAATTTGGGATAGTATTTCGTTGAGTTTCAAGTTGCTCGTTCGTACACAAAGAGTGTCTTATCACGCTGCCTAACGTTTTAAGTGCTTCTAAAGTGATGGGATATTTGAAACTCAGCTATTGTCGGTATAATAAAATGTGTAAAGTTCTACTGTTAAATTATGTCGTTGAGTTGATGTTTTGAAAACCACTGAAAGGTAAGATTCTTTTTACGCACCACGAGTTCATAATTAGTCTTGATAATGCGATGTTATGTCATGATTAGGCCGTTTAATGGAAAGCGTGCTCACCTAGAAGCTTTAAGTAAATAACGCTCTAGCTACGTTATCTTTCATTAACGGAAGACAAAAGTGCTACTAATACCGATATTTGGCGACAAGACTTCAATAAGTTGATAATGCGATGTTATGTCATGATTAGGCCGTTTAATGGAAAGCGTGCTCACCTAGAAGCTTTTTTTTTTATTTATTTTTTTATTGAAGATAGACCAACACTTGACCTCAATCTCACCTGATGGTAAGTGACGATGAGGTCGAAGATGTTACGTGTTGGTCTAGAAGGTGCCTATTTACTCTTCTTTTGAAGATTCCCAAGTTGTAGTTTTCGGGGAACACGGAAACCGGCAGTGCATTCCATAGTTTTGCTGTACGCACGATAAATGTGGAAGCGAAACGCTTCGTGCGAGCTGTAGGAATGTCTACAGTGTACGGGTGAAGGTCTGCCGTTCTTCTGTTTGACCGGTACTTGAACGGCGAAGGTGGAATCAACAAAAATAGCTCTTGCGCACACTCTCCAAAATGTATCCTATAAAATACCGAAAGGCAGGCAACCTGACGCCTATGTTCGAGGCTTTGGAACTTTGCCTTATGTAGCGTATCGTTGCCTATCAGTCTCATAGCTCGACGCTCCACCGAGTCCAAAGCAGCTAGTTGATAGCGAGCTGAACCATCCCAAAGATGGCAGAGGTACTCCATGCATGATCTTACTTGAGCGCAATATAGACTCAAGAGCTGTGATGGCTGGAAGTACCGTCTGACCTTCGATAAGATGCCTAGTTTTTTGGCCGCAGTTTTTGCTATGGACTCGATGTAGCTCCCGAAATTGAGATCAGACGCGATTTCCAATCCCAGGAGCTCGAGACGGTTTGTTATCGGTATGGATACATTTTGGAAGGATGGAGCAAGATGAAATGGACTCCGCTTCGCTGTGAACAGACACGCCTGTGTCTTCGACGCATTGAATTTAACTGAATTGGCTTCGCCCCAATCGGACACGGCCTTCAGCGTCAGTTCAACACGTTCTACCATTTCCTCTCTGAGGGATCGGGTGTTCTGACTACTGGCCTGTGCGGTGGACACATAGCTCTCTGTTACTGTGCTGTCATCTGCGTACCCAAAGATACCGGGCATTAAAAGCAGGTCGTTGATGTGCAGCAAAAATAGAGTAGCAGAGAGAACAGATCCCTGAGGGACACCAGCATTGATGCTCAGCAGATCAGACGAGCAGCCGTCAATGACTACTCGAATCGATCTGCCCCTCAGGAAGTCCGATATCCACAGGCACAAGCCAGCAGTTACCCCATAAGCTGGAAGTTTACTGATAAGGCTATCATGCCAGACCCTATCAAAAGCCTTCGAAATGTCGAGTGACACGGCAATAGCCTCGCCGTGTTTCTCGATGGCTTCGCTCCATTTGTGAGTGGCATAAATGAGAAGATCCCCAGTGGACCGGCCACGGCGAAATCCGAACTGGCGGTCACTGAGGAGATCATTAGCTTCCAGATATGCCAGGAGGCGGTTGTTTAATGCACGCTCCATAATCTTGCAGAGTATGGAGGTGATTGCGATTGGTCGGTAATTGTTAGGGTCAGCACGACTGCCTTTTTTAGGCACAGGTTGCACGTTAGCCAACTTCCAGGACTCGGGGACTTTCCCAGTGCTCAGGGAGAGTTTATACAGGCGTGTCAGGACAGGGCACAACTCGGGTGCACAGTTCCGCAGGACTATTGCTGGGATGCCATCTGGACCACTGGCTTTATTCACGTCTAGATTGCGAAGTATCTTTAGTACCTCCTTTTGGTGTAAACGGATATCCGGCATTTCGGAATCACAACGGGGTACAATTGGTGGAGTTTTGTTCACAGTGTCTAGACGTGAGTTGCTCGCAAATAGAGATACAAATAGGTTTGCTTTCTCAATCGCGGAGTGAGCCAGTGATCCGTCAGATTTCACCAGTGGGGGCAAGGACGGTCGGCAGAAATTTGCCTCGACAGATTTGGCAAGAGACCAGAATGCTTTACTCCCAGAAGGGTAAGAAGCTAGTCTGGCTCCAATACGGCCAATATGGTCAAACCGAGCCTTGCGCATAGTCTTCTTGCAGGACTTGGCGGCTGCGTTGAACGCTTTCTTTAATCGACGAGTGTCCGGAGCTTTACGACTACGAGCATCTGCCCATTCCAGGTAAGCGGAGTGTTTTCGTGCTTCAGCTCTCGTGCACTCCGAATTGAACCAAGGGCGAGCTTTACTCTCGAGTGACGTGTCGAAATACGGAATGAAATACTCCATAGCTCGACAAATCACATCTGAGATTGAATTAGCGCAGCTCGACGGATCGTCTGTACTGAAACACGTTTGCCGCCAAGGATAAGATGCAAAGAAATGACGCATCTCATCCCAATCTGCTAACCTGTATCGCCAAACTCGCCTGGTTCCCTTGGTACTGGGGTCAGGAGGTGAGTAAACAGATACAGATTTCACCAGACAGTGGTCAGAGGTACCTAGTGGGGAGGAAACCGACACTTGGTATCTGTCTGGATCAGTTGTCAGCAGAAGGTCCAAGCAGTTTGCGGTGTGATCATCGACGTCCGGTACTCTCGTTGCACAAGTTACCAGCTGGGTGAGATCTAGCGAAAGAGCTAATGCCCGCGCCTCTCTCCCAGCGTGGTCGGTCTTCTGGTACGGGAACAACCATTGTTGATGATGAGCATTAAAGTCCCCCAGAAAAACGAGTTGTGCAGACGGGTACCGTTGTTGAGCAGCTTCAGCTTTGCCGAGCTTTCATTACATAACGCTCTAGCTACGTTATCTTTCATTACCGGAAGACAAAAGTGCTACTAATACCGATATTTGGCGACAGACTTCAATAAAGTGGACATAGAAAAGTGACTACCACCAACCAAACCGAGTTAGATACCTCTGCTGAGAATGGAACCCGGGACCTTCCTAATTGAGATGTAATTAACTATAAAGGAAAGCTATGGGCAGGCCACATCGCTGAAAGAACGGATAAACGACGGTAGCAATAGTTCTCGAGTGGCGATCACGTATCGGGAAACGTGTACCAGGCCACCCCCCGACGACCTAGTGAAGATCGCGGGGAGTCACTGGAAGCAAGTGGCTCAGGACAGGACTTTGTAGCATACCATGGAGCAGCCCTATGTCCAGCAGTGGATGATGATGACTACAAAACCTGTCAAACATTTTCTAATAACCCAACAAAAAAAGCTCAGGTCGCATGAGTTTCCGAGAATATAAAAAATATTTCAGGTAAAATGTCGTTTTAGGGACGCTGTCACATTGGAAAGTTTTATCATTCAAACAGATTGTCATAGTTGTAAACTACATGCCGCCTGGTAGAATTGTGTCGCGTCTACGAAGCGTAACTTTTGCGTAGCCTAATGGACGACAGACCTTAGTCAGAATTCTACTTACATAAGAGAAAACAATAAATCAAGCAGTTTTCCCATTACCGTTGTTGTATTAGCTCTCGAGTCGTCGCTCGCTTCTGAATCGTAAATCACAACACTATGGTAGATTCGGGATTAATTATAGCGGTTGTTTACATTGCTCGCTGTTCTCTAATCGGGATTGTGATAAACGTTGTAAAGCGACGATGGAGGACAATGTTGTTTGTGATTTGGTTGCGGTGGTATGTCGTTACGGTATATTATATTTGAGATTGTTTGTTTGACAGATAGATAAGTACCATTTTCTACAAATAGATCCAACAACGATCGAGCTATCCACGAGAGGATTTACTTTTCCATCTGTGACGCAGAAGGCGACTAAAAACTAAATGCAATGGTGCAAGGAATGGACATCATCCACTGGTAAAGCTAAGCCCGCTAAGCCTATGGTGATGATCAGAAATTCACCTTTCGAAAGCTTGTTTGTCGCCGCAATTTCGTTGGAGATTGATGTTCAACAGTGGACTCTTAAGGCTGAAGGAGGCAATTATAAAAATCATGTGAAAGTAAGTACATATTTCATTCTGGTACAAGGCGTGTCTTTGATCACAATCACACCTAATGTTAAGAGAAGTGTGGTTGAATAACGTACACGCTTGCCCAGAAATAACCTATTGCTCAGGTACCACAGAAGGCGGGGGGAATTCCACTCCTCACCATAGTAGCAACAGTAAACGTTTTCCATAACCCGAAGCAACTCAGACCTTAACAAGTACTTCCTCCGAGATTATTTCCTCCACACAAGACAGATCGGGCCGAAGGCGCTATAAATCGTAAAGCGGCACCGTCACTTCCCCAGGATATGGGCGGATTTATTTTCAACAGCCAATTCTACCCGATATTCGCTACATTTCAGTTAGCCCGGTTTTACGTTCGCTTTAATTGCAGGCCCCGGGGCGGATTGAATAATATTCGGGCGAAATTTGACTCGGTACGGATTTTAGTGGTAATATTCTAAGGTAGCGAAACCGGAGGCCGTAGCGGAAATGTCAATTTACAGGGCTGATGACGTCACGTTCCCACTGCTATATTGTCTTGTTATTTTTAATGGTAGCAAGTTGAAACTTAACAAAACAGACACGTTCCGCGAATGTATGGAGCTTCAGGCTGGACTTGTACACTCGATTACAAAAATATGTATCCACTTTTTCACCATGTCATTCATCTGACAATTGACATTTCCCTCGACTCACTGCGTAGCAACAAGAAAGGGTGAATATGACATGGTACGAGTGGTTAAATATTTTGTACTCGAGTGTACACTAGTAATTTTGTATGAAGTGTTACCATTATCGTTTTAAGAATCCAAAGGAACACTTAACCGAAAAACAAAGATGGCGTCAATGAAATGAATTGGACATTTACACTTAATACAAATAGGAATGGTTTTATACAAACAAAAATATAATTCTAGAACTGTACATATATATTCAGATTATTCCTTGATTTTATAAATTAAATAGTGTACATGTGCAGGCCTGATTAGAAACATCTCTTTTAGTCTGCTATTTGTAAAAGAGTAATTCAGAATAAAATTATATACTCTAGAAGAATTGATAAAAAATATCATCGGTTAAGTTGGGTCTTGAATGCTATTAAGATAGCACCTTAATTACAGACAACAAAGAAATATTGTGAAAAATTATTTATGCATGTTTGTTTTTAAAATATTTTTACATACAACTACTCGTATTATAATAATAAATGAATTTGTACGCTAGTAATTTATATACGGTATGATAGCTCAGTTGGGTTGTGGTTAGGTAGAGCGGAAGTCCTTGAACATTCGAGGTCTGGGTTCGATCCTGGCTCGTATCAGTGAGTTGCGATTTGTTATTTGGAATTTATGTAGGAATGATAAAAATCATTAACGTTGGCTTTACGGTGAAGGAAAATATAGTGAGGAAACCTGCACACTGCTGAGAAGAAATCCAAAGGTGTGTGTGAAGTCTATAAATCCGCACTGGGCCCGCGTGGTGGACTATGGCTCATACACTCTATATAGGAGAGTAGGCCTGAACCCCTGCAGTGGGGACGTATATAGGCTGTTGATGAAATTATACAATGTGAAATCCTAGCATATACATATATACATATGTAGATTAACCTCTAACTCATTAATTAGTAAATATTAAACGAACGTCGAGAGTTCGCGAAGTTTACGTCTGGTGGGATAAATTTTTAATAACTAAAGTTCATCGCCCGTTACAGGCTGTGATTTAAACTTATAACTTAGGCTCAAGTAGGCCCTTACTATGATAAATATTATTATCTTAGGGATGCGATGGAATCGCAGTTAATTTTCGTTAATTATTAATTTATGGTTTAAACTAATCGCATCGCAATTGTATCTGTTTGTGTGGGTTTAGCTTACAGAACCATTTCAAGCTTTCCCATGTGGGTGTCTATGTCTATTAGTCTAGTTAATTATTATCATTAATATGCTATTGTATTTGATATGAACGTGCCAAATTTCATCACGATTAGTTGTGTCATTGAGGCGCCAAGAAGTAACACAGTCACATTCGACTATTATGTCTCATTTTTAAAAGACTGAAAAAAAGAGGAGGTTCTCAATTCGACGTGTATGTTTTTTAAATGTTTGTTACCTCAGAACTTTTGACTGGGTGAACCGATTTGGATGATTCTTTTTTATTTGAAAGGTGGTACTTCCCGTGTGGACCCATTTCAATTCGGTCCAGTACTGACAACGGCACCCATGAGAAAACGCTATAAATCTTAAATTTGCCTTAGTAAAAGTAGACTTTTAGGGCAATTGAAGTGGATTGAACGCATTTACTTGTTTGAAATATGTTTGCCATCGCATATGAAATATTTTTTTACTATAATTATATCCTGCTAAAATTATTGAAAGTTTGAATGGTTGGATATGTCACTGAATCACGTATCGGCGTACGTAATCGGTGGAACTTATTTAGACGAAATCTGGCACACATATTTCATCAACCTGATAATTTTTATGGAAATGTGTTCCTGACAGGTAATCTTAAAATTATGAAGGTCGCGGACAGAACTAGTAGGACAAATGTACTCACGTTTCGATATCGTTGAGCGATATCTAATACATGATTGGTGTCCAGCGTTGCCCTTCAGTGATGACGTCAGATTCCTGCAACAAACAGAATACACTGTCATACATACTGTTCCAACAAATAAATCGGTAATAATATAACCAGTATAGGTAACAAGTAGATGCGTTCAAAAAGAACTGGAAACCGACTTCAATTGCCCTAAAAGTCTACTTTTACTAAGGCATATGTAAGCTTTATATCGTTTTCTCATGGATGCCGCTGTCAGAACTGGACCAAATTACAGCACCACCTTTCAAATAAAAAAAGAATCATCCAAATCGGTTCACCCAGTCAAAAGTTCTGAGGTAACAACAAAAAAGAAAGAAAAATCCATACCCGTCGAATTGATAACCTCTTCATTCTTTGAAGTCGGTTAAAAAATTACACAGCTCTGTCTGCATTAGGCCTTCATCTCACCTTATGCGTGCTCACACAAATACGTCAAGATTTGCTATACTAATATTCATCTAATACTACAGACGCGAGAGTTAGATTCTTTGCTATTTTACGCCGTAACGGAGTCAGAATTAAGTTTTTTGTATAGGTGTAGCTAAAGGGTTGGAAAAGGAGTTAGGATAGTTAAGAGGCTATGTTGGTAAGACCACGTGGCCACGTTCAAGGTTGCATTGTTTTGTAGCTGTCCCTCTCCGAGCCCTATCCTACCCGAGCGCGTACGGTGAGACAGCATACACTACGCGAAGTTATCCACCCGTTATTTGGATGTTTCGTAGTCCAGTGATCATTTGAAGGATAAAGTATATTATGTAGCCATTTTTTCAATACAGTATATTAATAAAATTTCAGATGTCGGTGGTTTTTCCAAATTGTTCTAAATTGATTCATACTCTTGTAAATCAGGTTCAAAGTTGGGGCTTTTTATTACCGAAAAATACAATACTTTGACGCCCTGTAACTCTGTAAGTATATATTTAAACGAAAATCTGACTCACCACCGACACAGATATTTGTTTCTAGATTGTGTCTTGAAAATTTCATAGATTTTCATAGCTTAATACTCAAAATATGACTGGACTACGTTTGTATGGGCGCTTTGACACCAGCATACCCTCTTTGCGTAAAAAGTAGCTGACAAAAGCTGCACAACACGCGGTTGCATAATTCGGCAGACCTGGTGGAAGAGACACAAAGGATAGCCCTACTAACCAAACCTAATATCGATGGGAACATACTGGGAATCGAACCTGGGCCCTCAGGATTGTCAGTCTAGCTAAACAACCACTACAGAAGCGGTAAAAATATTTTTTAGAATATTTTTCAAATCACAAAGTAATTAAAGTGTATTTATGGCATTAGAAGCACAGGACATAATACCTATTCAAATACAGTATTAGAATTCAATATCTAAAAAAAGAAGAGTTCATATCCTAAAAATTTAGTACAACACAAATCGAGACCAATTTCTTTTGCAAACATTTTAATTTATTCCGTGTAGAAAAATGCGGAACAAAACGTCACAATTTTTGCGCGACGCTCGCCAAATATTTATCGGAATCGATTCCAAGGCTCGCTAAACAAATATAATCGTCATTCATCGATTGTTGTTCAATTATCGTGGATGTCGATCTGACAGATCAAAGTAAATCGATCAAAGTGTTTAACCGAACGCGCCCCATGTCCGCTCGGCGCGGTTTCGGAATGCGCCCTACAAAATTGAATTTTTGCACTTTGCCAATTTATGAAACAAAACGTTTAATGTACTTCACGTAGTTTCATCTACGGGCATTTCAGATGTAATCACGGGAAGATTTTCATAGGGGTTTAAAATAGCCTCACATAACATCACAGATTTTATGATTATTATTTTCTATAAGAAATAACTATTACCTTTCGGGAACATCAACCTCTATCATTTGCTGAAATCCGCGCAGACGAAACTACGGCAAAACGAAGGCTATTTATTTATTTGTGTGGCAATTTAATGTATCCTTAAATAGATAAGGTTGTTGCTCGCTTTGCGCCACCGCCATACGTGCGTACCTCGTAGACTATGTCCCATCGCATATGGCATGGGAAATAGTCAAGGTGGACCCAGTAGGGTGCCGTAGACTTTATAAAGCCTAGGATTTTTGGAACGAAGTTCCTTATCGCGCGTTGTGAAAGGGGGCTAGACGGAAAAAATTCTTACGAAAAGTTGTCACCGACACTTTTTGCTATAGTAAGTTAGCGTCATCTGTTAGTACGACGTACGTAGTAGTAAGACGATACCAACAGTACAGCTATGTGACGACGATGGCTCTGATTAGTTGCCGCTACTCAATGACAGATGTCGCTAAAAACAAAACGTATCACGTACATAAAAAATCTAATGAAAAAACCTACAAAACCATATTTAAAATATAATGTTAAAAATCCGTTCAAACCTTATTGAAAATTTGTAAACTTTAATTACAATTCCTTCACTAATTAATCGAAAGGAACTTCGTTCCATCCGGGTGTCCCTTGACACCTCTGAAGTTTTTTTTCTTAAAAAATTATTCTATGTCATACAATTTATTTTCTCCATTCGACCATTACTAGTGTTGCTAACATTTTCTCATTTATTCATATCTAGTATTGTCTAGTGTTGCTTATTTCATTTGGCCATCGCTTATGTTGCATACATTTACTTATTTGACCATAGTCATATTTATTAATAAATTAATATTTACATGTCAATTATAATATAAATACAATATGTATTATTATTACGATTTCTTATATTCTAAAAAAGTCCGACAAGCCATTGTTTCAACTTGTGTCTTTAACATGGTACACTTGTACAATTTATTATCTCGTGGATGGTCCTTGATGCTTTTTCCAGTGTGTGGGGCACTGGGTTCAGCATTTCTGCGGCGTACGCTGCGACTCTGACCATCACCCCGCCGGCTGTATTTGTCAAGGTTCATAGCTGGTGTTGCTTGTTTTTGATTGTGTAAAGTTTATTTTATTTGGGCCCAAAACCGAGGACCTCCTTCATCTGAAAGAATAGAAGAAAAAACTATTGTTCGTGTCCCACATCGCTCAGTCAAGTGTCCTGCTGCCCGCTATGCCGGAGATGCCTGTCGAATCACGTTCAGATCTGTTGCTACCTGCTGTGAGATTATTATTACCAACACTCGATTTTTTAGGGTTCCGCAAGCGCTACACACAAACCAACAGTTTTATTAGTCAACATGCTACTAAGACCATCCACAAATGAAGCTGTTTAAGATCGCACTCCAATAAAACCGTATTTTAAGCGACTTCAGTTATTATGGTCGTTAACATACTTTAAGGCCCATCGCTTAATTAAGTTTTGCCATCCCTTTCTTTACGGTGGAATCGGAAAAGGACACGGTCCATCGATTTCAATTGAAATCATTGTGAAATGACATAACAGTGAAGATGTTGATTATCTGCTTCATTGCATGGCTAGACGACTTTTTAAGTATTTTTAATGACGGTTTCTTTTATACCTGAATAAAATTATACGAATAGTTCTAGGATAAAAGTTTCATTAGCGAATCACTTTTAAAAATGGAATGTGTCACAACAATTTTATAAATCATCATCAACCAGGAAACGTCCACTGCTGGACATAGGCCTCCTCCATGGTACGCCACATTAACTGGTCCCAAGCCACTTGCATCCAGCGACGGCCCAGTATACGTTCTCCGGTACCCTGTCGCTATTCAAGAAATCTTACTCTTATTATGGTTATTTAATAAATACTTAAATGGTCTACATAAAAATGATATAAGCCAGGACTGACTATTTTTCATTACAAACAAAAGCTACATTAAATTAGAGACTATATTAGAAAAAAATATGTTAAACAAAAAACATAACCGAAAGTTATATATTAAAAGGCACTGCTCGTGAAACGATTCAATCAGTCAGCGATTGCATCAATGGCTTCTAATAAAACGCTTATAATGTAAACATGTCGGTCACAAACGTCACATGCTACGGAACCTCGATCGTGTGAGTCAAACTCGCACTTGACCAACTTTTTTCCAGTCTCAAGGTTAAGGCCTATTACGGAGGCAGCGGCACAGACGTGCCCGACCCTACACAAATCGGATAGAGACCGTCCTTTCAAGTTTTTACATCGTTTTGTGATATAATAACCGTTGAATAATTGATTTGGGAATTACTTTAGTTGGTATTGGGAATGATCTAATAAAAGAAGTTCAACGATATTGTATTTTAACGATGCGAAGGGGCTACAATTTATTTAAATACTCGTACTAGCTTCTGCGAGCGATTTTGCGTGGACTGTAGGATTTATTCCATGGGAAACACTTATTCAATCGGCATAAAATGTAGTATATATCCTTTTCCGGCCTTGCAACTATACCTAAAAAAAAGTCACTGTGACTTTTTTAGGTCGTGTATGTATAAGATAATGAATATTTTAAGTGAATTTAACCCGTGTTTTAATAGATATTACATTAAAAACAACAACAAAGATAATAAAAATAGCTTCAGTCGTTCTTGAGTATAAATGGTGTAACAAACCCAACTTTTTTGTACATATATTACAAACGCGTTCAAAAAGAACTAGAAACCGACTTCAATTGCCCTAAAAGTCTACAGAATTCATCCCCTGAAATGAGGTTAGATTATCCTACTAATATTATAAGTGTGAAAGTTTGTATGTTTGGATGTTTATATGTTTGGATGTTTGTGACGCTTTCACGGAAAAACTACTGAATGGATTTGAATGAAACTTTACAATAATATAGCTTATACATCAGAATAACATATAGGCTATAATTTATAAAGACATATTGTGTAAATTGTACAAAAACACACTTATAATATTAGTGGGATTACATGGGCAATTGGGCGGATGCTAGTAGAGATATAATTATCAAGGATCAGGCTGAGTCAATTTCGATGAAATTTATATGGGACCACCTCTGAAGAAATCCGTAGACGAACGACGGTCACCGACATAGCTCGACGAGTCAGTGAGCTGAAGTGGCAATGGTCAGGCCACATCGCTCGAAGAACCGATAACCGCTGGGGAGTTAAGGTTCTCGAGTGGCGACCACGTACCGGGAAACGGCTACTAGGCCGTCCCCCTACTAGATGGACCGACGACCTGGTTAGAGTCGCAGGGAGTCCTATGTCCGGTCGATGTGGCGTACCATGAGGGAGGCATATGTCCAGCAGTGGACGTTCCCGGCTGATGATGACTTCTGAAGTATGCTCTACTAAACAAAAGAGAATCATCAAAATCGATTCATAATTGGCGGAGTAATCGCGTAATATACATACAAAAATCATGCAGTCGAATTGAGAACCTTTATTGAAATCGGTTGAAAATAAAAACCAATAAAGGTAACTCAATTGTATTCGAATAAAACAGTTCATTAATGCCCACACACGCCCCGCCCGCCATGTGCCCAGGGACTAGCCTACCCAGATCGCTTTTAATTTAGGACGATTTCATTAGGCGAAATGCCTCCATGCTAATTGACGGGCGGTACGAATCAACCCTGGAGATAATGGAAAAATTCTACGCAGTATGTGCGGTTTTAATTAGTCTGATTAGGCTGTGCTATCTTAGGGCTGCTGGGGAAAGGTCTTTCAGCTTCATTAGACTTATTACTTCAAAGCTTATTTCATCTCAGGCAGAGGCTTCTTCCATTAACAAAATGTAAATCAAAATTAAAGTCTAGAGACATTTTCTACGATGGGTATGCACTTGGCCTTCATGTCACCCGATGGTAAGTGACGATAAGGCCGTTGGATGGTGAGCGTGCGCACTTAGAAGCCTCCACTTAATGAGGCGCTGGCTCTGCTGCCTTTCATACGCTGCTGTTTGGAAGTAGACTTAGGTAACATGGCGGACAAAGAAAATGCCCTACCACTAACCAAACCGAGTACACCTAGGTACCCCCAGTCGGAACCGAACCCTGGACATCCGGACTTGTAGGTGCAAGCGTGTAGCGTAGATAGACCACGGAGGCCGATTATTACCAGAAAGCCTCCTTTAAAATGATTCAAAACATATTTGAAATGCAACCCAACGATTCTGACATTAGCAATGCAGTCTACGAATATAATCCTTTTATCAATTCGATTAAAAGTGCCTTTGTATTTGTACGAAAAACTGAATAGTATTTGCAAAGAAAATACGCCACAGTGTATAGGTACATAAAGTCAATACAGGGTCGTTAGTAACAGATTTTGCAGACAATCCTATTACTGGTTCTTATTCTCACTAATGACATAATTAAATACGTACGAACCATAATCACTCGTTACGTGACGCACCGATAACTTGTAATAAACATCAAACAGTTTCCAAGTAGACATTGTTCCTTAGTTCGTCAAAGGATATACATAGGAATTGACTGGAATTCATATAACGTAGCTTTCGAGACAATACGCTTGTTGTTTCCAAACGGTTCATATACAATACATTACATTAGTTATGTCATAGGGAGAGGTATACCCGATTCTTGCATTTTTCTTTGGTCAAATATAAATATTTCGACACTGTCGACAGAACGTCGCAACAAAGTTTAAAATAACTGTTTTTACAATAAAATATTGTTACTCAGGAGCTTAAATACGTGTTGCTACACTTCACTTATGACAGAGTAACTCAGACCATCTGTTTGTTGGATTAATCACATATTGAGATTAAATGTTCACTTTTGGGATTGTGACTGTGTGTTACGCGCTCAAAATCTGTTTCATTGGTTTTTTCTCGTCCTATGCTAGGAAGAGCTAAAGTAGACGCCATAATTTCACGGAATACTTTGACAGTTAATCGGACACGAATGCAGCCACAGTTCACCCGGTGTGGTTCTGATCGTTCCACAATCTTATTTACTAAGCCTACCCTAAATAAAATGGTCGTGGGTGTCTCATTATTTAAAATGAAACAATTTTGGTCACATTTTTCTGTACACATATATGTCAAATTAGTCCGTGAAATTCTAGCGTCAACTTTAGAGCGCAATCTTGGGTCATCGAATGAGGAACTTTAAGCTACCTCGGCTTCAATAAACTCGCCTTCCGTTCACTAATATAATAACAGACGATGGATTAGACCAATTGCATTATCGTGTCAACGTCGATGAGCCATAGGTGATATTTTCGTGACGAAACACGTGTCGAGTCACACAGCAAGCACTAGCATTGCAACGGAGTGTTTCTTCATTTCATACACTGGAGTTTCACGTTACACATGAGCAATGTCACACGAATCGTGCCGTCACAACGCGAGCATGACAACGAAATGTCACAAATGTGAAATGAACGTATATTGCGACAGAGCAATAGAATTAATACAAAATATAATTTAAATACGCAGTAAAATAATTTACAATAACAGCTTCCATATGCCCTGATTACACAAGACGCCAAGTTGTGACGAATATTGTGATATTACGTGTGCAACAGGAAACTTTTTTGTGACAGAAAGACCCTTTACGCGCCATCTAGAGCTTGTTAATGGCACCACTAATTCAATTGCCCTAGTTCCCTATTGAGCACATTTTTCAATTTCGCTCATTATGGCCCCTTCAGGCGTTCGCAGAAAATGGCTAAAAAGGTTCTCCATAAAATTTGATTACAAAAATACTTTGATGCCTGCTAAACTGACTCCCGATGAGAGAGTGAAGGGTCCGAATTAAGGGTGAAGGGAGATAGGCAGCTTCCATTATGTTTATAAGGTACCAAGAAAGGGATTATCTTGAAAGTAGAGATGAGAGGGCGGAATTTTTACTTGTAACGCACAGTCGGATTTTGTCGTTGCGACGCCGACGTCCGACGACGAAAAAAAAAACTCTGACATTTGTACATAATCTTTTTCATGATATCATCGTGAAACAGCAGTATAGTTCTTGACACCAGCGGAAATGTTTCCTTATATATCTATATATACTATGTCAGTACCCGTATCCTTTTCTGAAATGAAATTTTTACTGAGTTAGTTTGGGTACATTTAGACATAGAAAATACATAGTAAACTCTACCTTTTCATATGTACACATATGTCAGTATTTTACATAAGACAATTGACACATACAAGATTGACACATAATAGGCTAGATGACACCAAATCAAATTGGGGTTAAGTTGTATATTAAACCATAAAGGGCATTATAAAACTCCTATAAAATTTGAAATGTCTAATATATTTCTTTTACTGAACTTTTAGAGCAGATAAGAACAGTAAAAAAAAACTTGCTCGAATTAACAAATTTATTTTACATTTTGCTTTTTAGTTACATTGTGAAGATTTTTTTGTGAGGGCGTCGTCACATAAAAACGTTATTTTACGATATAACTCAAATATTGTTAAAAGTTTCATACATTTTCAACTTCAATGCGCAGACGTGACGTCACGCCTAGGAACCAATTTGTATGGAGCGTATTGCACCGCGTGACTAGAATCATTTTTCGACGGGTTATATTAGGAAAACTATAAGTCATATCGAAAAATCTTTTACAAGGCTAATTATCTTTGCACACGGTCTCTCGAATGAAGGAATAATATTCTTTTAGTCATCATCATTATCAAATTTTTCATATTCTACCCGTACATATATAGTGATCTGTGATTCTATCTTTAGATACACTCAAATATTTTAAAGTCTTAAAAATGGTGACAAAATTAACGGCCTTTTCTTCTTCTTTCCTTCCTCTTCCCTTCTTCTCCTTTGATTTTGATTGATTGTTTATTCATTATATTTATGTATAATATATTTATTTATTTATATATTTAGCACCATTTACCCCTTCTTCACCACAGGATTATTCTGCCCCAAGGTTGCCTGGAAGAGATCGCTCTTAGCGAAGGCGGCCTTCGTTGTACCTTTCATGTTCTTTTCTGTTTTGGTGTGTGTGTATGTGTGTGTGTGCAATAAAGTCTATTTGAATTTGAAATTTAAGAAACCAGTACACCAACTACCGGTTGCAAATAGTTTTCCTTACGTAGCGCTGCAACACGTCTTGTTAGTCCGTATGTCCCGACGTGGAAAGTCCAACAAATTGGTCGCTTTGTGCTTTCAATCAATATAAGGGTGTTATGGTGTCGGATCAAAGGCTTTGCGTTCCGTTCCGCCCTGTTAGGTCGCAACGAGTTTATGGTTTAATCGCTGTGTTTTGTTCCACGGTGTCTGTCTATCTGGCGTCGGGGTCCTGAATTGCGATGATTTTGTAACCGGTTAATTTGTTATCCGACAACGGCGAAGAAAACGTAAGAGTAATATAATTATTATGTATCAAGGTATGTTCAAATGAGCTGAACCAATTTCAACAAATGATTTGGCGAGCTTCGAAGCTTCAAACTGTTTTAAAAATTGCTGTTGTAAAACTAGGTTTTGCGCGCGACTTTATCTGCGTGGACTTTAGAAAGTATCCCACGGGAACAACTTGTGCGATTGGGATAAAAAGTTGCCTATATACTCGTCTGACTATGCAACTGTCCCTATGAAAAAAATCCAGTCATTCTGACTCGTGAAGGAAAAATAAACCAAATTCACTTTAGAATTTATAATATTAAAATGGATCTGGATGATATTTAGAGCTTTTGTATATAAATGAACTATTTCTCGAACGACCGGTTCCTTTTCAAATCCTCCCAGAGCCTCTTCGTTCATAATACCACGTGTAAAGTAATCTAAAAACACCGTATCAACCCCTCCGTTCGTAATTAAACCACAGAGCCTGTAATGGGAACAGCAAGTTACTGTATCGGCTGTAACCCTGTCTAATTCCGTTTTATTGGAACCTTGTGCGAGCATGTGCCCTGAGGGTGTACTTTACCTGGATATCGTACCTCAAAGGTCGAGAACGGTGGGTGTGATGTGATCCGCCAATTTCAATTTATAAATAATTAAAATTCCCGAGTCAATTCAATACAAATAAACTTTTATGCACACACATACACACACAAAACAAAACAGAAAAGTACATGAAAGGTACAAAGAAGGCGGCTTTATCGCTAAGCTATCTTCCAGTCAACCTGAGGGCAGAAGAATCCTATAAATAAGAAGGGGTAAGTGGTGCTACATAAATAAATATATAGATATTATACTTACATATAATGTATAAACAACAGACAAAATATAGAAAATCTGGAAGAAAAGGAAATCAGAGGAGATAAGGAAGGAAAGAAGAAAAGGCTGCTAAGTCATTCGTATAACAAATTCGAAAGTGAGTTGATGACGGAGGACTGACGACTCGATGGACCGACGATCTCGTAAAGGTCGCTAGATGGAAGCAGCTCGGGGTCATGATGGCGTGGTATGGGCCCAGAATTACCTAGGAAACCAACCCGCGATACCTCACCTCTCCCCGCAAGAAAGTGACTGAATCCAATCACACATGCACGGTATACAAAAGTCATCCGTTCGATGTATGGGAATAGGCAACGATATCACGACATTTGTTTGAAGTGCCTAGCCTGTGCCATGGGGGAGGCCTATGTTTTGCAGTGGACGTTTCCCTGATGATGAACGTAATTTGAAGTTAGTTGAACTTAATCTAACTGTAGCATAAATTTTGTTTAACTTATCAAGTTAGAGTTACATAATTAAAATTAACTAAATAGCAGCTCCAATACAAACAGACTTGGCACTCAAGTTCGTAACTTACCGTCAACATACATATAAACAGTAACTTAGTTAAACTTAGTAGGAGGACTAATGAATTGGGCGGGGGGTCAAATTGCACTAACTTGCTTGTTAAGTTTACTAAGTAAGGCCAAGTGTTGTAGACCTGAGTTGTGGACGAAGTTACGACCAGAATTTTGCTGGCCTGAGGAGGTACTGTAAAAACTAGTTAGTGAATCTCAAAGAATATAGTATAAGTTTTCATGAAACTATTTAAATAAAGAATAGGCGTAAACTACGAATCAAGACTATGTAAGACGTTTATAAATATATATAGTCGATGTCAAAGTATTACTAAGTTGGTTGTATTCGAATTTTAAAACTTCATGTGAGTACTTGTTTTTAATGCATTGTTTGTTTGTGCTAGAGAGTACTTATTATACTTCGATATCTGTTTATTTACAGGTATTGCTACTGGCTTGAAATGAACATTAATTTAGTGTTCGACTGTAGAACCATAGCTCTGGCAAGATCCCTGAGGGAAAGCTACAAATGTGGGTGCCATTCGACCTGTACCTACCACAGACTATGCTGTCCAACGCCAGGCCGTTTTGCCCGACTGTTGAAAGGTTGGGCTGTCTTGTTCTAGACAAAACGCCACCACTTTCCATCAGGTTAGATCGTGGCCAAGCGATTTGTCGGCAATGATTGAGCAGCGTCAGGTATCTACCACTAGCACAAGGCGTGAAGCAGACGAGCTAGAAGCCAAACCCAGGCCAAGCTGAAGCGGATTCAAGTCGGACGATGCAAGAAAACTCACGAAGTAGTGGTGGATTCTACTAGAGTCACATGTCCAGTGCGAATGCGGCACGGCGCCCCAGTCCATGACACAATGAAAATGATAATGTTTTATTTCATAAACTAAAGTAGTAAATTACATTTAACGCTGGAGCTTCCTGTTAGACATTTAAATACCTGTGGTAGGAATCCCCGCTCCTCCGCTTTACACCGTGTTTTAAATTTATGAAACGTATACAATATAAACAAAAACTTATATACTATTTAAATCTAATTAATTAATAAATATTTCAGTGTGTGTGTGAGTGTGTGTGTGTGTGTGTGTGTGTGTGTGTGTGTGTGTGTGTGTGTGTGTGTGTGTGTGTGTGTGTGTGTGTGTGTGTGTGTGTGTGTGTGTGTGTGTGTGTGTGTGTGTGTGTGTGTGTGTGTGTGTGTGTGTGTGTGTGTGTGTGTGTGTGTGTGTGTGTGTGTGTGTGTGTGTGTGTGTGTGTGTGTGTGTGTGTGTGTGTGTGTGTGTGTGTGTGTGTGTGTGTGTGTGTGTGTGTGTGTGTGTGTGTGTGAGTGAGTGCTGCCGTGACCAGCGTGCCCAGGCGCATGTATCGAGCAAGACCTTTACAGAAACAACGACAGGGTAGTAAAGAACGCGGAATTCTAGAATGAGCTAAAACGAGCTAAGGATGAGCACGCCGACAAGAGAATACTATGAAAAATTCTGACAAAAAGGATCACAAATATTGGGTCGGCAGACGTCTTGGTAGTCTCAATAAAATTTTGCTGATACTGTCCGTCGCCTTTTTTGCTAAGTCGCCTATGATGACAAATCTAAAGCGACGGCTATCAATCAACTACTAGAATTTGCAAGGCCATTCCTTAAATTGTGTCAATACTACAAGACTGTACAGCCCTCAAGAATTTTCATATCATAACAAAGTCTCAAAAAGTTTCGCTTTTCCTTACATAATACCAACATGATTTGGGATCTTAATTAAAAACTCATCACTGGCACCCAAGTTAAACACAAGCTTCAATTTCAAAGCTGTGGGTTAAGTAAACATAATCGAATCAAAACCAAATTAAGTATAAAGGCAAGACAACTTCGCCGACACCATTAAATCTTAACTCTCAACTTGAATCAAGTTACAATTCCAAAGGAACATTAAGGAATTATATGAAACAAATATAATGTGGAGACATCTTGCGAAGACGAAGAGATCAATTCTATCAACCAACACATAAAAAAGAAGAAATATTGTAATATTTGATATGTTGGTATGATTCTGTAACTCTGCCATTTTATAGTTCCGTACCCAAAGAGTAACCAGCGGGACGCTATTACAGATAAGATAGATAGATAAGATAAACCTTTATTTGCAATAAATGTGGTACATTTCAGATGTTCAAGAAAATTATTCTAGATCACACATTTAGCCAATGTTTTGACATGCAAACAGTAATTAAAAGTAATAATATCGAGCATTTAAATTATACAATTCTATGATGTCAAGACACGTACCTAATTGATATCTATAACTATGTCAAATAATATTAGTCAAATGTTATACATAATAAAATTATATTCATAAACCAAATTAAAATCCTATCTATTTTGTCCTAGCTCGAAAAATTCCTTAACAGAATAAAAGTTGTTAAGAAGAAGCCACTCATGTCCGCTGAGCGAAGACTCCGCTGTCCATCCGTAAGTCTGTATCTCATGAACCGTGATAGATAGTTGAAATTTTTACAGATATATTTCTGCTGCCGCTATAACAACAAATACTAAAAAACAGAATAGAATAAAATAATTATTTAAAGGGGCTCCCATGCAACAAACATGATTTGTATGTTTACAAACATAACTTTGTAGTTAAAAGCCATACATGCGGTATCTAATGTAACCGCAAAGTAATATTTTCGGTAGAGGACGATTTGTTAATCATTCATATTCAGTACGGGAACCTCGGTGAGCGATTCCGAATCGCACTTGACCGTTTTTGTAGGTAATTTGTCACACGTGACGAACAGCATGTAGAGGGACATAAGAGTATCCAACTGTTAATAATTATCATTTATTTATAAGGAATAACATATCCGCATGTGGTTTTTCCGATAAAGGTTAAAATAGGATAAGGAAATCCGACGCTGTCAAAGTTGGTACCGCTGGGACGTCTGTTGAGTTGTTTAAAATATTCTACACACTTCCAACACGCAGCCTCATACTTATCTCTGTAATTGCTACCCCGACATCAAAGACCAAAACTTTTCCTTACAACTACGAGGCCCCCATCTCTGGGCCAATTATATTCATAGATGGTTGGCCACGAATACTCGTGATATATTTAAAGTGACTTTGTGAACTTTGTCTAATGACTTCGTCGAGTCTTTTAATAAAGCCTTCTGATCCGTGGCACAAAGATCTCGGGGGATGGAATTCGGAGTGGCTCTCTAGAGGAAATGGCCTAAATTTTGTGTACTGAAAGTTGTACGACCTAAATTCGAAGTATAACTTATTTTTGAGTAATCAAATGAAATACCTAAACATTGTACATAATTAAAGAGTTTATTTGAATCATTCGAATGGACGTGCTGTTTCGATCTTCGTTCGCAGCTTTTCCCTAGTGGAAATTGTGTCTTTGGTTTTCTCAATCGGCAAATATGTTTGAAATTCTCACTTGGTGTGCCCATAAAAAACTGTACTGATTTTATCTTGAAACTGACTTTGTTTTCTCGCCAGTGCTGTATGGCGTCAGATAGTTGTAGCTAAACTGAATAACAGAGATACGGAATCCGCATCCTCAAACCGAATCTCCCATTTACACAACATAGTAAAGAAGAAAACAAATCCGTGACGCGAGCACTCACACAGAATAGATACAGTAATAACATGTAAGCTCACACGAATGCAAACATTCCAACCTCGTAAATATATAAGATCGATCAACGCGGAAGAGTGGGTAGAACTAGAGCTCAGAGGGTTCCGTACATTGACAAATTTCACTAAAGACATGACAATGACATACGCGACTGTAGAACCATCGGAACATTTAAAAAACAACTCAAGGAGCACTATTTATCCCTCATTTAAATAATAGGCAGTTTATATGTATATATTTATTTATAATTTATATATGTAGTATTACATACAAGGGTGGTCCAAAATGTGACGTCCAAAAATTTTTTTTAGATTCCTTACACCTGGGTGTATCCGAAAATACCCCATGTATGTTCCGCGATTTTTTGTAGTTTAGAAGTTATGATTTTTTAAATGTATATTTCGAATTTTCTGCCGGAGCGACTTAAAATAATCGTAACTTGTTTAATAGTAAGGTTTTTTTATTTATTTTTTCTCGAAAGTGATCGTCTTGAATCACCCTTTCTACTTTATTATCAACTACACAACGTTATTCATTACAAGTTACCGAAAAAAGGGACGAAAGTAAAAATTTTAGGTTTGAGTTGAACGGAGCCAAATTTTCAAAAATTTCTTAATAATACAAAATTAATGTTTCATTGGTTCAAACTAATTTTAAAAACTCCAGCAGTTTGTCAGCTTACCAAATAATAAAAAAAAAGTTGTTCTTAATAGGCGATTTTACGACGAAATTGGCTTCAGAACTTAGTTAGGTGAGAATTCATAAAGAAAAAATTTTGTCAAAAAAAAATATTAAGCTTATTTTGTTTTCATTTTTATGGCCTACATTAGCAAGGCATCATCAAAAGCATTCAAATAATTTCAAATTGAACGATCAGTGACACATTAGAAAACATTTTATTTTAAAAAAGCTTAGTTTAGTTTTTATTAATACGGTTATTTTGGTTTATTTTTAGCATCAATAAAAGAAAACACAAATTAAGTTCAACTACTTTATTAAAGAAGATTTTCAAAATGACGCCCTTCAACTTCGATACACAATCGGCAACGTCTTAAAAAGTTATCTTTTAGTCTGCGGAAAGCGCTTGAATTTTGTCTGACTTTCGTCGCTGCTTCTCTCAATTTTCGTCTCAGTTCTTCTTCGGAGTTAGTTTGCTGAGCATAGACAACTTCTTTGTAGTAACCCCAAATAAAAAAATCTATTGGGTTCAAGTCCGGTGAACGTGCAGGCCATTCGATTGGGCCGCCACGCCCAATCCATCTGCCCGGGTATGTTTCATTAAGGTGCCCCCTCACTTGGCGTGCGTAATGGCAAGGAGCACCATCATTTTGGAATATCATGTGCCTTCTTGTTTCCAAGTTTACATCTTCCAGCAATTCAAAAAGGTTGTTCTGCAAAAAGTTTAGATATGTGTCTCCATCCAACCTAGACGGCAGCTCGAAAGGCCCAATCAGTTCTCCATTTACAATTCCCGACCACATGTTTACGCTGTATCGATGTTGAAAATTTGATGCTCTTGCAAGGTGTGGGTTTTCAATTTCCCAGCTGTGATAGTTATGGATATTAAATACTCCAGTGTTTTCAAAACGGGATTCATCGGTCCATAAGATCTTATTAAAAAAATCTGGGTCTTCCTGACACCTTTGTATCATTGTTTCGCAGAAAGCAACTCTTCTAGGGTAATCTGAAGCTTGTAGCTCCTGAACGCGCTGAATGTGGTAAGCGTGGTAGCCTTCTGAAAAAAGAAAAGGACTATTACTCACCACCTAGGCAGGAAGAAGTCTAATACCTGGCATTGTATCTGTGATTTATGTTTTGTGTAAATAAAAAACAAAACGACATACCATTTTTCAATATCCTTAGAACTGAGGTCCGTGGTATTCCAGTCCTTCTGGTTATTGCTCTGGAACTCGTAGAAGAGTCTCTTTCTACAGCTGCGATGACTTCATCTCTTCTGTCCGGATCTACTCTGGGTACTCCTTCGTGCCTTTGGCTACGACCGGGGATACGCCCGGCCATCAGCGTATTATGAGTATTAATAAATACCCTATGGTCCGGGTAATGGTCCAGTATTATTCCTCGCCGGTCCAGTTGTTGACGATATAGCCTTGCGGCTAAATGACCGTTTCCTTTGGCCATACCATAGTAAAAGTGCATTTCTGCGTACTGGCTTAGACTAAAATTACTCATGTTGCCGTCAGTAACACAAGCACAAGTCAGTCGTAAGGCAAATCGGAGTCCAGTAACAAAGCGAAAGTAGGTTCAAAATATCGGTATCGGAAAGAAGCAACGTCAAGTAGTATCACACGCGATGGAAGTGAGTGAACGACTAGCGGACGGACGATACAGTGAGATGCTACGGAGAATGTATGGGGAGAGGGGGGAGAGGGAAGTGCAGGTAAAAAACCCCTAGCGCGCACGGCTGACTTTTGTGGCCAAGACAGTAGGTCTTTCTCTTTCGTACTTCTACGCAACCATAACAGTGCGAAAGAGAAAGACCTTACTGGCCTGGCGCCTTTTGAAACGTGTTATTTATTGCTTTGTGTCATTGTGTGTGATTGGCCTTGAAGTAGATTTTGGTTTAATTCTAGCTTTCATAATTTCATGTCTAAAAACAGAAAATGAAATGTGTCACTGATCGTTCAATTTGAGATTATTTGAATGCTTTTGATGCCTTGCTAATGTAGGCCATAAAAATGAAAAAAAAAATAAGCTTAAACATTTTTTACGACAACATTTTTTTTTTATGCATTCTCACCTAACTAAGTTCTGAAGCCAATTTCGTCGTAAAATCGCCTATTAAGAACAACTTTTTTATTATTATTTGGTAAGCTGACAAACTGCTGGAGTTTTTAAAATTAGTTTGAACCAATGAAACATTAATTTTGTATTATTAAGAAATTTTTGAAAATTTTGCTCCGTTCAACTCAAACCTAAAATTTTTACTTTCATCCCTTTTTTCGGTAACTTGTAATGAATAACGTTGTGTAGTTGATAATAAAGTAGAAAGGGTGATTCAAGACGATCACTTTCGAGAAAAAATAAATAAAAAAACCTTACTATTAAACAAGTTACGATTATTTTAAGTCGCTCCGGCAGAAAATTCGAAATATACATTTAAAAAATCATAACTTCTAAACTACAAAAAATCGCGGAACATACATGGGGTATTTTCGGATACACCCAGGTGTAAGGAATCTAAAAAAAATTTTTGGACGTCACATTTTGGACCACCCTTGTATGTAATACAGTAATGTAAATCGTGTTTTTATTTATTGTTATGCTTTTTCTTCTTCTACGTTATCTTCTTCTCTAATATATACTTTTTTGTTTTGTTTATGTACATGTATGTAGGTCTACTTACAGTATATTTATTTTTTGAAAGCTCCAGTGTGAGTGCCGGGAGAAATCTCTTGTTAGGGATAGGCCACTCTAATTGTAAAATTTTAGTTATAATTAGCTTTGTAATTATTATTATGTGCAATAAACAAACAATAAAGTCAAAACATACATATGTTTCAAGTTTGTACAATTTCATTTTGATATTTTGTGTTTTTTGTGATTTTTTAAATAGAATTAGGGCAGCTTTTATACGCGTAAGATATGACACACATGACACGCACATACACTTTTGAATAATACTTCTAAAAAAAGAAAAGATTAATAAAGGTACACATTCTTAAACCTAAAAAGAAGTACAGACAACATTTTATTACAGGTCTAACGCATAACTGAGTCTGTTCCTGAGGTATGAGAGGGTATGTTTACGGCCGTCAAACGACGTTTGAAGTTCCGTAAACACACCCTCCCGTACCGCTTCCATACCTCAGGGACAGACTCAGTTATGCGTTAGACCTGTAGTTTTTCATCAGCTTTATCGCAGTGAGATTGGTGATCGTAAGAAGTTGTTATTACATAATAAATTCTGCTGGCAGTCTCTTGGACATTTTCCATACGCCACTTCCATTTACGAAGCCTACGAGAAGATATGGGACATGTTATTATAAACTAATAAAGGCATTGGGTCTTAGTATAGTTCTAATACTGGATGTAAATAAATATTTAACAATTCATTTAATTACAAACAACATAAATAAGTATACATACGATTATTATTATTATAAAACTCGTTAGCCACTGCTTATAATAAACAGTAGATACTCAAGATAAGGTACCCCAGATATTATTTAAAAAATTAGGACATTTTACTCGTCTCGAGATGGGCTAAATATTAAGTCCGACCTAATACGAACCCAGCACTACATGTTAAAGCCCAACAAGAATCGAATGAAAGTCACTTCTTAACCGTTTTTGAACGACACGAGCGGAACCCTAGCAGCTACCAAAGTATCGCAGTCATACACTTGGTCCTAAACAAACAGAATCATGTTGTCAACATATTGTTACATTATTGAGTAGGTTGAACCCGCGGTTTTACCTGTGACAGAGTCCTACAGCTACCAGTGACCAGATGACTTGACAAATACATTTTATAATGCAATACATGTTACCTTAACCGCCGCCGTGGCCTTGGCTAAATGTTGTACAAATAATCCGTGTCCAGGGTTCGATTCCCAGTGCAGATACCTATCGGTGCTCGGTATGGTTGGTGGTAGGGCTTTGTTCGCCTAGCTAGTCTGGCTGGCTGACCACCATTTTATGGAATAGAATACTCTTTATTATGGAAATATGTGGTACAATGTTGTTGGGTTTGATACATTCCTTGAATCTCTATTTCCTACCCTAAGGCGTACAATAATATATTATTATCATATAATTTATATTACAATATCTTAGTGAAGTAATTATTCTACGGTATACAATATTATAACGTGTCAAAAAAATAATTCAAAATTTATATTTAAAAAATTCTTGCCTAAACCTGCCGCCGAAACTGCTGTGTTTCGGTGAAAGATAGCACAGCCAGCGCCTGATTGAGGCTCCTAGGTGCGCACGCGTACCATCTAACGGCCAAGTGATACATATTTTTAAAGTATGATGATGTTAAAGTGATTTCGACGGTTAAACTTTCATACCAGACCATTACCATAATCGTTTTAAAAAGGATAGCTGTCTTGGGCAGTCATTCTCTAAAGATTGACAAACTAATGTAAAGCATGTAAAAATACTATGATTACTTTTTTGTTTGTATTTTGTTTGAAGAAAAACAAAATATTTGTGTACTTAGTGAAAACGTCAAATATCATGCATTGACGCCATTTTTGTTGTTTAAGTTAATTCCTGCCTGTTTTGTGAGTTTCTTGTATTTGAACAAATAAACCAGACCAAAAAATACAAAAATAGTAATTAAAGAAATCTAATTTGATCATCATTTTATAATAAGAAGTGTACAAGTCCAGGCCGGGGCACATACATTCGTGGAACGTGTCATTTTCAGTAATGGATGAATAAGTTCACAACATCCTGTAAATATTCAACGTACACAAGCGGGACAGAACGATTTATCATATAGTATGCTTTCGGATAACACTCGCTCAATCTTGTACGACAGGAGGTATTTATTTGTTTCGAGTTTTCCAGAAAGACCATCTATTGCTAGAAAACATAAGGGAGTAAATATCATTTTGCTTGTTCGGTCGTTCTTAGATGAACTTTTAATATATGATGGGTTTGCACTTGACCTTCATATTGCCTGATGGTAAGCGCACCTAGCCTCAATATAATGAGGTACTGGCTCTGTTACCTTCCATACCGGAACACAACAGTGCTAGCACGTCATCCGTTCTCAATGCGGAAGTAGGACAGGTGTAATGCAGTCACTCGGAGTCAAATAACGTAAGCGACAAAACACAAATAGTGAATTTATTAAAAAACGGTTTCGTGTAGGAGAAAATTATTCGAATCTTTACTGGATACTGAGTTTACCTACAAATTAATATAAAATGTAAACGTAAATCTCTTTACAGTACGGTGATGTGACGAAGTGTTTTAGAAGATGTGATTTGAAACATGAAAGATATCGAGAAAATTTACACCATTTATGTTTTCGCTCTAAAGTTTACTCGATAAAACACTATTTTTCACTGCCCAAATTTCATACGTGCTTCCATAAAAGATGAAAAAAAAAGACCAAAGTTACTTGTACCCTTAACACTGGCTACAAAATGACAGTAAAGTGAACAACAGATTTTAAATCAGACCATCGACCAGTTTTTATCAAAACAAACCTAAGTTAATAACTTTAAGTCAAGCAAAACAAACAAAAGGGACTGCAATCTGCATTGGCTGGAATGCGGCACCATATTTTTTTTTACCGCATGCGTGTTGTGTGCAATGCAGAACGCGTTCAAAGGGCCCCACAATAGTTCTCATTGGGTATAACAGATGGCGTAACGAGCTCGATAAGGGCCAATGCGGGTTGCACTTGAGCGATATAACAGCAGGATATGTCATAATAAGGCCACCATATAATGAATGTAAATTATTAAACTTCTACGTAAGGTTAAAATTAAATTCAACTCAAAACAAGGCTGAATGAAACAGAACTTTAGTCACGAGACGTCAAAATTGAAAAAGATAAATCAAGCCGCATTCGAAATTTGAATTTGAATAAAGAATTCTTGGGCGCGAGGTCAGCGTCATTCGGTGTGGGTTTTTAAATTCGAGACCATTTTATTAAGGTCTGTAATGTTTTATAGCATCACCCTTTAGGGACCTTCATTGGAAGGACTGTAAAGGAAGGCACGGTTCAGAGTTCAACGGTCGGTTGTTCAGAGTCCGGAATGCTCTGCTGGTAAATTCCAGAAACGGTTTTGTGCATAGCTGGAGTTCCATTTACGACACGTAAATTAGTAAAGTGTAAAGGCATGTGTCTGTTCGTTGTTTGTATGTTATAATTAATTATTAATAAATTTTAAAAGTAATATAATAGAGATAGCGTTTATTTTTAACTGTTATTTACGTAGCAAACAATGGTTACTTACTGTATTTTGGTAACAACCATATTTTTAGAGCACGGCTAACCTCAAATATTTGATGAGGAAAATTAATTGGAAGTTCCCAAAACTCGAGATTAATCAAAGTCTAAAGGTCAAAAACTAAATAATCCCAACAAACAAAATCCGTTTGGCAATTTACTAAGCACAATACACTTGAATAGTCCTTTATCGGGAACTTTAAAACATTCCTTGGCAAGCAGTACTTTCTGTATAGAACACTCTGGAACTAATTTAACAAAGTGATTATGTTCCAGTCTCCAATACCGTCGAGTTTACGCTTTGATTTATTTTATGCGGTATTGTGCTTTGGGACCTTCGGTCTCGGCACTAATTGCTCTGGAATTAGATTATTTTTGTTTGATCCCTTACTATTTAGTCACATAAATAATATATATGTTAAAATCACTCAATCTATTCCTGTGCGTGGCATAAAAGGCGACTAGGAATAAATTCGGGTCGTCGGAGAATGTCCGTCGGTTACCGTGTCAATTGTGATATGGTTAAACCCTTCATGGATGAGAACTTCATCGTGGCGAACTATGAAAAAACTCAGCACTCACATCTTAAATTTCCCACAAAGCTGTTTGAACTACGGTGACACTTATAGAACACTACATCCCCTTCCGTCGGTACATGCGGGCACAAAAGTGCTTACTCATTCGCCTCATGGCCGTAGATACGGGCGTGCACAAAGCCTCGATTATAAGCACTAAAGCATAACCTTATCTATAAAGTAATAAGTCTCGAACTTGTTCAATATATCCCCCGAACAATGGGGCGTTGAACAAAGAAAATCAACAGATGGCTTCAGAGATAAAGAAAGGGTTATTACTGGATCAAGTGTAGGCACTATGTTGTGTGATAATTTTAGTCGTCTGCGGGTCTGAGGGTGAACTATGTTACGAGTATGCTTAAAAGGGATCAAAAGAAATACTTGCTGTGTTTTTATCGTTTAAAGAGGAAGGTAAAATAAACTTGATGAAGACGGGGAAATGCGGGGAGGTTCAGCGAAATTTATGCGTGTAAAATTGAATTTGATACGTACAAGTACATAGTTAAAATAAGAGTAGTATAAATAAAAATTAGTATTTAAACATATTCTCCTTATGCAAAGCGTGTTTCTGCATTGCGGCCGGAAAAGCGAAGCGAACGAAGCGTTCAATAATGTGTATATTTTTATTTATTTTCAATTAATTCTAAATTTAAGTTGTAGACAAATACAATATGTATTTTACTAAATCACGTAGGATCTGTAGCATTCAGCGTCAGTTCTCAATAATTTAACAATTCATACTAATATTATAAATGCGAAAGTGAATATGTTCGTATTCCTTCCCGTCGTAACGGAGGGTCGGAATGACTTCATTTTTGATACCGAGACAGTACAAGAGCCGGAAAAGGATATATGCTACTTTTTATCCCGAAGTTCGCTTGCGATAATTTCTAAAGTCCACGCGGAAAAAGTCGCGGGCAAAACGCTAGCATTATTAAAATAGTTCATCCTACACACATACATAATGAAAAGCTACACAAACATCATATAAAAATAGACATTAAATTAGATTTATTCGATTATTTTAGTATTAGATTATTTCTAAAATAAAAATTTTCTGCCAACTCTCAAGTCAATCTAAAATTGTTATTATTATTATGTTCTAAATTATAGCTATAATAAAATTACGAACATAAACCATAACTAATAATAACAATATCTACATTATGAACATCACGTAATCAACATTTAAAAACACACACATTTAGTTTGATACGACCAAAAGAAAGCTTTTAATTCCTTCAACCATAAATTCACACCACCACAGTAATTCAAAACTAAAATCTATAAAAGAATAGTTATTATGGCGTAATTAAATTTCGATTAGCGGCCGACCGTGCGCCTTCATTTTTTCATCCATTCTATTTTCAATAAACATTTTTGTGAGTGATTATACTTCTGTTTGATATTCATTTTACGACTTCGTAGTTAATTGAATTTGGCGTTAACGATTTTAAGAATTTTTTATATAATAAAGTTTGATGTAAAATGCCAAAGATTAAATCTAAAAAAATTTTCCCCGTGTCGTTTTAGAAAATTTCAATTTTTTAAAGCGAATCAGAACACGTTCTTTTTTAAAATCACGGTTGACGTCTGTTTGTATCCAATCGAATTCTAAGTCCAAGCATAAAGTAATAAAAAGTTTTTTATATATAATTCATGCCTCAAAATTTCAACACCGATAGAAATAGAGTGCATATATTAAGAAAAGATACGAGATAAATATGTACCTACTTTTGTACCGTGTCATGTTCAGTTTTTTTTTTCATTTCCCTCAACACTGCACTGCATAGGAACAAGGTTAAATGTGGGTACATATTTTTGTACTCGAGTGTACCGGACAACCTCAATTTCAACAAAATGACACTTAACAAAACTGAACTTGAAAATAAAAGCAGAAAAGCATTAAACCAGATCGAGCTCGAATCTAATATAACCTAAAATAAAACATTCCCAACAATTTCAATTAAAAAGACAAACACAAATAGACCTTATGCTACTAGAGATAGAAACGCAAGCTAGCTTAGCAACGCATCGAGTAATTACTCATCTCGTCTCAAATATTTGCTCAGTCGAGATTACTGAGGAAGCAGATGGTATAAGTCAAATTTTGATGAAAAAACTTCCCCCATCCCTGTTTACTTACGTTATACCAGAGCATGCTAATCAAGTCCGTATTGTGTGTAACAAGATTTTATATAACTTCTTTTTTCTTTTGCAACTGTCTTTTGGAGGAATTGTTGGTAATTTTGCTTTGTAAATGTATGGCGAGTTCAGGGGAACTATGTCATGATATTTTTTGTTGGTCTGAGTTTTGTTGTTTCCGTCTACATTTCGGTAAGTTAGGATGATACGATTTTACGAAGTTTGTGTGTTAAATCTTATGTTTACTGTGTAAGACCTAAAAAACAAGTACTTACATGAAGAAAGGAAACATTTACAGTGTGCAACATGGATATTATATCGTCACGTCACAGAATCTACTAAAACTTACAAAGGAGTTTTAAGGAGAAGAAACGGTTCTTCCCGTAGGTTTCTTAAAAGGGAATAAATGCGTCATTCTGAAATATATCATAATTTTTGTGTAATTAATGAGCAATTAATTTTCTTGCACGTCCAAAAAAATTAACCGTCTTAAAAACAGGAGGAGGTTATCAAATCGACGGGTATGTTTTTAACTGGTATCTTTGCACGCGTAACCGCACCTACCTCGTGCTCCGCTGCAAACCAGCGCTGTCGCTGCATGCTGTAGGGACAACAACATGCTGAGTCAGAGGACTTTTTGGCACAGACATGTACATACTTACCTGTTAATGTTATTTTTATTCATAGTTTAGAAATATGTATTTAAGTTACAATTATTATTTTTTGTAATTTATGTGCCAAATAAACTATTTTCTTTCTTTCTTTCTTAATGACGCTGAAAGATCATGAGAATCACAAAGCAAGGCATACATTTCTTCATATCTTTATCTTAGCTCATCAAATAGAAACGTAAATCAATGATTTTGCCTCGACAGAAATGACCCCTTAATAATTATAAATGTTAAGATTATTATTAACATACAATAAGCAATTCGAAATTACGTTAAGAAATATACATTCACAATTGAGAAGAAGCGTTTTCTTCTATCAGTTATTTTTTCGCTTACATCAATATTTTCTACTTTCAGAGTGCCAGATTATCACACAAGCCACGCCCATTAGGATTTCAATATAGCGCCTAAAGGCCAAAAAGAGATTGGCAGTATCATTAACCTATGAATCAAATTTTTAAGCGTGGTGTTTACGCCAAATTTCGCTGTGGCGACCTTTGAGGTCCATCTAGAGAATTTTTAAAACAAAGCCTGTCTTATACATCCACCGGTTTTTCAGTAGAAGATTCTTATTTTACTTAGCGTCATATTCTCACCCATCAAGAAATCCGACACCAAACATCTTATAAACATCCCGGAGAAAAAAATGTACCTCCATAAAATGCTGAAAAAGCGCAGCTTCTTTAAGGGGCTCAAATTTCATTTGCGGGTTCCGTACGCGGCTGGTATAAAAACACGAGCGATTGTGTCGTAAAATACGTTTTTAGACCCCCACCGACTTTAAGGGATTACGAATGAATTATTAATACGAGTGTTGCTCGTAAAACCCACCTTTTTCCTACAGGCTTTCTGCCCTCCCTGCCCTTTTCAGGGTTTCCCTAGTTCGATGTTATGGCGGCATTTACATTTCTGTCAACTTAACACCGCCATTTTGTTTTGATGACTAGTTCGTTTGACATTTCGTTGTCAGATTGAGTGGAAATAAGCTGCAGTGCGCGGGTACGATTCAGTTAGATGAAGGTTCACCAGAAGTTTGTATTGGAGGTCAATGCGTAACACGTAGTTGGCCAAATATAACAAGTGACTGCAAAACATTCGCTGTCGATTGCAGGCAGATGTCACATCAAATGAAAACGTTGGCATCTCTTAGTATAAGTATGAAGTATTAATATATAATCTATGGTATAAGTACGTATTACTATATTAATGCAGTGGTAAAGTCAGCGCCATCTATTGATTTAAAAATTAAAATCTATTTGAAATTTTGCCTCAATTGTTTATAAATTGCGTTCTAGAGCCGTTGTTGTTCTTTCTTGCCGTTGCAAAGGAGGGTATTGAAAGGGCTTGAAAAGAACATATGTTTCTTTTTCTCTCGATCGAGCAAGTAGTTTCAATTCAATCATTTTATTGCTTCGTGTAATAAGCCATGGTAGCTCAGTTAGGCACAGCGTCAGTTCTTAAACAATCGATCGATCCTGGCTCGAGCCAATGAGTTACAATTTGTGGTTTTTGGAATTTATGTAAGAATGATAAAAACCACCATTGGCTAACGGTGACGGAAAACCTGCACACTCCTGAGAAGAAATTCAAAGGTGTGTGTGAAGTCTACCAATCCGCACTGGGCTCGCGTGGTGGACTATGTCCCATACACTCTCTGTAAGAGAGTAGGCCTGAGCCCCTGCAGTAGGGACATATATTTATAGGATGTTGATGATTGGTTCATGTCATATGTACAAATGATCTTCTAGCTAAAAATTTTTTTTTTACATTTAAACTGTTCAAATAAAATACTAATACTAATATTACATTTTCCAGTGCGCTAAATCTCCTTTTAGGAAATTGTGTGCGCCTGGAGAGCTGCACAATTCCACAGCTACCTGGAGCAAGTGTCCGGGGGCGCATCCCTCCCCGCGTCCCTGCACACCCACTCTGGCAGAGGAATCGCTTCATAACATTTTTTAATTGTTTACTATTATGTACTTCGATTTCCTCTGCCAGATTTCTATGTAAGCTAATCACATATGTAGTGCAGACATGAACCCTGGTAGGGCTTTGCAAAATTATTATGCACTATCAGTAAACAACTCATGTCACACATTAAATAAGGGAGGGAGATTTGAATCAAATACAATAATGTAATTTGGTGTACAGTAGCTTATGTATATTTAAGTTGTTAAGTTAAGTTCCTTTAACTTTGGTTAGTTAAGTTAGTTGTCATTGACATATTCTTTAATCTCTTCAATTTGTTTGTATAATTTTTTTTAGAGTGCATGCTGTATCAGCTTTTAATTGGTTAAGCACTTGAATTGTAATAATGTAGCTTGTGAATGCGAATGTGGAGCGTAGTAATTGTTGGCTGATCCGTTGAATAAAATAAAAAACTCTTAATTTCGTCGCGCGGACGAAGTAGCAGGCGGAAGCTAGTTTAACTATAATTCAATACAAACAATTACATTTCAATTGTACTTGTAATTTATGTACAAAACATACACGTGGAGAGCACAAACGCCGTCACACGGAACACGCTTGTTTATTAATCTACAACCAAAACTCATACTGGGAGCGTTACAAAGACTACCTACTGCCGGCGGTAAGGTAAACAGCTATGGTAAACACTCACTCCGGCATACTTCAGCACAGCATTTACCTGGAACAGAGGGAATCAGGTCAGATTTGTTGAGCACAATGTGTTGAATAAATAAATATTAATGTGCGTATTGGTACATGTTACAGTGTAGATTGTAAGCAGTGTTGTTTTTCTGTGAGGTGTGTATGGAACTACGCAGCTGTTAATGAACGCGGTAGCTGATGTTTACGGTTTTCATAATAAAGGTCCGGAAAGTATATCGGCGCAAATTAATAAAGCGATAAACGGAGTGCCATCATTACAGCCAGTTTTGTGTCAACTTTAGACATACTACATTCGGCCATTGTAAGGGAGAAAAACAAGAATTTGTATGTTTTTTGTAGTTCTTTGTTTATATTTCAAAACATCGTTAAAAGTATGTTTCGAACGGAATTTTCTAATTTGTAATTATTTATCCTTATTATCGGTACAGCGCTGTGTTTATCTTTAAGTTAATTGCACATATGACACTTGTTTTGTAAGTTCAGTTTTTTTGTTATTATGTGTAATTAGTTGGTAAGCCTGAATAATATTTAAAAAGTTTTGTCTAGGGGTTACAGGGAAGTCATTAATACACTTTGTAGTTTACTAAGCTGTGTGTGCGTGGAATCCCTCTTATATCTATGTGATAATGTGAACCTTATTGAAATTTGGAATGCGAGTTTTTTGAATGTCACTTTTCTATGATTCGAAAAGACGGAAGATAAGTTTTTTTGCATCTTACATGGTACATATGACAGCCAGATAATTTTAGTTTCTCACAATCCACTTTGTAATTGTACATTTAACTGTTTGTAATTAAACACACTGACTGATGAGAGATACATATTTTTAATTTTTAATTGTGTAGTGCAGGAGGTCCTAGTGGACGCCACCGAACCAGTCTATACCGCGATGTATACGACTAGTAACGCCATCTATCGGACTCGTGATTAACGATTCTACACACAAATATTTAAATTGTTAAAAACTTTAACATGGTTTGTATAATGTGTCTATTTACAGAACTATGCATATTATTTTAACACGACTACTTTACCGAATTAAATTATTTTTATGTGATGCTGGAATTCTTTAACTGAATAGAACTTTCTAATAGCCAATCACGCAATTTATGCTAATAATAAACCGCGAAGTCTTATTGTAAACCTTAATTGACAAAATATAACACCTCTTTTTATACAGCTTTGGGTCTCTTTCTTTTTGGGTCTTGGATCATGTTCCGGTTTTTCAAATAAGTTTATGCTGTCTCGAAATAATTCAGTTTAAACAAGTGCAGTTTCAGGAATTAGTACAAACGAAATTCCGTAATATGACGTCGGCAACTCCTGGTCAGTATAGCAATTTATTAAAGTCATTGAACTTACTGGTGCATTCGAAAAGGAGTTCTGTTAACGGGAATTCGCTGAGAATACTTCCATACAAAATTTCTTTTAAAATATAACAATAAATAAAAATAAAAGATCATATTATAGTGTCGCGAAATTTATATCATTATGGTACAATTTAGTATGTACGCTTCATTAGCCATTACGCAATGGTCCCTAGATGTCGTTCTTAACCATAAATTTAAAAAAGCGTGTAAATCAAAATCAAATCATTTTGTGTAAAAATAAAATTTTAAATTCACTATGCAAATGATACTCATATCCGACATAATATAGTGCCAAAATAGAAATAATGTCATTTAGAAACAAGCTCGTCATTTTAGACATAACTAGTTCAATGTCAGCCCCCGAGATGAAATTTTAAAATAAATTTCAGCCCCAAGCTAAAAATTACACCCGAAGCAACAAAAAACTGAAACCAAAGGCCAAGATCCTGCCCCACACGTGGTGTGGCACACACGGGCGGTTCCAGAAATACACGGTACGTAAACAGTGCAATGTGTTCAGAAGTAACGAACACTTGGCTCCACGGTTTATAAATAGATAAATAAATAACGAAGCGGGTTTGGTGCGAGTTGGGAGAGCTACAAAGATTGGGTATTTGACTAAAAACATATTTTTGTCTCATTCGATAGTCTATGTAAAAAAAAATAGCTGTATAAAAATTTTTCGATACGCCCGACTAATAGTTTCTTTAGCAAAACCGTCCGGAGTGATTCTAGTCACTCGGTGCTAAAACTTTTTTGTATGGGAGCCCCCTTAAATATTTTTGTTTTTTAGTATTTGTTGTTATAGCGGCAACAGAAATACATAATCTGTAAAAATTTCAACTGTCTAACTATCACGGTTCATGAGATACAGCCTGGTGACAGACAGACGGACGGACGAACAGCGAAGTCTTAGTAATAGGGTCCCGTTGGTTACCATTTGGGTACGGAACCCTGAAACGCCCTACTACCAACGAATAAGACTACCGCTGCTTCTTGGCGCGAACTTGTAAAATGGTGGTTCATTGCAATTTTAGTAATTCGTTAATAATACTGTTATGTGTGTTTTTTGTGTTATAATGGTGTGATATAGTGCAAAAAGTGTCACGGACAGTGTTATAGTATCAATTACGCAAAATTGCGAGGGTTTCGACGCGATCCGAAGAGTTTATCATGTCGAGTACATTCGGCATATGGATTCTTTCGAATAATGTTGAAACCAAGGCTGGCCTTTGAAGTTCTCGTCAAGAATCCAAATTAAGCGATAAAATGTACACATTATACATTTTATTGAGAAAGCTGAAGAAATGGCTTCGGCATAGTTTATAACCTCAAAATTTGTTCACCTAAATTTACTCGTCATTGGCTAGATAACCACTGGTTAAAGCCATTATTAAAAAAAAAAAGACTACCGCTAGATCCTCTTACTGGGAATCATACCAAAGCGAAAAACTATTAGGCCACTGAGACGGTTTTCTGATATTGTCTGGTGGTCATATGGTCTTCACATAATTTTCATAAAAAGGGGATCAAAACAATGATGGTTCTGCTTAGCAGACGCGTTGATCATCATTACTCAATTTAAAACACCTACGAGGAGACAATGAAAAAATTAGAGGAGTTCTAAAAACATTTTATTTTTTTCATGTATTGTGCCACGTTTCGTCTGGATTCTTATAGCTCCAATGTTTTGTATAGCCGGGCTAAGACTTTTGACGGATTGGATCCGAGACGGGCATTGAATGTAAAACAGTTACAGGGATCCGTACCTGGGATGGAATTAGACGAAACCTCTGCTGCTGCATAGCTAATAATATTACTGTTAATAATCAAAGGTCCAAAATTGCGAAAACTTTAGTTCCTCGAATAGTAAAATGCTTATTAGATTTTGTTTTTTTTCACTAAATTTTAAACGTTTTTTTATAAGGGTATACAGCACATAAAAACATTATTTTACGAGATAACTCAAAACATCGAAGAAGCTTCATACATTCAACGCTCCAATACAGTAATGTGACGTCATAAAACACGGAGCGTTTTAGCACCGAGTGACTAGTTTAGTCAAATACCCAATTAGGTGTAGTGGTGTCACGCATTAAGGAGATTATATGATGTACATACATAGTTATTCTTATGACAGAACCCTCGATGATCGAATCGCACCCGCGCTTTGCCAGGTTTTTATATGTATGTTTTACCTTCCCATAAGGTTTAATAGAGGTCTCGGGGCATTAAATGGGTAGTTAAAGGAAAGAAAAACGCGTTTTTATGTTCGATCGGTGGAATATAAAGTTTAGATTGACTCGCTTTAGATGCACACAGATATCTTGATCAAACTTATCGCTCCAATCGAATGAAGGTGTAAAGGAGAAATGGTTGTGAAAAAGAGGCTGTGTGGAAAATTTTATTTCGAGTTAGTTCATATATGTTATAAACAAAGATATTTACGAGTAAATTGGCTGTAATGCATTGGGAAATTTTTCATTTACCCCGAAAGTCAACCGTGCGTCAAGTGACTTGTTACCAATTGGTAATATGTTTTATGATATAAGCCCGTGTTACTTAGTGGCCTAGGCCACGGAGACGGTTGTACTTATCCATGTTTTTGGTCATATATGTTAACAGAGTGCGCTCTTTTACATAGTATATATATATATCTACTATTTGTGATGTATTGTCGGAGGTGGTCCGTACGACGTTGTCTATCACATCATTCGCTCGGCAACGATCATGCGATCGGTAATATTAAACGTGCGCACTCGCCCACGGCTCTCGTGAACTGACCGTCATTGACACTCTGTCATTGATGTTTAGCATACCAACCCATAGACACACGAGACAGTGTATGTAATGCTATACCACATACACTACAAGTATATTTAAGCTCCTCTTTTTTATCACTACATTTACACACAGTTGGACACGATTCGGAGGTCGCTACTCGGTTTGCTTGGTTACCTTGGAACCTAAATCTGCCGCCAAACAGCAGTTTTAATAGCACTGTTGTGTTCCAGTAATTAAAGGTAGCAGAGCCAGCGCCCCGTTAACTGGCCGCGATGATGGCCAAGTGCAAACATAACATAAAAAATATTTCCAACCAATGACACCTCTGATTTGATCCCTCCTGAAGCGGTCCTCAACTAAATAGGCTCTATTGTCTTTAACCGGTTGAGCGTCAACGAGTCAGTGTGGACCGGATCCGGGTGCGTGTGACGTTGAGACCGGTCAAACCGATGTCTGACGGTCAAACAGACCCGGATCACCTGAGGTGTCATTTAAAACTGTATAAAATAGTTCAGAGTGCGGGTTCATGTACTAAGTTAGACTAGGGAAATTAAGTAACTATTTTCTAGGCTCTAGGTAAAATATACGATATATCGCCCTACACTAAAAATATTCACAGATGTATTAGTTGTTGTAACTAAAATCAAGTCTGTAAGTAAGGCTACGTAACTTACGCCACTTGAGGTAAAAACTTGAATTTTCCAACATCAATAAATTTGAGGATTAAAGAAGCACTAAGGAATAAATTTCAATAGGGACAAAGACACAGTATTACGTATATTATTTTTTAACGATGCTTAAAACTAGTTCCTTATTCAAATAAAATATCAAAGAGTTGGCGCGTACAATCGGCTTTTCTCCTCAATCAATGCAACAGAACATAACGAAAGCGAACCAACGAGAAAAACTCTATTAAATAGACGATCAAATAGAGCCTTCCCGTTCCAGACAAAGAGTCTTAAAACTAGAAGAAAACGAAACCCTCACTTTTTGTATCGAGGCAGAACGGCTTGCATCCAATGCTCCTTCGAAAAGAAAAAAAAACGAACACGCCCAAGCCCACAGACCTTTGTTGTGGTGGTCAGTGCCTCTTGCAAAACAAAAATAAGATAAAACGAACGGGACGAACAGGTCGCGCCTGTTGGACCAACTTGGAACCAGTCCGACCGCTTTTGACTTTTCTCAACAATTTTAGCTTTACAGAGAATGAAACAGACATGCCCTTTTAGTAGTGACTGAACGTTGCTTCTCCTTTGACTTTTTAATTCGAGGCGCACGTTCGTTTCGTGGTCAATTTGGGCTATGATTTAAGAGAATTTCGATTTCTTTAGGAATTCAAGCGTGGGGCGACTATCAGAACGTTTTCACGGTTGGGAGGACACGGGATGGTTAAACGTCGCAATGGTTAGGTGAGGTCTATGCTAGAATTTGTGACTTGTATTAGATCACTATTTTAAAAATAATATTGGCAATTGCGCCTAAGCAGTCTCTAAAAAGATTGATCATTGATTCTAAACGACCTATGAGAGACAGCAGTATATGTTTTGGTATTGAGAAAAATATATGTCCGGAATTTTTGTAGTCAATTGTTTTTGTTTTTAAGTGAAATATTTCAATTATGTCAAGAATTCCTATGTATTAATAATAATCAGACACGACCTTTGAATACTTCTTTTCAACAATAGTCTGGTGTTTCTATTAATGAAAACATGCAATGACTGAAAATCCGTTCAAAACACAATGGTGCGCAAAGTCTACCTATTCTCTCTAGGCCTGCAAAGCTTAATTTTATCCCCAAGTATAACGAGAAAAATGTGAAGTTTCCACGCTACCGTTACATTAATAAGTAATCTAAACAAAAACGATAATTCAATCTAAATAATCCTACACAAATCAAATCATTTGGTAACTTGCAGACAGTGGCGTTCTATTACTCTGTGACTGAGAAAATAATTAGAATTTTTCAGGGACTTCATACAACATCTTCAGTACTAATGTTGAGTTTTTAACCTATATAGCACCAATATGTATAACCTATAGAATAGAAGTTGAGAAGATTATATTAAAAATAATTTAATTCTTCATAAAGTAATGGTAGTTTCAAAAAAATTATTTTTTTAAAAATTAAAAATTAATTCATCTTTGATACTATCTCGTTTTTGTTACGTCAGATTTGTATGAAGAAATTTGCAAAGCCTCTAGCGGCACGTTTACGAAACTTTGATTCTTCATACAAATCTAAGTTGTTGTGAAAGTTCTCCACTCTACTGCAAAGGACCTTACGTAAGGACTTAGTCTCTGCAACAATGGCATATGCATAATTCTTATTACTTATATATTATGATCGAAAAACACTGTGAATTGACGTATTTAAAACATATAGAATAACTTCTACTACGTGTGTTTATTTAGTAGATAATGTAACACTGATTCAATTACATTCCATAACCGTAATGTAATGAAGGTAACACGTCTACACGTCCATCATTTTAAACCACGTAGATATAGTCTATTTTAAACAGACGTTTTTTTTTCCACCAACCAGTAATAATAAGGGGAGCGCTGTCTATAAATAAGCGTCATCTCCACAGTGCACTAACCAGACATTCCTATCCAAGGCCAGCAAAACAACCAGAAAACATATGGTTCTAAAAAGAAAACAACTACCAACAACAAAGAAACCAGCGAAACCTGACCTCCACCAACCAGCCGCTTCCCTTCATTAAAACAAGACTCCAGACTAAGAAAAAGCTCTTTGAAGATTGGTCTCAATATCACGACCAGTTTTAGGAGAGCTCTCACGCAAGTACAATTGAGACGAAATTGTTGGAGAATGCGCTGGGGGCGAGGGCGGGGGAGGTCCGAGGTAGCTGGTGGTACAGTCACCCCAAGCAAAGGTCCCTTGTGGTCAGTGACCATGGACGAGAATAGTTGGTACCTGCGTATGCGCAATGACGTCAGAGCTTGTAGGAATAGGGTATGGGTTTCGGCGAATCGAAGGTGCAAGAAAACTATTGGTACCTATTCAAAATAATGTGCAGGAATGTCGAAGATTCGCCGTTTCACTGTTATGCACAACGTGAAATTAAATTTTCTCATTGAAAGTAATTTATGTAAGGCATTTTTAAAGAAAGTAAGAACAACAATGTTTCCATTGTCGTCGTTAATTATTATTGAAATAACGTCATTGTATGCTAAAAATAAAAGCTTTTAAAATAGAAAAAGATAAAGTATATCGTCAATAAGTCAGAGAATATTTTTGTTAATCCATTAAAAATGAATTTATAACGTTAGATTAATTATATCTACTATGAATGGGCTAGTTTACTAAATTAGATTAATTAAATACTTTAATATCTATAGGGTATTTCCCGTTGCGATATAATCCTGAAATTTGCAAGAAACAAGTTCTTACCACGCAACAATAGTAATAAATCAGAAAACCAGGACTTTTAAATTATTACACAGTAAAAATAGCTTTATTATGTTTACAAACCTAACTTTGCAGTTGAAAGCCATACATCGGGTATGTAACGTAACCGCAAAGTAAAGTTGGCTCTTCAATCGGACTTACGTATTGGGTAGAGGATTATTGGATGCATATCTGACCTTATTATTTATGATTACAACTCGCGCTTGACCGGGTTTTTTTTTAATGCAACCTTTGTTGCATTGGTATTTGTTTTAGAGTTATAAAGTTAAGATAGAAATATTAATGGTAATTGACGGCATCAAAACCATTTGAAAAAAATATTCAGCCATTTAGCAAAACTCCGCATAGTTTTTACAAACGCAGTAGAAAACAAGAAATAATTGATGTGTAAACTTGACGGTCATACCGGCGCGTGCCGCGTTGGGAACCAGCCAGAAATCTCAACAATGTAACAACTATGAAGTTGAAATAATTCGAAATTACCGTCTAAACAATACGTACGTTTACACGTATTTTTATGTGACGTGTCCATCTTGATGGCTCCATTTGATCTTTCTGTTTAAATCATTTAAATCGTGAAATGGAATTCGTAATGTTTATATCATTAAATTCGAGCTAGAGAATTATTCTTTCGGCGGTATTTAATTTGACTAATGTCTTAGAGAATAAGAAAAACTAATAATACAAGTTAGTATAATAATGAAACTCTCGCTCCGGACGCTGTTTGACGTTTGTTTATCTAGCAAGTAAGGGCTCGCGCTCGCGATACCATGGTAACGCAATTCAATTTAGCCAACATTATTAGTTTGAGAAAATCAAAATTAAACTATCATTGACTGTAATTGAAAAAGTATTTTGAATAATATTTATGGTTTGAGAAGCTATTTTTAAGCGGAATGTAAACAAGTACAATACTCCATAATCCACGAACGAACATATTAAAAGCACGCAACGCAATATTCTCTCAAAACAAATATTACCAATAAACGTTCTCATTATAAAGCTACTACATCAAAAGCATCGTTTCGACGTGGCAAGTTATTTTTTTTATTTCCCCCCATCGTCAGTCGTTATTAACCGATGTAAAAGCGCGCTTTAAAAATACGTCGGGCTCATTTCCTCCGAATAAATCTCTGAGAGACGTCTTTAAGGTTAATTTCGTTGGGTAATAAATCCAGTAGCGTCAGGCAGGTGAACTTTGCGCTGGGATACACCGATACACCTTTGCTTTAGGTAGCAAAATCACGGTATAAGACACTTGCCCTGGATTGGTTATGTAAGACTAAGCAGACCTATTGTTGAACTTTTAGTTTCTGTTTAAGAAAGAAGAATAAAGGAACAAATTAATTGACGGAAGTTATACATTTAAAAAATTGATTCATCATCAGCCGGGCCACGCCCACAGCTAGACGCCACACTGACCGATCCTAAGATTGCATCCAGCGACTCCCCTCGACCTGTCATCGGTCGGTCTAGTAGGGAAAGAAAATCCCCCGTACGTGGTCGCCACTCAAGAACTGTTTGTTCATCCTGTCCGGTTATCCTTTCGGGGAAAACTTAATATAGTTGATGAAGACGTCTAGTAATTGATGAGGAAGTTTCAGCAAACCAATGTCATATTGAGTTGCCACAAACATTTTTTTAAACCCTACGTCGGAAGCGGCATGACTTTCATTTTGGCAAGATGTGAATAATGAATATCTTTTAGAAGCTTGGAAATTCAAAAAAATAGAAACTACACACAAAAACTAGCATGCTCAGCTTGATCAGTTGGTGTTTATTTTCATTTTATTTTAAAAAGCACCAGCATAATTAAACTTATTATCTGAAATTAACTTTCTGTTTCACCAAACATAATTCTAACCGGATAGACAACCAAAGTTGCGTTTGTTTACTCTAAAAGGCTTCACACACCTGTTTACTTTCGTGATAAAGTCGTTGAGCTTCACCGAGGGATTTTATCGGATGTTTAATTTCTTTTCATTTTAAACTCTCAAACATTCACAGCCATTTCAGACGAAGCCAACGATACATGTAAATAAAGGAACACAAATAGCAGCAATACCCAATTTGAAGTCGACAGGTAAGTGACAATTTTTGTCGACCTTTCTTTGGTCACGTTCTAGTTTATTAAGCACATATTTGCATCCATTGATGGCGCCCGTTTTCCGTGTTGTATTGTCACTTGTGTGATATGTTTTCTATAAAACAATACGTCTTCCACTCTGTTGATATATGATACTAATGTCTTCATCATACTCATCAACTGCCCTATATTATGTTGACCTAAACCTGGACTCTGGATGAATTGAGTGATTTATTGAAATCTACTTAAGTTACCACTACAAGTACATTACAGATTTAGTTATTCTAATAAGATGCCACATCAGTGGTCATCGCTGTAGTAGAATATAAGTACAAACATAGCTAATATGATATTACAAAAATGGATCATAGGTTTATTACGAATAAGATACGGTATACGTTTTTAAACATTGCGCCAACGAGTTCTTAACTATGTATTCATTTGTTAAATGCGGCCAATTTTAGGCAATAAATACGGCAAAAGCTGAAAGCCTCTTCGGGGTTCAACACAAGTGAAACCACGCGCAAAGCTCTGTGAAACCATTAGCACTGGACCGCACCGGAAAATGTTGCCTTTAGTACTTACATGTGTTTGCTTAGGGCGTTCGAGATAATGTCATGCAGATGTTTTAGGGCGCTGTTATCAGTTGATACGGAGGCTTAATTTCTTTTTTAAGCCCTCGTGGAATTAGGGTGGGGCGATGATCTGGTAAAAATGTGCCTTACACGCTTTACTTTCCGGATGGACGGGGATTATGCTCGGAACTGGAGATTAGAAGGGTTAAGTCGTTTTGGGTGAGGCCCGTTGTATCGAAGGGAATTATTAATTTTTGTAACTGGAAATATGATGAATGGTGCTTTACTCCCGTGTCCACATGAATAATATTTTAATTCAATTATTAATTATGTATATTTTTATATATTATATAAGGTATATTTTTGTTTTAAAAAATATAAAAAGTGTAACTGTATTAAAATAAACTGAGACTCTTATTATTAGAAAAAATTGTACACCATTAAGGATTTCTGACATGTAATAACCTGACATGAGGCACTAGATGTTATGAAATGACTTTGTTTTATATTTTTAGTAATGTTAAATTTTTTATATTATTGGCAAAATTATTGTATTTTTGAGAGTTGACGCTTATTGTTAAAGGATTTAAAGAGATGTTTCAATCGGCCTGCACTTGTACACTATTCAATAAATCAAGTAATAATCTAAATAAGTACAGAAAAATACTAGAATTACATGTTTACATCTATTTTCATTGTACAAAATCATTCTGTATTGTACTAAGTGACAGCGTCAAATGTCATTTTATTGACGCCATCTTTGTTTTCAACGTTAAGTCTTACCTGTCTCGTGCGTATGCAAAAATGGTAACGAAATCACTTTTATTTGATAATGGCCTTTTAAAATTATAAATGTACAAGACCAGGCCTTGGCACCATACATTCGCGGAACGCATCATTTTATAACGGATAAAATTAAAGATCTCGCGTTTATATTGGCAACACCGGAGACGAACGATTTTAAAAATACGGATAAACCTGTTTGTTCGAAGATACTACCTCTATGTCACACAAGCTAATAAAAAGTAAACGATGCAAGTGTCTCGGAGGCTTATGTCCAGCAGTGGACGTTTTCCGTCTGATGATACCTTTTCCCATTAGTTTAAACAAACCACGGTGGTCCATTAAGAACCCTTCTGTGAGATCCTCAAATATATAATTAAGGATTCAGGCACCGACATAATTTTGGACGGTGGGCCGACCAGATGAAATTTGAAATTCAAAATGTCTGAGTTTAAACGCAAGGTTTTGAATTTTAACTCGATTTACATATACAAATGAGTCATCTACGGACCGTCACAGTCTGTGAGCAAGAATGGACGGTTTTAGTTTTCTGGAATTATCGCTACATCACACTACATTGCTGGTATCAAGACATCGAAGCGCTGTTCTAAATTTGAAAATTTTGCTTCGAGAATGAACGATTAGATTAAATTTACTATTTCAATTTATAGCTTTACTAGCTTTTGCCCGCGACTTCGTCCGTGTGGACCGGAAAGTATCCCATGGGAACTACTTAATCGATCGGGAAAAAAGTAGCCTATGTCCTTTTCCAGCCCTTTAACAATCATTTTACAAACATCAAGTCATTCTGACCCTCCGTTAGGGCGGAAAGGAAGAACAAACCTCACGTTCGCATTTAAAATACTGGTACGGACTAAAGAGCATAGTTTGAGTGTCAATAAAATATTTTTATTTTATTTATTAATTTTATTGTTGGTGCTTTCAGCTGAACTTACCAGGGCTCCTCCATTTGAGCTGAGGAAGACCACGGAGGCGGAAGGGAAGGATGGAAATTCCGCATCTCTCTAGTCCCCCTCGATTAAAAAATTGGCGTTGGGTACTATTCATTGGCTTTTCCATTACAAATATTCTATAATCGATTGAAGCCACTTATCTATTTTTGTATGACTCAACTTTAGTTAACCAGGCAATGTACGTAAAACACTAACTTATTTTTGTATAGAACAGAGTTAAAACTCGATTATTATTCAAGCCGAGGGCGATCTTTCAATGAAATCGAGAAAAAAAAGTAAAAAAATATTCATTTGCATTACAACAGGACGATTCAATGAACGGAAATGGTGGGTTAGTACAATGGTTTTCTCAAAATTTATGTGTCGCGGATGTGTGGCGGACGTTGGGATTGACAGTTTCCTCAAATTTATATTATTTCGTTAATTATTTTATTACCATCTCAGTCGCCCAAGGCTTCGCTCGCGTGTTGCTCGCTGTTTTCAGAATCGTCAAATGGATTATTGTTTAAAAAATCTAAAATCAAGTTTTGTGTATGAAAACGTTCACGCGTTTTATCCCTTTAAGAGGGTATGCTGTTGTCAAAGCGCCCATACAAACGTAGTCCAGTCATATTTTGAGTATTAAGCTATGAAAATCTATGAAATTTTCAAGACACAATCTAGGAACATATATCTGTGTCGGTGGTGAGTCAGATTTTTGTTTAAATATATACTTCCAGAGTTACAGAGCGTCAAAGTATTGTATTTTTCGGTAATAAAAAGCCCCAACTTTGAACCTGATTTACAAGAGTATGAATCAATTTAGAACAATTTGGAAAAACCACCGACATCTGAAATTTCATTAGTATACTGTATTAAAAAAATGGTTACATAATATACTGTATCCTTCAAATGATCCCTGGACTACGAAACATCCAAATAACGGGTGGATAACATGGCGTAATGTATGCTGTCTCACTAGGATAGGGCTCGGAGAGGGACAGCTACAAAACAATGCAACCTTGAAACCGACCACGTGGTCTTACCAACATAGCCTCTTAAGGGCGTAGCGCACAGTTGCATTCTTATATCGATTTTATACTGGCCCTTATACAAATCAATCAGAAGAAATCAACCTTCATCTTGAAAATATAACACTAGCATTTGCAAACGAATATCTCAATATGAACTCTAGGGCTTTCACTTTTACGACTTTAATTTAACTAAAGCAGGCAAGCTAGAATTTTTCTAGAGGTATATAAACTAAATCAAATGTAAACTAGTCAGTTTCGTACCGTTCCTTGAGGCTTTTTACTATCAAAGATATTACTTTAATCATTAACCAGATGCCTGTCCATCGTTGTAATTTAATAAAGAGGTCAATGTTGAGAAGTTCACTTATCCAGCTACCAAAAAGGGAAAGAAAACTATAAAAGATATTTTTGGGATTTATTTCGTTTCAGGACTTAGTATTATTTTTATAACGATCTCTGCAACATCAACAGCATATATATGTCCCTACTGCAGGGGCTCAGAACTACTTTCTAAAGATAGTGTAAACTTCTCACACACCTTTGAATTACTTCTCGGGAGCGTGCAGGTTTCCTCGCATGCTAATGATTTTGAAATTCCAAATAACAAATTGGAACTCATTGGTACGAGACTGGATCAAACCCAGACCTTCATTGTTCAAGGACAAGTTCTACCCAACTGAGCTACCGTGGCTTGAAGATCTCTACTAAACCTAATAATGTAAACAAAATACAAAGCTACAATTTAAACCTTCCTACTTTGTGTTTAAGAAACCTATCTGCGCTAAGAATCTGGCTTTTAAATAATAATTAAGACGAGATTTAAATCCCTTGATAAATATCTTAAGACTAAAGCCACGGAACCCCTGGTAGGGTCTAATCCTGGATGCTTTAATATTAAATCTAAAACAGCAATGACGCTGGGAAGAGAAGATAATGGATGCAACATTGAAAAAGTTAATGAAAAGAAATTTAAAAACCCGTCTGTGTAAAATTATATTTAAAACATTTATATAGATACCCCACTTGAAAAGTTGTCAAAACGAAAGATATTTCATGCTGCGCAATTTGGCGCTAAAAATCCGTTATTTTGATTTACAATAATTTTAATATAGCCTATGACATTCTAGTGGTTAAGACCCATCGAATATTTTATTAAAATCGATTTAACCGTTTAGTAGCGAACATAGAGTCGAACATACATACACGTCAAACACTATCCCCTCCTTTTGGGCTTTGCCGCAATCGGGTAAAAAACACGTTGGAAAGGATTAGAAACTGTGGGATGACGATTAAAAAGGTCTTTAGAGTATTTCATAAAAGCGTCAACATATTTCGTTTAATTTCTCAGGTTATTTACGGGATTTAGTTACGTTAGGTCAGTACAGCGGAAAAAGGTAGTCATAATTATAAAACTAAGTACAAAAAGAATGATATATAGAATAAATTATTCCTCAGTTTTGTTTATAGTGTACAAGTGCAGGCCGGATTTGAAACATATCTTTAGTTCCCAAATATAAAACATAACCCACAAAGGTTGCTCCTTCAAGCTTCTCCTATGCAACGTTGCCCCGGCATGGCACTCGCATCAGAGGTCTCAACACGTACGGGTTATCGCTGGAATTAATCTAAATATGCAATAAACTGTAACGAAACTCGTGTCTGTACATGAAAAAGGATGAAGGAAGTATCCTCGTTAGCATTTTGTAAGCTTGCTACACCGACAGCGTAATGATTTCGATCCTTAAACACTAAGAGGGTATGCTGTTGTCAAAGCGCCCATACAAACGTAGTCCAGTCATATTTTGAGTATTAAGCTATGAAAATCTATGAAATTTTCAAGACACAATCTAGAAACAAATATCTGTGTCGGTGGTGAGTCAGATTTTCGTTTAAATATATACTTCCAGAGTTACAGGGCGTCAAAGTATTGTATTTTTCGGTAATAAAAAGCCCCAACTTTGCACCTGATTTACAAGAGTATGAATCAATTTAGAACAATTTGAAAAAACCACCGACATCTGAAATTTCATTAGTATACTGTATTAAAAAAATGGTTACATAATATACTGTATCCTTCAAATGATCCCTGGACTACGAAACATCCAAATAACGGGTGGATAATATCGCGTAATGTATGCTGTCTCACCGTACGCGCTCGGGTAGGATAGGGCTAGGAGAGGGACAGCTACAAAACAATGCAACCTTGAAACCGACCACGTGGTCTTACCAACATAGCCTCTTAAAACGTCTTCTATCTCTGTCAGAACATATGCTTTTTTAAACGACTTCAAAAAGGAGGTGGTTCACAATTTGACTGTCTTTGTTGTGTATGTTACGCGATAACTCCGCCAATGGGGAAGATGCATGGAAGAATATTTTTGTCTAAATCGATAGTCCATGTAAAAAGGTAAATACCTCAACCATTTTTTTCCCGATACCACTAATACTTTTTTTACTACAACCCGTCGAAAAGTAATTCTAGTCGCGCGGTGCTAAAACGCTCCATGTAAATCTGGTGACATTTGTGACGTCACACGTGTTTTAGAGCGTTAAAATGTATGGAGCTTGTTTGATATTTTGAGTTATCTCGTAAAATGTCTCGTTTATGTGTTATATACCCCTATAATAAAGTTTTCAAAATGCAATGAGAAAACTAAATCTAATAACCATTTTACTATTCGAGGAACTAAATTTTTGAGACATTTAGTCCTTGCGAAATCCAAATAAAAAAGCAAAATTTTTACGTGTGATTATTTTGGTGGGATTTATTTTAATGTCCGTTAAGGTATAAAATACAATTCAACCCAATCTAATTTGGTTGCATCTTCCCTATTGTGAATCGATTTTGATGATTCTTTATATGTTTGGTAAAGCATACTTCAGAGGTGGTCCCGTATACGTTTTATCGAAATTGATTCAGCGCTTTTTGAGAAAATCCACAAAAAACAAATATGTACACAGATAATTCTATCGCTAAGGGTGAACATTTTTAAGGCAGTTGAAGTCAGTTTTTAGTTCTTTTTGAACGCGTTAATTGTAGATTGGATTCGCACTTGGCCTTCGTCTCACCTGTATGGTAAAATCAATGTATGGAAAGCGTGGCCACCCAGAAACCTGAAGCAGATGAGGCGCTGTCTTTGACATCCTTCATAACGAAACAAAAGATTATCATTGACACTACTGCTTTTAAACCCCCGACGTAAAAAGAGGGGTATTATAAGTTTGACGCCAATGTCGGTGTTTCTGTCTGTGGCATCGTAGCTCTCGAATGGATGAACCGGTTTTGACGCGTTTTTTTACGTGAAAGCAAGGTTCCTTGCGATGTTTCTTAGCTATATTTGGTACAAATCGATGCAAAAGTTTGAAGTGTATCAATCAGCTGAGGCATTTTTAGCAATAAAATGTAATTATTGCGTGGGAGTTTTTTTTTAATTTTAATGTAATACTTGCTGAAGTGAGAAATGGTTTACGTGATCAGATTTTAAAGTTAATGGGAATCCGTATAGAATGCTCCCATACAAAATTTCTTTCGCCATAGTCTTTTAAAATACAACAGCTGTCTTTGGAGAAAATAGGACATCGGATCATTTAATGTAAGATACAATAGCCGCTACAACAACACCCAAAAATGGGTGTAAAATGAAAATTGTGATTCACTATGTAGTTGTATGTCACTTCCCGACATAATCCGGTGTCCTATTTTTAGGTAATTACTGGTTAAAGCCAGCTATCATGAGCTATCCTATTTTAAAAGATTATGGTAGAAGTAATTTAGTATGAAGCCTTTATCGTCGGAATTAGCTCAATGCAGACGATGAGGAGCGATTTTCCGTAACAGATATAATTTGAAAATAGAATATATATTTAAATCCAATATGCTACGCGTATCAAGACAAATTTTTCCCTCCCTAAGGAGGAAAATGTTCGATGAATATACTGTTCGTATACTACAATCTTTATGCCCTCGTAATTCCGAATCGTCTGCAATTATTTCGATAAATAAGGAATATTTACATAGGTCTTAGTTTCATGAGTAACTTTGGATAGCGACGTCCCTTCAATGTAATATTACGGAGAAATAGAACACTACGTTAATGTAATATGATCGACGCCATTTTGTAATACTTGTGTTGGTAATCAATAGCCGACTTATTACCCCAGGGGACGGCCTTCGTGCTCAGTGGACGTGTCGGAAGAAAAGCCTGACAAGATTTTTTATAGTGTCCCTCGAACTCTTCCAAAAGCATGAAGGATGACATAACAAAAGAATTAAAAACAAAATTGATGCCCCTCACGCTTGATTAATAAACCCGGACGCGTTGTTGTTTAGACAAGTCCGATTAGGCTAGCGAGCCGATGGTTCCGTACACTGATACTTATTGCGATCAGTCTTCAGTTTGGCTGGTGGTAGGGCATTTTCATGTCCGTCTGGCTAGCTAAGTCTGCCGCCAAACGGCAGTGTCTGCACTGCCTGCGTTTACCATCCAACAGCCTTTTCGACACCATCAAGTTATACTCTTATGAAGGCCAAGTGCAAACCCATCAGACTTAACAAAAAAGAAAGAAATCCTTTCATAGCACTTCTGTTACTGATAAAAATAAATATTTTCGAAAGAAAAAAGTCGATCCAACCGAAACCATTCCATCTGTTACTAAGGGTCCCTTTTTATCTTAAGGACCCCTAAAAAGAAGAAAAAGGAGAGATGACACATCACATCATATGAAGGTCCAAATCAAGTTCTATTCAACGTCATAATAGGACACGGAGGTCTCCAATTGAAAATGTCAAATGACCTCTATCACTTACGTCTGTGGGTTCATTTTGTCACAGCCCTTGAGGTTTTGCTTCTTATGTCGAGTGTGGTTAAAGGGCGGAATTGTCTGGAGAGATATGTGACTAGAAAAATAATGTAGACAGTGAGTTATATCAGACCAATAAAAATGCGTGTAATGTTGTCTATTGCATTAAAGATAATGCCAGTATTACTGATAGTCAAGGACACTTATTAGTTTAAAGAGTGACCCCAAAAACTCTATGTTGAAGAGACAGAGTTTTAAGTTTCTAAGTGTTCGAAAAACACCAAAACTTAATTGCACTATAGTCAGAAAGACCTCTCTACATTTTTACCGAATATACATAATTGTAATGTTTCTTTATATGTGCTACTTATCTTATATTGTACAAAATAATGTCATTTGGAGAGAGAGACAGAGAGAGATACTACATCTGTCGCACAGGTCGCACAGGACTCCCCTATGACAGACTGTGTGGCTATACCATTTTATTGTAAATTGTTTTGGTCAATAAATATTTTGTTATTTTCATATTCTTCGTCGTACTTCGTCTACATGGACTTCAGAAATTACCACATAATAATGTATTTGTTCGATTGGGATAAAAAGTAAACTTTTTTATTTATTTATTTATTTTATTTTTGGAAAACTTACAGGCTAATAACAAAAATAGAAATTACAAACTAACTTAAAACTATTCCTAATTACAGTTTTCCGACAACTATGCCTATACAAAAATCAAATTGTTCTCCGTTACGACCCAAAATAAGGTCAAAAACATACGAGTACATACAAAATTACAAACAAACAAACTTTTACAGTCATATTAGTATGATTGGACCTTGAATATTCTAACCACCGCCAAGTAGCACACCAAGTTTAATTTTGCATCGTTCGGTCTACATTTATCTCGGGGTCTGCGCACGAGGTGTGGAATTCCAAGATGGCGACGGGTAGGATGCGTTGGGGTATAAAAAAGTATGGTTGGATGCGTGGGCGTCCAACCAACGTAGAGTTACGTCCTGTAGGGACCGTAAATAACGTAGTCTGGGTTCTTAACGAATTTTCGCTTTCTAAAAACGAATTTGTAGGGCTCGCTCATTATATTCAACTCGACTTATTTTATTTACAGTTTATATAACATAATATATATATATATATATAACATAAAAGTATAAAACAAACTGAAGTATAACTGGGTTAACTCTTACCTCTTCTTTACACATCAGTAAAATGACTGAAGGGTTAATTTTTAATAAATAATTAATGCACTCAAAAAGAACCATTTAGAGGTGCAACGTTTCCGTCACATATTTCCTACTCAATAAAAAAGAACCATCAAAATCGGTTCACAATCGTATTAAGTAGCTTCGTAATTCGTCCCTTAATTTTCTATTCCCGGGGAAAGAATATTTTCTTCAAATTTAAACGGGACTACCCTTGGTCATAAACCGGCCACTTCAAACAAATGTGATATCGGTTCCTATTCCCATACATCGAATGGATGACGTTTGTAAACAAGCACATGTGGCGCGCTCATTAAGTGAGTCACTTTCTTACGGGGAGAGGTGAGGTATCGCGGATCGGCGGGAGGCGGTGAACGTTCGTTCTGTACGTAGTATTATTTTAATTCTGAGCGTTGGTGTAATTGTAAACCTTTTTGGAAATCGTTTGAACACGATCGAATACGATAGACCCAATCAAGAACATTATCAGATCTATATTAACTATATACTATCACCCTTGATCCTAGGCCGTGCGTTAAAACGGCTGATCAAGCGCAGGTGCATGTTTGTATTAACTAAGCACATTTCCTATTACGACGGATCACGTGTATTTACTCTGTGCAAGTGTTGCGTAACCGCATACCTACAATGGCGCAGGCGCAGCTGATTCGCGTCATCTGTTTTGGTTCTGAGGATATTCTATAGTAGAAAGGTATGTCAAGAAGGTATTCCTGCGGTTTCTATTGTTAAAATTTTATCATCAAAAATATAGTGGATTATCAATTTGTTAGAAGAAATCGGAAAATAATCAATATATTTCATAACTTTCGTTATATGTCAACATTCACAGTCAGATACACCCAGGTACTCACACAAGGTGATTCATACATTATCAATTAATTTATTCTTAATTCTAAAAAATCATGAATACTGTAAAACGCCTGCTTCAGGAGCCATTTTTAAGTTGTTTTAAAAGTTGCTACAACAAATAGCACCTCCAAAAATGAAAAGAAAATCTTTTTTGAAAATATTACCTTTGATTTCTAGTTGACGCGGTGTGAAATAAGTCAGCAAAATTACCTGGAAACAAAAAATAATATATTAGTAAAGGACAACCAAAAGAACATCAGCTGCACTAACGAGTCTCAAAGAATTAGACGGGAAAATAGCGAGGTTGCGATAAAATAGATATTTAAATAAAAACGTCGTCACAATTAGTTATTCGCTAATAAGCTGTGGTACTATAATGAAATCTGATATACAGAAAAGACAAAAACAATCTCGAAATCCTCTCACTTTTTGCTATAGTGTAGTTCACAGTGAAGTTGGTCGTCCTTCGTCGTCGCCTCAACAAAAACCCCAATTCCAAAGATTAACAAGTCACCGTTTGTAACCCTAAGCACACGGACCCCACACGCCTCGAAAGCCTCTGTTAATCCTCTCCAAGCCCTACAAGGCGACTGTTTGTTAACGAGAATAACAAAAACATGCAGGTACACTTTAGGGTAAGTTCTTAGCGGTTTTGTATAGTTAGTTAGTTCGGCGTAAGGGTTGATTTTTTATTTACATCGGCTTTATAAGACTTTAGGAGGGAAGGGTGTGTTCCATTAGAGCTTCCAGGGCTCCTCGACTTGAGCTGAGGATGACCACCGAGGTTGTCTTAGTGGGTGGAAATTCAACATCACCTAGCTTCTCTCATAAGGAGTTGGGTATCTTCAAAAGATTTCCTTTAAATTAACTTTAAACAGCAGGTGGCTCGGGACCTGTCGACGTGGCATACCATGAAGGAGGCCTATGTCCAGCAGTGGACGTTTCCCGGCTGATTATGACATGAAACTTCAAACTACTTTTTTCACTTACATTGGGGTCATTTTCACGTATATTACGAGGTTTATTTGCTAATTTTGACTACACTCCGCTTTGGACGCCATTTGTGCCATACAGAGCCACGAACGGCAAAATTGTGAACTAAAATTTTACAATCTAACGTTTTATTTCATGCTGTTTTACAAAAACGCTACCTATTGACCCACTACATTGATCAATGCAAAACTTTCAATCAATTCCGGATGTTAAAGTTCAGCTATTACGAAAAATATCTTATTGTCAAGCTGTTTTGTAAACCAGCTAGATGTTATGTAAAACAGCTTATTGAGCAATTCAACTGCGAAATAGATACTCTTCCATATAATTACCAAGGGAGACAGATATATGTATATATATATATATATAAGTATGCCTCCGCCCCGGAGACGTTCCCGGGTCGTTTTTGCTCTCTTTTCATAAGTATGCATTGTTTTAGTGTCTGTGAAGCTGGACTGGACAGTTTTAATAAATCTTGGCTACAATGTGGTTGGCGTATTCAAGTGGACACAATAGAGCTTCGTGTTCAAGAGATAAAGGATGCTGGGAGTGTGTTTTTAATTAACTACCGCAACGGAAGATAAGCAGAATGGAAGGAGTGCGACCGTGGCGTCTGCAGCTGAAGGTTTAGTGGGTTGGTGGACATGTTTGGGAATTCGGAAATGTTGTAGAAAAGTATACCACAACGTTATATAGAACAGGATTTGCTTAGCTCAAAAGTCATACAATATTTTTAGCCATGGTAGCCGAAGCCGTGGTAACTCAGTTGGGTAGAGCGTCAGTCCTTGAACAATCGAGGTCTGGGTTCGAACCTGGCTTGTACCAAGTTCCAATTTGTTATTTGAAATCTATGTACGAATGATAAAAATCATTACCTTGCATATTGCATTCATCAACATCATCAACAGCCTATATACGTCCCCACTGCCGGGGCTCAGGCCTACTCTCCTAAAGAGTGTATGGGCCATAGTCTACCACGCGGGCCCAGTGCGGATTGGTAGACTTCACACACACCTTTGAATTTCTTTTTAGGAGTGTACAGGTTTCCTCACGATGTTTTCCTTCACCGTTAAGCAATCGGATTGAAAAACAAATCATAGGTACACGGCTGGATTCGAACCCGGAACCCTCAGATTGAAAGTCCGCGCCTTATCCACTGCGCCACTGACGCCATATCGCATTACCATGACCATATCATACCATTGCATATAGATTCGAAATTACGAATGGGAACTTATTGGTACGAGCCCAGATGGCGATTGTTCAAGGACTGACGCTCTACCCAACTGAGCTATTACGGCCACATAACTAACATTTCAATTACACAATTATAATTTGGGCTAGGATTACATTGAAACGTCGAATCGTTTATTCCGTTATAGTAATAAGTATCTATTAATCCACACTTCCGCATCCATACATAATGAATTAATAATATATAATAAACGAAGCCACGCTAAAGAGCCCTCGTTGGCTGTAATCCGTAATGAAAACGCAACACATTTAAGCTGTTATTAATTATTAGCGAGATGATTAATTACTTCACAAGAATTCGCCTTTGGCTTCCCTTTGATGATTATAGAGCTTAGTACAATGCGCGTGATGGCTTACGAGTATTATACACGTGTCATTATAATAACTAAATAATACAACTAACATTCGAAGCGGTGGTTCTAGTTGCTACACCACTTCAGCAAATACTAGGTTATAGGTTAGTGTATTTATGAAACAATCTGCCTTTTTTGCCTTCATTTCACCTGTCATAAATACGTACCGGGAAACGTGTACCGGCAAGTCGCTGAATGCTTGCTCGGGACAAGTCAATGTGGCAGGCCTATGTCCAGTAGTGGTCATTTTCAGGCTGTTATGAGAAATACAACCAGCATTTTTTTGAATTGCTGTTTGGGAATGTCCGCATCTTGTTTTAAAAGTGACTTCCAAGAACGTTATGCTTGCTTGGTTGAAGGCCTAACTTCAAGACTTCAAGATGCATACAGCTGATAGTAAGTGACTATTACGTTGTATAGCAAACGTGCTTACCCTAAAGATTTAAGGTAATAATCTTATATTTTACTTTATTTATAACCGGAATTTATGATCTAGGTTTTGTTCAAAGTTTTTTCTCAAGAATCTCGTACTAGCTCCACGATAAATAACAATGAATAAATTGTCGATAACTTTTCACCTCACTAATCGTCACTTGTCGGGGCGGCCCTAATTTTAACATAACAAAGAGTAGGGTAGTGCTGTCACCGGTCGCGCCCATTGTTCGATGCTCAAGTTATTTAAATATTTCATCGTTCATCTTTTCTTTCTTATTTTATAACGGCGGGGTTTTATGCAGCGTTAAAATCGAGAACGGTTTTTAAATTCTAATTCTTGTTTAGTAGCGTCGACGCCTCATCTATTAACAAAAGATAAGACGTTTAAATTAAAAATTGGAGTTACAATGTAGTGATTTGGCATAATCACCATGCTTGGCAGGCAAATTGGTCATCTCAGTAAGTTATAGTTGTTACATATAGGTAGATATTCCCCATCTAGTGAATATTTTCCCTTAGTCGCCTTTAACGACATATCCGACAAAACAAAGTGACACGACTTTTGATGGCTCCAATTGTGTGTTTTTAAATATGAGAATATTTTAATCTTTTTTTGTGTGTTTTGATATATTATTTTGTAAAAAATTGACATTAATAATTAATCTTATCTTATTTTATTTTATGTTAGATATAAGAATGACACATACATTTTTTGTTATAGACGGAATAAACTATGAAAACGACTACGTGTAAACATCGGTTTAAGCCATACATTATGCAGCTACAATTATTAAAACTTGAATATGTTCTAGTTTTAAAACAAAATAAACAACAACTGCTTTCTAAGAATGTCAAGGGCTACACAATTAAAAATTACAAGCCTTCCGAAACAACCCTCCATACTTATCGACAATTAACTACACTAGAAAGGTAAAAGCAAACTGAATTTGAACCCTGACTTTTACATACGCCATAATACGATTCTCTTCATCAAAGGACGATACATAATTAACGAAACTTAAAGTTCTATCGACATATCGATTCATGGGGATTATCGACCAATTGACAACACTGACGAAACTGGCTCACGCCGATGTCCTTGTCTTGTATTTTGGGTTATATTCAACCTTATTACTTTAAGTAAATGTTTCATTTTCAACCGAGATCGTCCTATCATTGAATCATCATAGTTCATGAATACCCCTCATAGATCGCCACGACGGTTTTAATATAAGCTGTAAGCTATGGGTACCTATAATTAAGTTAACATTTTTATTAATTAGTTATGTAAGTTTATATTTTGTATGTATTTGGAATGTAACTTGTTAGTGTCTTTAAATAAATATACATACGATTAAATGTATTTATAAATTAGTCACCATTTCTCATGCGGCATCATGATCTGAGTATTTCATATATATTGTAGATATCTGAAAGGTCAATTTTTTAAGATGTATAATGGATTTGCACTTGGCCTTCATCTCACCTGATGGTAGGTGAGAAGGCCTTTGGATAGATATTGTGCTGACCCAGAAGACTCAAATTAATTAAGCGCTGGCTCTGCTACACTTCATACCGGAACACAACAGTGCTACCGACACAACTGTTTGGCGGCAGACTTAGGAAATAGCTAGGTCAGGCGGACATAGACATGTCCTACCACCAACCAGCCAAATGGTTTCCTGTCTCTTCATGATGATGATAAGCCTGGTACCCCCAAACTGTAGAAGGATTTGTTGAGCGTTGGCTTCAGAAACTATCCAAAGGTATATCTTAATAAGGATAAAATGTAGCCAATGTCCCTCTCTATCGCATGGGCTATGCGCGTGCGCACACTTCATTCAATGTTACAATGTTATTCGTATACACAACCAAACACCAATGAATTACTATCTTAGAAACGAAAATAAATAAGACCAAAGACTCAAGCAGTCCATCTACTGAAACTCATTAAAAACAATAAAACCTCAAAATTACCCATTGAACCCTTACCAGAAAACCTCAAATGAGGCTCCGCAAGGTTCCAATTCGGGCCACAATAGGGTTTGAGGGCCTTGCGACCCTCTGTCGGTGACACCGGCCTTTAATCAGTTGATGTATTGTCATTTAAAACAATCCTTTTGAATTTCCGGTAAATGCGAAAGTGTGTATTTGGGAAAAATCGTAGTTATTAAACACTAGGTATATAAAATATGAAACGGACATCCCAGTCTTAAAAACTATTAGACTAAGAAATGCCGGTTCCTGTTTATTTTTCTGACGGTTACATTTCAGAATTTAACTTCAGATTTTAGTGTAATCCTGTCTCAGAAATACGGTGACAAATTTTGTCACTCAACCAGAAAATGAAAATCAGTTTGGCTGCAATCAATCATTTATTTGTAAATATTACAGATGGTTCATAGTTCGTAACATACAATTCAGTTTCACAATATTCAGCTAACTATGAGCATACAAATGTAAAATTAGAAATAATGTAAAAAATAGTATTAATTAAATATCAAAATAAAGTATTAAAATTAAAGGTCAGTTTATCGATTATCGTCATTAAATATAAATATGAATATCAAAAATATGTCTAGATTTACAAATAAAATTAAAGTCTTTTCATAATAACATTTCTCCTTTACATAAGTTTTCAAGTTTTTCTCGAAATCGTTTATATTCATGTTTCTTATGTTTCTAGGTATCTTGTTCTAACTCAATTTGTGGTAATTTTCGTTGTGTAAATAATCTTTCTAATGTTACTCATCCCAAAAGTATAATTCTACTAGTTACATAGATAGCTATATATGTTTTTGCCAGTTTTCGCCTTTGTTTTAGTCTTCTCAAATTGAATCACGTGGCAAACCGGTTAGTTTATTTTACATGTTGCCTCTTTGGACAACTGATTTTAGCTGGGGTACCATGAAAAGATTAAGAATTGAATTGTAACAGAATTTTTTATTGATTCATTGTGAAAAGCTTGTTCAGGTTATCAAATTAGGTCAGGACCCGGGATCAACACGTGTGTATAAAATTACGTAATATAGCGTTTTGTCTTAATTTTTAATAGAAAAAGTATATGAGATCCCTTTAGGACAAACATTTTTGTACAACAACTGTGTACTAGATTGGGGTTGTATTTTATACCGTAACGGACATTAAAAGAAAGCCCTTCAAAATAAAAATACTCAATAATTCTTATTTTTATTTGGATTTTTCCACCGTTAAAAGTCTCAAAAATTGCGAAAAATATAGTTCCTCAAATAGTAAAATGCTTTTTTTAGACTTAGTTTTTCATTGCATTTTGAACGTTTTCTTATGGGGATATATAGCACACAAAAACATTATTTTACGAGATAACTCATAATATCAGGACAAGCTTCATACATGTAATGAGACGTCACAAAACACCCGATTTATATAAAGGGTTTTAGCACCGCGTGACTATAATAAATTTTCGGTAAGTTGTGCTAAAAAAAATATTCGTCGTATCGAAAAATAATTGAAAGATCTATTTATCATTTTACATGGACTGACGAATTGGACCAAAATGTTTTTTCAGTGAAATACCTAATTACACTTCGGTTAAATTACACTGCTTTATTCAACTGTAAATAACAAACACAGACTGTTCTAAAAATAAATTACCCGTCTCTCTCCCTCGTTAGAGATAGACACAAAGCGTGTGTTAACTATAACATATCGTCTGAAAACGCTTACTCACCTTGACAGATGCGTGAATGACTCAGCTACTTGCGCAGAAACCTAAACACGGCAATAGAAGTGCTCATACGATCTGTGACTGACACCAAACTACTGAGCGTTTGGTTTCAAATGAGCTTTTCATTCTGTACAGTTCATCTATGTGTATACTCGTATCATCATCAACAGCCTATATACGTCCCCACTGCAGGGGCTTAGGCCTACTCGCCTACAGAGAGTGTATGGGCTGTAGTCTACCACGCGGGCCCAGTGCGGATTGGCGGACTTCACATGCCTGTTTAAGAGATACAGGTTTCTTGACGATGTTTTCCTTCACCGTTAAGCAAGCGGATAATGTACTTATAATGTACGTGTAATGTACTACACGGCTGGATTCGAACCCGGAACCCTCAGATTGAGAGTCCGTGCCTTATCTAATGTGCCACCAACGCTTGTCTTGACGTGTATATTACTCTTCTCTATCTACTTTACCGGGATAAAAAGCAGGCTATTTCACTCTCCGGACCGTGACTGGATTTTCATGATTTTGCCTTTGCTTTGCCTCGTCGCGTTGCTGCGAGAAAGAGTCGTAAAATGCGACAATAGAAAGATAGATTTCACTAATGCATCACTACCAACCAGTGTCTCCCCGCGACCTTCACTAAGCAGTAGGTACATCTAGTAGGGGGAAGGCCCGGCACACGTTTCCCGATAAGTACATCGGGCAAAAAAGGCAACAATAACTACGGACAAATTAACATTAAACAAAATACTAAAAAAATTATAGACGTAAAATCGATTTTTTGTTTCATTAGTTTCTATTCTTTAAAAACCGAAGTATAGTCGTGTACAACATGCACTTCCGTTTGTATAGAGTCTGGGCAGGCATAATTCTATTGGCACATATCAGATTAATATGTCCACAAGAATAAATGTGGTTATTGATGCGAACGTGCAAAAGGGATGGTTTATACTGAAGCAGATGGATGTAAAAGAGACAGGTGAAATTGTCGGAGATCAATTTAGTACTCGTAATTGAAATGGGCCTGTTGCACTCAATAAGTTTTATTCTTCCAGTGAACAACAGAGAGATTTTCTTTAACTAAATGAAATATACAACAGAAAAGTTTACTGCTGAAAGAGGTTTTATATATCGTCAAAACTATTTTTTTTTAAATATGTATGATATGTTTCAACTTGACTTTCCTACTGCCTGATGGTAAGTGAGGACAAGGCGGTCGGATGGTAAGAGGATGGAGACGCTGCGGCTGCTACCATTTATACCGGAACACAACAGTGCTATTAACTGCTGTTTGGCAGCAGACTTAGGTAAGATGGTGGTATTAATTCGGTCAATGGCGAAGACTGGTCATGAACAGTAGAAGCAAATACTGAAGAAGATTTTTGATCGACGAGAATCCTAACTTCAGTTTTGTAGGAAAGTATTGACAAAAGAAATTGAACTCAATACTCGTACAGCAGTTTTCCGTAAACAGAGATCCGTCAAATCCCAATTCGATTTTGGAAACTTCATTAAAACTGTCTCTGGTAAAACGGAAGGCGTAATAAAATATGTGGGCGCGTAAACTTTCACACAAAGCTCTTCTACAATGTGGATGGATTAGGATGCTCGACTATTCATACATAAAAGTTTTTTAAAAAAAGTGTGATGATGCGCAGGGCACCAATTAAAAGAGCGCCAACGCGAGTGTCATATCTATATTACACACCAAAAAATTGCGTGGTAAATTAATCATCATTTCCACGAAAAATAACTAAATTCAGAATATTATAGTGTTACGCCATTATTAAATTTAAAAAAAAAACATGGACCAGAATCTTCAGAATGGATAGGCTAAACTGAAGTGATCTCAGAGCGCATGTTTAAAAAATGATAAGAAATAAATAGGTTGTCTTCTTTCTTCAACCGGTGATCGTCGCTTTTTCGTAATTGTCATGACATGTACTTTTTGAATGAATACCATTATATCCCAGAATGTTATTCAGATCAAATGCCACCAGAAAAGTCATCCCATTTGTACCTGAACGGACTCATTTACACGGTCAAATTGCGTTGTATTTTATTTGCCATTCCCGTTTCCTGCGACTTACTGAAGCAGAAGCAAATACCAATGGCATGCTCATTACTACCGGATGCACAGGCGATGCAACTTTAAACGCTGTCAATATTACAAATGGGCAGCATTCCCGCTTAACTCTGACATCCAGTTAGGACAAGTTTATGGTTTGGGATGTTTCTCGAGCATTCAATTTATTTTAAGTAACTAAAATAGATCGGTGCTTCCGCCGTCTTGCCGAGGGGTTAAGGGCAGACTGTTTACATAGCACGCTCGGCTTGGTGCTTGTTTTATGCAGTTAAAACTTGAATTATTGGGCGAACGTTTGGAGCAATGTTTTTGGTACGTCTTCGTCTTCACCAATATTCTCTTTCCAGTGGTATTCTTCAATATTCAGAGTACAGAAGTCCATCCACCGTTGCATTGTATGCTGCCAGGAATACCATAACGGTTTAAGAGTACCGAATTATGAGCAACTGTACCAAACAACCAGTGTATCATAGTAAATGAATTTGTAGCACTGCATTCTACTTCGGTATACCCTTCCATAATTTGTGGCGCATCATGAGACAGATTCCTGCTAAAAAGTGAAAGTTTTCAGGTTGGTGATTAACTAGGGTACCTTAGTTTACCTTGAGCACTTTTAGGAAGCGACTCCAAATAGTTGGTAATACTGGAACTTTTAATGTATATACGACGAACCAACCAGCACTTATTAATATCGTATTTCCGTCCACGTCACCTGCAGGAAAGTTGAGACGCCCGTGGCATCGCATTAATGCCGTTAATGTATTTCCAAGATCGATATCTTTTGTACTCGAGAGAAGCACTTGTTTATCGTGAATCAATTATAATGTAATATGCAAATAAGTTTTGTGTAAAGATTGTTATTTAATGTTAATCGCTTTTTAGACACTCCTATCTTACTCCTATCACCAATGAGTCAGCCAAGCGAGGTGAATACAACAAAATCCGATATTTCGACAAAGCCCTTCCTCCTTACTTTGTGGAAGTTGCGTTCGTGTCAAAGGACTTACACAGTTCAACGTAAACGAGCTACGAGTACTTGAAGTTACTCACAGTTTTCTAGTGTACGCAAGAAATTACATGACTACAGATCAAACTAGTAAGGGCCGCTTCACAATTTCGCACGTGCGAATCGGTCCTGTTTTTCGCGCAACACAACCTAGGAGCATTTAATCACTACGTTTTAAGAGACGGGACTCCCATACTAGCCAATCGCATTCAGCGACATGGCACTTATACACCAACCGCGTGCCGACAACAACCCGACAGGATACGTCAAACAACTGAGGTACCAACCTGACGGACCAAGTAGAGCTGTTCCGTTTGATCTTTATCGATATCGATAAAATATACAGAATGGAAAATAGGGAATCCATGAATCAATATTTTTTTCAAACCACAGGGTTGAATTCACATTCATAAGCCTAATGCTGCACAGTAAAGATTTAGTGCACTAGACTTAAATGTATACCCACGATAAAATAAAAAAGTTTTGTATTTTTTATTCAATTAGATACAGAGCTAATTTGATGGTACATAAACGAATAACTTTAACTTTTCTGTCATAATAAAAAACTATTAAATAATGCTTTTTCTTTTAATTCACACCTCATCACTTTTTTGCAAAGTATTATGCCTTTTACCACAAACACTGAATTGCCATTGATTACTTGCATCTACAAAACATTCTTCTTTTAATGTCCTAAGAATGTAGATAAGACGATTCTTCAAAGCTTCACTCTTTCCTCCTTGCAAATCATTTACTTTTTATTATCTTTCTTAATCGAGATGTAACTTCCAACTCTGTAAATACAATAAACATTTCAATTGAAGGACAGACGTATTTCTTTTATTATTAAAATTAAAACATTGTTAAAATATTTTTTTATTTTTTCCATATAGAGTATGTGATGCGGACGAACAATGGGTATATATTGTAGCTTGTGTGACGTCATATATACATCGACCGCTTGCTCGGCCAGCTGTCCGACAAACCAACATTAGTTAAGACACCACTAGTCTACGGTCAGTAGTTTCCGAGATATGACTGTTTTTAGTTTGACAGCTGTCATCCGAAATGAAGATCTCGTCGAGACCTTTGACTTTGCTAAAGACACCGCTAGTCTGTGGTGAGTAGTTTCCGAGATATGACTGTTTTTAGTTTGACAGCTGTCATCCGAAATGAAGATGTCGTCGAGACCTTTGACTTTGCTAAAGACACCGCTAGTCTGCGGTGAGTAGTTTCCGAGATATGACTGTTTTTAGTTTGACAGCTGTCATCAAAAATGAAGTTCTCGTCGAGACCTTTGACTTTGCTAAAGACACCGCTAGTCTGCGGTCAGTACTTTCCGAGATATGACTGTTTTTAGTTTGACAGCTGTCATCAAAAATGAAGTTCTCGTCGAGACCTTTGACTTTGCTAAAGACACCGCTAGTCTGCGGTGAGTAGTTTCCGAGATATGACTGTTTTTAGTTTGACAGCTGTCATCCGAAATGAAGTTCTCGTCGAGACCTTTGGCTTTGCTAAAGACACCGCTAGTCTGTGGTGAGTAGTTTCCGAGATATGACTGTTTTTAGTTTGACAGCTGTCATCAAAAATGAAGTTCTCGTCGAGACCTTTGACTTTGCTAAAGACACCGCTAGTCTGCGGTCAGTACTTTCCGAGATATGACTGTTTTTAGTTTGACAGCTGTCATCAAAAATGAAGTTCTCGTCGAGACCTTTGACTTTGCTAAAGACACCGCTAGTCTGCGGTGAGTAGTTTCCGAGATATGACTGTTTTTAGTTTGACAGCTGTCATCCGAAATGAAGTTCTCGTCGAGACCTTTGGCTTTGCTAAAGACACCGCTAGTCTGTGGTGAGTAGTTTCCGAGATATGACTGTTTTTAGTTTGACAGCTGTCATCAAAAATGAAGTTCTCGTCGAGACCTTTGACTTTGCTAAAGACACCGCTAGTCTGCGGTGAGTAGTTTCCGAGATATGACTGTTTTTAGTTTGACAGCTGTCATCCGAAATGAAGATCTCGTCGAGACCTTTGACTTTGCTAAAGACACCGCTAGTCTGCGGTGAGTAGTTTCCGAGATATGACTGTTTTTAGTTTGACAGCTGTCATCCGAAATGAAGATCTCGTCGAGACCTTTGAGGCTAAAGACACCGCTAGTCTGCGGTGAGTAGTTTCCGAGATATGACTGTTTTTAGTTTGACAGCTGTCATCCCAGATTTCATATTTGAGAAAATTCTACTTTTAACCAACTTCAAAAAAGAGGAGGTTAACAATTATACGAGTATATTTTTTTACCAACCAACTTCAAAAAGGAGCTATGTTTGTTACCTCAGAACTTTGAAAACCAAATGTCTTAAATGTATATTAAGTATTAATTTATTTTATGAATGTTGTAGACTTTTAGGACAGTTGAAGTCGGTTTCTTTTAAACGCGTTAATATATAAGCCATATGGGTGAAAACATTGCCCTCCTTCTGACGCAGTCGGGTAAAAATGAAGTCCACGCCGACGAAGTAAAAAAGGTAAAGATACTACTTCGGGAATAGCTCCAATAGGCATAATCATTCATATAGACATGATTTACTTTTATATTTTTGTGCTACAAGATCAATTGCCTTGAAAGTATCGATAGTTAAAACTCATCACTAGTCACACAATAAAATCGAAAATAACTTGATTGTTCGTAGACCGATTTACTCAGAAATGGTCCAAAACATCTAATTTAATGCTTACCGGACCTCACCCAAAGGATATTTTTGTATTATACAGCATTTTGTAGAAATTTTTGCAACTAGCTCGATGTCCACTACTTTCACAAGTTATCAACTATTCTTCGGTGGCATTTTTATTAAACTTGTTTACTGAACAATATTAGATGCTTCTCACTTATTTAGGTAACAAAATAAGCATAAAATCAAATATTAACTGTGAAAAAACTGCAAAATTAAACTGACATATAAATATTAACAACCAATATGGCAGACGGCTGACACAATATTGAAAAGAAAGAGGAAATGCACAAAAGAGTTCTGTATCAGTATCCGGCATTTTGTACCTCAGATATGTATCTTTTTCTGACATAATCAAAGAGTATCAAAAGGAAACACAGTTATTCGTGTGAATCCCATAGAATAGGTTGTTTTCTTCGTACTTTCACCAGACTGAACACAACTACAGTCGAAGCTAGAATTTCATGCACTAGTTTGACATAAGTCAAAATTTGATCGTTTCATACAATGACGTACCGATGGCAATATTTCATTCAATGTAGGCTTAGTAAATAAAACGGTGTATCTATCAGAACCACACTGAGCGAACTGTGGCAGTATTCGTTTCCTATGCACTGTCAAAGTAATCCGTGAAATTTTGACGTCTACTTTAGTTTGATATGTACGAGTATCGCTAGCGAATGTCGACAGTGTGTATCTATGGTAGGGGTACGTAGAGTACATATGTACGTCGGGAGATAATTTTGGACACTACACTGGGGCGGTAATAGGCCACTCGAGTGTTACATGTGGCCTCGATCTAGGTCCATCGAGTTTTTCAGACCCCGGTGAACATTTATCACCGTCTATTTTATCTAGAAGGGTATTCGAGTAAGTGTGTAGTTTGGTCTAGACACCTTGAGGAGTGACAAAAAATATACTACGTTTATAGACTTTAAACAAAGAACATATGGAAGAAATACAACATCACGTTCCTTCTACAATCTATGGTCAAGATTCGATTAAGAACGAACTTCACCCATCTGTTTAATGGCTGAAAAGTATTTTATATCAAATTTAGTGTTTGGCTAAAAATATCCTGGTAAGGCAATTTATTAATTATTATATTAATTTCTAAGACTTTCTGCAGGCAACCCTATATCATCATGTTCGCAATGAAATAGCGCTTATTTTTACATAAGAAATATTTATTAAACAAATGGGAGAAAATAGCTAGTGTCAACAATTCAACATACCTGTTTATACCTGCCTAATAATACTGGTATTATTATAGAAGCTTCATACTTTCGGGTGGTATTAATGTTTAGTAAAAAAAACATGTAACGATATATTTTAAAAATAACGGCAAAAAAATCACATTTGTTGCATGGGGAGCTCCCATAAATATTTATTTTATTCTGTTTTTTAGTATTTGTTGCTATAGCGGCAACAGAAATACATCATCTGTGAAAATTACAACTGTCTAACTATCACGGTTCATGAGATACAGCCTGGTGACAGACAGACAGAGGAGTCTGAATAATGGGGTGCCGTTTTACCCTTTGGGCATTAAGACATAAATAGCGTTTATACAAAACAACTTATGAAGCAAACCAACTACTACATATACATGTTTATAAATTTTTGTACATACAGTGATATATAGGAATGACTATCTATAAAACAAGATAACTGGGTTACTAACGCGAATCCATTCATCTTTACTCAGCCCCACAAGCGTACAACACAAGCCAGTGATAGCTGTAACATCTAGAAGGACAGAGCGCTAAGTTATTCAGTCCCAGAGTCAATAATTCACACAAAACGAGTACGTTTATTGTACACGGTCAATACACCGCGTACGTCATAGTGCGTCAGTGGCAGAGTGCGCAGTCATTGACTTATGAAAATAAGTGCTGCCGTGCTGCGACTCTTCAAATGAAAGACACGACCAAAGAGAACGGTTGTGTTTTTGGACTTTGTGGGTATATTGCGCGTAATCATAAATAACAAATACGATTATTCTCTTTAAAAACACAGACAATATCAAAGTGAAAATAAGGCAAACATCAACTGCTATTAAATAAAATTTTGCTGTATTCAAATTAATTGTGGCTTCATCTATTAAACGAGTATTACCTATAGAATAAGATAAAAATCGGGTTTTAATTGCAACGACAATGTGTAGCAGTGCTGTTCGGTCGAGATCGTAAAATAAATAAGTTCACATAAAATATGAATGTCATAATATTGATTGAGCAAAGAAAATAATTGTTTGTACAGTATTAGTAATATTATAAATGCAAAAATGGTTTATTTGTCCTTTTTTGACGGGGACGGACGGTTTATGGTCCGGTGCCCCAAGACCACTTTCTATCCCACTTAATTATTCCCGTGGGATAAATTTCTCGAGTCCATGCAGATAACGTCACGGGGAAAACCTAGAACATGTATGCCATAAGTTTAACATACATATCGGATCGACAAAAAAGGAAATACATATTTAAAAATTGGACAACGAAATGATTGAAGTGGGAATCTTGAGGGGGGAACTACGGGTGCTACAATTTGTGCGTTCTGTTCAAAGTGCCGTATCTGAAGTGCATGTAAGTCAATGTGTCCAGTGGGTTGTTAAGGTATCCAGTCGTTGACCCGTCTAAGTTATATTTTTACTTTGTCTCTGACTGATGTTCTCATTTTTACAGTTAGACTGTCGTTATTGGTTAGGCCGTTGATTGTTTATCTTCAAGTTGCGACTGTTCTTTCTGTGTCACGTAATGACGTAGGTACTCCTACACGAGTACATAATATACTCGTATGTATATGTTAGTACATACAGCCAGCCACTTGACGCAAACACACGCTACAATACCTTTGACGCAATTTCAACGTTTTTACTTAAAAACCTTGACTGAAAAGTAAAGGAATATCACGCTATATTATCATGTCTGTTTCTGCCTTTTCGATTCGAGCTTATCCAGAAGCCTTAGCCTAGCTCCGCTGCTTTATACGTACCGGAACACAATAGTGCTATTAACACGGCCATTTGCCGGCAGACTAAGGTAACATGTTAGCAGCTAGCCAGGAGGACACAGGAAATGCCGCCAACCAAACCGAGTACCGATAGGTAACCCCCATTGGAAATCGAACCTACTGCTGAAACCATGTTGATCAAATTTAGCAAATACAAATTCGAAAAGTTCGAATTTGGTCGATAAATCTTAAATATATAATTATATTGAACATTTAGCTGTTTATCACTCAATCACGCATAATTGACTGAACTGATTTGGATGAAATTACAGATAAAATATGAAATGTATATTATGCATACCAAATATGATAATCGGTACCGGCATAAGTCTTCTATTTGACTCCCTTATAGATAGCCGCGTTGAACCTTTCGTGAGGACATTTGGCATAAACCTAATGTGGCGATATGTGTGAGAGGCTTATGTCCAACAGTGGGCTCATGCACCAGAGTAAAATCCCTCGTCTTCACATATTAAGTTAAGTTAAAACTACACCAAATTCAAGCACAACGCCCATAAAAGTAGATAATCTATGTTTAACTTGAGATTACTCAGATAATTCTTTTGGTTATATATTCGTTCTTAGAAGGAGTATAACGTTAGTACACTCCTTTGTTGAATCGTGATAAATAAAGGCCGAATACGAGAACGTGACGGACTTATCTTGTATCTCTCTCTGGTAGATTAGGAGAACTACACAGACAGAGCGAAAATTTGAACGATAATCATTTATCATGATTAGTCTTTTGCTCTTATATAAGTTGTAGTTCACAGCGAACAACTTTACTATAAATGGTTTGTTAGTACGCTCAAAGAATTCATTTGTTTAGCAGATTCACGAAACTTCAATTTTACGAGGCTATAAGTAGTGCATTCCGAGATAATACGACTGATGACGAATGACACTTGTCATTTCATAACCCGACAAAATTAGAACTTTTTGAATATAATCTTGAAACTATGTTGTTTTGTCTTATACATATAAAAATGTTTTTGTTTTTAATATACGAGTATACTAATAGTTACGCTGTAAAGTAAGAGCAGTACCTCTAGTTTTACTTTTACATCAATTTGTATGAAGAACACAGCTTCCTAAACGTGCCGCTAGAGGCGCTGCACAATTCGTCCAGTTTCAACAATTCTTCTTGAAATAAGAAGGGTAAGAGAAGGGGGCAGTAATCAAAAACTTATATTATTTATTCGTGGGAAGGCTATATCAGGGGCTCCAAGTATTAAAGGAACTAATCAGTTCCCAAATCCACCAATTACAATATCTGACGTAAACGCTACCGCAATAGTACCGGTTAAAACTCACACTAGAGGTACTGGTCTAAAGCGGGTCAAAGGAATGGTGCCTCGTATCATCATTCCTTTGTCGGTCAACAATGCCTCAAACAGCTGATTTCTTAATGGTTTTCAAAGTTACGTATTCTCTTCCCCCGTGGTACGACATAATATTCGATAAGCATCAATACTATCTTAATAGTATATACTAGAAGCGTCGGTGGCGCAGTGGATAAGGCGCGAACTCTCAATCTGAGGGTTCCGGGTTCGAATCCAGCCGTGTACCTATGAGTTGTATTTCAATTCAAGTACATTATCCGATTGCTTAACGGTGAAGGAAAACATCATGAGGAAACCTGCATGTCTTGAATAGGCATGTGAAGTCCGCCAATCTGCACTGGGCCCGTGTGGTGGATTACGGCCCATACACTCTCTGTACGAGGGTAGGCCTGAGCCCCTGCAGTGGGGACGTATATAGGCTGTTGATGAATCACTATCTTAATTATATAAAAGTGAAAGAATCGGTTAAACGGTTTGTTCCTTCCTTCGGTTCCTTAACAACGGCAAGGAGTTTAAAAATAATTAGATTTTTGGCACTAGGAGAAGGAGAAGCGTCGGAGACAGGCTTAGGCAAAGTACAAAAAACAATCGCACGACAAAATTGCACCGTTTTGTCGAAAAATCGTTTGCCAATTTGGACAACATTTTAAGCTACTTACTGTCCCGACACATTTAACGTTTATTTTAGCAGATTAAATCACTACAACGAAGTCATGCATGGTCATACACAGTAAATAAATAAAATTGACAAAATACTTTCGTCTTAGGCTTTAATGTAACACGAGATTCCAATGCTCTGTCACGTTGTTTTGTTTTAATCTGATTATTCTACCTGCATTTTTTATAAGGTTAGTTCTGGCTACGCAGGTACCATCCCCACGGTGCAGGGTGAGTCATTGTGGTCGCTTGGGGTCTACGTAGTACAGGCCGGCTCGAAAGTGCTTTCATGCGTATATTATCTACCTTTCCTTTATTTCCACGTAGGCACAGGTAACTTTTCAGGGAATTAAAGTAAATACGGCGTGAGGTTTTGACTAGACTCCAGTTTCTCAATGCCATAGAATTGTGAGCCTCGTATATTTAATTTCAAAATTAATTTTTAATAAAATTGCGAATTTCTTTTTTATTTATTTGAGTTCGGGGGACTTTACCTCGTTATCGTTATGATAAGTTAATATATTTAGCTTGAAAGGGATATTTGCCTATTTCTTTAAATTTTATTTTATTTGGGGATTATAATTTTGTATTAATTTTTGTTGTATAAATTAATAGAAATTAATTTTTCTTTCTTAAGTTTTCAAAACAAATGCTTATAACAAGCTCATTAATTTAATTAATTTTTAGTTAAAATTATATTATCGTTTTTTTTTACTTCATTTGTGTCACCTCTTGGCCCCCCAAAAATTATTTATTGGTCTTGATGATTTCTTAAAGATTTTAATAATCATAAAATTAGTATAAACCAATTATTTTCGGTTATCCCTAAGCTACTGAATTTATTTATTTGTTGTATTCTTCTCATTTCATAACCCGGCAAAATTAAAAATACTTGACTCTGCGAAACAAATAAATTCATTGAGCGTACAAGTAATTTTTTAAACTATCCTTAACGTTTAAAATTGCAAACCCCAATTGAAAAAAGAAAAAAAATGCGCTCTGGATTCCATTGTCTGCAATCAATCTTTTGTGTTCGCCAGTACATTATGAAGGTATAATATAAAATGTGGGTGTTTTGACCTCACACGGTGGGTGCACGAGTAAATTACAACGTATCGATGCGATACAGCCGTCATTCGCTGGGGGCACAATAAAAACACGTGAAAAACACCGGAGAGAGAGGAATAACCGATGTGACTCACCTATAAAATATTTTGTTAAGAATAAAACCTGGCACTTCCGATTTTACAAATACGCCTCGCATTTCAGAAAGAATACAGTTCAAGTTAGAATTCCGAAGACGTAAGTAATCTAGGGCAAATAAGACCCAGTGGTTCCCAACATGTTTTGATCAGGGACCACTAGGACTTTTTTGTTTGGTACAGGGAATCCAATGTTCCGAATAAAATTCCGAAAGATTGAAAATCAACTGTAATCACTACTTTTAGTTAAAAGACGCCTGGAACGGGCAACTTAAAAAAAATTGAAACTTTGTTTCGCGGACCTCAGGTGAGTCACTCAAGTTACAAGTTCCATGTGCCCCGCGTAAAGAAATCCTAGTCTATAAGGTACCTATCCTACCTATCTATACCTAATATACCTAAGGTATCCGTTTGTTGGAAGATTCCCATGTAGAAATCTTCAAGAGAAACAGAAACTGGTATGATGTTTCAAATTTTAACTAAATGGAACATAAAATGGAAGCGAACCTCTCAATAGAACTCCCAAACTCAAGCGAACTCACTGGAGTTCGAGAAGGCGGCATCAAAATAAATAGCCCGTACTTTCCAAAATGTATTTCATCAATTGGACGGCTATGAAACGAAAATAGAACTAGTTAGTGTAAAGTTCATAATAATGTGCCTTTTCTCAACATTGAAAATCTTGTAAGGTTCTAAAAATACCGCACTGTCCAACTCGTTTTTGTGTGTCTCAAAAACTTATTGCTAAGACCGCCTAATATGTAAGAATTTCCTGTAGTCCAATGACCCGGAAAAACGAATGGAAATATCGCGATGAATCGATATTGGATATTGTTGCTTTTTCTTTTAAGAAACAAACGTTTCATTGTTTTCGGGGGAATGATTGGCAGGTGTAGGAATTTTTATTTGCGCGTTCAATTCTGTTTTGTTTGTCGTTGTTGTACTTCAAAGAAAATAATCTACATCAGATTTCTTAACTCACTTCAAAGTTGCTATTTTTTTTTGTGAAAATGAACCCAAACTGATAAAATATATTACCTTTGTACCTTTGTTGCGGAACATTTGTCTTGTCTATAAAAAATAGCACGGACACTCGTTCTCCATGGAATCACTAGAATTTTCCCATAGTCAGTTTTATCTTACAGTCAAATTCTAACGACTGTAGTAGGTATTTGGACTTTGTAGGGAAATTCAAAGGAAATACAGAATCGCTATGTATTTTATATACCATCCAATTTATATACAGCGAAACAATTCCCAACTGTATATCCGGGTAACACAGGACGTTCCGCGCAATTTATTCGCCTAGCAGGTGGTCGGGTCACCCGCGAGTCCGTACATTGTTTCATGGTAAATCAAAGCGATCTGTTTTAGGTAGACCCTGTGTAATAATATTGAGGAAGTAATAAGGTAATGTGATATTTATTCTATTGTAATTGTATAATTTTATTATTGTCCAGGAAGAGCAGAATAATAAAGGCATTTTTACCCTGTGAGGTCTCGGATAGAATACGAGCACCGCATTGGCACAGGCCGGTCGCTTTAAACAAATGTCGTGATATCGGCAGGTATCGAACTGATGAAGTTTGTATACATGCGCATGTGTAACGAATAGTAACGATCCGTATCTGGGTCACTTTCTTGCGGGGAGAGGTGAGGTATCGCGGATCGGTGGGATGCGGTCTGAACGTCCATTCTGCACGTAGTACTACATTAAGTATGTGCCTTGGATGTTGTAATAGGGGACTTTCTGAATAGGGGAAACATCGAAGTACCTGTGTAATAACCGCTTGCCAAGCATGGTGATTATATGACAAATCGTGACATGGAAAGTCCAACGTAGCGCCATAAGCAGCTGACGATTTTGAGTGGTTGCCCACTAATAGGACATAATTATGCACTCAAATCGCTATATCATTTTATATATTTTGTAATAAATGCTTTATTTACTTCAAAAACGCGATAAATTATATCTTAGAACATTGTATTACATGTCAAAAGCCCGTCGTCTTTGTTAACCGCGTTGACACACAACTTTATTTAAGAACAATCACAACACGTTAAAAAAACACAAAAAATCGATTAAACTAAATTCAGAATGTAAAATTGGATACTAATATTATACAAAACTAACACTACGAAAAACAAAAAACGTTGTCATTATTGACCACATACTTAACAATTGGTGACAGACCAAACAAAAATTAAGAGACTGACTATATAATTGTTACTTTAATAGTAACAGTCAAATAGTTAAAGCCGGTTCTGAAAGGATCGATAATTTAAATGGGCTCGTGAAACAGTCAAAATTAGATGTATACCTGTATTTCCGCGATCTACTTCGAAAGGCCCCGCGGTCGAATGTTTGAGCACCTCTGACGTACATACTATTTGAATTGATCAATCTATACCCAAATCGTTGACAAATATAAAATGCGCCATGAAGTAAGTAGTAAAACGTAGTTCTATAAAATAAATTGTACGACATATCTATTGAGATTGATGGGCAGACGGATCCCCTGGCTAAACTAAATCCCTTAAAGGTTATCTTTGGGATTTCTCATAAATACCTTCAAGGTAAACAATACATTTACCTTTATGTATATTTATTATGCCTTGTTAAAATTACCCATCGAAGACAAGAATGATCTCCGAATCATATTGAGCTAGGGAAGCACCGAGGGCGACGCCATCGCCAGCTAAGACGAAGGAATTCTTTCCATCGAATATATTGCACATATACTGAAGTTTCAATATGCATTCACCAAAGTTAATCTACCTTGAAGGCAAATATGAAACCTCCGCAATCAGGTGAGATGAGGTCAAAACCCGTTTAGCGCAAAAAGGACGAAAGAACGCACAAAAGGTTCACTGACATTCTTACCAAAAAAAAAGAAGCATTGTCAGGCATTGAATACTGACCTCCTTGCTCGACAAAACAAATATGTACACCGAAATTGTACCGAACAAAATGACTGAAACCATTTACTCAGAAAACTTTGCAGAGAAATGGATGAGAGACTCGCGTCATAAATCTCAATGTAAATGATATAAAAGAATATGCGTCTTCAAAACTAGAGACCGAGGTTAGTGAATAGAATATGACTTCGGGACCTCTGGGGTGGCGTAAATACGCAGCAAATTTTTCTTTGTCGGCTCTGAAAGGAAAATAGTGTAAAAACTTAAGGATGACCTAAGGCAGGTTATGCTATAAAAGGTCTTACATTTTTGGGATCTACTTTTATCGTGATTTCAAAGAATAGAATTAAGTCATGAGTAAAGTGAAGGGATTTATCGTGACCACGATTTTTTTTCTGAAAAAACATGAGTACCCGCAACAGAAAAAATTACTCTTTTATTAATGTTAATACCTGATGATGTAAATATATCAATGGATAGCTTTTTGCTTAAGACTGCGTCTAAGTGGATTAATATAAACTTTTTTCTCTTAGACAGGCTTTCGTTTGCCCACAATCTCACGTGATATATTTACGCTTGCCTAGAAGTAGCCTATTCACGCTGTCCTTGCAGACAACTGGGTTATAGCGCTAGGGAAACACTGAAGCCGGCAGGGAATCTCACTCCTTAGCTGTACACATACAAAATGAAGAAGAAACAGCTTCGTGCGAAGTGATGGAATGTCAACTGAGTAGAGGCGGAACCCAGGCACTGGAGATTATTAAAGTATTAGTCGTAACTTAATATTGACGTATACTTTCTGAGTATAATACGCAAAATGATGTTACTTTTCTTTAACACACATACACTCCTTCGAATATGATGCCCTTCTCTCGGAAAGGTTGGTTAAATGTACTGCAGCTTTGGTGTTTGTTTGAAACAGTTTTGAATGACAGCCAGGATTAAAGGGCCAAGCCCGAGGGCTACTCACATAACTTCATATACATATAAGATAATAGGATTATACGTAAGCTAAGATACATAACATAACACGAGTTTCTGCTGGGCCGGCGCGGCGGCGAACCTGAGGGTTGTCAACTGAGCGAGCGTTACAACCATTGATTTACAAGAAGAAAGTTAAACAAGTAAATGCGTTCAAAAAGAACTGGAATCCGACTTCCATTGCCCTAAAAGTCTACTTTTACGAAGGCAAATTTAATATTTATATCGTTTTCTCATGGATGCCGTTGTCAGAACTAGACTAAATTGAAATGTCCACACGGGAAGCACCAGCTTACAAATAATAATTAAAAAAGAATCATCAAAATCGGTTCACCCAGTCAAAAGTTCTCAGGTAACAAACATAAAAAAGCAAAATTTTCCCGTCGAATTGATAACCTCCTCCTTTTTGAATTCGGTTAAAAAGTAAAACCCAGAGTGTAAAAGGTGTGAGTGCTGAGATGGTTGATAGAGACGAGCGGAAGAAAACATGTTGTGCCGACGCCGCTCCAAGTGGGATAAGGACAGGAAGATGAGTAGTTTATAAGTGTTTATTACTAGAATACTCGTACTGTATTGTATTTATTGACTTGTGTACCTAGACCTAAACAAATGCAATCCATTGTAATATCATAAGTGCGAAAATGTGTTTGTTTCTTTGTCTTTCCTTTACGTCGCAATGGAGAGTCAGTATAAATTGATTTTTTTGTTAGGGATATTTAAAGGATCGGAAAAGGACATGGGGCACTTTTTATCCCAATCGAACCAGTAGTTCCCGTGGGATAATTTCTGAAGTCCACGCGGACGAAGTCATGGACAAAACAGAATCATTACAGTATATTTTAACTAAACACATCAATGACCTATGATATGTGTCATCTGACAACCCTAGAACTAAGGAACTTTTCGTGAGGCGTGTTGCGGAGTCTACTCATTAAGCGGCGCGAGATAGCGAACTTGTTCTATTTGGGAGACTCACGCTCTTCTCACTGGTGCAGCGTGAGTCGTGTATTTATAATAGCTGTTTTATGCGTGCCCTTTATGAGTAGTTAAATAAATAAATAGGTTTTTTATTTTCTCTCTCTCTCTTTAGAAATAATGTTACTTATAATCATATCCAGAAAATATCCACTGCTGGACATATGCCTCCTCCATGGTATGCCACATCGACCGATCCCGAGCCACCTGCATCCAGCGACTCCCCGCGACTTTTACTAGATCGTCGGTCCATCTAGTAGGGGGACGGCCCGGTACACGTTTCCCGGTACGTGGTCGCCACTCGAGAACCTTTACTCCCAACCGGTTATCGGTTCTTCGAGCAATGTGGCCTGCCCATTGCCACTTTAGCTCACTGACTCGTCGAGCTATATTAGTGGCCTCAGTTCGTCTGCGGATGTTAGCTAAATAATAAATTTGAGAGTAATAACGTAAACGACACACCAACCCAATGATTATTCATGAAAAACGCAGAAAAAAATTAGTCACTATGTAGGAAAAAACTAATTTCAGTTTTCCCAACGAAATGTACCGCGTGACGAGAATATCTGATTCACAACTGATTCACTCATGAGGATCATGAGTCAATTAATCAGAATTGATCATATTTGCTCAAGTAGATTACTAACAGGCCTATGACGAACATAGAAATTTTAAACGGACAATGGAAGTGCCAAACTGGACGAAATCTGTCTGAATACTGTTTAAAATTGGGAGTATGTCAAGTTAGGACTACTTCACTGGCTCAGCACTGCCCACTTGTTCGATACTACTCAACGTCCACACTCGTCCATGTCTCTCGTGACTCTGTCAGACATTGACGTTTAACAAACCAACCCATAGACACACGAGACAGTGTATGCTATGGCGCACATTGCTTACCATAAAATAAAATGAAAGTCAGCTAATAAGTATACATATTATAAAGACACATTCTGTATTTAAATTCTTCCCTAATTGACATACCACCGTTGACTTAGACCAAACCGCTTGAGCTAGAATTTTAAATTTGGAACATGTCGTTTCGATGATACATCACTAAGAAATAAGTTTTAGTTAAAACCTGGTAGAATCCCTAATTTAGTAGAATAGTATCGTTTTTTTAGCCCATAGAGTATGCTATCAATACGTCAAGTTTGTATTCTGAGCGGATTCTTGGCGCGAACTTGAAAAATGGTGGTTCATTGCAATTTTAGTAATTCATTAATAATAAATACTGTTATGTGTGTTTTTTGTGTTATAATGGTATGATATAGTGCAAAAAGTGTCACAGACGGTGTTATAGTATTGATTACGCAAAATTGTGAAGGTTTCGACGCGATCGAAAGGGTTTATTTCTCTTCATATTCTCTATATTTAGGTCATCCTTGGTACCTTTGAAATTCTCGTCAAGAATCGTCAAAACAAGCGATAAAATGTACACATTATACATTTTATTAAGAAATCTGAAGTCTATTTTGTAAAATATTTAAGCTGATGGTAACTTTGCCAAAACTTCTAATAATAAAAAATATTCTGATAGCTTAATTAAATTGTCAATCCTAATTGTCAAAGTATGAAGCTACTAATACACGTGGCGGCAGGCTGACGTGCCCAGTGGCACGCACACACGGTTGCACTAGGACAAATAGCGAATAATTTATAATGCGCTATAAAACAATCTGACTACGTGACGGGTACGTCCGCCTGGCCTCCTGTTAGATAACACGAGCATTTTAACATTATACTAAGTTTGTTACCAACCAAAAAGTAACAGCGAATAGTTTAAATATAGAACGGAAATTGTATAAGTGCGCGTAAAAGCGTACCATCAGTCCTAAAATGAGCAATGGTCAAGGCTTACTTTCTTCTTTACAAATATATTGCTTTAACACGGCAAAGGGTAACAAATTCTAAAGCACTTGAGGCGTCTAAAGTTTCGATCAATTTTGAGGATTCTAATACATATCTCGAAATAACAGTGGCAAATAAATTTTATTGCCATTTTTATATTAAAAAGACATAAATGTTAGTTTTTTTTCTCTGAAATGTAATACGATTCCGTTAAAGATTTACCTAATCTGTTGATCATCGTTCTTGTTTCAAAATAAATATATAATTCAAATTTGTTACTGATATTTCCGTGTCATAATTTTAGGTGTTTCTTCTGTGAAGAAATTACTTACAGGTTTCAATAGTGTAGAAAGCTCTAATAGGATTTAGGTGCGAGCTCATTGATGTTTACTTCTTGGCAAACGCTTACCTGTAAAGAAAGAAAAGTATTTATTACAATAAATTTTTAAAAATCGGATACACATCAACGCTATTGACGTTCAGAATTCGACACGTTTTACGTAAATTTTTAACGCTATCGGCCTACCCCGTCTCGTACAATGATACACGAACAAATATAAAAATATATTTAATATCACCTCTTTATACCCGCGATAAAACATTGCCCCGCTCTAAATTGAGACATTTTATTATTAGAAATACGATTTTGACAGTCGTAAAAGAACGTCGATGTCGAAGTTATTATATCGGTTTACGAGTTGAAATATCACAATAGGGGTCCAGGAAAAGAATAGAGGGGGGGAATTCGGGACGATCGTAACGGCTCGAGAGTAACGGCGGAATCGATTTTTTTTAATGGGCCCCTTAAAAGTTTTTACTACAATACGCCTTTACAAGACATACTCTAAAATTCTGGTGCAAAACAATATGATGATTTGCTAAAATATCACTATATGGTATGACAAAAATAAGGGTTCAATGATATGTAGAAATAAATCCAATATTTTTGAAATTATTTTTTAAGTCCACGTCAATTCGAATTCTGTGCCACTGTGCACGAGACTTCCGTTTTCCGCGTACATTTGAAGTCGAGCCAATGTCATTGCCGTTCTCTTTAGCAAGGTTGATGTCGCGGTGAATGAGATAAAATGGCCTATTTAGAAAGTGACTAATTAAAGGACGTAGCCATTTAACCCTGAAACGTGACACGTGTATGACTTGCTTGTGTGTCGCAGCGTGTAGCTATTTTTGTCTTGAATTATTTATTACAATTACAAAAGACTTAAAGCTTATGTCAGTAGTATAGAATCAATATCAAAATATGTAGTAAATTTTTTTGTAGGTTATCTTTATTATCTGCTATTTTGCGGCAGTTAAGTTGTAAGTATTAAGTTGATTTTAATTTTTAATTCATTATCAGTCTTATGTTTTGAGAGCTTTAAATGTATTTTCATTCTTTTTGGATCGCAATACATGAAAGTATAATGTTGTGAAGTGTTTAAATAATATGCATAGTTCTGTAAACAGCCACATTAATTTAAACCATGTTGTTAAAATGTATAGTAATTTAAAAATATTTGCATGCCTCTAAAGGTGGAACGTGATAAAGTTTTAGTTTAAATTCTATAAATTTATTTCAATATAATCTTCATCCGTCTTTATCCTTAAAGAGGACACGCTTTCAGAGCTAAATTTGATTAAAGATTTAGAGAACAAGTCCAAGAAAAGTGAGTGATATATTAATAATAATAATAATAAAGCATATTTATTTTTCTCCACAAAGTTTGTACACAAATGATAAATCACTTAAATCTATGGTCTCGTAACTTTGTGAAGACTGGCTCCTGAACTAGGATACAGGTTACAGTGCTACAGGAACCAGGTCTCCACCACCGGACATGTGTTTTTTTAATATACATTCATTGTATATATATATATTCATAGTATACAAACATGGTTCTAATTTAATTCCGTAAAGTTCGAATTTAAAATATGTCTTTGAAATGAAATCGTTAGTTATATTTCTTAGAATTTACTCTAAAAACTAAATTCGTAGAATTTACCAGAAAAACACTAATTGCACATCTACTTAATGCAAGCATGGCCTACGAAGACCTTCACCGGTCACAGCTAGATTATCACCTGGCTTTACGTCAAAAACATGTTGTAACACGGCGGTTTTCAAATTGGTTTCGTGAAGTGTTCTGAGTCACGGTTTTTTTTTCGTTCCGTGACGCGGTCCCCGCCGCGTACGGCCGTGACATTTGTCTGTCTGACCGATTGTACGGCCTTCGCTCGCGGTCAACGACGCGGGAGTCGCCTCGGTACTTTACGCTTTGCCCGGATCAGCTGTCTCGCTCTAACATGTTCGAATGCTCGTATAAATGTATTATTTCTCTCTCTTATGTAAACGTGGCGAGATAAAGCATATTCTTTTGTTATACGGACGTAGAACGTTCGAATTGGTACTTAGGTCAGGTGTGTGAGGCCCACTCAGTTAAGACTTGCGTAATAATAAGTCAGCACTAGTATGTCTCATATGTTTAATTTAAATTAAACGACGAAGGTGATATAAGATTTGTTATTCAGATGAGAGACAGATATGGGTATACCTTCTAGTAGAAGCTGTGCTTATTTCTACTGTCACAAAAAGCGTGGTAATTAAAAGGGCCCAAATCGAAAGCCAGCTTGTAACTAAAATACTGTCAGGAAAACCCCAGATAAGAAAATAGTTGACTATTGAAATTTTTATAATAGATTTCATAGGCAAGTTAGTTAATTTAAAAATCCATGAATTTCCAAATGAGAGACGAATCTAATTTTCTGTCTAAAACTCTACTATTTTTGGTCTTGGATAAGTTTCGAATTTCGATCTTACTTTTTAGTCGATCGATTACATTTTAATCGATTAATTAATACTTTATTATAATAACCGCCTCAGTTATTTAATGGCTTCACGCTTGGACAAAATCCGGTGGTCCCGGATTCTATTCTCAGTGGCGGAACTTATTATTCGGTTTGGTTGGTGGCAAGGCATTTTTTTATGTCCGCCTGTCTAACTACCACCATGTTACCTAAGTCTGCCGCCAAACAGCAGTATTAATAGCACTATTGTGTTCCGTTATGAAAGGTAGCAGAGCCAGCGCCTTATTAGCTTGAGATATCTGGGTGCGCTAGCTTACCATACGCCTTATCACGTTTATTAAAATCACGAGAAATGAAGGTAAAATGCAAATCAATTATACCCATAAATAAATAGTATGTACCTTGCATATCATCATCATCACCAGCCAGGAAACGTCCACTGCTGGACATAGGCCTCCTTTATGGATTACATAAGTGATATAAAACATATATTTGTATAAGGAACTAATAAAACTGATCCAACACATAGCCATGAATCACCACGTGTCAGTTACCTCGACATAATGATTCGCCCGGAATGGTGCGCGGACGCAGGAAATGTTCAACAAAGTCAGACACTGTGAGATCGTGGCGATAGAGTGACTACACAAAACTATACCGTTTAAACAATGAATAATGTGTTTTGGGACGTTTTAAATTTATCTAGCCTCCACCATGACCTAGTGGTTACATTTTGGAATGACGATCCGGAGGTCACGGGTTTGATTCCCAGCGAAGGTACCTAAGCGACGATCTCTATAGGCTTTGTTAGTAGTAGGCCACTCTTAGCCAAACAGCATTTAATTACACGGTTTTGTATCAGTATGAGCCAGTCCTTCATTAACGTTATCCCTCTCCTAATGTTTCCACACTAAATTTCTATTGCCATAATCTTTTAAAATAGAATAGCTGGCTTTGATAAGTAATTACCTAAAAATAGGAGACGAAATTATAGTGTCGCGAAATAAATATCATTAATTTACAACTTTATAGTTAGCAACAATAGCAGTTACGCAGCTAATAGATGGCGCTTTGAACAATAATCGAAAGAAAAAAAAGTGTTTAAAATGAAAATTGTGATTCACTGTGAAGTTGTATGTTAATGATACTCATTTCGCGACACCACAATCTGATGTCCTATTTTTAGATAGTTACTACACAAATCCAGCTATTATATTTTAAAAGATTATGACAGCAGAAATTTAGTATGAAACTTTGATGGAGGTGGATCGCCTCAAATTGCTGCTTCTAAGTGAGCACACTTTCCATCATATGGCTTTATCGTCACTTAACTTTATGGAATGAAACATAAATGAGGGAAGCCATAGATACGTAGATATAGAACTAAGTTTTCTTTCAACTCATTACATAATTTTTGCACAATAACAGCCATTCAAGTGGTTGATAAGTTATAAAAGCATTACGAAATCACTGACAAGGAAATGTGCAATGTAACAAGGTTGTTCCAAGGCTCGTTCGGTTGAGAAAATATTTCTAACTTGAAGTTTAGGGCCTAATAACGACCGACTTCAATTGCCTTATAATTTTCTCAAAAAGCTATTAATCAGTTTCGAAAGAATTTATACGGGACCACCTCTGAAGTATGCTCTACCAAACAAAACAAAAAGAATTATCAAAATCGGTTCATTACTGCTCGAGTTATCTCGTATCACACATACAAACAAAAAAATTAAAAAATACACGTCGAATTTAGAACCTCATTTTTGAAGTCGGATGAAAATGCATCCTTGCTACTCTACAATATAAGTACTCTGCGTCTATTTGAGCGTATGAACCCCCGTATTGAATTAGAACACTAGCTTTTGCCTTCAGAAATTATCCCACGGGAACTGCTTGTTCGGCCAGGATAAACAGTTGTCTATATCCATTTTCGGCCCTTCAACTGTCAAAAAAACTTTCTAAAAAAACTCACTTTCGCATTTATAATATTAGTGTGGATATGGACCAAAATATAGTACAGAGTAAAAAATAAAACAAAAAAAACATTTTATAGATGTTACCGTAAAATTGTAAATACTGTTAGATTATAATCTCTCTCGCGAGATTGTGAACTGTCGAAAGATTGTAAACCGTAAAATACTACTTGCCCTATATTAAATGCAAAAGTGTGCAGTCTTAAACAAAATCGAATAAAAAACGTGAATTCAATAACTGTTTACAAATATAATGCCAAGTCCGAGTTGAGAAAAAAAAACTCAACTTTTGGCATCGTTCTGCGATGGGCGTCTAAATAGACTTAAATAAAACATCGTCTCCGTTTTCACTCTAATTTACGATTCACAAAGTTACATTTATGATGTCTCCAAGAAACATCTACTTACCTCTCATTATAATGAGATAGACAATAAGCAAGTTAAAAGTCCTAAACAACACAATGCTTAGGCAATGGGGAAAAGCAATAATTTGCTGCAAACATTTTGATGATCAGTACTATTTTTACAGGCATGTAACACAAATACAACTTATTTCAAATATGAACTATTATTATATGAAAGCTGCAAGTTTTGAGTTGAACACGAAAAGTGTGTGTAACATAAAAGAATCCGATGATGTATTTTTCTAACCATAGCATTATAGGCTACCTCTCCGTCATGATCAGATTAAAGTCCACTGTCTTTCTGGATATGTCGTAAAACGTGAGGAAGGATCTGGATAAATTTTTTATAGCGGACATGTTTTATTATATCATATATACGAAATATCACGAAAAATAGAAAAGAGACACAAGTTTATGCCTGTGAATTACCAGTAAGTTAAATCGATCGACTGAGAATGTCTCGATGTTACAGTAAAAAACGCTGTAATCGTGCAGTGTGCTTTTGGGGACGGATTGTGACAGACGGACAGAGTGCTTGAAGACCCAAGGTGATCGGATCATATTGGGCCAGTGTAGATCTAGCTATACGAGTTCAATACCAAGCAAAGACCTTACATAAAGTAGTAAATTCTAACAAGATGTCACAATCGTGTTCACAGAGTCTACAATTACGGACGTAATGTGGGTATAATGTATTTGTTACGAAACAAATTCTCGTTTCTTGTGCCCGTGCCGTGTAAATGTTTGACATTTGAACAATGTTCTGTTTTATTTCATGGCCCGATATAAATCCGTGAGAAGCCGAGAGCGCGTTGAATTTTGTGTCTTGATTAATTTACAATTGGAAATGTTTTATGTGTTAACGAAAGAAATGAGTCACTTTTTTCTTTAAAACGTATAGAAGTATATTTTGTTCCTGTATTCGGAGGCAATGTAAACTGGTAATCCGAATTTTCTAAGATGGCGGTGCCGTCTCATACACAGCGTAATATAATACTACTATGTCAGAAAAGGATTTTATGTATCAGGATCCGAATAACTATATTTTAGCCATTGTAACATCGTTAAATTGACATAGGATGAGATAAATATAAATTATCGGTCTGAAATTAAATGTCACAATTAAGCTAATGGCAATTACTTTTGGGAAAAAAGCTATTCTTTAGTACAACCATACATTTCATTAGTCAAAAAAAAACCGGAGCGATGGATTAAAAATATGTGCAAATGTAGCTATTCTCATCTCTTTTTAATACACGAATTGCCGTCATCTGTTTAATAAATAACAATAATCCAAACACTAGATTTCGTAGTAAAACCTGGCATTGATTTACTAAAAGTAGAGGGGCCGTTAATGGTGTTGCCTTGAAGAATTGAGAAATCCGGCCTGCACTTGTACACCATTTAAAAATCAAAGAATAATCTAAAGATATATAGAAATAAACCTACTAGAATTACATATTTGTTTGTTGAAAATCAATCTTTCACTTATGTCATTTCACTGACGCCATCTTTGTTTTTTAAGTCTTGCGTTTGCGTTGTAAACTAGACTAACATATTCTAGAATTATTAGTAAAAAATCTAATCATTTTTATTTGATAATGAACAGCGTATGTACAAGTCCAGACTGGAGCTCCATACATTCGCGGAACGTGACATTTATTTCTAAATCGTCCTTCATTTATACGGAACTCTATAAACGTAACGCTTCTCAGTCGCTCGACTCGGAGGCCCGGCGACATTCAACAAAGAACTTGCATGACTAATTGAACTCACTGACTCAACTGGAGCGAGTACTAAATACAGTACAAACGAGGATTGAAGACAAAGGTGACGAGAGTACAGTTTTATTGCGTGTCAAATAAAGTTCAAATTTATTATTTAGTTATTAGCATGTGACATAAATAAATTTGTTTGGTGCATATTTTTAGATCATGTAGATAAGACTGATACAGTTAATCTTGAACGTCACGTAATAGGTTATATTATGTACGTATAAAAGTCTACATTTCATCACGGTAGAAAATATTGTCTTGGAGATGATTGTCAAAACTAAATTTTGAACACATGAACTGAAGGATCAAAATCAAATAAATCGATAATATTGAGTTAGTAATGTATATAAGTTTTTGGTAGGGCATTTTCTGTGTCCGCTTGGCGAGCTACCACCGTGCCGAAGTCTGCCGCCAAACAGCAGTGTTAGTATCACCGTTGTCCGCTATGAATGTTAGTAGAGCCAGCGCGTCCTAAGGTTGAGACTGGGTGCACACGTTTCCCATCCCAATGCCTTATCGTCACTTACCATCAGTTGAGATGAAGGCCAAGGGCATGCATACATAAAAAATGACAATTCTATTTATTTCAAAAATGTATTCATTCACTGAGACAGTGTCTGTTTGTTTGTTTGTCTATCACGCAACAAATATGCAACGCAAATAATTTCTGAAGTCCACGCAAGCAAAGTCGCGGACAATTGCAAGTTCCTGATAAGTAAAACATGTATTATTAGCTCGAATTAATTGGCAATCACTATGCCAGACTGTTCGTAATGCACTAATACTATATCAAATTTAATGAATGCCATAGAAATAGCCATTGAATCACAGATAATTGGAAGCTCTAAAGTAGAGTACTAGATCGGAGTAAGCGAAGCATCACCATGAGAACTAACTTGCGTGGTGTTCCGCTCCTTGGGCGAAGAAAAAAGGGGTCGGGACTCAGTATGAGAACGCACTGCCATTTTGCCTTGACCTCTGACAACACTGCATACCAACCCACACAAAGGTCTTTGTTCTCTGGTTTACAGTCTGAGAAATGAATCACCGATCTATTTAGAGCTCCGTTTCTGTGAGTTACGAAGCTGGTTGGAGGTCTTACAATGGCGGTAAAAGGAAGTGCAATAGTGCGTTGGAAAAATTACAAGTGATGATGTAGATTCTCACGAGTGTTTAACTATTAACGCGTAATTACTGTATTTATAACTATGAGTAAACAATGATATGGTTTATTAGACGGGTTTTATGATTACGCTGTATTTCAGAAAAACTCAAAAAATAATGCTGTAAGTATTAGACATGCTTCCGTTTGACCACAACTTCACTTGACGTTTAGCGATTATGTGGTCACGGTTGTCTAGAAATAGCCTATTTGCTCTGGCCTTGAAGGCATCCATGTAGTAGCCCTCGGAAAACACAGAAGCCAGCAGGGACTTCCATTCCTTAGCTATACGCATAATAAATAAAGAATTGAAACGATTCGTGCGAAATGGTGGAATTTCAACTATGTAGAAGTGGGATCCACTGTTCCTCTCTTCCGTGAGAGGATTCAGCATATTATTCACAGTTAATTAAATAATATTTTTCAGAATGAAACAAAGTTTTAAATTTGAGTCACTGTTTCATTTTGAACGGAATACAAATATTTTAAAAACATTTACTTCACAAAACCGTAACCGTGTGTGTTGTAACTGCAATTAATAATTACGGTTAAACTTGATATATAATATTGTTTATAAACATAATAATAGTTATTTTGTTGCACAATGATTCTACTATGCAATTAATCAAACACTTTCCTCGGTCCTATATCAACGCAGTCGAGTTGCTACAAAGTAGCTCTATTCAATTGGAACACTGACATTATACCGAGCCCCTGTATAAACATTACATCATTGTAACTAGATAATGAAGTAATCGAATAACGTTCAACGATTATTGTAAGACGTCACATATCGGGTTTTGTCCATTCTACTAGAAGTCTATCTAGAATTTATTTTTAAGTTTTTTGATAGCATTTTGATTTGATGATTGCCAGTATTGATATACAAATTGCTATTACCAATTGATACGTTCAAAAGATTTAAAATCTAGTAACATTTTATCGCAAGAATTTTACATTATAAAATGAATAGAAGTATTTAAATATTTTCTTCAATCTTAAATTGATTCACAATTTAGATAAAAAGATAATAATGAAAATCGGTTTAAAATAATTCCGTAATCAATTTTTATCATACTCAGGACCACCCTTGAGTTAAAGGCTATTATAAAAAAGCTGTTTAAAAAACACGGGTTAACTTTGGAGCCTCCACCTTTTTTAAAAAAGTAATATATTTAATTAAATGATTATGACCAGGTTAAAAAAGGTAAACTGGTAAAAATGGACTTTGTAAAAACAAACAATTACCAATGGTACATTGAACGGTGCTAATTTCAACATGTACCACTCGCATCATACTGCGATCACCAATCTGTGTATTTGCACACTATTAGAACATCGTAAATGGTATAACTATCCCTTATCCCTTATTTGTGACTTGCCAAGTAAAAACCAGCCGTGGTAGTTCAGTTGGGTAGAGCGTCAGTCCTTGAACAATTGAGGTCTGGGTTCGATACTGGCTCGTACCAATGAGTTCCAATTTGTTATTTATTTACATGATGTATGGGTTCGATTCCCGGGTGGAGTATCTATATATGATACTTTTTTGCTCAGCTTCCGCATACCTACCTACCTACTAAAATTTCATCACCTGCCAGAAAATGTCCACTGCTGGAAATAGGCCTCCTTCATGGTACGCCTCACTGACCGGTCCCGAGTCACCAGCATCCAGCGACTCCCGATTGACATACGGAACCGAAACGTGGTCCTTTACTATGGGACGAATTTATTATATTATATACAAATGATAAAAATCATTACCATTGGATTTTGAGTAAGGGAAACATCGTGAGATAACCTGCACACTCCTGAGCAGAAATTAAAAGGTGTGTGTGAAGTCTACCAATCCGCACTTGGCTCGCGTGGTGGACTATGGCCCGTTCACTCTCTGTAGGATATATCTCAGGCTATTTATGATTGATGATGAAGTAAATAGCCCTATCTTTATCACGCTCGCATTTAAATAGCCCTAAAAGGACCAATAAACCGCAGTAAACTTAAAATGTAATGGAAACCATTGAGTGCTCGTCTGGTTGCCATAGCAACGTGACAACGTTTCCCGCCCTAATGTACTGTCTAATTGAATGATTGCCCTTAATTGCACCTACTCCAGCCCTTTCATTAAGGGGCTGAGGATGTGGTTTAACGGTCACATGTCCCCTTAATGGAGGACATAATTTTATGGTAAGCCCAAAGGGAACTATTTTTAGAAATGTTGGGTTAGGTTAGTGGGTTCAATTCAACCACATTATAATATAAAGAAAGACCGTACATCTTCTCATAAATCGAACTCAAAAAAAAGGATATCGACTGCTTTCATCTCGATGGAATAATTCATTCCACGCAGACGAAATCGCGGGCAAAAGTTATACTATAAAATATTGTCGGATCAAACTTCAGACTTTGAAAAAAAAAATTTTTTTTTTAATGTACGATAGCTTTGCACTTGGCTTTTGTCTTACCTGATGGTAAGTGACGACAAGACAGTTAAATGGTAAGCGTGCGCATCTATAAACCTCAAGCTAATGAGGTGCTGGCTATGCTATTTGGCGGCAGACTAAGAACATGATAGTAGCTAGCTAGATCCCATTGGGAATCGAATCTCCGGATTATGAATCCAACATTCAGCCATTAGGCCACAGAGGCGGTTACAATCGGAACGGACTAGAATCTAGATAGCAGTTTAGGTACTAGGTATTACTAGGTAATGAGTGCTACGTCAGCGGTTGTATGTAGGTTTCCATTCCGCATTCGTAAACAGTATCGGTTTGTTAGTAGAGCAAATGCATTGGCGTTATATTACATATTAATACTCAGAAGATGACTCGACTGATGTTGACCGCAAATATTCAAAACTCAAAAGTGCTAAATATCAAGATATTGAATAACCGCTAGACTCCGCTACATAATGTTGAAGAAAATTTATCTGTTTGAAATTATTAACAATGGCGCAAACCCGCCACAACGGCAAAAAATATTACACCTTGGTTTACATTACTGAAGTTTTAGTAAGGATCTCTAATTTTTTCTAAAAATAAATATAGCCTATGTCAATCAGGGATAATGTCGGCTTCTAATGGTAAAAGAATTTTTCCAATCGGTCCAGTAGTTTCGGAGCCTATTCAATACAAACAAACAATCAAAACTTTCCTCTTTATAATATTAGTGTAGATGACCCAATTAAGTAAAGACAAAACACGTGCCGCTAGACAATTATATTCCAGGATAGACAATGTCAAGGTTTTCTTGCTTGAATGTCAGCTGTCTAATACACACTTAACATTCCCTATCTCAAAAAGTAATGAACCGATTTTGATGAAACTTGTAGTCTTCCCTACGTTGAACAATACCTAGTTTAACAAAAAAAGAATTATTTAAATCGAACCTGTAGTTCCGGAGATATGCGAGGACAAACATACAAATATACTAATACACTTTTGAAATTTGGCACACTTCTTAAGAAGCTGATATAGACTAACATAAACGAAAACTGGGCAGTTATGGAAATATTACATACATACTCGTACATGGACGAATTGTTGTCTATAAACGTCAACGCAAGACACTCCCTCTATGACTTAAACGCACATTTTTGTATGAAGTATGGCTATCTATCTCTTTCTACCGTCCGCCATCTTGAAAAATTCATGATTTACAATACGATTACCTTTTACGTTTGTTTTGTCCAGTCTTCTACCGGATTTTCTGTTAAGACTGCGGCCACAAAAATAAATAAAAAATTCAAGATAAATAAAAAGGCGAAAAGAATAGTTATTCTACTGTTGTCCTATGGGCTTTTGAATTATTGTATTGTATTAACGGGATCCCGCTCCATCAAAGTTTCATACAAAATTTATGTTGCCATAATCTTTCAAAACAGAATAGCTGGCTTTGTGCAGTAACTGTCTAAAAATAAGAAATCAGATTGTGATGTCGCGAAATGAGTATCATTAACAAATCCACAGTAAATCACAGTTTTCATTTTTACACCCTTTTTATTATTCTTTTTCAAAGCGCCATCTAGCAGCGTAACAGCGTAGTAGCTAACAATAAAGCTGTAAATTAAATTATTAATTATTCTCCTATGTTTTGGTAATTGCTACACGAAACCAGCTATTCTATTTTAAAAGATTATGTCAACAGAAATTTAGTAGGGAAGCATTCGTAGAAGGCTCCCGAAGGTGGAATCGTCCATACACTTATACAATTTCTGTCTTTGAATCGATTACTTTGTCACATAGAAAGAGCACACGCAATAGGAAGTCCGAAGCCCTATAAACACGTGTATTTGTTACGAGAGTTTCATATTTACTTCATGTAATCTTATTGCAGCAAAAATACGTGATTAGGTTTCATAGAATTTTTATTACGTGGGGCTTCGAATTAGTGACACGCATATGTTGTAATTTAAATGTACTAACACTCAATAATAACGACAACAGGAATAGTCATATACTTGTTCAGTACTCGCACACTATGTTTACCGCTCTGAAGTTAGCTACAAAAGGCTGCGAAGTATCAATTATTAACGTGTAAATGGGAGGCAAGGCATGTTAGCGGGTGGAAAGAAGTGTCATCTAGGGATAGTTATTATCGAAAATAATACATACACATTCTGTGCGTACATTTGCTAAATTCCGAGAGCCTAACTTCAGAGGGGCAAACATAGCGTGCGACTTGCGAGTACTGTCAATGCAAGCGTAAGCAAAACGTATTTGTTACAATTTTTAGATCAATTCATTTCGTTGTATTGAAACATTGAGAAACTGGCCTCCATACTTCCATACTAATCCTATAAGTCTAACGCATAACTGAGTCTGTTCCTGAGGTGTGGGGTACGGGAGGGTGTTTTTACGGAACGTCAAACGACGCATAACTTCAGTCGGGCGTCGTTCAGTTATACGTTAGACCTTTTTATCCGATCGAACGAGTAGTTCCCGTGGTTGTAAAGGATGGTTGTCTTTCGTATTAGCATTCAAAGAAAAATTACATTATAACAAAAAAAAACTTTCATTTTTACAGAAGTGCGATTTTGCATTTCAACATTCAATTATTATTTTTATCTTACGTATTATTCTGTCTCGTTTTACATACTATGTTTATTTCGGCCAAATCACATCTCGAAATCCTACTAATATTATAAGTGTGAAAGTTTGGATGTTTGGATGTTTAGATGTTTGGATGTTTGTGATGCTTTCACGGAAAAACTACTGAATGGATTCGAATGAAACTTTACAATAACATAGCTTATACATCAGAATAACATATAGGCTATAATTTCTAAAGACATATTGTGTAAATTGTCCAAAATCACACTTATAATATTAGTGGGATTACATAGGCAATTTTGGCATAACAAAAACGCGTTGCCTAGCAACCGACCATAGAATATGTAATTCATATACAAACTTTCGCGTTTATAATATTAGTGTGAAGACTATTTGAATGTACTACGTCAGATATTGAAATTTCTTTTGTTTCTTTAAACTATTAGACTACGTAACAGAATAAACACTATTTTGTACCTTATGCTGGAAATGGAGATAGATGCCTTCTATGCCTATCGAACAAGTAGAATAAATCCTGAAGTACACGCGGACAAAGTCGCGGGCGGAAGCTAGTTATTAATAAAACTGCAATATATAATATAATGTGATGACAAATCGAGCGGTAGAACAAAAAGGTCGGTAAAACCCTGAAACCATAAAATCGAATAGAGAACGAAACGAACCGCAAACGATACCAAGCGTGAATGAAAGAGAGCACGAACTAATGGAATATTTGTACTGCTGTTTCTATCTAGGGTAGTTCCTTTGATCTGGCCCGACAGTCGGCTTTTCGATACGGTTCGTCTACTAACAAAATTGTAGACACGCTATGAACTTTAAGTTCGGCGCAACTATCTGTGCCGCAAAAAGTAGGTGCCTCTGTTTAATCGGGTCTCCTCTCCTTTCAGTGACGTGGATGAAACATTTCGCTATGGTTACTTCCGTTGCTGTACAGCAAGCTATTATTATTACTACTATATTATTATCTTCGATAAAGGCTGTTAATACCAGATTAAAAGGAGAGTTGACATCGAATTTTAAAGCTGACAAACCAGTAAAAGTTGTTACATCGGTACGTCATTACATTTGTTTTATCAAATATTCGCTCTTTTCAAACCTCGCTGATAGCATTATGATAACTTCAGACTATGCGATGGAAATGTAAGTAAAGAAACTATTAGTAAATTACAATTCATTTTCTGTCCCAGATAAAGGGACCTACTATTCGCGGCACGGGCGCAAATGTATACCGCTTCTATAGTTTTACAATCAACGTGAACGCTGACTATTTTTTGCCGACGATCCTAAACCGGAACGCAGCGGCGGCAGTGGGGTCGCACCTTTATTTTTGTATCCCAAAGAATAAATGAACAGACAGTCCTCTTCGAACACAATTCAAATTGTTATTTGACAACAATGTAAATAGGGAAGTTTCCTTGTTTAAATAAGCAATAAATAGGTATTAATTGAGGCCGTCTATCAATTCCTGGAAGTGCGTAAGTAAATAAATAGTCGTATTTACTTGAGCGTCGTTAAATTTTGTCCCAATAAAAAGTGTAAATAATTTCATACTTTAAGGATATAATTAACCGTCTCCGTAGCCTAATGGCTACACGCTTGGACTAACGATCGGTTTTCGAATTTTCCATGTCCACTTTGCTCGCACCATGATACCTAAGTATGCCGCCAAACAGCCAAAAAATTAGCAGCCTGTTGTGTTCCGTCATGAAACTTAAAAGAGCCAGCACCGCCTTAGCTTGAGGCTGCTGGGTGCGCACGCATTCCATCCAACGGCCTTATCATCACTTGCTCAAGTGAGATGGAGCCAAGTGCAAACACATCATACATTTTTAAAATATTTTCCTATTCACAACGAAGTTGCAAATTTCTTTCATCGCTGATGATGATAAGTGACGATAAGGCTATGTATGATGAAAGGATGCTCACTCAGTCTTAGAAGTCCCAAGCCAATGATACTGTAAATCTGTTTCTGTTCTGATTTTAATACCAGAACATAACAGTGACGTTTGAAATTTAGCTCACAATTATAGCCCTTTCTATTCTGAAAAACTTCACGAAAATAGTAGAAACATTGGCGACAAAAACGATTTTTATTTGTAACGAACTTATTTTGAATTACGAATTTATTTGACTCTAGAAGCTGGGCAGAAAAAGTGACCTACACTAACTAAACCGATATGTATCTTGCGTTGATTTGAATATGATAGAATAATAGTTTATTAAATAAAGTTAAGCTAAAACTGTCACTAAGAAAAACAAAACAAAACTACTAGATATAACACAGAATATGATTCAAAGTCTAGGATATATAGTTCCGATCGTTTCTACGTGCTTCTACCCAACAAACCGACGAGACGGGGTCATCAAAATTCAACTATCGTTCCTCTTTGTTACCTCAAACTTTGCTATTATCAGAACCCACACAAGTAGATAATCAATCAAGAACTACTTGACAAGGGCTTTGCATTTCATTACGAACGGGGCATCGAACAATAAAACATGGCCGCTAAGAAGGTTTCATTATTTATTCTGTGGTTCTATTACCACTGCAGACTGCGAGTTTTTTTTATTCCGTTGACCTGAGGGCAAAGGCTACAACCGAATGGATGGATTGATGTTAATGAACTAGTCTTGTTTTTAAAGCAAGGTTAACACATTTATTAGTGACAAGTGCTAGTATCTAGTGATTAACCGATGCTCATGTGGGCTAGCACTAAGAACTTGCTACTTACAGTACTACAAACTATGTTTGCCCTTCAGAAGTTAGCCACAAAAGACCGCGAAGTATCAATTATTAACGTAAGTGGGAGGCAAGGCAACATAGCGGGTGGAAAGAAATATCCTAGTGTTTTGTCATCTAGGGATAGTTATTATAGAAAATAATACACACACATTCCGTCTATGCATGTTTGAAATTGCGGAAAGCTAACTCAGTGGGGCAAACTTGGTGTGCGAGTATTCACTAATATTCAATGTATGTAAATGGCGAAATTGGAGGGGGGAAAGACATTTCTATCAGCACTATGATATATAGTCTAGATAAAGCTAAAAAAACATGTGTTTATTTAGAATTATTAGTTCGATTTTTGTACTAGTAAAGGCCGGTATATATATTCGTTTCAATAATAATAAGTACTAGATAAAAACTTAAACAACACTATAAGGTGACGTCAAAGTATGTATGAATTGCATTAGAATTCGTACTAATTTGTTAATTTTACTAATATATTTTATGTTTGTTTACTGTTAAATCATGTTGCACTGACACAAAGAACGGATTGTCGATCGCAGTGGGCTTTCTTGTGGCCCACAACTATTTTTCAAATAAGGATCTTATCATTCAAAGTTATTGAAAGATGTGTTTCAAATTCGGCCTGCACTTTAACACTATTGAAAAAATCATGGAATAATCGAAACATGTATAGAAAAATAGTAGAATTACATTTTTGCATTTATTTTAATTGTACAAAATCATTCTTTTCTACCGAGTGAAAGCGTCAAATGTAATTTTATTGACGCCTTTTTGTACAAATAAACTAAACCCAAATATACAAAGATGGTAACTAAATCACTTTTATTTGAGAATGGTCTTTTAAAATTATAAGTGTACAATACCAGTCCTTGGCTCCATACATTCGCGGAACATGTCATTTCGCGCCAAAACTAACGAACTTCCATGAAAGCCAGCACACCGCGATAGCTTATAGAAAACTTTACGCGAATCAGTTCATTGTCAGATTTTGAGACTTCGAGAAACTATCTGGCAAACTTTGGAATTACTTGTGACATTGATGACTTACCGTGTTATTTACAAAAACTCCTAATGGAATCAATTGAACTGGTAAAAAAAATTTGCCATCTAATTTGACGAATTAACGTAATTTTGCGATCTAGTACGAGTAAGGCCGCCTTATTTTCCTGTTGGCAACTGTCATAGTTGCCACTATGGGCACCTTTTCACTATGGGAGAATATTGGCTATGCACACCGACAACACGCGGCTTGAAGTGGTAAGAAAAAAAACGAAAACCCAAGACAGGTGACGACGTGTATAGCAGAGAGGGCTGACATTCATAAGAGTATGACCTTTGTAAAGGAACTTGCACAAAATCAAGTAATGCAGGGTCATTTTTGTTGAACACCTTGCTGTAGACCTTTACCTATATTTATCTCAGAACGCCGCTGTTTCAGAAAGATTATCTAAGGGCTTGTACTTGGCCGTGACATAGGTTACGTGCGAGCCTAATTTCATCTACCTTAGGATCAGCCGTTTAGTCGTGAAAAGGTTACAGACTGGCACATTTATAATATTGGTATGGATTGTTATTGACCTCACCTGAGGTTATCTAACGATGTGGTCTATGATGGTACACGTTTGCCTTCATTTATTATGAGTATAGCTAAGGAATGGATTCCCCTGCTGGCTTATGTGTTTCCCGAGCAACAATCTGAATGCAAACCAGCGTGAGTAGGCTCCTTCTAGGCAACCATGTGTCACCCTAGGCCACATCATCGGATGGTCAAATCTAGCCTAAGTCTATATTTGTCTTATTATGCAACAACAACAAAAAAACATTTGGAACCGAGCAATTATAAAAACAATGGAGTTATTTATTGAAATAAAACAGGCTAAGCACAAGTAAATAATGAATTTATATTTAAACGAAAACCGTTAGCTTGAAGGCAATTTGTAGCTCTTTAAGTAGGTGAATTTATTACAAAATGTTTCACTATGTGCACTACACTGTATGGCCCGAAGCAACAAGTTATAAGAGCCATTTGAAAGGCTCTATCAAATGTCAAAACAAAAGGTTACCAAATTATATAAGACACAAAACAAGTCAAGTATGCGATAACGCGCGATGCAATTGTTAATTACCGACTCACATACTAGAATAAATCTTGCGAAATATCATATCGGTAAAAGTAGGTGCGTTAGCAAAAAATAGATTTTCAAAACGGTGTCAGTGGCCTAAAAACGGATTGCAATTTGAATGTTTGATATCATAACCATGGTAGGTAGTTCTGCCGCGCAAAAAATAGCTTCAATATAAAACATTGTAGGCATATGTTTCTACAAAATTAACTTAAAAATGCAGCACATATTACGTTAATGTTAGTTCAAGATGTCGGAGATAATGTGCTAAGCCGTGAACCGTGTATAAGTTCAAAAATCTTGTACAAACATACCTTTACAAGTTGCTGGAGTGCATTCACCTCGGAGCACCCAATATCAATCCGAAATCGGTTTTATTATCTGTAAAGAGAATTTACGTTATTAATTCCAACGTCTGGTTCATATAATTTACCCGTATATTAATACCCCTACAAGGAGGGAGTGAAATAAAAAACTAAACACATGTCGAGACCGATATAACTAGATGTAAACAAGCGCAGTACCGGCATTTCGAATTAAAATTTTATATAATTATACGCACCATTCACTTTTAAATAAAAACAGTAAGGATTTTTAGTCCACACACAAGAAATTGTTTGGTTTAACACAATGGGGGTGGGTTCGGAAAAAAACTAGTTTTCTCGTCCTTTAACATACACGTACAATCGTCGAAGCGGTCGACGCGAGACTGAGCGAGTGAGCGAGCGAGGTGAAGCAGGCACTATGCTCACTCGCTCAGCGCCCTCGCTTCGCCCCCGCGCCCCCCGCGCAACGGCTGTGTGCGTGATTTTATTCAGTGTATTCGTTCCTCTACGCCTCATTTTATTTATTTTGTACCATAGGGTGGCTGAATAGAAATACGTCTGAACATTTGAGACGAAAATTATTTCATTCCACGACGGATATCAGTCGTAGGCAAAGGAAAAATTTGGATAGTGTTCGGAACGGAAATCGTTACTTTTTAAACGGCCGTGAACCGTCACGTCAGCCGGCGGTCATTGCCACGGACGCCGCCGATATAAAAATATAATCACGACGCAAAATAACACATCTGTTCCGTGTTTTCAAAGAAAATTCACACGTACGCACGTACTGAGGTAATGAATTAACGATATCGCTGGAAGACACTTATTTTAAGAACGACTCCGAAATGTTACCAAATTTTTCGGGGTAATACTTGTAGCTCCGAAACCTGTCAAATCAACGTCTAGTTGAATCATTAAACCGCCTCCGCCATCTCCAAAATGAACTAATCGTAACGGCTTTCCTATTTGTATGCTATGGATTAGAAAATTAACCTTTTTATTACAGCGGCACGAAGCCTGCGCCGCACTGTTTCACGTCGACTGCGGCGCGTCGTTAGATCTAACAGCCACTTGTGTACATTTTATCATTACTGTCGGATTTTTTCTCGAATGGCGACCACGTACCCTGGAAGCGTGTACCGCGCCGTTCACCCACTAGATGGACCGCCGACCTAGCACGGGGACTCGCTGGATGTACGAGTAAGTAACAACTCGGGAATGGTCAATTGTGTCATTTTTTACCTAAATTAAAAAGCTATGCCTTTAAAAAGTTCATAAAGATTTTATACAGACACTAATGCACTCGTAAATAGTGAACATTCGGAATTCCGACATAACCCTCATTTTTTGCGCTATCCCAATTAGAATACAGTCTGTAACTAGCTATTTTCCAGTATAACACAAAAAACTTTTTTTTTTAATTTTCGAATTTCGAATCCAGCAGGTCAAGTTTCTGTCAAGTCTTAACTTTGTGAACAGAATTAAAATAAAGTTATAATAACGCGCTTATGTCCGCGACTTTGTCTGCGTGGACTTCAGAAGGTGTTCCACGGAAACTACTTGCTCCATCGGGATAAAAAGTAACTTATGTCCTTTTCCATTCCTTCAATTGTTCCTATAAAAAAGTGGGTCAAAATCGAGTCCAAAGGAGTCGATTACATACAAACAAACATACGGCTGAACCTAATAGAAGCGTTTAAAAAAAGTTATTCTGACCCTCCGTTACGACGAGATGGAAAGACAAACAAAAAACCTCAATTTCGCATTCATAATATTAGTATGGATCCATAATTTACATACACTATCTTCATATACTTTCTCTGTTTTAAAAATAAACGCAAGGACAAAAGGGGCACGCTCGTTTCAGATCTTTTCTCGGCAAGGCCGAAAAGTCAATGCTCCATAGAATAAATCTTTTATACATTCCATTGCACTTTTTCATGACACTCTCGTTGATACAATTACAAAGAATAAACTCAGGCGACTTATGATATTTTAGTAGCAATAAATATGGAGAACGGAATGGACTGTAAAAGAAATTGGCTAGCTTCACCCACATGACCTCACCTGACGGTAAGCGAAGATACAAGTCGAAGAATTGGCTTATTCCTGACAGAACTCGTAAATAAAAATGATTTAATTTCATACAGATTACAGGGTATCTAGAGTAAAAAGTGAAGGAAGACATTTGACATTCCGGGATGATGTAGTAAAGAGATCAGCCGTCCCGTTCTATCCAAGTAGGACAGGGTAGAGATAAGACATCCATCTTTGGAGGAGGCAGTTATCCACACAGTGCTGCAGCTAGGGTCCTAAACTGCAATTGTTTACAAATTATGTTACCAACTGTGCAAGTCCACTGTTGGACATAAGTCATCTTCGTAGATTGCCACGTCGAACATGACGGATTGGTGACAGCATGAAAATACGTCGTTACATGCTGTTAAAAGTTGGTAATAAGTCCTAGAGTCACATCACGTCACCGCGCCCGTACAAGACATTTGACGTACTGTTCTCGAGATCAAAGTTTTTCTATGAAAAGTTTTTATTTCTCTGAATGCACTGAACCAAAACCTATGTAGATATAGCCATCATCAACTGCGTATATATGTCCCAAATGCAGGGGCTCAGGCCTACTCTCCTGCAGAGAGTGTATGTGCCACAGTCCACCACGAGGGACCAGTGTGGATTGCTAGACTTTACACACCTTTGAATTTCTGTTCAGGAGTATGAAGGTTTCCTCGCGAGGTTTTCCTTCACCGAAAACCCAATGGTAATGAGTTTTTATCATTCGTACATAAATTCTAAATAACAAATAGGAACTCATTAGTACGAGCCAGGATCGAACCTAGACCTCGATTGTTCAAGGACTGACGCTCTACTAGATATAGTAACACTTATTAAACAGGTGAATTTATTATTGAATCGCGCCTGTTTTAACCGACCAAGAAAAGCCAAGGAGACATATATTGTTTCTTGGCGATTTAAAAGAATTTCCTCGGTATATTTTAATGGCCGCCGCGACTTCTCAGGCAGGCACCGACTTGATTAACGATTTTGTGAAGAAGTTCTGAAGTTTTCAGACTTAGTTGTAAATGAATAAATAAAAAATGTTTTTCGTAACGGGTTCTTTGAACTGAACAAGACAGACAAATCATTTCTTAAATATCTTCAAAGTTTATATTCATAAATAGTGTCAGTAATTTTATGTGTACGTAAAATTTGATGTTCCTAGATTTGTCTAGATCTAGACTATTCTATTTTAAAAGATTATGTCAACATAAATTTAATATGGAAACCTTAGGAGAGGGATAACGTTAATCTACATTTAAAATTATAACGCTGAAATATTTACACACTAGCTTGGGTATTCGGCTTCGCTCAGAAAGTCGATATGAGATTGTGTTGGTAGTGATATGCTCTCGAATGTTCTAGAAATGTATATATACACCTACCAACAGGTAGCTCCACCACATAGAAAAGGATTAGAATAGTTCACAATGTTTTAGAATATTCCACAACATTCGAGAGTGTTCTGGAATGTTCCACAATGATCTAGGGGCGAAAATTTCAGCTCTTATACTTCAAAGGCTCGCCCTTCAGGTAGAAAGGGATAGGTTATATAGGGGGTAATTATATATTTGGACATGAGCGGTGCAGTCCGTGTGTCCTACATGTCACTGCGACCTTTGCAGATCTATTGTGACAGTCCCCTATGGATCAAATCACCTCCTCAAGGCCAATCTCGGTGTCATGAACCGTACGATTGGTCTGGGGTCCTGATGCTCTCCGTTACGGCAGTGTGGCCTCCGAGGTGTCTGTTCCTACTGTGATGAAGAGCATCACAGCGGCAGAGGATATGGATGGGCGTCTCCTCATCCTGCTTACAAAATCTGCAAGTCCTACTGTCGCTCAGGCCCATGTAGCTGAGGTGTTTGTTTAGCTTGCAGTGCCTCGTAAGGGTCCGGGTCAGGATCCTTAGTTGGTTCCTGCTGAGCGAAAGCGCTTCTTTTGCATACGAATTGTATAGTGGATGGGTTATAGTGGCCTACTACATCATATAAAATCCCTTGATCATTCGGGACACATTTATGAGTTTTAGCGTCACGCACATACACACTTTCTTTTAGAATATTTGAGTACTTATGGTTTTATTATGGATAAAACTGTATCTTAAAGTACACCTCGCTGAACCGACGCTAGTGCGGAAGAGGTAGATATCGAGTTCATGAAATATTTTATTAAAGTTTCCGTATAGCTATGTATCTGAAGGGAAACAACACCCCAACGGACCATTTAGAATTTAGACGGAGGCATTCGTGGGATCATCATCGTAATGTATTTTAATATTTACGCTTAGAACAGAGCACCCTTTCTCTAAAATTATTCTTAAAATTATTCAGGAGAAACCCTGCGTCTGAGTGTTCGAAAAAAAAAACCTGAAGTTACAATCTCATTTGTGAGTGGCGGCTATGAATAAATTTCACGACTCGAAATAAAATGTTGGGTGTAATATTTAGGGTATATAGGCCAGCTCTTAACTTCGCCGTGTGGTTTCAGCTTTAGAATAGTGCCACCCCATTATATCCCGCAGATATCGAAACAGGCGACTAATGGGAAAACTACTCCAGGATACAGGCAGCATCAGCTACCTATGTAATAACAACATCTTACTGCGATCACAAATACGCCTGCCGAGTGTGATCATTATGGCAAGTCTCTTGATGGAATGTACGACGTTACGACGTCACAATATATGGGAAGCCAATGTCTAACAGTGGTCTGGTTGCTGATTATGGTAGGCGATGAATGGTTTGGAGACACTTGTCTTCACGTGTATGTCGAGAAAGACGACTGAACTTCACGTCCTACAGTTTACAAACCAAACAGTTTAATTTTTAAAAATGTATTATAGGTTTACGCTTGGCCTTCATCTCATCGGGTTGGGTTGACCTCCTAATGAGGCGCTGACTTTGGTACCTTTCTCTCTTTTACTCAGTTCGTCGATGGTCTGGGACACGGCGAATAATAACAACTGGAGATTTGGATTCAGATATAGAATTCAACGAGTCGCGCGCATTGATGCGTTTCATGTTGTCTCTTTCTGATACACTGATATATACATTGTTGCTGTCGCAGTTTACTTCGCCTGCCGCCATATGTTTTGTTTATAACAAAACCACAGATCCGTGCCCACGCTCTAGTCATCTATACTCCTTGGTAGGGCAAGGTAGTGAACTTTTCTTTCCGCCTTGAATTATCTGTCCGGCTTTCCTTATCGTAACTTAAATTTGCTAACCCATTGTACCTGACAAAAATATACATCATTGATAGCAACTAAGATCAAAAACGAAGACCCCTAGTCAACAGGGTGGCCAGACAGACAAACCAAACGGATTAATCAGCATCGATCGGTCTCCGAGTTCAAACACTCGCAGCAAAAAGGTCGGATATTAAAAGATTACTTACCGAGTCTGGCTGGCTTTTAATTAATTATCACGTAATTTATTGCTGAAACTTTCGCGGATTATTTCTCAGTTAGATAGCTGGTGGATTAAGGAGGGACAGTCTTTCCCTTCGGTTTTCGGGAGTTTACTGGATTGGGTGTGCCCTATGTTCGGGTTTGATGACAATGACGCTACTCTTACTCGCACTACGCACAGTCGGGTGTTAGAAAATAAACTTAATTTTTACTATACATGAAATAAATAATCAAATGTAGCATAAACCTACGTCTATATCTATCCTTCTTTCGCACAAGTAATCTGCCAAATGAAAAAACAAGCCCGCAACCTTTTTATCAGTACATCGATTTCTGCTTCGTTTCTACATGGTTTCTACACAATTTTTTTCAAGAAGATTTTCTGGTAAAATGACGTTTCAGATATAATTCAGACGTCAGAAGGTTTATCTATTGGTCTTTCTTTTTTATAAGACTTTTAACTTCGTTTGTTTATCATATCGCGTCCATTAATTACAGTTGATATTTACTAGCATTTTTGTTACAAACGTTATTTGACAGTTTCTTCAGGATGTACAATTCAATTCAAATAAACTTTATTGCACACACATACACACACAAAACAAAACAGAAAAGAATATAAAAGGTACAATGAAGGCGGCCTTATCATATATATATCATTATCATAAAGAAAAAAAAATCAGAGGAGGATATTTTTCAGACCCTGATGTTAAAAAAAGTTTGAGGCATTTGCGCTTGGCCTTCATTTCATGAGATGGTAAATGACGATAAAGCCGTTGAATTGTAAGCGTTTTCATCCAGAATCCTCAAGCTAATAAGGCGCTGGCTTTGCTACCTTTCTCTCTTTTACCTTTTTTTTAGTCACAGACTTAAAAAGGAACACCTTACATATTCTTGAAGACTCGATCTGTCAGTTTACTGTTTACCTCTAGTATCTGCGTAAATTGCTTTTGAACTGTTGGACCGATACCAAATGTAGTTTTACGGTTCCAAGCCAAAATATAAAAAAAACCTTCATGTTGTGACGTCGTTCTGTCTGTCTGTCATTGTATATTATTTCAATAACTAAAAATGCTGTCAAACTGAAATTTGGTATGTGTTATGGCAGATGATTTAATTTAGGTTTTTCATTTATTTTTTTGGGAAGTGGATAGACTGGGCGAAATTTAGTTGTTGGGTCACTGGGTCGAATGAAGCGAATACGAAAGGCTTCTTGTGTAAATTCGGTGACAGATTTATCGTATTAATTTAGTGCTTTCGGTTTGAGATGAAAATTGTCTTAAAAGAAGTTAATAAACAAAAAAGTGAATAAGTAAACGCACGACACAGCTCCAGAGTTTACCAGATTAATTAACCGAGTTTATAATTGCGTATTTTTTCATACCCTCTGTTTTTAAGTAATTTGATTAATGAGTCCTCGATAATGAATCTTAATTTGACAGTCTTTGGAAGGCCGAACTACGAACTTGAATGATATCTAAGTTAGTTAAATTAGAATTAACGGTTATAGATCAACAGATTTTGAAAAAAGAATTAAAAGTCACACTCAAATTCAATGAATATATTTTGGCTAATGGCTTTCGTTTGACCTCAGTCTCATTTGTTATTATTTGTTGTGTTTGTCTCGAAACATCGGTGGCACAGTGGATTAGGCGTGGACTTTCAATCTGAGGGTTCCGGGTTCGAATCCAGACGTGTACCTATGAGTTGTTTTTCAATTCAAGTACATAATCCGATTGCTTAAAGGTGAATAAAAATATCGTGAGGAAACCTGCATGTCCAATCCGCACTGGGCCCGCGTGGTGGACTATGTCTCATACACTCTCTGTAGGAGAGTAGACCTGAGCCCTTGCAATGGGGACGTATATAGGCTGATAATGATGATAATAATGATCTTGAGCGAAATAAATGTATACTAGAAGACCTAGCACACACCTAGCACTTTTTGAGGTAACGAAGAGTAAATCAAATACGACTCAATTCTTTATTCGCATCTAAACTAAATATATATAACACAAACCGGGGGGAAATACCTTAACATTTCCTCTGTCCAGATGCTCCCAATGATGGGTCACGCACATGCTTGCCAGGAGTCCGTGGTTCCACAATGGACTCACGGCTCCCCACGACTGACAATTGTCTCACGATGTTAGGTATAACAAGTCCGTGTCTGTAATCTGGGGTCACTGTAATAAATTAGGACGTGTGGCATTGTGAGATCATTTTTATGGGGACAGTGATCGTGTTAGATATAACCTGTAGCCCCAATATATCTAAAGCCACCCAAAAGGGATAGTTTAAAAATATATAAGTGTGTCTACGGACGGTCTAGGAGCTAGTGCCGTAAATCTAGCCACGGTGCCTAGCGAGTAGGTACTTGCCTGTGATGTATGGATGGCTGCAAAGTTTATCTCAGACTGTTTCCCTTCCGTGCGGATACTTGCTTAGTTTAGTACCTACTCTATTAGCTTCAACAGAGACCTTTGTAGTACCGATTTGTTTATTTATACTTTCATATCTATCAGTACTCAGTTTGGTTGGTATGGCATTTTCATACCGCCATGTTGCCTAAGTCTGCCTAAGTGTTATTAGCTGTTGTATTCCAATATGGAACTGCTGTTTTGCGGCAGACTTTGGTAATATTATGGTAGTTAGCCAGGAATATAACCACCAACCAAACTGATAGGTACTGAGAATCGAACCCGGGACCTTCGGATTGAAGTTCAAGCGTGTAGCCATTAGGACACGGAGGCAGTTAATCTTTGTCACGCAATAATTATTTACATTTTCTGTTACCATTTACATATTCTGTTATGATTTTATTATTAGCTATGGGTTCCCAGGCTTTTTCCAGGATAGGATCACGTCTTCCTGTAACAGGAGACTGACAAAATTATGTTTAGGGGAACCATCGTTTATTGCAATAAATTGAGTACTATAAAGAAGTACCCGAGCGACCGAAGTATGCTCGTGATTTATGGCAAAAAGAACAATTTTATTTTTAATTTGGCTCAAAAAAACTTGAATAAATACTCAAAAAAATAAAAACTATATAGACGACCGGTATTCGAACAGGTGTCAACCTTGCGCCTTGTACGCTTGTCTACGATGCTTATTGCCAAGCGTGTGAAATTAGCGACCATATTTTGCGTGCGAAAGAAAACTGCACGAAAACTAATCTAGATCGAAAATCCCCACATACCTCATTTTACCGAAATCGTTCGAGCGGTTTCCGAAATTATCGGTACAAATAAATAAATATACAAGAATTGCTCGTTTAAAGGTATTACATAAAACAAAACACTCCCAACAAGCGCTGCGCATCAACCCGCTATATTGCTGTGCACTCAACAACATAGTTATCGATGTAACTCGTTATAGATTTCATTAACAGACCACTGAGTCCCCCTGTCTCGACGTCTAGCCGTCTGGCAGGCATATAGCTAGTTTAAATATACGTTGAATGCAGGAAGGGACCCGCTGCCCGTTGCTATGCGCTTCATAAAGCTATTTGTAGGATCAAAGTTAAAACGTACCATGGTTATTGTATATAGTGACGTGGCAACGACAGGGGTTGGAGTTTATTATGTAAATCAATGATTTTTTAAGGTTTAAAATAAGTAACGATTTAAAATTATTAAAAGTATTATTGCTGGGCTAAGCGAAAAGTGTAGCTTTTTGCTAGAGGATTATGACTAATCTGTATCAGAACTTAAAGTTGCAAATTCGTATCATTGTTAATCACTATCTAGTTTGGCATTTAATATTGCAATTTTTTGCGGGTTGACGTACGTTTAAGTAAAATTATATGTATACACAACAATGTAACCTAAGCGCCTCCGTGGCCTAACGCTTGGCCTAACAAATCGGAGGATCCGGGTTCGATTTTTAGAGGGCGTACCTGTCGGTACTACGGTTTTGTTGGTGGTAGGGCATCTATGACAGCCTAGCTATCTACAACCATTTTACCTTAGTCTCGTCATCAGCCTATACGTCCCCACTGCAGGGGCTCAGGACTACTCTCCTACAGAGAGTGTATGGGACATTAGGTTTTAATATTTCCTTCCTACGCTTATTATCAAATCAAATCAATTTATTTGTGCAACTAAGGTATTACTTATATCTTAGTTATATGAAGCATCGGTCGCTATGTTGAACCTTGCGATGTACAAATATTCACATATAGTATTGTTAATAATTATGAATTTAAAATAATCTAAGAATAATAAATCAAATTATACAAATTAAATATTAATAATGTCAAAGCAAATTTAAACTAATTACAATAAATGAACAAATTTACATTTTATCATAATTACATTTTAATTTAACGTCGTATTTTTTTAAGACATTATAGTAATACCGTTTCGGGAAATACTTTAATACTTAGTAAGTAATAATTAGTAAGTTTTCCGATTCAAAAAAGTCATTCATCGACAGCCTATATATGTCCCTACTGCAGGGGCTCAGGCCTATTCTCCTACAGAGAGTGTATGGGCCGTAGTCTATCACGCCGGCCCAGTGCGGATTGGCGGACTTCACATGCCTGTTCAAGACATGCAGGTATCCTCGCGATGTTTTCCTTCACCGTTAATCAATCGGATAATGTACTTGAATTGAAAATCAACACATAGGTACACGGCTGGATTCGAACCCGGAGCCCTCAGATTGAGAGTCCGCGCCTTTCCACTGCGCCACCGACGCTTCTAAAAAGCCCTTAGTTGTTTTTAATTGACATTGGCAAAGGACTTATAGAAAGGGACAGATCCGGAAATCTGCATAGAACACAACCAACGATTTAATCCATTTCCTGCACTTACATTCATTTAGTATTCAATGCAGGTACAAGCAGGTAACCACTGCATTGCAAGCACCAAGCACCAAGGGAGTGTAATATCGAGCTCAAGCTTAGTTTGTTTCTCGGGCATGACTTGCCTGCTCTGACCGAGCACCTATTTAAGTGTACCCTCGGCACGCTGAAATCCTTGGAAAGCAGAGGTTGTAACTTGCACACTGCACAGAGGTTAATAGGCTATGTTGGTAAGACCAAGTGGCCGCATTCAAGGTTGCATTGTTTTGTAGCTGTCCCTCTCCGAGCCCTATCCTACCCGAGCGCGTACGGTGAGACAGCATACATTACGCGATGTTATCCACCCGTTATTTGGATGTATCGTAGTCCAGGGATCATTTGAAGGATACAGTATATTATGTAGCCATTTTTTCAATACAGTATATTAATAAAATTTCAGATGTCGGTGGTTTTTCCAAATTGTTCTAAATTGATTCATACTCTTGTAAATCAGGTTCAAAGTTGGGGCTTTTTTGTACCGAAAAATACAATACTTTGACGCCCTGTAACTCTGGAAGTATATATTTAAACGAAAATCTGACTCACCGCCGACACAGATATTTGTTTCTAGATTGTGTCTTGAAAATTTCATAGATTTTCATAGCTTAATACTCAAAATATGACTGGACTACGTTTGTATGGGCGCTTTGACAACAGCATACCCTCTTAATGTTAAACGAACTGGATCTTTCATTAAGGAAATTGTTGCAAATTGCTATATGTTTGTAGCCATAACCTTTTAAAATGGGATAGCTGGCTTTGATAAGTAATTACCTAAAAATAGGATATGGAATTATAGTGTCGCGAAATGAATATCATAATCATTAACGTACAACTTTATAGTTGACAAAAGAACTAAAAACCGACTTCAATTGCCTTAACAATTTGCTTTTTGTTTGTTTTGCTCAAAGAGCGATCAATCAATTTCGATAGAATTTATATGGAACTAACTCTGAAGTATGCTCTTCCAAACTAAAGATCGGTTCACTATTGGCGGAGTTACCGCGTAACACACATTTAAAAAAAACATACGCGTCTAATTGAAAACCTCCTCCTTTTTTGAAGTCGGTTGTATGTACTGTGATTCCCTAGGAAATTGTATGTTAATGATACTCATTTCGCGTGATTATCATCCGATGTCCTATTTTTAGTTAATTACTGCACAAAGCCAACTATTTTATTTTAAAAGATTATGGTAACAGAAATTTAGTGTGAAACATTTATCAAGCAAATATTATAAATGCGAAAGTGAAACGGAGAGTCGGAATGACTACATTTTATGGAAAAGGACATAGGTTGCTTTTTACCCCGATCGCGCAAGTAGTTTCCATGGGATGCCTTTAGAAGTTCATGCGGTATAACTAACTGTTTTATTATAAGCCGCGTCGTCTGGTACTCGGGAGAATAAATACGGAATACGGGATTCCCCGTCCACTGCGCCCAAGTTTACCCACGGTATGAAACTTGGTTCATAATAAAGACCGCAGTTCCGCACATGTAGATTCATTTCCATACGAAATTAGAACCCGAATACTAAATTAGACGTGTCACAAAATGGCGGAAATACAAAATATGCGTCGGCGATTTAAAATTATTTAAGACAAGCTTTCACCCGCGACTTCTGCGTAAACTTTAAATACAGCGGGACACGTTAGAGATAAAAGGTAGCTTACGTCCTTTTCCTTCCTAAAAAGTACTTGCTAAATTTCATCAAGATCGGTTCATCTTTTCAGTTCATCGTGGTTGGTTACGTCATTGAGGCTCTAATAATAATAATGTCAGGAAGTCTCAAAGTTTAAAAGATAGGCTTGTGTTACCAATTAACTCCGAAATTCCTTCGATCCCGAACCCCTCCAGCTCGCAGCAATAAGGAACAAAGAAATTCCCTTTTGCATACATAATATTTTTATTATATTTGGTTCACATGTATGTAACTATGTGTGGAAACTAATCTAGCAAGTCAAGTTTAACCTACTTCTAACCTGTGGATGTAAGTTGGGTTACAATACATTAATTTGGCACCATCGAGCTGATATGACCCTGGAGTCAGGAGGTGGATAGAAGAACTCTTTAATGGGTACTAGTAAACCCCTGGAGTAGAGCTAAGACCTGAGAAGGTATGGATGGATTGCGTGAAGAAGGATATATGTATGAAAGGTGTGAGTGCTGAGATGACGGTTTATCATCAGGATCCAAATAACTATATTTTAACCTTACTAACATCATTAAATTGACATAAGAGTGAATGAGATAAATATACATTCTCAGCCGCAAAAAATGTGTCTATTGTCATCTCTTTATATTACAGTAATGAATGAAGGTCCAGTATCGATAGAATTGTTCTACTTGAAATAATCTTTCTAAAGGAACTTGTACCATAGATTATATATCTTTGTTTCCAACGGTATCCGATTTATATGACGGTGTCATTTATTTTCTTACCACTATAGCACACCCACCCACTTCATCAGGATAGTCATTTACCACAATCCCAAACCAAAACATGGATTGTGAGTTCTAATGTTTATATATGATATATAACATGTTTGTATAGATATGATAGATAACTTATGTTTATAAATACACATCTGTCGAATGTAGAACTTTGTTTACTTCGACGCTAAGTGATAGCCGTAGTGTTGGGATCCTTGTTTCTAGTTATCGATATTTTTGGAATAATTTTTTTGCCACTGAGATTTCTCTTGGACTAATAAAAGAAAGTAAGTGGGTTTGTGCCTCAACAGTTCAACGAATCGTGACGGAATATATTTCAAAGATTTTCGGCGTTTCGGGGACAAACTCCGAATTAGGTTGGGTTTTCTCCAGATAATATCTTAACTAATAAACTCAGGATATTTTTTTTCGTAAAATAATTATTATCAAAAGTAAGAAACCGATTTTATGTACACACGATGTCATCGACATCCTTTAATTGAGACAGGCCTCGCCTTTTTAAAAAATCGGTTCACAATTTTGGCGGAGTTATCAAGTAAGATTCAAACAAGTGGTTGGCGGTAGGGCATTTTATGTGTCCGCCTGCTAGCTACCACCATGTTACGTAAGTCTGTTGTGTTTCAGTGTTAAATGTAGCAGATCCTGTACCTCATCAGCTTAAAGATTATGAATGCGCACATTTACCACCTAACGGAATTATCATCACTTCCCATCAGATGAGATGAAGGCCAAGCGAAAACCCATCATACAGTGGAATTTAAAACCCCCTCCTTCTTTGACATCGCTCACAAATGACAGTTCCACTTTCAAACAATGTGTACTAGGAATTGTCTCTGGTGAACTCACAAATCAGGCAGTGCCACAACCGACCGCTGCCTTACCCATTACAAGCAAAAGTGTCCATCAATCTCAATTGCACCAATGACCATTTGGCACGGGTATATCCTTAATAAATAAGTGGGCACGCACCCGTAAGTGCAGATTTGTACGCAATGTGCGTAGTGCCTGGTATTAGGGGAGATTAATTTCTTGATAGTTACGGAGGAAATGGCAGGCGTGATAGCGAAAGAAGCGCCATTTTGTTACTTGCTACTGGTACTATTTTACTTTTCGCTCCCATGTTTATCTCACTAGCTTACACCGCGAATTCGTCTTGCATGGACTTTGGAAATTATCTAATGGGAAACACTTGTTACATCGGGACAGCAGTAGTCTATATCTTCTCCGACACTTCAACTATCGCTATACAAAAAATCAAGTTATTGTGACTTTCAATTACGACGCTAAGGAAACACAAACAGACAAGAAACTTTCGCATACATAATATTAGTAAATATATTATGGATATATTGCTTTTATTCCACCATTACAGCGAACTTGGGATCTATTTCAACTGATCGCTAATGACGAGGAAATCGAAACCGAGTACATGACTATTTAAATAAATATCAAATAAATTATGAAATCATAATATGAGCACTCCGCTTAACAGTGAGGCCGTGGAAGGAGTCAAATCAGTTGCACCCATTTCTTTCGCTTTCTCGGCTTTCCATCTAGAGATTTTTTTATAATTACTGCAGTAAACTTCAATGACATTTTGGTACACATTGTCTTTCGTCTCCTATAATCCCTATACCTATAGAAAAACTCTTTTGAAACCGATACCAGACGATGTGAATTTATACAGAAAACAACATTCAACAATGACCCAAAATGATCCGCTCATCGAATTCAACACAAACCGTATTAACCAATTCAGATTAAACATTGAATTAAACTATCGATACATCGACATTATCGCGGGCATCACTATCGGATCGGTTTATAACTGGAAGCTATTAACGCTCCCCATTCACTTAGCGTCTGGCGCGACTAAACAATACCCCCATTATCGGTGTACCCGCATAAAAATATAAAGTATTTACTACCCTCCAAGGGTCGCTGATGACTCCATGAGACAGGAAATGGGGCAAGACTTGTATGACAACTATGGCAGTTGTTCCCAAACAATGGTTCACGGATGACGTAATTAAGATCCGCGAACCAGTCACAATCCCAAAATATTCTAAAAGTTATAATTAAAGTTTATTTTACACTATGCTTTTTAAACAGATAGAACGATAGCATATGCTAAAGTTTGAAAAAATTCATGTCTGTGCTACATGCCTTTTCTTACGATTTTTCAAATTCATAATGAGGGACTTTTAAAAAAGTGTTCCCTTTTTTAAAAGTTCTTCATTCATGGATAGGAGGCACTGTTCGTAGCAAAATTTTACTGTATATTTTTTCATATGAGAAAGCAAGGAGTTTATATACTGAATTCCTTGATGCAAAGCCATTAAACTGTTGGGGAGTGTGCACTGCCATGATGATTTATGACAGATTAATTTCGCGCCATCTAACGAGTACTCAACGGTCAGATGTTTCTGAAAGTCCCTCAGTCGTAAAATTACAGATTAAAGCACATTAAAGTAAAAGAAATCGAATTGATACTCTGAACATCCATACAACGGTATTTGAAATAAACAATTCGAACATTGAATTACAAAAGCAAAAATAACTGGCTGATAATAATATAAATAAGGCCCGATTTTATTCGAAATTCAAAAAGGGCACCAACTGTGTCGCTCCGTTCCGGGCGGGTGCGTGTGTTACAAGTGCACAGAACACGCTCGCTGGATGGCACGACTCAACGATCTCGGACCGTTTGTGATGGTTTTTGAACGCACCCTAATTTCGTTTTTAAAAAGAGATTCCATTTTGTGGCTGGTATATTTTGCAGTTTCCGTTTTTCATCTAAAAAAGCACCCTAAACGTGGCAATTTGATTGGCCAATTACGTGCCAATCTCCAATCAGAGTGCGATGTGTAAAGTCACGGTCCAATAACATACGAGATTGGCGCGAAATTGACCGATTAAATTGCTCCGTGTACGGCGATTTGAATATCGATTCTGTCAAAATTTAAATACATTGGTTTTATACAAATTTTGAAATTTGATAAATAGTATGTCAATGTTATGTTTAATTTCTTCAGTGACACATATTTAGACCTCAGTATCAAATTCAACACCTTTTGGTACCCAAAAATGTTTTCGTTTCACAGGTTCCAAGAAGTTTTTTTATCATCGCTTATCTCTTTTGTGAGTTCATAAATAAATTGCGGGCGCCCTTTATAATTTTCCAACTACGTTTTCCAGAGCACGCTAACGTCACCGTCCTTTTCACTCGCTCAGAGTGTGAAAGAGTGAAAGCGATTAAAACCCGTCGTATTTTCCCAGTCCCAGATAATTCTGAAATATGATGACGTCATTGGTGTGAATAGCGCCCTCGCTGAATGGAGGTCTCGTATATTTTTTATATTTCCTTTTCGAGCATTGACTACCTTTTGTTCTGTCTGCTCTATACACTTTCAAAGACAATAATGAGGCGTTTTCAGGAGCTTACTTCTTTTTATTGCCTTCGGGTTTCTTAGATAATTCTGAATTTTACTAAGTGTTCTAGATCTATTGTGGAATGCTTTGAAATCAACATTAGAATAGGCTGTACATTGGCTTTACACAACACCTTTGCCCTACGTTATAGTTTTAAAAATAAAAAATGACAGTCACGGGTCGTTCTACCAAAGTAGTAGAATCCTCTAAACGCGTAATGAACGCGTAGCATTGAACTTGAACCGAGTGCCTTCTGTGGCTTCTGACGCACGTTGGAATAGCGTGGACCTTTCTTTTAATGAAAACATTTATTTACTGCAAATGTTTAAAAGCGTCGTAAATTTACATCAGTCTAACACTAGCTTTTGCCCGCTTAGTAATACGAGTATACCCCACGGGAACTCGATGGGGAGCAAAAGCATCCTATGTCCTTTTCCAGCTCTTCGACTATCTTTACCACGAAACTCAAATCATTGTGATTCCGTTACGACGGGAAGAAAGATCAAACAAACTCACTATCTAATTTAAATAATTGACTCATTCCGTGAGTGTCTTAGAAAGTAGGTGTGGTCAGTCAGATATGTGGTATACGATATATATGATAGTGGTATACGATGTTTAAGTGTTATTTTTAAGAATTTATTATTATTACTGCGGTCGCACAGGGCTCCCCTATGACAGACTGTATGGGTACATTTTATTTTCACCTTTTTTGTCAATAAATATTTTTATATTTCAACCAACAAAAAAACAGGGGGCAATTTGACTGTATGTTTTTCAATGTTTTTTATTAATGTATATTACGCGATACCCACTCCAATTGTCAACTGATTTTGATGATTCTTTGTTTGTTTGTTAGAGAATACTTCAGAAGAGTTCCCATATAAATTTTATCGAATATTATAAAGCGCTTTTTGAGAAAATCAACAAAAATCTAATGTCTATCAAGATAATTTTAGGGGAGTTGAAGTAAGTTTCTAGTTATTTTTGAACGCTTCAATTATTTTGTATTTGTATTGAATGTGTCGTATCTCCACAACGCCTGTCGTCGATCGCGCGGTCATTACGACCGTCTCCGAGCGAGCGGACCGCGACGCGTCCCTGCCCCGCGTCGGGCCGGCGCGCGCGCACTCGCTCGGAACACACCTTCCTCTGGACTTCCCAATTTTATCATTTGTAACGCTTTTTTATTATATAATCAAATTGTTTTATGATCAACATGTTTTGTGCTATTTAACTGGTCAGCTTATCTCAAGTTTGATATGAAAATATTCAAAACTCCACAGTCGAACATGAGCCTTTCATAGATCGCCACACCGGAACTCAGTGATTTAACGTAATCACTACACTTGGCAGCCAGATTGGTGATCGTAGTGATATTCTCTTAGTAACAGTGATTAGGACATCGGACACCCAGAGGCTGTGTTCCACTGAACTTATATGAAGGCGTTAGACTTAGGCATCATGGTGGCAGGCGGTCATAGAAAGTGTCTTACCACCAAACGAGTACCGATAGGTACACTCTCTAGGAGTCGAACCTGGGACCTCGGGAATGTAAGTCCTGAGCCCTTACTCGTATCATCAGGGGATATTAAGGTACACATATAGATATGCATAAATATTAATAAATTTGAGCATGGTGACATATTTACGACAAGCTTATTTTCATTTGGCATAATATCTACTAAATTTTAAACTAATGTACGAGTACTTTTTCATTTAAGCCCTGAATTAAGGTCCTACTTTTGCAAGACATATTCTGTCAATGACATGATGAAACCAATAGCAATATCCTCTATCTCTCATTGACTGCAGCACTGCAGCACTGTCATTGACATCCCTCATGACCGTAATATAATATGACTAATATAATATAATATGACTTATATGACTAATTCTTACATGTAAAGGTTTAAACTGTTAGTGTAAGATCATAAGATGTATAATAATAATAATAATTGTGAAGCTCCCAAAATGACAATGGGAAATCAATCGTATAGCTTATTGTGTAATCTGTAAAATATTGTACATTAAATTGTTATTTATATGTCTTAAAATTCAAAACCCAAACAGTTGAGACGTTTGCGGTTACCGTAACTCAACAAAACTGACATTTGACAATATCGATTCTGACATTTGAAAAGGTGACAGCCCTGTTAGTAGAGACCTTTATAAAATGCACACAGACACTATAAATCACATTCCAAAGATAGGTTACGGTAGGTCAAGTTTCAAAATAATTTAAATCAAACATCGCGTGAAATGGAACGTTATCCCAACTGACACGTGGCTAGAAATATTTTAAATTTGGAACGCTAATGAATATGTATTCGGAATTTTTAATTGGTTCCTCCGTCAGTTGTTCGGCGGCGGTATAGACAAGAATTTTTTAAATTTTATTTTATGGCTCTAGCAAGGTGTCAAAGACATTGAGTTAATCTGTGTTTTGATCAGAATTTTTTCGATTTTACTTCAGTTAAGTGTTGATTACATACTGTGATGGTAACAGAATGTTTATTTTAAATGCTTTGTTTTATAATTCTTTCGTTCGAATCGGAATTCAGAAGTTGAATAAAGAAGTTGTATATAGTGAAATCGATTACGAAATTGCCGTGTGACATACAGATGTGCTCTTGGGTTTCTCTCCGAGTAATCTCATCCCATGTTTTCTCGTGGGTGTCGAAAAAGGAGACGATGGCAAAATTTTAAGAATGGCGATTATTGGAAATCCCCCCATGGAAACTCTGACATGATGATACACTGATCCTTGGCTTATGTCCATCCATTTTACCCTTAGAAACGTAAGTGTAACATACGAAAATTTGGACATATGTATGTTGCAGAACCCAAAAATAAAATTTGTTTAACCTCGTTCGATACGTTATCAGGCAGCCCTATTCGTAGGGCTGGCAAGCCAAGCAAATTCGCGAGCCGATACGCCGCTTTGAGGCCGATTATCCCGAAATCGATTTTAATCTCACTTACCTTCAGCAGTATCTCAATATAAAACTGGGAGGCACGTGTAATGTTCAACGACCCGCATCTTACGCAATATCTGTCTAGTCTATCTCCCTCCGAGGGTGGGATCCACAGACTAACAATGTTTTTGTGTCTGTAATATCCCTCATAATGGGTGGGCTAGACGAAACAATTGATGTTAACGACACCATTTTAGAAGTACTCAGTCTGTAACTGAATATACTGAATAGGTTTGATATTTGACTTTCTTTGTATCCAGCTCTATATTCAATTGGTACAGACCAATCACGATCTCGTTTAAGAGCTCTTTTTACTTTGTTCAGCCATTTTACTGTAATAATTACTTACTTTATCATAAATAAATACTAAGACAATTTAAAAGGACTTTTTGATTGCATGACGGGTTTGTACTTGGCCTTCATCTCACCTGATAGTCATCATCTGCCGGGTAACATCCACTGCTGGACGTACGCCCCCTCCATGGTATGCCACATTGGTCCCATGCTACTTGCATCCAGCGACTCTCCGCGACCTTAACTAGGTCGTCGGTCCTTCTAGTAGGGAGACGTCGCGATACATGCTTCCCGGTACGTGGTCGCCACTCGAGAACTATACTCCCTAGCGGTTATCGATTCTTGGAGCGATGTGGCCTGTCCATTTCCACTTCATCTCACTGACTCGTCGAGCTATGTCGGTGACCCTTGTTCGACTACGGATTTCCTCTGATTACGGATAACACCTGATGGTAAGTGACAATAAGGCTGTTGAATGGCAAGCTTGCGCCCTAAAAGCGTCAAGCTCTGCTTCCTTTAATATCGGACCACAATACTGCTTTTAACACTGCTGTTTAGTGGCAGACTTAGATAGCATAGTGGTAGCTAGCCAGGCGGACATATAAAATGCCCTACCACCAACCAAACCGAATACCGATAGGTATCGATACCCCCTCTGGGAATCGAACCCGGGACCTCCAGATTGGTAGTCCAACTTTTAACCATTAGGCCACGGAGGCGGTTAAATGTCTTCAATGATTTTAGATTTTGAAAATGAGATTTTAGGATTAGACATTTGACTTGTTTAGTGTAACAAGAATGACGAAATTTCAATCAACAGTCTCAGTCTGCCATTTAAAACTACAATTAATATCACTTTTGTGTTCTGCTTTGCTTGAGGCTTGTGACTGAAAACACACATATATGTGACCCTACCATTTTATTTACCATCTGGGAAATGAAGGACAAGAGTATATAAAAGAACCATAATGAGTATTTAAGTGTTATTAAATTTCTTTGTCCTACATACATGCAAGCGTGGCACAAATAATTTCCTGCATAGTCAAATAGTTTTTCTCCCTTAATATTCTATATGATTTAGTTGATGAAGCGGTAATTTACGTCATGGCTGCTCTATTAATTCATCCCTCACGTTTTGCTGGTATTGAAATTAATTGTTTTAGTCTGCCGTTGCGATACTCATTATAATTATAATACAGACGGTAAATGGTTCGATTGTGGTTGCCCAATTTTAACGTACCGTACGATTGGGAATAAATCTGTATATACATCGCAGAATAAACAAGCTACAAGTCACTCACGAGCTGTGCTCGGAATTTCTCTATGTCATAAATTCCAGAATGAGGAAGTCCGTAGCTGAAAGGTCACCGACACAGCTCGACGAGTCATTGAGCTGCAGTGGCAATAAGCAGGCCATGGTTAAGGCCATCCATTCAACTCCATCAAAGTTTCATACTAAATTTCGGTTGCCATAATCTTTTAAAATATAATTGCTAGATTAGTGCAGTAACTATCTGAAAACAGGACATCAGATTGTGATGTCGCGAAATGAGTATTATTTATATACAACTTCATAGTGAATCACAAGTTTGATTTAAAACACTTTTTCTCGATTATTGTTCAAAGCGCCATATATTCTCGGGAATCATTAGCTGCGTAACTCCTCCTATAGCTAACTATAAAGTTGTAAATTGATGATATTTATTTCGGGACCGCACCGAGCGGAAATCGACTACCACATTCACCACAAAATCTCCGGAAGTACAAATCCCATACACTTGAAATTTGGCATTAAATTCACATGGAAGATTGAAAATCAGCGCAGTGCAGCTGATCCCTGCCAACATACGCTGAATCTGCTCCTATTACGACACACAAACTTATATTATGTAATTTAGCTGTAATATTCTTAGTTGTTCTGGTAATAAACATTTTTCTTTCTTTCTTTCTATGTCACCGACAGCCTTCAAACAGAGATTCCTTTGTTTGTAATCACAGAAAGAAATCAATATTATCTTATGAAATGCTTTCTTAGTCGTTTTTTAAGTAAAGGTGATCCTATTTGAAACCCTGAACAATATAGGGTCCAAAGTATACCTATCATTCGTTGAATCCTGATTAGCTTTCGTTACACTAAAAGCTGAGCTAAAAGCGTTAAACTAAATTCGATTGCAGTCGTACCGACTCGTAACTACACAACTAAGAACATTACCTCAAGTCTAGATGAGGTACCTCACAACACTTTGAGGTGAGGTATTTCTCTGCACCTGGAAGTCCAATTACTGCGTCACCTAACTTACTTAGCATTGTGCGGTCTCGAAGGTGCACGTTCTAGATTTTTAGAAAACTTTTAGTGGATTAGTTACTTCAAAATGACTGCAAACTTCTTACGGAGCTATGTAGTTTAGTTGTAGTTCCCTTGCACGCTTTGGCCAATTGTATATCGAAAATGGTGGAAAATTTTCGACACGTGTTGGACTTTAATTTCACCACCTCTGGAGTAAAGTAAGTTGAAGTTGTACAACATATTAACAAAAAATATATATTTCATTATTTTATTCTACCACATTGTTGGCGTGATTTATATGTATGCCCATACCAAATTACAGCTTTCTAGTAGTAAGGGTCTCTGAGCTAAGCCGCGGACAGACGGACAGAGCGAAACTATAAGGGTTCCTTGTTTGACTACGGAACCCTAAAAATGAAAATTGTGATTCTCTTTAGAGTTGTATGTTATTGATGCTCATTTCGCGACAGTACAATCCGTTGTTATATTTTTAGATAGTAACTTCACAATGCCAGCTTTTTTAAAAGTTTATCGTAAAAGAAATTTAAATTTTTGTTGTTGTGAGAATTACATTTTAATTTAAATTAAGATTATTAATTATATTTATTCAATATAAATTATTAGGGTTAAAAAAATTGATAGTAAAATTATAATAAAAATTGATAATTTTATTTTAAAATTAATTATAAATATCTCATTTGAAGCGATTCTTGAAACATAAATAAAACTAATAAACCTCCTAAAAAGGTTAAAAATAATAAAAAATAAAATCAATTAGTTCTAGAATACAAGAAATTTAGTAAGAAACTTTTATAAGTTACCGAAGTAACGTTATCAATGTAATATTTTGATAACTTAATGACATAAGCTTGGTGTGTACATACAACAAATTTAAAACAAACATATCAATCAAAGTAAACATAACAGCATAAGTCATACTTGTCAAGCTAAATCTCCTTTAGACAATGCCAAGGAGAGTCTTCAAAGAAGAACGTTGAGAGTAGTTGAGAGCATCAAAGAAAATTCAATCTTCTTCAGAAAGACTGACAAAGGCCTACGTTTTACTGCAGAAGGACTGGTGTTCCCCTATTACATTATTCAGAAGCAAATCTCGGGGTCCATTTTCAAAAGTTAAACCCGGGTAATGCAGTGGTGCAGGCATAAGCGTGCAAAGAGATTGCGGGTTGGGGTGTGGTGCGAGTATCAGAGAGTTGGCAGCGTTTCACGTTATACACTAAAATTCTAGTTAGCGATAAAAATAAGTTGATAAAGTCTTAACAGTTAACTATGGGTGTGTTGATTGGTTTTCACCAATTAAACGCGTGTTAAAAAACAAGCATCGGTGGCGCAGTGGATAAGGCGCGGACTCTCAACCTGAGGGTACCGGGTTCAAATCCAGCCGTGTACCTATGAGTTGTTTTTCAATTCAAGTACATTATCCGATTGCTTAACGGTGAAGGAAAACATCGTGAGGAAACCTGCATGTCTTGAACAGGCATGTGAAGTCCGCCGATCCGCACTGGTCCCGCGTGGTGGACTATGGCCCATACACTCTCTGTAGGAGAGTAGGCCTGAGCCCCTCCAGTGGGGACATATATAGGCTGTTAATGATGATGATGAAACGCGTGTTCAATTCAATTCAATTGAACGCGTGTTATACGATCAATGAGAGTTTTTTGGTCCACTTGGGCATGGGGTCACTCATACCAGAAATATGTAACTTTTCCTTTTGTAATAAGGTACTCTTTCCTTTTGTTACGCGCTGTTAAAACAAGTTACTCCCACCACTATTATACTTACACGACTACATTATTGGGATGGGACAAAGTGTACCTTATAACAAAACGGAAAGGATACATATTTATATGTGACGGGTGACCTCATGCCTAAGTGGCGCCAACTAGTGGCGGGAAATGAAAACCTTCATTTATAAACAGGAAAGTTTTAGAAATGTTCGTTTTTCAAATTACAGATATTTTATTGGATTTTATAAATATTGGAGAACTGACGCGTTGTTAAAATATCTGCATGTGTCTAAACGTGGAATGTGAGAAACTAAATAAAGTTATCTTTATTTTTACAAACCATTTAAATACGGTTAGCGTATTTTGTGACCTATATGCAAAGCCTATATGTATTATAAAAAAATCAAGTCATATTGCACAAGAAAGCGTCTACAAGTAAGTTTCAACGGGTGGAAAGCAGCATTTCAACAACATTTTACAGCAATATCCAGGCTGCTTTCGAAGTGGCACATCCACCATGGAAAGTTCTGGAATCTATCGCCCATTGCCAACTGTCAACTTATGCAACTGCCAAATACAGTGAATCATCAAAATTGCTAACAGAAATAATTGCGTAGATGTTTTAATGTACTTGAGATCGATTAATTGAACAAATGTTTTTGACGTGATAACGTCTTGTAAATCGGTGAACGCCGGCTGAACGCGCGAAAAAGCTTGACTCATTGTCACGTTCCGCCTGAGCCGAGCGTGCAAGCGAGAGCGCGGAACAAGCGATAGAGAGGCACGATCGGCATAGCGCTCAGCTTGTGACGCATCATCTCTCTTCTACTCAGACGCTTCGGCACGTGCAATTTTCCTTCATTGTTTTCTTAAAACGTAAAATTATCGTTCGTAAACCGATTTTACATACAACCATTTTTTATAAGTCTATTTTAATTTCTCGCTGCAACTCAGACCATACTTCAAACTGTGGATGCAAAGCAAATCCACCACAAAGGTCTATTCCTTACCCTTTTCACTGTATTTGATGAGAACGGGACAGAATTAGTTCTGGTCTGCTAGCCTAGGAAGTTTTACCAGTATTGAGTTTACTTTGTCGTTTGTGATTAGATGCAGCTTTAATTTCAATGTTCTCTTGCTTTGACTTACCTAACCACATTAGACCGTCAAACAACTATATCAAAACACCGTGTATCAACGGTGTATAAATAAAAATCTATGCATACGAGTTGATGATGCATGGGACGAGCACGAAATAGAGAAGTCCTATTTGAAATTTTTAGTTTGAATTTTTTTTGGCAATGTCGTTTTCTAATTTATGATATACATTACAGAACTATATTAGCTAATAATATTGTTATTTACATGCCAAATTTTGGTAAAATTTTCTCATATCATTATCTCATCTCAATACATTATATGCAAAAATAAAGATTTCAGTTCTAACGTCATGGTCATACACACATACATTATATGATAAATATATTATGCGAAAGTGAGTGTATTTGTTTGTCCTTTTTTATGTCTTAACAGAGAAACAGAATCAACAAATCAGAATGACTGGAATTTTTGTATAGGTAGTTGAAGTGCCGTAAAATGACATAGACTTTCATCCGGATCGGCGAGAAGTTTCCGTGAGATAATTTTTCACACGGACGAAAGCCGCAGGCAAAAGCTATGTTCAGAAAATGTGTTACGCAACAAATTAAGTTAACAAAAACCGAGATTTTATGCTGATGCAGCTGCTAATAACAAATTCACGAGCCAAGTTCTGGAAATTCTGTTAAGTATTCAGGAAAAGGCTTTTCTGGGGTTTCGCTTGGTGTTTTGTTGTTTCAGATGTTTGTGGAATTTATTCATGGTTTGATGCGTGTGGGTTCGAAGTGTTCGCTCACTTTACAAACAAAATACACGGCAAGAGCGAGAGACTGAGTAATAGATATTAAATAAATATTACTAAATACACTTCTTGTGTAGTGAATGAAAGTTTTGATGTTTGGGACTGAAATAACAAATAAATGGCTGATATATTTGGAAGAAATTCCTGACATATAATGTGCACTGGATTTCCGCATATAACACAACAAGAAGGATATGTGTGTCCAGGTAAATTATTTCCGTGGGATAATTTCTGACGCGTACAGTTTGTAAATTTTGGAAAAAGAGAAAGCCCAACTGCGATTTTTTTGAGATAGAAATTACTATATTACAACATTCACATGTGCCCTTCAAGATTAAGTCTCAAATGAATGTAGATCAATAAAAAAGGATTCATTTTTCAAAAACTTACCTTTTCAGCTTCTGAAATATAGACCACGTACGTACCTGCAAAAAATTACGACCGCTTAATCATACACTGGTTGATTGTAATGTGGGCTTATGTCCTTACAATTTCTATAACGTTAGATTAATAATAATTTTTTTCTCTATTTAATTCGCTTATGAGGCGTTTCAAATCCGGCCTGTAATGTTTAAATAAATTAGAGGAAATCAAAAGGAAGAAAAAGCAAAATATAATGATTGTTTTATTTTGTTTCTACAAAATCATTCTTTTGGTATTAAAAATTTTGTGAATCAAATGTTACGTTCCGCAAATGTATGGCGTCAAGGCCTGGTCTTGTACACTTATAATTTTAAAAGGCCATTATCTAGTTAAAGTGAGTTAGTTACCATTTTTGCATATTTTGGTCTATTTTATTTGTACAAAAACATGTAAAACGCACGAAACAGGTAATACTTGACGTTAAAACAAAGATGGCGTCAATAAAATGACATTTGACCTGTCACTTAGTATAAAAAGAATAATTGTGTACAATTAAAATAAATGCAAAAATGTAATTCTAGTATTTTTCTATACATATTTTTATTATTACTTGATTTTTTAAATAGTGTACAAGTGCAGGCCGAATTTGAAACAACTCTTTTTAATACTATGCGCTGAATCAGTCAAATACATTGAAAGTACTTATTTAAGCCCGATCCTTGAACAAGTATACATAGCTTTCCGTTGTGAACCAGTTAAAACGTTTCGTTAAAATTTAAACTAGTTAAAATGCAATGTAATTAAAGTCCATTTCATTGTCTCGAAATTAACGGTCCTGGAATTAAACTGTTAAGTTAATAAAAGAACTCGCCTCCCTTACCTTAAATTTGTTGAACCTAAATTAAAAGTACCATCTCTTGAAACAATACGGCGTAACTTGCTAAAATGTAACTAACTAACGGTTAACTGAATATACATTTAATTCAGCGTTTGGGACATGTACTTCAGATGATTCACTTCCTCGTCGCAGGTTCGACTCCTGGTGGAGTATCTATATATGATACTTTTTTGCTCTATTTCCGCATGGCTAGCTACTAAAATTCATCATCAGTTAAAAAAGTCCACAGCTGGACATAGTGCTCCTCATGGTATCCTCCAATGACCGGTCCCGAGCCACTTGCATCCAGCGACTCCCCGCGACCTTTACTAGGTCGTCGGCCCATCTAGTAGGGGGACGGCCCCGTACACGTTTCCCGGTACGTGGTCACTACTCGAAAACTTTTACTTTCTTTGAGCGATGTGCCACTTCAGCTCACTGATTCGTCGGGCTATGTCGGTGACCTTAGTTCGTCTATGGATTTCCACATTCCGGATTTTATCACGTGGAGAAACTCCTAGCATAGCTCGTTAGTAGCTGAGTGACTTTGAGCTTGTTGTATTCGTCCACCCACGTCCGACCACGTTTCGGTTCCGTATGTCATCACTGGCAACACGCACCGATTAAAGACTTTTGTCTTTAGACGCTGAGATATTTTGGTAAAAAATACTCCCCACTGCTTCGGTGCCTTGCTGCTTCTAGTTGAGCACGTATCCATCCACCGGCTGTATCGTCACTTACCATCAGGCGAAATTAACGTCAAGTGCAGACTACATTACCCTACATTGACACACATACAAATGTAAATACTACAGTGAGTTTATTTGTTTATTCTCACTTCACGCTGTGTCGGAGAAGAGAAGAAAGACTTGAATTTTGGTACAGTGGTTGTCGAGGATTTGGACTGAATGCTTAATTCTCATGTAATATTTTTTGAAGTCCATGGGGATGAAATTGGTAAAACTTATATAACACATAAAAACATTATTTTACGAGATAACTCAACATATCTATAGAAGCTTCATACGCTCTAATACTGGCATGTGACGTCACAAAACGCCCCATTTATATGGAAGTTTAGCACCGCGTGATTAGAAGTTACGTCGGGTAGTGCTAAAAAGTATTAGTAATGTCGATTTTTTTTAAATATATTTTTTACATGTTCTGTTGAATAAGACTATTTTTTTGTCAAGCTCGGATTGGTAGCATAGCAACCATGAAGGAATACACTTATAGAACTCGGTAAGAACTTCCTTTTCACTTCCACATGGACACAAGGGGTAAATAACATTTGGCACACTTATCATAATTTTATTTTTAAGTCTATTAAAAATAAGATAATTTATACACCATTTCTTAATAACTTAAAACTAAACTCATGATAAAATCAAAAAGCATATGCTACTTTTGTCCTGTCAGTGCTAAATATGCTTACTTAAATGACCGAATAATTAATATGAAATCTCATCAAGACGTTGTTTACAAAGATTTATATAAGGCCGTGACTCCGTGAGGATTGTTTTCATCTAATACGAAATGCCTTCATCTCAAGGTGACACGGACGAAACTTAATAAAAAAATTCATTTACAAAATGTAATTGTACACAAAATGGGTCCGAAATTGTGTTCTCATCACGTTATATCTAGTTTTATTTTAAAACAGCCTGGGATGAGGGACTGACCTCATTCTGAACTCGAAGGGTGGCAATTTTAGGTCTCACAGTAGGACAATTTGTGCTCAGTCGGGAGTTCAGACTAGATGATTGGGACCCATGTCTGACTAATCAAAAGCTTTCAAAGACCTGGAACTTGCAAGCAAAATTTTAATATTGTATTCTATAACTAGTTATACTAAAAACCGCCTGGAGAAAGTGGCGATTATGGCTAATCCCCAACATTGTAAATCAATGCAGTGAAGTGATATATCTGTAAGCCCAGCAGATTTGTATAGCTAATGACGAAATGACAAATTCTATTTCATTTGCCTTCATTTTAACCGCAATTGTTTTTCAGAGCCATCTAGCTATTTGTAATGCAACTTCAACTGACAGCTGTCAATAAAACCCGTCATCGTAGGGTTTATCTTTGCATTAGATAAACTCTTGTAATTTACTTGTAATTGTTGATAAGAAGTTCGCAGCAATCTCACAGTCTAAGTGACGATGATGCCGTATGAAGCCGTCAATCATTTAGGCAAGTTGTTTAAGATAGATCAAGGCTCGACTACAATTTCAAAAGGCTAAAGTTGAAATACGTTGTTTTCATTTATTTCCTAATTATACAAATACAGTATTACATACACAATATATTGAAAAAGAAGAAAAACTCCTAAATTGAATTTTGCCATCAGGTCAAAAAAGAAAGTATAATTCCTACCATGTCCACTCTAAGTTAGAAGACAGATGGTGACCCTACTCCGCCGGGGAACTCATTAAGTCGCTTCGCCGCTTAATTTTTAACTTAAGTGAAAAAATTTAGTGAATTTTCCGGTTTGTGCTGTCGAGTGTGAACTACAAATTTTCGCTGTATTTTTTGTGTCTGTTCTGGAATTTAAACCCTAATCGTTAGTCACAGTATGCAAGAGACTTAGAGCCAAAGTTTTTTAAAAAAATATTGCTTTAGATGATATTGCTTTAGATGTTAATTGATGCTGTTTAAGTGATCACGGGAATTCACTCAGAATGCTCTCGTAAAAAGTTTCTTTTACCATAATCTTTTATAATAGAATTTATTAGTAATTTAATTTAAAAATAGGCTTTTATTAGTAATTTACAAAAATATAACATCGGATTAAATTACATACAACTTTGATGTAAGCTACAACAGCCGTTACGCAGCTAATGGGGACGTTTGTTGATTGATGTTGAAGTTGATGACGTTTTGAACAATAATAAAAAAACGGCGGTTTAATACAGAATGCTATTTGGTTGTAGGTGCTTAGCTAACTAGCTCTATATTAGCTGTCAATGACACTAATGACATGTCAAAAATATTTTTTAAAATCTAAATTTATCTACAGCTTGACGGTTCTTTTTACACGTCATGTCATGACAGTTCAATAAACCGTTTCTCCTTTGTCAATTTAATTTGGACGCAATACATTGCTGCTCGGTCTGTTTTTAAAGATGATTAACTGTTTATTACTGAATCTAATTAAATATACACGCTGTATAGCGGAGGCTCGTGTAAAACATTTGAAATAATTTGTAGAACATTTCAATAAACCATTTACAGTTCATTGCACTGGCCGAAACCTTGTTCCTGTAATACGACACGACGAAGTGAAGGGCCAAGTATTTCCATTATTCAGCTCAGTGGTACCTCCACCGCGCGCCTGAGGAACTTTACCAGATGTGGAACAGGAATTCAGATGTGTAGGTGCTTTGCGAGTCATTAATATGGAAAATTTGAGGTTCGATTAGAAATTAATCAATATGCGATGATGAATTTACGGAGCTTCGGCCTGATATTTCCATAATTCATTTTTTAATGTCAAATGTTGTAAAACTCTTTTTTAAACATTGATATTATAAATTCTTTTTACATACTTTATACTTATAAGCAGTCTGAAATGTATTTCATTAACCAGCCTTCTGCTGCAGCTATTTTCCGCGGGGAAGAGGTTTTAAACGAAATAAACATTTTTGATTTGATTTGATTTAATATTTGTACTCTACAAACTTTAAATAATGCAAATGCGAGTTAGTTACACCATTTTGAAACGAAGAACCGTTGAACGGATTTTTGTGATCTTTGAATTTTGGAAATTTCCTCCCCTGATAGCAAATTACTATTAAAACATGGGATAAATTGACTAAAAAAGTAATTTTCACATTCAATCATAACCTAAAGAAAGAACCCAAAGAAATTTAGAATGCCTTCATTTTTGGTAGAAGAATACGGAAAAGCACATAGGCCTTTTTTTATGCCGATCAAATAAGTAGTTCCCATGGGATGTATCCTAAAGACCACGCCGACGAAGTCGCGGTGATAAGCTAGTATAATTATAAAATAGGCAACACTTCACAAAAAAGAAAGATGGCGTCAATAAAATACCATTTGTCATTTCCTACTTATATTTATTTAAAAAACAAACGATTTTGTACAAGCGAAATACATTCAAAAATACAATGTTATCAATTTCTTAACAGTATTTAGATTTTCCCCAGATTTTTCAAACGATTTACAATGTGCTGGCCGGATTAAAAACATCTCTTTTGGCACGCACAACAATATATTTGGTTAGCTAATTAATTGACTGTACTGTGAGTGGATGTCTAAAAAATTTCGTGGACCCCCGCTTACGAATTGTGAACCCCAAATTTTTGTAACTCCAACATAGACCCCTGTCGAGTCTCCAGTGGACCCTTGGACCACTTTGGGAACTACTGCTTTAAATTAACGAATAAATGAAATACCAAAATAACGCTACACGAAATAACTGCTCCAAAAGAAGGTAACAGTTTCAAACTTATCTAATTCACATTACTTATTTACTTAGACTCGACACACTTAGTGCGATATTAGCCTTCAGCCAGAACTCCACTGACAGACTGACATTGAGCAAGTTAGAGGATTCTTGGCGGTCTTTAGAGCTGTTTTGAGTGTAATTTCAAAATGTTAAACGGGAATTCCGTGTAAATGCTTCCATACAAAATTACATTTATAGTAATCTTTTAAAATAGAATAGTTGGCGTTGATAACTATTTATTTAATAATTAATACGTGCAAAAAGAACAAAAAACTGACTTCAATTGCCTTAAACATTTGGTTTTTGTTGATTTTATCAAAGAGTAATCAATCAATTTCGATAAAATTTATATGGGACCACCTCTGAAGTATGATCTATATAAAAAAAAAGAATTATCAAAATCGGTTCACTATTGGCGGAGTTATCGCGTATCACACACACAAAAAGAAAACATACGCGTCTATACCTTACTGGAAAATTTCTCTTAATGTTCTTAAAAATAATTCTGAATGAATTAAATAAGATAGGAATTGGCAGATATATATGAAGAACACATCTACTGAAGAATGAAATGAGAAAAATGCACTGTGTTTTAAATGAACTTCAACAATTTAGGATGATAGTTTGTACCATGCATGAAAATCCAGATCTTTTGCGTGAATAAAACGTCTAGAAACTTACCACTTTGTCTATCGTTCGGGCGACCATTTGTTCTGCCGTTTGAAGTACATTGTACCCAAATAAAATGGGATAAACTAAGATAGGTAGAGGCTATAAAAGTTTAATCTAGCCTTTTTTACATGATTTCTTTTTTGAATAGGGTTGCGAATGGTGTACTACGCAATATAGACTGCCAGTACATCGAATGCCAACGGGTGTTTGACTAAAAAAATATTCTGGTCTAATTCGACAGTCCATGTAAAAAGATAAATAGCTCTATCAATTTGTTTTTCGATACGACTAATACGTTTTTTTGGCACGGCCCGCCGAAAAGTGATTCTAGTCACGCGGTGAAAAACGCTCCATATATATCGGGGAGTGCAAGGCATTGAAGCTAGTACCGATATTTGGAGTTGTGTTGTAAAATAATGTTTTTGTGTGATATATTATAAAACGTTCAAAATTAAATGAAAAATAAAATCGAATAAGCATTTAACTATTCAAAAAACTTTTTTTCGCAATATTTGAGACTTGTAAATATAAATAAAAAATGTAAATTCTTACGTAAATTTATTTTGGGATGCTTTCTTTTAGTGTCCATTACTTATTTGCTTACTTGCAATTCATCATCATTGATTATTATGAAAAATACAATGTGTCATTTGATGAAATTTCACACGTATTGCCTTAAATAATGTAAATTAAAATAAAGTTTTTTTAATTTATAAAAGCCATTGAGTATTGAACCTTGGATTATGCTAAGCAGCAGCATGTAAGGTTCTTTTTGGTTGAGGCAACAAAACCAATGAAGATATAGATTTCATATCGAATGGTATTTGTAACGATTATATCGTTAGAAATATATCAAGCTATTTTACATAGAAAAGAAACGATTAAAACGCAAGTGAAATCAGGCGCTGCAGCCAACCCTGTTCAGACTAGTAAATATAAAACCTTCAGAGAAATGTACGCAGGGTAACGAAGGTCAGACATTCCCAGTGTTGCTAGTAGAAGGGCAAGGTCAGTAGAGTGATCACCTACAATTTACTGGTCATTGTCGCTCGGGCGGACTATCTAGAATCTAGATCTACGAGTACATTCAAAAAGAAACACCCACAGAAGCTATTCTGTTTGTCTCTGTCATATAATTTACGGTGACTATAGATAAGGATTTCTACAGTTTTTTCCGCTACTTTTTCCGTGTGGACTTCATAAATTATCCCATAGGAACTTCTAGGTAAAAAAATATAAAAAATAGCCTATTTCCTTTTTTGACTCTTCGGCTATCGGTATACGAGAAATCTTTTCGTTCTGACGCTCCGTTACGATGTAAAGGAAAGACAAATAAAATCACTGACGCATTTATAATATTGAAAATAAGTATGTATTCGTGTGTTAAAGTGAAAAAGATAGGTTCCGCAAATATATAAAGCCCCGGTCTAAACTTTTGTACACTTCAATCGTCCATGGAGAAGCTGACTGAAATATGAAAAAACCGCCGCAGAATTAAAACCACCGTTAGATCAATTATTATACGTTACATTCATCAAAAAAGTTTCAAAAAGATTGACTGTCTGCCTTGGAGATATGGTGCTGGAGGCGCTTGCTGTGAATAAAATGTGTAAGTGCGAATCCTATAGATGTTTGGACATATCAGCCGCAACGAAAGCTCACTGAAACTATTAATGGTACAAGGCAGTATAGGCTATGTTCTCGCTACCGATCAGACAAGATGGACCGGTACCTCATTAAATCGTCAACGAAGTGATCTTACATGCAGTGACACGAATAGAAAGAGATGGAGAATAGGAGAATTTGCACAAAAGCCGCAACCAACCTATCAGACGACCCATGAACACGAACTTACAGACAGGCGTGTACTACTAATAATAATTTTAAAACTTCCTCACCTGACGGTAAAGTTTAAATTACAATTTTTGAATTTTATTGTCTATATGCAAATTTAAGTATGCACAAAACAGGCGACAAAATAGATGTCATTCATGAAATGACCTTTGACCTTCGAAAATTTAGCAATTAGCATATACAAAATGGAACTCTAGTATTTTGCTGACAATCTTTTAGATATACACGTACAGCATCGCATTTCTAACTTAGCTACGGCGTAGCACCTTCGTAGCTAAACGCTACGCGTTTTAACCTACTGTAGATCTTAAAAAATCTAATTTATTTTTTCTACAGTACGTTTTGTTGCTCGACTAATGCAAAAAGACAAGGAAAAGTAGTCGAATTGTAATTATTTTCTTTGTGTTACGTTTGTGCCTTTGTGGTACATAAACGGGTTAATCGATTTCGATAAATATGTTAGTTATGGGTATCTTCATTGTATAAATTTTACTATGATTACAATATGGCTTGTCTTTTACACTATTTTGTGTCGATGCCCATCTCCTATTTTTTATGACACTTATGGGATGATACAAGGCAATCTATAGCCTGAACTCAATGACAAAGTTGAAGATCAACTTTGTCATTGAGTTCAGGCTTTTAAAAAGTCTTTCTTATAGTTGTCGCAAGGGGACATAATAGTGAGCGATCTGTACTTATTACTTTTTAGTTGTGCCAGCGTCTGTAATCTAATTAGTAACAGAACAAAGATAATGGACACGCAGAGAGCGGAGTTTCGCTAACTTCCCAAACTAAGTTGTCTTCATCTCAAACTTGGTAATGTAAGATATCTCTTGCGATGAGCATTGAATTAGGCATTATTTGGACAAAATTATTATGTCCAATGTAATTGGTATTAGAACATAAATCAATTGAGAAATTGCTTTCATTACAATAAACAAAAAGCGATTCGACTATTTACGTTCCGAACCATGAAAAGAAATGTACATAATACCTTGAAGTAAAGTTCATTTTCCCAATGCGTAACTAAGTTTGTTTGTGAATTTTCTCGAGGATTTTTCAAAAACTATAGAAGATAAATATATAAAAAAATACCTTCAGTTTAAGTTTCCCTGTAATATTTGCACACATACCTGTTTGTCATTATTTTTTTAAAAAACTTTCACGATTACTTAAACATTATTTCACTTACGATACGTTCCCATAACTATTCCAAATTTCCAGTCGATAGCATAAGTAATTGTTTAGAAAGTCAGCTGTGGAAGAGGGACGGACGGACAGACAGACAGACACTAAGTGAGAGTAAAAGGGTTCCATTTTTCAATCGACTTCAAAAAAGGAAGAAGTTCTCAATTTAATGTTTTTATTTATTTATTGTTTGTTATCTGAGAACTTTCGACTGGTAGAACCGATTTTGATGATTCTTTTTTTACTTGAAAGTTGGTGCTTTGCTTAAGTTGACAATGGCGTCCATGAGAAAACCATATAACTCTTAAATTTGGTGTAGACTTTTAGGGCAGTTGAAGTCGGTTTCTAGTTCTTTTTAATTATTCATCGTCTATTCGGAACCCTAAAAAGGGACAGTAACATCCTCTGGTATTTGAAATTGTAAAAAATGAAGGTAATTGTGTACTCATGCGTACGTAGAGTAGAATATCTTCTCTTCGAAGTATTCTTTCCTCATTGCTCGATTGACACTATTAGGCGAGATCGCGGCCAAGCGTTTTTAGAGTAATCAAAAAAGAATGCATAAAAAGTTGACATTGAATTAGTGTTACCAAAACAAACATAAATTTCTCATTTTACTCACCTAATATATTTCCTATTGCAATGAATTCTTCCCTCCAAAAATATTCAGATCGAAATTCAATTTATGTTAACACCGCCTTTACCGTCGATTGTGACGCTTAGCTCTTTAGATATTGGTATTGTCAGAGAAAAAAATATTCTCAGTGAAAACATATTGAGGATTCGAGTAACCTCGAGATTTGACCTTGAGTTCAAGGTTACGGTCGAGTCCAAGCCGCTGGGGAAAGTGTTCTGATAAGTGGGAAAGTCCATTTTAGTAGCGAGGGATAGTTGAAGACTAGTTTTAGTGGTTTTGGAAACATGTCTGTCGATTGGTTGATTGTATTTCGAATGGGAAAGTTGAATTAATTTTGGGTCTAAGTTAAAGAGCTATGTAACTAGCTATTGTAGAGACTGTATGCCTTTATTTTTTAGTCTGGTTAGATCAATACTAATATTATAAATGAGAAAGTGTGTTTGTTTGTACTTCCTTTGCGTTGCAAAGGGTTTGCTTTGCTTTAGGGTTCGGTAACTCAAATTAAAAAAAAAACGAAGCCTTATAGGATCACTCGGTTGTCCGTTTGTCTGCTTGTGTGTCAAGGCCAAGGAGTATGGCTGGAGAGAGCGTGCACGCGGTTTTGTTGTAAACAAAGGCGAGGCGAGGTAAGCTGCGACAGCACTAATGGTCATGTCAGTGTATCAGAAGGGGGCAACAAGAAAAAAGATCTACAACGCGTGTGTCTGAGAAATTTAAAATTAGAACATTTTGTTTTATTCAATTTTATACCTGTGAAATATTATTCCACCTTTTGTGCAACTTAAAGTTGCAGTCAAGGATAATTTCTGAAGTACATGCGGAAATAGCAAGTAAAAGCTAGTATTTAAATAATATCACCGAAAACATCATACAAATAAGAACACAGTATGTATAGAAGGCGCTTGAACCATTTAATTCCTTTACAAGTCAATGCCACCAGATAAAATCTATTTTATTTTATAGAAAAGAGTACGAAAATCTCAAGCGAGTCTTCGAGTGTTAGGTCTGAAAATAAAACTAGATAAAACTGAATCCTTTTTACTATTTGCTTGATATCTTAGAATATTGAGTACTGAGAAAACACCCAAGGCTTCGACCGCGTGTCACAAAAGTAATAGACAAGTTTCTAGACGTTGGATTTGGCTGGAATTTGACCTGTCAATCCGTCGAGGAAACATATCATTAATATTGATAATTTTCACAGTATGTCTGTTTGATATGTTTTTTACAGCTAAACCGGTGTCGATGAAATTAGGTACAATGTTCAATCATCATTTCAGATGTCCACACAAATGAAGTCACGGCAAAAGCTTACTTTTCTAAGTACCTGTTTAAGAATTGGCAATTTTTATGATTATTAATTATTACTTTAAAGGTAGGTGGCGCAATGGATAAGGCGTGGGCTCTCAATCTGAGGGTTCCGGGTTCGAAACCAGCCGGGTACCTAAAAGTTGTTTTTCAATTCAAGTACATTCTCCGATTGCTTAACGGTGAAGGAAAACATCGCGAGGAAACCTGCATGTCTACAGGCATGTGAAGTTCGCCAATCCGCACTGGGCCCGCGTGGTGGACTATATGGCCAACACACTCTCTGTAAGAGAGTAGGCCTGAGCCCCTGCTGCGGGGACGTATATAGACTGTTGATGATGACTTAGGTTCACAGATTTATTTAAAAAAGACAAGAAACTAATCAATTTATCAATAATCCACACATATTTAAACAAAACAATTTATTTATGTCCACTGTCACTGTCCACTGTTGAGCATGTAACTCTCTATTCAGTTTACTTTCACTGACAGACTGATTGACATATTAACGTTCATTCCAACTTGAAATTTGGAATAATCGTAACGGCACAGAAATTAATAAAGGATTTTTTTACAATTTTACTACTAAGGGTGAATTGTTTTTGGTGGGCAAACTAACTAGACTAACTAGATAGAAACTTTGAAATTGGAAACGTCAACCTTTTTGACGATTTAATACGGTTAAAGCCGCAGGGTAACTACTTATATTTTGTATTACCTTCAAAAGTAATTAATTATTGTTTTAATTTAATTTGGAACATGTTGTATTATTTGTAAGAATAAAAAAATGTTTCCACTTTAACGTAAATTATTTCAGATAAACTGAAAAACGGTTTTATGAGCAAAGAATATCATTACGCGAGTGTAACCTATTATACAGTCTACAGCCCGTCAATATCTCATTTGCAACGAATTTGGGTCAACTCTTCTCCATCCCTTCAGCATGACCTTGACCCTTTACTTGAACTCTCAAGGTCACTTAACAGATCCTTCACAACCCCTACAGAAAACATTGAGGCGAAAATCTGGAATAAAATCCGCGCAAAACGAATTTGCCCGTGATGAACTTGACCTCCACGTGAACTCTGTAAGCTTAGAAATATACTATTTCTTAGAATTCAGGAGTGTCGCTAAGCCAGTGGGCTTAGAGAGTGAGTAAAAATGTTGCCAAGGAGACAAGGTACCAAACTAAGAAAACGAAATATTTTAAGAGGATACTGCACGAAATTTCGTAAATTCAAATCACTACTGTTATGCGCTGGATTAGTTAAATACTTTGAAATTACTTATTTATGTTAGCCCGATCCATGAAAAAGGGCACGCTCTTGTTGAAATTTGATTTACTATAGATACATAAATAAATAATTAATAAAAAATACATGCCGTTAGTGACGACTCGAAAAATTTGATATTTAGTGCGATGTCATAAACGTTATTTAGTGTTTATCAATTATTTATGTATTTGTATCAAATTTCAACAAGAGCTTGCCTTTGTTCAAGGATTGGGCTAACATAAATAAGTCATTTCAATGTATTTAAGTAATTCCGTGTAGTATAGTAAAGTAGTAGTACTCGTAACTTTAAAAAATCGTTCAAGATCCTCTTAATTGATTTATAGTCTATTTCTTGTTTGTGTGTATACAATCCTTTTAAATATTTTAAGTTCTATGTTCGTAGTATATTCGTTGTGTTGTTGTATTTAGTAGCTGATGCGTAAATTTAATTATATAGTTAGATTAGTTTAGTATTAGTCAAGGCCTATCTGAAAACCAGCGCTGCAATCACTCTGTGGTTGCAGCATGAGCTGAGATAGGCCTTTTGCTTTAGTATATATTTAGTTTATAAATCTCTGTTCATTCTTCTAATAAAACAATAAATTTATTTTTCTTTCATTCTTTCCTTCTTATCAACACCAAATTATTCAATTACTAAGCCAAGACAATATCTAATTCATGCGAATACATAATTATTCGTCAACCTGTAGAAATGTAACCGTTCGGAATGTATTTTCAAGTCACAACCAATTAAACATTACAGAGTGTTTCATAGATTACAGAATAACATATAATTAAAGTCGCTCGTACATAATAACGGTCGTAATGACTAGAAGTCACGAAGTCTAGACTTTCAGGAACTGTGCTCTAAATCTAGGTTGAACGTGTGAACGTGTGACACGCTGGATGTACTCCACTGTCCTACTTTGTATTTTGAAATGTCATTTAGCAGAACCTGTGACGATTTTGTATTGAAAATTAATATACATGTCGGAGATTGAACGGAACGTCAAGCCAACATCGACTTGGGTGTATTCGGACTATGCGCTGGCAACACTAAGACATGACAGTTGTCAACTGTCACCGATGTTTCCGGCACTTTTGAACGAAACATCGGACCGTGCGGCTGTGTCAGCGTACGACCGACTTCACCGCGTTCCGGAATAAGTTATCCGCTTTAATCAGAGGAGTGTTTGATTGTTTTCGACTAATTGTAACACGATCCTAATCACAATAAATCAGAGAATACGTTGGAAGCCTTATTTCGGTTAATTTGAAGATGGAAGAAGACGAACGCCCACACAACTCCCCGTTATCAGATGTGGGATGTAACCATGAAGAAAATCGGCGCGATTCGACTAGTAACGACGAATCAAAATGGTTGTTACTGATGGAGCAGCAAAATCGTAATTTTATGGCCCTTATCAATGCCATGAAAACACCATCGTCGGCCAGCAAAGATATCCGGTTACCAGAGTTCGATCCGGACAAAGAAAACGTGGATGCTCGTGCCTGGATATCTACTGCGGACATGTGCATAACGGATCCGGACATGCAGGGTGCTCCACTCATGATGACCTTGAGCCGTGCACTAAAAGGTCAAGCATCAACATGGCTGTCCCAAGTGTCCTTTCACGGTATGACATGGAGCAACTTTAAGGACCTGTTCACTACCAGGTATGAGAGTGCTGAGACTGCTGCTGGATTCTTAATAAACCTGCAGAGTAGTAGACCGAAATCTAGTGAATGTTTGGCTTCCTATGCGTCTAAATTGATGTCATCCTTAATGTCAAGATGGAAAAATCTTTCGGTAGAACAGATTGCCGTGTCTACTGTTTTGTCACATATCTCCCAATTTGAAAATCGTGTCCAACGGCTGTCATTCACACAAAATATAACCACGAGAAATGAATTACAGCAAGAGCTCAAGGCTGTCTCTTTTATGAAGCGCAACATGCCGTCTACAAATGACCATAGCCACGACGCTAAGAAACCTCGTATAGCAACTGATGTCTCAACTGTGAAATGTTTCGTTTGTGGAAAATCAGGCCACAAAGCAGCACAGTGCCGTTCGAGAAAAGGTTTCAATACTAGAGATAACACATCGAAGACACAGAGTGACATGAAGTCATCCTCAACTCCATCTACCAGCTGCTTCAGCTGTGGCGCTGCCGGCCACTTCGCGAAGAACTGTCCGCAGAGGAGCAGGCGGGAGAGCAGCTCCAACACCACAGCCGGCCCTCTGCAGGAGAAGCGCGTGAATGTCTGCACTGTCAATGCGCCAACTGGGATGCTGCATCATGCGGGTGAGCAGTTTCATTTTACGTATGATTCAGGTGCCGAGTGTTCATTGATTAGAGAGTCGATTGCATGTAAATTTAAAGGCAAGCGTAGCTATTGTAATGTTTCATTGACCGGTATAGGCCAATCCGCTATTGTTAGTACTGTACAGATTTTATCGCAGATCGAAATTGATGATATTTCAATTGAAGTTTTGTTACACGTTTTACCCGATCACTGTCTACACCACGACATTATGATTGGACGTGAAGTGCTGGCTTTAGGTTTAGCTGTGAACATGACCTCCAATAAATTGTCATTTTCTTGGACTAGGACTGTAAATAATTGTAATGCGCCTAAATCGAATATCGACTTTGATTCTATAGACACCGATGCACCCCCCGAGTATAAACACGAATTGGTAGAGCTTTTAAAGTCGTTCGAAAGTTCGTTTACAACTGGTGTGCCCGTTTCCCGCGCTGATACCGAACCTATGGTTATACGTCTGAAAGATCCGAATAAGACCGTGTACCGCCGTCCTTACCGACTCAGTGTAGAGGAGCGTAAAGTTGTGCGTGAGAAAGTTGATGAGCTACTTGCTGCGAATATTATTACACCAGATTCTCAGTACGAGTATTTGGCAATGCCCTTTGGCCTACGCAACGCGCCGTCAGTTTTTCAACGCGCCGTTATTAACGCTCTAGGTGATCTGACAAATTCGTATGTCGTTGTGTACATGGACGACGTTATGGTTATTGCTAAGGATCCCAAAGAAGCGCTTGAAAGACTGAAGGTGGTTCTCCAAACTTTGACCGAAAAGGGATTTTCTCTTAATTGGAAAAAGTGTTCCTTTTTAAAGAAAAAGGTAGAGTACCTAGGTTTTGAAGTCTGCCAAGGAGAGATTCGACCAAACCCGAGAAAAATAGAAGCACTTACCGCTCTATCACCCCCCGAAACCGTAACTCAGTTACGCCAGTTTATTGGCCTAGCCTCCTACTTTAGGCAGTTTGTACCCAAATTCTCCCAGGTTATGGCACCTTTGTACGCTTTAACATCAAGTAATGGCAAACTTAACTGGAAACCGGAGCATGAGGAGATTAGGCGACAGATTGTTTCAGTTTTAACGAGTGAACCGGTTTTGTCTATATTCGATCCTGACCGCGAAACTGAGCTCCATACGGACGCGAGTGCAATCGGATACGGCGCTATCCTCATTCAGAAAGTCGATAACGTACCACACGTCGTTGCCTACTACAGCCAACGCACCAAGACTGCAGAGTCAAAATACCACTCTTATGAGTTGGAAACTCTTGCAGTCGTGAATGCGGTGAAGCATTTCCGACACTTTTTTGCACGGTCGAAAATTTGTCGTCGTAACGGATTGCAACTCGTTAAAGTCTGCCCGTAAAAAGCTCGATCTAACGCCAAGAGTCCACAGATGGTGGGCTTTCCTACAAAGCTTCGACTTTGACGTGGTACATAGAGAAGGGAAACGTATGGTTCATGCGGATTTTCTATCGCGAAACCCTCTACCTCCGACAACGAACAAAGCTTTCGATAAAGTAGAGCCCAAACAAATTTCTGTTGTGGAAATTTCCGAGAATTGGCTTTTGGCAGAACAACAGCGAGATGGCGAAATAAGTAAGCTGGTTAGTGACCTCGCTAGCGGCAAACTTTCTGACGATGTCGCCAAAACTTACGAATTGCGTTCGGGTACATTATATCGCAAAATACAACGCAGCGGAAAGACGCGTTGTCTTCCTGTCGTTCCAAGATCTTTGCGGTGGTCTATTGTCCACAGTGTGCATGAGGGACTGGTACATTTGGGATGGGAAAAGACTGTAGAGAAGATGTACGACTTTTACTGGTTTGAAAACATGACGAAGTTTGTAAGAAAGTTTGTAGAGAGTTGCGTAACTTGTCGTGTTTCTAAATCTCACTCGGGAAAAATTCAAGCTGTGATGCATCCCATCCCCAAGGTGGCGGTCCCCTGGCACACGGTGCACATAGATGCCACTGGCAGGCTGAGTGGCAAGAGAGATGCAAAAGAATACGCGTTTGTCTTAATTGACGCATTTACTAAGTATGTTCTTTTGCATCATACCCGCAACATCGACACCGCGAGCAGTATAAGAGCCGTGAAGCATAGTGTTTCTTTATTTGGCGCACCCGTACGACTTATAGCGGACCAAGGTCGTTGTTTCGCGAGCCAGGAGTTTCGTGAATTTTGCGATTCAGTTAATATCAAACTGCACTTGATTGCTACCGGAAGCTCGCGTGCCAACGGGCAAGTAGAGCGGGTGATGTCGACGCTTAAGAACATGCTTACTGCATCTGAAACATCAAACAAGTCTTGGCAGGATGCACTCCCTGACGTGCAGCTCGCTCTTAACTGTTCGATTAACCGCGTCACTAAGTCGAGTCCCCTTGAGTTGTTAATAGGTAGAGTAGGTCGACCGTTAGAGGTGATGTTAGCCGAAGATGTAGAGCCTATCGTTGACATAGAACAAGTTAGGGACGCCGCGGTTGCTAATATGGATAAGGACGCTAACTACAACAAAGCTCGTTTTGACGCGACAAAAGCTAGGATCGTTCCCTTTTCTGTCGGTGATTTTGTTCTTCTTCAGAACGAGGAACGAAATCAAACGAAGCTAGACCCAAAGTATAAGGGTCCTTTTAAAATCATAGAGGTGTTGGATAACGACCGCTATACGTTGCGTGCTTTAAACTCTAAACGTACTTACAAGTACGCCCACGACCGACTAAGAAAAATGCCTGATCATGAAATTCCTGTAGAGTCGGAAACTAGTGATGTAGAAGAAACTGTGTAACCCATTGACCACTATTCAACCAATTAAAATGTAAAGTTTGTGTGCTAACTTGGATGAGATATCGTCACTTGGTGTAAGTGGCATGAGTTGCTATCACTCGATTTAAGTGGTAGTAACGACTGTGTGAGATATCGTCACTTGGTGCGAGTGGCATGAGTTGCTATCGCTCGATTTAGGCGGTAGTAACGACTGTGTGAGCTATCGTCACTTCGAGTAAGTGGCATGAGTCACTATCGCTCGATTTAGGTGGTAGTGACGCCTGGTTGTGAGATAACGTCGCTCAGTAGAGTGGCATGAGTTACTATTGCTGGTTAAGGTGAAAGTAACGACCGAGACCCATAGAGTTGATGATGGGTGATTGTAGAGTTGATTTTAGTGTAAAGAGTAATTGGTTTTGGTTGTATATAGTGTGTGAATACTGGTCGATGGTCTGTAAAATGTTTTTTTTTTTTATGACGTAAGCATAATTATGTGAGAATAAAGTTTTGATTTCCTGTACGATTTGTTTTGTTGTGTAAAGATCCATTTTCAAGTGAGTTAATCAGGATAGGCCGAGTGGAGATACTCTGATATTGCAAATGACTTTTACTCTTTCAGGAGCATCACACAGGGACGTGTGACATGTCAAGATGGCCGTGTCGGAGATTGAACGGAACGTCAAGCCAACATCGACTTGGGTGTATTCGGACTATGCGCTGGCAACACTAAGACATGACAGTTGTCAACTGTCACCGATGTTTCCGGCACTTTTGAACGAAACATCGGACCGTGCGGCTGTGTCAGCGTACGACCGACTTCACCGCGTTCCGGAATAAGTTATCCGCTTTAATCAGAGGAGTGTTTGATTGTTTTCGACTAATTGTAACACGATCCTAATCACAATAAATCAGAGAATACGTTGGAAGCCTTATTTCGGTTAATTTGAAGATGGAAGAAGACGAACGCCCACACAACTCCCCGTTATACATATATGGCAATCCCACGGCTATGCCACAAGGAGGAAAGGTATCTCAAATATTGTACGCATTTTGTTGAAAGAAGACTTCATTTTTAAATGTATAAAAATCAAGTCAATTATTTAGAATAATGTTTCTTAATTAACACATCATCTTAACTTAAATGATCATAATAGTACAGCTTTTTTCACATTTGGCGAGTTCGATTCCCGTTACAGGCACACATAAAACCATGGACATGTGTGCGTATGACTCTCATATAGATGCATAAAACCTTATATATAAACTAAGACTAATCTAGATACACTTTAGATAAAAAAATACCTTAATCAACGTGCTTTGCTTATATGCTGACCTAAATTTAAACAAATACGAGAGTGAATAAGCCGCAGTAAAAATTTACCACTAATCACAAAAGCAAAACAAAATTATCTAAGCACCAACGTCATTAATTTGATGTTGAATATTTAAATGGAAACATTGAGGGTAGAATAAATTAATTAGCTAAAACAACTCGTCAATAACTCATTATAGTTGGACGAAATTAATTTCAATTTTCAAACTGAAATTATGCTATGAGGCAACTCATTTTAGCTGAAATTCTGAAAACAATGCCTAGCGAAATTACGAGCAGCTAGCGGCGAAATATGAGGTTGTGAAGTTTTAAAGATGTAGCCAGCGTAATTTTGATGAAACTATTTAAAAAACAATGCACTGTAAAATATCGTTTCTAATTTAATTTACATATGTTTATCTAATCTAATAACATTGATTGAGGAGGGTTTCAGGGTCATGAAATCGTTTGGTCCAGTTGGTGTACTCAGCTTTGAGGTATGGTATTTTAATAAAAACAACCCAGTAAGTAGTCACGCAAGCTCTAGGGAAACGTCCGCCCGCCATCGATGTCAGATTGGAAGTGTTGACCACAGCACAGAATTAATATAGTGCTACCCACAGACATATAGTGTTGCCAGTAAGAAGGCACTACAATCGAGAGTTGGCGAAACGTCACCGTATACATACCACATTTATTGATATGCCACAAACGATATTGATTTTTATACGGTCTAAAATTGAGATAAACACCTCCTTTTTGAAACCAGTTAAAAAGAAGTATTTTCAGTTCCTTTATAGGTTTCCTTATTGAGTTGTAGAAAGAGTCTCTTTTTATTTACATGTCATTGCAGAGCGATCTTTCTGTGCCCCGTTTTATTAGTATTCTCTGAACTAAACAAGGATAATATTTAATGTTACACTAATTATAATTAAAAGAGAATGTATACTGGAAGTGGCATGAACTGCAACTCGAGAGCGCGTGTTATTCTGGGGAAAAGGTAGCTCCTAAATTTACGAGACAATATTTATGTCTTTAGTATCCTTTGTAAAATTTAAGCTATATACTTACAATTTTTTTAAATTTGTAAATATTTTATTAATGCTGTATTAAAATTTGCCGTGACATTAACACCTAATTTTTTTATGTAACTGCATAAGTTGGATTGCCCTTTATCACACGTGAAAGCAAATGACATTGATTTGTATTACTGACTTTTGTTCAACAAGCAACGCACTTTCTCACTTCTAAATTAATTATTGTTTAAATTATTTATAAATATTGAGTAGTGTTGTAAGTGTCAATTAAATTACCTTTTAATTATATTTTAAAATCATGTAATACGAGTATCCCATGAATATTAAAGGGATAAATTCAAGTTTATTATTGAATCACGCATAAAATAGATTTAGACGAAATTTCGTACTCAGATAAAAAAAAATAAAAAATGAATTATTGAATAATTCTGTATGACTGTTGTGCACTCGTGTAGTTTTGGGCAATAAATCATTTTTACTTTTTTATATACTCTATCTGAGTACGAAATTTTATCTAAATCTTTTGAGCATTTTATTTTGTTTTATTATATGTTGGATGAATTTTTTTTAAATTAGAATTTATTCTAGTAATATTTGCTTGTGAGACAATACTCTTAGTCTACGTAAATGAAGCCTATTTTTAAATTCAAGGGGTACGTCCGCCCGTCATCGATGACAGATTAAAAGTGTTGCCAGCAATAAGGCACTACCATCGAGTCTTGGCGAAACGTCACCGTTGGCCTGTGTACCACATTTATTGATATGCCCACACACGATATTAATTTTCGTACAGATAAACATGTCAATAAAAACATATTAATCCTCACATGTACCACTTCCAGGTAACACTGCATTCTAGTTCCGTTTATAATAAGCGACCCAGCGGACGCCGAGGTAATATTACGTTACATGTACACGGTATTATGTCTGTTATATTAACGTGTATTAACTATGTGGATTACATTTATATTACACTGGACTGTATCGTTTAATGTCCTTCTTACTGCCTTATTAACACCTTCGTTATTGTGCATTAGTAGTTTAATTCGTGTCGGCACGTTTAGATTTATCTTGGTGTGCGAGACAGAAACCAACTCGTTGATTCGCTGTACTGAACGGAATCTGTTCGCACGCTGTGCTGGTTAGGAGACTGGGCTATGGCAAATAAAAGATCGATGTATCTTATCAAACTGTTGGTTGAGGACTGTATTGTTGTATGGAAAACCGCGCTAGTTCGAGGTAAATGACCCTATCTCCGCGGCAATACTGTAAGGAGAGCCGGTGGCTCTGTGTGAAAGAGATAGCTGATGTCGTTCTCTTTCTGTGTATGTGTAGTGTAAACCTAACAATCTTTATTTACACAAAAATAATTACAATTGAATTACTTAGAACTATGAAACGTATTTAAATTATAATTCGTCCGGCTGTCCTGTACACTTGGCATTATTTGAATTATAGAATATAGCATGGTTTTTGTGGTATGCAAATACTATTCACTATGAACTTGGATGTTAATGATACTCATTTCGTGACACTATAATTCTTAGATAATATTTTTAGATAATTACTGCACAATGCTACCTTTCATGTTTTTAAAAGTGATGTTTAAAATTTGGCCTGCACTTGTACACTATTTAAAAAATCTAGTGATAATCTAAATATGTATATAAAAATACTAAAATTACATTTTCGTATTTATTTTAATTTACAAAAACATTCTTTTTGTACTAACTGACAGCGTCAGATGTAATTTTCTCTGTCTTACCTGTTTCGTGCATTTTGTATGTTTTTGTACAAGTAAACTAAACCGAAATATATAAAAATTGTAACCAAATCACTATTGTTTGATAATGGCCTTTTGAAATTATAAGTACAAGACCAGGCCTTGGCTCCATACATTCACGGAACGTGTCATTTAGTTGAATTTAGTATAAAACTTTTATCGAGCGAATAACCTTTAAGAAACAAATGTAGTATTTAATACCACAAAGAAAGCGAAAGTTAAAAAAGTAAACGAAAATCCTTAACAAAATACGCTTCATTGAGAATAAAAACACGACTTCTAAATAGTTGACCGTACAGTTGTTACAAAGTTGTAACTTCTTTTTTTGTCCGTGACAAAGGACAAAGGAATTAACTTGGAAATACTTTGTTCTGTCCCGTCTCAGTGACCGACACAGTTACTGAACTTTCCAAAGAAAAGGTGGGAAACTTGTGTTGTAATATCGACCATCTTGTATATATACCCTATAACCTATACCACCGTGCAGATGAAATATTACATGTGCTAAATGTTCAAATCAAATCGGTTTATTTGCATTCATGTACATAGAGTCATTACACTTCAAATATTATTCGGATCTATATACCCTGTCAGGGCATAGCAAAATGTATAAGTCAAATTTTATACAATAATAATAATAAATGTCAAATTTTATACAATAATAGTTCAATGTCAAATTTTATACTACAATCCAAAATAACGATAGTCAAACTTTATACATTTTTACCATCCATAAATTCCTTAATTGTATAATATGATTATCTGATTAGGAGCGACCTTAATTTATGCTTAAATTGTTTATCTGTCTCTTGTTACTAGAGATATCTCATTGTTTTAAGAGAATTATATACTCTGTACTTGCCCATAACAGAAACCGATTCTAAAGGTCTAGAGCATTTATCTTATCTGTATACATATTTTGTCGCAGCTCGCAGCAATTTTATCATTACGAACACGGCGGTATAAAATTGTCCGTGAAAAATCAGTGAATTCCGTTTTTCGAGTGAACACGTGCGACAAAGAGGTCCCAGCGACCACCCCATGCGATAGAAGAGGACACAGCATTGCAGCAAAATTAATTTATAACATGGTAATTAATCTTATTCTTGACTATTTTTCTTAGGCAACCCATTTGCAATATATTTATTGACATATTTAATTTGATATAAAATACTTTACATCTTTTAACCAGCTCGGTGAAAGTCGTTGTATATTGGGATCTTTTACTTTTATGTCCCTTTCTGGCCCTTCAACTATCTCTATACAAGAATCAAGTCATTCTGCCCCTTAGTTAGAACATAACTTGGTTCTAATTAATAGGCCAATAACAATGTTACAGGGCCATGAAAACCAATTATTCAGCCTTTGTCTTTTCAAGTAACCATAATTTTGGAGACTTACATTGTGACGTCACGCTTTGTATTCAAATTAGTAATACTTTTGCATACGACAACCTAAATCAGCAGACACAATGGCTTTGCATTCGATGTTAATTCATCAACCCAATGACGTCACGATGTCGAGCCTTAACAGAGATCGAGTCGTTCTAAATCAAATACCGAACGCCATGACATATTCCAAAGACCAACCACGCCAGGCCTGCCAGTTCAAGAGATTGAGAGTTCATAAAAGATCAAGTTGTAGTGGTCTCTATGGGGAACATTTTGACCGATCGCAACCCAGCTTCGCCCGAAATCGGGTCATATTTGTCTTATGACTCTAATGGATTGACCCATCGGGTGCTAAATTTACTTTATCGATTCGGTGGGACGGAATATTTTGGGGGGTCAAATTACGTCACTTGGAGAAAACTTTCGGTGGGCGTAGCAATATCAGACGGGTTCATTAAGTTATTAGGTAGAAACAGTTCGTACTCATGACTTCGACATGGTTGTGTGGCAGTGGCAACAGCATTCTGAAGATGATTGCTGATAAGTGGGAAGATATCGTGCAGCTATCGTGCAGCACTGGGGGAGGCTATATTTATTTCAATAGTTGACATTTACTTGTATTTTTGATTATTTATTGTGATTATTATCAATATATTTTGACTCCATACTTGAAGCTTGGATCAACAGTTTAATCGTCTTTTACCATCAACTGAGATGAAGGTCAAATGTGTACCCATTTTAAAAAATACCAAATGTTTTTTTCTTCCAAGATTAAGCGTCTCGATATTGAATTTTTGGATTTCTGTTTTCATATTGACCATAATGAAAATTTTGAATAAATTATGCCTGATCAAATCAAAAGTTGTTCGTTTGAATTATTTATATCTGAACTACGAGTATCAAAAATCTATAGGTATATTTTTGAGTTCCCTTAAGTGGATTCGCCATAGTCAAAGTTGAAAGGTAGATGAAATTTCTAGTCGGTTACTGTAATTATTGCACAGGTAACTCTGATATTCTGAAATCTCAACTTGTATAAAATTACTAAAACGTATTTTTAAAGGTGAACTATAACATTTCACCTCTTGCAGCAAAAGTTAATATTTCAACTGCATCGTATTTCAATTTAAACTAGGGCTTCTGTAAGTAAATTCTCTCAGCAAGGGCATTCACTTAATAATCCTCAGTATTAGCTTCGCGAAGCCGGCTCAAACTAGTTCCAGAGGCATTGAAACCGGATTTTTCCGGATTATACTGACGCAGCACTAACTTTGCTTAGAATAAATCTCTTCAAAGAATAACAAACTTTCAATAGCACACTCTTAAACTAAACGATGACGCGAATGTCTATAATGATCTAGTAAATAGCAAATGTTACAAAAGTAGGAGTTCAAGAAGACATTATCAATTTATTTTTCGAAATTTAACACAATTTTGTTATAGCTTGCCTCCGCATATTTATATCTCTGTTACTATCTTTTTTGATGTTTCTTCTACGGACTATGTAAATTTGAAATAAAATTAAATAGTTGAATTGGAAATAACCACAATATCGTTTCTATTCCGAAGGTATTTATTCCGTAAATTGAATAAGAAGTGTTGATTGCTCTATTTGAACTTTATTATTTTACAGTTTCTGGAGCACTGGCTAAAAATAGGGATATACTCGTAATAAAATAAACTTGAAAGTGAAGGAAGGAAATCCCAATAACTTGCGGCTATGCGGTCTAGCAGGTACCGACATTAAAACAACAAAATTTGTGTGCTGAAGTCCGTTGCACGAATTTTTACGCCCCACCGAGGTTAACTCAGAGTATGTAACGACCCCATATATCTTCATTGTACCGCCTTTAGTATGGTTTTACGAGTAATGTTAACAAGTTTAACTATTTCACCAGGTAATGTTGTACCGTCAACACTTTAACACCTTTTCACAGAGGTGTTTTTGAAGAGGAAAACCGCAATCGCAAGTTCTTCAACTTTAAATTTTAGAATCAAGGAGTCAAAACTTTCATTTACATCGTACCTCTAGTATTATATTCTGATAATTTTCATTTCGAAAATAATTAATTTGAATTTCAACACGAGCTGGATTTGAACCTGGGACGCCTGGGAATTCTGTGACAAACGCTCTAACAACTAAGCTGTCGGGACGTATGTCTTATGCATCAAAATGTCTCAACATTATAAGAATAATCTTATAACGAAAAAGTAGTTCTGACATTTCGTTTTCAAATCATTTTGAGAAACAATGTCGTTCTAAATGTGGAATACGAAATAGCTACCCTGAATGCAACCTTACATTTGAATAAGGAACTGTGATGAAAATATCCAACGAATTCTTCAAACACACTGAATTTTTTATGACTAGCGTGCTGACGGTACACAAGACTGGCCCACTCGGTGTGGCCGGTCATGTTTGCAGCTTAAATTTCCGTTGGCAGTTAAGGTGAATTGTGCATGCTTTTAATCCCACTCCACTTCTACCTTTTGGGTGGTTAGTAATGCTCTGAAAGTTTTTGAATCAACCGAGGCTTTTGAGACATTAGGGTTCGACAATATGGGTTAAAGAAGCAATGTTTATTTCAAATGCATATTTCTTTATCAGTATGTGATAGGAAATTTAGTAATTTTACATGGATAGTTTAATTACAATGTCATTACGTTAACAACCACTAGGTAATTAAATGGGTGCTCCAAGGCACGTTGTGAGGTCCCATACTATAGAAATTGTGCGCACGTTTTATAGCAATAACAAAATTCGTGGGATTGCTTGAAAAACAACCGGGAAGTAATTTTAAGACATGAGAATTTAATATTCTTTATCCATCCAGAAAATTTTAATTCACGCAATTTTGCAACAGGGATCTGCCTTTATTATGACTGTTTTCAACACTTCAAACATTTAATGTGTTCATGTAACGGGAAGCTGTTTTTAGGGTGCGAGTGGGAACGCTTTCTGCGAAATTCACTTTGTCTTAAGTTTAACCCTTTCCCTACTGTTTGGGAAATATTGCAAATGTGATATGGAGGTGTAACGAGGTCATATAACGTAGGAACTTTTTTGAGTGTTGAAGTAAAGGAAAATCTAGAGTTGAAGTTACGTGAACTTTGTTTCGTTCATTTCAAAGTGTTCATTTTGTTTCGCAATGCAGTCGTTTTTTCAGGGTTTGATGAATTTCGTTATTTTTTATCAAATACACAGTATCAGGTAGAAAAATAAGCAATTCATTCTGTGAGTAGTAAAAACTGTCAAATCAAACCGATCATGATAAACTCATAATATATGAGCTTGATTACTTGTTGTTTATTTATACTCGTAATATAAAAAATGGAGGAGAAAAATTTATAAGAAAACGTCACAAGGCTCAAAAATTCATTGTATAGTTTACTCGGATACAACGTTATGCCATAAAATCAGCCTAACATCTGCAAATAAATAATAAGACAATCAGCACACAGCAGCGGAATCAAGGAAAAAATTCCACCGAAAATCCGAAACGTGACGAATCACATGAAAAATGAACTATCAAAATAAAAGATTATCGAAAACGTGCCCACGCTGGAACTGAAAAAGGCCAAATTTATCGCTGCGTTGATCTGAAACTGAAATATTTCGTGCGATATTTCAACAGTGCACGTGCATGAGCCCTCAAAAAGAGAATAGAAAAAAAAACAATGGCACCGGAAGATCGAAACTTCATCCGACGTGATTGATTATGATGAACGCAACGCAACCTGCGCCTCTGCTCCGATATTTTGGGGTTCTTGTTCCTTTCAATGAGGTGTTTATTTCGTGTAATAGATCAAAGACGAATTCCTTGAGAATTGGGTCACAAATTTGGTAAATTAAAAATGATTTTAGACCGGTTTGTTGTTAATAAGCCTTATCAAGCTTGTGGTTATTATTACCTCAATAGAATTTTACTATAATCTTGTAGATATTACATCAATATAAATAAAATCCTACAGATACATCTCATCCGATATAATATATGACATTCTCCTGTAGTGCTGGGCTTGCACTTGGCCTTCATGTCACCTGATGGTAAGTGACGATAAGGCCATTGGATGGTAAGCGTGCGCATGCAGAAGCCTCAACCTAATGAGGCCTTTCATACCAGAACACAACAGTGATATAAACATTGCTGTTTGGCGGTAGACTTAGATAGCATGGTGATGTCTAGGTAAACACACTGGGAATCGAACCCGGGACCGCCGGATTGTGAATCCAACAGTTAGCCATTAGGCCACGGAGGCGGTCTGTCGGCAGCTGTCTTAAAATTTTTTTAAAAGGTTAAAAGGTTTTTATCCGACTTAAAAAAAAGAGAAGGTTATCAATTCGAAGGGAATGTTTTTAATTTTAAATATCATGTTTGTTTCTTCAGAGCTGTTGCCATAGCAAAAGTAGATTTTTAGGGCAATTGAAGTCGTTTTCCAGTTCTTTTTGAACGCTTTTACTTGTATAAAAAAAGAAGTTATTGATAATTTGAGATAGGGGCTGGTTTTGTTTGTGTTTGTGTCAAAATATCGACTTCCTAAGGACAACGTATTGTCTTTGATGTAAACTATGGAAATAGCTTAATTTCGTGGAGTATTCCGAACAAGGCGTAATGGAGCTGTTCGTGTTTTAGGGGCGCATAACTCTGCATTATTACCTGTAAGATGTTTTATGAGTTGACAGGGACATATAGACGTAAATGCTGAATATGACATTTGCCTTCCCAACACTATCCCACGGGGACTAATTGTTAGAAGTTCATAGTAGATTCCATAGACGCTGGCATATGAAATTCCAAAGACATTAAATTGCAGCGGATAGGGAAATATAGAAACAATAGTATATACTAATCATCTCCGTGCCCTAAAACGTTTGGATTTAGAATCTGGAGGTACCGGGTTCGATTTCCAGTAGTTTCCTATCGGTACTCGGTTTGGTTGGTGGTAATTTTCTATGTCCGCCTGGCTAGCTACCACCATGTTACCTAAGTCTGCCGCCAAATAGCAGTGTTAATAGCACTGTTGTGTTCCGGTATGAAAGGTAACAGAGCCAGAGTCTTGTTAGCTTAAGACTTATGGGTGCGCACACTTATTAACAGCCTTATCGTCACTTATTATCAGGTAAGATGAAGGCCAAGTACAAAACCCATCATACATTAAAAAACATGAACTGAGAGACATAAGTTTACAGAAGATTATGTTCTGAGATGAAAACTGCTGATCTATTTTGTGGTGCAAGACATTTCTAGGTTTTCTCTCTCCGTGTCTGAAAGTATTTTTAATGAGACGGCGTGACGTTTATTAACCCGAGTTCGTAATTAGCAAATGGGTTCGTTTCAAACTTACGTGCCGACGCGAGCCAAACTGTTTTAATTGCAGTTTTACGAGCGATTTGCCTTCGTTTGCTTGAAAAAAGTCGCTGCTGCCTTACCTGAAACGAAACAGAGTATATTTTAGAGAGATAGTACAGATATAATATCAATGAAGAGCCCACTTCGCGTTCGGTTTGGCAAAGCCTTTCGATGCCCATTGGCACACTAACTTAATTTAATACTAGTTTTTGCCAAACGTTCAAAATGTATCCCACGGGAAACACTCGTCGATCGAGATAAAAAGTAGCCTTTTCTGATCCATCAACTATCCCTAAGGACCACAAACCGACTACAACTTCCCTGACTTTTAAGTCATGCAAAGTCAAAGCATGACTTCAGTCGGGCGTCGTTTGACGTTCCGTAAACACGCCCTCCCGTACAGGAACAGTATTTAGTGAATTTAAAGAATATAGTTCTAGTTATTAGTGCTTTAATGAAACAGCACATGAACAAACTGTCTTCTGCTTAACCACAGACGAAGAATCGTCAATCATAGACATTATTATCAGTAGAAATTACTTATTGGCTATGTAAGCTTATGTAACAAATAATCAAAATGGAAAAAAAATTGAAAAAACGTTTATTGCATCATCTACTTACAATTAATTTACAGGTTTTGGGGTACTCCTTTTAAGCTAAAGATAGCTTGTATTAGGAATAATATACTAACTAAAATCTTATACTAGGTAACTTTGTGCACGTGGCAGCGTTCAGCAACTCAAATCATACCGTGTAGGTAGCAAGGTCTATGACCAGCCTCACAAACCCTAGTGTCAGAGTTGTTGATCCGCCATAGTCCTCTGACATGTCTCACGTAGCTATTATCTGATAGTAACCGGTAACAACGGATTAACGTGACTAACGAATCACTGAAGCATCGTACTGTTCAGACGATCAGGTGATTCAGACTGCAATGTCCCCCACACTGGGGAAATTCACAGCGATATTTGACACCCCACCGGGAACCGAACCTGCGTGTTGCGCGTCTGAGTCTGAGTGAGCCCGTTGCCTTCGTCACCAATCAGCAACACATCATGTTTCAGAAGACAAGAGGCAGCTACTTTCCAGTTCCAATCACGATGACAATAACATATTGGTATTACACAATTTAGAGTAAATTCGTACTCTAAATAAATTATAGGCTACTGTAACTTAAGTATACAGTTACACGAAGTAACTTAGCGTAGCAAACACACACATAAAAACTTGAGATCAAACGATTCCATGAATAATTGCGTTCATTTCATCCTTGTCTTGCGTGGAGTTATGTTACACAGAAACGAGCTTGCAATCATTACAGCTTATTTCGATTACAATACGAGCATTGTAACCAGAGCTTTAGGTAACAGTAACTTAAAGCATTGGCGGTGTGGTCTCGGCCTTAGAATTGGAGCGCCCTTAGCATATTGTTTAATAGGTGGTGAAGAAATATTTCCTATGGTCAGCTATGAGAAATGATGAGATGCAGGCAGCGCAGAGAAGCGCAGATTTTGTGAAGTGCGAATGAGTACGGATCGTCGTTTAGAATGAAGAAAAAGGCCACGGTAGCTAAGTTGGGTAGAGCATCAGTCCTCGAACAATCGAGGGCTGGGTTCGACCCTGGCTCGTACCAATGAGTTCCAATTAGTTATTTGGAATTTATGTACGAAGGATAAAAATCATTACCATTGGCGTTACGCCTCCTCTGATACCCCTGAGAAGAAATTCAAACGTGTGAAGTCTACCAGTCCGCACTAGGTCCGCGTGATGGCCCTTACACTTCTCCATAGGAGAATAGACCTGAGCCCCTGCAGTAAGGACATATATGAATAAAAGAGAGAATGAAGACGCCACTGTCGTTCTGTGGATGGAAGTAATTAAAATTACGAGGAACATAAAAAGAAAAGATTAGAATTTTTAATAGGGACGACAATATGTTGAGAAATGGACGTTACAATTCGTATCGGTGTGACATACCACCACCATTAATGGTACCAGAGTAATTTTAATTACAATTACGGGTCCTTTTATTGCGTCCCCATTCGCAATGTTAACGAATGGTGAATACTTTCGTCTGTTGCTCGCAAATTGAACAATTTGTCCGGATTCAAAGCGAAGACTTAATAGTAGCACGGTTTGTTTATTGCACTTAAAGGATTCCGAGGAGAAACGTGAGGCCTCGTTTGATTAGGATTTCGTCTTTTATGTACTTAGTCAAAGACAGTACGAGTAGCTTTGTCTAGAAGAACCTGTTCACTTACTGTGACACAGTAAAAGCTAGATCTTACAGTTTGGGAAATACAGAAGCAGGGTGGGAATTGTAGGGACACAATGTGCTGTATCAGCTAGTTACGTAGCCAGCGCCTCTCGTAAAATGTGTACAATCAGGTAAAAAAAACAATTGGAAATTAAACAGTTTGTTTATAACTTATATTTATTGAACCTCCCGAGATAAGGAACACGTGACGAACGAGAATACTGCTGGCTCCTAAAGAATCAAGAAGCGAAAATAATAATAATTAAAGTTTGTAACACTTCCGATCTTCTGGGTAGCCGGTTGAATAAAGCCATGTAATTCTAGCACGGACTCTATGAAACGCAGATTGTTTGCACGGTTTCATTTTGAGTTATTACGACACAGTTACGGAGCCAAAGGCGGTGACTTATATGTACAATCTACTGATATAAAAAGTTAAACCACAGCTAGCTGTATACTGGCTGTATAGGTGGCTAGTAGAACTTAGCAAGGAGACTGCGGGTCCGTGTGCTGGAGGCGCGCTGCTGACGTCGACACTCCCCGCGCTATCGCCACACTTCCCGGCAGAATTGTTTAGCTCTTCGTGCAAAGAGCGTGCGCTGGCATTTTGTGTCTGTCTAGGCTTTGATATAATCAAATTGTACTGAAATATATTACAAATCCGTGCATATATCATACTCTCAATCAAAACCAGATAATACATCATTACCAGCATCAAAAGGCAGACGGGGACGGCAGAAATTCATTTTCTTCGCTCCCAACGTCTTCATGTCGGATTCTCGTCCCGTTTTGGCGGGAAACTAATTATTTCTCACTTCCCGCCATTTGTTTCCCTTCAGGCTTCGTGTTTCCCCCTCTCTTAATTTTTTTTCTCGGAAAATATGCGACTCGAATGGAAAATTCCGCTTTTCGGCGTAAACAAAATGACATTTTATTTTGGAGATTAGCGCGTAATTGAAGTCTAATGCAAAACATAGTCCTTTTAGCGTTAGCAAATAACTTTATATTAAATTACACTTGTCTTAACAAAGCGCTGGTTTGTGATATATATATACAATAGAGAGATTAGCACGATTAAAATCCTCAACTTAGAACTCTCTTGACTTCTATATCAATTACTCTGTGTATTATTTACCCCAAGAATACCTTTAGCTTGCAGGGACTTGCACCACGAAAAGCTTGAAACATGTATTGTGACCAGAGAGATTTAAATATAGTAATAGGTTACAGAGCGGTCATTGGGAAACGTTTCCTATAAACATTTTGATCTCAAAAGTCAACGGTATGTCAAATGTCTTTTACGGCCGCGTGACGTGATGTGGCACTAGATTGAGTAACTTATTACCAACTAGCTTCCGCCCGCGACTTTGTCCGCGTGTACTTCAGGATGTATTCTACTTATTCGATAGGCACAGGTGACGTATATGACAAATTATTATACAGCATAAGGTACAAAATAGTGTTTATTCTGTTACGTAGTCTAATAGTTTACAGAAACAAAATAAATATCAATATCTGACGTAGTACATTCAAATAGTTTTCACACTAATATTATAAACGCGAAAGTTTGTATATACGAATTTACATATTCTATGGCCGGTTGCTAGGCAACGCGTTTTTGTTATGCCAAAATTGCCCATGTAAACCCACTAATATTATAAGTGTTATTTTGGACAATTTACACAATGTCTTTATAAATTATAGCCTATATGTTATTCTGATGTATAAGCTATATTATTGTAAAGTTTCATTCAAATCCGTTCAGTAGTTTTTCCGTGAAAGCGTCACAAACATCCAAACATCCAAACATCTAAACATCCAAGTTTACAGAAACAAAATAAATTTCAATATCTGACGTAGTACATTCAAATAGTTTTCACACTAATATTATAAACGCGAAAGTTTGTATATACGAATTTACATATTCTATGGCCGGTTGCTAGGCAACGCGTTTTTGTTATGCCAAAATTGCCCATGTAAACCCACTAATATTATAAGTGTTATTTTGGACAATTTACACAATATGTCTTTATAAATTATAGCCTATATGTTATTCTGATGTATAAGCTATATTATTGTAAAGTTTCATTCAAATCCGTTCAGTAGTTTTTCCGTGAAAGCGTCACAAACATCCAAACATCTAAACATCCAAGTTTACAGAAACAAAATAAATTTCAATATCTGACGTAGTACATTCAAATAGTTTTCACACTAATATTATAAACGCGAAAGTTTGTATATACGAATTTACATATTCTATGGCCGGTTGCTAGGCAACGTGTTTTTGTTATGCCAAAATTGCCCATGTAATCCCACTAATATTGTAAGTGTTATTTTGGACAATTTACACAATATGTCTTTATAAATTATAGCCTATATGTTATTCTGATGTATAAGCTATATTATTGTAAAGTTTCATTTAAATCCGTTCAGTAGTTTTTCCGTGAAAGCGTCACAAACATCCAAACATCCAAACTTTCACACTTATAATATTAGTAGGATTGATAATAAGTTTAGGATTAAAACGTTTGTTTGCTTTGTCCGGTCTATTAATATTAAATGTTGTGATTGTGACGAAACTCCAGATCAAACCATCCACCCACGAAAAGTATAACACAGATCGAACACTTTCATATAACATGTCAGACCAATTTGTCTTATAGAGTTGTTTGCAAACCACTTACGTCATGGCGACTATTCGATCGGGACAATCAGCGTGGCTTTCTAACCGTTCGGGGGGAACAGAGTGCATTCCTCTCTCCCGTTAACACCTAATTGATTTGATTGAGTTATTTTACCGTACCGCAAAAGGAAAAATATACCCTTATAAGATCACTGGATGGACAGGATGATATCTGTCTGTCTGTCAAGATCCTTATCAAATACTCAAGTCTTCAATACCTTGGGTCTGTGACAAAACATCAAACTTATACGAGTAAGTCAACGCAATAATAATCAACGTGTTCAAAAAGAACTAGAAACCGACTTCAACTGCCCTAACAGTCTACAGCATTCATCCCCTAAAAATGTTTATGTTCACCCTTAGAGGTAGAATTATGTGGGTACATATTCGGGTTTTTGTTGATTTTCTCAAAAAATGCTAAATCAATTTCGATAAAATTTATATAGAACCACCTCTAAAGTATGCTCTACCAAACAAAAAAGAATAATCAAAATCGATTCATAATGAAAATGAAAAATATATTTATTCCATAAACTTAAAATTATCTTGTTATACTTTACGCTGGAGCTTCCTGATAAGTATATCAATACCTGTAGTAAGAAGCCCCGCTAGACATCGATTTATTTATTTAAATTTATGAAAATTATATATATTACTGTACATATTTTTAACTAAGTAGTAGGTATACAGTATTAGTTATCTAGTTTAAAAGATTATATTTGGGGATGTAGGTGTGAAGAAGTGAGGATGTGTGTGTGAGTGTGTGTGGTTTTTTAAATTTATATATTTGGTGGAGTTATCGCGTATCAAACATACAAAAAACGCAGTTGATAACCTCCTCCTTTTTTGAAGTCGAAGTTTCCCTTGCGAGGAATTTACACATATTGTGTAAATAAAAAGAATAAACTTAACACATCCGTTTTTTTACTTTTAAACAAATGTCAGACATACAGCCGACTCAAGACCTTCATGCTTTTTTATTGAACACTACACTGCACCCACGATAAACAGCACGACTTTAAAACGATGTCAAATTTGTTTACAATAAGGGACCTTGTAACATTGACCTTAGCTTTTATTTCGCGACCTCAATTCGGACCGGTGTGCTTTCACTTTCGTGTCCCTATTCGCGGACGGCCTTGCCGCTGCCGCGCGCCGCCGCCCGCCGCGACGAGCGGTTGTTACGCGTCATCTGCTCTGCTAACCCAGTGGTAGACGTTCTACGCAAGACGTAACACGGTGGGGAAGCTGGTGCATAGACCACATCGACAAGTCGGATAATTATATTATATTTTATAAAAACTCGGACTCGCGCACCGATGAATCCATACAGATTATGCTAAATTAACATACTGAAAATCATAAACAATTGCCTTGGTAATGCACACCCAACAATGCTCTACCTGAAAATGTAATTCTGATTGAAAAACTAACTTAACTTTGCAGCTAAATTACGTACCCGATGTATGGTTTTCAATTACAATGTTAAGTTTGTAAACATAAAAGCTATTTTTACTGTGTTGTAATAAAAAAATTCTGGTTTTCAGTTTATTTGATATTAATTTCAACTTTATATCTCTACACGTGTTTCTGGGAAAAATGGTCTTGATAGACAAACGGACGGAAAGCCAAGTAATCCCATAAGGGTTCTTTTTTATTTTGAGGTATGGAACCCTAAAACGAATATAATTTTGATATAATTAAATAATTATGTTGTTTTTTTGTTTACTTTCTTCTTGACGAATTTCAGGATTATATTTCAACGGGAAGTAGCCTATAGGTATTGATTCCTTGAATTCACCAACGAAATTTTCTAAAGTGTGGCTGAAACAGATGTACATTTTTATTTCGTTGACCTAGAAGTTTGATTTTATCACAGAACCAAGGGACTGCAGACTTGAGTATTTGATATTAATTTCAACTTGATGCCTCATCGCGTTTCTGAGAAAAATTGCCTTAACAGACAGACAGACAGACGGCTATCAAAGGGTGCCGCCCTTTGGGTATGGCACCCTGAAAATATATTAGATATGAACAAAATGAAGCAAGAATAGATAAGATACTGTGTCGTTGAAAAGAGATCCTGGTCTGCTCTCATCTCCCGAAGACACGACGACTAATGAGTTTGTAGTTCTCCGACATTGTAATACACATAACTAATGATGGTACTTTATCCCTTAATCAAGTCTGTCGGTTTAGTCATCTGGATAAGTACAAACGTGTTAACTTAATTGAGTGCCATAATTAAAGTTGGTGAGATGATACTTAGCAGTGTTTTGGAAGCTCAAGTTTTGTCAAGAGTGCCTTGAGATATGTTTTAACATTCAAGGTAAGATTTGTCTTGGATTACGGACTTCTTCTGAGGGTTCCGGGTTCGAATCCAGCCGTGTACCTATGAGTTGTTTTTCAATTCAAGTACATTATCCGATTGCTTAACGGTGAAGGAAAACATCGTGAGGAAACCTGCATGTTTTGAACAAGCATGTTAAGTCCGCCAATCCGCTTTGGGCCCGCGTGGTGGTATATGGCCCATACACTCTCTGTAGGAGAGTAGGCCAGAGCCCCCTGTAATCGGGACGTATATAGGCTGTTGATTAATGACGGACTTCTTGAGACTCTTTAAAAAAAGATTGTGTGTAAAGTCAGTTTACGGACGATAATTTAACGTGATATCGTCATAAGAAAAGATGCGTCACAAGCCGAACGCTTTGGCCGATCGTGCCTCTCTATCGCTAGCACGCTTGGCTCAGGCGGAACGTGACACTTTTTCGTGCGTGCAGCCGGTGTTCATCGATTTATAAGACGTTATCACGTCAAAATATGTCATATGTTTGGACTTGGCCATCATCTTACCTGATGATAACTGACAGACCGTAGGCTGGTAAGAGAGCGCATCGAGTAGCCTCAAGCTAATATGGTGCTGGCGTTGCTACCTTCAATATTGGTGGAAGATTGGGGTAAAATTGTGGTAGCCATCCAGGAGGACATAGCAGACAAGACCTATCATCTACCAAACTTGTACCAACAGTTACCCTTACAGGGAATCAAACCCGGGACCTTCGTATTGTAAAACCAAACGTTTAGTCATTAGGGTTAGGATTCATTCTATGTCCATCTTGATTTAAACCTAAGTTGGGAAAGCCTTACTTAAGTTTTGGACGCAACTGTTGTATAATAGCCTTTATAATAACAAAGTTCCATTATGAGTCCTTTAGGGCACAGTTAAATACCATTACGTTCCACAAATCGCCATAGAAGTCCATATCTCAAACACGCAGAATCGTCACACTATTACAGAGTGGTCCATAACACAACGCTCGATATACACCCGAAGCACTAATGACATAGAAGTATAAAGAGCATACAATGGAAATGTACCCTGATAAAAATTACACAATTGATATAAATAATGTCTAGTCATTTAAATACTTTTTTCTCTTCAATCTTACTGAGTTTGTTTGGGTATACCTCTAAATAAACCTTCACACAATTCATTTGTGTGTCATGTCACATCGATTTATATTTCGTTTCTTTCCTTACTTATTTATTACTCAGATTCTACAATCAGTTTGTTATAAAGCCTTCAACTACCTTTAAACGGCAAGCTAATGATAAAATAGGAAAAGCACAGTCCTCAACTCCAAATTAAATACTCCTATGTCTTCAATAACCAGTTTTACTCATTAAGAGAGCATGAGTTTTCAATTGTGTCCACTATGGCAACCAAAAACGACTTTCCGAACCCCAATTTGAGGTAGCACTTCATTGGATTGAGGTCAAGTATATACACGGTTTAAGTATACATACGAGTAACAAGGGATAAAAATTACTCTGTGTCTAAAGATACTAAATGTATAGGGCACAATTTATTATGCCAATTACACAAATGATTATGCAAATTAATATTATTATATACCAATGTTTCTATGGACATTTTCGGTTTAAGAGCTGTCACAGAACTTCCGCATTGAAACCGAAAATGCAATACAAAATGTACCAATCGTGACCGGTTAGCAAGCATCCCTGGTGAGAACGTGCTGGCCGGTCAGAAAGAGGCGTGATTAACATACAAACTCCATATACCGTGACATACTGGCCAGTTGGAGCCCGGAGATTTTGCCTCTGTACTCCTGCAGTTGTGTACTACTGTCCTACGAGAGTAAAAGGTGAACTAGTACGTCTCTAGACAAGCCTTAGATCACGACTGAAGGCAAATCAAGAAAAAGACGTGCCAACCCACTAGGGCTACAGTCTAGGAGTTTCTATTGGCGTATTAAATCAGATTTCTGTGGGTTGGATGTTGACCCCAAGTAGCACTAATGTGCACCCGTTTCTAGCACCCGTTTATTTTTATGTCGTCATATTTAGAGGGTTCAACTATTATTTTATAGAGTGGCGCACCGTTATGTGGCTTGGGTTATGGTTTGAGATTCAAGGGTTGCTTATGGAGTGTTATTGGATTTGAGGAAAGATAATGAAATCATTACACCCTCCAGTACATTATAGATTATAACAGTGTTTGTAGTAATTATTTGTAATAATCAGTCTAAAACAACAGATATTCTAAGCTACTCCTCTTCATTGCATGCAGAAATCTCTTAAAAGGGAAGGCAATTCAAACAATTGACCACGTAGCCGAATGGCAAAAAACGGAAACCTTATGGATTCCTCATGTCTGTCTGTCTGTCCGTCCGTATGTCACAGCCACTTATGATGTACATTACCATGCAAACTTCCACCGAAAATTGTTTTGAACGAGATCTAGTGAGTAGTTTTTTTTAATACGTCAAAAATCGTAAACAGCAATTTACCTTACATTCAATCAACTTAAATATATATATATGACACGAGAATTTTATATATAAGATATAAATACACTATAATTAAAACATCGATCAAAGTTACAACGAACTACAAGAACTTTATATTATGTTACTTGCTGCTACGGAACCCTTCATGGGCGAGTCCGACTTGCACTTGGCCGCTTTTTTTAATGAAAACTTCTTGTTCGTATTGGGAGTCATACGCAGTTCTACTTCCCCGAGCGAGTATATCCCTACTTTAATATTATAAATGTGAAAGTAACTCTGTCTGTCTGTTACGCTTTCCCGCTTAAACCTCTCAATCGATTTTGATGAAATTTGGCACAGACAATCTTTAGACCCTGAGAAAGGACATATGCTACTTTTTAATGCGAAAAAAGGGTTTAAGGGTTTGTTATGACGTGGTTCTCACGGGATAAAACCTAAAGTCCACGCGGGCGAAGCCGCGGGCAGAAGCTAGTACTGTATACATCTGTAATACATAAACTTGGTACATTATCCGGGACATTACAGACCAAGAGGTTGTTAAGCAGCTGAACGGTGTAAACGCCCATTGCGTTTTATTGCACGAATTACAATTAACATGAATTACTGTCTTACGTTTTACGCTCTCTATAAAGCGCTGTAAGTACAAATAATAAATTAACTGAGTGAGACAACACTGTAACACACGGCTTGAATAGGCCATCAGTTATTTGTTAAAAACTTTAGCTCAGACATCGCTGAGTTTGCGTGCGGTAAAAATGTATGGATTAGCGCATTAAAAACTGTATGATAGGATTCCATAGAATAGAGAATACAGTTTTGCTAGGATATTATCCTTGATTTGAATGAAAACGTGAACCAAGCCGCTATTTTAAAAATAGCTTTAAAAGTAGTGTTTTACTGAATTTTAAATGTAGATTTTTTTCTCAATTCAGCCTAATTACATTTTTGTTTGATTAGCTTTGAGTTAATTAAATATGAATATGATTAAATCACCTCCGTGGCCTGATGGCTACACACTTCAACTAACAAACCGGAGGTCCCAGGTTCGATTCCCAGTGTACCTATCGATACTCGGTTTGATTGGTGGTAGGACATATTCTAGGTCCGCCTGGCTAACGGCAGACTTACCGCCAAAAAGCAGTTTTAACTAGGCACTTTTGTTGTGGCGCAAAGTATTTTTTCTTAGCTTACCCTGAACAATAAACACTGGAAAAGAAGAATTCTATTATAAACTACAATTCCCACGACAACCGAACATCCACAGCCACTTCAAACCCTTATTTTATACTATGGACCTATCTATAAGTCTATAGCAACACAAAAGCTCCTTGTTAAGCTTATTCCAGGTTTCTTCCATAACCTTGAAGGTATTCTATTTAGGGCGGTATCGACCCAGAGATTTCGCTGGAAAAGTCAGTTGTTTGCAGACGTGACGTTTTCAAGGCGTTTCCTTTAGGCACTCGAGGACAACAGATGGGTAAGGGCATGTAGGAAGCTTAGCTTTATGCATGGCTAAGTTCCCTTTAAGTTGCGTGAGATGTTAGGGAAAAATGTTTACTTTATCAAATCACACACCCTCTTTTTCTCTCACACACTGACAAACACACCTTCTAGAATTCTAAAAAATATAATGCTCATTTATGACGCCCAGTAGATCATTAATTTAATAAGCTACGAGCTACATAATTTAGACATCGTAAAGATATTTATTTCATAAGAATTAAGATACTGCCTACTCATAACTCCACGTGTTTTTAGGTAATTTTTATTAAGATATTGTTTATTTACTTTTTTATTAATAGAAGTTAAGAAGAACGGAACTTCCTTGTACGGTTAAATCCATACATTCTAATTTTAAAAGAAGAAAATATTTTTCCCAACTGTTTATTAACTTTATTAAATTTGGTGGATATTGTTACTATTAATGTTTAAATAATTATCATTATCTCTTAGGTGTTTGAAAATCTGACTGTCAGAATAAGTTTGTGAAGCACGACCTGCAAATTGAATACCCAGACAGTTCTTAGATTAGTCATTAAGTTTGACCTAGAGTCACTGGGATTTAGGCCATTTGAAGGATGCTAAGGTCGTCATATTCGGCGAATGCACGGATAAATCGTTTAAGAGCTTCCGTGAAACTTATCAAAACACTATAATTTAGCGCTTAACAATCGGATGATAAAAATCATTTCGCCTTGAACAGCCCAGACATTCTAAGAAAAGATAATTGAATAATTTTTGTAGCTGTCTGATATAGCTGTGCCAGCCAATTTGTCTCAGACATTCTAGGAAATAATGAGCTCATTTAGGACTAAAAGAAATGTCTAGATTTTCTGTTGTCGGTCTGAATATGGATAAGTCTCGCTAGCAAAAGCTACATCATTTCTCGTATCATTTGTATCGCATTAAGAAGTTATTTTATGAATTATGTCACAGAAATGTTTTGGTCACGATTTCATCTGCGATTAATTTTAAAAACTATCTCACGGAAACATTTAACACTTTGACATGGTATCCCTGTTACCTTTACTAGGTCGGTCGGTAGGGGCATGTAGGGGGACGGTCCGGTACACGTTTCCTTTCCTTTCCTCACTGACTCGTCGAGCTATGTTAGTAACCTTAGTTTGTCTACGGATTTCCTCATGCCAGACTTATTAAGTAGACAAATTTCGAGCATATGACCATGTTTCGGTTTCGTATGTCATCACTGGCAACACTGACTGATTAAAGACTTTTGTCTTTAGACGCTTAGGTATCATATAAAATCATTTTATTTGTTAATTTGGGTATTACATTATGTAGGATCTTAAGTATATAAAACTCTCTCCAAATTAAGCCGATTAGGCTGTACTTAAGTCGCATTTTCTCAATAATTAATCCTATGTACTAGTATGTATTGTATCCATAAAATAACGTATATTTAATTTGTCTGTATTTATTATTATTATTTAATATTATATATTATTTATATAAGTATACATATGTGTTTATTCAAGTATTTAATTATAATCTATCAATATCTGTCACACCTACACCCAAATATTGTTACTTATTTCCTCTACCCAAAGGTTGTCTGGTAGAGATCGCTGTAAGCGATAAGACCGCCTTTTGTACATTTTTTAATTTATTTTTTAATTTTATTTTTTAACTTAAGTTTGTATTGGTGTACAATAAAGATATATTGAATTGAATTGAATTGAATATTTCAGCATTTTGGACGAAAAAATATGTCGTAACTTCCCGAAGGCTGAGTTGGATTCTTCGGTTGACCTCTTTGTCGAAGTTGGACCTAACTGCATGAACGATCCCAGGTATACATATTCGTCTACAACTTCGATAGCCATTTGACATAATTTTCGTCTTGTCTATGTTAATTTTAATCTACCAGTAAAACTTGTATAAGCATACCAAAGGATGCCAGCAAGTGGTAAGTTTCAGTTGCAAGATTTGTCCCAAACATTTTAATAGGTGAATTAAATAAAAACTAGTAAAAAGGGCATTAATATTAAATATCTATGGTTAGTTAACCGTCCAACAGTTAGTGCACTAGCGTGTTTAAAGAACACATTCAAGTTGCAATGCAGTTCGTGTTGCAATACAAGTTCTTGGCAGCGCAGATGTTACAAATTTCATATTATGCTGGAGGACATGAAAACACCGAATGACACAGAAAATGGTGCAATGAAAACTAAACGCTATGCCACTGCGACTGTCGGTGTAACGTTACATGAAACCAGGGCTGTCACAAACACCGAAATATAGTTTTAATTAAATAATCTCGTAATCAGCAACTACAGAAGTATTTCGTATTTCGTAGAACGCCACTATATTATTTCTTTCCTTGAGAGGTTATTATCTCTCTCTCTATCTGACCTTCAAATTATTTTTAAGGACACACTGGGCAGAGTATCCTTTATTCGACCGACTATAAAAAAGGAGGACATTCTCAATTCGACAGGTATGTTTTTGAAATGTTTGTTACCTCAGACCTTTCGACTGGGTGAACCGATTTTGATGGTTCTTTTCTTATTTGAAAGCTGGTGCTTCCCGTGTAGTCCCATTTTATTTATACCATACCATATAAGTCTTAAATTTGCTGTAGATTTTTAGGGCAGTTGAAGTCGGTTTCTAGTTCTTTTTGAACGCGTTAACTTGTTATTATATAGTGTGTTGAAAGGCTACGTCACACGCACTTAAAGTAAGTTAACTATTGAGTCAATGTGCTATTTAAGAGAAGTTATTTCTAATGATTGTCCTTACGGTATCATAAAAATACAGGATGTCCTTTTTTACATTTTTCGGGTTCGATTCCCGGTCCAGGCAGGTGACTTTAACAAATATGGATATTTGTTTGGAGTTGCAATAATTTAATCAAAATAAAGTCTTCTTTTAGGAAAATTTCCTATGAAAAATATTGAAGACACTTTTCATTCGCAAGATTTAGCCATGAAACATCCGGTGTCTAAGTATACAATAAGATTACACGATTTTCACCTGGTTTTCCTCTGCGTACGCTATGATACCCTTCAGATATTATATAAACATATAATCAGTACTACTATAACTTTTCATGAGTTAAGATACATGCGTGCCAAATTTCATTATGATCAGTTCAGGCAAGGCATGAAAGGGCAACGAAGAGACTGTGAAAGTCACTTCAGCTGTGATAATCTGTGATAAATGACAACACTTGTAAAAGGGTGAAAGGAAAATTCCCAAGAGTCAGGCTTTTGACTAAACGGAATTAAAAAATATAAGCACATTTAAAATATTCCTAACCAATGGGAATTATTAGCGGTTTGATATTTATTACGATGGAACGAAAGCATCACAAGGAAAATAATAATTTAAGAATTCCGTAGAGAATAACGAGAAGTATTTAATATATAAATACAGAGCGACACAGTTGTGCAATTAAAAGTAAAACATTAAGGCTGTAGCGTGCACTCGCTGGGGTTACGTACTGGCACAACCAGGGCTGTCACTGAAACGAAAACTTAATTAAAACAAGAGAAATGGAATTACATCGTATATTGTTCTCAGCGCAAAAATGTATTTCTGTTTGCTTTTGCAATCATATATTTTATATAAAATCTTAAATGTTCTAGCGAATTTAAACATGTTATTTTTGTTATGTATTATAGAGATATGGTGTACGATTTTTTATTATTATTTATATTTCTGGCATCTGACAAATGTCAAACGACATTTAGAAAGAAAGAAAAAAATGATTTACCAAGTACATAGTTTTTTAAACGGTGTTTAGATAGTAATTTCAATTAGTTCGATGTACTTAACCTGTCCACAGGTGTGCAAATATTATAAACATATCTAATAAGGAATTTAATTGTTAAAAATTAGTATACATCGCATGTCAATTAGTACAATGTTAATAATTTTGACATTAAATAATTCACAACTTAATTTAACGGAATTTCGCTCAGAAAGCTTCCATACTAAACTTCTGTTGCCAATATTCTTTAATCTCTTCAATTTGTTTGTATAATTTTTTGGGGATGCAAAATCAGCTAGTAATTGTAGGCTGATCCGTTGAATAAAATAAATAAATAAATAAAAATCTTGTTAAGCTGGCTTTAATAAGTATTAACCTAAAAATAGAATATGGATAGTATCGCGGAATGAATATCATACGCTACGCAGCTGATGGTCGTTAGATGGCGCTTTGACAAATAATCGAAAAATAGTGAGTAAACATGAAGTTGTATGTTAATGATACCCATTATACTTTACTATCCTATTTTAAGATATTTACTGCACAGAGGCAGCTATCCTACTTTAATTATGGTAAAAGAAATTTACTAAGTATTTTTTTGCATCGCATTAAGGTTTCTGGAGAAACACCTTATCCAACGACCTTATCGTCGCTTATATTCACGTGAGATGAAGGCCAAATGCAAATACTTCGTACTAAAAAGATAGCAGCAAGCACAGCCCTGTGCTGTGACCTTGCCTGCAAACGGTACAGTCGCTCCCACTGCAGCGTCGACGCGGAATTGAAAATGTGGGTTTTCTAATCTTCTTGTAAGCTCTCGCTATCTGCGACTGTACCGAGGATTTTATATGTCATCCGTGCAACGGCTCGTCTTGGGAGTGATTGAGACTGGGTTGTAATGGCTTATTAATTTGCGTGAGTCTTCAGGGTTAGACCTGGCCTTCACTATACCTGATGGTGAGTGAAGGTAAGGGCATATGATGACAGTATGCTCACCCAAAGCCAATGACACATATGATGTAGCGGTTTTGTCATACATAAATCATTAATTTAATTCCAAACTTTTTACTATTCCCCTTGCATCGAGCGACTTTACGCGACCTTAACTAGGTCGGCGGTCCATATATTACCGGGGGACGGCCCGGTACACGTATTCCGAAACGTGGTCGCCAATCGAGTTCTCAAATATTGTACAATTGGCGAACAAAATAAACTCAATAGTACAACAATAATGTTTGGACGTTAAAACTTCGAATTTTGTTAACGTTTTCTTGTCTGCTTTTAGAGTTCCGTGTCACCAGGGTGCCAAGTACGGGACACTATCACTAAAGCTCCTCTTTCTGATCTTCCGTCATTCACAGGGCTGTATCTTGTGAACGATAAATAGGTAGACACTTGGAATTTTCACCATATATGTGTAAATATAATATTTATAATAAAAATTGGAATTGTGTGACAAATTTCTGGCTATTAATATTCATAGAGCGACAATGGACCCATGAATAACTCAACTGAGCTACCATGGCTCTTTGTAATTTTATTAAACAATATGTCAATATATTTACATGTCAAAGATACATATTTTAAATTAGATTTGTTAGTTCACTTAGCCTGGATTAGTAATAAAATGAAACCTACAATCTAAAGAAACACTCTGTCTCTTTTAACTAACTAGATTGCGGTGCGGAGGTGGTATTGTGTGTCAAACTTGAGGTCTTTGTTTACCAGGCCCCTACGTCAGCGGTGAGTAGTGACAGACCTCTGAACTTCATAATTAGGTGGGCGGTAGTAACAATAAAAACTAATGAGGCGACCTCCTGCCGCGATAAAAGACATCCGCGCGCCATTGCACAGATTTCGGTTTATTTCTTTCTTACGTCCCTCGCTACACTTGGTGGGGAAATGAAACACAAAAATCAAGAAATTTTCGTGGGAAACGTTTATACGTGAATGTTGGTAAATCGTTAACACTTTCCGTGTATCATTTCAGGGAGGTATCTTGAAAATTTTCATTCCGTTAAGTTAGATTTTAATAATTTCAGTGACTTCAGATAATTTATCTCAATAAAGTATCCCAAAACCCTACATTACTTTGTCTCTACCAACAACAACGAAACCGTTGCGAGATCGGATATCATAGGATAGAGATATCCAGTAGGAGGTAGTGGATATCTCTGCCCTATGATATCTGATTTCGATGCGATGATTTAATCACTTTTTGGAGGAAGTATCCCTCAAACCAAAAATCCCCTAAAGCAAAAAATCCAAAAATTCGTTTAACCTATATACTAAGTTTCGTCTAGATCGGGTGAGAAATGCGACCTGTAGAGGAAATATACAAACACATAGAAAGTAGTTTTTTTGGCTTAGTAGATGAAACGGAGACCTTTTGTTCGATTCGCTCACTCGGTCAATTACAAATGCGAAAGTGAGTTTGATTTTGTGTCCTTCCTTTACCACCGATGATTACGTAGACCTCATAATTCGAGAACTGACGCTCTCTCTAACCAGCTACCTCGTATAGTATAATTTACGAGTAAACCACGAGTATAGCCGAGTATAATATCAAGAGCATCAGTCACAAACGTCATCTGTTCCCACCTAGCCATAGAACTCCATACGTCCTGCACATTATCCCGTGGCACGTGCCGATAGGGAAGCTGGAACACCCTGCACTCAGGGTCGCAGGTCACGTCCCACGCCCACGTATTGTTGATACACCCTTCAACACAGGGGTGGAGCCAGGGTGCTTTATTGAAGACCCCCTTAAAACTCACCTTGAGACCCGATTTAAACCGCGCTGTAACATTGTGAGAATTCCGCCAATATGGAAAATACGTGTAATTTGTAACATAGGTAGACTGATATATATGTGCTTTCCCTGTTGCTACGGTTTGTACTTAGTTTTTACACAACAACAATTAATTACATGTGAAGCGTGACTTTGAGAATGTGAAACGGACCATATGTATACTAGATTTTACTTGAGGTTTAGTCCAATTTTTTTAAACAAAAGAATAGCATTTTTGGACTTTAGTCAAGCAAATGCCCCCAAAACACCGTTACTGTTCGAAATATTTAAAAAAATGTGTTGATGTTTAAGGTTTTCAGAATTTTATTGTTACTAAAATTATTTTGAGGTCGTGCATTAGCGAAACCCTTTCTTAGTCATTTCAATGTCGGTTCGATTTATCATCGTCTCCGCTGCTTTTATTTGAAAATAGTAGCTTTTTGTCAATTATCACGGGGTGGAATAATTTTGGGGCACGATTAATGGTACTCCTCATCCAAATAAAAATAAACAATGTATGGCATTCGTAAGTTTGAAATATTGATATAAACCACATAATAATTCTTTTAAATCCGTTATCAAAGTAATGTTTACTGTAGGACAACAACAAAAGCTTTAATTGAAATACTTGTATCTCCAACCGCCTCCGACGTAATTGCTACACAATCCATAATCCGGAGTTCCAGGTTCGATTACCAGTGGGGCCAACTCTCGTTACTCGGTTTGGTTAGTGGTAGGAGATTTTATATGTTCACCTGACTAGCTACCGCCATGATATCTAAGTCTGCCACCAAACAACAGTGTTAATAACACTATTGTTATCCGATGTGAAAGTTAGAAGAGAGCGCCTCATCAGAGTGAGGCTTGCGGGCGAGCGAGCAGGCTTTCAATTCATTGGCCTAATCGTCAATTACAATCAGTTAAGGAAGTCATACACTGAAAGATATATATATAAATTAAACAGTGATAATTAAAGTTACACCTGCAAAAAAACGTTAATAACATGGCTCAGTACACTCTCTTACGAAGGAACGGAGGCTCTCTTATCAAGAGTGACATAAATATGGCTAGATTATGTATCATACTGCTATGCTCATTAATTGTACACTCATATGTGGCCACACTAAACCGATCCCAAGGCACTTCAGTATCCGTAGGGCATAGGAGTGTGCAATTCTTCTCGCAACTCACACACAAACACACACACACACACACACACACACACACACATGAGCATAACAAACTTAAAATAGGAACTAAGATTTTAAATAATACTGTGTAAATCCGTCTGGAAGACGCGGTGCACTTCCAACACAAGTGTCGAAAGACTACTTTCTGGAAGGCCCCTGCAAAACTCTGTAAAAGTTATTTAAGAAATAAACACTTTTTACTTTTACTTTTTATTTATTTATATAATTTAAAGTGAAGGTGGGGGTCTATTACTGAGTACGTGCCTGTCTACGAGACGCACGGGCCCAGCGTAATGAAGTCTACGGGCTATAAGCCAGCTATTCTAATGAAGGCCTTTTAATAGTTACGTGGTTCGTTTCTTAAACACTCCTTCAATGAGCAGATGCAGAAACATTGTGTCCATATTGAGATTCAATTTGCGTAGAGGACCAACTTAGCGACGATTTTTACTCAGTTGTTACATTGTTATAAGTAAGTAAGGAAGTAGCAACGAAAGGGTTTGAATGTTATTAAGTCAATATAAGAAGTTATATCTACCTATTTAGTTTAGTTAGTATGTATGTAGTCTGTTTTTAACCGACTTCAAATAAGGAGGAGGTTCTCAATTCGACGGGTATATTTTTAACTTATTCCTATGTTTGTTACCTCAGAACTTTTGACTGGGTAAACCGATTTGGATGATTCTATTTTTATTCGAAAGGTGGCGCTTTCCGTGTGATTCTTTTTAAATTTGGTCCAGTTTTGGCAACAGAATCTAAATCTAATAAATTTGACTTAGTGAATGTAGACTTTTAGGGCAATTGAAGTCGGTTTCCTGTTCTTTTTGAACGCATTTACTTGTCTAAGTATATGTTAGCACATTCATAGAAATGACCCTATTACTAAGACTCCACTGTCTGTCTATCGGTCCGTCTGTCACCAGGCTGTATCTCAACCGTGATAGACAGTTGAAATTTTCACAGATGATGTAGTTCTGTTGCCGCTATAAAAACAAATACTAAAAAATAGAATAAAACAAATGTTTAAGCGTACATTCCCATACAACAAACGTGATCATTTTGACGTTTTTATAGACAGTGGTACGGAACCCTTCGCGCGTGAGTTCGACTTGCACTTAGCCAGTTTTTATTCGAGTGCTTTATTATATTGAGATTTCTGGGCCATAACGTTCCATTATAATAAATAATAATAAATGAGAAAGTGAGTTTGTTTGTACTCCCTTCCCATCGTAACGAAGAGTCATAATGACTTTATTTGTTGTATAGGTATAGTCGAAGGGCTGAAAAAGGAAGGAAGGAAAGCTAATTTTTATTACAATCAAGCATTTAGTTCCTGCGGGATACTTTCCAGTATGGCCATAAACTGAAACTAAATTTTTCTGACCGCTTCTTCATCTGAGTGTTTTTGAGAAATTATTTCGTGGGAACCATTTAAATTATCATAATAGAAAGTAGCCTACGTCTTTCTCCATGCCATAGGTGGTTACAAAAAATCCGATTTATTACATTCATCAGCTCCCCACGAACTTGACCAAGTCATCGTTTCATCTAGTGTGGGGACATCCTGGTAGACGTTTCCCGTTAAGTCACCAATCTCATATGCTATCCATTCTTACAGTGAATTTGCCTGTCCATTAGTACTTTATCTTACAGCTGAAATTTTCTCATTCCTGATCAATGATGTAAAAAGTGCCAGATACAACTTGACAACTGCCATCCTAAGATATTCAAAACACAACCAATGATACCTGCCTTCGAGAAGACATATTTTCTAGTCTCATCTCTAACTTTTCAGACATTACCGCAAAGTTCCAATGTAAATCATTTTTCCACAGTCAGTCCCAGGGCTGTGCAGAGGCCACAAATCACACGAGTAGTGAGTGGCGGCCCTAACTGGAGATAACGTCTGAGGTAAATCCGGAGACTTATTTTTCTTGAGTTTCCATTGTGGGACAAGTGGGAGAGAAAAGCGGTCTGTGAGACATAATTGAAATGTGGATGTATTTTATTCTGGTCCACTATTCAATGGTCATTAAATATATTGTGTATACAATATATATCTCTACATGAGGAAATCCGTAAAAGAACTAAGGTCACGGATATATCATAATCATCATTTATTGGTACTGCTGGTACAGGTCAATATTTTAAAGTTAAATAACAATAAAATTTATAAATCAGTTACATACACAAAAGTCAAAATTAAATTACTAAAGTTAAATTAAGTTAGTGACATTACTACTAGTCATGGAGAAGAGAAGAAGTCATCTATTTTATAGAAACACTGCTCGACAAGCCATTTTTTAGTTTATTTTTAAAAGAGCATAGACTCGGAGCCTCTCTAATTTGGTTTGGCAGCCTGTTGTAAACTCGAGGGCCCATAACACGAATGTTCCTCGACATTTTGTCTGGTTTAAATGCGATTGGCCGACAAATCGGTGAGTTGAAATGGCATTGGGCAGACCACATCGCTCGAAGTACGCAGTGGCGACCATGTACCATGTACTGGGCCGCCCATCTTCTAGATGGACTAATGACCTAGTAAAGTTCGTGTGGAGTTGCTGGATGCAAGTGGCTTGGACCGGTCATTGTGGTATACCATGGGAGAGGTTGTTCAGCAGTGGACGTTTCCCGTATGATGATGATGATATAAAATCTAAACACTTTTAAAATCACTTATTATCATTTTGCGTGAGTCAATTAATGGACAGTGAGGTTTTTTTTTATTAAAGATAGACCAACACTTGACCTCAATCTCACCTGATGGTAAGTGACGATGAGGTCGACGATGTTACGTGTTGGTCTAGAGTCTTTAAAATAACTTATTATCATTTTGCGTGAGTCAATTAATGGACAGTGAGCCTTCCTAGCCACGTAGGACATCTCATAAAGGACTCTCAGGATATTTGTCATAAAGCCCACGTTAGGCAGCCGGCTTGGCGGTGCGTCTACCATGAGTTTACGCAAGCGATACCGTATATCGAATACTATCGGAAATGGTGCTCAGTCGAGAAGCGGGTGACAAGGACAGAGCGACATACACGTTATCGCCTGCGTAAACTCATGGTAGATGCTGATCACAGTAAGATGTGGTTGATACATAGGTGCGCTGATTGACCAAAATTGTTCCCCTGTTGTTAATTTGGGAACTGAACGGGATAATATGGAGTGTTGCTATTCTAAAACTTTAACTTCGGTGATTTGAAATTTATCAGGATTCTAGTACGACGTTGATTATGATTCCATTGAAGAAACCAGAGTGATACGGTTGTCACGGTTAAATAAAAATATATTTTACTTAAAAAGGTAAAACTATAAATATTTATCGTAGTGTTTAACAACAAATAAGTAACAATTATTTACTGAAACCAAACATTTATCTTTTTTTATAATTAAGGCTTTCAAAAAGAACTAGAAACCGACTTCAATTGGCATAAAAGTCTACAGTAATCATAATAAATTAAAACTTATATGGTTTTCTCATGGGTGCCATTGTCAGAATTAGAACAAATTAATGGGAAATGGAACCACACGGAAAGCACCAGCTCTCACACAAAAAAGAATCATCAAAACAGTTCACTCAGTTGAAAGTTCTAAGGTAACAAACACATAAAAATACAGTTGAATTTCGAACCTCCACCTTTTTGACCTAACTGACTGACCTTTTGACCTGACTACCGCCAAAGACATACGTGAAAATATAAATATTAGGGCGCCATTCGACAGAATTAATTTCATATTTATGAGTTGAGCTTTTTAATTTTTTCCGCCAGAAGTTTTTGCTTGGTGTCACAGGAAACTTCCCCCGAGCTTATAATAGTTTTTCCTCAGCATTGTTCGTCGCGCCCTCTGCTGGTGAAATAAATAACACAGTATCGCCCGCGTCGCTCGCTCACGCACGACTCACTGACAGGTATTGTTCTATGACAGTCGGTAATTATGGCGCGACATACTACAAGATTGGACCGGCTATGATCATCTCAGCATACTCGTACTAACATTATAAATGCAAGAGTTTGTTTGTCCTTCCGCAACGGAGGGTCAGAATGACTTGTTTTTTTGTATATTCGGTGAAGTCAAACATGAGAAATGCAATGTTCGAATTTTGTGTATTTGCACTTGGCTTTTATCTTATCTAACCTGATGTTTAGTAATTATAAAGCCATTGAATGGTAATTGTGATCACCCAGAAGTCTCTACTCTCTCAAACTAATGAGGCGTTGGCCTGACCCTTCTTGACTGAACTAAAACAGTGCTATAAACACTTCTGTTTGGTCGTAGACTTAGGTAACACGGTGGTAGCTATTCAGGGGGACATATAAAAAGCTCCACCATAAACCAAACCGAATATCGATGTGTACCCACACTGGAAAACGAATCCGGGACCGTCATCCGGACAATCGGGCCAGGCATACTCTTCACTAGGAACATGTCTCATTTCATTTGATTGCAATTGTTGTAGCGGATCCTATATTAAACTCATTGGCAGGTATTTATTTTCCGTGCATCAATCTGACAGGTTGTGGTTAGTAATTTGGTTTGTTTGCGAGGGTAGATTAGAAAATTGGGGGTTGTCTGTCGAAACTCAAATTTTATTATATTTTCTGACAAAATGTTTGGATTTCTTCTATATGAAATTATATGGTTACGTTTGCAAACATAGCATATATCTACCATGACCTATACGAGTATAGGTGTACTCCACTGGGTAAGGTACTTTGATATTTATTTATTGTCAGTGTGTCGAGTCGAGCTGTCCATGTGAGGTTTTGTAACTAGCCTAAGATAAAGTCGTAGGCGACAGACGCTTCTAGTCAACGAATGACTGGTTACGCTACATTTTATTACCGGAACACAACAGTGCTATTAAAACTCTGCTTTTGGCAGCAGACTTATATACTAATTGGTACTAAACAGCAGTTGGCATTATAGATTGCAATCTCTATGGATGCGTGTGCTTGTTGGAGGGATATATGTTTTAAATATGGAATGCGTAAGAGTGACACAGTTTCTAGACTCCGACGGATCTGTGCATCTACCATGAGTTTACGCAGTCGATAACGTGTATCGTTAACTATAGCTCTGTCCTTGTCACGCGTATCTCGTCTGAGCAGCATTTCCGATAGTATTCGATAACGTATATCGACTACGTAAACTCATGGTAGACGCACTGCACTATTACTAGCAAGTTTGTTGTTAGTGGGATTATTAGAAGAGTCCCTTTGGTACGTGGTGGCGAAGTGGTCATTTATTTTTGTTTGTCTGATCCCATTTACCTTTCCTCTCGCTAGTGAGCTTCAACCTCTTTACAGTATGTAGCCAGGGAGGCACAGACAAATCATTACCGAGTCAGTATCACCCCAAAAATTGGTTGTCTGTAAAGCCGGTTTACGTACGATAATTTTATGTGATAACGTCATAACAATAGATGCGTCACAAGCCGTACGCTTCGGCCGATCGAGCCTCTCTATCGCTTGTTCCGCGCTCTCGCTTGCACGTTCGGCTCAGGCGGAACGTGACACTATTTCGTGCGTGCAGCCGGCGTTCATCGATTTATAAGACGTTGTAACGTCAAAAAAATACCAGACAAATACCCCACTGTGAATCGAACGGTAGCCTCTGGTCTCCGCAGGTAGTTAATAGGTTCATGTAATTTTAATTCTATTTAGTGAACATATTAATATAGCAAAAAATCAATTCAACCCATCTCGAGGCCGTTGTCTTTACAAAACGATGTATAATTTAGCATAAAATGACTAGAATAAAATTGTATATAGTGTTCACGACCTCGCCAAGGCCGCGTTCGGTTCGCCAGTTCCAGTGTCAACGTACCGGTGGAATAATTGTGTAATTAATGTTCTCGGTATTGAAATAGCGGCCGTTGACATGGAGGCTTTTTGTCTAACAATATGTGAAGTACCCACCTGTAATTGTGTATGTTTTACACGGAATCTGGTTTGTTTTTACTGATTGAAAAATCAACACCGCGTTACGCAGTAGATATGCTGCGGGACGATCTTAGAATTGTCCACATTATGAAGAGACGGATAATTTCATGATATGGTCAAATCGTCCGTCGATTCATCTGTCCACGATTAGCCGTATCATATTGTAGGGTCTACATGGTATTCTATTAAACTCGAATTATATTAGGAATTTATTCTGCGTTTTTCAACATTTAGAACTTCGTAATTTCACTGCTTTTTCTTCTTTATTACGATTTCACTGCAACACATTTACCGTTGCCGCCATGATGGATAGCATAAACATAGCGCTTGTGACGGATGACAACGTAACTATTTTCTAAGATATGGTTAATCATGTTTGGCCATATCATGAAGTACCATATCGATAAACGATTTCTATTAACTGATCTGACCAAGGAACATCATAATGTGGTCAACAGATAGAGTGTTTCATGAAATGCCGCCGTATAGTACTTGCAAACTAAGTTTGCCCCTCTGAAGTTAGCCACAAAAGACCGCTAAGTATCAGGGAGGTAAGGTAAGTTAGCGGGTGGAAAGAAATGTCTTAGTGGTTTGTGTCATCTAGCGATAGTTATTATCGAAAGTAATACACACATATTCTGTCTGTACATGTTTGAAATTGCGCAGAGCTAACTTCAGAGGGGCAAACTTATTGTGCGAGTACTGTATCATGTAATGATCAGTCACTTCATGATGTAAGCAATTCTAAGATAGGGCCATGACATATGCAGGTAGTACTAACAATATGGAAGTAGCGTAGGATTACCTCTGCTAAGGATTTATGTTTTTGATTTGGTTAGCGGAAGGGCATTTTTCTACGCTCGGGCTCGTGCTCGGCTTAGGGCGTTGCTTTATGATGAAGAGATTGGAGAAAATCGGTCCGGAATGTGCCGATAGCGGTAAGCGCTAGGATTATTGCTCGCCGTGGGGGTATTTGCAAAGTGTCGGTTTGGGACATGATCAGCAGTGCACATTTCCCGCTTGATCATGAAGATTTCTATGAAGGAAAAATCGGTGTTATAGCGTACTCACGAATTTAAAATCAACCGAGTACATCATCAGCAAAACGAACACGATAAACTAATATAGCTCAATTAGTATGCATATTTATAAGTATTACACTAACAGATGTTTGAACAATAAAACTAGACTAGTCAGACCAGAGATGATGTCATCGGAAATTCATAAAATATACCACAAATAAAATAATTCGTTTGTTAGTTGCTAGGAGATTCCGGGTTTGATATACCTCTACTATACCTGTAGATTCGACATACTGTTAAAAGCTTAGTCATTCTCGACGGTTTTAGCTTATCTTGGTATGGATCAGTTCCGTTTTTTATGTAATTTTTTTGGTATATTTATTATTTATACAAACTAGCCTTACACTTGGCTTTAATATGATGACCAGTGACAAGGCGGTTGAACGAATGAAAGCTTCAAGTTTACTGACACGATATGTCAGTAAACTTCAGCTCCAGCGTCCAGCTCAAACCACTTGCTCTGTAATTTTGATCATGATCACCAACAACATACCGCTATAGTACCTCTGTACCACTAAGTACCGAAGAATATAACTTGGCTGGGCAGCGTTCCAGAAGTTACGGCATATCTTCTCGTCCAAAATACCTCAGCGTCGAAACATAATAGTCTTCAATCAGTGATGACATACGAAACTCAGACGTGGTCCTTTGCTGTGGAATCGTCATCATCAGTCGGGAAACGTCCACTACTGGACATACGCCTCCTTTATGGTACGCCACACCGACTGGTCCCGAGCCACCTGCATCTTAATGTGGTATACCATGGAGGAGGCCTATGCCCAGCAGTGGAAGTTTCCTGGCAGATAATAATAATGATGACTTGTTTTTTTGTACATTATAAAATAAAAACATATTTAATTGTTAATTGTTGTACTCAATATCCTCTGTTTATCTTAGTAGTAAGTGGATAACGAAACAAATCACCTACTAATATCGATTTGACCTTCAACTAGGAACAAACCGCAAAGTAATCCACAAAGATCACATAAACAAGTCAAACACCTGTAAAGGTGCGAAACCATGAGACCCACGAGGCCTACCCGCCTACCGGAGCGGAAACTGCCAGTGACTTGCACAAATAGTAGACATGTCACTCCGTGCACCGGTTTTGATCCGTCAAAAGTAAGTGCAGCACTTACTCCAGGACCTACATCCGAGGTTCAGAGCTGTATGATCTTTGTTGTACAAGTTACGTTTTATTTATTTAGTAGAATTGACATTTGTACACATTACACATTTATCTATTCATCAAAACTGGAATAGCTTCAGCCACCAGCCATTAATTAACTACTACGGCTAAAGACTGAATAAACTCGCATGATAACTGTGCTAAAAATAAGCTTAAACATATTTTGAAAGATAAAATGTAAATATTAAAATCATTGACGTTAGAACTAGCTGTAATTTCATAAAATTATATAAAACAGAGCTTTAACCGCCAACAAAAATGCTTGATAAGAAAAAGCAATACCAGAAATACTTTTGAGAGTGTTATTTTATAACATATGCCTGCCATGGGAAATTGGACATTAACACAAATCTTTGTTCAGCAGTGGACGTTTCTCGGATGATAACGAAGCTAGTTAATAAATGATTGTATGAAATGAAGGCCAGACATACTAAGTTCAAGAATATATACATTAAAAAAAAACACAAAATAAACCAAACCGTAATCATATGACTATAATCGTATGCAACAGTCAGTATTTAAAGACATTTATTTATTAGGGACCTCGTTTTCGTAGCACTTGCTACGCATACTGTAGTACGTCCGTTATTGAAGTCAACACGCAGTGAATGACGTGGGTCATCGCACGGCCGAAGGTCAAGCAGCCACGGGAGTAGGTGTGATGACAGGTACGTCATCGAGCGGGGTCAACGACCGGATACGGCTCGGTCAGAGTTTTCCGCAAACCGCCGCCGGCCGGGTCACGTATGAATATTCATTTCGTAACGTTGCGACATTACCCTAATTGTGTTTGCTTTTTTAATAGTCTATTTGAATATTTTTGGCAAACAGGAATTAATGTTGTCAAATATTTTTTATTTCTGTGTGTTCAGTGTCTACTTCTGTTCTTGACGTGTAGTCTCAGCTTTAGAATAGTCCCCGTAGTGACTAACGGAAAAATATTTTCAGGAGATAGGCAGTATCTTATCTACCTATATATCAATGACATCTTATTGCGATTATTTAGTTACCGCCTGACGCTTCAACGAACCAATACCGTGAGTAAATGGTATAATAATCGAGGTATGGGTTTTATATTTGCTTTTAACAATGAGTTCAGTTTAGATACATGTTGAAAATCGGGAACTATGGAGCGGGACATAAGCAATTCTGTATCGTAGTTCATTCAGTGGTTCCCATCAGATAGTTTTCTGAAATCCACGAGAGAGTCAGAGAAGATAAAGTCACTGGTAAAAGCTAGTAAAAATAATATAATATAATTAAAAATTGCGACGCAAAAATTAAGGATAGTTCAATAAGAATCAAGCTAAAAAGCATTACAGCTTGGTGACCCGCTTAAATTCTAACAGCTATTTTAAAGTTTTCAAAAGCACTACATGACGTATACCAATACGGGAAAGTTTGCCTTTCATACTGCTGAGAGCACAATAGAAATCCAAGTAGGGAATGGGTTCAAGCAGTATGCACTTAACGTTTGAAAACCTAACCTAACGTTACCAGGAAAATGAAAAGCTATAATTTATTTATTTTTTAACGTATTCTCCTCCGAGTTCTATTCAATTTTTCAATCGGTCTGGAATGCTTGTATACCAGGTTTACAAAGTCATCATCTAACCGATTTGTTTATATGCTAAGTGATTTTAAGCCTTGGAAATATATGAAAGTCTGATGGAGCTAGAGATGAACACGGGACGGGGCATGGGGCAGCCGTGGGTAACACTTTTCTTATTCAAGTACTTAATAATTGCACGACATTAGATTTTTTTAAATTTACAAAAATCTTCACTACTTGTATTGGTTAGAGGGTTTAAAAGACATGGCTTCTTCAGTTGTACAGAGATATTATTTTGTTAAATGCGCACACGACTTATCTTTACAATGGCAGGTAGGCAAGAGAGAGACAGTACAGAGAGAGCGAGACAATACATATTGACATTGACATTAGAGTGAAATTACGTTTTTCGTTTACAAACACATTTCAACAACTTGTTCGACGAGATCGCGCGTGGAATTCTAACTAATAAACAAATGAAAATTCATATTTTTACTATTGAATAATGTGGCTTTAAAATGAGGGTAGTTTGAAAATTATATGACATTCCTATCTGTGTTAGGCTACGAGCTTTTCAAACGCTCTAGATGCAGGCAGAAAGTGACTCGTGGATGCGAGTTGATTGGCAGGTTTAATATACAATAAGTATAAACTCTTTATTTGTATAAGAATATCAATAGAATACGTAGTCAATATACTTATTAGCTTGTGACTGTATACTGCTGAAGAGAGCGCAACCTCTCCCAACCTCCGCCACTTACTCTTCCAGAATTCTTTCAGGTCTTTCAGAATTCCTCATACACTCGCTCCCCGCTAGCTTTTTAAGGCCATCAGACCAGCGGTCTGGGGGCCTTTCCACCCCGAGTCTCCCGGTCCGAGGTCTCCACTCACGAACCTTTCTGCTCCAGCGACTGTTCGTCGACAGATGTAGCCAACAAATTGTCACTTAAGATTGCTGATTCGGGTAAAACAAATAGAGTTTAGTAAGTTAAACATTTAGTCTTAAAATTATACAATAAATAAGAGAGAACCCATCGTTTCATTCAAAACACAATACGTACAATAGAAAGCTCCTAAGAGCTATGACAATACAACGTGGACACGATCGGTAAGGTAAGGTAAGTGAGGGCTATTTAATCTGCGTCGACTGGTTAGAGTGCACTTGTGCGGAGGTAAGATGCGCCGGGTACAGGATGCCAAGGAAGACAATAGTTTTAGTGGAGAGAGCTTGAGGGGGCGACCGCACTCACGAAACATCGGGCATTTCAAACTAATTTGACAAACATTGTCGTCAAGGGTCAATTGAATGTAATGTTTTAAATTGCACAGCGTGAAATGTGAATTATTACTTCAAGTTACACAAAAGATGGGATTACATTTAATTGCACAATTAAAAGCAAAGTATTCTAATATTTTATTTTTGAGTCAAGTTATCAGTAGCTTCAGCAACAGCAAACAGTCTTCTTCTGATCAACTTTTACTGTATAAAGGGGTATTTAGAACAAAAGACCAAATAGATGGTAAATAAAATTATAATATATGATTAATATTGACACATAAATATGTATAGATATGCGCGACTCGTTCACTAAATCCATTGTGCATTTTCAATGACTTTTACCGAAGTGGCCTCACACTATACACCCATATAAATGTTTACTACAAGTGAACACTACCCTAGAATATTATTCTTGTGTTAAAAGCATTTTCAAGTCACTTTTGCTAAATGTGTCATCTATAAATTAAATTTATTTAAGCATATGTCATTACATATGCTACCACATAAATCGCAAATAAAAGTTTACGAGTATGTCATCTATACTGAAGATTTGCAGAGAAACCAAGCCGATCAGCTGTTGAACTAATTAAGACCACGGAGGCGCTGATGCGAAATTCCACTTGGCCATATGGCGCTGTCGGGTAGCTTCTACCAGCCAGTTGTGCACTCGTGTGAACATAGCCACAGTTGCATGTGACTGCAGCGACAGCTAGGCGTGTCTTTATGGTACCTCTTGGTACTCGAGCAATCTTCAATTGGATAATAATAGATTGCATAACAGGGGGAGCAGGACTAGCTAATACTGCTTATTAAGTATTCATGGATTGAGTTCTTTGTCCAATAAACGGTCCTCGTTTCTTCTTTTGGCTAGCAACAGCTGCCAATGGTTTAGCTCGCTATCAAATAGCTGCTTTGGACGGTGGAGAATCGAGCTGGAAGACTAATAGGCAAATTCCAAAACCTCGAACATAGGTGTCAGGTTGCCTGCCTTTTGGTATTTTGCCACACACACTCACGCCGCCTTAGAAATATTGTAATAAAATTTATCTAATAGTCTTTTTGTTTATATATATATTAGATTTGTCAGCAGGAACATTTATAAAAATTATTTGTGCAATAGGAAGGTAGACCTCTGTGACACAGGCTTTGCCTACAACAGAGGTCGTTGAATATTTAGTAATGTATAAACTAGTTTTGTTCGATCTAAGTTAAAATATGTATAAGATGATTAATGAATAAACTTATTATTATTATTATTATTTTACAGGATATATTTTGGACAGCGGGTTACTTTTGTTGATCGCCTTCTCCATTCAAGTACCGCTCAAGCAGAACAACATCAGACCTCCACCCGTATACTGTGGATATTCCTACAGCTTGCACCAAGCGTTCTTTACCTTCCTACCTAATCTACCTTCTAGATTGGGTTTGGCTTCCTACACCCAAGATATTGGCATAAGTACTAGTTTTTAAGGAAGCGATTTATTATAAAGCCGACATTACAGGGCTGCTTCTTGTACATGTGGCTAAAATATAAATCTATTAAAATTTATACGCTCACTTTACAGCTTTGAAACGTGACCGTAAATATAATTTTCATCGTAATCGTTTGAAATTTAACGATACACTTTTACCAAAATATCAACCCCAAGTTTACGTTTCGCGGTTGAAAAAGAAAGTTTTACAAATATACTAGATACAACTTTGTATATTTATCGAGCGTAAAATGTGTTCCATTACAACCACAAAACAACATTACATTTGCAGTTCAAATAAACTGGTCTCTATCAAACGTTACATGAAGAATGTAATTTGTTAACTGCAAAATGACTTTGTCGATGGTTATTGGGTGTTATCAAGTGGGTAAGCTATTTTAGACTGAAGTAAAACCCATAGACATGACACTATTGTTGATTCTTGAACCGTAAATCGAGTGACTATCGAATAGGTTAACTTGACTTTGTGTTACATTGGTTCAGATACATGTGGCTTTGAGAACAAAAGAACGGGTAGAGATTTCAAAAATATTTACGGTTAAAAATTAACACCCCGCTGACAATCAGACCCGTCACCAGCTTTTCCCCATGAATTTATTTGTATTTATTTATTTCCTCTAACAAAGCAATAAATTTTTCTTTCTTTCTTTCTTTCGTTCTAATGTCCTGGTCCCCTATACCAAATGTTTTGTCAATGTATCTCTTCGTTACGACGTAACGGAAAGATGAACAAACAAACATCTTATTTAGCATTTATAATGTTAAGATGAACATTTCAAAACAGCTCACACCTTTTCCGGTAAACATGAAATCACAGCAATTGTTGTCGAATTTTTAGCTTAACTTTCAAGCTATTATTACAGGCAACCATAATTTATCATTATGCAAGTGTTTGGGTATGGTATGTCAAAGCTAATTTACAATGTAATGAATCGCTTTCATTAAAATTTTACGAGTATTGTGTAATGAGTCGAAAATATCTACGGATTAGGAGAAATTAGGTCCCAGGACCCACTTACCCAAACTCTGACTCGATTTAAATTGCGTGTCTGCTTTTTGAGTTAGTCTAAGGAAGCCATGTTTAAAGTGGTTTAATACAGCCATATGGTGTACAGCTGTGAAGTAGGTTGTGAACAGTGAAAGGTTTTGTAACAGCATGGCATGGGCGCTGGCAAGCTAGTGTAATAGCTATGTAGGGCAGATTACGGTTGTTATCTCATCTACTTACTCGCTCGTAACACGTTATTTTAATACGTGTTTTTAAATACGATTAACGTAAGGTTTAATTTTGTTTTTCTACAACTACAAAAGCTATTCTCGTGGATTGTTTCTTGGGTGCTACGTTTTGAAAGAAATAGTTCGTAGTATGTGAATGTTCACTATACCTTTGAAAACGACCTAGATATAGATCTGGTGTTTTACCTGAAAAAAGAAGAAAAAGCATTAGTATATTTGCAATAGAGTTGAGGCTGTTTCTTGATAGACTAGAAAATGTATATTTTTGGGATAAAATTAAACTGCTATTTCTCAACCATTCTTGGAAATTTAAGCATTATTTTGAAAATCTTCTTTGAGGTAAATCGCAATTGCACTGGCCACATATGTGCATGCGTACAGCGGCTGGCAAAAGTTGTATGAAAATCAATTTCTGTCGTGTTTAATCAGCCAGTATTATAAGTGTGAAAGTTTGGATGTTTGGATGTTTGGATGTTTAGATGTTTGGATGTTTGTGACGCTTTCAAGGAAAAACTACTGAATGGATTTGAATGAAACTTTACAATAATATAACTTATACATCAGAATAACATATAGGCTATAATTTATAAAGACATATTGTGTAAATTCACACTTATCCAAAATCACACTTATAATATAAGTGGGATAACATGGGCAATTTTGGCATAATAAAAACGCGTTGCTTAGCAACCGACCATAGAATATGTAAATTCGTATATACAAACTTTCGCGTTTATAATATTGGTGTGAAGACTATTTGAATGTACTACGTCAGATATGGAAATTTATTTTGTTTCTTTAAATTATTAGACTACGTAACAGAATAAACACTATTTTGTACCTTATGCTGTATAACAATTTGTCATATACATCACCTATGCCTATCGAACAAGGAGAATACATTCTGAAGTACACGCGGACAAAGTCGCGGGCGGAAGCTAGTACTATGTAAACTCATTTTTGTCCTGTAATTTAAAAATGGAACGAACTTTTACTGCGGAACATTGCAACCAAGGAGGTCAATCAAAGGTTTTATTTAAATTTCGAACTGGCTTGCAAATAGAAAGCTGTTTACTGAAGAAAAACAAAAACGAACACTTTGGCGCGTGAAAAATAGTGCGGTTCGTCGTTGATTACAAATTAATTGTATTTGTTAATGTTGTTGATTGTAAATGAGTTCAAGTGAAGACAATGAATGTGACGAACTTACTTGAACGCCACCTGAAATTCAAGAGACCGCAAGAGCCGTAATAGAAAACTTGTTGCCGTCAAAATCGAAAGAAAAATATTTTTTAAATAAAAAGTTCTGTCCGTTATTTGAGAAAAGTACTTACTATACAAGCCTTGGCCACAACTAGGCATTCATAGAATTACGTATGTGTTTACACATTTCTCCATCAATGCCTCTATTGATGTAATGCACTATACCAGAGCACAGTTTATGACACCACAAACTATCATCATCAGCCGGGAAACGTCCACTGCTGGACATAGGCCTCCCTCATGGTACGCCACATCGACCGGTCCCGAGCCACCTGCATCCAGCGACTACCTGCGACTCTAACCAGGTCGTCTGTCCACCTAGTAGGGGGACGGCCTTGTAGACGTTTCCCGGTACGTGGTTGCCAATCGAGAACCTTTACTCCCCATCGGTTCTTCGAGCGATGTGGCCTGCCCTCAGCTCACTGACTCGTCGAGCTATGTCGGTGACCTTCGTTCAACCACAAACTATAAATAAGTAAAAAGCTGTATAAAAACCGACATTGATGTTGAACAAATCGAAATAGGTTAAAAACGACGTAATTTAACAGAATCACGAACACTTTTACGAATACCAACTAACCAGAACCCCATGTTCATCAAAATCGAAGCACAATGGAACGAACGAGGTAGAACACTGGATTAAGTGCAAAATGTTGAATTGGCCGCGCAATCAGCAAACCATTACCGAACGGAAATGAATTCTCGCATGGTTTGCTTCGCATCGACGAGGTAACGATCCAACGATGCAATGGGGTAAATACATAATGCGTAATGGATGCGATCCCATATTTTATTATCGATAACATTAGAGAAGGTACAGAGTATTTGTTGTCTAGATCTAAATCATCATCATCAGCCGGGAAACGGCTGCTGGAATAAGTACTCATCTATGGTATGCCACGGGGGACGGCCCGGTACGCGTTTCCCGGTACGAGGTCGTAAAGTACGTACTAGATGTACCTAGACCTGATAGGTCGCGTGGAGTCGCCGGATGCAAGTGGCTTGAGCCGGACAGAGTGGCATACCATGCACTGGAGTGAACGATTGCCAGCTGATGATGTTGATGGCAAAAGGTTTCAAGGGTCAAATCGTATCTGTATGCATATATAAGTACATACAAGCGAAACACTTGACGTGAGCCGTTGGAATATCAACTGTGTACAGTAAATTTTAGGTGAAGATATGGTTTTGAGGATTGGATGGATTTATGGAGCATTGAGGTCCGAAATGTATGCAGCGTAGCCTGTGAATTCCGTTTGAGGAATACCATTCAAAACAAAATTCAAAAATGGAAAAAATATTTATTGAATAAAACAATTGAATTAATATGGTGTAGCCATACAGTATGTCATATGGGAAGCCCTGTGCGACAGGTGTAGGCTTTCTCTCTCTACACATGACATTTTTGTTGTTGTACAATATTACATTAGGTAACTTAACTAATAGATTTTTAAAACATGTTGGCGTTACTAAGTGGAGTGAGGGTGAGTGCGAATTAGAGGGTGTGTTTGTGAGTTTGTGTGAGTTGTGTGTGTGTGAGTTGTGTTGTTTGACTCTGACCAAGTTTGACTCTGAGGTTGTGATTTGATAAATGGATACTCTCTTGCGATATGCACAATGTAATTGTTAGACATTGGTCTTCCGGGTGTTAAGAAAAGCTACAGCGGTCGCAGTTAGCCATAATTATATATTATTTAAAAATATCTTAGGATGATAATTGATAACTTAAGTTAAAATTAATGTACCACATCCATTTGTAATGACATTATTTTCTCGTTGCGTTAAAAACGCGAAGGGAAATGAATGAGCTCTGATGAAGCGTGGATAAAACCAAACCCCGATCGTACGGAATATTTAGCGATGAAATGTTAAGCTGCTTGCACAAAGTTTAAATCCGGCGATGGCCCGGATGCATCAATTAAAACTTCCGGACATTATTCAGATGGGCAGATCCGGGTTACACAATTCTAAACACTTTAATGCCGTGAGGTTTCAGATTCTATTAAACCACCTGTGGACATACTACTGCGATAATCAACCCGCTAATCAAGCTTGATGTTTATGGCAGATTCTGAGCCAAAATATTTATAAGGCAATTTTTGTGGAGTATTGCTATTGTCAGCAAATAAATAATTTAATTTAAACAAATAAAATAAATATACACTTAATAAGAACGACTCCGATTTCTAGCTCTAATTAACTCAAGAAAATTTGTAAACGCTTGATATTTTGTGCTCTATATTTATCTGTATTAATATTAAGTAGTAACTAATATATAATATTAGTAGTAATCCTATGTACTAGTATGTATTGTATCCATAAAATAACGTATATTTAATTTGTCTGTATTTATTATTATTATTATTTAATATTATATATTATTAATATGAGTATACATATGTGTTTATTCAAGTATTTAATTATAATCTATCAATATCTGTCACACCTCCACCCAAATATTGTTACTTATTTCCTCTACCCAAAGGTTGTCTGGTAGAGATCGCTGTAAGCGATAAGACCGCCTTTTGTACATTTTTTATTTATTTTTATTTTATTTTTAACTTAAGCTTTGGTGTACAATAAAGTTATATTGAATTGAATTGAAGTATAATATAAAATAAAAAATAAAATAAAAATATAAACAAAAAAATAATAACATGATAAATAGTTTTTCTAAGTAGATAATGCCAGAGTTATAAATATTCATTTCATGAAACACAGTAAAACACCTGTTAAAACTAAGCTATTATAAATGAAGAAAAAATGTACATTTCAATCGCAAAAAAGGTTTCTGAACTACAAAACAACCAACCCGAACAAGAAGGAAACATTTCAAAAGGCTTTCGTGGCGTACTAAGACCTAAGCCAACACCAACTAGCTACCTAAAATAGACTCGGACAAGAATCCCCTGTACGTCGACGCTTTCAACCGAAAACTTTTTTAACTTACGCCCACAAACTTGCAGATTTATCGTCGATTCTCTCGCAAACATATTCCTTGTAATATTCCGACATCTTTACTGCTCCGTAAAAATAAGTCCGGAAAGAATTGACCCGGACCCGCGCGTAAAATCCGGACCTGATTATGTATACGATCCCTAACATCGGGTAGCGGGTAACATGGGGCATATTAAAACGGGTGCTGAATAAAATAAGTGATCCGATCATTCGTATTGCGAGAGGAAGTCCGGGTTTAATGGATTATGACAGCAAACCGGAGTTCTCTAGTATTGGTATACTGGTGTACTAGTGATTAGAAATTTAGTCCGTTCGCTTAGTGTATAGTGTCTTTGCTAAATGACGCTTCAGCGTACGCCGCCTCTGTCAAACGATGCCACAGCGAAGTCAAAGCAGGCCGGCAATGGCGTACACCCGCTGGTGAATTTAGCATTTTATATGGAGGCATCGAATTAAGATTGTGTTTTGTGACTTTGTGGTTGGTTTCTGCTTGTATAAAAATGTTTTGTATTTAATTTTATGCTCCGTCATGTGTATCCGTATTTTGTCGATATACTTGTATGAAAAATACTATATATGACATGTATGGATAGGTATGGTCCGGTATGAAAAGCAACATAGCCAGCGCCTCTGGATGAGAACGCTTTACATCTAATCTTATGTATAAGTTTTGCACTTGGCCTTCATCTCATCTGATGGTAAGTGAAGACAAGGCCGTTCAGAAGCCTCAATATAATGAGGCGCTGGCTATGCAATCTTCCATACCGGAACACAACAGTTCTAATACTGCTTTGGCGGCGGACTTAAGCAACATGGTGGTAGCTAGCCAGGCCGACATAGAAAATGCTCTAACACCTCTGGGCACCAAACCCGGCACTTCTGAGCCATTAGGCCACGGAGGCAGTTAACCTGCTGATAAGGCCGGATAAAAATCGTGCTTACCCAGAAGACTCAACAGAATTAGGCACTAGCTATGTCAATTTTCAAACTGAAACACAAAAGTGATATTAAAATTATGGCGGCATACTAAGAGTACATTGTGGTACGCAGATAGCCAGGCGGACATCGCAAAATGTACTAGCTATACTATACATGAACCATATCATGTAACAGCGGTAGAACCTGCGATCTCTGGGTTACGATAAGCGTGGGGACACACCTGTCTTTGCTATTCTGATCTACTTAGAATGACCTAGATCAGAAAAGAATCCAGGTTGATCGCGTCACACCAGTCGCCAGGCTTCCTTGATTTGCACAACTGTAGACATGCTGAGGCATATCTCTTTCTCTCTCTCTCTCTTCGGGGATGCTGACCGGGCGTGCTTGACGGTGCGGGTAGTCATGTGTGTCTCAATCGGTACATTTTGTATGGCATTGTAGCCTTCCGGACTCCGGATGATCTGGGATCAGGGATCAGATCAGAATAGCATAGACAGGTGTGGTCTAACAGCTACGAGTATACATCCCACTAGGCCATGGAGGGGGCTTGAAAGCAAAACAAGCATATTTCCGCATACATTCACTCATCCATCGCCTACATGGTAGACATATTGAATTGCTCATTTATTGCGAAAATATGTAAAAGGCGGAGCAAAATAAATCATTCTCTATACGATAAACTGTATGAATACAAATGATCGTGTACAGTATGGTCCCTTATTGCTGTGGCAGTATACAGGGCGTGTAAGACACTTCCTGTAAGGAATTACCATGAAATGCACATATTAACTGTAAGTGCAAATACGGCTCTTGGATTTTTACAATTTTTGGAATAAGGTATAAACTTCTTTATCTACCTCTATATGAGCATTTGTTTATAATTGTCGAAGGAGTGGTTCCGGATATTTTTGAACATACTTTGTTTTTCTTTAAGTGACGATAAGGTCGGATGGAAAGCGTGCTCACCTAGAAGCTTAATGTCGAAGAGGCACTGTCTGTGTTGAATTTAATTTCTGGAACATTGCTGTTTGGCGCTGAAATTTGATGGTGGTAGGTTGACAGAGAGAAAAGGCATACCTCTAGCCCTAATTAAAGAGATACAGATATCCAGGTCTGTGTATATTTTACTATGGAGCTAGGCAGTAATGGGAAAATGACCTATTATCAACCAAACCGAGAGTCAGAGATACTCTGACCATGGGACTTACAGATTGTCTGTCCACTATGTAGCTACTAGGCCACGGAGGCATCCGTAAACATGCGCAAAACAGTGCTTCTTAAAGTAATATGATATTAAATTACATTTCGTACTGAGTATTACACCGTACCATTACACGTCACTCGAAACATCAACTGAAATACGCACGTGAGCTGCCATATTCCAGCTCTCTTTGCTATTTTAATATTTGTAATGCGATAGACGTAGAATGTAAGCCTTACAGTCCTAGTAATACGGTTGCATTTCAGTAACATATGTTTTTTGACCCGAACCCGCGCAGCGCGCTCTTTCGGTCGCACCGCCCTAGGTGCGAGTGAGCGGTACAGAACGAAGTCATGCACGCAGAATGCCGTGAGTAATGCGTGATGGCCTAGCAATGTGTGCTGCAACAGTATGCGGTCGAATAATATCACGCTTGATGCATTACTCGCATCACTTACACATGTCTAATCCGTAATTACGATAGTGGTGATAAAACTACACAGATTGCGTTCAATAACTTTCTGTTTCAGAAACCTCTACTAGCTGGGTTATTCCCATCTCGCTGCTCTCTCATAACTTGTGCACTAAGTTTTCGGAAGCTTTTCCCAGTACGCTTGCTGAATGTTCAATTTTATTGAATTCCGATTGAACTCGTTCTTACTCAGCGTTCTGAATGTTTAGCAACAAATAGATATGTTTTTCTTGTAATTATTTATTACGTTCGCTCGTTTTTACTTTATTTGTATGTATTGAAAAAATAATTTGTACTCATTGCTGGTTTTCAATTTAACGACACGTTACGGATTCAGATTTCAAAATTGTGAAGTTGTTTTTCTTAAAAAAATGGATCGATGAGAAGAACACTACAAGACAACTCACTGATCACAAAATATCTGAATCTTTGAATCCTGAAACTGCAAACACTATAATGAAATTTGTAGGACATTTAAATCTATAACAGACAGGCAGGTGATATTTTTCTCACCAAAGATGACACAAGATGATTTTGGTTTTATAAATGATTATAATACAAGATTTCATATTCCACGTAAGATCTCAGCTAGGGTAAGAAGGTATAGCTGTCTGCTCTACATCCCGATGCGAATCTTGTATTAGAATTAATTCAATTTATTATCTAATCTACTTTACATGACAACAGTGTAGTACAAAGGTAACTCTAAACCCAATTACGAGTTCCCAACATCCGCTTCCGTTCCGTTCCTACACGTTACAACTATTCAATTAATTCCCATGCTGTTTGTAATCCGAATGCGTGCCCACAGCGCAGCCGTATCCAGCGCCGGATTATGGAGATGGCAGCTCATGTTCACGATAGTTTCATTCAAATTTGTAATTGGAACGCAGTTGGATTTCATTGCAACTGGTGGTAAGTGACGATAAGACCGAATTGGAGCTAGCGCATACAGCTAATTTCCTTGTAGTTTTGTTCGCGGTGCACAGATTCAAATTTTGGTTGAGAAATTGGGGTTCCCGTTAAATAAACGCTTCAAAAAGCGAGATGTGCTGACAAAAAGACCAGAAATAGAAAAAAGTTAGATTATAACTTTGCGAGCGGACAGAAAAATCAAACTTGGTGGATAAACTTCTTAAGGAGATCAGTCAAGAAGTTCTCAGACAGCCGCCTTATCAGTGCAATCATATGCTATAGAAAACATATGGAATATTATAAAATAAACGGCCGCACAAAAAATTGTAATAGTCAGAGAGGCACACTGACAAGGGAGGCTGGCTATACGGTCAGTCACGCACAATGATTGAAATTAAAAAAAATAAATTCATTTGGGATTCGAGTGGGGACACACACACATATACATATATATCTGTCTTTGCTGTTCTGATCTACCCAGATCATTGTAAATCTGGTAGGCTAGAATGCCATACAAAATGTACCGATCGAGACAACATGGTTTAGAAGTCGTAGGAGAAATGATTATAAATGTAAATGACAACGACATTTGGTGACTTAATCTTATGTTTTTTTTTAGGTAACTAGACCCGTAGTTATATTATTTAATAGTATGGAAGTATTGCATTCCGCCCGCTTCTTACTAAAATGTTTTAATAAAAATAATTGCACAAACAATCAAGATTTTTATTGTTTTTATAAGGATAAAACAAATAAAAGGAAAAGCCCTAATTATTTTAGTTAAACAAATTAACATACACATTTACGTATTTATAAGAAACATTTTCGTATTTATAAGAAATAACTGGATGAGTCCATATTTTCTAGCATTCATATCATATACATAAAAGACACTGTTACATGTACTAGGTTCTAGTTCTAGGAGAGTTTGTGTGTGTGTGTGTATTAACTATGATACTACCTCTAAAAGAGCTTCGGTTTGTTGGTATGTTTTTGCTTTAATCCTTTTGGTTAATGTTTTCTTAAATTCATTATTACATATTACAGGGTGCATTTAATGGCAAGTTGGTCTGGGAAAGCCTGCCTGCTTTGTTTTTAGGGAGTATAGTACGGCACTGCCCAAAGTTTGATGCAACTTCGACAAAGTTCGCCGACATTGCCGACAAGTTTACCGACAGTTTCGCCGACATCCAGTTTGATGTTGTCTGCCTTAATGGGTCTGTCAGTGTGGTTTGCGAAAACCGCTCCGGATATTAATTCTACTCAGGGGTCCTCATAGATAAGTCATTATTATGTAACTTGGGATTGCGGGTAGGTTGGGAATGAACCTGTTTCTTTAATGAATCTCAAAAACAAAATGATTATTAGGTAAATAAATTATATTGACATTTCCTTATGAAGTACTCCGGAGATTAGCAATGCTGGAGTGCAATTCACAAAGTATAAACATCATTACAATCTCAACTTTGGTGATCTTTTTAAAAAGATATACTGGGTTTGGACGGCCTGCATATTGCTGATGGTAAGTCATAGTAAGGCAGTTAGAAGGCGTGTTTACCCAGAAGCTTCAAGCTTTTATTAGCGGTACACAAATGTGCTATTAGCACTGATGTTTGGCAGCACACAGATAACATGATGGTAGCTGGCCACGCGGACGAATAAATCCTACCACCAAATAAACAGAATTATATGTTCCTTTGCGGGGAATCGAGCCCGGGACCTTATGATTCATAGTCCACCTGTGCGGCCACTAGTCCACGAATGCTAGTGCCACTGTATGCTAGATATTCGACGCAAATTAATGCTTAGTATGCAACGTTTATACCAGTAACTAGGATGTATAAAAGTAAGTGGGAATATTGCAAGGATGTAGTTTTCTTAAGAAGCACTACAGTTTTGAGAACGTCTGCGAAATTGCAATTTTGCATCATAGTTTCTTGAAACCGCTCTCTCTAATATTGGCCGAGCACGTGGAGCGACGCTGTAAGGAATTTCAGCTTTTATTTAGGGTCAGCAGCGATGCACTTCTCAAATAATTTTCACGTTATGTTGGGAACACACGAGCAATTTTCAAGAATACAGCTATTCTGTTAAGTTCTAACTCTATACTACTAACTCTATGGATGAAGGTTATTCGCTCGATAAAAATTTCGTACTAGATTTCTTTTACTATAATCTTTTATATAAAAAAAACGTCGGTGGCCCAGTGGATAAGGCACGGACTCTCAATCTGAGGGTTCCGGGTTCGAATCCACCCGTGTACCTATGAGCTGTTTTTCAATTTAAGTACATTATCCGATCGCTTAACGGTGAAGGAAAACATCGTGAGGAAACCTGCATGTCTTGAACAGGCATGTGAAGTCCGCCAATCCGCACTGTTCTCGCGTGGTGGACTTGTGACCATACACTCTCTGTAGGAGAGTAAGCCTGAGCCCCTCCAGTGGGGACGTATATAGGCTGTTGATGATGAATCTTTTATATTAGAAAGCTGGATTTCAGTTTTCATTAAAAAAAATACGGGACATGAATTCGTTGTGTAATGAAAGAATATTGAATATCACATACAAAATAAAGGTACACAAAATTATATCAAATTCTTACAAAAACACAACCCACAAAACTAATTTTTATAGTCTTCAAACGATACTCAGCTTATAAATACTATTTCAGTATTAATAGTATAATCACAAAGTTTCTTTAAAAATTAAAACACTACTTTGCTGTGGATGAGTGAAGCGAGACCTTCTGACACAGGTATTTTCATACTGACAAGAAGGTCTCAACCTTGGCTTTGTAAATAAGTTTTGAAAAAAGAAATCAATTTTTTTATTATTTAATAAAATTTGGTGTTGCTTTTTAGTTATTTATATACGAGTAGTATAAATGGAACTTCATATAAAATATATATCATGTTGCAGCAACTATGCGGCATGATATTAACTACAAAATCCAAAACCATTGCAAGAAATAGAACAGTATTTGAATTTTATTTCAAAACAGACTGCTATTGCTAGTGTCGCCAAATTGAACTGGGAACTCGGAGAACATAATGTGGACTAAAATATTAGTACAGTCGGCAGCTAAAGTATAACTTACAGCAAAAGCCTCGTGCTCCTTCCATTGTGCACTAATAGCCGAACTTGTGTTTTGCGTTGTACTAACAAGTTCAACTAATAATGGTTTATAAAATGAACCGCAATGTGAAGTTTTACGTACTCTACCTGAAATAATAACCAACATTTTTTGACCGACTTCTAAAAAGGAGGAGGTTCCTAATTCGACGGGTATGTTTTTTAAAATGTTGTTACCTCAGTACCTTCGACTGGGTTAACTGATTTTGATGATTCTTTTTTTATTATTTGAAAGCTGGTGCTTCCCGTGTCCCATTTCAATTTAGTCCAGTTCTGATATTGGCATCCACGAGAAAACCATATAAGTTTTAAATGACACATTCCGGGAATGTACGGCGTCAAGGCCTGGTCTTGTACACGTATAATTTTAAAAGTTCATTATCAAATAAAAGTGATTTAGTTAACATTATTGTATATTTTGGTTTAGTTTATTTGTACAAAAACATATAAAACGCACGAAACAGGGAAGACTTTACGTTGAAAACCAAGATGGCGTCAATAAAATGACATTTGACGCTGTCACTTAGTACAACAAAATGATTTTGTACATTTAAAATAGATGCAGAAATGTAATTTTAGTATTTTTCTATACATACATATTTAATTTATTACTTGATTTTTAAAATTGTGTACAAGTGCAGGCCGAATGTGAAACACCTCTTTTGCTTTTTGACTTTTAGGGAAGTTGGAGTTGGTTTCTAGTTCTTTTTGAACGCTTTAACTTGTTGATGTTTGCTAAGCTAAAACAGAATAGTTTCAAACTGATTTTATTTAAAACGGGTTAGAACGTGTGAAATTGACCTTGATGGAAAGCGAACTGTAGAAAATATGGCGGTAGTTATTGGCGGAAATAGGAAAATGTCTAACTGCCAACCAAACCAAGTGACTCTTAAGTCCCACTAGGCTACAAAGGCGATTTTTCCGCAAGTTTTATTGAGTACTTCAACAATATCGTACAATAAAACGAAAGACTTTTCAATTCGATTTCCATTACCGCTAATGCTGGTGCACAACGAATCCAGTACAATCTACCTGATCAATGTAAGCTACACAGAGCGGACGCTCCAATCCAATCACAGTGTGTTTTAAAGTAGAACTTATTGTATTTCTGTTGATATTCTGAGTACCACTGAGTAAGTTCTTGAGTTCAATTTTAGCGTTGATGCGAATTGTTTTCTAAAACTTATGAAGCAAATAAATGACTAAGAGAATAGGAAACAATGTATGGAGCAAATTTCAGTTAACTCGGTTAAGCATTTCATTTAAATAAGAAAGTTTATTTAACATTAACTCATAACGTTAAAAAAGTAACACAAAATTCGACTTCCGTACTTTTATTCGTATGAAATAGTTTTTAAGTCGTAGGATCTGCTATTTTTCAGTTTGACGCCCAATAACTTCGACCGCCTCCGTGACTTAATGGCTATGAGAATACTGGCTGGCTACAAGCTTGGACTTAAAAGAAGTCCCGGGTTCGATTCCCAGTGGGAGCACCTATCGGTACTCGGTTTAGTTGGTGGTAGGCCATTTTCTACCTAAGCTACTGCCAAACAGCAGTGTTAATAGCACTGCTGTGTTTTGGTATGAAAAGCAGCCTAGACAGCGCCTCATTAGATTGAGTCGTCTGGGTGCGCATGCTTACTATCCAACAGTCTTATCACTTACTATCAGGTGAGATGAAGGCCAAGCGCAAACTCATGTTTGACCCTGTAGAAGCTCAAAAAAATCAGATCGAAAATTTATCATGTTTCGTGCGAAATTAGTTTTTTTTGGTGTGTTAAAATATTAATCTATTTTCTATCAAGTTCCTCTATCGACTATCTATCTAGTTCTGACTAGACTTTCGACATAGTTTAACCACCCGGGGTGGCAGCGCAGCAGTAGGTATATTCACGTTGTCAACACTCAGCGAAGCATGTTTGACAATGCGCCCATTACGCAACAGTATCCCATTATAGGATTTAATAAATGCTTTAAGCGTAATCGATAAACGATTTAATCTCAACGTTCATTAAACTGATGCCCGAACAGGTTTCACGGGTCAGTCGATAATATCAGTATTAACTCACGGTAGGGCTGTGCGCCCTTCATTAGATTATAATAATAAATGTATTTATTTCACTGGCATAAATGAAAAGTAGTTAAAAGTAAGCATTCGTTTACAAAGTGACTTATAATATAACATACGTCATTTTTGGCCCCTGCCTGTCGAACTAGGGTATAGTCGATTTCAAATAGTATGGCAGGATTCCACTTGAGGCGGTTGTAGCTCTCAGAGCAGCGGACTGTATATTTAGGTCGGTCTTACAGAAACAGGATATCGGTCGTTGAATGAAACATATTGACTATTTTACACAGTATATTACGTGGGGACAATTTCAGAAGACAGAAGACAATATTAATTATATTTTCCGAACTTAAGTACTATTTTTACTATCGCTACTAGCTATGGTGTTTGCGAGCGTGCGAGAGCAAGAGGTATAACCCCTCCCGCTCTAACAATTGCGGGAGCGAGACGCATCGGCCGTCCCACTCTAACAACTGCGCGAGCGAGAAGGATCACCCGTCCCGTTTCCGCGCTGCCGTCCGCAACAGCGGTCATTAGGCAATAACAAAAGTAGTGGTATTTACAACTGATACGAAATACCTTCTTCTGGCGACGCAAAAAGTTTAGATTTAATTAAGTTAATCTAAACTTATAAAAAAAGATTTTTGTACGATATTAATTTGTTTGAATCGTCAAGTATCACAATACCTCATCCCAGCTATAGCTTATTATTGGCATTATCACCAGATGCTTGTTAAAGTAATGAAATAATCACACAAGAAGAGCATTATTACAGCCCTACTTCCCTCAAAGGGAAATAGGGCTGTAATGTCTAGTCCTAAGTCTCAAAGGGAACCTGCCATGCCATTTGAAATGAGCTATACCCTGTGCTTTGAGAGACAGTAGTTGAACGCTGTCCAAATGTACCCATTACATAGTAATCCTTTAATTACCTGTGTAGAAACACTGATGTGTAAGTAGTATTTGCTTGAGAAAAGGACAATTTCCCACCCCATTTCATCCCTTAAGTCTCGTAAACGGCGACTAAAGAAAAACTCCACCTCCTTGTCGTAATGGCTGTACATGCTTGTACTAACGGAGATCCGGGATAAGATTCCCAGTAGACCTCAGTTTGGTTGGTGGTAGGGGCATTTTGTATTACCTGGCTAGGTACCACCATGTTACCTTAATCTGTTACGTGTTTCAGCGTTTCAACGTTATTCGAAAGAATCCATATGCCGAATGTACTCGACATGGTAAACTCCATTTTTCAAGTTCGCGCCAAGAATCCTCACGTTTCAGTTGTAAAGTAGTAGATCCAGCGTCTCATTAGCTTGTGGATTATATGGGTGGTCGGCATGATGTCCAACGACAGGTGAAATGAATGTCAAGTGCAAACCCATCATACATTTTAAAAAAGCCCCTAAGGAGTGTTACCGACGATAACATCCGGTGCAAGGGCTACCAGCGACATCTATATGAAGAGGCATGGCAACATCTCCAGCAGGTGCCCGGAACGACTTCACATCAAATTAAGTTACTACAAGTTACTCGGATACGTGACAGAACGATATTTACATTTAGTTATAAATGTTTAAACAATAAATGCTTGTTTATTTTATATAAAATTATATAAAATTTTATATTGATATTTTATATGTGATTCTATGATTTATTAACGAGAAAGATTAATATTGTGTAATATGTCGTCGGCATTTAGTTCCGGTGAGATGGCGCTGCCGGCGTCGCAAGCGACGCTTATTTCCGGCACGCTGCCTCAACCAGCTCTGGTTATCTAATTTTTAGGAATAATTATGTATTTAAACAATGTCAGCATTTAGTAACCGATATTGAATATATATAGGGATTAATTAATATTGTATAATTGTGTCTGTTTTGATTCGCGAAGTTGTTGTTTTCGAAGTAGGAACTGACGATGGTGGTAGCTATGAAAATCGTATTATAAAACTGATGAACACTCATTTTGTAAACCATTCCTGTTGTGAATTCTGTTGAAATAGTACTAGTAAACGTTACTCTGCCCGACTGTGTGTTGAGAATATATTGAAGAATATACAATTATACATGCCTGATGGATTGAATCAACTAAGAGTTTTATTACTGAAAAATACTGATGCACATACATTGTTCTTTTGTAAAAGGAGACATTGAGTTTAAACTTTCATAGGCAAATTAGTTGAGATAGCATTGAAAATTGAAACAGAGTAATTGTTGAGGTTGAGTAACACTAATTAAAGAATTTTCACACTAGCAAAGCTGCGGGCAACATAAGTCCGTGTTTTGAAGATAATAATATTTCATGAAGATGGATAACGCCATAACATTTCGTTTAGACCTCTAATCATTCTGTAGCTAACTACTCCACACAAAAAATAATTTTTGTACTTCGTTCCGACAGAATATAATTAGAAAACAAATCTGTATCTCGTCAACCCTTTCATTTACATGTTAAAAAGCGTTAACATTTCATAAAATTTTTCGCCTATAAAATGAGAAAGCGTAAATTCATGTTTTATTTTAGGCAGCCCTAAAAGGATTAGTGATTCGCTGACCATATGTTGGTGTTGTGTGAGACAATGTATATATGCTTATATACTTGCCACATACAAGTACATATGTTGATCAAAACCAAGGAGCATAATATTAAGGCGCACTAAACATTGTTAACAATTCGTATAAAACCATCTCTAGTATGATAATCGAAGAACACAAATTATTTTATTTACTCGCAGAACAATAAAAACCGTCCAAGTCAGACTCGCGCACCGAGGGTTCCGTACAGAATATGTATAATTAACATACGGAAAATCATAAATAAAATGTAAATCATTTTGTAATGTATTAATAATGTATTATTATTACATATGACGACAAACAAACTAATAGTGAACAGGTCAGATAGTATGCACCGAAAATGCTCACCGAACTCACACGCGTAATTGGTAATAAATTTTACAAATTAAAAATTATTTTCATAAAGACGCTAATAATTAGTAATCGTATAATGGAGATTTTAATGTAATTTAATAACAGTTTCAATTTTGTTTTAATATTTTTTGTTATAGCAGCAACGGAAATACAGATTCTGTGATTCTGTATGTGTCAAAATATTATGGATCATGAGATACAAACCCGCTGACAGACCGACCGATAACGGACGGACGGCGAAGGCTTAGTAACAGGTAGGTACGGAACCCTAAAATCATTATTATAAGAAAACACTATGCTGTAGTATGTTATCAAAATACTTAGTGTTCGGTTTAAAGAATAATTTATTTTCTCAAAAGAAATTAACATTTCAGTTATAGAGAAATTAAGACTTTATACCTCTATATAATTTGAGTGTGTATAAAACAAACTGTAAAAGGGCATGCATAAATTTATACATTTAGATTATAACAATTTATATTCAGAAGAAAAAAAAACAGAACTAATATTTATCCTTGGATGTGGTTTAACAGTTTTGATTTAAATTCTAACAGTTTCCGTTCTTGTTCCGTACCCTTGGAAGACCATTGAACAGTTTAACACCTTCAAACAAAATACTCTTCTTTCCGTAGTTGGTTCTCGGTTCTCACAGTTGTAAATAGTTTTTGTTAAAGAATATATTTTGATGCACTTTATCGAGCGCCCATCTTACAAGCCCCAAGTTGATTTCAAGTTCTACTCTTGAGATAAGTGCCCAAAGTTGAAACTGAGCCCGAAGTCAATTTGTCAAACTGTAACTACTACCTGCATCGGACCCCTGCTAAGTACTGCAGCAAACTAAGCACCAAGTCTGAAACTCTACTTAATTAGTTGGACCTAAGTTACAAGTAATAGTTAAGTTACGGACGCCCGACGCCATGTAGGCTCTTTAAAGTTTTCCGATTAGTTGTTTTGAATATGTTGAAATTGGTTGCGTGATGCATTATCATATAAATTCTGTGATCATCATCGTCAACAGCAGCACGTCCCCACTGCAGGGGCTCAGGCCTACTCTCATACAGAGAGTGTATGTGGGCCCCGTGCGGATTGGCGGACTTCACATGCCTGTTCAAGACACGCAGGTTTCCTCACGATGTTTTCCTTCACCGTTAAGCAATCGGATAATGTACTTGAATTGAAAAACTCATAGGTACACGGCTGGATTCGAACCCTCAGATTGAGAGTCCGCGCCTTATCCACTGCGTCACCGACGCTTCTATTCATTCATTCATTCTATCAAATCGGTTTCTACTCTTATTCCCATACATGAAACGGATGACGTTTGTTAAACGCGCATTTTATTATCTATTTAAATAAAACAAAGTCGGGTTAGTTACAGCATTTACAAATCAAAAACGTCCGGACCGATTTATATGGTCCTAGATTATTTGAGTTATTAAAACACGGGATGAATTCATTTCAAAAATTCATTTTCTCGCATACATTCACGACCTAACAAAAAGTCAAAAGTCCACGCGGGAGAAGCCGCGGGCAGAAGATAGTTTATAATTTCAGTAAGGATGGACAGGAACATGTAAAAGGATAGTCTGAGAAAGCATTTATCAAGTGGTACTAAAGACATACCTCAAGCAGAATCAATCAAAATATTTACCTTATTCTCGTAAACATTTCCTACTTCGCATTGAAATAGAAAAACACTTTCAAGTAAATAGCTTCTATGTTTGTGTAGCGGTGCATTCCTCGTTCCCCGGTACATATGATGTCAAATTGTGATGGTTTCGGGCTAGATGTAGAAATTCTGTTCTGCTGTAGGTAGTGTCACATTAACATATTTTATTTAGATATACAAAACTCTCAAAACATAAATCAATGGCTGCGATGTCGTAGTGTTTTATGATTTAACAATTGCTTTAGCGAGTATACACAAAAACTTGTTCCTTTTAGGCATTCATTTCGTTCAGACAACTTTTTTGTATAGGTTTGCACCACCTGATGGTAAGTGACTGAAAAGCATCAAGCTTATGAGTCACAGGCTCTGTTACTTTTCATGCTGGAACACAACAGTGCTTATGGTGACAGACTTAGGTCCCATGTTGGCATTTAGCCAGGCGGACATAGAATATCAACCAAACCATGGTGAATCGGACCGGGGACCTCCAGATTTTTACTCCAAGCGTAAAGCCATTGGGCTTCTCTTGGAATTCATTTATTACGGACAACTTGTATCGCAAAAATGCATCTCGTGATAACAGATCGAAGTTGTTTCAAGTAAATAAAATATATTTTTTAAAGGAACCGAAGCTAGTGCAATAAGTTTTCATGCGGTAAGAACTGTCGCGAGCAGACCCTGTCTGGCTGTTTAGCTTAAGATTAAAAGAGTGAATTTATTGAAATTGAATGTTTGTGTAGATTAGGAACCCGTGGGTCCATGGGTCCTAAAAGGCAACCGCAGACAAAGCTTTGTGAAATAGTGAGAAAGCAAAGCCATGGAGCTAGAAAATTTAAAAAGCAGCCAAGTGTATGTCGATATACGCGCAGTAGGGTTCCGTAGTTGTCCGTAATAATAAGTTCACGGTTTAACGCTAATAAAGTCTAAAAACAGCCCCACATGGGATGACGTAAAGTAACTTTGAATAGAATTTGTGCGAAACTTTCATTGTGACGTCTCCTAGTACGAGTATAATGTATAATTTGGTCGACTCGTTAACCTGTAAAACCAACGGAGTATTTTAACTTCAGTATATATGTATACTGTAATAGTGAATTTTCAGATTTTGAAAAGCAACAGTTTAGCAGCTAGAGGGGAGGGGGAGCGGGGGAGGACCACACGACTCTGACAAAAATTATCACTCGGAATCGGTGCTCCTAGACCCTCAATATATTGAAATACCTATTTAACTATACCCCACACAATTCGTGAAAAAATATTTCGTCCCCAGTCCGCCTGTCTCTTTGACTTGCGAAAAAATCAAACTTTTAAGTCAACGCAACAAACGATGCGGCCGTTTATGTCCCATATATTGACGATATTCCTTAGTAGAGAATGCAATGAATCATAATCTATATGATTTTTCCCGTTAACTTAGAATCCCATATTAATTTCAACTGGGTACCTTCACGCGTTCCTGAGAAAAAGGTCTTGACTGATAGACAACAAAGTGATTCTATAAGGGTCCCTTATTTCTTTTGAGGTACGGAACCCTAAAATGATATTTTACAACAACATTGGTTTGTATGTACACACAAACAAACAAATAAACAAACAAACATCCTCTCACCCTAAACGCATACACTGTCTCCGTTCCGTCGCGGGTAAAAAAACTGTTTCGTAAATGTCCATGTTTGGTCGTTAAGAGGTACATATAAATGTAGAAATGCTATTTCAGTAATAACTAGGTTATGTAAGGCTTGGTAAACACGCTCCTGTTTCCAGAAAGGTCCTAGTGCGCTGCTTATTGGGAAGCTGTGGGCAGATCTGACTTACATAAAGCTTATCTGTATCTCTGACACACGGTCATAGCGGCCAGCGAATAATTAAAACAATATGTTTACAAGCATTTTTTTAGACTAGACCAACCCTTGTCTGCCATGTCATTTTATGTGCAATAGGTTTCTATTTGGTCTTCATCTTACTTTATGGTAAGTAATGATAATGCCGTTGGGTGGAAATCATCAAGCTAATGGCTCTGCTACCTTTCATACCGGAACAGAGAAAGAAAGAAAGAAATTATTTGCCAAATACAAAGTTTTCTAACACGGTGGTGTTTAAATAGTAATTTCAATGAGTTCGATGTAATTAACCTGTCCACAGATGTGCAAATATTATAAACAGATATAATAAGGAATTTGATTTGATTGAAAAATTAGATTACATAGCATTGTCAATTAGTACAATGTTAGCTATTTGCATTGTATAGCAATGAAGCTATTAACACGTATGTTTGGCGGCAGACTTAGGTATCATAGTGTAGCTAGCCAGGCGGGCATACAAATCCCCCAACCAACCGAGGACCGAAAGGTACATACCACTGGGAAGCGAACCCGGGACCTCCGCATTCCATTCAAAGTTATTAGGCCACCTGTTGTCAAAATATTTAATAAATATTTATTGCATTTACAGAACAGTTTTACGTGCATGGAAGGAGTTACATCAAACCGCAGCGCAGCAACTTTTTTAATTACAGCATAAATAAATATAGTTTATAGTTGATGAAACAGAAGATTGTTTACACAAATACTTCTTACTTCCGTCTCATGCACAACCAACTATTTCCAAAGTGGTCCACCCCCTTACATTTTCTTTGTTTGTTTGTATTTTTGCGTTTATTCTTCTTTATAATTCAATTTTATATTCTTTTGTTGTTGTTGGGTTGTTGTATATTGTGTTTATTTATTGACTATTTTCGGTTGTTGTTTTTGCAAATGCCAAGTTTAATTTAGATTTGTTAGTCTGTTTTTGGTCAGACAGCTGATACCTCAATTATATTACATTTAAATACTAAAATAGTCTAGTATTAGTCGAGGACTAGCTGAAAACCATACAATACTGCGTTATATATTGCCTTTTCAACCGACTGAAAAAGAGGAGGTTCTTAAGTCCCCTATATGTTTTTTTTTGTATGTATGTTACGCGATAACTCCGCCAATTACGAATCGATTGTGATGATTCTTTTCTTGTTTGATAGAGAGATTTTAGAAAATAATAATAAAAAAACAATTATGATAATTATTTCTCTAAAGGTGAGCATTTTATTTCTTTTTGAACGCATTAATTTCTCAATTTTTATTGTTTCTATTTACTTTATTTTATTCATTAAAAACAAATCTATTTTCTTTCTTACCTGTTCGAGTCGACTCCTGGAGAATATAGATCGCTTTTGGAATCATTGCTTTAACCAAGTAAAACGTTATCAATCCTTCCCGACCGTGTGTCCCTGGCAGGCATTACGTAACCGCATCAGTACTAGGTCGTTATCAAGTCCAACTACGGAGTTACCTAAACTGGCGCCTGACGTAACTAGATGTATTAGGTACGGGCTTCGGACTAATTGCGGACAGCAGTCTGCTTCTTGTAGTCTTACGTAATTCAGGATTATCACTTTCCTTTGTCTAGGTTCTAATTATAATTATTGTTAGAAATGTGAAGGCCTTGTTGCGGTACCACACCTTAAAAGTAAAAAAAGGAGCCCTCATAGAATCACTTTGTTGTGTGTCTGTCAAGACCCTTTATCTCAGGAACGCGGTGAGGTATCGAGTTGAAATTAATATCGAATGCTCAAGCCTTCAGAGTCCGTGCCTTATCCACTGCGCCACCAACGCTTTTCTAGCTCAATCTGAGGGTTCCGGGTTCGAATCCAGCCGTGTACCTATGAGTTTTTTTTTTCTTCATTTCAAGTACATTATCCGATTGCTTAACGGTGAAGGAAAACATCGTGAGGAAACCTGCATGTCTTGAACAGGCATGTGAAGTACGCAAATCCGCATTAAGCCCGCGTGGTGCACTATGGCCCATACACTCTCTGTAGCAGAGTAGGCTTGAGCCCCTGCAGTAGAGACGTACATAGTCTGTTGATGACGACTCAAACCTACCGGATCTGTCAAAATGAAACTTATAGGTCAACGCAATAAAAAGCTATAGCAGTATTTTAGATTAGACTATTACCATACAAAATGCAAGGGAACCAAAACCTAGGGGGAACCGCGTGGTCCGACTGCTTGGATCTATATTCGCAATTCTATAAAGTATTACATTAACAATATACGTAACAAATAAAAGGATAATGGACCGTAATTCTATGTCCAAACCGTCAGTTAACGTATAGCAAAGTTTCCTTTTATTCTTAAATTCTTTTCTTCTATGATCTGTGCTCACAAGATATCCTCGGCTTATTATTTTCAGTACATAAAAGGGCACAATAAAAGACAGATTCAGTGCCTGCACGCTCTGATACCTCCGACAGAGATCAGCCAAGCTGAAATTGTGCTCCTTATTTTCCGTTTAAAGTTCGAGCACATTTCGTTAATTTAATATTTCATGCGCACTTCTTTGGTGTGAAATTCCTTTGCAATCCGGTGGTAATTGATGGTCCATGCAAATCCTGACCTGTATCCTCATGATTATCTAAATAGAGCTAATGTTTTTAGATGTGCAATAAATTTAAACCCACATTTTTAAAATATGCTGTATATAGGAACCCAGTAGTTAGACACTGAAGTTGTCCCATGGCTGGACTGCTGGGAATTTTATTCCCAAATGTTCGGTTACTCATACAATGGGACTGGGTGCAGTAGTTTGGATGGAGCATTTGGGAATAAAATTCCCAGCAGTCCAGCAACTGGGAATACACACATAGCCGCAATCAGATTGATAGGTCTTATTGATTGGATTGATAGCTTATATGAGGTGTCCTCATACTATACATGGTGTTGTGTAATGTAAGAATATTATTAAATATTACTTGTTATAACTTGCTTCAACAATTTAACCCCTTAAACACCCTTTACAACATAGATTAATAATTCCGAATCTCACTCAAAGCCAGCCATCGAGCCTTACCCTTCGGATTAATATTACACCGCGGCCAAATTGAATAGTAAATATCGCAAATCCCTGCGTTTTGAACCCGAGCACTCGCAGACATGGTCGGGTAACCCACATCAATTACAAGGGATCACTACGAAACGTACGCCATGTGATTGAAGGCTCTGTTTGTATTTTGTGATTGTTTTACATGATTAAGAAATAGCTGGAGCACAGAAGGAGTAGGATCTTTTGTCACATGACAAAAATAGGAATTCGATTGCCGCTAAAGCGAATGATGTACCTACTGTTATGTTTTTATATGCTCTGTAATTTGTTTCCACTTGGCCTTCATCTCACCTGATGGTAGAGACGATGGAAAGAAAGCGTTTTACGGACAGATTTAGCTAACATGGTGGTAGGCCTCTACTCCATGCTTTTTTTTCGAGTCAAGGATGAATTTGCGAAATATGAATCTTTAAATTGGTCAGTTTTGTTAGAGTCGCGTAACAACGAAATACTTATAGCATACGAAATAAAAAACATACGTAAATTTAAATAAAGAACAAGATGTCATTATTTGTAAAGGGCGATATCTGAAGGAAAAACAACCTTAAGAGGCTATGTTGGTAAGACCACGTGGCCGCGTTCAAGGTTGCATTGTTTTGTAGCTGTCCCTCTCCGAGCCCTATCCTACCCGAGCGGGTACGGTGAGACAGCATACACTACGCGAAGTTATCAACCCGTTATTTGGATGTTTCGTAGTCCAGTGATCATTTGAAGGATACAGTATATTATGTAGCCATTTTTTCAATACAGTATATTAATAAAATTTCAGATGTCGGTGGTTTTTCCAAATTGTTCTAAATTGATTCATACTCTTGTAAAACAGGTTCAAAGTTGGGGCTTTTTATTACCGAAAAATACAATACTTTGACGCCCTGTAACTCTGGAAGTATATATTTAAACGAAAATCTGACTCACCACCGACACAGATATTTGTTTCTAGATTGTGTCTTGAAAATTTCATAGATTTTCATAGCTTAATACTCAAAATATGACTGGACTACGTTTGTATGGGCGCTTTGACAACAGCATACCCTCTTAACTACTATGCAAGAGAAGTTTACATCGTGCACGTTAAATCCAACCATATAAACCAAGAACGTGAAAAGTTTTTGTTAATTAGTAATCTTCTTTGATCTTTCTTATCCCCCCCCCCCCCCCCCCCCCCCCCTTCCCCTCCACTACAACAATTCAGCTCTTCTTACCTCTCTCTTCAGGAAAGTACGCCAAAAGCATATTTAAATCGGTTAAGGTACTAGCATCAGATCTGTATAAATATTTAAAGCCATGGAAGTAAAGCCGATGGTCAAATTATTAACCAATAAATTATTGGGCTACAACCTCAATATAATTAATTATACGATATTCGACACTATAATTGAAAATAGGCCTCCGGGATCAATGAGTCCCGGATTCGTGATTAAGCTTTGAACAATATACAATACGCGGCCAAATTGATAGTGTAACCGTACTTAACGTTTTCCGGATTTTAATTATCGGTTCCTCGTTGAACAACATCGGCATTTGTTCCGGATATTACGGATACGCGTCCGGATTACCCGCCCGGATTATGTGACGTGGGGTTGATTTTGTTGAAATTATGCATTTTTAATTTGAAAAATATCGAATTATGTATATTTCGTTCTGATGTATGAATTTGAGTGGGTGATGATGGATGTGTGGTGTGACTTGAATGAACAAGATTAGGAATGTGTATACAGCGTGTATATTTCATGCGGGCGTATAATTTATCCAGATGTAGTTTACAACTGTACTAATCATATGTGAAAGCAATTTGTTTAAATATATTAATTAATAAAAGTTAATTTTTAAAACAACGACCAAGCAGCAATGCATTGCGTTCGAATTGACTTGACTTGACAAAAGATAAACGGTTTATTGAACTGTCATGATGCAACGTGTAAAAAGAACCGTCAATCAGTTGATAGCTTTAGATGTAATTAATACAATACATTGCTTGCTCAATTATTTTGTATGAAAAAATACACAATTAATTACCGAAGTTGTGTTGTTTAGGACCAACACTAATTGCCATCAAAATATACGCCCGTATGAAATATACACTATGTATAAGAGGAAGTTTAGAAGTTGCACCAGTGAATGAAAATTGAGAAGTAACAGATTATAGTGGTATGTTATGAGGAGGGATGAAATACATATAACAAGAAAAGTGATGAGCATGAATGTTGAAGGATGTAGTGGCAGAGGAAGAACTAAGAAGGTGTGGATGGATTGTGTGAAGAATGATAAATGTGTGAGTACTGAGATGATAGTTGATAGAGACGAGTGGAAGAAGAAAACATGTCCGGCCCCGCTCCGAGTGGGATAAGACAGGAAGATGAAAATAGAATTATTATCATGCTATTATTTGTCTCACGAGTCTTCTGAAAAGTTATGAAGTAAAAGTATTAAAATATATTTGAAACTAAAGTTTTGGTTAATATTATAATGACATAATATTCAAAATTTGCAATCTCATTTTTTTAATGCGTATGAACACCTTGCTTATGTGGGAATTCGAAACGCTGATGTCCATATCATGAATTTTTTCCTTAGTCTCTTTATACACCTTATGAACACAAAAACAAAGAGAATAACTTCAAAGGTTCAATAGAAATGACGTAAATATAAATGAAATTTACAACTCAATCGGCCTGTAAACATTTGATCATTTTGACGAAATAAAATAACGACGTACCGAAATAAAGGAGATCGCTCACGTAGAACAGAAAATCAATTTCGTCAAAAGAAATATAATGGAAGAAACAACCTCCGAGATACAGTCACCTTGAAAGTTATAATGGGACAGCACACTGAACAAAGTTATTACTTTATTACAAAGAAAATAAGTTGTTTTATTAACTTAGGTAGTAGAACAGTAATACCTAACCTACTTACAGACGTAAGTTTCAAGCAATTTACTGGTTAAATATCTATCTGAATATTTAAAACGCTTCCCCATATTAAAGAACTACGCACAGATAAGATCTAATTTAGCATAAACCTGCGTCTTTATATCTATCCTGCTTTCGCACACGCAACTCTCTGAATTAAAATACAAGACAACAACATTTTTTATACATATTTATATAGTTATACATTGTGTAAGTAAACCGACTTTGTTTTATTTATATAGAAGATAGATAAGCAGCTAGCAATGGTATATTTCTTTCGTTTCCTATCTCTGGTCGTGTGATATAAATGGCGTGCAATATTTCCCAGCATTTCCCGCTGTCGCGTCCCCAGCTGCACTGTAATTAATATTTCTTTAAGTGCTTCCTCCCTTTGTTGGTGACGACAGAAGATTTGATAGTGCACGTTCATTTTGTTAGCGACGTTTCGTTTCTAACTTTATTCTGCTTTCGATACAAGTATTTTTAAAATAATTGTAACCGCCTCCGGGGCCTAATGGCTACACGCTTTGACTTATAACACCGAGGTTTCGTTGGTGGTAGGGCATTTGACCGCTTGTCTAGCTACCACCATGTCACCGTTGTCTGTTGCGTGTTCTTTAATTTAATTGGGCTCGGTATTTGCTTTAAGTCATTTTGTAGCTTGTTAAATAACCTGAACGCTTGAAAAGATGAACTGTGCTGTACCTGTACCACCTTGATTCTAGGGATGAATGAATTGGTTACACTTTTTAAGGTGGACGAGTTGTTATAGGACGTGTGAAATTATCTAAAAAAATCGTTTATATTTTAGAACATTTTGTAGGGTATAAGCCTCAAACGTAAATGTCTGTTATGTCCTATCTTAGGCCATTTTTACGTCGTTTATGAACAGTTTAGGTTCATCCAGATAGGTCGCTCGCCCGCACACTCGGCCACATCGCGTCGACAATTTTATTATCGTTTCCAATCCGCCATTATATCGCTGTGGACATCATTCTCCACGTCCATAAACGTCCATGCCGCGTCCAATTCGTGTCTTGTCCGGAACCCCGCTGGGTATATAGGATCCAGGGCTGACGGCTCGCTAGAATTTAATATGTTATCACAAATCATTTCATTCATTAGGATCGGCTACATGAGTCCATCGCTGGACACGAGCCTCCCTCATATACAAACAATTCGCAAAGAATTGGTGTAGATGTAGCCATACAGTCCCTCTCTCTCTCTCTGCATGTTCTAAGTTTTATCCATACTAAGACGTACTAATATCATAAATGCGTTTGTTCGTTTATTTAGTTTTTTTTTCCTTTCACGTAGTAACACAGAGTCAGAATGGTTTTATTTGCTTGTATTAAACAGGTTGTTCTCGTGTCATAAATTCTGAAATCCACACGGACGAAGTCGCGGGCAAAACCTAGTAAAAGTATAAAACAAAAGAATACATAGAGTACAAAGTAAGTAAAAGTAAAAAGTAAAAGTAAAAAGTGTTTATTTCTTAAATAACTTTTACAGAATTTTGCAGGGACCTTCCAGAAAGTAGTCTTTCGACACTGTAAGTGAACATATCTTTTTTTAAAAAAACTAACTTTACTTTATGGTTTGATAACAAACGATACGATACGACAAAAAAACGTTATTGTAACGTTATATGCACTCGCACCGTGTATTCCCTAAACAAACCAAAAAGAAATATGTTTTTGAGTTAAACATGGATATGTAAAAGCAAGGTGCAAGGTCGCGTCGCGAAGGGTAATGGTAGCCGCTGCTCGTGTAACTTTATTCATATCGATAATTAATAACGTTATTCCCAGCGGACTCCATTCCTTGGTAATGGTATTTAAATTATTCAAATAACGTTTCGAATTAATCTTGAATAACGATTTGTCACTTATAACTTCATACTCGGAGACTATGTAATAACGATAACGTTATGGTATTTTAAGCTCTGCTTTTACTTTTAGGTATGAGAGATACAAAATCTTGATCTTGGCATAGTCTTTTTATCTGAGGAAGTCAACTACAAAATTTTAGAAAAAATTAATAAGTAAGAAAAAAAATATTTTTGCAAATTGACCTCTTCATCATCATCATTAGCTGGGTAACGTCCACTCCTGGAGATAAACCTCCTCCATGGTATGCCACATTGACGGGTTCCGAGCCACTTCCATCCAGGGACTCCGCGCGACCTTAACCAGGTCGTCGGCCTATCTATTAATGGACCACTTATCAAAATAAAAACATGTCACCACAGCAAGTTTTTTGGTCTCATTATCCCGGTATAGGGAAAGTTCTCTACGATCATTAACTAGACTTAGAAGCCACGAGATATTTAGATATTGACAAAATATCGATATTATGCGTGACAAAATGGCGTGACAAAATTATCTCGTCGCCTTCATGTTAGCCTGCAGTTTTTTTTGGATTCGTAAAGGTTGTAAATCCCGCAACTGTCAGCCCTGCTTGTAATATTGGACGTGGATGTTTGTTCAGAACGTATGACACTGACAGCTCCGAGGCAATTAATGGTTGGATTTTAATTGAATTGTTAGCTGTGTTCAGGACATTGGAATTATGTTTATCGTTTTTATAGATCCGTGCACAATGGTTCATAAATTATCCGTTCATCTGTATAGAGCTGTATCTTTGGAACCGTAATACGTAAAAGCTTGAAATTTTCACATAGTGTGTATTACTATAATAGCTTTAACAAGAAATACATTAAAATTAAATGTGAGAATGTGTACCAACTTTTGTATGGTAACGCAACGGTTTTACACACAATTGGCTGGCACTTCATCATCATCTCGACTGATGGTGATGATCAAGTACATGATTAAATGAACCTGAAGGTATCGAGAAAGTTCATCAAGATAAGTTAATTTGTATCGAACATGGTACATACATTCCACCTTTAGAGGCATGCAAATATTGTAAATGGTTAAACATTAATATGATTATTCACTATGCATTTCATTATAACACTATATCTCGTATATATCATTCCTAGCAGCAAGCTACGAACTTCAATTTCATTATACGAACTATCCAGGAAAGAAATGTGAATACCTGTGACTTTAGTACGAATATGACGGGACCCTCGTCTCCAGATATCCAAAGAATGCGTAATCGCTTACGTTCCTCGGTTCAGGACGGAATGACGAGTAATTTAGCCTTGGAGACTAGCAGAATGGGAAGACAGAGCGTTTTAAGTAACAATTTAAAAAAGTGCCATTAAATTAAGTGTACTTCTTTTCGAAGAAAACAACAGAAAAACAACAATATTTGTACTCTACTATCATTAAGACAACCTCGGTTATTGTTGTAGTAGCATGGGTTACAATATTCAATCTCGGCACGATTAACGATGTTTTTTGTCTGTTTTTTGTTAAACATATAATACAGACTGTAGAAACACTTGTTTTAATGAAAAACATTACTCTAATACGCCATAGATTCGCCCCCAATATTGTTTAAATTTAATTGCACGTTAAATAGGTACAAAAAACGAGCCTGATGATGTGGTTTCCACAATTGAATTTTTCCCAGATTCACCACGATTGCCACAAAGACTCTCTATCGCAGAAAATTATAGACATATCAGTACCTAAATATGTGTAAAAAACGGACAGACTTTTGTAGTAATCTAAACTTACTGTATAAGGTGAGTTGCGGCTACTGGATTCAGTTTATTACCTGCAAAAACAAAATAGTAGTGAAAAATATGAAATGATTATACAAAACTATAACTAAGGTTGTGTCAGTAAGTGATATTTTTTTAATGACAAACATCCCTATCTAGCTTCATAATATTCCAGCCAACAATCTCTTCTTGGTTTGATCGCACCGTTTTGCCGGTCAAGATTTCTCGTCATTTGGTTGACACGTCGATTACAATGAAGATGTATTTCTACTTTAAAAGAAGCCTAAGGACCTGCCATTGTGACGTAAAAATTCAGAAAAGGCTGTTTCCAGTAACTATTGCGTAATCTACTTTTTATTTTAGTCTGAGGTTAACCCCAAACTGCGTAGGATTTTTCTGGGAAACCACCCTCTGTTCCGGCGGTTTCATTTGGCGGGAAATTTCTCGATTTGTCCGTTGAAATATGACGATAGTTCAAATGATTATTAATTTATTACGTTTGGGCATTTGGATAATCATGAGGATCAAAGAAGCCAATAAGATTGAATGCCTTCTGTAGCGCAGTATGTACGGAAGCGTTTATTATACCTTTATATATAATATATAATACCTTTGATTTTATGTCTGTGCTGCCCCCTTCAAGTAGTTTTGTGTATTATTATTATTACTCCTCTTCAAGAAGTCCTAATACAGCATGTATATTTCATACGGGCGTATATTTTGATGGAAATTAGTGTTGGTCCTAAACAACAAATTTTCATTAATTTTGTTACTTAATTGTGTATTTCTTTTTTCCATACAAAATAATTGAGCACACAATGTATTAAATTACATATACAGTTATAAAACTGATTGAAGGTTCTTTGTACAGTGTACACGTCATGTCATGACAGTTCAGTAAACCGTTTATCCTTTGTCAAGTGGAGTCAATTTGGACGCAATACATGGCTCCTCGGTCGTACTTTTAAAAATAACTAACTCTTTATTATTCATATATTATTTGTATAGTCGTAAACTAGATCTGGATAAATTATACGACCCTATTAAATATACATGTTGTATCACATCACAGTCTAACATGATAATTTTAACTAGACTGCATCAACTCTCTCTGGGCGGAAAACAGTTGACGATTCGCTACGACGCCGGCTTAAAGCTACGCCTTCGTAGCCACATGATTAATGGCGTAGCGCTGGCCAGACCCGAGCTGGTCGCCTGCTGCCTCAAGAATTCCTCAACTGCTGCGTACCTGTGATGACTTACGGAGATGAAATGAAACTCACGGCAGGACTAATCCACAAATTCAACGTCGCTCTGCGGGCTATGTAAAGGCATATGCTTTGAGTCTCTGATGGATCGCATTCGAAAGGAAGTGATTCGTCAGAGAACCAAAGTGACGGAAATAGCTCATCGTATTAGCAAGCTGAAGTTGCAGTGGGCTGGTTATATTTGACGAGTCCTCGAGTGGAGTCCACACCTAGGCAAACGTAGTGTAAGAAACCCTTCGGCTAGGTGGAAGGACGACTTACTTAGCATAGCTAAAGGATAAGCTGAGTCACCGTTTTACTACAATATAAAGGATAATTAACGCGTTAAAAACCGATTGCCTAATTTTTTTTAAATTTTCTCAAAGAGCTATCGATAAAATACCTCTGAAGTATGTTCTACCAAACAAAAAAGAAAAAGAAAATAAAAATCGGTTCACTATTGGCGGAGTTATCGCATAACATACATACAAAAAAACATACGCGTCGAATTGAGACCCTCCTCCTTTTGGAAGTTAGTTTTAAAACACTCAAATAGATTTGCCACTAGTACATTGCATATATCTTCTAAGTAACACACATATAATATATATGTAACGATCCTCCAAGCACCTATTATAAAGCGGGTCACTAATGATCAAACATACCCCGCTATGTAAACTTCACCCTAATCAGTGTGAGGGTTGTTATACAAGGCACCCTATAAACATAGTTCCGGTAAGGGTTCAACTGTTATGTTATATAATACCAATTCTGTAGATCAGTTGGTTAATTAAACAGTTCAATCGGAAGCGCATTTTATTCCGCACAAGTTTCTTACCCGCATCCTCGTCATAGTCCGGACACTACATATAAATGTCATGATATTGGTTGACGCCGGCCACTTGATGGGAGAGGTGAGGTATCGCGGATCGGTGGAGAGTGGTTTATTTATTTAAAATTCCATTCAAAATGTACCGTTTGGGGTATGTAACTCATACATTCCATAGGATACGTGCTTGACAAATTCCAACTAGATTGGTTTAGACAGCTAAAAGATAGAGAGGGACAGAGACATCTTTAGATGTATCTCTATAAGTGAGTGTTTCCCTCGAGTAAAAAGTATCAAAGATGAAATCTAGCGCTTAACTGAGTCGGTTCGTGAGGTATGGTAGCGCGGAGGGGGGGGGGGGGGGGGGGGGGCAGAATGCAACTACAAATTATACAGATATATACTGCAAATGCAAATACAAACAGAACCTCACTCCGATGCTTCGATATAAAATGCCAAATTCGCCAGTAGGTGTACACCGCAGCGGCGTCCTTTGAGTAGTTGAGTAGAGGTGGTGCCAGGCAGCATATTTCAAAGGCAACACTGACTAAGCGAATTGACTTTACATGACGATATTTACTCGGTTTAACATTTACTAAATCGTAGTTTCTTATCATCGAAAATGTTCTACCACCAATACCAACTGGTTCTAAAATCTCTTTATTTGTATATCTTTTATTATTATGATATTGTATATGTCTCCGCACACCACCCCTTTATCTTTCTCCTCGCCCTGGTTGACTGGAAGAGATCGCTATATAGGGATAAGTCCGCCAATTCTACTTTTATTATGGTTTTAAAATTTTTATTATTTAAGCTAAGGTGAATAAAGAGTATTCAAATAAACAAACTGAGCACCTTCGCATTGTGAGTCCAAGTATGTAGCCAACTTGACACGTTATTTTCGCGTTATTAACAATACAAACAAACATCTACAAAATAATTTTAACACGAAAAATTTAATCATGTAAAAGTAATCCATTTTGCCTCTTATCCAAGAATCTAAATCCAACACTATTTTCAACAATCCACTCAAAATATAAGCCGATTAATGTCATTCCAAATAAAAGAAAACACCGGTCTTGAGGGCTAAGTGTTGGCTCCACGGAAAGCGCATGTAAGTAATAGAAGTGCTTGACTTAAAAAAATGAGTTTGTATTTGTCCTTCATCTCAGTTGATGGTAAGTGACGATAAGGCCGTTGGATGGTTGGCGTGCGCACCCAGAAGACTTAATATATTGAGGCGCTGGCTCTGCTAACTTTCATACCGGAACAAAACAGTACTTTTAACACTGCTGTTTGGAGGCAGAGTTCGTGGTGGTAGATAGCTGTACAGTCACCTTCTTCTGAGCGTTCATTTAAGCGTTGGGCAGCGCTTCGGGGATGTTTGACGAAGCAAATGTAAACTGCTTCTACAGCACGATGCGCAAGAGTGCGTCCTCCAGCGCGCGCAGGGTGCGGGCAGCCGCAGAAGTCTGCTCGCTGACGTCACGCACGCACCGACGGACCGATGCTGCGACACTGGCTGTCATTTCATGCCCCAATGTCCCAGTATCATGTCTGACGCTATAATTAACTTACTAACATAGCACTAAGATTACTAACACTATGGATGTATGTCTGATTTAAATAAATAATAAAAATTCAATCCACATTGCATTATTATAATTTGACATATAGTGGTATCTTGTGCTGTCCTATGTGTATAAAAAATAATTAGAATTTACAATCAAGTACAACATTTGATTTGAAAAATTTGTACCTTAAATCATAATACCATATTGTAGGCAGTGCTTTCAGTTGTGTTTTTGTCGTACTCCATGCTTAAAGCGTTGGAGACAATACATGCGTCAAATTTTGAATTATTTAAATATAATAAATATGAGTATACATAAAAGTTCTCTACAGAAGAATAAAATTAATAACAGAAATGCACTAGTTAGACTTTTTCACCACATAGCGATACCTCACTTCTCTCCACAAGAAAGTGATCCGCTCAAGGAGCGGTAATATGGCGCGCGTGTACTCATTCACACATGTGTGTGTATACACAAGTTTTCCGTTCGATGTACGGGAATAAAAACCGATATCACAACATTTGTTCGACGTGTTCGGTCTGTGACTATCTTATAATATTCATGTGAAGTTTGGAAATGAAAACAATAAAGCACTTCTATTGTTAGTTTTTAGAGGTTGAATGTCGTCGTACTAGAATATATCTAGCCGACAGTTTGTGCGATGGCTTATGACGTGCTCTATCGCATTTAATAAAGTTGTGCTTTTCGGCTTGTGGTATAAACAGGCGCTGATAAATAATGTTTCATTATTATTTTCTTCTTATTCTTCTTATTATTTTGTTTTCATACGAAAATTGTGGCATATCGCTCGAAGAACGGACAATCGATGGGGAGTAAAACTTCTCGAGTGGCAACCACGCACTGGGAAACGTGTACCGGGCCGTCCGCCTACTAGATGGACCGACGACCTAGGTTGCGGGGAGTCGCTAGATGCAAGTGGCTCAGGACCGGTCAATGTGGCATACCGTGTAGGAAGTCTATGTCCAGCAGTGGACGTTTCCCGACTGATGGTTGGAAAATTTCAACAAAATTACACTAATATTACAAATGCGGTAGTATCTCTGTCCCGCTGTATGTTTTTTGCTTTTTCACGGCTTAAATGATCGTCATATAATTTGGTAATGCGTAGCCTACAGTATGAATTACTATAGGCCACTTTTCATGTTGTTAAAAGAAGTTACGGGCCAAAGTCGTTACAAATTTAAATTTATGTTAACTATACAATAATATATTTCTACGAAGTTGTAAGATTTCAAATCTGAATTCGTTATTTCTAATACTTCAATCAGATCAAACTGCTCCAGTCGCACGATAAGTCAACGCTTTTAAATTAAGAGTCCCTATTACTGCCTTTATAAAAGAAAAAGTTTCAAAGAAATAACAATAAGATATTTTAATTGTTATCCGTTTACCCATTTAAAACGGCACAAAAATATTTCCCATTCAGTAAAAAAAACGGTCAAGTCTGAGTCGGACTCGCGCATCGAGGGTTCCCTACAGAATATGAATAATTATTAACATACATGAAATCATGCTCTGCCAAAAATATAAGTCCGATTAAAGAACCAACTTTGCGGTTATATTACATACCCGATGTATGGCTTTTAATTGTAAAATTAAGTTTGTAAACATAAAAAGCTATTTTTATTGTGTAATAATTTTAAAAACCTAGTTTTCAGATTTATTCCTATGGTAGTGCTCTAAAACCTTGCTTCTTGCCAAGTTAAAGGACTCTAGGTCAACGAGAAGTTCACTCTAGGCTTTGGTTAATTTGAAAAATTCAGGTATAATAATGGTCTAAAAACAGTTATATATTTTTATTGCGTTGACCCATAAGTTTGATTTTTTCACAGATCCAAGGGACAGCAGACTTGGGTATTCGATAATAAGAGGGTCTTGACAGACAGACAACAAAGTAATTCTAAAAGGGTTCCTTTTTTCCTTTTCAGGTACGGAATCCTAAAAAAGAATGAACTTGTAAGATTTCGAGGCTGGACTCGCTATTTCTTGTGTCTCAATCCGTCTCCCCCTCTACCCACGTCAACTCGACACCCCCTTGCAATATCAATCAATATCAATAATCAGATCCGACTGCTCCAGTAGCGCGATAAATCAACTTTTTTAACTCACTCTAGTCGCTGTTATTTTAGAGGGTGCCAAAGACATATCCTGTAAGATTCACTTCTTCTCGTGATTGGACTTTTTTATGTTTCAGACAGATTTTAGCGTGGTTTTTCTATTGCTGTTGGCTTCATTTGATTGCCTCTGACAAACAAGCGAGGAAGTATAATGTTTTGAGTCATCCCTTATAGAGCACCACATGGCACCATGTCGTACCTTCCATGAGGAAGTTTGCTGTAATGACCATACTTGGTAAGTGGTGTATATCTCAGTATGAGTCTCCTCACAATTATCCATCAGTCGCATTTTATGACACGTATGGATTTTACTGTTGGCTTAATGAACAAGCTCACAGTCACTCAGCGAGCTATGGAACGAGCTATGCAATGGAAATCCGTAGACGAAGTAAGGTCACCGACATAGCTCGACAATTCAGTGAGCTATTGGCAATGGGCAGGCTACATCACTCGAAGAACGTATATCTGATGTGTAGTGAAAGTTCTTGAATGGCGAACATATACCCGGAGACGTGTACCAGGCCGTCCAACCGACGACCCAAAGGTCGCGGGTTGCTGGATGCAAATGGCTACGGACCGGTTATTTTGGCATGCCAAGGAGGTGGCTTATGTCCAGCAGTGGTGGAAGAATTGGTAGGGGTAGATTGAAATAACAGTACCAAGGGGAATATTTTACTGAGATCACTAATCTCCCAGCCAATCATGATTATTACGGCAAATCCCCTTATGTAAAATCCAACATGGTGATCCATGTGGGAGATCATTATGATGATGGTGGTAGATATGAATACTAACATTAAGACACGGCTAAACTACCCGGGGCTAGTCGAATTATAAAATAACTCAGAAACTCAATCCCGCAATCAACTGTCAGCGGCCAAAAGTTTCCGCACACAATGAAAAAGGTCAACAGAACCCCAAACGCCAAATTGGGCGATTCATCGCATGAATAGGTGGATCAGTGTGCTACAGTCACTTATTTATTTACCAAGACACGATTGTAAATGAAATTACCAATGTCTCACTCGTCGTGCGCGGGAAAAATAAATAATTCAGCGATTGTCATCGCCATCTTGATTTTATTACGTCACAAAAGCGTAATAGTGGCCAGTCATGGATTAAGGTGGATCGAGAGAGGCCGATACGATAAATTACAGTAAGTTTACATGGAACAAGCATTAGCGTGGACTTAGTAATGTATTCCGCTGGAACTACATATACGCTAGTTCGGGATAAAAGTAGCCTATACTTTTCTGGCCTTTCAACTATCCATGTACAAAAAAAATCAAGTCATTCTGACCCCCTGTTGCGACTTAAAGGAAGGACAAACAAATATTCCAACTCGTTTTTACATTTATAATTGGTATGGGTTAGCATATGTGAAATTGAGCTCTATAATATAAGAAAACAAGCTTTTTTTTTCTTGATTGTGCACGTAGGTCCCGTGTGATTTTTTCCAAAGTACACGCAGATGTAGTCGAAGATTTATTTTGAAGTTATCTTTTGAAGATTTCCAGTCTTCGTTCTATTGCTTCGAAATTTTTTCTCATTGTGTATGTTACTGTTTTAATGTTTACGATCAATTCCGAATGGTAAATTAATTTTTTTAAATATTCTTTATAAATGAGGGCCCATTTTGCGTCCCCCTTGTGAGTGTCGAAGTCCGTGCCTGGCAGATACGTCATAATTAGTTTACTGGCTTTGGTGTTTTTATTTCTGCCAGCAATTGCGGCGAGTGCGCGGCTAATCGTGTTTTCTATACGTTATTATTTTACTATTCTTTTACAAGATTAATATTGCGGCGCGGTGGAATAAGGGCGGTCTCAGTGGAGCTTCTTTCTTTATTGTCGTGGTACAATCTTTTTGATGATTTTCCTTTGAGTGACTTATGTTTTGAATAGTTTAGTTTCTTTTAGTGCTTTCTGTACTTTGCTATAAATGTTAAAGTTGGGATTATATTTCATTATTTTGAATGTTTGGTATAAATTTATAATGTGTTTTAGACAGAATGGCTTAGTTTTGTTGACGTCACCTATCGTGCGCTATGTCACTTTCTGGCATTATTATTCGAAGCGCGTCAATATATACGAAAAACTAATATTTCTTACGTTGCGGGGATGTTATGAAAGGCTCATTAGAATGTTATGTACTAACAAAATGTGCACCCCAAAACGCTCTGCCGAAAAAGTCCGATAGAAAAACCAACTCTCCTTTGCAGCTAAATTAGATACCCGATGTATGATTTTCAAGTGCAATGCTAAGTTTGTAAACATAAAATAGATTTTTTGTGTTATAATTAAAAATCCTGGTTTTCAGATTTATTTCTATGGTTGTGCTGTATTTTTTCTTGTGTCAACCTAGAAGTTCGATTTTTTCGCAGATCGATACGAATGCAGATGTGGGTATTCTGTATTTATTTCAAGTTTCTCTACGCGTTCCAGAGAAAAATGGTCTTGACAGATAGACACACTTTTCCTTTTGAGGTACGGAACCCTAAAATGGAGTCTTTTATGTGTTCGATGAAAAGCTTATTTCTTTAAGAGAGTGATTTCATATACATACATTTATAGTATTCATACAAAACTCAATATACATGAAACATTTGCGCATTAAAATGTCCATAAAATCTTTATTAAAGTTCATAAAATTTACGAGCGCAGCGGTCTCCATTTTATCATCGGAAAAACAAATGTATTACGACATAATACCCATTACGTTAAAACCTTTTAAATATATTGCTTTGGCATTATGAGATAGGTCTCCATCTGACGTTCTAGGTGTTACTTTATTAATTCTCTGAATCGGTCAATTATAGTATTTTCGTAAACCGTATGTCCAAGATATTGATCAAATTTTAGTGATGGATAATTTTGACATTCATTAAAAAAACGACCAAGTGAGAGATTGGCTCGGCCAGCGACGGTTCCGTACAGAATAATATGAATAATCAACATACTGAAAATCATATTTTATAAAAAAAATAAGCACCTGGCTGAAAATAACGAGAAACTTTTGATTTACACACTCAAATTAATATTAAGACAGGCGCTTTAACATTTTGTTATTGTATTAATGAGATATATAGGTGCGGTAAGACCTTGCTTCTTGACAAATTTCATGATTCTAGGCCAATGGGAAGTACCCTATAGGTTATGATTCTTTTTTCATGCGGCTTTATCAATTTATTGCGTCGACTTAGGAGCTTCATTTTATCACAGGTCCAAGGGACTGCACATTTGATTATTCGATATTAATTTCAACTTGATACCTTCACGCGTTCCTGAAACAAAAGGTCTTGACACACAGACAGAAGGACAACAGGGTGATCCTATAAGGGTTTCATTTCTATTTGATGCACGGAACCCTAAAAACGGGCAGGTGTGAATTACGTTTGTTTGAATTGCGTTGACTTAGAATACTGATTGAGGAGCATTTACTACTGCAGCCACGGAGCCACCGCCTGATGTGGCTTCTCATTAAAACCATGTTTGTCATTGCGATCTGGCTTTGGACTTATACCGCACTAGACAAAATCTAGACTGTAACTTGATGGGAAGTGATGGTGCCTTTGGATCGAAATAGTGCTGACCCAGAAGGATAGCAAACCTTATCTCGCTGGCTCTGATATCTTTCATACCGGAAAACAACAGTGCTATTAACCCAACTGTTTGGTAGCAGGCTTAGAGAACATGGTTATAGCTCTTAATGCCCTACCACCAAACAAGCTATGCTATGGGGTTATGACAGACTTATACACGGAGAAAGTGGCCTGGAATAACTTGTTCAAATTCCTTTGACTACGGAACCAAGAAATAATGAAAAAAACAACCTCTAATGAATTTCTAATGAACTACACTTCTTTATTGTTCAATAAGGAACGCTTAATTTTCTTTGAAGTATAAATATGGAACAAAAATGAAGCCTGAGCTCGTTAAAAGCTCTGGTTTTATTAATTTTACTTTTCAAGAAGCCAGTTTCATTATTTTTTCCCTACTTTTAAAACCTTGGTGAATTGGGAGTGTTTGAAAGTTTTCGTTCACTTTCGGAAAGGCTTTATTAATTAAACGCATAGGAACTCGGCTTCAAAATAGAGCACTCAATTTCTTATCGTGGTTGTCAAAAAACCGGCCAAGTGCGGCTCGCGCACGAAAGATTCCGTGCCTTTATATATTAAAACGGCAAAAATCACGTTTGTTGTATGAGAGCCCCTTTAAATATTTATTTTATTCTGTTTTTTTAGTATTTGTTGTTATAGCGTCAACAGAAATACATCAATGTGAAAATTTTTCCTGTCTAACTGTCACAGTTTATGAGCCTGGGGACAGACGGACAGCGAAGTCTCAGAAGAGAAGAAGAAATATGGTCCCGTTTTTACCTTTTGGGTACGGAACCCTAAAAAGGTGTAAAAGGGAACTACTGAAGGTCTACAGTTACCTACTCAGTTACATTTACAGGTCAGTATTTAGAATAATCTAGCAGAAGACCTCACTTGAAATACTAGAGACTAAATTTATCTGGAACTCACTTGAAGTCACGTCATAACAGTTTAAACGCAGCAATTTGTTATACATTCATGAGACATTCGATACGATCTTTATAGTCGTTAACATTTTATTTCGCTCCGGTACCAAATAAATAGATGTTAAAACTCAGACTAAGTGAATATTGAAGACTGGGGAAATTTAAGAAACTCAAAAAGTTTGCGTCGAATACACACCCTACAGATATAAGTAGATGGGGCATTTACGGCGTTAATATACCTCTAGGGTACACAGTTGGCAGACTATATTCATGACTGTTCGTCCCCTCTTTGCCCTTAGGTCGACTATCCGCTGTACAATTCAAGATGGCCTCCAGGATCAGCTGTTCTGGAAACGTAGTCCAATGGTACTAAAACAATTACCAAGTGCTTGTAACAATGTTTCAATTCAGATGACCAAAAATCGTTATGTAGCTGATAAAGGTGATGACAGTTGTTTCAACGCAAAATTCTAATATATATGTCGTCGTCATCATCAGGACGGGTGGGTGTTTGTCGTGTTCCGAGCGAAGGGGATGAGATTATTCGTCATTCGACATCACGCGGGCTGTGATTATCTTGTGGGATAACACGTGGACTATCAGGCAATGAAATGACAATTAGGATTCACAATAGATTGTAATGTCTCGCTTGTATATCACACACATAGATAGGCAATACGAACACTGGTGACGTAATACTATTTCACAATGCGCACGCGACTACATGAAACGTGTGACAGTTATTTGAGGGGAAGAAAGGGGGAAGAGGGGATTTGGTTCTATTCGAAGCCAAACTCTGAAAGCAGCTTTAATACACTTAATTTGTTTTGGTAAATAAGAAACATACAGGTTAAAAAACGCTCAAACGTTTTTATGTCGACAATTTTAACCATTTAAAAATACTTGTCATTTTAAAATTAAATGCTGTTGAATGAATGTATGGTGTATTTGTATTTCCTTAGTCTTACCCACGGGAACGTATAATAAGGAACGTATACGTATCGGTACGTATTTCGATCACGCGTTGTTCAGGCACTTCGGCTAAGTATATTATCCACTTTTATGGGTAGTCGTAAAATGTACTCCCTTCGGTGGGCTGCTTCGGTGCTCGGTGGATTCGTTCTTTGAAATGGGGTATCACTTTGCAGTACATACGAAGTCTGACAGAAATGGTGAAGTTTTGATAAGCTGCAAGTACTCGTATACAACGTGTACAAAAAAGGAGTGATAATACTTAAAGGTGGGTATATATCCCTTGTATAGAATACACTGTGAAAGTAGCAGCGTTGTAAAGGTTAGTTTAAATTTCCATACATTTTTATTTCATAGGTGTAACGTCGTAATTTTTGACAACCCTAAATGTTTGTTTACCAACGCGAGCACTGGGGTCAATGATGAATGATCTTATCTTTGGTTTTAGGGGTTATTGACACATGTAGAACTAGGATAGGGATGAAATTCAAAAATGTTAGTCAATATTTTAAATTTGTTTTTCACCAGATTCGTACGGTTTACAGATGTCTACTACCGCTCCAAAGGTAAAACCTTACCTAACATATACCGCACTTAAGTTTTATCACTCCTTTTTTGTACACGTTGTATACAGTAAAACATTTATTTTAGAACAATTTTCAACGGATCCTAACTATCACCATTTGCTTTACTTAACGCTGACGCCTAGTACTAGTACGCACAAACATACATAGTGTATTCCTTCTTTAGTAAAATTAATAAATATACTGTTACGAGCTTTCGTGGTTCGTTTATTGAAGAGAAAGAAAGTCCAAAGTTCCGGAATTTATTGGTAACACAAGTCCACAAACCAATCTTCAAAATCACGGGTCCCCCCAAACAGAGTACGTCCCTGTCTCACTAGTTCCGAGTTGTCTGCACTGAGTCCGTCCCTGGATTCCACGTACAGAGTCCTTGAACACTACTGACGCCGATCTGTCGATACTGACACCACGTGATACACTAGTACACTAACACTTTTCCACCTCGATTGTACTTTCGCTTTACAATTTCTTCCAGTTTTCGTTTCTTCACTTTTCTTCGCTGTGAACTCAACTCAAACTGAACTGTCTCCGACGCTCGGCTCGCGCCTATATATACCCCGTAGTGTTTCTAGATCCTATAGTCTAGAATCTTCTGGAACATTGTAGAGTATTCGACACGAAGGAGATAGATGAATTGCTTTCTCTTTCGCACTTGACAATCCTTATGCGAGTATTCGAGAGCTTTCTACGTCATTTGTCAATATCTGACACGAAGGGGATCGATGGATACACCTCTCTCTTTTCTTTATCTCTGGACTTTTGGAGCTCCGTGACAATACTGTTGGACATAAGTCCATGCCCATCAGACTTTCCTTGTATGCTTTGCCATAAGCACCAAGCTTGGCGGCTCGTTGGTCGCAGTAAATTGTTGATTCACAGGTATATACTGTTGCACATCTCCTGAATTCGTCCCTTTGTCGCCATTTACTTCCTTAGGATGATATAGGAGAAATTCATTTTGTAGGCGAGACCACGCGGCTAATTTTGGTCTAACAGAAACTTGCGTGATCTTTTCGCTCTCTCTAACGAAAACTGGATAGTTTTTATTTCATCCATTTCGAAATGTTGTGAAAAGTATTGTTTAAAATGTTTATTTATTTATACACTTACAGGCAACAACGATATGCTAATAAGAACGAATTAAAAGAACGATAACAAAGTGATAATAAAATAGAATATTTACAATCTACAAGAAATTAAGTATTTGAATTTAAATTTACTAGAATGGAAAATATCGATATCCAATATTTAATTGGTTATACTGACGCACAAGTCTGTTTAGTGGTGAGTGATGTCCAAGATTTGTTCTTGCATTGGTTTTGCTAAACGTCACTGTCAAAGTAGCTATGGCGGACACTCGGACAGTGTCACCAGTGAGTGTCACGAGAGCCGTGGGCGAGTGTGGACGTTTAGTAGCTCCGAACACGCGGGCATTGCCGCGCCAGTTTTGTGATAGATAACGACGTAGGGGGACCAATTCCTACAGATATGATTACATATTGATTAATTAAACACAACTTACTTTGCTTACAAATAGAAAAAGGCTTCCGTCTTCAATAGGCCATCCTTGGGCAAGGATATCCCTCCATTCGCACACGCCGCCGCCGCCATCTTGGATATTTATTGTCCACTACAGACAGGGCTAAAAAATAGATTACCGCGGCGACATTTTGAGGAAAAATCACAACCAACAAGATAAAGACACGTCCTAATCCCCCATAACGTTAGTTGGTGAAATAAACACGGTGACATATTGTCGGCGGTCGACCGGCCGATATATTAGAACATTTTACGAGGGCAGTAAAACTGGACCGCGTTTATTGGTAGTGTTTTCGTTGGGTCGCCATGTTGGATTTTGGGAAATTAGAAAAAACTATGTCTTTCGATTTTACATTGATTTTATCGAGATTTCCTTGTTTCATAAATTATTATTTAACAGTAAAAATTATTTCGTTTTATCGTAAGGCATTTAACTTGAACTATGAGGGTTGAAAGTAAATGACGTAAGATTTCCACGTGGATGGAGATACTAAGTCCTTCTTACATAGTTCATATATCAGTCTAAATACATATATATTTTATGTATGATGGGTTTGCACTTGGACTTCAACTCACCAGATGGTAAGTGACTTTAAGAGTCGATAAAGGCGACGGATGCAGCGTATGCACCCCAGTGTAATGAGTCGCTGGCTCTGGTACATTTTACACCGGAGAACAACCAGTGCTATTAAAATTGCTGTTTAGCAGCAGACTTAGGTGGTGGTAGCTAGCCAAGCGGACATAGAAAATACCCAATCAGAGTACCAATAGGTATTCCCACTGGCCATCGAACCCGGAACCTGTAGCTTGTAGTCACTGGGCCACGGAGGCGGTCAAAAAATCTCAACTTGGATAAAACTTCATCGATCTAGGAAAGTACGAGTAAATGTTACTTTTATACGAAATTACTTCCATAGACTGCCATATTGGATTTCTTGTGACGTCTGGTTATCAATCAGCGATCTAACGAGGCATCATTTGTCTGATGAAGCCGATTATGACGTCGATTTAAAAATGTTGTAATTGAAAACATGTGTGTCGAAAAACATAAGATCATCGATAACACCAATATTTAAACAAGGAAAGTCTGTTGAGGATTTTTATAAAAATCTAAATACAAAATCTTCAATTGAATTTTGTACAAAATCTTTTAGATATATTTACAGAAATATTCGTTACACATCAATATTCTTATCAAAAATATAAGCTCATTTGGAAAGACTACTTTAAACACGAATTCAAAATCATCAAAATCTTTTTAGTTTGGTATGCTGTGTCTTTAGATTTATTTCCTCTCCACTGGCTTAGCGAATAACGCTAACCTAAAGTGGCGGATGATATAAACAAGAATATAGCCAAAAATCTGCGTTCAGATTGAATCGTCTGCGAAAAAACTAGTAAAGAAAGGAATAACAGATTGTCGGTTTCGTTTCTAAAAACATTAATTTCTGATTATTTATGAAAACCGACACTCCTTAAATAAATGATCATTACCAGCGGCGAATTAACTTCCAATTAATTTGTCCTTAATTTAGTTCATTTTCAGGAACCATTTCTTAATTGAAAACGGCTTCACTCAAATAACAACGAACGAATTTATGTGATAATACCAAATTAGGAGAAATACGTCTTCAAAGCTTCATTAAGTTGAAATACTTAATTTTACAGAGATATCATTAATTTTCGCCTCGTGTACTTCTCAATTTTATTTACGAATGATCAAATCATCACCTTTGGCTTTTCGGTGTAGGAAAACATCGTGAGCAAACCTACACACTACTGAGAAGAAATTCAAAGGTGTGTGTGTGAAGTCTACTGCGTGGTGGACTACTGTCCATATATTCTCTGTAGCAGAGTATAGACCTGAGCCCCTGCAGGGGACATGCATAGGCTGTTGTTGATGTATGTACTTCTCCATTACAAATTAATGGCATTGGTTTTTAGAATAATGGAAATAATTAGTCGATATTCTGATAGAGGAACAGGAGACAAGAGGACATGTTTCTACATGGATCTACACCGTTCACTGTGGCTATGGCATACCATGGGCATGGGGAAGGTCTATGTTTCTTTATGTTCATCACAGATGTCCATTATACATATGTATAAACAGATACATATAGATAGATACATATATAGTTTTTCAGATTTCAATCAATATCTGAAAGCCATAGACAAATCAAAGATATAGCTCATCACATTTTGCCTCTCAGCAAACAGGTCGGAACTCAATCCAAATTGGTAGAATCCTGGTTAATAGTTAGTCAAACATTTATCACGTTTTCGGCAGTTAAATTAAACATTAACTGCTCAGTAACCAGTTAACTGGTGGGACTAACCTTGTAAAAGTTAAACTGGGCCGTTTCCTAGAAGCCTAGATATATTACGTCGAAATGGTTTAGAATTTAGTAGAATGTGTTCCTAATATTTTTATGGCTCACGCTACGTTCAATCTATTATAAGCATATAAGTGTAGTAAGCTGGTATAATAGTTATGTATTCTAATTACGATATTCGGTTTGGATGGCGGTAGCGCATTTACTATGTGCGCTAAGCTAGTGCCATCATATTATCACGCGAGACAAAGGCCAAATACAACCCTATGTATTTCGTAGCGCTTCAGGAATGATGCGCAAGAGTGCAGCCTTGATCGCGCGCAGGGTGCGGGGTGCGCAGCCGCAGCAGTCTACTCGCTGTGGTCGCGCAACGCACCGACGCACCGATGCTGCGACACTGGTTGTCATTACATGCACTAGTGTCCCAGTATCATAGTTTATACCAGATTACCAACAACATGATGGATGTAAAGCCTGAAATTAAACCTTTAAAATATTTTTTAACAGATGTTGTCCGCCAGTCGTCAATGTTTTAAAACTACCTTTCTTAACTATATATTTACGAGCACAGTGAAAAGAACCAGCGCGTTTCCGTCTGGAATGCACGAACCTTCTTAACAGCTTTCTTAGCACTCGTAGCAGTGTCGTCGCCCACTATCGCTACTATAAAGCTGCTCGTAAACGTGAATCAACTTGCGATTCCGCTGGTGACGTCATCAGCCAGCATAGAAGTCCTACATTGAAGATTGTCATTAAATCAATATATGCACATATATTTAAACGCTTCGAGGGGTTCTTTTTTATGTGGAACTAGCTTTCCCTCGCGACGATTTAATACATTGCAATTTTTATGATGGGTTTGAACTTGACCCTCATCTCACGGGATGGTAAGCTGAAGTGGCAATGGGCAGGCCACATCGCTGGAAGAATGGATAATAGATGGAAAGTAAAAGTATTCGAGTGGCGACTACGTACTGGGAAACGTGTACCAAGCTGTCCCCCGTGTAATGACCGACGATCTAGTAAAGGTTGCGGGAAGTTGCTGGATGCAAGTGTGTAACTTACAGTAAAATTGCACGATTCGTACGTAAAATCCAGCCAACTATTTCAACTTTGTTTGTGTTGTTGTTGTGTTTATTTATATTTATATTTTGTGCCGAATAAAGTCTTTTGAATTTGAATTTTAAAAAATATGGCAAAAATAGTATGGAGGCTCTTTGAGCGAATTCTCGCTAACATATTTCCGTAACAAAGCTTAGTTCACGAACCGTTGTCAAACGTCAAAAATAAACTGTTAAAAAGAAGTTTCCGTTTTAAGTACCGAACTCCCTTTAGCTTTAACCATAAAGCTGGCCATAAACGTGAATGCACTTGCGTTCTGACGTCAGTCGCAGTGTGCACCAGCTTTATGTCAGTGTAGATTAGATTAGAGAGCTGTCAATAAAACTTTAGGATGTCTGCACTGTGCCTTATTGTAACTTGCTTAAAATGTATTTAATGCAGTGCTGCTGAACATTAGTACAGCTAAGGAGTGGGACCCCCTGCCGGCTTTTGTGTTATACAACGACCGAGCGATACAACCTGGATGTCTGCAAGGCCGTAGTGAATAGAATATTTCTATAGCAACCGTGATTGTGGTCAAACGTAAGCCTATATAGAGGTAATATCAAACACATTTAATATTAATAGACCGGACAAAGCAAACAAACATTTTGATCCTAAACTTATTACCAATTGGTAATAAGTTACTCAATCTAGTGTCACATCACGTCACGCGGCCGTACAAGACATTTGACATACCATTGACTTTTGAGATCAAAATGTTTATATGAAACGTTTCCCAATGACCGCTCTATAACCTATTACTATATTTAAATCTCTCTGGGTAATATAAAATGTATATACATTTGTGTAAGCTTCACTGCAAGAATGAATGCCTCAGCGATCCGCTCTAGTACATTTTCTATATATTCTCCAAATCAACAACCAAAGGGAACCTTATTGAATTACGAATGCTTGGTTTAGTTTTTGCCAAGGGGGTTTCTTATGTTGGTATTTTCCTTCCGCCGCTGCAAGATATTGCGCATGCGCACGGCATTTTAGCTTGAGAATTTTCAATTGTGTTTAGAATGAAACACACTGAGTGCATTATTGAATTCTCTATTGTTTATTACATTTTCTCATAAAATGAAAATTCTGACAAAGTAAAAAAAAAGTGTTCAAGTCTTTCATTATTTTTTTGATAGTCATACTATTAAATAAAGATCAGAGTATGAGTTTTGAAACCATTTCAAATACTATATCTCCTGGAAAAATCACTTTCCCTTAATATATGGTTATTGTAATAAAAACTACTATTAATAACACATAATTGAAGTTACGAAGCGTCGGTGGCGCAGTGGATAAGGCGCGGACTCTCAATCTGAGGGTACCGGGTTCGAATCCAGCCGTGAACCTATGAGTTGTTTTTCAATTCAAGTACATTATCCGATTGCTTAACGGTGAAGGAAAACATCGTGAGGAAACCTTCATGTCTTGAACAGGCATGTGAAGTCCGCCGATCCGCACTGGGCCCGCGTGGTGGACTATGGCCCATACACTCTCTGTAGGAGAGTAGGCCTGAGCCCCTCCAGTGGGGACATATATAGGCTGTTGATGATGATGAATTGAAGTTAAACAGCAAAAACAATTTAATCGACCCAAAAATGGGTACACATGCATAAATTAAACGCCAAACATGTTCCATACACGCAGCCAGTCACAAACACAACATCACTTAAAATGCCAAATTAACCATCGTATGTACACCTTAGCGGCTTCCTTTGCGTTCGAAATGGAAATCCTTTGATTGGAGGCGTTGTGTGTCGGCTGACATATTTCAAATGCGACGCTCTCTGATTTAAACTAACTTACTTTACATTACCAATATTATCTGAAATAAGGTATAATTTATTACTTCGCATCAAATACACCTTAATCATAAAATGTCGTACAACGAAAGCCTTCAGCTGTACGAGTAAATAAGACTTAGCAACTCGCCCTTGTTTCTATCCGCCCCCTTGTTTCTATCCCCTCCCTCTTTGCCCTCCACCCCCCGTTTCTTTCCCCTGTCACCAAGACGATCTTGAACTTGTCCAGAACGATGATGTAATAAATGTTTAATTACTTAACTTGTCGCAAGATGATTGGGTGTTGCGCAATGGAGGCGTTCTGCGTGTTGGTCAAAAATGTTGGAAGTTCAAGTTTAAACGAAAATATATCAAGCAGTTATTCTTAGTGATTAAGTACTGTTTATATAAGAAAAACTGATTTTAATTATGAATAGTATATATACAGAATGTAATAAAAGCCGTCATAAGGTTAAAAATATTTGTAAAAAAGAGAGGGTCTTATTTGGGCATTAGGGGTGCAGTACTCAATGACGCTGCGACCTGTATAGATCCTATAGATCAAATAACTTCCCCAAGACCGATTTAGATCATTAAACAGATGTAGGCCTAGGTTTGGAGGTCTTTCTGATCCCACTCGTATACGGCGACAACGGGAAGGCGCAAACGCTCCCCCGCGTCACAACGATGCCCCAGATTAGGGGCGAGTAGGAGCTCTGGTCGTCCTATTGGTGCAAACCGGCGACCACTAGAAGGCAGCGGTAGTACGGCGTGGAGACGTTATGGCTGACTGCTCACGGGAAGGGCTGATTTCGAGGCGCTATAGGAGCTCTGATGTGTTCCTAGGAGATCCCAGGGCGCTATAACTGACGAGGATGACCAACGAGGGGTTTTAGTGAATAAAAATTTTACACAACCCGACTCCTAAGGAGTCAGGTATGTTTAGAAGATTTCTCCCTTGAAAAAAATATATGTTTGGAGCTTTCCGCTGCGGTAGGGTGGCTTTCAAAATGTCTCTTGGTGTTGTGATGAAGAGTAAAGTATCATATATTCTTTCCCGGTCCTTCAACTATCTCTATCCAAAAAATTATGTCATTCTCACCCTCTGTCACGACAGAAAGCAATGACAAACAAACAATCTAACCCACTTTCGCATTTATTATATTTGTATGGATACTGGATAGTTAGCCACTATATGTTACAGCCTATAACTCTATAGGTACTTATGAGTTATACACCCAAAACGACCTTATAAATGAAATATCCACCTAAAATACACATTGCCTTTTGTCACGCAACTTTTCCGGAACGTAATAATTAAAAGTTATTGCCTAATAATTTCAAATTTTTAATAATATGTAATATTATATAATGGTGGTTGCTGGAAATGCGTTGTTTGTTAAACTCTGAGGGCGGGAGGTCTTTTTAAGGTTCCGTACCCAAAGGGGTTACCTTTACGGGACCGTATTAGTACTAAGACTTCGTTGTCCGTCCGTCCGTCTGACACCAGGCTGTATCTCATGAACCGTGATAGTTAGACATTTGTCATTTTCACAGATGATGTATTTCTGTTGCCGCTACAACAGCAATATTAAAAAACAGAATAAAATAAATATTTAAGGGGGCTCCCATACAAGAAACGTGTTTTTATGATTCTTTGCTTTACGGTTGAATGTTTTACGCAGGCGTGCGTATTTGAGCAAATCGTTTTTCGGTGCATATTTTTTAAAATTAATTAATTTTTTATTAAAGATTAAAATATCGTTTTCGATATCAAATAAAGGATTAATACATTAAGAAAATATGTTGGCTACATCATCAACAGCCTAACTACGTCCTCACTGCAGGGGCTCAGGCCTACTCGCCTACAGAGAGTGTATGGGCCGTAGTCCACCACGCGGGCCCAGTGCGGATTGGCGGACTTCACACGCCTGTTCGAGACATGCAGGTTTCCTCACGATGTTTTCCTTCACCGTTAAGCAATCGGATAATGAACTTGAATTGAAAAACAACTCATAGGTACACGACTGGATTCGAATCCGGTAGCCTCAGATAAAGAGTCCACGCAAATAGATATTCACATGGAACGAGCTTTTCTCGTAATTTCTCTACGTGCTAAACCTTCGGAATGAGGAAATCTGTAGACGAACTATTGTCACCGATGAAGCTCGACAAGTCAGTGAGCGGAAGTGGCGATGGGCAGCCACATCGTTTGAAAAACGTATAATCGATGGGGAGTAAAAGTTCTCGAGTGGCGACCACGTACCGGGAAACGTGTACCGGTCCGTCCCCCTACTAGATGGACCGACGATCCAGTAAAGTTTGCTGGGAGTCACTGGATGCAAATATCTCGGGACCGGTCAATTTGGCATACTATGGAGAAGGTTTCCTGGCTGATGATGATGATGAATGTTGTTATTCGCACTTGTTCCATGCACGGTAGACTCCCCTAAAAGCACTTTCAATTTGCTAATACACTAATACATTGTGAGCGACCTACAAACGGAACGAGTAACTATGAGGTGACAGTAAAAAAAGCAATCGCTATCAGACGCTATCTGTGAACAACTGTCGCGTGCAATCACGGTAAAAGTTCAGTACGGACAGTGGGACACGTCAACTGAACAATATTTCCATTTCGGAATGTGTTTCTGACGAATGAATTAGTTACACAGATCAATAGAACGAGTAGATGTAACGGTGCGTGATTTTGTATGAGTTCAGCTTTGTACGAGTAAGTTCAAGTAACGCCCACAACGCTGCAATTAATAAATACAAGAGGTATGCAACGCCTAATTCGAGTACAATTTTCTCACACGTTTGAAGAAAACGTACAAGTATACAGCGATTGGAAAATGTACTGATGTCAAGGGACTTCAGGATTCCAGGTACGTACTTAGTTCGGAAGATCTGTCAAGAAAACCCGGGGCACTTGTTTCCTTTAATCCCGAACCCTCAGCTCGTAACTGAGGCTCTGCCTCGCTCTTTTTTTTCAAGTTACTTAACCGCCTCTTAGTGTTGATTTGATTGAAGTTCCCTCGGAATTATGAATCAAACAAATTATAATTTTCCATGAACATCGGAAACTATTACTTAGATGTACGCAGTAAAGAATGTCTGGAGTAAATATACATTCGGAACTGATTCTGTTCCTCTGTCGGTTTATTGCCTTTTTACTACTAAAAGACTCGACCGATCTTGATGAAATTTAGCACGCAAATATAGTTTTTAATGGATATTGACATAAGCTACATTTCATACAAATAAAGTGTTTCAGTCTCAAAAGGGTGTTAACGGGCCCTATTTTTGAAGACTACGCTGTCTGTCAGTGCGTCTGTCACAGCATTTGAAACGCAATATGTGTCAACGCCAAATCATAAAAAAGGGCGAAATCTCCGGATTTTTTTCTTGATCTTGAGTCAAATATTGGAACCCTCTCGTGTAAGTCAGACTCGCACTTATAATTAAAAGTATATCGTATAATGGTTCTCGGAAAAAAGTACACGCTATCCTTGATATACAGGGTGAAGTTTTCTGGAAACACTGAGGTGTTTTTTCCCTCATCACCCCCAATACTTTACAACCTATTCGAAATTTGAAGCAATGAGTCAATCACAGAGGCACCTCGTAAACACGGTTTACTGTTCAGTCGAATTTATACGTACACCAGGCAACAAAGTAATGCTGTTATTTATTGCGGATACCGTTATAATGACATGTCTATATGGGGGAGACTGTACACGGCTTTAGTGGGTGAAGCGCAATATGTTTCAGACAATAACACACAGTATTCATTTGCAACTTTGTATTGTGTTGGTTATAAGTAGGTCAGATGCGCGATAGTTTCATTCAGAACTGTGGCTAAAGGCCACCGTAAACCGGAGAAGATGCATAGTTTTGTATGGGAATTATGAGCTTTTCCAATATACCAGAGTTTCTGAACCTGGGATAAATGGACCCTTTAGGGGTTAGGGATGTGACGATAACGAATCTTGCGCGTGATTGATCTAAAAAAATTATGCGAGCGGTATATAGTTTGAATAAATTACCTTCAATTGTACCTCCTAAGACACTCACTTGAAGATTTAGTGTAGTTTTTATATTGAAGATGAGGTCACACAGCAACAAGCAAATATGTATTAACGCTATGATTCGTTTCCAATACAATATAAACAAGCAGAAACGTCGCACATCTCAGTAACACCAGCGAAGATAGTCCTACGAAAACGTTAAAAAAAACGAAGCTCCCTTCATCCACAATCTGGACCCGGTCAAGCAATCGCTTCTCAAAGCACGGATTACAATATTCTATCTTAGAATTTTGAGGTTATATAAATTAGGCCGAAGCTATTTCTTCAGTTTTAGCAATAAAACGTATAATGTGTACATTATATCGCTTATTTTGACGATTCTTGACGAGAATTTCAAAGGTCAGCATTGGTTTCAACATAATTCGAAAGAATCCATATGCCGAATGTACTCCACATCCCTTTCGATTGCGTCGAAAGCCTCACAATTTTGCGTAATTGATACTATAACACCGCCCGTGACACCTTTTGCAGTATATCACACCATTATAACACACACAAAAAAACACATAAAAGTATTATTAATTAATGAATTACTAAAATTGCAATGAACCACCATTTTCCAAGTTCGCGCCAAGAATACGGGTGCATTCGATTTTAACTCCGCTAGGTGCGTTCGAATTTAAAGTAGGCAACTGTCGAGGTGATATACTATACAGCCTATTTAAATATAAAAATCATATAACAGATAGTGTTAACTATATCTTATACAAACAAGTCAGTCAAAGTTTTAAGGTGTGCAGGGGGGAGGGAATGCACGCTGATTGGACACAATAGGCGAGAAGCGCACGCTCATTGGCCCGTTCAAATTTTCGACATATTCAGTGGTCAGGTCAGAACGAATGTGTTTAAGACGAATTGGTCTGATGTCCTGAAAGTGTTTGCCCTGTTTTATGCGTCTCGAGGGCACCCTAGATCGATCCCTAACAAAGTATTTCAGAACCTACATAACTCATATCTTAATTGTTACCTGACTCACCTTAATGGCAGGCATGAAGTACTCGTAGGTTCGCTGTGGAATTATTACTATAACAATAAATTCAGAGCTTACAAATTTGTACTATTTCGGTTAGTTGCCGTGGCAGACAGAGAGACTGGTGCTTGATATATTAGTATTTTCTTATTATATCTTCGTTTTCTAGCGTCTGCATAAGTTACTATTGGACATGGGGATTCAACCCGAGAGCATTTGCTTTGACCACAGATGGATTGTTGATCGCTCTAAGAAGTTACTTATACAAAAACCGTTGCCCAAATCATAATTTTAATTGCTCCATAAGTAGCTTTTACCTCACGGTACTTCAGACTAAATCATAAATCACAATTTTACGACGTGTTTTTCGAAATGAAAAGAAATATGGCAAATTTGAATCGGTATTATAAACTAGATCTTACGACGAAAATAGCAAAAAGTTCTAAGTTCCAGTTCTAAGAGCTCACAATGTATTTTTGATCAGACCGGACCGGCTTTTATATTAACTGATGGTGACGATAAGGCCAAGCTGTAGATTTATAAGGCAGTTGACGTCGGTTTTCCGTTCTTTTTGAACGCGTTACCTTGTATTATTATTAAATCCAGATCTTCGAAGTGTGTTAGTGTTTACGTCATAGTTCGACCTTTTTCTATTTGGCCTCAACCACACAAATAGTTAGGTTACGCAAAATGATACTACAGAAACCTTAAATCTATCTTCGGAGGGGAGTTTAAACAAATAAACTTGGGATATGATGCGTGGAAAATCAAATGGTTGGATATATGTAAACACATTCGTTTACGCAACGGTATATGGCTCTGTGGTAAGAACATCGAGATATTTATATTTAAAAAAGTATACAATGGGTTTGCACCTGGCCTTCATCAACAACCTATATACGTCCCCACTGCTGGGGCTCAGTCCTACCCTCCTACAGAGAGTGTATGGGCCATAGTCCACCACGCGGGCCCAGTGCGGATCGGCGGACTTCACATGCCTGTTCAAGACATGCAGGTTTCCTCACGATGTTTTCCTTCACCGTTAAGCAATCGGATAATGTACTTGAATTGAAAAACAACTCATAGGTACACGGCTGGATTCGAACCCGGTACCCTCAGATTGAGAGTCCGCGCCTTATCCATTGCGCCACCGACGCTTATGGCCTTCATTTCACTTAAACCTCAAGTTGATGAAGCGCTGAATATGTTATTTTTCCTAAATTTTATAAACGGAACAATAAACGCGTAATTTTGGTGGCAAGAGGAACTAGCAATTCTAATCATCTGAATATCCAATCGCTTTCCAAGGGCAACATTACATCTGTTACTTTTATGAATTATTTATTTACACGTTCAAAAAGAACTAGCAACCGACTTAAACCGCCCTAAAAGTCTAAAGCATTCATCTCCTAAAATCCTTAGAAATAGAATTATCTGGGTACATATAATTTTGTTGATTTTCTCAAAAAGTGCTGAATCTATTTCGATACAATTTATACGGGACCACCTCCATGTTTTACCAAACAAAAAGAAATCATCAAAATCGATTCGAAATTGACGGGGCTATCGCGTAATATACATACAAAAATAACAAAATAAACAGTTGAATTGAGAACCTCATTTTTTGAAGTCGGTTGAAAACGGTCCTAATCCCCGAGCTTATCCATTCCATTTAAATATTCCATTCTAGCTAGTATTGCATGGTCAAATTCATGATTAGAATCAAAAAGTTGTAAGGTGGCACACCTGAATCAAATCATAGTTTCAACATCAATAAATCCCCGAGCACTCTTTTAAAAAAGCCACACACAAAAAAGCAGAAGTAAATAACCATCTCTCGAGCAATGCGAATGAAATCATCGTTTACGCCACGTGCCGCCACGAATCGATTACGCAATCGTAATCGCCGTAACCGATTGTATAATATCGGAGAAAATGGCTCTGACATTGGCATTACTTAGTGAAAGTAAGGCCTAGAAACGTGCGCAGTCGAAAGAAGACCCTAAGCCGTTGACGTTTGAGTTCATGTTTGTGGCTAGGAGCGTCTATGTCACTGGCCATTGCGGTCAGCTGTTCGATTTTTAAATTCAGTTTGTTAGTGATGTCGCGTATGGTAATTATATCGGATGTAGATTTATGTAGACTGACCAAATCAATATTTTATTCGTGAGTCGTTTTTGAGTTTAAATCAGATTGCACTAGGAATTTTTTAAAATAGAATCACCTTATGGCAATCATGGGTGTTGTTTAAATATTGATTTGAGGTGATCAGCCACCTTTGTGCGGCCTACACGGGACAATTTGATCGGCCAATTTCATGCCAATAGACAAACGAAAGTTTATTTGCATTGAACATTGGAACATGATGACAGCCACAAAATTTTAGTATCTCACATTACAGCTTTAGAGGCATGCAAATGTTGTAAATTGTTAATAGAAATATGCATATTATTTTAACTAGAATTGAAATCCAGTTCCATGTGGCAATCAAAACCGCTTCTGTGGCTTACGATCCGGAGGTCCCTCGTTCGATTCACAGTGGGGCTGCCTATCGGTACTAAGTGTGGTTGTTGGTAGGGCAATTTCTATGTCCTCCTGGCTAGCTACCACCATCCTACCGAAGTCTGCCGCCAAACAGCAGTGTTAATAGCACTGTTGTGTTCCAGTATGAAAGGCAGCTTAGCAGGTCCATGGGTCTTAGCATCAGGTGAGATGAAGGCCAAGTGCAAACACACACACTTCTCGTTAGCAGCCAGTCAACAGTAAAATAAATATCTACATCCATTTTTATGCTTTTGTTCTTATTTTCCAACAATAATTATAAACACCCAAATAGAGTTTTTCTGATATTAAACTGGTCGGTATTATTTCCTAGAGGGACTCCCCCTTCCCTCTAGGAAATAATACCGACCGACCGACCGGGTGCTGGGTTGAGGGTCGTCGTCAAAAAATGGCAAATTCTCAAAGGCGTCACAGAACAAAATAAGTTTGGGAAGCCCTGTTCTAAAGAATATTGTCGAAAATAAATGAAAGTACAAAAAATAAGCGATTCTTTTGCAATTCCAACAAGCGAGTACTTTCTCAGAACATCATTTAAATCTGGAAACACCATTAGTAACTGCGAACGCGTTTTACTTTCATCCTGCACTCGAATATCATCAATTTAAAATAATTTGACATTTTGTATTTTAGTTTTTATTCGAAGATTTTATCGAAACCAAGAAAGTTTGGCTACTTTCCTTCCATAACATGCAGCTGTGAACAGAGGTTTTGGATTACTTTGAAACTTTACCATATGTGTTCATTATTTTTGTGTTCGTTTGTTAACAAAGCTCAAATTTATAAAACGAGCTGTAGAACGAGCTATGCTCGGAAACATTATACGCGAGAAAGTTAGCAATACTACATCATTGACATAGATCCCCGACATAGCTCGACGAGGCAGTAAGCTGAAATGGAATTGGGCAAGCGCTCGACGAACGGATATCCGACGAGAAGCATAGTTCTCGCGTAGCGACCACGTAACGGAAAACGTTAACCGGGCCGTACCCGTACTAGGTACAAGCGACTCTGGACCGGTGATAATGGCGTAACAACATCTTTCTGCGATCACAAATCCGCCTGCCAAGAGTGGTGATGGCGGCAAGTCCCTTCATGGAAAGTCTAACGTGGCGATTTATCACATAAACCACCACATAAACAATATTGTTTTGTAATATCACCTTAAGTTCTAAGTCCTTAGCTAAGTTCATTATAAGAAATATCAAATGAACAATAAGTAAAAAAATCGAAAACCCTTCAGCTACCATAAATGTATTTTTTCGGAATGTACTAACTAACATCTTTCATTTAATACCATTGCAAACGCGACATTTTAGTCTTTGATTATTATTTTTGGGCAGCACTTTATGTCCTAGGCAGCCATTTTGGATTTTATGAGACGCATATAGCCTATCGCCTGCTGTCAAACACAATGCTTCCAATGACACCTCACTGCTCAAAATACTATGAGCAGATTCGTAGAAGTGAGGGAACTCGTTCATAGGTTGCTACAATCTGAACCCTACTTTTGGCGTCTCCGTAATCGGGAGTTTTAGCAACTCTATGAGTTTAAATATTATCAAAACTTATTGTATCAATCTCAATTTTGCAACTTCAATCAAATATCTCATAATGTAGCATTGTCAAATGTCTTTATGCAACCATGTCACTTCTGCAACAATTCCTAACTGTTGCTCAACTGTAGTTACCGACACATGCGCGTGCGCAAGCGTTGTGTTATCATTGTCAAAATGATGTATTGGTTTCAGAAATAGTGCATTTTACATACATACAAAATTTCGAATGTTTATTAGCTAGCTTATTATGTAGTATGTATTTAGGCATATGAATGTGATTCTTATTTAATTCGATCATTAAAGAGCAATTTAGTAAAATAATATTTTGATACAGCTAACATGTATATAAGAACTTGCGTTAACGTTATCCTCTCCTAATGCTTCCATACTAAATTTCTGTTGTCATAATCTTTTAAAATAGAATAGCTGGCTCTGATAAGTAATTACCTAAAAATAGGATATGAAATTATAGTGTCGCAAAATAAATATCATAAATTTACAACTTTATAGTTAGCTACAATAGCAGTTACGCGGCTAATGGTTTCTTAGATGGCGCTTTGAACAATAATCGAAAAAAATATGTTTAAAATGCAAATTGTGATTTTAATTATACTCATTTCACGGCATCACAATCTGATGTCCTGTTTTTAGATAGTTTCTGCACAAAATCCAGCTATTTTAAAAGATTATGGCAACAGAAATTTCGGATGAAACTTTGATGGAGGTGGATCGGAATGCCTTAATGATAAACCGATTAAATCAGGTTCATAAATTTTTCACATAAATTACTTTGACATTAGCTCGCTAATGTGCAACAAACTTTTGTATGGGGACTCCCTACAATATCATCAACAGTTACTTCTATTTTCTTAATGCCTTTCGCTTATCGTCTTGTTTCATAAAGTACGTATTTCTAAATTCAAATGATTATGGATGACAAATGTAATAACTACTAGACATGGACACATATAGTCGGGTCCATTCGGAAACCCGAAGATTGTCGACAGACATTAAAAGAATAGAAGCCTGTACTTACTAATAAACTTATGAGCAAACATATTGTTATATACTCAAACAACCCTGCCTCTAATCACTAGCGCTTCCATTCAAAAAGCTACTGTTTCGTAATCCATTGGATTCTTCTTGAAACCTTCGGTATGGATCACGATTGCGCGGGAGTTTCGTCATCGACAGCTAATTGTATGCCTTTATCGGCCGCACTGCACGCTGTGCATGAACTATGGGCAACTCTTGCGCAAATAAAATCACGTTTTTACTACGTATCGGTAGTAAATGAGAACTACTGTTCTATTGTACTATATAAAGCTCTTGTTTTTGAAATGGATTATTCTGACCTGATGACCTTTATGAGGGCCTAGTACAAAAAAATGTTTATTTCGTTTACAACCTTTATTTATATACAGTAAGTGGAGGCTCTCCTTTTAAGTATGGAAATACTTGTATTAGGAGGCGCCATTCATCCCCGCGGAAAATAGCTGCAGCAGACGGCTGAGTAATGAAATACATTTCAGACTGCTTATGGAGGTAAGTATATAGTACGTAAGAAGAATTTAAAATATCAATGTGAAAAGAAAAGTTTTACAATATTTGAAGAATTGGAAATATGGAAAAAACATTAAAACTAAGAAAATTGTAGCTATAAACATCTTAAAACTAACAATAAGGTGTGTGGGAGAGTGTGAGGTTAGTGTGAGAGGAGAATGTGAGTGTGTGTGTGAGACTGCCCTATTAATTGGTTTCAGTAAAAGTAAGTTGTTGGGATCGGTTAGCATATCCACTTGTGTTCAATGCCATATACTCGTACCTTTGTCTACTCGGACTTAATAAATACCAGAACAATTTACGTCGCAAAACGTTATTATTTACAGATACTCATAGTATTTGCAATAATAAAGGCGTAAATATTAAAATATATATTAATATTATAAATGCGAATATGAATTGTTTTGTTTAGGGGTAGTTGAAGGGCTGGCAAAAGGCATAGGTAAATTTTTATCACGATCGATAGTTCCCTTAGGATAATTTCTAAATTCCACTCGGTCGAAATCACGGACAAAATCGTCTTAATAAAAATAAATAAAAACGTATCATCAGGATAAACTCTCAAATTTTTAGTATTAGGACAGTGGATCTAAAACACTAATATTTAATCTGTTAGACATATACAAATACATTTATTGAAATAACAAACAAAATTGAAGTACATAATAAGACAATTATAGTTTTAAATTGGAAGATATGTATAAATCAGAAACTATCAATTTACGCTAGTAAATTTGTATCTCGAAATTATTTCAATTCGCAACTTTGATAACCTGATTAGCACGATAGAAATTCGAGCAATCACGCTAACGACTTCTGAATTCAAAATCAAAATTCAATTACGTTCCAAATTTGAATCAAGATAGCTTAATAATCAACCAATCAGCGCTAACATCGCAAAATTCGGTGTCGTAACTATTAAACTAGTAACCAATTAGAATTCATATTTCGAACACCGATTTCGAAGCAAAACCCAATTGTTTCTAAGCGGATATGACAAGAACTAACTTGATAGCCTATGTTCCGTTCTAGCTTAGACTTTCTAAATTGCGTTCTAAACCTCAGCAATAAAATAAAATGATGGCGAATCATAACCGGCACTGAATGTGTTTGTAATGCTTACCACCGAAATGGAACTAAACAAAAAGCTAGTAACACTAGATTCCTATTAAGATTTAGTCTTTTTTTACTGTGAAAGTAAAATAACTGACTAGCTACATACGTGAACGATGTGCTAGGATGACATTGCTATACTTTGTCTCTTTAATGATGATTTCGTAATACATTTTGCATGCTGAAGAATAGAACTGCTATTGATTTGCTCAAGAAATAAATTTTAAATTAAGAACAAAAATTTGCGGCCAGTGTTCTAAGCGCTATTATTATTTGATTGTGTTTTTCGGGTTGACAAAAGCATTATAATTATCTGATGGACATAAACTTCCTTCAAAGGTACATTTGACGAAGAAAAATCACAGCGTGGTTGTTGACAGAAGTTTTAGGTTTAAAGGAAAAGTCCATTTGGACTTAATATTCCTATGTTGAACTATTTGAACTCCAAATAGTAAAATTTTTCTTTGTAGCTTTTACTCCTTGTACCACGTGTACCTTGAGGATCGAGACTGTATGAAGCGTTGTAAAAGTACAATGGGTTTCCATTTGGCCCTCACATCACCTGATGGTAAGTGATGATAAACCTTATATACCAGAACAGAACGTTGGCGTTTGGCAGTACTTAGGTAACACTGTTGCTACCCAACCGAACATTGGTCCCACTGGAAATTGAAGATTTGTCCTGCCTAGACTTTACACTGCGACACAAGTCTTGATACTTTTCGGATCACCAACTACAAAAAAATCGTAACCAATATCACGTTGCTAAAGTATGTGTGAAATACTCGTAACCAACAAAAACGTGTTCAAATGTTATTGACTTTGAGGTTTTTGCTCGGACAGTATTGTCCTCTAATGGAATACTGTCTGTTAGTTCGTTGTTGTGTTTTTTGCACGGACAATAGGTACGTTTAGTTTATGCTGTTGGGGAAATTTGTGAGAGTTAGGGCGGAATTGTTAGCTTCTAGGAAGGTGGGGTAGGTCTGGGTAGGTTCGGTAGGATTTGATAGATTAGGTAGGGTTTGACTGGATGTGGTTGGTATAGAAGGGAAAGAATAAGCGCGTGATATGAATGGTGCATAGAGAATAGACTGATGGGGTTGCCAGCCGAGTCGCGGAAGAATCGCATATTAACGGGACTTGGCAAATGAATAGTACGTGTATATAGAATAGAATACTCTTTATTATGGAAATATGTGGTAAATGTTGTTGGGTTTGATACATTCCTAGAATCTCTATTTCCTACCCTAAGGCGTACAATAATTTATAATTACATAATTTATATTACAATATCTTAGTGAAGTAATTATTCTACGGTATACAGTATTATAACGTGTCAAAAAAATCAAAATTTATATGAAAAATTTCTTGGGTATTATAAAAACAATAGGCCTGTTTCCACTAATAACAAATTGCTTGGTTTATAGTTTCTAATTATAAATGAGGAGACGAAGATAAGAAAAAACTAGTATATTTCTCAAAAAAGTTAAAGATTATTAATATTTTTTGAAAATGGATTCGAAAAAAATAGGCATTAGGTCACGTGACAACGAACACGAAGAACGCGGCGCAAGAAAGTGTGACGTCACGCCTCGCAAAACATCATTGTTGTTGTTGACGTTTTCATACCACAGAGCAGGTTATTTCGCGAGCTGTGACGTCATTCAAGACGCCATGACACTATTCAGCGTTTTCGAGGGAAATCTAAATGGCTTTTTTTAAATACAAAATACGTAATGTAAATTTTGCTTTTTCTTTAAAATATAGCTTTTTGGGGATATAATATAGATTAAAGTATATAATTAACCAAGTTTTCAAATTTTGTCAACTAGCCTATTCTTAATTAAAATATCATACAATATGGTTTTAAATTATTTTACATTGAGATCTTTTATATTGTCAGGTAAATGATTATACAATTTTGTTCCATTTACATAGAGTGTTTTCCTATAGAATTCTAACTTTGGCTGGTTATGTGGAATTAAGTCTAGTTTACTTCATCTACCTGTCGGTTTTTTGTTTGTTTTATTGTCATAATAATGTGAGTTACTCTTAACAAATAAGCACACTTCGAATATATATAAAGATTACACAGTATTTCAAGCTGCTTGAACAAGTCTCTACAACTTTCCTTCTGGCCTGCACCAACAGTAGCCCGGACACATTTTTTAATTTAAATGGTGAGAGAGGGACATCGGAGGTGTTTTAGCTGGTGGGACAACAGAATAATTCTGCGTTTTTTCCGAAGCGCCAAATATCTTTGAAATATTTACCCTCTGTAAAAAAATTGATAACTATTTTATTTAGTTCACTGTTTTCGATTCTGATGTGAGGATACCGGTCCCTAGTCACCTGCATCCAGCGACTTCCCTAGACTCTAACCAGGTCGTCGGGCCATCTAGTAGGGGGACGGCCTGGTAGACGTTTCCCGGTACGTGGTCGCCACTCGAGAACCTTTACTCCCTACCGATTATCGGTTCTTCAGCGAGCTATTATCATACGTCTTATCATCATTCATTCTGGTGAGATGAAGGCGAAATGCCACCCAAACCCATCATACATTGAAAAAAGAAATTTTCAACACATTACCAAAAAAAGAAAGGAAAATACTTACATTAAACCATGCCAGCTACATATTTTATTCCGTCTACAAAGTGAAGTATATTTACTTACATCACAGGACAAATATTCCTGATGAAATAACAGTAGGGACCCGCTAGTCATATTCGCTGAATGCTGGAGATTTATAACGTTTTGTATAAAGCGAAAAAGGCAAAAGGTACTGCGTACTCCAACCCTTTGAACGGAGGCTGTGAAAACATAATGTTGCCATTTAGTTTTTCTGAACGAGGGCCTTATGGCGATATTATGTTATATTTGTAGGCGATTTGTACTAAATCAAAACCCTTGGTTCTTTGAGACTTTGTTCATATCGTTTACTATCGCCTTCAAGTATATTTACTTCGTAAACATTTGAGGACGATCTAGTTGTTCTGCTACCTGTATTTGTGATCTGGTGAATGTTACATTTTTCTAAACTTCAAACGCATTGCAACCAAACCAATATTGGTCGTGTACGATGCTTGTTTATCGTACGACCGTTGACTCCGACCAAATAGCTTTGATCGTTTCTCGGTTCACGGCTCAAGATGGAATTCTTATTTCCTCTGCAAATAGACTCTGCCGTAACCGCACCACAATTCCAACCATATTTCTGGGAAATAAAGGTAGTACTTTGCAGCAATAAGTCGACGGAAATGCTTCGGAAATTTTCGTCGAGTGCGTTAACCTTTTTAAGTTTTTTGTTAAGCTCCAACGTGCGTACATAAGTAGTTAAAGGAAAAAAAAAACATTTTACGCTCGTGAACTGATAAAAATCTGCCAAAAATAATTCTTTTCTGTCTAGGTACGTCCAGGTTATGCAACTGAGAAGAAAAGTGTGTGAATACGCCCTTGAGGCATACCTCTTTGACTCTCCCACTTTACTGTGTATGATGTTGCAAATCAATGAAGAGCCAGCTCTATTATCTGCTTTAAAGTGTTGTAAGTGTCGTAATAACTTATTGAATGAAGTCTCTTGAGTGTGTATCGGTAATACGTGTATGAGTTACACAGTCAAAGGCTGTTTAGAAATCAACGCGTATGGAAAATTTCAAAAGAAGACCGTAATTGATTCACATCTCTTTGATATATTTTTTTTAGTTGCACGATGATCTTATCGGTAGAGAACACAATAAAACATTGTTACATACCAAATGCTTCACAGCTGGAGTTCTCATTATATCTGAGTTTTTTTTGGTGTGGCGTATGGCCTTGTAGGTATGTGCTATTTGAATTATGATCGTTATCTGTCGTTTGTTTAGTCTGGCATTTCGATACGTGCCGATTTTTTAATGGCGTCAAAAATATCTGCATTTTAAAAGGACTCCCTGACTGAAAATCAAACAGGGACCTACGAGTTGTTAGCAAGAGTATCCACGGCCGTGGTCGTATAGGCGGTACGCTTTACGTTCGTGAACATTTTATCTGTCGGTATTTCTAGAATAAGGTTTAGGTACACTTTCGCTATCTATTTGTTTCTAGGTCTGTGTGTAACCTGACTTTAAATTCACCAGCAGAGTTGACTGTGCCTTCAAGGCCGAGGTCAGACCTCGGATTTAAAGTTAATTGGAACGGGCCCTTTCAGCTACGTGCTAAATTCATAAGCTTGTTAAGTCCGCATGAGCACTGGTTTGTGAAATTGCGAATTCTTTCCAAGGGCCCCTTTGGGTGTCAAAGTTTATAATGTCAGTCATAATGAAATATGGCTGTACTCGTTAGCTTAGAATATCCTGTGTCACCGGGGCATTGGCTGATGTTTAGGGTTGAATAATACCTTTTTTTTCATTAGTGTTATTAATTTTTGCATATGTACAGTAGTTATCTTTTGCAAAAATATGAAATGGATCTTTTAATGAAATCGAATGCATTACGTTCAATACAAACTATAGAAAAGCAGATAATTAAACTGGATTTACGTTGTGAAAAATTTCAACACTAGCAGGATTCGAATGTCCGGGGCGATCGCTTTAACAACTAATCTATCGGGTAGTATGCCGTTATATAGAAATTCCACAACTTCATATTTTTTTTACAGAGTATAGATCAACGCTTGTCCACGATCTCACCTGATGGTAAGCGACGATGTGGCCTACAATGGTGCGCGTTGGTCTAGAAGGTGCCTGTTCACCCTTGACTTGAAGACACCCAAGTTATAGTTTTCTGGGAATACAGACGCCGGCAGCGCGTTCCACTCCCTGGCTGTACGCATGATAAAATTAGAAGCAAAGCGCTTAGTGCGAGCCATAGGAATGTCAACGACGTATTGGTGGAGCCCTGCTGTTCGTCTGTTGGATCGATACTTAAATGGCGATGGGGGAATCAACATGAACAGCTCTTGCGCGCATTCTCCAAAATGTAACCTATAGAATAAGAAAAGGCAGGTCATAAGAATTAAGAATCGTCTGATAAGGATAGGGAAGTCTATCGAACATTGTTGTGAAAAGTATTTAATAGGTAATTTGGCCATTATTGCGATAGCTGCTGATGTCAACCTGACACGTTTTAATAACTAAATGTAACAAACTAATTAGTTGAAAACTAACATAACTCAGCCTGTCAACTAACAAAACCACTTACTCGCCACTCGGTTGATAACTAACATTATTAGCACGTCGCTTCGTCGGGTATAAAGGCTCGTCACAGCAACTAAACTACCAAAAATTACGTACGTTCCTTCTCTTGGGTATAGGAAGGACACCAAAATTTTACCTTGACCTTCCTTGTAAATGCTTCCATCAGGCGCGGAAATTTTTAATGATATAGTAGGTTTCACTTCAAGTTTGAAATGGTTTTGTGACAGAGTCAAATAAGGTCTAGTAGCAATCTAAGCTGTTGAATTGCCAACATCATGAACTGAACAATCATTTCAAGAAATGGTGGCATTTCAGGCCAAACAATCCTGGACATATTGACACTGGCTACAAATTTGAAGACAGTGTCGTAAATACTAACTGATCTGGACAATGAAGAATTGAAGCTCAAATTAAACTTATGAGTAATCTACTAGGTAAAGCTATTCCTGTTTTCCAATATTTGGCCATACCATGAAATAGCCGTGCCGTTGACCATATCGAGAGATTTCAATTGATTGATCTGGCCAAGGCACATCATGAAATGACTGGCCACTTCATGATGTGTGCAATTCTAAAATCGGGCGATTTCCATACCGCTTGCACGTGAACGCATTTGATGTGCTCCGGCATTACACTTGAAAAGAAAAGTCGTGGCAGTCGAAGCCGTAAACATGATTATGTAATCCTACTTCAGTTACATCACGCGTTCATTGCTTTAGTGACTTTGGAGTTTGAACGAGGGGATGGGGTGCGTTCAAATTGCTTTACAATTCTGTGTTGTTGTTATATTTGTGATTATGAATTTTTTTCTTTGTTTACTGTGAAGTGGACTTAAAGAGTTGGAGACAAGGGTGATTTACAAAAGGACCTGCCAAGTCCGAGTCGGACACTCACACGAAGGGTTCCGTTCCACCGTAAAACAATATTTAAGGCAAGATGATGTCTGCCTTTTAATTTTTCGCTTGTATTTTTATTATTTATTCTTTTAGAAGTCATAGTAATGCACATTGTGTAAAAAATTCCTACCCGTTAGTTGGATGGTGCCATGAAAAACGACCGACCGTAATCCGTTTAAAGTTCAAATTTAAAATCAATCAATCTCTACTTTGTATTAAGTTTATCTACAATTTAATATAAAATTTAAACGTTACGGCATATGTATCTTATCATCAAAAATACCTCAGCGTCTAAAGACAAAAGTCTTTAATCATTGATGGCATTCGGAACCGAAACGTGGTCCTTTACTGTGGCCCAGATAAAGCACCTAACCTGAAAGCAATCCGAAACAAAAGCGACACGAAACAAAGTTCGTGGTAAAGACCCTCTGACGATCGGACAATGCCCTAATAAAAGGATACCATGGGCATGAAACCCTAAAAATGATGGTGTAAAAAAATTCATGAAACATTTCGCATACGATATATACTCGAATATAGTTTCTAAGTTCTAAGAAATAATCTCCGCCAAAGAATCGAAAAATCTTTATGGATTGGTCCGCATTCATTTTATTCTCGTCCTTCATTTATGTTGGTATCACGTCATACTGTCACAAATCTCCTTGAAGACGTTCCATCTCAAGGCAAGTCCTTGGCCTTGTGAAAATTGGCTATTTCGCTTATGAATATTTTTGGGACGCAAATTGCGTTACGTACCCTACACGCGGGATAATGGAAACGGTGCCACTCTCTTGATTGTTTACTGTATAATGTATGAATTTTTTGACATGCGCATGTAGATGAAGGTGTTGTGTGATGTTACAATTTTAAACACAATAAAATATTATGATTAAATAAATTAAAATACTACTAAATCATTATGAGACTCAGATGAATCGTTGTCTAAATAAGGCGACAAGTGAATGAAAAGTAAATTTTTAAAAACCTGACTGCGTATTTTTTTACTTTTTATTATTTTGATATACCCAATATAATTAAAATAATAATAATTTGAATGAAAACTTAAAGACATGCAACAAAATATGTTCTCGAGTGCTTTGTATAGTTATCTGATAACCAGACCTTTTTATGACCTAAAAGAATATTTGATGAAAATTTTAGTCGATGAATTCTTTTTGAACACGTTAATTATTTCAACATAGGGACTATTCAATAATTTACTAAACTAGGCTGGACTTTTTGCAGTCACTGCTGGTTTTCAGTTTATAAATTCTTCAATTTTGTACGTTACTGCCAATGAAACACAAAATGCTGGATAAGCTTCACGAGGAAGTATCTTATCGCTTTTTGTAATTAATAGTTTATGAAATAATGATAAACATTAATTTTTAGAGAGATGAAGGAAAACAAACACTGGCTCACACACCGCGGCATGGCACAGATAAAGTGCGAGGGGATTGAAAGAAAACCCCATGGGCCATGCCCTCTAATACATACGCAATGAACGCTCCTGCACGAGGAAAATCTGAGATGTGCGTTTGTTTGTATTTAAACATTTATATGTGGATCACGAAGGGAAACTGTGCTCGAAGATTTGCAGGTTCCGTACTGAGAAGATAATGAATAGTTTTAATGTAAATAAAAAAAGGGCCGTCGTTTTTTGACACTGAAATCAGGCCACTGGCTGATTGCTTCCACAAGAATGACTTTTTCATGACGTAATTAATCATAAGTAATTATAATACTTTTAATGATTCCGTACCTCAGAGGGAAAATAGCTTAATAGGAACATTTGGTTGTTAGTCTGGCTGTCTATCTGTCAAAAATCCTTTTTCTCAGGAACGCGTAAAGTTATCAAGTTGCAGATTGGATTATTCAATTGTAAATCACTCATATTCTGTATGGAACCGCAGTTGGCCAGTTTTTTTTATCTACAGTGGCAGTAAGAATATATTCGTGATTTCAACTTTTTTCCTTTACACGAAGCGATCAGATTTTCATTGTCTGGTACAAGCAAAAATAGACTTAAAGGTGACGAAGTTTTTCCTACCGCGACTATACAACGAAATAACATACAAAATGTTCTTATTTGGCCTTGAAGATTAATGAGGCGTATTACGTATGACTACTGAAGCAACCGTGCTATAAACACTGCTTTATGGAGGTAGAAGGTAAAATGATAATACCTGGATATATGCGATTTTAAACCAGTTGGATTTTTTTATTGTCTGTCAGTCTATGTGTCTAATGGCTACACGTTTGGAATGACAATTCGAAGGTTCCGGGTTCGATTCCCATTGGATCTATCGGTACTGAACATATTTGCCCAAAACTAATTGCGGATAATGAAGGTAGATAAAATAATAAAATACGAACCCTTCTAAAACTTAGTTTGTTTGTCTGTTTGTCAAGATGTCACCGTCTGCGGCTACATTTAAAACTGGCCTCAGAAAGCCTAATATTCTCAGCATTTTACAATGAGTTAGTTTAGTATTCTTATATATTTACATATTTATATATTTATATATATATTACATTTATATAAGTATATTTTATTTTATTATTATTTCGTTCTCACATCTCTTTGTTTGTCTATCTTTTATTCTTATCTCCTTATTTAACGATCCGATATTGTACATACATGTATCCGCATACCACCCTTCATCCTCCTCCTCACACTGGTTGGCTGGAAGAGATCCCTATATCCGCCAAAATTGGAAACCGACTTAGACGACATGGTGCTTCTCAGCCCATCGATCGGCGCGCTCGAAGAATTACTTTCAGTCTGTGAGCGTTATGCCAACGCTCACGGATTGAAGTACAATATTGCTAAAACTGAGATGTTGATTTTTAGAGCTGGTAGAGGTCCGTCGGGGACACCTGAAGTTAAATTAAACGGTTCTGCGGTTCGGGTTGTGCAGCAGTTTAAGTACTTAGGGCACATACTGACTGACGACCGGAAAGACGACACAGACATAGAGAGAGAGAGAAGGGCTCTCTCTATAAGGTGCAATATGCTCGCGCGTAGGTTTGTCAAGTGTAGCGACGCTGTGAAAGTAACGCTGTTTCAAGCGTACTGCCAGTGCTTCTACACTTGTCAACTCTGGACCAACTACCTGAGAAGGTCGATGAGCACCATCAGGGTGCAGTACAATGACGCGTTCCGCATCCTGATGGGGCTGCCGCGTTGGTGCAGCGCGTCGAGCATGTTCGCTGAGGCGAGGGTCCCTGACTTCTTCTGTATCATCAGGACACGTGTCGCGTCTTTTCGGGAGAGACTGCGAGCGACAGACAACGCCATTCTCCAGGCAGTGGTGGAGGGGGTGTCCAGTCCTATTTTTGGCTACTGGCTCTCCGTGCACCGGGATGCAAACCGAAAATGATGTAGACCGAATGTGATGTAGACTAGACTAGGTTTTTCTTTCTTCTAATTGTAATATTTAGTTTTATATTATTATTTGTATCTTTTTATTATTGTATTATTATTATTTTTGGGTTTTTTATGCCTTTAATAAAAACATTATTATATTATTATTATTATTATTAGACATGGCTTATATTTATTTGCTATTTTCATGTTTTTAATTGTTTAAGTTAAGATGTAAATAAAGAGTACTCAAACAAACAAAGGCTTTATTTCCAAAAGATGGCGCTTCAGTAGTTTATGTTTACCTTAGTGATATGATCGTATTTTGACTATCTACTATATATTTACTATGATAAAACTGTAGAGCCGTTGAAGCAGACATAATATGGCCCCAGTCATTTTAATTAATGACGTTGAATACAAAGAAACTATATAAATATATGAAAAATTCACGCGTAAAAACCACAGCTAGTTATGGGTTTTTTAAGAAAGAAAGAATCCAATCCAATCCACACGGAATTCGCTCGATAAATAAAACATGAGGAATTGAAACATTGAATTGATGACTAAATTTGCACAAGTGTTAAAAATTAAGATATCAACTATTCAAATACGATTGTAGCTTGAAAATATTTATTTAACCTGGTTTAATACTTAACTTATTGGTTAGTTTGTATTTGTCTGTATTCATTGTTAGTAATTTTACATGAATTTTTAACCGACTTCAAAAAAGGAGTAGGTTTTCGGCGGATTTTTTTTTTAATTTTTGTTACCTCAGACCTTTTGACTGGGTGAAACGATTTAGATGATTCTTTTTTTATTTGAACGGTGGTGCTTCCCGTGTGGTCCAGTTCTGACAACGGCATCAATGAGAGAAATCTTAAATTTGGCTTAGTATAAGTAGACTTTTAGGGCAATTGAAGTCGGGTTTCAGTTCTTTTCGAACGCATTTACTTGTTAACACCATACTTTTTGTTTAAATTTTGGGTTAAATTAGAAAAAGTGGCCTAATGGGGACACACTAACAATTCGAAGGTCCCAGGTTCGATTTCAAGTAGGTACCTATCGGTACTCGGTTTGGTTGGCAGTATGTCATTTTCAATGGCCGCCTAGCTGTTTAGCACTAGCTCACAGTTAAGAGGCTATGTTGGTTAGACCACGTGGCCGCGTTCAAATTTGGATTGTTTTGTAGCTGTCCCTATCCGAGCCCTATCCTACCCGAGCGCGTACGGTGAGACAGCATACACTATGCGAAGTTATCCACCCGTTATTTGGATGTTTCGTAGTCCAGGGATCATTTGAAGGATACAGTATATTATGTTACCATTTTTTAATACAGTATACTAATGAAATTTCAGATGTCGGTGGTTTTTCCAAATTGTTCTAAATTGATTCATACTCTTGTAAAACAGGTTCAAAGTTGGGGCTTTTTATTACCGAAAAATACAATACTTTGACGCCCTGTAACTCTGGAAGTATATATTTAAACGAAAATCTGACTCACCACCGACACAGATATTTGTTTTTAGATTGTGTCTTGAAAATTTCATAGATTTTCATAGCTTAATACTCAAAATATGACTGGACTACGTTTGTATGGGCGCTTTGACACCAGCATACCCTCTTAAGCCAAAACCAAGCAGAAAACCACAATAAAATAACTCACCAGTCTCAATTAGCATCCATCAAAAACCCATAAAACGACAATGGTAACAAAATGTAAAAAAAAAACATAGCCGCCCTTTGTGAAACGTATCGCCGCCGTTACTTTACCTGTGGACAAAAAAGAAAAAACTCAGTTAATATCCATTAAAATTCGCGGGACCCGTGACAAACATGACCATTCGTTATTGTTAAACAAATTAACGGCGTGCTTAGCGTGTGTCAACCTTTATTGGGGTAACGCAGTGGACGTGGGTGTACCAATGAATATTGAATATTGTATTTTTGTTTCATTTGGAAAGACATTAGTACATTACTCACCGAGGGAAGAAAGTGAGGTATTACCAACTACCATGTAGTTTGAGGCACGATACGTATCCAAGGCCCTAATATACACGAGTTACGAATACTACAACTTTGAGGAAAATAGGCGTCATTGGATCTTCATAATCACTAATGGACGCCATGGAGATAAAATTTAATAAAACCACGGAAAACGACTCGCAATTTATACATTTCAAAAATTCTTATTATGTCATTAAATTGGGTTATCTAATTACTGACGCTATCAATTTTTTTAATAAAACTGCACGTTGACAATTGATTAAGAGTATATACTGTTTCTGCCTGCTCGGCACGCTAACAATGGATTTTCAAAAGTTTTTCCGACTGCATATTTGTACAATAGTAATGCCGTATATTCCACTTCGATTTCAAATAAGTAAGAAGGTTTTTTCTGAGCATGTACATTGCTATCAATTTTTGAATTTGGAATGACAAACCTATTGCTAATTAAAGTTTACACATCCTTATGGTGGTGATCGTAATAAATGATCCCACTGACACACGGGACAAAAACGTCATTTTATGACCCTTCAACTTCAACTTTGGGCGAAACAAAACTACATTCATATAATTTTTGGTTCCAAAATGGCGTAGTAACCGAATCAATTTTGTATCGATGCGTATATAATGCGGCTATTCATAGCTCTTGCAGAATCGAAAAACAAACCAATATCGACGCGTGCGCGTCTGAAATAGTCCGCTCAGAAATATAACACTTACCAATACGTCGACGGAAATAGACTGATTCATTTGTACTTATGTGTAAACTGCTCGGGGTCAAATCATCTACAACATATGCGATATTTATAATCCATCCTTGTAAATGGCGATTTACATTAAACAGTTTCCATTTCTCATAGCCAGTCTAGATATAAGATGATGTTAAAGTAAATTAAGTAAAAAATAGTTTGTAAGACCTCTGTACAAATGATTGAAATCCTTTAACACTGTCGTCTCTTTCTCTCTTACTAGGAGATCATCAGTATCCTGCAGTTCGCATCTAACGAATTAAATATTTAAAAAAACTGGGTTTGCACTTGGACCTAATCTCATCTGATACGAGTAGCTAGCGTTCGCATCCAGAAGTCTCAAGCGGTACATAGCACGTGCTCATAAAACGCTTGGCGGCAGACTTAGGTAACGCGGACCTCCTAGCTACCTAGCTAGCCAGGGAGGGCATAGAAAATGCCTTACTACCAACCAAACCGAATACCACTAAGTATTCCCCACTGATAATTCAAACCCGGATCTTCGGGTAGTTAGTCCAAAAACTTTAGATTAACCAGATTTAAGTGTTCTGTAAATTTATCTTTATTTATCTGAAATTTAAATTATCTTTATCGCAGTCATTTTGAATACCTACTTACACGTTTTTTTTCAATATTCGTATTCTTAAGTTCAGATTAGGTTACTGTTAACAAAGCAAAATGTGTCTCATATAAATTATTCAGGCTAAACAATCCTACACAAGCCAGTCTGTCATATTTCCCCGGAAATGTAGCACAAACCCTTCAGGGAGTCCGTATCCGCGAAATAACATCGCATTCAATAATGTTTCTGTCGCAGAAAGTTTTCCTCTTATCCTATTTTACTTGGAATTCATATTGTCGACATCGTTTGAATCATGTTCTGCCGTAAGAGTTTCCGGAAGTATTTCTCGTGAAAATGGATTTATACGTAACGGCTATTGACATATTTATTATTCTCTTGGGTCCACTTAACGTTTCTAAAGAAACTCATTGCCACACGGAAAAACTCAGTACATTCTCTGACAACTGAAGGTGTTAAACTGTTCAATGGTCTTGCAAAGGAAATACAAGAACGGAAACTGTTAGAATTCAAGTCAAAACTGTTAAACCACATCCAAAAAACTAATATTTATATATTAGTTTTTTATATATAAATAGTTATAATGTAAATTTCTAAAATTCTTCATACCCTTTTACTGTTTGTTTTTACACACTCTAATTACTCGTCTCGTAGTCTTAATTTCTGTGTAAGTGAAATGTTAATTTCTTTTATGAAAATAAATTATTCTTTAAACCGAAAATATATAGACAATTTCCATACAAAATGCAAGGGAACCAAAACCTATAGGGTACATCCTCTTGACCTAGAATCCTGAAATTTGGCAAATCAAATCAATCTGAAAACCGAGTTTTTTAAAAATGACGCAATAAAAAGGCTTTTTATGTTTACAAACTTAACTTTGTAGTTGCAAGCCATACATCGTGATTGTAATTTAGCAACACAGATAAGTTGGTTTTTAATCAGAATTTTATTTTATGGTAAAGCATTAATGGGTTCGTAATACCGTATTATTCTTTACGGAACCCTCGGTGCGCGAGTCCGACTCGCACTTGGCAGTTTTTTTATAGTGATATAGCAAAATAGGTCCCATTTTAAATAACATTGGTATCACCTTTATATGAACACTTGCCCTTCCCAGAGCACTTAACCTTAGCAACGAAATACCAAATAGTATCGTCTATGAATAGCTGGAACCAGCCATCAAGTCAGTCCCCTGTGAAATGGTTTCACAATTAACATTCCTATTGTATTGGCAGTTACTCTGGGTCTAGGGAACGGATAGGAAATTGAATTCCAGGCCTAAATTGAAAGTGTTAGTTTATAGCTAGGCCATCTAAGATACAGCAATCAAATAAGAGGCTTTCAGAGACATCTGACACAAATCATCATTCCTAAAAAGATTTGTTAACAACTTTGACAGATTTATTGTTTTGCATCAAAGAATTCAGTATATGAACTACTTGCTTTCACACAGCCATGGTAGCTCAGTTGGGTAGATTGGCAGACCTTGAAAAATCGAGGTCTGGGGTCGATCCTCGCTGGTACTAATGAATTACAATTTGTTATTTGGAATTTACGTACGAATGATAAAAATCATTACCATTGGCTTTTCGGTGAAGGAAAACATCGCGGGGAAACCTGCACACTCCTGTGAAGAAATTTAAAGGTGTGTGTGAAGTCTACCAATCCGTACTGGGCTCGCGCGTTGGACTATGTATGGCCCATACACTCTCTGTAGGAGCCTGAGCCTCTGCAGTGGGGACATATATAGGCTGATGATGATGCAATTAAACCAGATATTGTCATAGGTGCACCAGTTTTTAAAACTAAACAAATTTTTTTACACTTTTCTACACACACATATGTAAAACTAGTCCGTGAAATTCTGACGTCAACTTTAGTTTTAATTTATTATTGGGTTGTGTGCATTTAGCTTGCCACACTATCTCATCAGGGGTGTAGTCCCATCTCCTTATTTTGTTTCTGTGATTAGTTGATTACATCATACTCAACATAACGTCAATGACCTCTAATTGATGCACAGAACTGAGCCCATGATTCTTGGCGTGAACTTGAAAAATGGTGGTTCATTGCAATTTTGGTAATTGGTTAATAATACTGTTATGTGTGTTTTTTGTGTTATAATGGTGTGATATAGTGCAAAAAGTGTCATGGAGGGTGTTATAGTATCAATTACGCAAAATTGCGAGGGTTTCGACGCGATCGGAAGAGTTTACCATGTCGAGTACATTCGGCATATGGATTCTTTCGAATAACGTTGAAACCAAGGCTGGCCTTTGAAATTCTCGTCAAGAATCTATACATTTTATTGAGAAAGCTGAAGAAATGGCTTCGGCATAGTTTATAACCTCAAAATTTGTTCACATAATTTTACTCGTCATTGGCCAGATAACCACTGGTTAAAGCCATTATTTAAAAAAAATGAGCTAGACATCGTGATACCGAGCTACCGTATAACTATCACGTACAAATTGGATGGAGCGCGTGCGTCACGAATCATTTCTATAATTTAAATGACACTTCGGTTATGTATTTACTGAACCTTTGTTTTGAGTCGGGTATTGTTGGTACCAACATATTAAATCAATGGCATTAATTCCAGAAGGCTCTATTGAAATATAATTTAAAATGTTTGGCCTGGAATATTAATGCATAGAGTGATAAGTGAAGCAAGCAAAACCAAGTCATTTTTGTCTCAGGGATGAAGATATTTGAGTAAAATGTCTTTCTGTCCGTCCGTCCGCCCAGGTCAGTCAATACAAGAATACCAGGTTGACATAAGTGCAAGGGAGCGTGCAATGTCGTTTTTTAGCGCAGGTTACCTATTTATTATTCCTAACAAACTACTGAAAAGTCTTTTGAAGTACCAGGCTGTCAAAACTAGGAGAAGTTTGAATGTGGCTCACATGATATGCTTCGTGCGGGTTTCACTTCAGTTTGAATACAGTTTAATATTTGAAATGAGAACGCGTGGATTCTGTTTTCAAAATCGCGACCGCAATACAATAGCATGTGTTTGGTTTTTTAACGATCCTCTCCCGTATCTGATTTAATGATTTCCACTTGCCATTATAGCCACGCTTGGAAACTGATTAGATATTCCTAGATCGCTTTTTAGGGCACCCATGAGAGGACACGTGATATGATGCATTATTATTATTACCATAAAAGTAAAACGTTGTTGTCAGCTGCCTAAGTCCACTGTTGGACATGAGTCGGACTTTCCACCGGGGGATTGAAGAGATTTTTGCTTTACATGTAATAGTAATTATTAAAAACACTACAAATCTCATTGTAGCAAAAACGGTTCGTTTACAGTTCAAATACAAATATTTGACCAAAAAAAATACAAACTACAATATTACAATCAAAACTGAACCTCTACAATAGACAATTCAAACCACAAAAACATTCTCCAAGCGTCCGTACGTTCCAGTACAAAACATCCGAAGTAGTGAAGTAAAGCGCCATCTGTCTACAAACTTATATGATTTATGTGTAACTCGATGCTGTTTGCTCACACTGACTCTGAATCGTGCAGCGGAGTTGTACAACTCGTACAAATGTACATTGTACAGTAGTACAAATGTGCAGTAGTACAGTAGTACAAATGGGCAGTAGTAATGTGAGGACACAGCGGACACATAGCTAGTGGAGAGAGCGGCGGTGACCATGCGCACCAAACATATGCTATTTCTAGCTTACGTGGCGGATGTTTTCGTAAACTGGACAAATGTTTTATGTTAAATAATATGGTAAGTTTACTCAAGTTAACATATATAAGAAAGAAAGATAGAACAAGTATTCCGACTTTAAATCAGACGCGCGCATTTCTTTCTTGGTCTCTTTTACGTCATCAAAGTTCAAATTTCAACTTGTTAGTGCTTTGGGCAAGTCAGTCAAGTAAGTATTTATAACCGACTGAAAAAAAAAGAGGAGGGTCACAATTCGACTGCATGTTCTCTGTATGTTACGCGAAAACGGCGCCAATTGTGGATAGATTTTGATGTTTTTGTTTGTTTGTTTCGTAGAACATACTTCAAAGATAGTCCCGTATAACTTTTATCGAAATTTATTTAGTGACTTTTTAGAAAATCAACAAAAAACATATAAATTCATATAATATATATATATAATAAAAAACATTCTATCTCGAAGGGTGAACATTCGGATGAATTGAATTGAATTAGTGTATTTAAAGAAAACTATCAGTCGGTTTTCATAAAGCAATGCAAGACAATCCCCGCCCACTACGACAACATCATGTGTGAGACCACACGCCAATAACAGATATGGACCAGAAAAAATCCAATCACCATAATGTTGAAGATACTACTGCCATATGACAGGCTTCTCCTCGGTTCCATAAGACGCGCCTGATTTACATAGAAACGGACCGAGATAGGGATGCCATAATAAAATGGGTATAACTGTGATTATGGTCCCGTACCGATTGATACTGATAACATCAACTTTAATTTTTTTAGGTTTGCGTACCTAAAAAGGAATTTCTTGTTAATTCCGGTCCGCACTGAATTACAACTCTACTTCCGCAGTGAGAGCGGATGTAATGCTGTCACTGTCTTGCATATGTGGCCTAATTTCTACGTCGTACCTCGTTTTAAAACCCTGAGATTCTGATCTCACATGACAGCCTGTCAAGAAACTCCACACCCTCATCGAACAGTAAACACCTCTTTTTATCCCACCTTTGTTCCCCCCTTCACCCTACCGTTCCTCTCCCCCCAGTACATCAAAGATTGAAGGCGTCTAGGTGCCTCAATAGAGCATTTACATGAAAATAGGGACCTTTCGACCCTTTTCCCTTTGCTCGCGTTTGTTTTATTTATTCCCGCTGTCTTGTCAATTTGCTCTTGAATGTTTCAGATGCTCTGTACTAGCTGCGTATGGATGAGGAAGTGGAATTCACTTAGAACTGACTATGCACTTGTTCGTATGTAATCTGTTGTAATCGGTATGTCGCGGATCCTATCGATACTCGGTTCGGTGGTAGGGCAATTTCTATGTCCGCTTGGCTAGCTACCACCATGTTACCTAAGTCTGCCGCCAAACATCACTGTGTTCCGGTATGAAAGGTAGCAGAGCCAGCGCCTCTTTAGGTTAAGGGTTAAGGATTCTGGGTGCGCACGCCAACGCTAACGGTCTTACCATCGGATGAGATGAAGGCCAAGCGCTTACCTATCATAGTTTAAGAAAACGAATGTCGGCAGAAATCTCTTGAAAGGTATAGGCAATTTAAATTATATTATTTTATAATAGTTTTTGTATTTATTACCAGTTTGAATAGAAAATAGATTAAACATGTGTAAATATCTGTTATTATTCATTTATCAAACACAAAATCAATTTCAATTCAAACAGCAATTGCTTTTTATTTCAAAAGAATTGCCAGCATATTTCTACGAAATTACGCGTTCTAGCAAATAATCTTTACAAAAGCTGATCAAACACAAATAGAATGGCGCTTCGATAAATTTCAATTAGATAGACTCGTGTACTTCGGAGTATTTCAAGCACTAATAAATTTTATTGAACTATTTTCAGTTTAGGGTTCAGTCCTCCAAAATTGAAACGAATTGAAAAATTTATTTGCAATAAATATGGTGCTTACAAGGTGGAAATATTGCGTATTGTTTTAACTATTTAATAAACTATTCGTTCAAAAAGAACTAGAAACCGACATCAAATGCCCTAAACGTCTACAGCATTCATCCCCTAAAATGTTTTTGGTTGATTTTCTCAAAAACCACTATATCACATTCGGTAAAATGGATAAGGGATCATCTCTGAAGTATGTTTTATCAAACAAAAAAGAATCATCAAAATCAATTCATAATTAGCGAAGCTATGGCGTAACATACATACATAAAACATACAGTCGAAATGAGAACCTCACCCCTTTTTAAGTCGGTTGAAAAGTTCATACTTTTAGGTAAATTCAAAATAAATTCGAATTTCGATTAAAAAAAATTCAGCCCTTCTGAAACGAAATACATGGGCGGGCGTGGGTAAATAAAACGGTTACACACTTATTTGTGTAAAGTCTTTAAAAGTTGGCAACAGTGGGAAGCCTCCAAGGTTGACTTTGATCATCATGTTTCAACTAGTTTCTGTACAATATCACCTGATTGATATATACTACCTAACGCCACGTAAGGCGTCTCGCAATTAACAGACCTTGTTTTGACATATTGTGAATCAGTCTGGGTTTAATTATAGCTTGATTGGTTTAGTTTGGAAATGACATCATCATTCCAATTTGGGTTTATTGGAAGGTATACGTAAGCAAGTTGAGGGAGTAAAGCAATCAAAGGTCTTTATTGCGATTTGAATTTTTTTTTTAAATAATAGGCTATATGTATAACACCGAAGCAGACTGGGAAGCATTTATCAATCTGGACACATAATTTACCTAGCGAGATATATAAAATGGAATATATAGTTGCGCCATGTCTGCCTATCCAGACATTTTGTCTGCGATTTTTTACAACAATAGCACACATATTTTTTGTTAGGTTTTATACGGGCCTTCAATTATTATTGTGATGTTATATGTGTTTATACAGGACGGACTTAGTATGTGACAGTTTTAAAATAAATTAAATTAAGATTCAACTCTCCTATTACATCGAGACTACAGACAGCTTAGTGAATTGCACCCCTAGCTATGTTAACTTTCATTTATTGATTACAACAGTCACAAGGCCTTGAATATGAATAAATGTTATGTCACCAGCCAACTCTTTAAAATGTGTAACTATAATACAGTCAAAGGCAAAAATATGTTCACACGTTATTACCATGTCATATTCATTATTAATTGACATTTCATTCAAAACTCTCCACAGGACAGGGTAGAGTGAATGTGACATGGTACTTACACAAGTAAATGCGTTCAAAAAGAACTTAAAACAGTATTCAATAGCCCTAAAAGTCTACTTTTACTAAGGCAAATTTAAGCTTAATATCGTTTTCTCATAGATGTCGTTGTCAGAACTGGACCAAATTGAAATGGGACCACACGGGAAGCACCACCTTCCAAACAAAAATAGAATCATCCAAATCGGTTCACCCAGCCAAAAAGTTCTGAGGTAACAAACATAAAAAACATATCCGTCGAATTGATAACCTCCTCCTTTTTTGAAGTCGGTTATAAAGTGGTTATACTTCAGACATTGCCCGTACATGCTGTATATGACCTTGAAGATTTACCAGACAGAGCTCACGTCACATAGTTTTTAGTTATGAATTATTATTTATTGTTATTAAGAAACTGATTTAAAATAAAATGCCGCTGATAATGACAAGTTCATTGCTCCATAGCTATCTCAAGGTCGGCTCTAGTTCAACGCTTACACCGAAGCGAACATAATTCTGATCAAATCTTCTTCGATTGGTACACTCGAGTACAAAAATAGATTCACGGTTTAATGCTAATAACGTCCAAAACTCGTAAGTACTCATTCTCTTGTATAACCAACTTAGTCGTGATATTTTTTTTCTCATCTGAATATCATCTGTGGGTGGATTTAAAGACAAGTATCCTTACCTCGCGGCTCCCTGATGTATTTGCTGACGTCATTTCATATTGATTGTTTTTACCTACGTCACTAGAGATATCGTCATAATAAAGATGTTTATCTGTAGTGAATTGCACCTCTGACTGTAAGTGACGATAATGCCGTTGGATGGCAAGCGTGCGGACCCAGAAGTCACTGGATAACGAGGCGCTGGTTGCTACCTTTTACACCGGAACAACTGTGGTGTTTGGAAGCAGACTTGGATAGCCAAGCTGACGTAAAAAGTGTCCTGCCAGCAACAACAATGCTGTTTGGCGGGTTGGCTAAAATTAATAGAGCTTATGAATTCACAGTAGATATAAAAAATGTGGCAATGACAGGTGCTGTCAACCATTATTTGGCTTTGGCAGTCGCGAGATGGTATGGGTTGGTCCTTCCGAGTCCACCCAACCAGAATCAAAATATTTTATTATGAATATAGGTGGTACAGTGATGTTGAGTGTAAGCATCTCTGTATCCTACCCGAAGGCGTACATTTGTGAATTAAAAAATTAAATTAATAAACAAAAATCCTACATAAAGATAAATTAACACTAATACAGATAAATTGACAAGGTAACTTAAGCAATTACAATTAAAATGTCAAGATATACTAGCTAAACATATACATTTTAAAATTACATAGCTCTGTCACTTATTAATTTTGTGCCAGTTTGTCTCTAAAGAACTGAAATAATGAATGGTCTTATAAATGTAGAAAAAATTACGTTACGGTGTAATAGACGAACTAAGAGTAACGTTCGTATTACGATGACTTTAACTACTATATTACTGGCAGATAGATAACTGCCCGTTTATGTTGTGTCCGTAATGTCAGTTATTGTCTATTTTAGTACCGGTTGAACGAACTTGAATACTAGGTATTATAGAGATGTTTATTGGCAACAGGAAATTTTGTAGTAAAAAGTTGTGAAGAAAAAAAAAACAGTTCTGTAATTGACTAAAATCATTTTGAACGTCCTAACAAATGTGCTAAAATTTATAATGGAACCACTCTAGAAATTTTTTCCTGCCATTGTACCTCAAAAACGAACCCTTATAGGAACACTTTGTTGTCCGTCTGTCTGTATGTCAAGACACTTTCTATCGGGATCGCGTGGAGGTATCAAGTTGAAATTAATATTAAATACTGAAGACTGAAGTCCCTCGGAGCTGTGAAAACATCAAGCTTCTTAATCAACGCTATAAAAAGATACAATCAATTATTGCGCATATCTCGGCAAAGAATGAATTAAAACCTACAGGAGACTTCACATTGACCTAGAATCATGGAATTTGGTAAGAAGCAGGGTTTACGATTGCTAACTGTTGCAACGCCAGCGTTATTTGTATTTTAGGCGCAGGTGCTTATTTTTAAAACATGATTTTCAACCGATTTATAAAAGGAGGAGATTCTCAATTCGACGCGTATGTTTTTTACGTGTTTTTCACGATAACTCTGCCAATAATGAACCGATTTTGACAATTCTTTTTTGTTTGGTAGAACATACTTCAGAGGTGGTCCCATATAAATTTTATCAAAATTGATTGATTGCTCTTTGAGAAAATCAACAAAAACGAAATTTTTAAGGCAATTGAATTCGGTTTTTAGTTCTTTTTGAACGCGTTAATTATTCATATTCTGTACGGAACCCTCGGTGCGCGATTCCGACTCGCACGTAACCGTTTTCTATTACCTCTACTACAGCGACGTTCATGCACTACTTCTGCCTTGTGTTATGCCAGGAATCTCGATGACAAATCAGCTTGGCACAAGCTCAACTCGTCAGTCCATTGAGAGACCAATAATTTACACCTCAGAGTTTGTTTTGCCTGTTTTTTGTTTGTGACACTCTCCTCAGTATGTTTGTAAACATTGGACATAGTGTTTTTGTACATAAAGTCTACAGCTCTTCCGGAACAGTTTCTAGTAGTTCAATCATCGTCATCAGCCGGGAAACGTCCACAGCTGGACATAGGCCTCCTCCTCCGCCACATCGACCGGTCCCGAGCCACTTGCATCCAGCGACTCTTCTAGTTCAATAAAATTTTCATTGAATAATCGTATTTTTCGTATCCTAGCCTACTTAAGACAGCCTGTATGACATGATTTTCCTCGGTGCCGGGTTAGGTAGTAGGAGTAGTAGTTAGGAAGTAATCAAATTCTATTATTTCTAACACGTACTCCACAACTCAGTTATTACATAAACCTTAGTCATAATGGCTAAACAAGAGCCCTATAATGAATGAATGGATGTCAATTTTGTATAATGTTTTAAAATTAATATCATTCGTTTCATTACTCAAGCCAAAAGTTTTGTCAACCGAAGTTTGAATGGAGTCCACGCCCAAAGAACCCGCACTTTGAACTGGTGCCAACGCTGTACACACTGTCGTCGATTCAACGATGCGGGCTTGTGTTTACTGACGAGCGTCACACACTGCCGGGAACGATGGAGAGCCGGTCAATGTAGGCGTATCTCTCTGTTACACACAATAGCACCAATTACAACTAATGTTGAATTGTGAAATTATAAATTAATTTAAAAAGCATTGACGAACGTTTGAGCTAGATAATGTTAAATGAGCCATTTTACCGGAACAACAAGTATCCGATTTGCTTGGCTATCATCTTACCTGATGGAAAGTGAGCTGGATCTGCTACCTGTCATACAGGAATACCATATTACTAACACTGCCGTTTGGCGGCACGGTACCGGTAAGCGTGTACCGGGCCGTACCCCTACTAGATGCACCGACGCCCTAGTATAAACAGGTTGCGGGTAGTCACTGGATGCAAGCGGCTCGGGACCTTATTGTTACATGGGGGAGGCCTATGTCCAGCAGTGGACGTTTCCCGGGTGATAATGATGGCGGCTGACTTAGGTAACATGGTGATAGCTGATATAGAAAATGCTTTACCAACTAAACCGAGTACCGTTAGGTTCCGCCACTTGGAATTGAACCCAGGACTTCCGGATTGTAGGTCCAAGCGTGTACCCAGTAGTCCTTGGAGGCGGTTAAAGGTTAATAAAAACATATTCTGCATATTCTGTGATGCAATTTCATCCGAATCCGTTCACAAGTTTATGCATGGTGCGGTCATAATTATATAAACACATTAGCATAATTTTCGAAGCGTCAGTGGCGCAATGGATAAGGCGCGGGACTTTCGATCTGAGGATACCGGGTTCGAATCCAGACGTGTACTTATGAGTTGTTTTTCAATTCAAGTACATTATCCGATTGCTTAACGGCGAAGGAAAACATCGTGAGGAAACCTGCATGTCTTGAACAGACATGTGAAGTCCGCCGATCCGCACTGTGTCCGCGTGCTATACACTCTGTATAAGCTGTCGATGAATTTGCATAATTTTGATATTATATACACAATTCTTTACTACACAATGACATCAAATTGACTAGTCTCTACGTTTACTGACAAGTGCATTTTAAAAAGAATCCAGATCTTGGAGTAATGTTGGGTCGACATATTTTATTTGAACATAAATAACAATGGGGTTTTGTGTTGACACAGATAGCAACATTTAAACTCACAGTTGGCAATCAATTTTTTAATGGTAGAATCAGATACCTTTTCTTCTGAAAAAATTGCTCGCCTATTTCATAACTATCAGTGTGTCACCCTCGATCGACTCTTTGGTCTATTTTCGTTCCTTATGTTTGTCAACAATGGATTCAGTTCGGTAACAAGTATTTTTCGTACTGATCTTGGTGATTGTTATTGTCTTTGGCATTTGTTCGCGTACTCTAACACCCTCTTCTAAATATGTAAGTTCGTTTTTGTCCTAATACATCATCCATTGAACATTCTTCACAGACCGTTTCAACCGTCTCCTTTGCCTAATGACTACAGCTTGGACTTATAATCCGGAGGTCTCAGGTTCAATTCCTAATGGTATCTATGTCCGCCTGGCTAGCTAACACCGTTTTGCCTAAGTCTGTCGCAAAGAGCAGTGTCAAAAGTATTGTTCCAATTCTGTTCCTATTATGACAAATTATAGCCACCCAGAATCTAAATTATAGCCATCCAGAATCCAAATTATAGCCACCCAGAATCCAAATTATAGCCACCCAGAATCCAAATTATAGCCAGAGAACGCTTTCTATCCAAAGGCTTCATGGTCACCATCAGGTGGGATAAGGGACAAGTATCTTTAAAAAATAGCCAAGTGAGGCCAGGCCACGCGCATTTAGAAAGAAATTTTCAATTTGACCACCCCAAGTATATCTTATAATTTCGTCAACTGTTATTCGTTAACCTGTAAAACCAACTTAGTTGTGATAGTTTTACATTTAATTTCAGTAGATATACTAATACTGTAAAAAACTTTCAAATTTTTAGAAGCAGTAGTTTAGCAGATAGAGGAGACGCTGACTCAGACAAAAGAAAAGAAAATTATCACTTCAAAGCTTAATCTTTACATCAGAAAAATCGAACCACCTTGCAAGTTTATGTTTTGTAAGGATTATCATAAAAATGTGTATATTTAGGAATATATATCAAATGTCGTTTAATAGTAAATAGTATTAGATTTTCTGTTAATGTTCTAAATTCAAATAAAATAAAATATAAATTAAATTAAAACATAAACTTGCAAAATGTTTCGATTTTTCTGACGAGAAGTATATTTTACAAACGGATTTCTGAATGAAAAAGTGGTGATACTAAACCCTGAATAATTTTGAAAGATCTATTCAAGGATAAGTTTGACTACGGCACCCTAAAAAGTAACTTAAAAAAGGTAACATGTAATGTGCAAAACATAGTGTAATTTATCCCCAAAATACTACACTGAGACGAAAACGTAATATTATCAGAACAAATGAATGCAACATAGAGTTCATGCAATATTAATTTCCATTATAAATCGCACAGTGGTGTTTACATTAAAGAACAATGGCCAATAACAATTAATAAGGTATGTGGGTGCTGGTTGCGCTGTACGGTGACCCCGTTATAGTTTCTTATTGTACCCACTGTGTACTGGCGACGAGAAAAGTGGATTGCGTTACGATGATTGATCGTTACACTATTCAGTTTCTGATGACATTAGGAATGAAATGCAACCTTTATATGTATACTAGTGTCATGATTTAAAAAAATATTGAATTAATGTAAAAAAAATAAAAAAAAGGTCTTCATTCATGGCTAGATGACGCCGTCGTTGCAAAATTTAACTGTCAAATGTATTTTTTTCGTATGAATTGAAAGCAAGGAGTTTATATATTGCATTCCGTGATTCAAAGTCAGCGTAGAGTATATTGTGACATGCATTAAAACGCAATACAATAACAAAGAGAATAATAACTTGTGTGTAAATTCAATCTGTCAAAGTTGTTAACAAGACTATTTTAGTTATTTACTGATATCACCGCACCGTCCGACCTGATGAAGAGGGATGCGGAAGGGAAAAGGGAAGGGGATATAAACGGCACGCTTTGTCGGCAGCGCCAGTCAGACTTCAGAAACGTTTAACTAAGTTGAAGCTCCCCCTTTTTTAGTAATATGTCTTTATAAAACCTGAAAGTAACATTATTTAAGTAATTTCTATGTAAACGATATCCTGTATTTAGAAGATGTGCTAGCTGTGGAGTTTCTTTCAGAGAGAACTCTTTGTAGAATGACTTTCTGAAAGGTTAGTAGATTCAATGAAGTCGAAAGTAGTATTGAATAAATTATGGATATGATAAAATTGAAGTTTAATTTCACTATACTACGGCGCTGTGCATCTACCATGAGTTTACGCAGGCGATAACGTGTATCGTTAACTATCGCTCTGTCCTTGTCACCCGCATCTCGACTGAGCAGCATTTCCGATAGTATTCGATATACATTATCGACTACGTAAACTCATGGTTGACGCACTGATTATTGTTAGTCCAAACGTGTAGGCTTTAGGCCAAGTAGGTAGGTAGGTAGGTAGGTAGCCCAATCCTAACCCCGAGGCCAACGGTGTTTCCCGACTCAAATAAATTGAAGTACTTTTCTCCTCGAATGCACATTATGATGTGTCATCCTGGTTAATAAATTAATAAAATGAAGTCACATACTTATTTATCAAGTACAAGGCCTTCTATATTGCAACTCTGCACTTCTGCCCCTCGACTCATATCTGTCGACCTAATTATTTTTATGTCAAGACGTTTTATCGCATCTCTTTACTTCAGTTTTATTATTTTACTTTAGTGACCGTAGCCGTCAAATACTCCTTTATTCCGTGGTTTCATTACTTTTATATTGGTCTTTCGCCAAATATGAGTGTTAATAACACTGTTGAAGAAAAGTATGAACGCTTTTTGACCTCGATAGTACACCTTCGATTGCATTCCAGACAAAAAATATATTAAAAGTGCTAGAATGCTAAACATTATCGAGCTAATTCTTTTAGTATAATTGTTTCATAAAAACAAATAATTATTATAATTACGTTACGACGTTAAGGTTTATTGTAGGGATGCACCCGATACCGATATATCGGCGATACTTTGGGTTTGCCGATATATCGGTATCGGCGATATTTTTATGGCAGATTCAACGATACTTTTCAAATTTCGCGCTTTAAAAATGTAATGTAAACGCGCGTGTTTTCCCATCTATTTCGTTGCAAACGAGGCACGAACGCATCTGAGAGACTATTTTCCACCGCAGGTTTTATTCAAATAGAGTTGCGAAATCGCCTTTGCCCGCAAAACTTAAAAATCTTATAAATGTTAATTTTGATTACTAAAACTATTAATTAATTGTGTTTTATTTATTCTACCTTCCTTTTTGAATTCAATAAGCGTATCGGTATAAGTATCGCCGATATTTTTATAAGAGTATCGGTATCGCATCGGCAAAAAGGCGTATCGAGGCATCCCTAGTTTATTGGAATCTAAAATATATTTAAATATATTCGTGATGCACTTTATTTTTTACAATATGATTTTTCTCGTCGCTGAGTCCGAAATGCTGACGTTTAACGTTATCCCTATCGTAATGCTTCCATACTAAATTTCTGTTGCCATAATCTTTTAAAACAGAACAGCTGGCTTTGTGCAGTAATTACCTAAAAATAGGAGTCGAAATTATAGTGTCGCGGAATAAATATCATTAATTTACAACTTTACAGTTAGCGACAATAGCCGTTACGCAGCTAAAGATTCAAAGATGGCGCTTTGAACAATAATCGAAAAAAGTTTTTAAATGAGAATTGATATTCACTGTGAAGTTGTATGTTAATGATACTCATTTCGCGACATCACAATCTGATGTCCTGTTTTTAGATAGTTACTGCATAAATCCAGCTAATATTTTAAAAGATTATGGCAACAGAAATTTAGTATGAAACTTTGATGGTGGTGGATTGCCTTAAAATTCATCCATGTTTTTGGTTCGGGAACAAGGTCTTTAGTTTATAGACAATACTGAAAATACCAATACATGTATTTACAATACAAAAGTAAGGTTGTTTGTTCTTCCTTCACGCGTAACGGATAGTTCGAAAGACTTGATTTTAGGGATAGAAGAGTTGAGGAAGGACATATGATTCTTTTTATCTTAATCGAACTGGTAGTTCCATGGGGATTCTGAAGTCCTCGCAGACGAAGTTCGGGACAAAAGCTAGATTACTGTTAACTTTGATCATGGTGAATTTCTCAGACCGCTACCTCCAGAATGGTACGAGGGCACGAGACATTACCACCACGCTTGGTAGTCGGGTTGGTGATCACAGGATGATCTTGGTGGTAGTCCGATAAAAGTCAAACAATGGCTTCTATTCAGAAACGGCAAGGCAACGTAATCTTAATAAATTGCTATCTAAATTAATAATGGAAGAGACAATAATTTCTGACCACCAGAGTGTCACCGCGGCACAGTGTAGTACCCGCCCTTGTTTCCCTTAATGACTTGGATAACACTATCGCGTGTCATAAGGGTGGGGTCACAATGTCAGCGAGTGTATAAAATAGTCGTTATAAATGGTGCGTTGGTCGCCTTTCACAAAAAAAGTTTATCCAGAAGGACCATGTTAACTGTTTAAAAAATATCGTAACTTTTACATTATTCATATTCTAAATTGAAAACTAAGAAAATACACTAATAATAATTTTTAAAAAGAATCACACTTTGTTCGTCCCTTCTTTCAGGAAAGCATTATTACTACTTTTCAAGAAAATTTATTTAATAAAAATTACAAACAAAAATATTAAATATAAAACATATTGAATTGGTGGTAAAATTCAAGAAAGAATTTTATATTATAAATTTTTTTTAGAAAAGAAAATTATATTGTCTACGGTAAAATTTGAGCAACTTATATTAGAGAACTCAAATACACGAAACCTCATACATCCATGTCTTTAGTAAAATAAATCTTCATAGATTTATTTTTTAAACAATATTTAATAATTACTTATAATATAATAAATATCTAATGATTTTAATAATCACAACTGTATTCGAAATTGTTTGCGAGTTTTTCTTTTACCTTTTTATATTGATGAATTACATACATTAAAAACTCCTTCGTTGCAACTGCAAAGCACATCCAATCAGTGTTAATTCTAAGTCTGAATGCGACAAATTTTAAAAAATTACTTTCTTCCCTAGGGAAGGAAATACGATTTTCTTCCCAATCATTTATTACCAATTAAACTTGTATAGTAATCAAAACACACCAGACTATAAATAATTAATTACTGCAGTATATAAATACAAGACAGTTGATTTTTTCACGCGCGCACCTTTTAAACGTTATCTCTGACGCTGAGCCCCAATCTCCCCGGGCCCATTTCCTTTCTGAGGGGAAACTCGCCAGTCACGGCACTCGATCACATCTCACCTAACAGGCTGTCGACAGAGACGTAATTTTTTCCTTAGGGCTTCGAACGTGGCCCAAGTAAAAGCTAGAATTAGGATTAATATTCTACTGCTGATGCCGCTGTATACAAAAACGCTCCGCCTTTGTACATGCTATGCGATTCGTTGATGCACCTTTTGTTAGAGGTATTCCAATTTTAAAATTATTGTCCGTTAGTAAGATACCAGATAGTAGTACCAAGGCCATATAATATACTTACTTTGGGGAGGAATATGATAATAATTATATAATTTTTTTGTTCATACTTTTGTCGTCGCTAGTGTGTGACTGTTGAATGATAGTAACATGTAGTGTTACTTCATTTTAATATTCTGACGGAAAAAAGTGTTTGCCAGACAATTTTGTCCGCATCTCAATGAAAGAGTGAACATTGCACCGTTCATCACTTGGACCACCCACGCAGGATTTGCCGCGTAAATTATTTCTTTATGCCAGAGAACGTAAACATATCTGTTGTTATTTCGCGATAAGCGGGCACCCGCGTGCCTCGCCGAGATACTGCCGCTTATTACGATCCGTCAGACGATGCTGAAATCAGGGCTGGACTCAGTTGTGGGCCTGCCGGACCCTTCAAGGCTTCTGCATACACCTGTGGCTCGTACAGAGATTTTTATTCATTACGATTTTTGTACCAATATTAATCTTTTTATGTCTATACATCTCATAACATACTTTTCAGACGTGTCTCGAAATTGTATAATGAAAACCTTTGTGTCATTGTCCTATTTTGTAATTCATTAGGCTTTTTAAAAGTAAATTAAAAACAAACATGTTCCATTTCTTTAGCTGTATGTTTTTATTTAATTTGTAATAACTTTTTAAGTTTAAAAATTTGATATAGTTGCTTTGTCTATCCGTGAGTTCTTCTAAATATTCGTCAAATGTATACTATACTTGTTAATGGATCTCCAAGTCCAAGATAAAATTTTCACTACTTTGAGCGTTTTGGTGATGCATCTCGAAAGCACCAGATTATTTTGTTTTAAGATTATTAATTAAAACAATTTACTTGAACGTAACAACGTCGTTTTGATATACATATAAAAAATGTGCCAGAGTATGAATAAGAACCGTGATTAATTTCAGTCTGTGCATTCGGTTCATATTAATAAAATTACAGCTGTTTCACATAAATCATATAATATTGTTGAAAATTTGTAACTGAACAAATATTGTATGCATTCACCTTTTTCGATAAAAAATAAAGCAAATTTACAAACAGAAAATGGGTGAGAAAGCAATCCTACGGATTCACCATCACTTTTAAAGAAGATAAAGGATAAGTGTAAACGCATTATGTACCATTCTAATATTATTGAGAAATTGAGTATTTTTAATTTTCCTTCATTTACGTTGCAACGAAGAGTCCAAATGACTTGGACTTTTGTATAGGAGTAGTTGAAGGTCCAGAAAAGGACATAGGTAACTTTTTTCTCAAGTAGTTTCACGCGGGCGACATTAGTTAAAAATAAATAAAAATTCCGTGAGGTCATTTCGCGGGCCCTCCACCTGAATCCACCTCTGAAGACAAACGGATGATGAGAAGGGAAATGTGGTAAATATTATTATTAGCTGTGTTATTATCAAGGGCTCGTTATATTTTGTAAACGACAGACTCTGTCGGCTTCGGGACGAGATGAGGCTGAATTAATTCAAATATCTTGTGGATTCAGATGTCAGGGTGATGGCTTTTTGAGGAGAGAAATATTGAGTCTTTTTATGAGATAGAAACTGGAGCATTGTTTGTTTGTATAAATGAGTTTAACAGCTGACTTGGCAGAGGGATATTTTATCCTGTGCTCGAGCTGTTGTCACTGCATACTGCAACATGCTTACTGTCTGACTTACTGATGTCACTCATTCATACGTGGCATACACACTCTTTTGTGATTGTTTGTTTACTATTTATTAATTAATTTAAACGCTATCTCTGCTAACTTTCATACCGGAACACAACAGTGCTATTAACACTGCTGATTGGCGGCAGATTTAGCTAACATTGTGTAAGCAAGCCAGGTGGACATAGTTAATAGGCATACCACCAACCACTCGTTAGCTGTCACAAACAAACTGACAGCAGTCCTTGGTCTAGCTAGAAATTGTTAACAGAACAACATTCGTTATACGTTTTCCAAGAAGGCAACCTTTTTCTTTTCTTTTTAATTACACTTCAAACTTTGCTAGCTTTGTTGTCTGAACAAAAATCACGATATCTTGCTAGCATTCCTAAAGTAAAGAAGTTACGTCAAAACATTCCAAAACGAAACCTTTTTCTAACCAACCCGAGCAGGAAGTAAAAAAGTAACTCCAAAGTGAAATAACTTAACAAAAGTAAAGACCGTTCGCAGAAAGAATCTCTTTCTCACGACTACACTGTGTAGTTTAAAAAAAAACAGACGACTATAGTCTTTTCTTTTGAAAACTTCTTGATTGATGGAAAGTTTTTTACGAGATGCGATAAAGGGTAACATCTTCAACAGTTTTTATGTATGTCTGTGTGATTATTTATTCGCTTGTATCTTTTGAATTTCTTTTTATCCCCTGGTTGTAAAGTAAAACAAGCAATTTAGTGTTGCCACACACACACCGACAGGTCTGGTCCGATTCTTAAGCATGCGGTGTTGCCATGTGTACAATAACGAAAAATGTAAAAAACGAAGATGAAATCTACCTAATCATGAGGAAATGCAGTTCCAGTTTTCATAGCGTAGTTCCATATCAAATCTTTGAAGAAGAAAAAAACGACTTATCTTATGAACGCATCTCTAGGGACAATTTTATTTGTCAGCCATTTTTAGCTCACTCCTGTCACATATTATTAACAATTAATTGCTATATTTACAGCGTGTTTTTATAGCCCATCTCATCGTATTTACTAAATCAGACGTACTTTTTTATGGAGTCTCTTTCGAGTAAATTTTAGAAATGACAACATTTATGTCGTTATCGTCCTTAAGAATCGGATAGGACCGGTAGGTGTGTGACCACGCTAAGGTAAAATGCCTAGAGATATAATTTCACAGGTTGTGGTTTAAGTATACTGTAGTATATCTTGAATACCGTTTATTAATATAAGCTGTGTTGTAGGCTCTAGTCAAGGGCGAGTCAAATATCATATACATTCGAAACCAACCGAAATTTCGTACGCACGCGTTTGCACGGAAATAAATATGTTGTTTAGTAAGTATTATGGATTAAATTTGCAATGTTCAGACAACCTGCTGAAAATGAATTATAAAATCTATCACGTGTAGTTTATTTAAATAGTTTCAATAGAAATTTATCATTATGTAAATTATCTTTGAATTTACTTATTCTTAAGCACAATGTCTTCACATTAACTTTAAGAATCTTAAAATTAGTGAAATTAGAATACTTACTTTTGCAAGGAGACGTGTTATATAGGTGTAAATAGTTTATGTGGGAAAATTACCTGAAACAAGAAAATATTTACACGTGAGCTATGGGGTGGATCGACCTAAAATTTTGACGAAAAATGGAGTTCGAAATAATTATAAAATATGTATGGACTATTTCTGTATTTTGGTTGTTCTAAAATTTTCACTCTAAAACCATCAAATTTTCTTTAAAATATCAATCGTTACAGGTATAACGCATAAATTAGTCTGTTCCTGAGGTATGGCAGCGGTACGGGAGGTTGTGTTTACGGAACGTGAAACTACGCAGAACTTTAGTCGCGTCACGCGACACGCCACTTGTCACCCCTCTCGTACCGCCCCCACTCCTCAGGATAGATTCAGTTATGCGTTAGATTATAATATAATAAATTTAACAATGAATTCTACTTCGTTTTGTCTATCAGCCAGTCAAAGCTGATTTAAATATTTGCTACTATTCTGTTATATGCTACAATTTTTATAGTAAAAAAGCCGCAAGCTTGACCATAACAGGCTGGTCTTGTTTACACCATAACAAGGTAATTGCTTTGTAATTGGCAATTTAATGGCTATTACGTCAAATGTCACCTTGAGCGAAATAGGAAATGGTCAGGAAAAAAACAGGCGCGGCTCTGACTAGGAAAATCCCCGAAAAACACAAGTTGATTTGATAAGCACAATGGTAAGTCAATAAGGTAATAAACAATAATGAATTTTATGTTTGTCGCCGATTGGTGACGAGTAAAATTAAATGATTTTTTATTGATCTGCCTACTTCAAGGGTATTTCCATTTTAATTTGAAGAAAATATTCCCGCTAACAGAACAGAAAAATATTTATTTAACTAAAACACACACAACACAATACAAAAATACAATTAATACATACATTGCGTACAATTACAAATAGTACATTATTGATGTACATAGGCATTGTATTGTAATGTGTCGTCAAACAGGACTGATCTCAGCATCTGCTATGGCAGTAGACATAGCGCTGGTTTTCAGATAAGCCCTCTAATATGTAAAGCATTAAATATATGTGTAAAAGAAGTGTAAGTGTATATGGACGTGTTAACATATAGATGCGTGTGTTTGTATGTACAGTGAAAGTATTGAGCAAGTGTGCAGTGTAGGTGACGTGGCGGCAGTTAGAGACCTTGCAGGTATGATTTTGTCTTGTAATCGGATCCTTGCATTCATTTATAAATACAATTATTATTTGTAGAGGGATATAGGCTACTTTTCACCCGTTAGCGTATTGTTTATTGTACATAAAATAAAATTGCACAAATTGAGTTGCCTATCCCTAAAGAGAGGTTTCTCCTGGCACTCACACTGGAGCTTTCAAAAAATAAATATACTGAAAGTAGACCTACATACATGTACATAAACAAACAAAACAATACAAATATTACAAAATAAGATAATGTATAAAAAAGCGTGACAGTAAAAAAAACACAAACAAAGCTTTCCGATAGGAATTTCTGAAAGCAGAAGCTAGTATAAAAAATAGTATAATATATCAACGCAAATACAATTTCCTTATCTTTATTACGTTGGGTTAGTCATTTGATATAATTTACACAGTATGCGGGTAGCAGAAGCAATGTCAAAGTCAATGGGACTCAACGACCTTGCTTTGTTACGAGTGCTTAGACTAAACTAAATATGAAGACTACCAGGCACGGCTCACTAGGTACTTACAACGTGCGAATGTACCTATAGTCCGGACGCTTATATAGTGTACAGTATACATCCGAATGTTATTTTTGAATCATTCGCCTCAGGTGTTGCCAATATAACCTAAAATGTTTAATTTTATCCGTTTTACGCAGAAGAATAAAACCGGTAATTTACGCAAGGAAAACGGAACGCAAAGTTCATAGAACAATTCCTACTGTCAATGTCAATAAGTGGTAATGTCAGTGTTAGCCAATAACGTTTAGTCGTGGTTTAGTCTATCGCTCGCCTCCGCAAAGAGTGGTCCCGTCCCGACCACCAGCGATTCAAAAATACCAAATTTCATAAGTCGAACGATTAATAACGGCCCGCAATTTAATTTTTCTTTAGTCTCAGTTCGAGTGCTAGCTTTTGTATTACTAATTCAATACCTATTACCTAGTAGTTTAGAACTGGAAACATTAGGCATTTATTATTCTTCTAGGCATTTATTTTCGGGAGTAGGTAGCTTTGTTCGTAAGTTATTTAATAAATTATAGTTATCACAGTTTTATTATATTCAACCGCTCGTTTTTTTAGATCTTTTTAAGCGCTTTATATTTAATCACGGCAACTGACAAACTTTGTACGAGTATATGAACAGATGTATGTGAAATACGTATGTGTGAAAAATGGTTCGATTTGCCGATGACATAGTCATAACGGCAGAATCCTTGGAGGATCTGAACGCAATGCTCAATGACCTCAACAGAGTTTCCCAACAGGTAGGTTTGAAAATGAACATGGACAAGACAAAAATCATGTCAAATGTCCATGTTGCACCTATGCCGGTAGTGGTTGGGAACACTACAATCGAAGTTGTAGACGAGTATGTATACCTGGGACAGATTGTTCAACTAGGTAGGTCCAACTTCGACAAAGAGGTCAACCGAAGAATCCAACTCGGCTGGGCAGCGTTCGGGAAATTACGACATATCTTCTCGTCCAAAATACCTCAGCGTCTAAAGACAAAAGTCTTTGATCAGTGCGTGTTGCCAGTGATGACATACGGAACCGAAACGTGGTCTTTTACTGTGGGCCGAATAAACAAGCTCAAAGTCACTCAGCGAGCAATGGAACGAGGTATGCTCGGAATTTCTCTACGTGATAAGGTCCGGAATGAGCAAATCCGTAGACGAACGAAGGTCACCGACATAGCTCGACGAGTTAGTGAGCTGAAGTGGCAATGGGCCGGCCACATCGCTCGAAGAACCGATAACCGGTGGGGAGTAAAGGTTCTCGAGTGGCGACCACGTACCGGGAAACGTCTACCAGGCCGTCCCCCCACTAGATGGACCGACGACCTGGTTAGAGTCGCGGGGAGTCGCTGGATGCAGGTGGCTCGGGACCGGTCGATGTGGCGTACCATGAGGGAGGCCTATGTCCAGCAGTGGACGTTTCCCGGCTGATGATGATGATGATGTGAAATAGATTATTGTTGTTTTTAAGGCCACATAGCATTAAGTCTCTTGCTGTAGAAAATTGGTTGTCTGTAAAGTCGATTTACGGACGATAATTTTACGTGATAACTTCATAAGAAATGATGCGTCACAAGCCGAACGCTAAAGCCGATCGTGCCTATCTATCGCTCGTTCCGCGCTCCTTCTTGCCCGCTTGGCTCAGGCGGAACGTGACAATTTTTCGTGCGTGCAGATGGCGTTCAATATCACGTCAAAACTCAAGACTTTTCTCGTCACGTGAAATTATTGATTTTACAATTAGCAACTTCAACATCTGCCGACGTTTCGCTAGGTCGAACGTTTAGTTTCCTTCCCCCTAATGGGTCACGGGTCAAACGCATTCGGGACAAGGAAGCACGTAAAACGAGTGAGAGACGAGATCGCCCGATAATAATAGCCCGACAGTATTTTAGTGTTTTTTTTATTAATTTCGATACTAGTACAGAGCGCACGCCATTTACCACACACAATGACATATAAAACGAAAATCAAGGAATTTCAAGATGACGGTCACTTTTTGCAAATATAACTACGGATTCACATTCGGAGACCCAGCTGACCCACATATCGATTTTGAACGGAATCAGACCAAAAGCAAGGAAGTTCAAGATGGCGGTCACTTTTTGCAAATATGACTACGGATTCACATTCGGAGACCCCGCGGACTACCAAATATCAATTTTGAACGGACTCGGACCAAAAGCAAGGAAGTTCAAGATGGCGGTCACTTTTTGAAAATATGACTACGGATTCACATTCGGAGACCCCGCGGACTGCCATATATCGATTTTGAACGGAATCGGACCAAAATCAAGGAATTTCAAGATGGCGGTCACTTTTTGCAAATATAACTACGGATTCACATTCGGAGACCCAGCGGACCCCCACATATCGATTTTGAACGGAATCAGACCAAAAGCAAGGAAGTTCAAGATGGCGGTCACTTTTTGCAAATATGACTACGGATTCACATTCGGAGACCCCGCGGACTACCAAATATCAATTTTGAACGGACTCGGACCAAAAGCAAGGAAGTTCAAGATGGCGGTCACTTTTTGAAAATATGACTACGGATTCACATTCGGAGACCCCGCGGACTGCCATATATCGATTTTGAACGGAATCGGACCAAAATCAAGAAAGTTCAAGATGGCGGTCACTTTTTGCAAATATGACTACGGATTCACATTCGGAGACCCCGCGGACCCCCAAATATCGATTTTGAACGGAATCGGACCAAAATCAAGAAAGTTCAAGATGGGGGTCACTTTTTGCAAATATGACTACGGATTCACATTCGGAGACCCCGCGGACCCCCAAATATCGATTTTGAACGAAATCGGACCAAAAGCAAGGAAGTTCAAGATGGCGGTCACTTTTTGCAAATATGACTACGGATTCACAGTCTGAGACCGGCAGGCAAAATGGCGGCAAATACAAACGGGGTTTATATTTCAAAACAATAAACTGAGGAACGGACGGACAACGGCGCCGTTGTAGTAGGGTCCCGTGGGCACGCTTTTAGTACGGAACTCAAAGCCAACTTATATATACCGCACTCGTATCACAATGTACGTACCATTTTAAAATTTGCAATAAGACGAATGTTAAAGGAAATACTGTCCTAATAGAAGAAAGTGACACATAAATCGAAATTTTAAAAAATGGTATTGGATTTTTTTACAACTCTTTCAATTTATTCCATAAGATGGGTAAATGAATTCGACAACTAGCAACACACATACTGTCTTTTCGAAGTCACAGTCTGACTTTTTCTAATCAGCCAATTAATCGTATGACATACTGAAGTGCAACTGAGACAAACATATTAATTCTTTTTAATTGTGTCTTTTTCATAGTTACGTCTTGATGTCCAATAAGTGGCTACGCTCTCCGTGTATGAAAATCGAATTATTTGCGTCTCTTTAGTAAAACTCATTGGCGTAGTATAATACAGTAGAGGAATTCACTTCAAGGCAATAATTTGACGTTTTCTAGTGGGACAAAAGATCGCAATTTTCGTTTCAGTGCTTGACTTAAATTGCTTCGGTAGAACAATGAGTCGTTGCGTTCGCTATTTTGTTTATAGATTTTAAGTACGGTATTGAAGATAGTTTCTCGCTCAGCGAGCTATGCTCGGAATTCTCTGCGTGGTAATTTTCGGAATAATGAAATCCGTAGACTAACTAAGGTCACCGACATAGCTCGACGAGTGAGTGAGCTGAAGTGGCAAGTCACATCGCTCGAAGAACAGTTAAACGATGAGGAGTAAAAGTTCTAAAGTGGCAACCACTTACCGGGAAACGTGTACCGGGCCGTCTTCTTACAAGATGGACTGCCGACCTAGTAAAATCGCTAGAGGCAAGTGCCGCGGGAATAATCGGTGTACCATACCATGGAGAAGGCCTTTGTCCAGCAGTGGACGTTTCCTGGCTGATGATGATGAATAAATATACTTTAGAAATCATTATAATGTTAGCTTTAGTCGCAAATCATGACCACACGAATACATTTAACAATACTAGTGATATACCAGAAAAAGCCAACACTATTTTGATTCTAAACTTGTTACCAATTGGTAATAAGTCACTCAGTCTAGTGTCATATCACGTCACGCACCCGTACGACATTTGACGTACCGTTGATTTTTGAGATCAAAGCTCTTTTATGCATAGATTCTCAATGCCCGCTCTCTAATCTCTATTACAATTTTTTTATTATTATTATAAATTATTATTATATTCAAATACTCTGACTCTCCTTTACGGCGTGAAGAATGGACAAACATGCTAAGCATTTTCATAATCCTGACCATAGCCGCATTTAACGACACTCACGGAATGATGGCTGATCCTAAGCCTAGATATGTTAGTAAAAGTTGTAATCCATAACGAATTTTTACTTAGTGGGATTGCATTGTACCAAATGGATATCATATTGACTCCTTCAAACTAATGAGCAACTGGCTTTGCTGCCTTTGAAACAGCCACACAACATTGCTATTGACACAAAAATTCCCCAACAACTAACCAAATCTCCTGCAAATTCTAGAAACGGAATAAAATCACTTTTCTTTTTTTTCAACAATCTCATTACTTCGCATGACCCCAAGAAGACAAAATACTTAAGGTATAGATATATAGAGAGTTATAGAGTATCATCAAACGAAGCTGAGAAGCCGACGAGGCGAGTGATTTTATGAGCACAAGTGCAAGTTCATGGCCTGTGTCTGGACGAATACAATTCAAAAATAAAACGAGGGTGCGCACGCGCCGCCGACGTTGAAATACACCAGCCTGTTGCATTTGGCGACGCGCACAGTTGAAAGCGATTCAAATTGCTATGGTTGAGAAATCCAACAGAGTATGCTACGAAAATTTAATAAAATTGAAATTATTAAAATTACATCCATACCCATACTGCCCTACTAATATTTTTAAGTTTGTTTGTTGGCTTATCTTTCCTTCTTACACAACGAAGAAATCGACTAGATTTTGTAAAAGGATAGCTGAAGGGTCCACCATGTCTAAGTCTACCGCCGAACAGCAGTGTTATGTTCCGGTATGAAAGTTAGCAGGCCAACGCCTCATTGGGTTGATGCTTATGAGTGAGAACTCTTTACATCAAGGCGAGATGAAACCAAGTGAAATCGTAGTAAAAAAAAGAAGAAAAAAAGAAGACTATACCAATATATTTAAAAACATTATTGAATATTCATTTTTCATTTCATTTCGTTCATTTTTTAAATAAAGCTTCAGGTTTTTCTATCGAAAATACCAGGTTACTGCACGTAAAATACCCTATGCTACGGCTGCATTGAACCAGCTGATGTTTTTATAACCGCTAAAATACAGACAAAGGATCGTTTCAATGTAAATGCCATCAGTTCCATTGGAACACTACCAATTTATCTAATTAAGACCGTCTACGCAGAAATCGTTCAGGCAATAAAAAGAAAGCGCCACATGACCCTACCACAATAAAAACTGCATGATGCCATCCGGGCTAAAATTAAAGTGTCGACGCACTCGGCAAACGAATGACCTTAACATACAACAATCCAATCTCACTCTTAAGCACATGTGCATAAAATCCAAGACCAAGCAAACACCGACGAATGTTAAAGACCTATTGAAATTAAAACCAGCTATACCATTCAGGAATACCCAATGGCTCAGATGATCTATCTCAAGAATTAAACTAGCCAAACTTGAATTTTACTGCACGTTCTTACGACTCAATCCAGACTGACTGAAGCATAGAATTCATTGAATGGATAATGCGCTTTGTTGATATCGAAAGTCTAACGTAAAACAGGCATAGCTCATCGCAACAAAGTTCAAATTCCTCTGCGAACTTTTGGGATTCCGATTTAAAAAGGTCCTTGGAGACTTTGGAAATTATGCTCTGAATTCAGCTTTATGTGTGGACGTGTAAGTTGATTGTAGGTTGGAAGGTTTGGAAAGAAGTTCTGGTGTCACGACATTGCGTTCCTCGATGCGAATGACACAGGATGGCAACGGCCAGACAAGGGCAGCCGGTTAATCATGAACGTCGCCCACGCATGTGGATTGAACTCGAGTTGTTTTTATCGTTTCTGTATCAACTGTAAACAGTTTTGTCATTGTGCTTCAATGTATATAGGTCATGTTTTGATAACTTTTCGTAGACATGTGAGTAATTTGTTTGATTGGTCCAGTGCAGGGGTCATCGCGGTATTGTTGACACCTTCCTGCTTGATAAACAACATGTACGGTTGTTTGTATACACGTTCCTTTGTTTTCGATTATTTAGATTTTTGAGCGAGATTATTGTATTTTAATTGATTGTTAATTTTAAAATGCCAGTGCGCAGTGCATTTATGCAAATATATTTTTACACATTCTATGTGAGAACCAAGAGTAGGGATGGGTAATTTTCCGAAAATTTTCATCAATCATCATAATTACTGGAAAATTTAGACAAACACAAATAAAATTAAGTTTTATTTAAAAGCTCTACATATTTATGAAATAAAGCTATACATACAAAAATATAAATATACTTATGTATTTGTATTAAATTTCAACAAGAGCGTGTCGTGGATCAAGAATCGGGCCAACACAAAGAAGTCATTTCCATTTATTTAACAAATTCAACGCATAAGTAGTTGACTTTAATTTACTAAAGTTTTCGTGCAGTACCTTCTTAATGATTTATGAAGTCTAACTGTTATATTAATCAAAGCCCCGGACACAAGTCCTGCAAAATACTTTAATGACAACGTAAAGCAATTTCCACTCTCAGAGTTTCCCACCTTCGCAAGTCCCAACTTAGGTAAAGTTATCCCCTTATCTTGGCGATGGCTCATTGAGGATTCACTTCGGCCGTGTTAACTCAAATGGAATTTTATATGTACAGGCACTTTGAGGGTGAGGTTAGGGAGTTAGCGATGTCTCTGAGATGCTAATATCCTCAGATATTTCAGACAAATATATATTGATGTATAGGTACTACTAGATGGACCGACGACCTGGTTAGAGTCGCAGGGAGTCGCTGGATGCAGGTGGCTCGGGACCGGTCGATGTGGCGTACCATGAGGGAGGCCTATGTCCAGCAGTGGACGTTTCGCGGCTGATGATGATGATGTATAGGTAGTAGATGTGCCCGTCACTTTAATGGATTTTTAGGGTTCCGTACCCAAAGGGTAAAAACGGGACCCTATTACTAAGACTCCGCTGTCTGTCCGTCTGCCTGTTCGTCTGTCACCAGGCTGTATCTGTATCTCATGAACCATGATAGTAAGACAGTTAAAATTTTCACGTATGATGTATTTCTGTTGCCGCTATAATAACAAATACTAAAAAGCAGAATAAAATAAATATTAAGGGGACTCCCATACAACAAACGTGATTTTTTGGGTCGTTTTTATATAAAAAATGGTACGGAAACATTCCTTCATATTTCCGCACCTATTAATTATGATTTTCAGTATTTTAATTATTCATATTCTGTACGGAACTCTATGTGCGCGGGTCCAACTCGCACTTTACCGGTTTTTTGAGTCGTGAGTCCTTGCCCGTGCAGTACAGGGGTACATATATTATTTACATTGCATGAGCCAGATTATAAATAATTTTTAAATTGATTTATATTTTTTTAACCGACTGTATAAAGGAGGAGGCGTTCAATTCCACTATATGTTTTTATGTATGCTAAGCGATAACACCGTCAATTTTGAATTGATTTTGATGATTCTATTTTTGTTTGGTATATCATACTTCAGAGGTGGTCCCATAATTTTTTTTTAATTATCCAGACAAGGATTAACATCTTAGAGGATGAATGCTGTAGAGTTTTACGGCAGTTGAAGTGAGTTCCTTAGTTCTTTTTGAACCCGTTACTTGTAATTCATCCGGAAACTCTTGCAAACTTCCTAGCCACAAGGCATCACCCGCCATCTTCATCACGATCTAAACGTCTGTATGAAGTCATCTTTGATAGCGATTCGGTTTCAATGAAGCGGAGATTCTCGTCTTAGATGCTGACAGAGGACTGATGGGGGCTATCTATTTGAACGGTAAGACGCGTCCTTTGAGGGGAACGTACCGGAGATATAGATATACTGCGACAGGTTGCTAACAATGGAGTTGAATTTATTTCAAAAAAATATCTGTGTCAGGTCAGGACATACAGTTTTATCGCGGAAAATTCGAATATATGACTAAAGACGCTTGTGGCTTACATTACATATGTTCTTCACATCAAATTTTTAAAATTAGTTTTTGATGGGTTTGCACTTGGCCTTCGTCTGGCCTAATGATAAGTGATGATTCAAAATTCAATAACATTTATTGTCCAAAACAATTGACAATAATATAGTGTAGCCATACAGTCTGTCTCGTTCAGAAGCTTCAATCCAATGAGGCGCTGGATATCGGACAGGAACTGGCTGTTTGGCAGCTAGCCAGGTGGATATAGAAAATGCCCTACCACCATATTCTATGCTATATATATTATATACTAGGTATATTCTAGACTTAATTGTAATCGACTACAAGTGTTCACTGTTGGACATGAGTCCAGACCTAGCATAGCACCATTCTCATATCTAGAAACAGATTTATAAAATAAAACTCGCGATGCTGTAGCAAATTCAAATTTTGCGAACCTAACGCCATCTAGTAACATCAGACAGAACCTAGCACTATAAAGTAAACAACAGTTCCTTGTTGCAAATAATAATTAAATATGAGTAAGAAAAAACAAGGAAGTGCATGCGTTCAACGATTGATCAACAATGTGCATTGAACTTGAAATCAAAGCGGAAGACAATCCATGAATGGATGACATCAATAGAGGTAGTGAACCGGTTGTACTAGAAAATGCATATGAATGAACAAGATTACATGCACTGTAGGTTTGTAAGGCACTTGTGTAGATATAGCGCTTTAGATTTGCATAAGTAATTAATCATTGGCATCCATATGTATGTGTGTAATTAATGGTGAACGTATATACAGTGTAATGTATTAAATCCGTGCCCTGACTCACAAGAAATTCAGTTTTTGCCTCACTTCCGCCACTTACAATATAAGCATGTGAGAGTGAAAGGGTAAGAAACAGAGCGCCTTAAAGAGTTTCGTCGCGATTTCGGTTGCCTTTGGTCTCAATCAACTTATTAAAAATTATTGTCAGAAGATAACAATATGGAAATTGGTTTCTTGGCGCGAACTTGAAAAATGATGGTTCATTGCTATTTTGTTAATTGGTTAATAATACTGTTATGTGTGTTTTTGTGTTATAATGGTGTGATATAGTGCACGGTGGACGGTGTTATAGTATCAATTACGCAAAATTGCGAGGGTTTCGACGCGATCGGAAGAGTTTACCATATCGAGTACATTCGGCATATGGATTCTTTCGAATTATGTTGAAATCAAGGCTGGCCTTTGAAATTCTCTGTCTCTTTAAAAACAAGCGATAAAATGTACACATTATACATTTTATTGAGAAAGCTGAATAAATGGCTTCGGCATAGTTTATAACCTCAAAATTTGTTCACTTAATTTTACTCGTCATTGGCTAGATAACCAATGGTTAAAGCCATTATTTAAAAAATTTAAATTCTAAAACTGTCAAAATTTTTTCGTGTTGTCTCTCTCTCATACATATTGACTTTGTCGTAATTTACTTCTCGACGACCCTTGTGAGTTTTTTTATAACAAAAACTTTCTACACTGGAATTAACTCATTAATTAGCACGTATCTATATTTAATCTCCACTCAAAATGATATTTTACTTATTCTTTGATAGAATCAACCTAGAGACGAGCTGCGACTTGAAGTACGTTCACATTCAGCATTCTATTGTAGGCTCTAGTCAGACAGGACAGAATGCTGTTAGCATATTAATAGTTTAATCTCAGATCTCGGGCGTGACCGCTCGTTCCATCCTATTGTCTGTTGACATGACGGGTTTTTTCTCGGTGCGGTATGTGAGTTCGGCCCAACGTCCTATGGATGTTTATAGAGTTTTGCTTTTATTTCCGCTGGTTTTATTTATATTTGTCGTGACATCAGTTCCGTAGCTGTCGCCATAGACACAATGCGTTGTTATAACACATTGACCACTTAGGCAGTACTGACGCGCTCGACAATCAGTAATGTATAAGGAATCAGTACTGACCGTTAGATTAAGGCTGACCGATGAATTTGAACTTGAGCACAGCGTGTGGGCTGCTTATTTTTTACAATGTATTTGAATACAAATTACATAATAAGCAAAGGTTAATGTATAATGTTGTTTTTTTTAATTTTATTTATTTGCAGTAAATAGGGTAACAAATACTAGTACAAGTTTGTCATATTTAAATAAAGTTAATTAAAGTAGTTTAATCTTACAGTATTCATACATCGTATAATATTCGAATGGGGTTTTGTAAAAATACATTCAAAAAATTAAGGAATAATCGAAACATATATCAATTAATGTATAGTGATGAAGTAAACGAGTGCGGTACCCTGTAATATCCTATACACTGTGGCCTTGAAGACATTGGGAACATAGCACTCAGGAAATACAGAATTAGGCAGGGAATTCCACTCTTTACCAGGAGCAGTATGATTGAGGAATCATTTTAAATTGTGTTAAAAATTAATTTAATTAAAATCTAATTCAATAGGGCTCTAATGAAGGTACACTACCGAGAATGCAGTCCACCTTCGATCGGGTCCGTTGCAATTAGAGGACGGGATGCGACATCACCTCTGCGGTTGCGTCGGCTATTGCTTCGAAAATCTGCATTTCACTCGTAAATTGTTCCCTCTGGCCGTTGACGTTAAATTAACAGACAACAAAACGAGTAACATTGTCCGTGACTCAGAAAGTAGGTGCAGGCACCTCATAATTGTGCACGGCGAACGCTCAGCAACTAGACGATTGAAATGTGTATAAGGTATTAATTGTACGAGGCGTGGGCTGAAAAGCAGGTCTGCTAGCGAACTAAAACTGTTGCTTCTCTAGTTTTTAGTATAGTTTAGTATATGTTATTTTATGCCGTATAAATAGAGACGAGCAAAAAATACTTTTTCATTATTTTAATAAAAGTTGCATTTCATAAATATTGTTAGCTAGGCTTTACCTAGCCAAATTTTGTGCTAATTTTTTATTAAACTTTATAATTGTGTCCTAAATAATTAGGAATAATAATAAAAAATTCACTTAAAGGTAATATTTGAGTATACAACGGCGTAGTACGAATTTAACTTATGAGATTCTGCACATGCTCAGAATACGTACAATCAATGACAACAAGAGGTAGAGAATACAAGACTAATCTTTCATCCGGTGGTATGCAATTAGTGACCATAGCTACACCAGGCTAGTGTTACTATTCCTTCGAAAATTTGCATTTTACTTGCAAATTGCTTCTTCATCACTATAGAATTTGCAGACTCGCTAACTTCAATGTTTTGTTCAGACAGTGCGGCATGAGCCAGGCCGGAAGATTAGAACAGTGCAAATAAAACTAATCATCATCAACAGCCTACATACGTCCCCACTGCAGGGGCTCAGGCCTACTCTCATGAGAGTATATGGGCCGTAGTCCACCACGCGGGCCTAGTGAGGATTGGCGGACTTCACATGTCTGTTCAAGACATGCAGGTTTCCTCACGATGTTTTTCTTCACCGCTAAGCAACCGGATTTGAATTGAAAATACTTGAATTGAAAAACAACCAACTCATAGGTACACGGCTGGATTCGAATCCGGAACCCTCAGATTGAGAGTGCGCGCCTTATCTACTGCGCCACTGACGCTTCTACAATAAAACTAAAAATAAATTCAATTAAGAGGCTATGTTGGTAAGACCACGTGGTCGGTTTCAAGGTTAAATTGTTTTGTAGCTGTCCCTCTCCGAGCCCTATCCTACCCGAGCGCGTACGGTGAGACAGCATACATTATGCGATGTTATCCACCAGTTATTTGGATGTTTCGTAGTCCAGGGATCATTTGAAGGATACAGTATATTATGTAACCATTTTTTTAATACAGTATACTAATGAAATTTTAGATGTCGGTGGTTTTTCCAAATTGTTCTAAATTGATTCATACTCTTGTAAATCAGGTTCAAAGTTGGGGCTTTTTATTACCGAAAAATACAATACTTTGACGCCCTGTAACTCTGGAAGTATATATTTAAACGAAAATCTGACTCACCACCGACACAGATATTTGTTTCTAGATTGTGTCTTGAAAATTTTATAGATTTTCATAGCTTAATACTAAAAATATGACTGGACTACGTTTGTATGGGCGCTTTGACAACAGCATAGCCTCTTAAAGTAGATTATTGGCGTTTTAATGTTGCTATTTAACATATATATAATTACCAGAATCCATCTGCACTCAGTTAATCGGCACAAGCTTTCTGTTCACACGGGAGTCCGTAACTTTTATGCGTCAATGATTTCACTTGCAAATCGTTCGCTGCGACTGTTTAAATCCAGGAGGGAGGCCGATAGACGGACGAGAACAATGGATTGGGTGAAATGGACGGATTTTAGAGCTATTGACAATGGGTGGGTCAATTGGACTACATATATAGTAGTATATAGTACATTGTTACTAGGTCTTTATAGAGATAGCACAAAGTACTAACTAATAAATCAGATTATAAATATATCAAAACACTAAACAGAGAGCTGTGAGCTTAATATCGATTAATAACCTCAACATGTTTAATGCGGTTTTCAAGAAACTATTCGTGTCTGTGTTTTGTCAAATTTTTATTTATATTTACAGCTTAAAATGTTTTGGTCCATTTTGTTTGCAATGCAAAACCAGAATCATCAAAATAATCAGTCAGAAAACGTCCACTGCTGGACATAGACCTCCTCCATGGTATGTATCCAACGACTCCCCACGACTTTGCGCGACTTTTACTAGGTCGTTGGCCCATCTAGTAGAGGGACGGCCTGGTACACGTTTCCCAGTACGTGTTCACCACTCGCAAACTTAGGCCAAATGATAATAATATAGTTAAGTAATAATTGAGTAAATAATTTGATGTATCCTTTTAAAAATGGGTGGCAAATATCAATGTCGTGTTCAGTGCGTCTACCATGACTTTACGCAGTCGATAACGTATATCGTTAACTATCGCTCTGTCCTTGTCACGCGCATCTCGACTGAGCAGCATTTCCGATAGTATTCGATATACGTTATCGACTACGTAAACTCATGGTAATGGCAAATGGCACTCATGGCAATCGCATTTGACTATGAATTTAAATAAGAATCACATCGTCTCGAAGCTTCAACGCAACATCAACTAGTACAATTAAGAGTAACCTTGCACTGTCGAAACTTATAATGATAACTACTGTCTAAACTACGACATAGCTCCCCAGATGACAATGTGTCGCCGCCTAATCTAAAAGTTCTGGATGCGACACAGTTATGTTACATCTCCAAAGTTAGTAGAACTCTAGGTTGCATTAGGGTTACTCTGTCCTCATTAATTTGGAGTTTCGTCGAATGTACACTGGACAGTTCATCTTGTTATATAGCCCTATGTTATGTAAGTTAGCGTATCCACGCGCGATCTGAGAATACATTTGCTGATTAGATAGGCTGATGACCTTGTTAATGTTGCAGGGAGTGTAGGAGCTAAATTATGATGACTCATCATCATTATCATGTTCCTGTCCTTATCCCACTCAGAGCGTGGTCAGCAAAACATGTTTTCTTCTTCCACTCGTCTTAATCAATCGTTATCTCAGAACTCACACATTTTCATACCTTTTTAGATCTTCCTCAACCCCTATATCAACATTCATGCCCATCACTTATCTTGTTATGTCTATTCCATCCCTCCTCATAACAAGCCCGTACATGCATAATCTATTACTTATGATGATGATGAAGTGATGATGCCACTTTACATGGTTGGTATCGTCATCATAAGCATTCTTCGGCAGTCAACTGCTGGATGTATACTCTCCCGAGGTGCATGATTAAGCTCGATGCTCTGCATTCCTCATTCATTCTTGGGCGACTAACTCATTCGTGTGCTTCTCAGATCAAGGAGAAGTTAGCTTCTCGGATAGAAGAAATTCATTCATTTGCTCCTCAGGAGGATGAAAATATTGCTCCCAGGTGGACCATCATAATTCGTTTTCTCCCCATGTAGAAAACCTTCATGCATTTGTTCTTCAGAACAAGGAGAAGTTAATACTATCATTCGTTTTCTCCTTAAATCAAGAAGTAGTTTGTATCCATCCAAAAGTCTGCTCCAAAGATTGTCAGTTGATAAGCTACTGCGATGATTTTGGGTCTGTGACGGGTAACAAAATTTCTATATTTCTCATCATAATCAGACTTGTCAAATGCGATTTAAGTATGGCAAAAACGACCGTCTCTTTAAATAGTGGAACATATTACAAAATTATGGAACCTTAAAAAATAAAAGCAGAACAATAGCAGACTTATTCCGGGTTCAGATATTTCTAGCAGTCCTACTAAGTTTTAAGTCAATATATATTTACTAACTCATTAAACATTAAAGCTGGTGACAAAGTTATTCTAGACGGCACCGCATTAACAAAACCATTTGCATTTATAAACAGGGAATCAATCAGGAACGGGAATCGAATTGGTATATCCAGATGTAAACAGAATTACCGTAGCAGCGCAGCGGGATTCAGTTTCCATTGAAAATTCATTCCGGGTGCATTCCGACTGGGAATATTCGGTTTTGTGACACAAACTACTTGTGTCTCGTTTGTATAACCTATAATTAGTATAAATCATACAGGGTTTGTTCTATGTGTAACGCCGTTAATGCTATCTAATCATTATCATCAACTAGAGAACGCTTTTAGGCTGATTGATGCCCTTAGTTGGTCTAGCAATTGAGGGATGGAAGTTCATGCGAGTCTGTCACGGGAGCCATTGTGTAAAAATTACAAGACATTCCAGACTCATCACCATCATCATCATATGAGACTCTTGCCTCTCATAAAATTATATTTGCAGGAGCCATTGTATGTCATTGTGTAAAAGTTACAAGACAACGACATTCCAGACTCATCATCATCATATGAGACTCTTGCCTCTCATAAAATTATATTTGCTGGAGGAAGCCACCGATGTCATTGTGTAAAAGTTACAAGACAACGACATTCCAGACTCATCATCATCATATGAGACTCTTGCCTCTCATAAAATTATATTTGCTGGAGGAAGCCATTGTATGTCATTGTGTAAAAGTTACAAGACAACGACATTCCAGACTCATCATCATCATCATCATATGAGACTCTTGCCTCTCATAAAATTATATTTGCAGGAGCCATTGTATGTCATTGTGTAAAAGTTACAAGACAACGACATTCCAGACTCATCATCATCATATGAGACTCTTGCCTCTCATAAAATTATATTTGCTGGAGGAAGCCATTGTATGTCATTGTGTAAAAGTTACAAGACAACGACATTCCAGACTCATCATCATCATATGAGACTCTTGCCTCTCATAAAATTATATTTGCTGGAGGAAGCCATTGTATGTCATTGTGTAAAAGTTACAAGACAACGACATTCCAGACTCATCATCATCATCATCATATGAGACTCTTGCCTCTCATAAAATTATATTTGCAGGAGCCATTGTATGTCATTGTGTAAAAGTTACAAGACAACGACATTCCAGACTCATCATCATCATATGAGACTCTTGCCTCTCATAAAATTATATTTGCTGGAGGAAGCCATTGTATGTCATTGTGTAAAAGTTACAAGACAACGACATTCCAGACTCATCATCATCATATGAGACTCTTGCCTCTCATAAAATTATATTTGCTGGAGGAAGCCATTGTATGTCATTGTGTAAAAGTTACAAGACAACGACATTCCAGACTCATCATCATCATCATCATATGAGACTCTTGCCTCTCATAAAATTATATTTGCAGGAGCCATTGTATGTCATTGTGTAAAAGTTACAAGACAACGACATTCCAGACTCATCATCATCATCGTCATATGAGACTCTTGCCTCTCATAAAATTATATTTGCAGGAGCCATTGTATGTCATTGTGTAAAAGTTACAAGACAACGACATTCCAGACTCATCATCATCATATGAGACTCTTGCCTCTCATAAAATTATATTTGCTGGAGGAAGCCATTGTATGTCATTGTGTAAAAGTTACAAGACAACGACATTCCAGACTCATCATCATCATCATCATATGAGACTCTTGCCTCTCATAAAATTATATTTGCAGGAGCCATTGTATGTCATTGTGTAAAAGTTACAAGACAACGACATTCCAGACTCATCATCATCATCATCATATGAGACTCTTGCCTCTCATAAAATTATATTTGCAGGAGCCATTGTATGTCATTGTGTAAAAGTTACAAGACAACGACATTCCAGACTCATCATCATCATATGAGACTCTTGCCTCTCATAAAATTATATTTGCAGGAGCCATTGTATGTCATTGTGTAAAAGTTACAAGACAACGACATTCCAGACTCATCATCATCATCATATGAGACTCTTGCCTCTCATAAAATTATATTTGCAGGAGCCATTGTATGTCATTGTGTAAAAGTTACAAGACAACGACATTCCAGACTCATCACCATCATCATCATATGAGACTCTTGCCTCTCATAAAATTATATTTGCAGGAGCCATTGTATGTCATTGTGTAAAAGTTACAAGACAACGACATTCCAGACTCATCATCATCATATGAGACTCTTGCCTCTCATAAAATTATATTTGCTGGAGGAAGCCATTGTATGTCATTGTGTAAAAGTTACAAGACAACGACATTCCAGACTCATCATCATCATATGAGACTCTTGCCTCTCATAAAATTATATTTGCTGGAGGAAGCCATTGTATGTCATTGTGTAAAAGTTACAAGACAACGACATTCCAGACTCATCATCATCATCATCATATGAGACTCTTGCCTCTCATAAAATTATATTTGCAGGAGCCATTGTATGTCATTGTGTAAAAGTTACAAGACAACGACATTCCAGACTCATCATCATCATCATCATATGAGACTCTTGCCTCTCATAAAATTATATTTGCAGGAGCCATTGTATGTCATTGTGTAAAAGTTACAAGACAACGACATTCCAGACTCATCATCATCATATGAGACTCTTGCCTCTCATAAAATTATATTTGCAGGAGCCATTGTATGTCATTGTGTAAAAGTTACAAGACAACGACATTCCAGACTCATCATCATCATCATATGAGACTCTTGCCTCTCATAAAAGTATATTTGCAGGAGCCATTGCATGTCATTGTGTAAAAGTTACAAGACAACGACATTCCAGACTCATCATCATCATCATATGAGACTCTTGCCTCTCATAAAATTATATTTGCAGGAGCCATTGTATGTCATTGTGTAAAAGTTACAAGACAACGACATTCCAGACTCATCATCATCATATGAGACTCTTGCCTCTCATAAAATTATATTTGCTGGAGGAAGCCATTGTATGTCATTGTGTAAAAGTTACAAGACAACGACATTCCAGACTCATCATCATCATATGAGACTCTTGCCTCTCATAAAATTATATTTGCTGGAGGAAGCCATTGTATGTCATTGTGTAAAAGTTACAAGACAACGACATTCCAGACTCATCATCATCATATGAGACTCTTGCCTCTCATAAAATTATATTTGCTGGAGGAAGCCATTGTATGTCATTGTGTAAAAGTTACAAGACAACGACATTCCAGACTCATCATCATCATCATCATATGAGACTCTTGCCTCTCATAAAATTATATTTGCAGGAGCCATTGTATGTCATTGTGTAAAAGTTACAAGACAACGACATTCCAGACTCATCATCATCATCATCATCATATGAGACTCTTGCCTCTCATAAAATTATATTTGCAGGAGCCATTGTATGTCATTGTGTAAAAGTTACAAGACAACGACATTCCAGACTCATCATCATCATCATCATATGAGACTCTTGCCTCTCATAAAATTATATTTGCAGGAGCCATTGTATGTCATTGTGTAAAAGTTACAAGACAACGACATTCCAGACTCATCATCATCATCATATGAGACTCTTGCCTCTCATAAAATTATATTTGCTGGAGGAAGCCATTGTATGTCATTGTGTAAAAGTTACAAGACAACGACATTCCAGACTCATCATCATCATCATCATATGAGACTCTTGCCTCTCATAAAATTATATTTGCAGGAGCCATTGTATGTCATTGTGTAAAAGTTACAAGACAACGACATTCCAGACTCATCACCATCATCATCATATGAGACTCTTGCCTCTCATAAAATTATATTTGCAGGAGCCATTGTATGTCATTGTGTAAAAGTTACAAGACAACGACATTCCAGACTCATCATCATCATCATCATATGAGACTCTTGCCTCTCATAAAATTATATTTGCAGGAGCCATTGTATGTCATTGTGTAAAAGTTACAAGACAACGACATTCCAGACTCATCATCATCATATGAGACTCTTGCCTCTCATAAAATTATATTTGCTGGAGGAAGCCATTGTATGTCATTGTGTAAAAGTTACAAGACAACGACATTCCAGACTCATCATCATCATCATCATATGAGACTCTTGCCTCTCATAAAATTATATTTGCAGGAGCCATTGTATGTCATTGTGTAAAAGTTACAAGACAACGACATTCCAGACTCATCATCATCATCATCATATGAGACTCTTGCCTCTCATAAAATTATATTTGCAGGAGCCATTGTATGTCATTGTGTAAAAGTTACAAGACAACGACATTCCAGACTCATCATCATCATCATCATATGAGACTCTTGCCTCTCATAAAATTATATTTGCAGGAGCCATTGTATGTCATTGTGTAAAAGTTACAAGACAACGACATTCCAGACTCATCATCATCATCATCATATGAGACTCTTGCCTCTCATAAAATTATATTTGCAGGAGCCATTGTATGTCATTGTGTAAAAGTTACAAGACAACGACATTCCAGACTCATCATCATCATCATCATATGAGACTCTTGCCTCTCATAAAATTATATTTGCAGGAGCCATTGTATGTCATTGTGTAAAAGTTACAAGACAACGACATTCCAGACTCATCATCATCATCATATGAGACTCTTGCCTCTCATAAAACTATATTTGCACTGCCCTAAAAACAGGGTCCATAATAAAATTGTATCTTTAGTCTAAGACATGTGTAAAGTTATGGAAGCAATAAACAAATTGAAATAAATTGAGATGCTGGTGGTATATTCTTTGTGAGGGTATTTTGTGTTTGGCAGTGGTTAATATTGATTCAACGTGATGGATTTGTATTTTGTCTTCATCTCACCTGATGGTAAGTGACGATAAGACCGTGGGAAGGTAAGCGTGCGCACCCAGAAGCCTCAACCTAATGAGGCGCTGATGTTACCTTCCATACCGGAACACAACAGTGCTATTAGCACTGCTGTTTAGAGGCAGACTTAGGCAACATGGTGTTAGCTAGCCAGGCGGACATACAAAATACGACCACCAACCAAACCTAGTACAGGTACCTCCACTGGGAATCGAACCCGGGGCTTCCGGATTGTGAATCCAACATTTAACTATAAGCCATATTGCCACAAATCAACTGCTTAAGAAAATTTTCATATTATAACAACTGCATCAGTCTATTTAGACATGAGCTTAATACAAAAAGTCATATTTTCAAAAGCTGGAATCTTAAAGATTTTCTCTGACCAAGGGACGCATTGAATAGTTATCCCAAACGATGGGTGTAACAAAAAGCTAACTACAGGGAATTTGATATAGTATATATCACGCATTTCAAGCAAATGATATTCACAGTAAGAATATAATTTTGGTTAAAATGGACCATTTAGAGGTAAAGTATTTATAGCGTTAATTTAACATGAGGTACTGGTATCTGTTCTTTATCATGACATTTCTAGCCGGAAAACATACTCTATTGAATATAAGACTTAGCTATGATTTTCCAACAGGATATGCCCCAATTTTCCTACAGAAATATATCGCAGATACCTACAAATACTGTGCGCAATACTTCGTATTTGAGACGAAAAAACCAGGTTCATCAAAAATAAGCACAAGCTTCTACCTAACCAAAAAACATTCGTGTCTCCTTCATGTCTCTATTTTCCAGCCACGTTTATAAATAACTGCAAATTGTTTCATCTGAAATGCCATTTGCATGTAGATACGTCGTGCCTCAGGAGGCGAATACAGTGGCTTCAGTGCGACGAGAATGTATGACGGATATCACGAGCTTGTGTGATGGCACTTAAGCAGACGAGTCTAGGTGCGTGCGACTTTATTGCGTTTACTTCTGAATGTTGTTAAGGTGCACTTAAAATGCTGGAGTATGATAATAGCTAAACATAAAAGTAAACTAGCATTTGAATAATTTTGGTACAATCTAGTTCTTTCGCTCTATACTCGTATTGTATGGCATTGTAGCTACTACCTAAGCGAGGTGAGTTTGTAAAACCTTCTCATGCAAATACTGTTAAATGTGGCACTGAGCAGACCATATCGATAGAAGAAGGAATTCCCGATGGGGAGAAGGAATAGGAATAAATGATACAAATAAAATTTTATCTACGATACCGAAAAAACGGCCATAATGCCAAACTATTTTTGTTGAACATTTCTCTTACACAACAGAAATTGAGTCAGAACACACGCAAATGTACACAAATTCTATTCTAATAATATTAAGCACCAGCCGGGTAACGTCCACTGCTGGACTTAGGCCTCCTCTGTAGTATGACACAATGACCACAATCTAAGAATAATTCATAAATAAAATAAACTGAAATTAGAGCAGCTCTATTTGTAACGTTGGCGCCGACAAATTGTTGCCATACTATCTCGGTTGCATTTTTGTTTTCGAGTTTAGTTGAGTCAGACTACCAGTAAATTTCTATATTTTTGTGATCCTACCTTCAACACGAACTAAAATACAGTCTATAATCGATTTAATAGCCCGAAGCTCTTTGCTCTAGTGTCATCATTGGCGCCGCCATCTTGATAGCCATTTTGCCTCTAACGATTACCATCATCCACAATGGAAGGAAGTTTGAATCATACTACCCACATATTCAACTATTTTTGCGATCATACCCTAAACACAAGCTAAAATACAGCCTTTCGCTTGGTTTATTAGAGTAAAGCTCATTGCTCTAGTGTCATCATTTGCGCCGCCATCTTGTGCGCCATATTGCCTCTAACGCTTCCCGCCATGCTCAACAAAATGAAGCAAAATCACAATGAATACGCTCATATGCCTCTACCTTTACTATCATGTCCCAAACACGAGCTAAAATACAGCCTTTGCTTGATTTATTAACGTAAAGTTCATTGCTCCAGCTAGACAGTGTCATCTGTGGCGCCGCCATGTTGTTCGCCATATTGCCTCGGTTGAACGCTTCCCGCCGTCCGCGCCGGAAGGAAGTTGAGTCGGACAGCTCGCAAATTCATCGTTCCGTACGGATGGGGGTTTACAGGGTGCTTTATTGCTTTTACGTGTAACAGGACTCATGTTCAAGTGGAAGGCAATGTTGTCTCTGCGAAATGTTTATTAAATGATATTAAATAAGGTACTCTGTTTTATTTTATTGACGTGAAAACGTCTAATAAATCGCCGGCTTCGCATGAAAAAGGATAACTCATTGTCCCGTTACGATCGGAGCGAGAGCGCTACACGAGTGAGCGAAAGGCATGATCGGCTTGAGTAATTAATCGGCGAAAATAAAAGTATGCAAGTATTTTTGTATTGTGTTATGTGTGTTTTAGTTAAATAAATATTTTTCTGTTAATGTTTCAATCATTTCATCAATGTTTTGTTTAGCTTTAAACCAACTTTAAACTATCATCCGTAAACCGACTTTACAGAAATTCAATTTTGTTTTATATACTCGTATGATGGGTTAGCATTTGGCCTTCATCCCACCTTATGGTAAGTGACGATAAGGCCGTTGGATGATAAGCGTGCGCAGTGCGCACCCAGAATCCTCAAGCTATCGAGGCTCTGGCACTGCTGCCTTTTATACCGGAACACAACAGTGCTATTAACACTGCTGTTTGGGGGAAGACATAGGTAAAATGATGGCAGTTAGCCACTAGTTCTACCACTATGCAAACCGAGTAACGACAAATACCCTCACTGGGAATCGAACCCGGGAACTCCGTATTTATATCGTTATATATAATAGCACTGTTGTGTTCCGGTATGAAATGTAGCTTCATTAGCTTTAGGTTTCTAGGTGCGCACGCATAAGGTAGGATGAAGGCCAAGCGCAAACCCATCCTGCATAAAATTGACCAATTATTTGATTTGATTTGTAAACAAAGCCAAAACTATAGTTTCGAAAGTCTAATACACAAAGTCAAAAGCTCACAAGATAAGACATTTATATCACAATATAAACAGAAGCGACATGAGCATGTAGTTTATAAACTCCAATAACCAACAGCAATTTAAACTCATAACTCAGAACTCGATTAAAGCAAAGCCCGCGAAGTGCATTCTATCTCACAAGACCACACAGTAAACTGTTGGTACTACACAAAGTTAAAATTGTTTGAACATATGTTATCATAACCTATTCGAGTAGTGCTAAACGGGTGGCGAGTGCGCAGATGATTGTATAGATACAGAATGGGCACACCCTGCCCCCCGCTAGCTTACGCCGTTCCCCGCTTTCGACAGCTACCATGGCGCAATGAGAAGGGGTTCGAAGAAGAAGATTGGCCTTAGTAACTAGCCGCTATCTTGTTGTTTTTAAAATATAAAACGTCCAACCGTCATATTTACCACAATTCTACAAATGTACGTCAGTGTTGCCACCCGTGAGTAAAAAGCGTCAAACGTTTCGCGCCATAATTTGAATACAGCTCGAAAAAGCGCGATATTTCACTAGAAGATACTCGTATTGACTGCCGCCCCTGAGACCAAACGTGGTATTTTGTAGATAAATAATGAGTAATAAATAATAATATTTAACTTTCGATCCTGATTCGTACCAACGAGTTGACGACGACTATACGAATGATAAAACTCATTACAATTGGCTTTTCCGTGAAGGAAAACATTGTGAGATAACCTGCACACTCCTGAGAAGAAAATCAAAGGTGTGTGTGAAGTCTACCAATCCGCACTGGGCCCGCGTGGTGGACTATGTCCCATACACTCTCTGTAGAAACGTAGGCCTGAGCTCCTTCTGTGGGGACATATAAAGGCTTTTGATGTTGACTTTAAACTGGACATGTGTGTCGATTCTGTATACAACTACATTCAAACTATTTGGTAGACTGCGGTGCTCTCAGACCGTTCATTCAACTTGACTCTCACTAGACACTGCACCGTCTATTACGTAGTTCACATGTAAGTACTACACTAGTGAGTAGTAACACTTGTACACTGAGTCATGCTAACTAAAGCCTATTTGTGAGCGTAGAATAGTTAGTAATATTTGAATATGGAAATAGGGACTTAAACTAAAGTAGAACTTTCATTAGACGGTGTGGTGGAGCGTGTTATATTTAATATTTTGTTCAATTTGTGCTCGTTTAATTGGTCATGTAGCTTTAGAATATGGTCAGTCTACTCGTTACTATTAGCAGACTTAAGTTCTGGAGATATATTTCGGTGATGTATTTTGTATATAAATATTTGAAGAGTATATTTCGCCCTTCTGAATAGCGCCCCGTAATGATAGAAGACTGACTTAAATATAAAAATCTGATTCCGCTCCGAATACTTTTACATTAAATTTATGTTGCCATAATCTTTTAAATAGAATAGCTGGTTTTGGTAATAACCTAAAAATAGGAGATGAAAAGTCACGTGAAATAAATATCATTAATTTACAAGAGCTACAGTAGCAGTTACGCAGCTAATGGTATATAGAAGGCGCTTTGAACAATAATCGAAAAATAGTGTTTAAAATGAAAATTGTGATTCACTGTGAAGTTGTATGTTAACGATACTCATTTTGCGACATCACAATCTGATGTCCTATTTTTAAATAATTACTGCACAAAGCCTGTTATAGATTATCGCCACAGAAATTTAGTGTGAAACTTTTATCGAGCGAATAACCTTACGGTTTGACAAACTTGAAAACAATTTGAACAAGGGTACTCTATTATTTGTATGATTTATTTATTGCGAAATGTAAAATGTAATAAAGTCGAATAGTTCCTCTATCAAAATCCTGGCTCCATCGCCACACTATTCACTAAGCTATTAGATTCATCAAAACAAAATGAGCCCGAACTCGAGGGGTTTACTAGTACCTCCCTGACTGCACGGTCAGATCAGCTAAATGGTATCAAATTATTGTAAAGGTATTGCCGTCCGAGCTAGATACAATCGCAATGTTTCTAATCGATACGACAGTAGTAGGTTAAAATAATTTTCTTGCTACATGTGTTTACATATAGGAGCGGATGAGATTTGTTGTTCAAGGTTTTTTTCCTTCGAATTACCTATTACGAACAAATAGCGCGCCTTACCCTTTCGGAACGGAAATAATAAAATTACGGTAACCTTAAAATATTAAAATTATAGTTTAAAACACTAAAACACGCTTTACTAGAGTCGTAATAAAAAGCTTTTTATTCCTAAAACAACTTTTATACGAGCATAACTTCTTAGTGAGACGGTCGGCTGAGTTTGGCGGCTGCACTGGACCCGCGTGGTGGACTTCGGCCCATACACTCTCTATAGGAGAGTAGGCCTGAGCCCACCCTGAGCCCCTGCAGCGAAGACGTATATAGGCTGTTAATGATAGTTAGTTAGTTGCATACAAGTAAACCTAATATAAAGCATGTTAAAAAGAGCCGACTGTCTTTCAACCAGCTAAACATACAACCATCAGCTTAAATCCAGCCTTCTAAAAACAGCGTTCATTCGATTGAGAGCTTTGCTGCTACAGACAAATATAAAAACACAAAGATAAACATACTTTTCGTTATAGCAGAACTCCCATTTTAACTACTGTTATTTTATATGCTCAAGTATATGTCACATGGCAAGAGAAAATCATTTCCCGAAGGCCTTTTTGTCCCTACAGAGGACATTAATAGATCCAATAGCAATTCAATACGACCGTTATCACTGAAATCTATATACGAACTTAGAAATGCCGCCGTAGCTGTGATTGTTACTACAGCAATATAATACTACAATGATTTGCTTAATTGGGTGGATCGCCGTAAAGGATAGATTAAAGAGAAAATATACCAGAACTACCCATAACAACGTTTGTTCTTAACCAATTTTTCTGACGTTGAAAAATTTGCTTACATCGTTGTCATAATTCCGTACTCAGAAAGTGCCTAACGGGACCATATTCTTCGCTTCGCTGTTCATCCGTCTGTCTGAACATCCACCCGTCTGTTACAAGGCTTTATCTTTTGAACCGTAATAGGTAGATAGATACTCGAAATATTTTACAAAATGTGTATTATCTTATATGTATTATCTTCAAAGGTTTAGACTACCGTTCTGGTAATTTTTTTATATATAAAAAGTTTATTTATATTATTTAGTTATCTTATTATTTCAGCTTAGTTTGTTTTCTTATTGAATATCAATTCTCAGCTTACACATAATAGTTTTAAGTTTATATGTAATTATATTTAAACTCTAGGTCTATTTTAATAATATTTGTTTTCATGTATATTGGATGACTGATAAAATAAAATTAAAATTATGCCCGATTTAACAACAAATAACAATAGTAAAAGTTATACAAGATTCGAATTATATTGCACGGTGGTTCCATACCATTCATTATAATCCGAACATTTACGATTTCAATTCAATCTCCATATCTCTGCACTACTATCGTCCGCAAGAAGCTTATTACTTCATATTTTGTTATCTTTTATTTAGCTATAATTTTTCATTAAACCTCACTATATATGTATATTATAACTAAATGTGACGCTCCCCGCAATTCTATCAGCAAATTTTAGACTTCTGTGGTCTTTAGCATAGACACAGATGGGTTTCCACTTTAACCAATTAACCGTAAAATTCGTAACATGTGACGTTAGCTCGCTAAAACCTAGAGCTATTGCCGTGAAGGACCATTTTGTGAACCCTGTTGGAAATTGCCAAGTTATGAGGCAAAAGCGATATTTTTAGAGCACCTTAGGTTACTAGATATCTTTATGTTTGACCAGAGAACTTTGGTGAATGACTATTTCCTGACTTTACGAAAAATTGCTAAGATCTAAGAATATCTATCTTTTCATAACTACAGCTTTTCATAAACTTGCGGTTTCTTGATTATCGCGCTCCCTTTAACGGTCTTAGCACAATCTAGCATCAGGGATTTGGTCTTCAACCGCGAACCCACTGTTCTTTTAAACAACTAGGCGGTCCCATATCAGTATGCCCCACTGCTACGGAAAGCCCTACCTTATATCCGTCCAGACCATGATCAAGTATCATCAAGGGCTAATCCTTAATTTTAAGGCTAACTTCCTCACTTAATATCTCCAGTAATTTCAATGATTCAATCCAGCTTATACCACCATATTTAGCCATTAGAAAGGGTCGAAGCACTCCTCTCTCTCTCATTCACAGGTATATTGGTATACTCAGTATACACTTACACACAACTAACCTAATTTCTTTAAAAAAATGTATAATTCGTTTATAACTTATACTATTAATTTTACTGCACTACTGTACTATCCCCTATGTATTTGTATTCCTAAATAACTAGCGGAAGAGCGGGACCTCCTAATACAAGTTTTTTTTAACTTAAAAGGAGTGTCCCAAAAACTTTAATTTAATGTTAATGTGAAAGGAAATAAATATTTTTCCATTTTTCATTTTCATTTCACTCAGCTGACCACCTCAATAGTACTTCCGACTAGTGTCCCGATCAAATGACCTCAGAAAAAATAAGCCAGTCACCTTAAAATATATAATCGCTTTCTCTCCTCGTTTGAACCCATGCCATCGATCCAAAGCTCTCCGCCACTCTCAGACCTACAAGATTGCTTTTCGAGTGCCTTCCCTCAACCCGTCCAAATGTGAGGCTTTTATTAGTCTTCTCTTTATTTCTGCTTTTATAGCCTTGTCTCCGACGAATCGGTTAAGTGGCTATGAGAGAGAGATCGTGATATCAGTTCGTATCGCACGAAGGAAAGAGACTGAAATAGTGTAAAAAGAGCGTTATAAAAAAAGTAGACGAAAAGGAGAAATTTCTGAATCTTTCATACTTAATGACTATTTAGATTTTCAATAATGATTTGCTAATTAATCTATTTCATACCGGCCAGGATTCACGCTAATCGGGAAGAAAATAGATGATGACGCAAATCCAGGAATAATGAAATTAAGACTCAAATTAGCACTTTGCCTAAAATCTGCCTTTAATTCTGGATGAGGTTGGAAATGAAACGTCTTCAAATATGAATTATTGCTGCGCAAGGGACGTTCATTAGAACTCAGCATTCTCTCGATTCAATATCGATTCAGTAGCAAATTGATGTTTGCATTTAATAAATGAAATAGACGTAAAGCTGATTGAATTATAATTTATGAAAAGGAAGGCTTTGTTACTTTGGTATTAAATGAAATAATGGTTACGTTTGATATTTTGCTCAGTTCATAATTCACTCTAATCTTTTTTTTCCATTGTTATTAACATAATAAATGTTTAAACGAATTCTGAGATAAAAATGGCATTCAGACTCTGACCACATACAGGGTTAGAAGTGTAAGACGTAAACAAATATTTTTAGAATATAACTCAATAAAAATTGAATTGATTGTGAACTGAAAACAATTAATTACTTTTCTAGATTCATACTAAAAACGTTTGTAAAAATTATTGTTAAAAAATATATACAAGGTTTTGTCAGTAATACCCACCCTAAGATACCAAAATAAACAAAATGAGCCCAAACTCGAGGGGTTTACAAGTAGCCCTTGAAGAATTCTACTATTTTCTTCTTGACTCCATTATCAGACTCTCCTTCAAATGTAAATGTGTTGAACTCGTAAAAAAAGCCCAAACTCGAGGGGTTTACTACCATTGAAGAGTCCAAGGCCATATTATCTCAACGTTGCCAAATTATTGTATTGTCATCCAAATCACATAAAATCGCAGTTTCAAATCCATACGACAGTTTGAAATAGGTTAAAATTGGATTGATAGATTTGGTTACTGTTACCGACGAGTGGACTGTAACCGGTGGTGGAAGTCTCGAAGACGAAATAAAAACCAACTTTTAATCTTGAGACAATACTTTTACTCCAAAACTGACATGAAACGCACTACAAAACCAAAAACAATATCAAAGACAATATGTATCAAAAAGGTATAATGAGGCTGCCAGTTCTCCACAGTCAAATGAACCTGACGTAAATCGTCTAAAAAGGATGCTATTAAATATCAGTAAAACGAGATATATAGCGCGATCAAGAACAAGAGACATGGAAAGTTGGTTTTAAATCAACGAACCAATACACCACAGCAACAAAACTGCCTTACATTTTACTTACCACAACCGAAAATACAAGTCAAGACAATTAAACCCTTTCCATAAAGCTAAGCTGTTCAACTAAAGGCTCAGTAGCGGAACCTTTCAAAGAATTATCACATCAAAGGCCGGTATCAACCTCTAGGCAAGTCGAGGCCTTCTGATGTTTGCTCAATTATACGCGGAGCTGATTTCTTTTTGATGTTCACATATAGGAGTACCGACTTAAGCTGTTTGGTAGCCTATTTTTGATGTTTCGGTATAAGATTTGAGGAAAGGGTAGAGCAGTCCTTGAACAATCGAGGTCTGGGTTCGATCCTTGCTCATACCAATGAGTTACAATTTGTTATTTGAAATTTATGTATGAATGATATAAATCATTATCATTGGCTTTTCAGTGAAGGAAAACCTCGTGAGGTTTCACACTCCTGAGAAGAAATTAAAAGGTTTGTGTGAAGTCTACCAATCTGCACTGGTCTGAGTCCCTGCAGTGGGGACATATATATGGTGTCGATGATTATAGTGATGACAATTGACGAGTTAAAGTAAAAATTACTAGTGCCTTCAAAGGAATTCCGACGTAGCGATCTATGAGGAAGGCTCATGTCTATCACAGTAAACATATGAAGCTTCATTTATAGGTATAATATCTTGGGGGCCGTCCATAGGTACGATGTTATTTATAGTTTAAAAAAATAATGTAGACATGCCTTGACCTTGTAATAAATAAATAAATAATGAGTTCAATAATTAATACCATTAAATACTTGCAAAATATCACAAGAACATTATCTTTCCTTAGTATGAGACATGTATTTAAGTATAAGTATAGTATTAATATGTATAGTATTATTATTAATTATGTAATGTTGTAGTTATTATTTAAGTATTGTGTTTATTATCAATACATAGTATAAAACAAAGTCGCTTTCGCTGTCTGTCCCTATGTATGCTTAGATCTTTAAAACTACGCAACGGATTTTGATGCGGTTTTTTTAAATAGATAGACTGATTCTTAAAGAAGGTTTATATGTATAATACATGTAAGTACCACGGGCGAAGCCGGGGCGGGCAGCTAGTATTTTACTAGGTGTGCTGGAAGAAATTTCTTTTTAGAAATAATCTTTTTGTACGTGAAAAATAAACTATAAATAAATAAGAATGACGTCAATTTCGAAACAACCCCCCCCCCCCCCCCCCCCATCTATCATTTACCGTCATCCGCAGACCAACCCCCCCCCCCCCCCCCCCCGTAATTTAGAATGACGTAATATATGGACGGCCCCTTGTCAAATCTGTTCTTAAAATATTTTAAATTCTTATTCGTGTTTCTTCGTCGTGTTTTCACCTCTGGGATGTTATATTATTCTAACCCTATACATATACTCTCATCAGTTCACATTTAGACATAGTATTTAACATGTATTTCGAAATAGAAATACATTCTACTTCTGACATCAACCACATTACATATTTATTAATAAACTGGGTCAATGTGGCAAAAAATGACAACGTAAATACCAAAATGTGCGTAAGTTTTGAACGAAACTGACAGAGTGCAATGTAACAGGCCGCGTAACAACGTAATAAAATGCCAGAGCTGACTCTAGGGTTGACACTAACCGTAATAATTCAAATGCAATTAAAGCTTGCTAGCAAATAACTAAATAGACCTGCCTCTATGAAGGTAGGCCACAGAAAATCTCCAACCCTGTTGAAACCACAATAACCTTATTTAGTTTTTCCACCACTTCGAAAAGGGTTGAGTGCTAGCGTGATTGGAAGGGTACAAGGGCTCTTAAGGGTCCTCCGTGATACCCTATATCGGTTTTGTTAATAGACAGTTAGTTCCTTTTGATGGTCAAATTCAAAGGAACATTTGAAGTTAGAAGTCAAAGGAATCGGTTAAAGGAAGTGGGCTAATGGAGCCGTTTTTGGCCTCAATTAATTGGCGAAATAAATCCCCAAAGGGATTTGTATTGTGGTTCATAAATTAGGCCTTTTATTCCAGACTCAATAAGCGTATTATGTATATGTATGTATAGAAGTTTATAAGATTTCCTAGATTTCACTGTCAAGAATAAATTAAAAATAAATGGTTTAATGCTAAAAACTTTACTAATAATACGAGTATAATTAAAAGTCCTTCAAATTATTGCGACATTTCCCTAATTAATATTAATCTATATGAATACGGACCAAAGTAAAGCGGAACAATAAATTATGATAGTAAAGTACTAGAAAAATTACCTTCAAAAATATCTAATACTTCTAAAAATAGCAATCCAGCACAAACGTTTTTCAAACGAAGGTTCGAGAAAGATTGAATTTTATTAGGCAATTAAATTCCATAAAAAAACTCAGAAGGGCTCTCATTCAATTCGTTAAAAGGGTGGCTGGCAGGCAGTTCGTTTCATTAATTTCTGTTTCTGTCGAATACTTTCTCACTTTTTTATTCATGAAACGAACAATGTCTTGATTTATTTGAAAAATTGGAACAAAGGACAAGGGTCTTAAAGCCTTTAGAGAGAGTCTTTGATTAAGTGTCTATTTCGTTTTTCCTTTGATTGAGTGAAAGACAGGAAATTAACAAGTGGGTTGGACTTAAATAACACAAAACTGGCCAACATGGCCTCCGCTTAAACATCCACATGTATTCATATTTTTTCGAGGTTTAATTATAGTAATGTGTTTTTAATTATGAAATAAAATTTTAACAAATTACCTGGGTACTTTGGCTAGTAATATTAAACATTTTAGTTAGACATTGATCTTGAATATACCGTATAAAACCAACTCAAATAGTGGGAAACAAAAGTGATAAGTGGTGTTAATTCTTTTTGCTCTCATCAAGCTTTAAATCTTGCGTTTTGGGATACCACACACAGACACGAAATTCACACAGACACAAAATACTTGTCAGAGTTTTTCACATCGTATCGGCGTGAGATTACTCTTCCAGGGGACTCTGAACTCGAAAACTCACCAAATAGACGTACTAAAAAAATACATCCATAAATTAATTTTAGAGAAAGAAGAAAAATACATCCATAGATTATTTTATCGGTTTTGATACAGTCAGATACAGTCGAAGTTTTTTATTTTATTTATTAGAAAATTAACAGCTTAAATACATAGCAATACATAGTTAAATAGACAAATATTGAGTACTGTACAGAGACACTGTACGAGTTTAGAAATAAATATAATTAAAAAAACTTATTTTATTTTGGAACGTAAGTATGAAGTATGAATGACATAAGGCTAAGAGGAAAATACAGTAAAATGTAAACTGTACACAGTTCCTTATTTTTAAGTTGGTAAAAATAGCGATATTAACAAGAAAATGCGTTCAAAAAGAACTTGAAACTACTTTAGTAAGGCAAATTTAAGATTTATATCGTTCTCTCATGGATGCCGTTGTCAGATTTAGTCAAAATTGAAATGGGACCACACGGAAAGCACCACCATTCAAATAAAAAAAGAATCGTACAAATCGGTTCACACAGTCAAAAGTTATGAGGTAATAAACATTTTTAAAAAAGAGAGGAAAAAAATCATACCCGCGAATTGATAATCTCCTCCTTTTTGGAAGTCGGTTAAAAACCAACTCTCCTCCCACAAAGGTTGATAATAATAATTGAATACATTTTCATAACAGTGTGTAATTTAGACAATATAGTATTATTAATGCCGTAGAATTGGTCCGTGATTGTAAATCGCATTTATAATTAATTCATGCCTCTGGGAGCTTATTCTGGGTACATTCTAATGGAATGAGATATTCGAATCTGCCCAAAATTGAAGTCACCATAATATTAGGATTTTGTCAGACTTTTATTTTTTAAAGGTGATTAACATCTTCTTACATAACACATAACATTCACAAGTAAACTGAGTGATACTTCAATATATGGTATGAACGAAAAACCAACGACTTTCATATTAAAGAAAGATTTGTTAATTTTAACTGAAGAAGACACACGCTCTGCAGTTAATTCATACAGTTTTGTGATAATTGTTTAAGTAAACGCCATGAATTTAGATTTCTAATGTAACCCATTTTAAAATAATGGGGTGGCAAATTTATTCCGATTGTTTCCAGTCCATAATTTTTTTTTATTCAACCGACTTAAAAAAAGGAGGAAGTCCTCAATTCGACGCGTATGTTTTTTGTACGTATGTTACGCGATTACTTCAGCAATAAACTTAGTTTTGATAATTATTTTTTTGTTAGACAGAGAATATTCCAGAGGTCCCATTTAAATTTAATCGAAATTTTATCGCTCTTTCAGAAAATCAACAAAAAACAAATTTTTGCGGCAATTGAGGTCGGTTTTTAGTTCTTTTTGAATGCGTTAAATATTTTCTTTACAGGATACTACTTTGTGCTGAATTAGTTAAATACACAGAAAAACCTTATTTAGGTTACCCCGATTCTTAAACAAAGGCACGTTCTTGTTGGAATTCGATACAAATACATAAATAGTTAACAAACAATACTTGATTTAACTAATTCACTGAGATAAATCAGTAGTGACTTTAATTTACAAAATTTGGTGCAGTACCTTCTTAACGTAATGGAGTGTAACACAAATTTTTTACCGTTGAGAGAGCCTCATTTCAACTATTATATTTGATTTTTTGTACTTAAAAAAATTTCAAATTATTGTAAGGATAATTGCGTTTTTACAACAATGATAATAATATCCTTTTGAGGAATCATTAGTTATTTAAGAGACTGTGTCCTAATTTTAAAAGTAGCGTGGTCAAACCACTGTGCGCTGTCAGCTTTTAATTTATTCTCGCTGACCTCCGAAAAATTTCGGGATTGGAAATATTGTGTTTAAAATAAGCACGACTGTGTGACAGCAAACGAATATATTTCTAATTCTACCGTCTGTTCCTTTTTTCCAGTTCAAGTTTATAAATCTCATCATGTACAGCCTGCGGCAGTCCACTGCTGGGCATATGCCTCTCCCAGAGTGCGCCACTCTATTCGGTCCTCTACTCTCCGCATCCATTCACGTCCGGCTACCCTACTTAGGTCGTCTTTCCACCTCGCCGCCACGTCCTACACTACGTTTGCCTAGCGTAGTCTCCACTCGAGAACTCGTCTGCTCCAGCAACTGCTGCTCCTTTGGCAAATATGACCAGCCAACGCCACTGACCAAATGTCTACACACCAAACGGCACAAATATATATCCCTCCCCGAGGATGCTATATTTCCGCCGCTTGTTGCCTTCTGCCATAGCAGCAGCTGCACCCGCGCTCAATGAGGTCGCCTCATTGTGAAAGGGGCCAGGGTGTCTTCCATATTTAATATTGATAATTATGTTTAATTTTTAGTTTTCAATCGACTTAAAAAAAATGACGTTCTCATTTCACCGGGTAGATAGGTTTTTTTACAAAAAATATGTTTGGTACCTCATAACTTTTGACGGGGTGAACCGATTTTGATTATTCTTTTTTTATTTGGTAGCTGGTGCTTCCCGTGTGGTCTCATTTTAATTTGGTCATCCCTCCTTTATCCCTGAAGTTTCTAAAGTGAAAAGTAATAATAACAGGTAGTCAAGCCTTTGTGTAAATATTACAGGAAAACCTAAGCGGGGTCTATTGCTAAGTTTTTTTTTTAAATCATCAAAAAACCTTGACGTTAGTTATTCTGTTGGGAAAATGAACCTTATTTGGAGGTAATAATATATGTACATATTTTCCATTGTCTGGAATCCTTGGTGTGTGAGTCCAACATACATTTTGTTTTAACAGATTTACGATATTGTTTTTATTCCTAGCCACGTCTTCAAACAGCAGCACAAGTAGGACCGCTGTATTGCGGCAATGAAATAGAACAAGGTGACGCATAAACTTTTCTTCTCTTTTTTTTCTTTTTTCTTTTTCTTTTCTTTCTTTTTCGTTTCTTAGCAACCAAGTGCAAGCCGAATAACAGCATAAAATAAGGAATAAAAAAAGCTTTTAAAAATGTATATTTCAAATGCACCCTACCTTGTCAGTCATACATTAGTGCGCTCATTCTTGCTTATTATATAAAATTTAACAACAACAATTTTCACGTTACCGAATTTGCATGACCGGTAGACCTCACAAAAGTAATTCCACTTGGATTTACATAAAGAATTGTGTTCTGCCACACGAAATTGCAACGTATGCAGATTTGTGCAATATACATCCATTATATTCGTACGTACAAGTGTATAGAAAATTGCGCAATGCCGTGATTGCCCCCAATTTATTGTTCTCATTTTTAATGTAGAGGATTTAGATTTTGTTTTGAGGGCATTTTACTTAAATACATGCTTAAGCTAAACCGTAATGTAGTTTGGAGCGACCACTGGACATTCGAAGACTGTTAAAAAGCAGCCGAGTGCGTGTCAGGCCACGAGCATTGTAGGGTTCCGTAGTTTCACTGGTTTTATGAGAAGTATTTTTGAATGAAATTTGTTCAACATTTTAACCACTCAAAGTATATTTTATAATTTCGTCGACTCGTTAACCTGTAAAGCCAACTAAGTCGCAATAGTGTTCCTTTTAAGTATGTAGGTAAGCTACTACAAAATTATCACTTTAAAGCATAATATTTCGCAAACATATCCCTATATTGAAAGTAGTGTTCCTAGACCCTCAATATTTTTGAAAGACCTATTCAACGATACCCCATACGATGGGGTAGATGCGCAAAAAAAAGTTCATCCCCAAGTTAAGTGTATGGGAGCCAACCTGAATTTTTTTTAAAGGTTTTATTATACAATTTTATCGGCGTGATTAAAATGTATACCCGTACTAACTTACAGCTTTCTAGTTGTAAGGGTCTCTAAGCAAAGCGGACAGGTAGACGGACAGAGCGAAACTATAAGCGGATAAATTGCCCAACTAAATTATATATATATATATAATCCTATCGTACTGTATAACAGTTTGGGGAGGTACGTACAAAACTTATATATTGAAAGTTGAAAGAGCTCAACGAGCTGTATTGAAAGTCATGCTTAAAAAGCCCTTTCGATACCCCACTATTTCACTATACAAAGACGCTGAGCTACTGTCTGTCAGACAACTCTATATCAATAGAGTTATTCTTAGACAATACAGATCAACTCGTTCTGAAGAGTTTTGTAATAACAGAGCACGAAGTCATATTATATTCAACCCAGTACCATTACATACTTCTTTCGCGAAGCGCAGTCTTCTCTTTTGGGGAGTTTTCATATACAATAAAATGAATAAAACTATCAATATAGATAAGTTTTCTTACCACGATTGTAAAGAAAAATTGTATGAGCATCTGTTGTCTTTAAGTTACACTCAAACAGAACAGATTCTCTGCATAATGAAATAACACTAAGGACACCTACACACAAATACACACACACACACACACACACACACACACACACACACACACACACACACTCACGCCGCCTTAGAAATATTGTAATAAAATTTATCTAATAATCTTTTTGTTTATATATATTAGATTTGTCTGCAGGAACATTTATAAAAATTATTTGTGCAATAGGAAGGTAGACCTCTGTGACACAGGCTTTGCCTACAACAGAGGTCGTTGAATATTTAGTATTGTATAAACTAGTTTTGTTCGATCTAAGTTAAAATATGTATAAGATGATTAATGAATAAACTTATTATTATTATTATTATTATATAATTTAGTTGGGCAATTTATATATATATATTGCATAGTCCATTCATTTCATCCAGGCAGTAATTAGAACAAATACATAAACAACAACAAACAATACACAACTGATAAAGTACATACATTTTTAATAACAATATGTAAGTTATGATAACAACAACAAACAAAATATTACCTTAATGAGCCACCGACAAAATCCAATCAAAAAGAGCACATCACTATCCATTTAAAAATCGAAAACACTTTCTATACACTCAACGTCAATTCGAACGTTTTCAAAATCCGAATTTCGATTGTGGAGAACGGCGCGACTCGACAGCCAATCAGAGGCGTTCGAAATTTAAAACCGAATGTGTCAATGCGTGATATTGGTAGACGCGCGGGCAGTATGCCAAGCGTGCACCGACTGAGTCGTACGATAACCGTGCGGAGTGATTACAGATTAGTTTGGTGCCGTATGCTGTAATACAATCGACATCGATGAAATTGCCTTAATGATTTCTTTAGGTTTTTTATAGAGACATACAATAATGACTCTTTTATGTTTTCATTTTATGTGTGTTGGTATTCAAACGCGGATATGTTGTAAGGTCTAATATATTGTTGATACGTTCTCAGTCAGTGGGCCTATTGCGATCTCCAACAGTAGTGATTATAGAATACCCGTTCATGGAAAACCCGTTCGATGGGCTGTCATATCCAACAGTGGACTAAATGCAGATGATGAAACCATAATGATGACTAAAAATTATATAGGAATACGAAGTAACTTCGAATATGATTCGAAGTGGTTGTCGCAGTGTGATGTCGGTGGTATAGGGGTCCGTACATTACATGCTTTGTATTTATTTAATACCCATTTTTATATCTATTAAAATTTAATAAAAAAATATTACCAAATAAATGATAACTGAACAAAATTTAATCCTATACCCGAAAACTGCTCACGAATTTAAAAATACGTTATCAAAATGGCTAAAAGAAAAAAACATAAACAAACCGAATCAAACACACACACATCACAACTCACACTCCTCCTCACCCCACTTGGCACACAGGCTAAATATCAATATTGTTTAACTTTAAATTTAAGTAACCACATTAAACATAAATTCTTACATATAGGTATTATCTGCACAGCAATAAGCTGTATACATGTATCACCTTGAAGTCTATCAGCTGATTCGTAAACACGTAATTTATGTTTATGTTATCAAACACAGGCATAAACAAAATCTTATCGGTCAACGACTGAGAAATTATTTAAATTAAACATTATGCTGTCTCTGTCATTAGTTGTGATAGTCGAAGACATTTAAAAAAAATCACACGTTAATTCCACTTGACTAAAGACCGTGTCTCTCTACTGATGAAGATAAGTCTACCCCAAGGCACGCAACTCCTTCCAATACTCTTCAATACCTCGCTCCTTCGATCTTAGTAAGGTCCTCTGTTCAACGGGCCTAATCTTCTGTTTCGAGGTATCGATTGTAGCATCTTAATGCTCCAGGTTCGTTGACAGGCCTTTTCTGCTAGTTGATTTGGGTGATATGTCGTTCACCTATTTTGGGAACTTATTGGATTCCTAGCGTTGCAAATGTCAACAGCTAGTATGAATTCAATTCGTTATGTTTTAACTTGTATAGATACAATGCTATCATTCCAAGCATTGATAGCTTCTAGTCACACGTTCTCAGGTCAACAACTCGTATAATCGTCCAATCCAAGTTCCAGTGACATTGATTAGTAATTGAATATTGTTGTTTTTAAATGACACCCGATATCACCGTATCACGAACTAAATACTGACAAGACGCCTACTATATATACAACTAAGTTTTAGTATTGAGGTGGCGAGAGTAATGGAAATTATTTCATTTTTTTCATTTTATATGACGTATATTACAAATAATGTAAATAATAGATATATAACATTCTGCAAAGGCACAGAAGAATGGAGCGATTTTAATTATCAAGTCAAATAAAATATACTTTATTGCACACACACACACACACACACACAAATAATATAGTACTTTATTACACACACAAAGTATATATATATATAAGGCTGCTAAGAAATGATCTGTTCAAGGAAATACGTTTTTAGGCTAGTTTTGAAGGATTGTAAGGAAGAGGCTCGTCTGATGGGTTCAGGTATAGAGTTCCATAGTCGGAGAAGTCGGTTAAAAATACTAAAGCGCTTAGTGCGCCATCTCATGACATGACATGACTCCACTTACGTTATGCGCCTATATGTATACTGGGGTTACACTTGACCTTAACGGCCACGGTGCTCTTTTTTACGCGCAAACCTGCCAAAAGGCAGCGCTGTTTGACAAATCGCTAATATCGGGACAATGCGTGAATTATATGTTATGATTATTCATTTCGCGGGCGCTTTACTTCACTAGACTTATATTAAATATATTAAATGTAACCCACAACCATTATTTAAAAATATTATGGGAAAAACAGCGGCTATGGTGAATTCCTGTAACCTAGACTCGTACCCAGATCAACAATCCATTAGTAAATCCATTCGATTATAGGTCATAAGTAGAGTACTTAATGTTCATTGTTGACTATACTTTCATTTGTAGTCCCGCCCACGCTGTCTATCTATAAATCTGGCAACGTCGCATTTCCATTTTCAATATTGCGCGGTCCAACAAACTTATTGACAGTGACAATTGACATTCTCATACTAAATAGAGTAAAAATTGGCTGCTGTTTTAAAAGGAAATTTTATAGTTAAAAAGCTTCAAAATGATGTGTTTTGCGCCCGGATGTAAACACTATAACGATAAGCATAAATGCAAGTTTTTACGTTTCCCAAGAATCAAAAGATTTTAAAGAAATGGATCAAATACATAAGGTCAGTACATACCATTTTTATTACTAAGAATTTTTATGTTTTACTGTGGTTTTTGTTTATATGTGTGCTGAATTTACTTAAAATTTATTTCATGTTTGTTACAGGACGGCTGATAGGGTGCCTTCCAAACACTCGCGTATATGCAGTTGTCATTTTCAAGATGGTGATAGAAGAAACTTTCCTGTGCTATTTAGCCATAATAAGGGGAAAATATTTGAGTTTCTCTCACATCCAAAGAACCAAAGGAAACCTGACGACGACATACCCATAGAAAATTTTTCATCAGAAGAAATAGTTGAAGTTAAGAATGATGTAATTATAGCAGCAGAAAATACTTTGCTAAGGTCTGAAAATGACAATCTAAAATTGGACATAAAAAACAAAACTATGGAATGCACTACCGGTTTCCGTGTTCCCCGAAAACTACAACTTGGGAATCTTCAAAAGAAATAATCTTCAAAAGTAAATAGGCACCTTCTAGACCAACACGTAACATCTTCGACCTCATCGTCACTTACCATCAGGTGAGATTGAGGTCAAGTGTTGGTCTATCTTTAATAATAAAAAATAAAAAAAACATCAAAACAGTGCCATAGTGTTTAAAAAGAATTGAAAACAACGAAAAATTGAATTGATATTATACTGTCATTCCGAGCCAGGAGATACTAACTACATTAATGGAATTATTTGAAGGTATCGACATTAACTATTATTGCGGTTGGAAATTTACCCGAATAAGCCAAGAAGATCAAATATTTATGACATTGATTAAGCTCAGATTAAATTTGGCACACACAGACTTACGTGTGCATTTTGCGTGCAGTAAACAAACTGTGACTATGTTACCTTTACTTGGATTCATATATTCCATCAATATTTATACAAAGGGTTGATAATTTAGATACCTACACAATCAAAAAATAAAACATGTTTACCAAATTGCTTTGCTAAATTTACAAACTGTCGAATGGTGATCGACTGCACTGAAGTATATTGTGCTGTTTCAAGAAAATCCATGACTCAACAAAAATTGACTTACAGTCACTATAAACACAGAAACACCTTTAAAGCTCTTGTTGGTGTAGCCCCTAATGGAGTAATAACCTATTGTAGTGCATTATACCCAGGCTCAACATCAGATAAAGCTATAGTCAAACACTCCCAACTGCTAGAAAAATTAGCACCTGGGGACTTGTTAGCTGACAAAGGATTCCTCATTAATGACCTTTTACCACCTGGAGTTTCTGTAAATATACCACCCTTTTTGACCTCAATTTACCCTCAGTTTACTCCCAATCAAGTATTTCAAACTACTTCAATAGCATGAGCAAGGATTCATGTTGAGCGAGCAATTCAAAGAGTAAAAGGCTATTCCATATTAGATCATATCCCATGTTACCTCCGCACACTTTCGAATAAAAATTTTCAAGTTTCATGTGCATTGACTAACTTTCAATATCCCCTAATTAAAGAAGTGGAAGTTTTTTAAAATGTTATTGATCAGGAGTAAATATTATTATGATTATAGTTAACCATGTAAATATGTTAATAAAACTAGTGAATAAGTATGTGTTTTTTATTTACATCTACACCTTATTTAATAAAATATGATATGTATACGACGAGTTAGTGAGCTGAAGTGGCAATGGGCAGGCCACATCGCTCGAAGAACCGATAACCGGTGGGGAGTAAAGGTTCTCGAGTGGCGACCACGTACCGGGAAACGTCTACCAGGCCGTCCCCCTACTAGATGGACCGACGACCTGGTTAGAGTCGCGGGGAGTCGCTGGATGCAGGTGGCTCGGGTCCGGTCGATGTGGCGTACCATGAGGGAGGCCTATGTCCAGCAGTGGACGTTTCCCGGCTGATGATGATGATATGTATTTGTCAACATAAAAATTTGTTAAGGTTTCAAACAACCAAAACATACAAATCGCATACAAATAACAAACTTCGACTAGAGACGATACGCACGGTATGGCAACGTCGCCTGAAAAAGTTTGAAAACGGAAAACCTCATACCTGTTTGATTGTGGTCGTAAATACGACCTAATCAGTGTAGTTAAGGGTCATTATTGAATACACTTGTATTTGTTATGATGCGTCGGGCTTGCCTCGGCAAATAGATCTGGCAACCTTGCAAATATTTTAATTAGTAAAGCTAATCTCTTTCAGTAAAGCTCAAAATTGTGAAATTCTGTTTCAAAGTAACATATGGTGATACATTTATTCATATACTTAGCTTCTTAGCGCCCTACACAGTACAATATGATTCATGCCAATGTTATCTGTGCTTTCTCACGTAGACAAATAATGAAATATATTTATTGCGTATATGTATATTTCAAATTAAAATACTACCTATGTAGCCTCGTGGCCTGGGGGTCGTAAATGGCGTCTAAAGGTAAAGAACGGGCAAAGTGCGCGTTGGAATCGCGCACATTGTTATTATTATTACCTACCTTGAAATAAGGTTCATTTTCCGGACCGCACAACTAAGTTTATCAAGTTTTTTGATGATTTCTCAAAAAATATACTCAACAACCTTGACTAGGGTTTTCTGTAATATTTACACAAAATCCGGTATAAAATGTAATATAATTTAGGATTTACAAATAAAGACCTTGTATATGGATACCATAATGAAATTTCGCAAAGTTTCCATTTTTTCATCAAATCTTCGGAACATTAAAAACTAGAAAATGGGTAGTACTTTGTAAAAACATTTTACTGCGATCACCGGTCCGTTTGTAAAGTACGGTGATTGATTGACATTGTCATGTCCAACAGTGGACTTGTTGACAATCTACCTGTATAAGTGTATAATCCGTAGATGTGAAAGACTTCAATGACTGACTGATTCCAGCACAAACCACTTCAGTAAGAAACTCGATCCGCAAAGATACAATATGTATAGAATTTGAAGTGAGAACGGTTTTCATGGGCAATATCCTTATCATTTGAAATATCAATCAATTTATAAAATCACTAAGAATACAGTAAGAATAAGTCAAATACCACTCACTCACAGACTGACTGACTCATCACAATATCTTCGAACCCATAAACGCTACAAACCTGAAATTTTGCAAGTAGCTTCCTAACACATAACTTACTACTAAAACTAAATCAAATTAAACCCCTACGGCGTTAAAAATGATTTTGAAGATTGTATGACAAAACAAGATATAAAGACTACAGCTAATAATAGTATAATAATAATCATTTATTGCAAAGTGATAAAAAACCCAAAAAGAAAAACAATTTAAAAATAATAATAATTATTATACTAATGAGGCGATAGCTCTGCTACCTTTAATATCGGAACACAACAGTGCTATTGACACTGCTGTTTAGCGGCTGACTTTGGTAACATGGTGGTAGTTAGCTAGGTGGACATAGAAAAATGCCCTACTATAATTACCAAATAAACTGAGCACTGATAGGTAACTCCCACTAGGAATTGAACCCGGGGCACCCAGAGGCCCCAACGTTTGTCCAACATTCAGCAAATAGGCCATGGAGGCGGTTAGATTGAAAAATAAGTTCAAATATTGTATGGCAAAACAGAAACTAAAAGCTTTGAGAAGGATGAATAAAATAAAATCCAGAATGAGTAAATCCATAAACGAACTAATGTCACTGACATAGCTCGCCAAGTCAGTGAGCCGAAGTGGCAATGGGCAGGTCACATCGCTTGAAGAATGGATGACAGATGGGATGTACTAGGAAAGGTCGCAGGGAGTCACTAGATGCAAGTGGCTCGGGAATTTTTTTCTTTTCTTTTCGAAAGTACTTGATGTTGTTGGTCTACAGGGACCGGCCATTGTAGTATGCCATGGAGGAGGCCTATGTCCAGCAGTGGACGTGTCCTGGCTGATGATGCGTGAATCACTACAACTTTATTGATCAAACTAACTTCAATTGCCCTAAATGTCTGCAGCATTCATCCCCTAAAATGTCCACCCTTAGATGTAGATCTGGGTACATATTTGTTTTTCATATTTTCTTTTAAAACTGCTGAATCGATATCGATAAGCATCAGTTGTCATCAAAAGCACTGGCTTTCAAATAAAAAAGAATCATTAAAATCAGTTCACACAGTCCAAAGTTCTGAGGTAACAAACATATAAAATACAGTAGTACTAGTAGTAAGTCTGTAAGTTGAGCCACGGACAAACAGACAGGGAAACTATAAGGGTTCCATGTTTGACTATGGAATCCTAAAAATTATAGCTGTGGGTTATTTGATGGAATGAAATACTCAGTTGATTAATTTATTTTTATTTAAACAGTTTTTTTACACAGATAATATTTACATAACACAAAAACATAAAAATATATACAAAAGGAACAGCTTATTTCCAAAAGAAATTTCTTACTGCAGTCCTAGGTCAAGGAGAAATAGTGAAGAGAGGAGGGCAGTTAGGTGTGAACGATATAATAAATATAATAAACAATTACATAAGAGATACATAAAACAAACTAATATGTATCAATAATAATAATACATACTTTACATACAATAAGTATATATTAACTTATGAATGCGGTTGTCCTCACAACATCCCCTCTAGGACATAAACCCATCTGATGCGAGCAGCTCTCCAGCCTCAGTTGAGGAGTCCCCTTGGTTAGTACATCAGCTACCATTACACTTATTTCTATGTAACTGATGCTTATCTTCAGCACAGCACACTTATTGTTACCTCCATTTAAATTCAATAATTCTTTGTAATTTAAATGGCCCATTCTTCAATGCCATGTATCCAAACTTTCACTCTCGGATGAAGTAACAAGTGCATTTCTTTGAATTGTATTCAATTAGTTAGTCTTGCCGTTGCAACTAACTGTTTGTTTGTATTCAAAAATCTCACATCCCGAGTATTAATAAATTTCTTGACAGACATTCTTTACCAACTGACTAACTAACTGATAACAAGTTGGTACTCAGTTCAGTAATGTATAAAATATTTCTCACCTCTATGTGATTTATTTTATTATTTTTTCCATAAAAATCCAGGTCTACATTACCCATCTTCAGCATGGCGACTGATGAATTATTGGCAACCATTATTTGTCTAATCAGAGGTACATCAAGTCGGAGGAGTTAGTCATATGTGAAGATGCTCCAGAATCCACATACTATTCCTTACTATTCACATTTTCAGAGGCTGCTGCAAAAACTTTACCTTCATTTGTTTTCTTTTTATAATTGCAGTTTTTGCTAAAATAACCAAACTCATTACAGTTGTAACAACGTCTTCTCGGGGTAGTTTTACGATGCTGTTTTGTAATGAAAAACTGAAGCTTGTAAGAGCTTAATTTTAATGTAATCGGCGGCATCAATTGTTTCCACGCCATTGGAAGGCTGCACGCAGTCACATAGATCTTTGTGCTCTAAATACGTTTGCACAAGAAACTTTCAGGTGTTATATAGTTCTCACGTCCTTGCATCTTTTCAATTTACACGTTGGATATAGCCATTTTGATGCTGAAAATCAGAGAACACACTCCGCGACTCACTGTTTAACTAATTATTTTTACGGATTCCAAATAGGCCCATAACCTGATGGAATGAAATACTGAGTTAAATTGAATTAGTTTAGGTTTATTCACAAGTAACAAAGACGACTCGATCTCGACGTCAGCCACGGATGACAATTGACAGCCAGCAGGTGGGCCGAATAAACAAGCTCAAAGTCACTCAGCGAGCAATGGAACAAGCTATGCTCGGAATTTCTCTACGTGATAAGGTCCGGAATGAGGAAATCCGTAGACGAACGAAGGTCACCGACATAGCTCGACGAGTTAGTGAGCTGAAGTGGCAATGGGCAGGCCACATCGCTCGAAGAACCGATAACCGGTGGGGAGTAAAGGTTCTCGAGTGGCGACCACGTACCGGGAAACGTCTACCAGGCCGTCCCCCCACTAGATGGACCGACGACCTGGTTAGAGTCGCGGGGAGTCGCTGGATGCAGGTGGCTCGGGACCGGTCGATGTGGCGTACCATGAGGGAGGCCTATGTCCAGCAGTGGACGTTACCCGGCTGATGATGTTGATGATGAGGTGTCAAGAGTGGGTGCGTTCGCAAACGCGGTTATGTCCTTGTTGTAATATTATTGTTAGGAGATAGACATACTCGTATATCATTGCGGAATTTTCTATAGGCTTTTTTTGATATATTATACGACTCCTTAGTACATAGTAATAAAACTGACAGGCCTTGTTCAGGAATTATCGATTATTTCTTCTGTCCCTTTTTAAAGCAAATTAAAAGGAGAGAGCGAGCACCACGCGTCCACGCACGGAGCGGCAACGTGTGTTAGCGTGGTGTTAGCTTTCAAATATTTTTTTGGTCTTTTCTTATGTATAAAGCGGTCTCTCTCATCAAGTCTGTATGTGTACAGGGTAGGGGCGGAGCTCAAAACTCTGTGCCACGCATGTATGCACTCACACATGCGTAGCACTGGCGAAATTTAATTTAATTTCAGATTTAAAAATAAAGTACTTATTGAAGTCCAAAAATTTTGAAACTCATTTCGCGGATACCTAATTTTTTGGTTTATTTTTCCATATCAAATTCATTTAAAAATTTATCGTATTTAAAAAGATTATGGGAACAGTAACTTGTATGGAAAATGAGAAGAAAGGACTCGCCTTAATCTCAACTGAAGGAAAGTGATAATAGGGCTGTTGGTAAGCGTGCGCTTAAAGAAGCCTCAACCTGCTACCTTTCACATCGGTACACAACATTGATATTAACACTAATTTTTGGCGGCAGACTTAGATAACATGGTGCTAGCTAACAAGGTTAACAGAGAAGATGCCATCCATCAACCAAACCAAGTACCAATAGATACCTCCACTGTGAATCGAACTCTTGACCTCCAGATTGTGAGTTCAAGTGTAAATAGCCATTAGGACACGGAGGTGGATAAAATAGTATTGGTACTCATTTTGCTATGCCGAGCTATGCTCGGAATTTCTCTACGTGATAAGGTCCGGAATGAGGACATATCTCGACGAGTCAGTGAGCTGAAGTGGCAAAGGGCAGGCCACATCGCTCGAAGAACCGATAACCGGTGGGGAGTAAAGGTTCTCGAGAGCCGACCACGTACCGGGAAACGTCTACCAGGCCGTCCTCCTACTATATGGACCGACGACCTGGTTAGAGTCGCAGGGAGTTGCTGGATGCAGGTGGCTCGGGACCGGTCGATTTGGCGTACCATGAGGGAGGCCTATGTCCAGCAGTGGACGTTTCCCAGCTGATAATGATGATGACTCATTTTGAAATTCCGAAATTAATTTGAAGTTCCGGCATGAAACGTTCCGTACGCAATATTATATTTTTCAATCTCCCATCACACTTTTTCAGTCTTCCCGTCTATATTTTACCAAAAAAGGAGCATTATTTTACGGTACAGCATTTCATGCAACCCACAATTCCTCTTTCTCCTCAAAATGCTCTCCGAATGCCATTAGGAATACATTTGCCATACATAGAGGAGCTCTGGCGTTGTAATGCTAGAAATATGGGTGGGGACAGGTAAATGCAGTTTACGGTCGTGTCTGTCTAGCCAAGTGCGATATCGAATTTGTATGTCTCGACATATTGTACCACTAGAGACCTTTGTGGGCGGGACAGGAAATGAAATTCTTACTGTGACATCAACGGTTACGTCAAAGCTTAAAATGAAACCTAAAATACATACTAAAGCTATAAATATGTAACTGTGTTTGCTTCGTAGTTTATCCTTGCGTTACGAAATATTGAATCAAATCAGAATTAAACTATTTTTAGGGTTTCGTACATCAAAAGAAATAAAGGAACTCTTATAGGAGCACTTTTAGTCCGTCTGTCTTTGTCCCTTTTACTCAAAAACACGCGGAGCTATCAAATCGAAATTAATATCAAAGTCTCAAGTCTGCAGTCTCTTGGATTTGTGAAAAAATTAAACTGATAAGTCAACGTAATAAAAAGATACAGCCATCTAATCCATATATTTTGCCGATTTCACTTGAAAGCGCATCAAAGCCTATAGGGTCCAATTTACCGTCAAGAAGCATGCTCTTACAGCATAGGTATTGGCATACATCTGAATGAAATATTATATGGAAATCTCTTTTGCGATGTGAAACTGTTCCAGCGCCTGTCGCAATTTGTACTTTAATGCAAAAAATAATTGCTTGTGTGTTTCGGAAGCAGAACTGATTATTCTAAAACATAATTTTCCGTATGTTAATTATTCATATTCTGTACGGAACCCTCGGTGCGCGAGTCTGACTCGCACTTTCGCGTTATTTTTATATGGATAGTTGAATAGTCGTCAAAGGATGAAGACTACTTTTTATCCTAATCGAGCAAGCAGTTCTCATGTGATTTCTGGAGTCTAATACGAAGTCGCGGAAAAACAGTAGTAATATTTATAATATTGCTAATGTATCAATTCCGTTATCGACTAAAGAACGTTATCTAAAATTTCACCATTCACTATATTATAGAATGCACGGTTGCGTGTGTGACACAGTATGACACAACGACGGTGCATTGTGCAACGTTGCATAAACGCGTTCCCACGCTTGCGCACGCGCACCAAACAACGCATCGCTTGACGCGCTATTATTTCTCTATATTACGCACATTATCTATTTACTGCTGTTTTAACGACACTTTTCAATATATTTTTATTATTATCGTTCGGTCGTTAGATGCTCTAACATTTTAAATCTTAATTTTGCTGCGAGTTTCGTGGGAGAGGTGGCTAAGCTCCTTCATCCCTCCAACGAATTGTCGGACGAGACATTCCTGCACGTCATGTGCCATTGTTTGCTGAGGGGCGCTACAGTCGCCTACATTTTCATGGAAAAATCTCTTGTAAGTGATAAGACCGCATATTTGTACGCTATCGTACTGATTATTATTTTAGTTTTTTTAAAATATATAAACTTATTGATGACAGCGCGTCTACCATGAGTTTACGTAGTCGATAACGTATATCGAATACTATCGGAAATGCTGCTCAGTCGAGATGCGCGTGACAAGGACAGAGCGATAGTTAAAGATACACGTTATCGACTGCGTAAACTCATGGTAGATTCACAGGTCACAATAAGGCAAGATGGAAAGCAACACAAAGCCAGCGAGGTGCTAGATCTGTTACGTTACATACCGGAACACTACAGTGCTATTAACATTGCTATTAGCTAGCAGGCAGACATATAAAATGCCCTACCACCAACCAAACCGAATACATTTGATCGAACCGAACCATTGACCTCAGGAATGTGAGTCCTAGCTTGTAGCCTTTAGACCACGGAGGCGGATAACATAGTGGGATGAACCCATCACAAATTTTTTTAATTCCTCACTGGACATCGAACCCAGGACCTCCGGGTTAGGAGTCCCAGCGTGTAGCGACTAGGCCACTAACGCGGTTCAAATTCTTATGCAGTATTATTTTTCTTCAAAAACTGTATCCATGGATAACATAACTTGTTTAAGTGTCCCATCATTGATGAATAGCAAAGTTGGATAGGCGTTTAAACTTAATAAAAGCGACGCTTGCTGTTGCTATTAACACGTACCTACTCCGGAGGGATTAGAATGAGGCTAGGGTGACGAGAAGAGCAGCATATTATATCTTAGAATCACAAGCTGACATCCCCAATACAAACACGCATAGTCTTCTAATTATAGTGAAGTCTCAGCATATTGACGTCGATAGTTGAGCTTGATTTTTAGTTAAACTTCATGATTACTGTATTTCTAAGAAATAGCGTCAACACTACCGACGCCCAGTAAAAGTACAAAGGTAATAGTAGAAAAATAATAGCTGTAACAGAATTAGATTAGAAAATAAACCAGAAATATGATTGATATGATTTTCCTAGGTTTACATGTTCTATATGAGACGAAGACATCCCCAAAAACATTAATTTATTTATTTAGAAAAGACAAAATTTTAACATTGGAATAAAAACTGTATATTTTTTTAATTATTCATTAATAAAAAGCAAATTTCAGTGATACATTATAACGTCGCCAAAATGAGAATCAGTTTTATAGCGAACATGCACACATCTTAGTCAAACGTTTACATTTTCTTATTTATACATTACTACATACGAGTACCACAGTAATAATATATATATATATATATACTCGTACCACAATAATAAGTGGTAAAAAATATTTTGACAAGAAAAGAAAAAATTTTCGATACCTTTCACTAGCTCGATTTATAATTTAGTCTTAAAAACTTCTCTACTTTAACTTTCAACTTACTAACAATTTTATAGTTTTTTGATTTAATGAAATCTAGCCAATATGTTATACTCGTACTAGTAATTAAATCGTTCTACGAATCGAACTAGAAACCGACTTCAACTGCCCTAAAAGTCAACAGCATTCATCCCCTAAAATGTTCATGTTCACCCTTAGAGGTAGAATTATCATATTTGGTTTTTGTTGATTTTCTCAAAAAGCGCTAAATCTATTTCGATAAAATGTATATGGGACCATTTATGAAGTATGTGCTATCAAACACAATAATAATCATCAAAATCGTCAATACATACGTCATACAATTGTCGGAGTTATCACGTAACATAAATACAAAAACAAACATACAGTCGAATTGAGAACCTCTTCCTTATTTGAAGTCGGTTGCAAATAAAACACATGCTCGAGATCAGATGCAGTAGACGGTGTTTTGATTAATTATCGACATCATTTAATATTTTTGAGGTTAGTAATACTCATTGTCTTGTTCTACAAATCGCAATCGCATAAGCTCCGGACTCTCTTACAACCGAAAAAAAGTTTTGTCGCTCGCGTCTGTAACCAAGTCACAACCTTACCCTCTCAACAATTGCGTTTAGAATCCCATTTCGTGACACAGCTCTTTGTTGTTATTTGCGTGGAAATTTTCACGCGAACATAGGATTATGCGGATATTACGCTGTTATCTAGCTCTTTCTGCCGCGCTAATGAGAGACAGGGACAACGCATTAGGTAAATAGGCAAAGTTAGTCAGTTTTCCCTGGAGTTCTCTATGAAAAGTGCTTTTGTAGCTGTTAGCAGAAACTCTCTTTGCATTTTTTCTAGATTAGCTCAGGGCAGCTTGATTATCAAGAGTGTAAAAATTTAAAAGCGCAGTTTTATTCAAGACGATGTTTTAAAAAATTAAATTTATTAAGTACACTTATTTTATACTTTATTTAATTCTTTAAATTATATGTATTTTGTTTACTAATAATGATTATGTAATTTAATCAAAAATGGAAAATGCAATATGATGTTAGTATTTATGATTATTATATATTTATTTATGACTTTGCGCCAGCTAATTACATATTATGCGCAAATCTTAATGATCTTAATGATATGAGCCACAGTGGCGCCCTAATTCGCTGTTTTTACTTAAATTTATATATCGATTGTGAGCAGTTACTATTAATGAAAAAGTTAAAAGTGACCACTTAGATGATATTTTATGTTATAACTACAGAGAATCTAAACATGAATCCATAATGTATCGATAAGCCGTACAGCAGCAATAACTACATGGTTTTTAAAATTGTATATAATATCTTTAAATGAGCAATTCTTGTATATTTATTTATTAAGCCGGCGATCTCAGAAACGACTCTAATGATTTAACTGAAATTTGGTATGTAGGTTTAGAAGTGGTTTTATTTCGCATTATTCGACGCAAAATATGGTCGCTAGTTTCACGCGTTCGGGCATAAGCATCGGGGTCAAGCGGCCAAGGCACAATAATGTCAGTCACAGGTGTCCGAATTCGAATCCCAGCCGGATAAAAAGTTTTAAATTATTTTTTGTGCTTTTCTATTTATAAAGTTTTTTATTTGGCAAGTCAAATTGAAAATAAAATTTTACTTTTGGCCAAAAACCTGCGAGAAAAGAGCTCGGTCACCGATGTTCTTGTATAATAATTGCGGTGAAATGTAGAAAAGAGCGAATGAGGGCGCCACTTCTGCAAGGGGTCTGCGAGGTCTCTGAGTTTCAATCCGTAGTCAAATTTTAAAAAAGTGTCGGTCATCTTGAGATACCTTGATTTTGGTCCGATTCTGTTCAAAATCGATATTTAGCGTTCCGCGGTGTCACTAAACTTTAATCCATAGTAAAATTTGAAAAAAGTGGCCGCCATCTTGAAATTCCTTGATTTTGGTCCGATTCCGTTCAAATTGGTTCTGCGCTTCGATTTTCTCTGTCAGATTTCAGACAAAGGCATCGCCTGATGTGATCGAGTGTATTCATATCAGTGTATGTATGTCGGATTATTTAATCCCCATAACGGTTGGATGGATTTAATTACGTCCAATCTATACTGTGCATCGTACACAAAGCACATGCTCTCCGTCATCGTAAATCCAAAATGGCCGTCGGTCCACACCATTTCGAATTACATTTTAGCAGGCTTTGTAAGGTGCGTTGCCTTATATTTAGTAAAACAGTCGTATTTTGACAATTTGTTTTGTTTTGTAATCCGTGGGTTAATATAATAATCTTAAAACAGCCGCTTGTAATAATATTTTATGTTTTCATAAAATCAGAGGTGTTAAAGAGTACACAGTTAAACAAAATCTTTATATAATACATTGCAATGACTTCTTTATTTTAGCCTGATCCTTGAACAAGGGCACGCTCTTGTTGAAATTTGATGCAAATACATAATTATATATATTCTAGATGTCATTAACAGCATATATCGTTTTGTCGACGACATAGCTCGACGAGTCCGTGAGCTGAAATAGCAATGCGTAGGCCACATCGCTCGAAGAACTGATAACCGGTGGGGAGTAAAGGTTCTCGAGTGGCGACCACGTACCGGGAAACGTCTACCATGCCGTCCCCCTACTAGGTGGACCGATGACCTGACCGCGCGGAGTCGCTGGATGCAGGTGGCTCGGGACCGGTCGATGTGGCGTATCATGAAGGAGGCCTATGTCCAGCTGTGGACGTTTCCTGGCTGATGATGATGATCGTTTTGTAACGTTTCTTTATGTTTTTTTTCCTTCGTTCCCGTCGTGACGGAGGGACGGAATGACTAGCTTTTTCGCGCAGGGCCTGGAAAGGACATAGTCTACTTTAATCGTTCGATCGAGCATATTGTTACCGTGGATACTTTCCGAAGTCCGAAGCGGATGAAGTCGCGGGCAAAAGCTATTATTACATTATAAACGACGAAAAAGTTAAATTTTAATATTACGTTTATTGTCGTTTTAACTTTATTCATATTAAATCAACATGTTTCATTAATTTTACATATTCCGACTAAAAGTTATTTTTCAAGCGACACCTTGTGAGCTTAATATCCGAAATGACAGGACAAAAGGGTCAACCTTTCCATTTGGGAAAAATGCCATAAAATTTCATCCCCTAAATTATGAAGGTCCCGATGGGTGTCAAACAAAATAAAACCCCATACGATAATTATTATATTAACGTTTGCACCGTCCTCCTAATCGAATTCCAAACACGTTCGGCGGGCCTTTATGATATTTTGTTTCGGAGGAAAATTTGGAAAAATTACAAAACTTTTTAAATTTTTCGCTTAATTGTTCGTATGTTGTTTGGATGGGACGCTCCCGCGCAAACGTGGAGTATGAGACAGAAGTATAAAAATTTAAGATTATTAAAAGCGTCAAAAGTATGTATTATTTTTTGTGAACTTCTATATGAGGTGAGGCGTTTACTTGGCCGTCATTTGATCTTTTTTTAAATATATAACTATATAACGTGTTTGCACTTGAATTTCTTCTAATCTGATGGTAAGGCCGTTTGATGGAAAGTGTGCTCACACACAAACCTAATGTTACTTTTCGTACTGAAACACAAAAGTGCTATTAACACTTTTGTTTGGCAGCAGGCGGATATAGAAAATGCCCTCATCATTATAATTAGCCCGGAAAACGTCCACTGCTGAACATAGGCCTCCCCCATAATACTCCCCGCGACCTTTACTAGATCGTCGTCGACCTCATCGTCACTTACCATCAGGTGAGATTGAGGTCAAGTGTTGGTCTATCTTCTATTAAAAAAAAAAAAAAATCTAGTAGGACGGCCTGGTACATCTTTTTGGTACGACTTATGTTTGAGGCAGCTTATGACGATGATGAAATTCATAAGAAATTATAGGTATATATTTAAAATTATAATCTCCACGAAAATACTTTCTCATCTCACAGCCTCCCTTAATAATATTACGGATTATATTTATCTGTCTATTTGCTCTTACACCTGTTTGCGCCTTAATAGCAGGGCTCATCCCCTGCGGAATGTTTTCATTAAACTTTCTTAATTTTCTCGCTGGCCCTTCCGCATAACTTGCAAAAACTACTAATATGCCACTTGTGATTTTACATTTGTGTCACTTAAAGTAGGTCCCGCGACATGCAGTCGGACGGGAACTTATCCTCATCAGACAGTTTCCAATCTTCTCAAAATACAAGAAATAAAATAAATGATGGTTACCCAATAGCCTATTATGAATTTCGTTTAAATTTAAGTGTCAGCATTGGAAAGAATAATCTACTGAAACCAAATCAAATTTCGTGGTGGTCACTACCGCCTTCCGGCCTTCATGAGATTCGACGAAATCCAAGTTAAAAGCCCCGATTTCTACTAAAAAGGGACTCATTTGGAATACTTAATGGGTTCGGTTGTAACTTTATAAAATCAGAATGACTAAGATGGTATGAGAGTTTAGAGTGTGTTTAAATACACGTATTTTCTAAAGTTTAATACAAAACAAAAACTAGCAGCTATTAAATTTGAAATACATTTGTAAAACCCTCTATAAATTGACTGCAAGGAATCAAAGCCGTTGTTATTGGTTTTGGCGACGAATAAATAAGAATTTCGTTTAGTGTATACTCGTAATTGATGCAAGGAATAAAACTATATTCTAGGGTTCAGTCAAGTTTAGAAATAAACGATAAACAAAATGTCTTATTTCAGACAATAGTTATGTTACAGCTACCTTAATTACAGATCTACATATTTTATAAGTCAATGAGCTTCCCCTTTGTTTCTGCGATGGCTCGCCCTTGGAAGGGATTATTATTTTTTATGAGGTGCTATGCGATGACGGTTTAAGGGAGATTTTCCTTTGAGTATCGAAGGGTTTTGTAATAATCTCTCCGGAGGTTTCTTATTGATATTTTTAAGGATGAATGGGGCTTAATTTTGTTTGGGAACAAATTGTTTTTGAAGGATGGACGCTGTCATAATTAATAATAAATTTAAGGCGTATCAAATACCGAGCTATTTTTATTTCTTTGTTTATTTTTGTGTACACAGAAAATAATTACAAAAAAATACTGAGAAAAATATATACAAAAGGATCTATTTTTAAATAAAATTTCCGTCAGCAATCATGGGTCAGGCGAGATATACTTGTGCGTGTAAGGACAAAGTTTACACAATATTATTTATGCTGCAACTAGAGCCAGTGCGTCTACCATGAGTTTACGCAGGCGATACCGTATATCGAATACTATCGGAAATGCTGCTCATTCGAGATGCGCGTGACAAGGACAGACCGATAGTTAACGATATACGTTATCGCCTGCGTAAACTCATGGTAGATGCACAGGTTAGCTACTTTACTAATGAGGGAACAACGTGTAATCTTCCTCAAAGCAAGACAGCATTATCAAACTTCCTTCTACACCGATAATAATCCTAGTTACCGGTGCACCTTGGCTAACAGAATATATAACAGCCACTTACACAAAGGTAGCTAAGCTCAGCTCGGGAGATAGATGTTATTAATGCGTTCAGGAAACATGGATACTTGGGCGGTAGCTCCGTAAGATGTTGATATACAACATAGGGATGTGATGAGCTGTTGATAGCAATTATCGATGTTTTATTTACTAGCTTCTGTCCGTGTCTTCACCCGCGTGGTCTTTAGTTGTTACTAGTTGAAAAATCATTCAAAAAAAATATCAATCATTATGAAAAAATCTTGCCTATGTCCTTACTTGGCCTTTAAACAATCCCTTTACAAAAAATCTTTGTTGTCACAAATTGTTTTTGTTGTGAGTATTTAAAAAAAAATCTGCAATTCTTGAGATCGGAGAGTCGGTTTCCAGTTATTTTTGAACGCATTTACTTGTTGCGTAACCACTCACAAATTAACAAAGTTTCTTTTCCGACTACATGTTCGAGAAGAAAAAAAATAGTTTATTAGCCCGACTACTTGTCATCAGTGGAGAATATACAATATTAGGTTTAGATTAAAAAGTAAACACAGCAGCCAATAACTACTTATCTACACTTTAAAATGTCAGTGGAAACAATTTAATACAAAGTTCGCTGACATATATTCAAAGCATCGACAAGCTACATACATCACTGAACAAAGACGTGTTCTGTTATGGGCTAGAGGGCTCTATAGCTGCAGGCATCATCACAGTGTCAAAGTAATTGGAATCTCAGTTCGTTGTCGATATTCGATATATTTATCGATATACCGGGCGCATCACTAAGCCCGACATAGCAAGTATAGCAAGATTGGCCTGGGGGTACAAGATGCACTGACTACATCCGTTATGCTTCAAACTATCCACCCCGCTTACGGAGTTTGTGACTTTTGAATTTTCAAGAGGATTTTCTTATTTACATACTTGATTCTGTTGAGATAGTTCATTGAAACAACTTTGTAGTTTGCGTCTACCAACTTGCGTTGCAAGAAATACGTGGAAAACTAAAGGTTATATTTCTGTTTAACGTAGTTTTATATTTGGACAGGGTGCAGCAGTCCTTCCGAGGTTCGTTTAAATGAAATGCTTATTGTTTCCTATTTTCCTGTATCGAGCTGAAACGTGGACGATCCATCAAAATGTCTTGAAAAGATTGACGCCCTTGAGATATGGTGCTGGAAAATGGACTGTTCACTGCATTAAGGTTTCCATCCTGAAAAAGCTTCGCATCATACAACGGCTTTTGTCGATTGTGTAAGTGTAAATCCTAAAGCTAAAGATGTTTGGACATCATCCGCAACGAAAGCTCTCTGGAACGATTATTGGTAAGAACATTAACTGATTTGCACTCAAATAGAGAGAGAGAAGTCCCTCAAAACCCGCGACCAATATATCGGATGATCCATAACTATGAACACTTAGCCAGGAGTGTACGACTCAGAAGAAACAAGCAGGGTTTCTTCTGAGTCACTGCGCCTTGTAAAGGCCTATTGTAACAGGTTCTCAATAAATTCACAAGATCCTTTCGGTCACGAGCCGTAATATTTTCATCAAATGAACCGCGTTCTTCAGAGGAACCAAAGCTCTCCGATATGCGCTGCGTATGACCACCGGAAGGGGATAGTGGGTGGAAAGCCCCCACAACTAGACTCTTCATTCCCCTTCGTTAAAAAAACGATATGTCTGTTTCTGCTGTGATGGTGATCATCATAGTGGCCGGAAATCTGCACACCTTCGTCTGCGTGCGATTCAAACATCATCTTCCGGGATTTGTTTGTTCTAATGGGATAAAAACTATACCTAGCCTCCGAGTTGCGGGTACGAAAACACATATTCACTTTCGCATCAATGATATTAGTATATATTTCATAAGAAAAAATACTACGTAGATATAATATAACATGATTAAAGTGTTTTATTTATATCTTCAAATAAATAGCAGAATAATTTCCGTAGCAACAATGAAGATTAAGTTAATCCTCAGACGACCGTCGAGGCGTCCACGACTCACTTTGCGAGCCAGCGATTTATAAATTGTCGCTTTTTTAGAACAAAACTGTCCTTTTTTAGGGCCCCGTAGAGTGATAGAAGAAGCCATCATACTATCTTTAGCTTACCTCTCCGTCTACCCGCTCAATCTTTATCACTTACAAATTTTAATATCTTCATTCATTACGTCTTTAAATATATATGAATTCCGGTCTTGGCTTTAGATTAGAACCACCCCAAGTCATAAAATGCAACTAAGATAATAGGCGATGTACAGCACCATCTACCTGTGTAACAACAATATCTAACTGCGATCACCAATCCGCCTGTCAGGCGTAGTGATTATAGCAAATCCCGTCATATAAAGTATGACATGTTGATCTTTAGGGACGCTCATGTCCAATTGTGGACTTATGCAGCTGATAACGACGAACGAAAAAACACCCTCGAAAAAAGACCATAGCTCAGTTGGATAGTTTCAGCTCAGTCTTTAAAAAATCGAAGTCTGGGTTCGATCCTGACTCGTACCAATGAGTTCCAATTTGTTATTTGGAAATTATGTACGAATAATAAAATCATTACTATTGGCTTTTCAGTGAAGGAAAACATCGTGAGGAAACCTGCACACTCCTGAGAAGAAATTAAAAGGCGTTTGTGAAGTCTACCAATCCATACACTCTCTGTAGGACAGTAGGCCTGAGCCCTTGCAGTGGGGACGTATGTAGGCTGTTGATGATGATGAACAACGAACGACCAGTACCATCGTCGATCACGTCATCGCTTAGTGACCAGATCAGATAGTGGTCTGCTTGCCTCTACAAAAAAGCGAGTTAAAAGTGAAAAAAGACAATACTGTAGATTTTTCATGAACTAAAATTTCAGTAAACGGATCCTAGTTGTTGGAATAAAATAAATTTCAATTGATTTGAATACGTGAGCTGTTTTGGAACATGTCGGATAAAGGCAAAAAAATATATGACCGGGGAAAAATTCGCAACGCAAAGCGGAATCAAACAAATTCAATGGATTCAACCCCAGTTCCCAAAAGAGATTCGAAAAAAATGACAAAAATAGCCGACGAATTAATGATTCAAATAGACTCGCGTGTAGCCGTTACGCAGCTAATGGTACTGTATAGATGGCGCTTTGAACAATAATCGAAAAAAAGTGATTAAAATGAAAATTGTGATTCACAGTGAAGTTGTATGTTAATGATAATGAGTATTTTTAGTAATTTAGATAATTACTGCTCAAAACCAGATATTCTATTTTAAAAGATTATGGCAACATTTTTGTATGAAACTTTGATGGAGCGAGATGTTTACAACATCTAAAAATATAATTAGATTGTCGATATTTGAAACGAAAATTAATATCGTTTCACGCTTCATTTGAGCTCCATTCATACAAATTCCATTTCCACCTCCAACATTTTGCACTAATGGTGGCCCATTTGGCCGGAGTAACATTGGGGCGTTAACGTTTATTTGGATTTCAAATTAAGAACACCTGTTGAGCGGACGTGTCTCCGAGTTTCGGACGCTCCGATTATTTGTTTATATTAAATTTGCATTTCCTGTTTACACCTGTTTGTGCACGTAATGAAGTCCTTTTGTCTTAATTTCGGAACATTTCAACTTGTTTCAACTTGATCTAAGACGTCTTTGTTCCGTGTTCCAGTGAGCGAAATTGTTTCTGCTTCCTATTGTTAAGAATTGTTTTGTTTCTACTGAAATTAGAATTTACTCGTTTTATATAAGTGTGCCAGGCAATAAATAGATCCGTGATATAATTTTGGGTAAATAATTTTATGTAAGATTTGAAATGAATTTTATGCATGAAGCTAACATAATCAAAACGCCTGGAAATGAAAAAAAAAATTTAACAAGGAATCGCTGGTAATGCTTCAATACGAATTTTTTTTACCATATTTTTTTTAAATAAAAATAGGTAAAATACGTCGAATTAGTGTTGGGAAATAAATTTCACTATCGTACAACTTTACAAAAGCTTTTTTTACTAAGGGGAAATCTTTTAAAGATCGACTCTTTAGAAGAGAAGCCGGGTTATTTAGAACTTCCATCCACTAAAACCCTTTCGGTGGTCATCCTCGGCGCAAGTCTAGGAGCCCTGGGAACTCCAGCAGAACACACCAGTGCTATCTAATGAACCCTAGATTACGTTTTAATTTAATTAAAACATTGTGCAAAATTAAAAATCGTTATTACTGCAAAAGCCAGCTATCCTATTTTATAAGATTATGGTAAGTGACATTTTGCGTGAGATTTTTGTCGGCGTCTGAATTCATCTTTTAAATTTATTACAGCAGAATATTTTCAATTGAGCTATTTATATAATTTTACCCAATTCCACTTAACAAAGTCAACTGAAGCGAATCTCCTGGGAAGTGGAACATGTTTGTCCGGATGTATTTTCCTTTTGTGAATCTGTCGGCATTTGAACAACAAAACAGATGAATTCACAAATACAACCGTCCGTTGGTTCGAAGAGAATTGTTTCCTGAGATGTCAAAACGTTATAAGGGAGAACAACTTGGAAACAATATAGCAAATTAATATACATCGAAGAAAAATAACACTTCCTTTTCAGTCGTATGAAATAGTCCAGCAATCGTCGGGTTCTGAAATACCTTTCATTATCATCAGCCGGGAAACGTCCACTACTGGACATATAAGCCGAGCCACTTGCATCCAGCGATTCTCCGTCGGTACATCTAGTAGGTGGACGTTACCCGGACCCGGATATACCGATATCTTATAGTATTCTACCTTGGGAGGCAGATGTCTCATAGCTGTATTGGACTTTCTTAATCAAATTGCTAACGAAATTGATGTGACTGATAAATACTTTTTTTTACTATGAGTATGCCATCGGCAAATCGAAGGTAAGTGATTTAGTCGCCGTTGATGTTGATGCCTAGTCCTTTCCAGTTAAGAAGCTTGAAAACATATTCTAGTGCAGTGGTGAAGAGAAGATGGAGTCAGTGAGCTGAAGTGGCAATGGGCAGGCCACATCGCTCGAAGAACCGATAACCGGTGGAGAGTAAAAGTTTTCGAATGGCGACCACGTACCGTCAAACGTCTACCGGGCCGTCCCCCTACTAGATGGACCGACGACCTGGTTAAGGTCGCGGGGGGTCGCTGGATGCAGGTGGCTCGGGGCCGGTCGATATGGCGTGCCAAGGAGGCCTATGTCCAGCAGTGAACGTTTCCCGGCTGCTGATGATGATGAATAAAGACTTTTATTATTATTAAAATACTTATTTAATAAATGCATGATGATGATAAGAAAAAGCAAACAGAACTAGTAAGCTAGGACCTGACAAACATTTTTTGACATCCGTAGCCATATCGAGACAAAGAGCACGTAGCTCGTGAAAAAGGGGAGTAGGTGCTACCACGTGCTACAAACAACCAATAAAACTGGGAAGCGCTGCTGGCTTCCCTTTAAATCGCGATCCCGTGACAGGGAAGGCAGAAAATAGGATAGCCCCGGGAGAGAACCTTTGAAGTGTACTCAATGTTAATTTCGCGACATTCGTAAGGTCAAAGCGCCTTTGTGATATTGATGGCGAGATGATGCCATTTTCTGTATGCCCTTTGTGAAACTTCCCAACAGAACTCGCGAAGGAAGTTAGGGAAATTTGTCTAATCAGAAGTACACAGAGTTTTTCAATTTAAAAGTGGGAGATACGAGTTTCTTGTATGATCTTTGTCGTTACGGGAAGGTCTAAGCTACTTTCATTAATTGTTACAAAGGAATATGGTCCTTTAATTTCAAATGTGATAGCTTTTTATTCATTACTAGCGATTACTAGAGCAATTACCTATGATATATAGTCCATGTTCCTCAGGGATAATGTAGCATTCTAATGGTGAAATAATTTTTGGATTCGGTCCAGTAGTTTTTCAATATATTCGTTACAAACGTACAAACACATAAATCTTTTCTGAAGTGTATAAAGGTGACTGGCTATTGCAGTTGAAAGGCGTTTAGAGTGGCCCGTTGATGATCATGCAGTATACATAATGTACTATTTAAAATTTGAAATATTAAAATAATGCTATTTATCGCTGTAATCTAGTTATAAAAATTTGTACAGATGTTTTCTAATGCTGATAAACCATAGTATGAATGAAGTACACTTTTTTATCAATTAAATAATCATTAAATATTTTTAGTTGATAAAAACTAAAAAGAATCGAATGGTATAAAAAGTTTTAGTCCCAGTTAGAAAGGACAATGATGTATTGTTGTGTAGGTAGTAAGCAGTTTTCTCTTATTTATTTCTTGACTTACCTTAGATTTTTGTTTTCAGGCAATCCTGTAACAAAAAAAGTTTTATTACCTACAATATTCAATGAACGGTTCTTTACTGTATGGTATGTTGCTATAAACCATTTTGATACTTGGTGCGTCAGAGAGCAAGTTAGTGAAAAGAGGTCGCATTAGATGAGGTCGTTTATCAAGGTGACAGATCATCCATTGCGGCTCTTAAGCGAATGCCCGCAAATGACAAATGTTGTAGCCAGGTAAAAAAACTCGAGATGCTTCTGTAAATTTCAGTTAACTGATTCCTGATGGGAGAGAAAACGATCCGTTTGAGAAATTACGACGCCAAGTTTGTAAGGCCACTTTTTATTGTATAAGCTGATTATTTATTTTGTGTCTCTCATTTTCATTTTATAAGGGGACTTTTTGTTGTGCAGTATTATGAAATTTGATCCGAAAATTATAAATGCGATAGAACCTTGCTGTACAGGATCTCCAAGCCATAACGCACTGGCTATGTTTTGAACTATGTGGTTTTAGGGTGATTGACTAGGTATTTATGACATATCAAAAGCACAGCTTTGCCAGTAGCACGTCGTTCGTCCGAGTTGTTCAGTTGTGACTGTCAGGTGATGTTTGTGATGCTTAAAATTTATTATAATAAATAGGTACTATATCGAAGTTACTTCTTTTTCTATCAAAAGTCCTAGTTTTTAAACAATTACTGCACAAAGCCAGTTACTCTATTTTAAAAGATTATGGCAACATAAATTTAGTATGAAACTTTGATCTAGTAGAATCCCGTTAAATTAAATATTACAAATTAATGTAATAAATTGTAATATAAGAGCTACGTAGAATGTACTAGTCGACCGCATTCGTGTTTCAGAACATATAAGAAGATATTATTTAATCTAGCTAGAGACCCTTCACTGAATTCATATATTTCGGTCCTTGGCCCAGAAAGTCCATCGCAATCCCGTTCGAAATTTGAATGCGAATGAGTGTCCGAGACGTGTCACGATCGGTGTGCGGATTGATTTATGAATGGACTCCGATCGGATAGGTTATCCGCGTCTCTTTTATCGCTGGGCGCGTCAATCAGAGCGAGGCGGGAAGTAACCGGAATTTTGACGGGTTGTCGTAGAGCATGATATGTGTGACGTAATGGATGGCGGTGCGTGGTGGGGATGATTTATAGTTTAGAAGGAAATAAGGTGAAAAGTAAGATAAGTGAAGCCTCAGGACTCCGTCAAAATACGTTTACAGATATTTTGAAAATATATTTAAATTTTATTTAAAATTAAGTTAAATAAATAGGTTGAGTTTGTATAATTTGTAAACTCAAATATATGTCAATCAGAGTGAAGCTAGAAGTGACCGGAATGTAGAACCATCACGACAATCAATGTTTTTTCAAACCGACTTCAAAAAAGTGGAGGTTCTCAATTAAACGGGTATGTTTTTTATGTTTGTTACCTCATAACTTTCGAAATTGAAACACGGGGAGCACCAGCTTTCAAATAAAAAAGAATCATCCAAATCGGTTCACCCAGTCAAAAGTTCTGAGGTAACAAACATATAAAAACATAACCGTCGAATCGATAGCCTCCTCCTTTTTTGAAGTCGGTTAAAAATCACTACTAGTTTGATCGGTTGATTGAAAGAAACATAACAAAGACAAATCACCTTGAAGCTTAGGTTGAAAGCTTGAAACTTGAATTTATAGCAGTGAATGTCAAGTGCAAGCCTATTTCGTATATAAAAACATCACCAGAACGACGACTTGTCCGTAAGTATATCCGACGAAGCTAAGCTACTATTTATTTTATTTTGAATCGCGCGCCGAGTTCGTCGCGATATTATTGAAAGCCGAAGTCGAAAAATTGAATGAGATACCGTCGCGGAGTAGAAGGCGGTAAGTGACTGAGATTTCTGCTTTTTCACAATGATTTATCAAATCAAATATTTATTTATTTCCACCAAAATTATACTTTAAAAGTTTTGACGTAAATGTAGTTATATAAAACAAAGACCTTTTCGTTAGAAAATTGTTTGGCTTTTAGGTTTTTAACATAAATTGAGCCACTGCTGCCGAACTAGGTGGAACCTGTGCTTCAGCTAGCAGGGCCGATCCTCATGGACTCTTATCTTATTAGCCTATTTTAGTTTAAGACAACAGAAAAAAGGACATCAGAAAAATAAATAAATATATATATAAAGTACATACAGGCATGGTGTTGTTCAATTATAAACTATGAATAAGTTGTTATTGTGGTTGTTATTAATATATATACATATATTTAGATAAATGTAAGTTTATTTGCATGGAACAGGGTACGTATTAGGAGTTTAAATATGAAATTGCCGTTATAACGTTATGACTACGAATGATATAAATCATTACCATTGGCTTTACGGTAAAGGGAAACATCGTGATACCTGCACGTTCCTGATAAGAAATCCAAAGGTGTGTGTGAAGTCTACCAATCCGCACTGGTCCTGTGTGATGGACTATGGCCCGTACACTCTGTAGGAGAGCAGGCCTGAGTCCTTGTAGTTAGGACATATATAGGATGTTAATGATGATGATATAAAATAAAGATTTGCTAGCCAGCCAGGCAGAGAAGTGTCCTAACGCCAAACTTATGCAGTACCGAAAGGTAAGGCACGAAATTATTCCAGCGAGTGTCGAGTCGAAGTCAAACTGTGTAGCCACTATACTATAGTATAGGTTTATTATGTCATTGTCATATAAAAGCAAAACATAGGTATGATCCATACATAACAATGACTGGCATTAACAAAACTTTTATACCCGTTGTCCGATCGAAAATGTCACGTACAAAGTTTTGCTGCTGAGATAAACGGCGTTCCTCGTGAGGGGAAACTGAATTTACTGAGTGAAGGTACTCTCAGTTCTTCCTTTTTTTAGAAATGGCCCTTGGATAATACTCTCTTTTGTTGGCGAAATTGGGAATTATTTGCTTTACTGCACGTGGGATATTTGAGGGTAGCGCTTGAGTTACCTACATCGACCTGTGGGGTAAGATTTTGTGAAGTGACCCAAAATGAAGCTGAATTCTTATAAGTTTGTGTCTCAATTTGATGGTAAATTATTTTGTTGTGTGATTTAGGTTTTAAGACAGGGTCATTTCATATCTTACCGCTTCACTCGTCCACGGCCCTCGTGAACTGTCAGTCATAGCTACTTATACACTGACGTTTAGTAAACCAACCCTTAGACACACGAGACAGTGTGAGTATGCTATGGCGCATACACTATAGTTAGCTACCTGAAAAACGGCGCTGCGTTAGGTACAGCGTTATCTATTGCTGCAAATGCTGAGGTAGGCCTTTTGCCTAAATATTAATTTTGTTTATTTATTACTTCATTTTTTGTGCAATATTATTATTCTCTTTCTTTACTTTTCTGTGTATAACTCAGAAAATAATATAGAAAAGAAAAAATTTCATAAATTCGTAACTAGAATCAACAATTAAATCAGCAACAAGCCTTACTTTGCATGTCAACTGTAGTTGTTGTGGCAAATCCCCATTGCGAGTTTGTTCATAATGTGTATAAGAGAATCATGTTCCAGCAATAGACTTTTGGACTGACAAAATGGCGTGACATAATTAAATCGTTCAAAACGAACTATAAATTGACTCCAATTGCCCTAAATGAGGTAAAATGAACCCTTAGAGGTAAAATTATGAGATTTTCTCAAAGAGCCATAAACTAATTTCGATCTAAAAATCTAAATGAAACCACCTCCTCCAAAGAATTATCAAAGTCCGTTCACTATTGTAGGAGTTATCGCGTAACATACATACAAAAAATTGAGAACCTCCTCTTCTTTGAAGTCGGTTGAAAATTTTGGTAATCGCATTAAGATATCGGTAGTATTTACGTGCTGATGGCAACTTCGTGGAAAAGCTGAATATACCGCAGCCAGAGTAACTGGGCCAAGAACACTCCTTTCGTTTTCGATTCGAAGTTTGTAAATAAATTCAACTGTAACTCTATTTATAGCATAATTATTGCGTTCAAAAAGAACTGACGAACAAACTTTAATTTACCGAGAAGTCAATGGCATGCAGTCACTGTTTCTCCACATAAGAGATTGAATATATTCTAATGTCATTTTTTTACATTATTTACATGTCTTAAACTAAAAATACAATTATGGACCCTGGTTGAATGCACTACAAATCTCATTTTATGCGAGAGAAGAATAGTTTTTAAATTTTGATTATATTGAAATGTGACCATCTCTGACCCAGGAGAAGACTCGAGGAAGCAAAATTTCAGGCAAATCGCTATACTGACTTGAAATCAATTTACACGAAGCAAGAATCGTGATAGCACTGACTTGCCTCGAATCTGATGTCACTTACTGACCCAATGCAAACCCGGTCTGCACTGACGTCACTTACAGACCCAATGCAAACCCGGTCTGAACTGATGTCACTTACAGACCCAATGCAAACCCGTTCTGAACTGACGTCACTTACAGACCCAATGCAAATCCAGTCTGCACTGACGTCACTTACTGAGCCAATGCAACTCCGGTCTGCACTGACGTCACTTACAGACCCAATGCAACTCCGGTATGCACTGACGTCACTTACAGACCCAATGCAAACTCGGTCTGCACTGACGTCACTTACAGACCCAATGCAAATCCAGTCTGCACTGACGTCACTTACAGACCCAATGCAAATCAGGTCTGCACTGACACACCGGTAACTGACCCAATGTAAAGTCAGCCTAGCACTCGTTGTAATCCTTTTCCACTGCCGTATTACAAACATCGAATAGAGAACGAAAGGAAGCGTTCTTGGCCCAGTTGGTGTGTCGAAACAGCAATTACGGATCATTCGATAGTGATTGAGTGAACGTAGCTCAAGGACAGTGGCTACCGTAGGTTCGGTGCCAACTCATAGAGTGGCGTTAGTGACACTACGTAGTTCGCTCACTCTTTGTATGGCTGTCAGTGCAGTCATAAACTACTGGAAGAGCAATACCCATCACATAAGTCAACATTTCCATGAGAAGATTTGATCAAACCTATCAGAAGTACACCGATACTGGCCGAAAAAGAAATCCATGTAGTTTTAATTATGTATCAAAAAACAGAAATAAAACAATACACACTTTATAGTAATCGTATACCTAAAATCCTATAAAGAACGGAACCTTTATAATGTCACTCCGGAGTCTGTCTTTCTGTCCATATGGACAGTCGATTATGTCGGAAACTACTAATGCTATCGACTTGAAATTTGGAACAGTTATGTAAAAATACAAGTGGTAAATCTCCACAGTCTCTAAAGTGATAAATATCAAATAATGACAGAAGTCATTCAGTGTAAATATAACATGAAAACCTAAGCAAGATTAAGTACCTCTACCTAGTATCATCATCATCAGCCGGGAAACGTCCACTGCTGGATATAGGCCTCCCTCATGGTACGCCACATCGACCAGTCCCGAGCCACCTGCATCCTAGTATAGTTTCTGAGAAATCATCAAAAATCTTGACGAACAAACTTAACTATGCGGTTGGGATAGTGAATTAATTTCGTGCTGCGGAGCCATTGGTGCGCGAGAATAATTCCACTTGGCCGGGTTTTGGTATTTTTAGCCTTCTAATAACAATCACAAAACTAAAACAGTTATCAAAAAGTACCCTAAACACCAAAATAAACCTAGTACAGTAATCATAAGTCAATCCTCATTGTAAACAATGCCTAGGCTGACCCTAATGACACTTGTAGCTTGCATTAAGAGGCTATGTTGGTAAGACCACGTGGTCGGTTTCAAGGTTGCATTGTTTTGTAGCTGTCCCTCTCCGAGCCCTATCCTACCCGAGTGCGTACGGTGAGACAGCATACATTACGCGATGTTATCCACCCGTTATTTGGATGTTTCGTAGTCCAGGGATCATTTGAAGGATACAGTATATTATGTAACCATTTTTTTAATACAGTATACTAATGAAATTTCAGATGTCGGTGGTTTTTCCAAATTGTTCTAAATTGATTCATACTCTTGTAAATCAGGTTCAAAGTTGGGGCTTTTTATTACCGAAAAATACAATACTTTGACGCCCTGTAACTCTGGAAGTATATATTTAAACGAAAATCTGACTCACCACCGACACAGATATTTGTTTCTAGATTGTGTCTTGAAAATTTCATAGATTTTCATAGCTTAATACTCAAAATATGACTGGACTACGTTTGTATGGGCGCTTTGACAACAGCATACCCTCTTAAGGCATCATAAAGTTCCTGTTGAGGAAGGTCAGGTATTCCGCAGTTTTACGAAACCAACTCGACAAAAGGATTGGTTAACGCGATAAAGTTAATGTGTTATTAATGATATTTTAAATCGAAATAAACATAATTGTATATGTTTCTTATTACATGTTTATACACAATACAAATTACACGAACACGAAAGATCAGTGGTGCAGTTCACTCACAACAAAATTGATTTTTCTTCCTTTCTTATATGCGAATGAAAGGTCTCCGTTGCAGCTAATAGGGCAAAAAAGCTACTTTCTGTGTGTTTGTATGTTTTCCTCCGCAGATAGCATTTCTCAACCGTATTTGTAACTGATTCCAACCAGAGTACAAAACAACATGGTAAATTCCATCTGAGCATTATGGTACTAGGAGCCTTAAGTTATACAATATAATACTCTCAGTAAACGCCAAAATAAATCACACAAATATTACGGTGGCAGTATATCACATTGCGTTACTCGCGATCGTTAGCTCAAATGGGGTTTTTCAGTACAACCTGATTTATCATCTGTTTTCGTTTATAAGGGTTCGGAAACTAAACTGTTCCTTGTAAACCGCCATGTGACGTTTTTTTTTATGGAATCGCATTTTCTGACACTAAAACTATTTCTAGAATTATTTTCCGGTTACAGTACTCCACCGCTGATATATGAATAGTCAACTTTTAATGAAGGCATATATTGGCCACTCTGGTTGACGAGTTGGTGGGTGGAAGTAACAAGTCAGTGAAACAAGGTGGAAGTTGATACTCGTTTTGCTGGAATAAATACATTTCTTTTAACCACTACACAAGAAGCAATAAGGTCATTCTATCAATAGTCCAATTTCCTTGGTGTATGTACAAATGGTGGTAAACCTTTATGGCAAGTATTCTCATAAAAACTCATTTTCCATATGACCTTGAGAAATAGAAGTGGAAACCAAAGGTGAACTTCGTAATAGTTACTGAGGTCAAAAATACTCGATGCCGTGTTCCGTGAAACTTAAAATGTTGTCACGTAACCATAGACAAATCAATACGCTCCGCTAAAGATAAGGTCTAATTTAGCATAAATCTGCGTCTCTAAATCTATCTTGCCTCCGCACACGTAAGCCGCCAAATGAAAAAATAATACAACAATATTTTTGTCAGTACGTCGATTTCTCTCTCGTTGCTACACAAACTGTCAAAAATGTACAACGAGTTCAGGTAAAATGAAGTTTTAGGAGTACGCTGTCACGTCAGAAAATTATCTGTTGGTCTTTTAAATCATTAAATGCTCCTAGTTTTAAATATAATGCTCCAAGCGAAGAGTAAGAAGGTATGTTGTACATTGTACCTTCTAGTTTAAACCTACACGTAACCTCCAGTATTTTAATACTCGTTGCTATAATTTAATGTTTTGGGATTTCGTAAACAATAAAACCGTGACGAAAAAATAGAGTGACACCATTTTTTGCATCGGTATATTCAAATCCGATATAAAGTCATTTCCGTAGGTCCGAAATTTTGCCCATTCGGCTGATAGTTAGATTGTATTCAATTGTCGACCTACTTTATTAAAGGAATCTGAAGCAAATCCCAACCTACTCCAGAGACAATTGGACGTAAAATATTTGTTCGGCACCCACAATTTTACCTAAACAAATAGTGTACCCCATTCAACCTAAGTTGACACTTAAACGTCTCTATCCTGTCCGGTAAAAGCAAGGGGACAATAGCGGGTATACATTTGTGTGGGGGGATGTAAGGACTTCAAGGTTTTATCGGATCCAGAGTATTGATTTTGAGGATTGGATGAGAGTTTACGGCTCGAATCAAATATTCGTGATTTCCAATAATGATCGTGGTCAATTGGTGAACTCATGTTCAATATGGCGTATTAAAAACGATTTCTAGGACACTGCCTTTTATATGATTAGCATTCATATAGTACTCGAAATGTATAACTCTTCGGCCAATGTAGATAAAAAATATTCAGTTAGTAACACTTCTTTATTTAACGTTATCCCTCTCCTAATGCTTCTTTACTAAATTTCTGTTGCCATAATCTTTTATAATAGAATAGATGGTATTAATAAGTAATTACCTATAAACAGGAGGTGAAATGATAATGTCGCGAAATAAATATCATTAATTTACAAATTCATACTTAGCTACAATAGTCGTTACGTAGCTAATGGTTCATAGATGGCGCTTTGAAGAATAATCGAAAAAAGTGTTAAAAATGAAAATTGTGATTCATTGTGAAGTTGTATGCTAATGATACTCAATTTCGCGACATCACAATCTGATGTCACATTTTTAGATAGTTACTAAACAAATACAGCTATTATATTATATTTTAAAAGATTATGGCAACATAAACTTAGTATGAAACTTTGTTGGAGAGCGATTGCGTAAAGCTAATCAGCGCAAAATATTTTTGGTCAATATTTTTTTACCAAAAATTGTAGAAACTAGAATGATGACATTTCTGCCAGGTCTTCCGGACATTTCGTCCACAAAATCGTCTATTTGCGATCGTCAATAATGTACGTACAAAAATAATGTCGTCAAGACATTCCGACAATACACAAAAAGTGGACACTTCCAGGTTTCCATATAAGAATGTGATAAACGGAGACATTCCACAAGACAGGATCTACAGCTGTCCCTTTCGTTTTCAATGGCATCTCTCTACCTTTCCCTTTCATCGAGGACCGGTTCCGAACTTGTCAGGCTTCGTCAGTCTACGTTCTGTTTGACATTAGTTCGTTGTTAGTTCGTATAAGGAACGTCTTGCCTTTACGTTGCATCATCTATTCGATACAGTTAGTCTTAGCCACTATCACCTAGTGATAAGGGACTGTTATATCGTTAAATGGAAAGTTTTATAGCACCAATCGAACCAAATATCACATCGCATCATGATACTAACAATGACCAGTCCCTGCCACATGCTATAATTATCATAAATTATTATATTATAAAGTATAAAGTTTCACGAGAATTTGTTAAGAAATGCGACTTATATAGGAGAACAGCTGTACCTACAGACATACAAAAGCATTTTTGCCCAGACTGAAACAGAGACGCTTCGCTCGCATTACGCGCTAGCTCGGTCAATTACACATACACCCAAAGGCCCGTGGCTGCAAATCAAGGCCTTGGTCCAGTGACAACAGATGTGCAAACCTTACCTCCCTTCAATAGTCTGCAGGATGGAGTTAGGGCTGGCCCTCTCTCTGCAGAGCAAATAGACTGTCTTCTTGAAAATGATGACGAAGACTAAGTCGATTGAAGACTACACAGTTTTCCAGTAAATATATCAAGTCGTACAATGTTGCCAGCATACGAGTTACCATAGAGTAGGTCCATATCTGCCAACATATAAAAGCTCCGTTTATACTAATGCATCCTTTTTATTTCTCTCGAAAGCGGTAACCAGAAGAGTAATGGCGAGATTTCACGGAAAGTTAACTTGGATAATTCCAAGTGATTTTTTTCACGTTTTCCGACTTCGTTTGCTAAGCGGAACAGTTTTTGAAGACTTCCTTTCTTTATAGTTGTTTTGTTTGCTACCGAGTAACGACTCGAAGGGCTTAAAAGTGCATTCGAGTTTTGGATAACTGTAGTTGCAAGCTAAAAATGTTTTGGCAAAACTTTTAAGGGCCGTCTTGGAAGATGTTAAAACGAGATAGCTTTTGTTTCCAGTTTAAAATTGCCGATAAATTAAGTTACTTAAAGTAAGTTGAGAATAAGTACTTAGGTTAAATTTGATAACATTTGGTGTGCTTCTTTTTGGTTTAATAATGGAAGGTCTTATTAGAGTACAGCCTCCGAAAAGAACTCGACAGTGATACAAGTTTTCTAATGGCTTTTAATTTTATTTACCAGCAGAAAAGAACATTATTCAATATCATTTTCCTACGAGTAGGTATTACAGAATAACTATGTATAATAATAACTTCCTTTGATCCCAAACTTCTTACTTAAATCCAATGTATTCCATAAGACAGTAGTAAAAGAAAATCTCTGGTTTCATCCCCCCGTACCATCATAATCGTCCTATTATAAGGACCGCTTTTCGCTCCAAGAGAAATTCTTTACGAAACACAATTTTCTTTTGTGCAACTTTTTTTATTACATTTACTTTTTTCTTTTACGGCAAAGAGATTGTAATGTCTACCGCAAATAAATATCGTTCATATTGTAGGATGTGTATATAATTCTTTTCTCAAAGTTTTGTCCGTATAATGAAAAAGTTTAGGATTAAATGTAATATGGAACCTAAAGGACCGATTTTAGTACAAAAGCCCGAAATATTGCGAAATCTAATTTGCGACCGAGGGTCTGCGTTTTTTCTAGTCTATATTTGCTTTCTTATTTGATTATCGATGACCATTTTAGCAAATACTTGTTTGCACAATTTATTTTCTGCTATTCGATTCTTAATAAACTTTGACCTTTAGTGTGACATGGTTTTTCTCATGATTTATATTAAAGTAACTGCTCAGATTGAGATTTTATATTATTCGTTGAATTTATTCTGCTTATTCAATGATTTTTAAGTAACCAAGCAAGATACAAAACCATTGTCAAGGTATTTTCGGAAAAGGAAGCAGAAGTTAGAAATTTTATGATAAGCTATTATTATAATGTTTGATCTTTATTGGAAAATTGAACGGAATTTTGATCAGGAAGGCAAGGGTTCGATTCCCGGAAGTACAGAATTTAGTTGGTGATACACACGGATGTGTTCCGTGCGGTTTTGGATATCAGATAAGACCACCCAATGGCTTTCCGCGAATGTCGTAAAAGGCGACTAAAATAAAATACGACAGAAATACTCACCAGTGTATTCAACCTCTTTAAACACCACAGAGAAAAGTCTCGTTCAGTAACTAATACATACTAATATTATAAATGTAAAAGTAAGTTTCTTTGTCTGTTTGTCCGTCCTTTACGTCGTAACGGAGAGTCATAATGACCTAATTTTTTGAAGATAGTTGAAGACCCGGAAAATGATCTAAGATCTCGTGGGATACAGTCTGAATTCCACGCGACTGAAGTCGCGGGCAAAACTATAGTAAAATATACAATGCGTTCAGTTTTATTTGGTCACAAAGAAACAAATCAAAAAGTTCTTTTTGGCATTTCTGAGAGCCTCATATAATAAAACTATCTGTACATAAGTATGTTTCTTTAACCAGCTCATTGTTAATTTGCAAACAAAAATAATTTATCGGATCAAACCAAAAATAACCAACTAATCGACTCACGCAATTGTTAAACAGCTTTTCCATTTTGTTAACAAATAGAAAATCAATTTCCACATTATTCTATTGAGCGGATTGAATGGGACACGTTTTCAAACGGGCATCAACTTTAAGGCGCCATACTTTTCCACAAAAATACAACTCCATTCACGTCAAACCGAGTTACTAAGCAAATAAACCAACAATCGCATTGTCCATACCGATAGGAGTTCAACGGCATGCCGCGTCCTTTGTTAACGTAATTAGCATTCACTCACTCACTCACTCACTCATCATAGGCACATAGGGTTGTGCTCTGCTGTTTAAATTGTGTCATTTTATTTTATATACATTATTATCAGTAAAAGCATAAACAAGCCGAATAAACAAGCTCAAAGTCACTCAGCGAGCAATGGAACGAGCTATGCTCGGAATTTCTCTACGTGATAAGGTCCGCAATGAGGAAATCCGTAGACGAACGAAGGTCACCGACATAGCTCGACGAGTCAGTGAGCTGAAGTGGCCATTGGCACGCCACATCGCTCGAAGAACCGATAACCGGTGGGGAGTAAAGGTTCTCGAGTAGCGACCACGTACCGGGAAACGTCTACCAGGCCGTCTCCCTACTAGATGGACCGACGACCTGGTTAGAGTCGCAGGGAGTCGCTGGATGCAGGTGGCTCGGGACCGGTCGATTTGGCGTACCATGAGGGAGGCCTATGTCCAGCAGTGGACGTTTCCCGGCTGATGATGATGATGACATTATTATCATGAAAATTAATAAAAAATTATTGACGTTTTGTGTTTTGCAATAACTCCCCTTTTAATATTAAACTTGCTTGAACTAAAGCAAATAAAATTTCTACGTATTCTGTTAATACAGTGTAAACTCTATATAACGACACTCAAGGGACTGTGCATATTTTGACGTTACAGAGAGTTAAATGGTTAAATGGAGAGAAGAACAATCTGTATGTAATGTAGAAACTAACAGTACACACGTGCAAGCAATCCCGATTTATAAACAAAAGAACGGATTTCTTAGAACGTTCGATGTGCATGACGCCGACAGTCGAGTTTATTACGGACTAGGATAATACAGCGACAAAAGAACGGACACAGCTGCACAGTTTCTACTAATTTTGGCAAATTAAAAGTACTTTTAACTACATTGTATTTAATTGTTGTCATTATTAAGAGTGTATCATTGTACGGAGGACCAGCTAAACCAACCAATGCCGAGTGATTTCGACGCTTTATGGAGTTTGTCGTTAAATCGAGTGACGTTACATAGAGTTTACACTGTATTTTCATTTACTTGATACGAGATAATTTACACACTTTACATATGTAAAAGATAAGAGACCAACCAGTGACATTGTCTGCAATTTTATTGGTACAATGGCATTCCACGTCCCTTATTAACGTAATTATCATTCACTCATCCCAGGGTTGTGCTCTGCTATCAATACTAATATTATAAATGCGAGAATCAGTCTGTTCGTTTGTTTGTTTGTCCTTCCTTGACGATGTAACATAGAGTCAGGATGACGCTTTTTTGTACACTCGAGTAAAAAATATGAGTCAACTTTTGTACTATGTCACTCATTCTTACATGTTCTAGCGTAGCTTGTGGAAGGAAATGTCAATTAAAGGTGAATGAGACATGGTTCAAAAGTGGATACATGTTTTTTCTTTACAACTATAAATTTATATAATTAAATTTTCAGATGTACATGTATTTTTGATTGATATTAACAGAACCCCACCTCTCAGACACAGACTATATCCACAGAAAATTTCAAAATAATCTGTTGATTTTCAGTGCTACTTAATTTCTTATCCTTGGTATGAGATAAACAATCAACTTTACTAAGCTGAATTAATTAAGAAAATGATAATTATAGCAACTACCGCAGTCTTGTGGATACATAGTTGGTAGAGGTATCTGAGATAGTACATAGGATTAGTTCCACTCACACTCCGGTCGCAGGTTCTATTCCCCGTTCGAGTTATGTCTGATTTGTTGTTGGTAGCGGTTGCGTTGGTGATTTTTTATGTCCGCCTGGCTATCTACCATCATGTTATTTGTCTGGCGTAAAACATCAGTGTTAATAGCACTGTTGTGGCCTGCCAATCCCCAGTCGCAACAACATCATACGACTAGCTAGAAAATATATGTGTACTGTAGAGAGGGGGAGGTAACGCAGCTGGTATCGGGATCTTTTCCAGAGAAACAGCGTAATTAAGCTAGACAGTTTAATAAAATAACTGCAAGAATGTTACGTGTACAACAGATGGGGCGGAGGCGCGGACCAAACACACTTATATTTGACTATATTTTAACTAGATGCGCACTCTACGATACATTGAAGATTTCACTATTGTTTTTTTCTTCAACTGTCGTCCCTGCGACAGATTCTAAACTCAAAATATAAATGGAAAGTTCGAGAGATCCTTACTAGCCAGTGCGCATCCACGTAGGCGCCAGCATGTAGGTCTAACTTCACTACAGTACTTCAGATGACAGCCCTAAGATTTATTCGACTCATTCGTTCGACGCGGTGCTGAAGAGCTTTTATTATAGAGTTAAGTGATATTAATAAAGCGATTTAATTGATAAATGAGCAAATGGCTGCGCGATATGGGAATTGGGAGTGTAATCAATTAGTGAAATCGATTTTAGATATCTTGTTATAAGGTTGCTGTTTCAGTTGCAAATTAATTGTTTTCGGATTAATGAATCGGAAATATGACTGTCTACGGTATATTATTTTCATATATATTTTGGATTTTATTGCGACCCGATTACAGGCTTGGTTCGCGGAAAGACTTTATAACGCGCGGTATGGCTTCAGCCGCGCGTCCACCCCGGGTGGATTTTCCATGTCTTGCGTCAGAAGAAAAATATAGGCCGCAAATTTAGGCCATGTATATTGGTCAGGTAGCTTCTAATACATATTTCTAGTAATATGACTTGAGTCCTATTTTTAGATAATTTCTACACAAAGTCATCTATCCTATTTTAAAATATTATGGCATTTCTATCGGTAAAATCACCATATGGGCCAGGTAAGCAATTCTCGGGGTGCAAGTCCGATTCACACTTGACCGGTTTATAAAATCATCAGTAGCAAATGCGAAAGCAATTTAACCTTATGGTATGTGACAACAAGAACGTAAGGTAGAGCTCAGTATGATAATGATGCTAACATTTTGTTATTTGATAGAACATTCGAGAATCGACTTGATATCATTTTCCGAAACGTTTGCTAAGCAGGTTAGTGGTCGTAGTACGATGCCGGTGGTACATGCTCGTATGCGATCATATTCGCTTTAGTCTCCCAATTAGCCGAGTGACTGATCAAAGCAACTCATTATTGCCAGTTGGTCGGTTCTCAAAGTCACTCATCGTCTATTAAAATTTTCACGTTCGGATTCGGCCGGACACCGGCGAGTGAACGAATGAGTGAATGTTTTGTGTGTTGAAGCCCTCGTCGGTTTAGTGTTGAGCACATTTGTGTGTTCAGTTCTCATTAGACTTTAATGAGTCTGTTATAATTATACGAAAAGGGAGTAGTTGTTGCAAAATTGCTATTGCAGCATAGATGAAATTATCGAACACAAATATGTGCCAGGAATATTTGTAAATCGAATTGGGTTGTCACCCAAATTTTCGAAATTTGAAAATGGATTCATTTGTTTATTGCCTGAGATTAAATCTAGTAATAGATTATAGAGAAGTTATTCGAATTTTTTCTATAAGAAAAACAGAAAAAATGATCTCGAAAGTCAATGTCTTGTGCGAGCGCGTGACGCGATGTGACACTAGACTGAGTGACTTATTACTAATTGGTAATACATTTGGGATCACAATTTTATTTGCCGGTCACGTCTAATGTTAAATTTCACTACTTAGTGCAACGGCACGAGTCGCGAAGTTATGAGATCGAGCATGCACTTAACCTATGGCATAGAAGAATATAGGCTGCTTTTAAATTTAATCTATATTGTCGCTTCAGCGGATTAAATAAATATCTGAATTATCATAAATATGACATGCGTGGAGAATGGCTTTACTCTGTGATACTCTACTTTTAATTGCAGGTAAATCATCTCGAAAATACGGCTTCATTTCAAACTCATTTTTTTCTTTATTTATTTTACTTATTTATCATTAAAAAAAACTTCGTGTATTAAATCAAAAAGATTTAAAAATCACAATACACACGCCAATTGCTTGTCTTTCAATTTTCATAATTTATCAATGAGTCTCAAGGTTTTATTGAAAATATGTCAGATATGATTTTAGGTTGTAAGGTACTAAATAGTGATAAAATATACATCCTATAAGATACTATAATGAAAAATTCACATCAATCTACACAAATTTAGATTTTACTGTAGTTATAGATACCGTAAAAAATTTGAGTAGCAGAGCTGCTGGTTTATTGGACATTTGAGTACAAAAATATATATCCACTTTTGTACCATGTCACATTAAACCTTGCATGTTTCTCTATGTAGTGTTTTGAAAGAAATGCTCAGGAAATATGAATGTGACATAGTTTAAAAGTGCATATTGAGTGGATAAATTTTTATGTACATGCAGAAGGTCCTAGAAATAATTGAAAAAATTAAACCCTAACAATAAATCCACATAGCGATTTCTTTTCCTACATTTATCGGCCTTCATTTTAAGCCATAAAACTTTAATCAGAAAAGAATAGTCCCCAATATCTCCCATTTAAAATGCGAATTCCATTCATTCATTCAATTCGATTTTTAAATAACGGCATTCACACGGCTGCGTTCCGAAGATATCGTCGAGCCGCGCCGGGCATTTGTTGAATAGGTGCATTCATTTCGTTCGCTCGTTCAATAGTTCGTTCAGGAGCGTTCATTGGAGATGCTGTGTGGTTATCAATAGGACGCCTATTGTTGCGATGCCTGGAATAAACCAATTCCGAGCGAATAGGACTCGTTACCATCGAGGAGATTTATTTTTATGATCGTATTCTCAGAGATAAGGCATAGTAAGAATAGATTGCTAACTCCATATAAAATTTTTAATAGTACAAAATGTTCCGCTAGATGGCGATAGTAGATAGCAAGTAGATCGTTAGAAATAAAATTTGTCTGAAATTGACGAAATATCGAATTATACTGTTCCAGTTCATTTTATTTATTTATTTTGAATGTAAAAATACAAAACTTTCCTAACATTACTCACGAAAAGACAAAATTTTTAATGAGGTGTATATTGAACATTTTAATTCATTGCACACGATTGAACAGACCTGACTTTAGTAAGCTGTAAAAGCATGCAGTTATCCGGAATTCCGGTAGATGGCATACATTTGTAACGTTCACTACACAGTATTGCTAGACTATAAAAATAATAAAACTATTACGAATCAAGCCGTCGTAGATACAAAAAATTCAAATAAATAAATCCCAAAGTATATTAACGTAAGATTTAATAAATCTCTTATTTTGAGTCTGCTGCCTTTAGGGTGTGAAAATATAAGGCTCCCATTTCTAGGCATATTTAATATATTTGGGAACGTTTTTTCTTTCATTGATATGGCAACAACGGTTATATCTGTCACTTCTGTCAGAGTGAACGAGAGTGCGGCAACAGTCCCGTGACCTTGAATCGATGTACGGAGCTGCACCTACCGGCTAGGGTTGAGAAACACGTTAAATTATTATTGTGTGAATTTTGATGTCTTTTATATTTAAAAAAAGGGACCAGAAAAAATTATTAGCTCTAGATCATGATTTATATATAATTGTAATATATTAACCTAATATACAGTTGGCTAGGGTAATCAAAAGTTTAAATCATCACAATAATATGTTTGTAAATAGTATTTATTGGTATTTATGGTCAGTTGAGCATTCTTCACAATAATCAACTTTTAAACTACAAGGGAAAAAAATCTACATGAGGAATGAACATAATCTTAAATATTAAAAATCAGTCTTTTCGAATTGAGTGTGAGCGGGGTTCGCGAGAGGCCCTACGAGGCGACCGATGCCGCGCCAAAGCCCTCACCCGCCCCGCATACGTTTGCCCGATCCGCGTTTGCAGAGACAGCGTCGTCGGGTTCTCCTTTCCCGCGCTTTTTTACGTGTATTGTATGAAGCTTTGTTGCGCGCTTGTATGAAGTTGCCGCACTCTCCTCGTTCACTCTGCTTTTGTTGCGTTGCGCTTGCGATTATTTACGGCTTGTGTTTTCTTTCCGTGTATTTCTTTTTTTTTTGTGACTGTGACAGTTAAGCATTTCACACATAATGTATTTCTGTTGCCGCTGTAACAACAAATACTAAGAATAAAATGAATATTGAAGGGGGCTCCCACACAACAAACGTGTTATGTACTCGATATTGATAACGGCATCTTGAAATATTCACAGAATATTTAGTTATATATTCACTTTAAAAATAAATAATTAAATTAAAAAAATAAAATAAGGTGTTCTCATGTAACAGACATGCTTTTGTCGTTTTTATAGATAATGGTACGGAACCCTTCGTGTGCGAGTCCGACTCGCACTTGGCCGGTTGATTTGCATCGAACATTGTACAACATACGTATTGTACGTTGTTCTACTGGACGTTGTAATCATAATGGACGTGCAAGCAGACGTCAGAAACTAACAAATAGACGCGCGTAGTGGTCTTTTGAAGTTGCATTTTATCCATTTTTTACTTTTGTCGTATACATTGTAACTATATTGAAAAGGGAGGAAAAATTGGTGTATTTGCAACAAGACACCGTAACCAATACTTACATAGCCAATGCATCATTACGTCATGTAGCGAAATTTTGAAATCTTTCGCTTGACAAGTTTACACTTTTACATAGCTACTGGATAGGCGAAAATGGGACGAGGTGCGGGGGGAAGCGCATCCCAGCGAGGTTCGCAGATATTTCCGACGGGTTGTACGACTGTACGTCTCCTATCACACACACATCTATGCCATACTGTACTTATACACACAAATACATCCAACGGGTGCCATCAACTTTTCAATAGATGGCGCTAGGTATATCATACTTCAGCTAATATAGTAGCGACATCTAATATAATAAGTCGAACTACGAGGTACCGGCGACAATAATAAGTTTTAAGCGTGTTTTGAACTAATGTATGAAGTTAGCAATCTGTCTTACTCTCCCTTATCTGTGGTATTCTACACTTTGTGCCGAGTCGTGTGTCACAGCCAGACTATTGTTACGAAGTGGTTAGCATTGTATTTTAATTTAAAAAATTCTAAACTGTATGGAAGTTTTTTGGCAAATCAATCATTCAATTACAGCATCATTTATTTGCCCATTTTGCCCAACAAAATACACCATAAACAAGTAATTCTCGTATGTTTCTATATATTTTTAGATTATGTGCAGGTTGGGTTTGTAACATCTCTTTTTTTTAAGCTTAGTCACAACCCCGACATTTCAAACAAATGTCGTGATATCGGTTCCTATTCCCATACATCGAACAAATGACGTTTGTATACACACGCATGTGTCTAATACTAACGATCCGTATCTGGGTCAGTTTTGTTCGGGGGAGGTGAGGTATCTCAGAGCGGTGGGAGGTGGGGAACGTCTCACGGCTTAGTTTAACGTATTTCCCTAGCCAAACACATGTGTAACCTTGAACCTGGTTGAACTTGAGACTGTCAGAACAAACAATGGCCGCGGCCAGCAGTGTCGTGTCGTGACTGCGATCGGTATCTAGGAGGAATGACCTGGTCATTACTTGCAGCTTTATTGCCTTAGAATACTGATTAATTTCATTAGACATGTTCTGGCCACCTAGGAGTTGGTCAAAAAGTGACAGATGCTACATCTACTTTGATGTAAGTGCCTTATAGTTGAAGATCAATCCGCAAATTAACTTTTTGTAAACTTCATGGAGCGCCTTACGACAATCTTGTCTATAGTGTGGCCAAACACATGTGTTTTAACATCTCTGTCAAACCCCATTCCCATGCACTGATAAATGCGTAATAATTTGTAACACCTATCCGCCCAACATTGTGTAAAGCCGTAAAGCGAAGCGGAAAACCACAATGACTGTGTAGTGCCCATAGATACGGGAAAATCAATAAATATAGCAGAGATAACATAGCTTTGTGTTTATCGCACCGATAACAATGCTATGTTTATTTTAGTTACACCCTGTGGCCCATATGTTCCCAGTAGAAGGTTTTATTACAACAATGTGTTTATCTCAATGGATTTTTGTTACTACACCATGGCTTTGTAAGGAATATAAGGATTCCACCTTGTCTAATAATTCACGAGGTCAACAAAAATACACACACGTGCGCTGCACGAGTGTCTGGCCTTTATTGTACTTTTGTTGTGTGTACCTTATATAACAAACGAAAGTGTCTGACCTGGTTGCTTCACACGCGTACAGTGTAACACGGCATCTGGATGTTCTGATCTCAGTGCTGTATGTGTGTGTGAATATGACAAATGTCACGTGTACAGTACACGTACGCACGTCACAAGGCCGGGTGTCTGCCCAGTGCTATATTATTGTTATATATTACTTTAAATTTATCGAGTCATTCTTTTTCAAGAAGTGTCCGTCTTATAGAAGGCTTGAAAGAGAACACAGATCCAAAACGTAAGATCCTTTCGAGACTTTAATCTAAAAAAGAGGGATAGGATACATCATCATCTTCAACCGGGAAACGTCCACTGCTGGACATAGGCCTCCCTCATGGTATGCCACATCGACCAGTCCCAAGCCACCTACATCCAGCGACTCCCTGCGACTCTAACCAGGTCGTTGGTCCATCTAGTAGGGGACGGCTTGGTAGACGTTTCCCGGTACGTGGTCGCCACTCGAGAACCTTTACTCCCCACCTATTACCGGTTCTTCGAGCGATGTGGCCTGCCCATTGCCACTTCAGCTCACTGACTCGTCGAGCTATGTCGGTGACCTTAGTTTGTCTACGGATTTCCTCATTCCGGATTTTATCACGTAGAGAAATCCCGAGCATAGCTCGTTCCATTGCTCGCTGAATGACTTTGACCTTGTTCATTCGGCCCACAGTGAAGGACCACGTTTCGGTTCCGTATGTCATCACTGGCAACACGCATTGATTAAATAGATAGGATATACCTATCTGGATTTCTCTCTGAACGTATCAACAGCTCAGAAACAACTCCGGTGAGGGGCAAGGACTATTGCGATAGGTAACAGATATATCTGGGCTAAAGACATTGGCGTTAGATTGAACTTTTGTGTGTGTGGAGATTTTCTTATCGTGTAGTTTGTAAGGTCAATGACTGACCTCACAAAGACTTTCAGAGTTGTTGATCCGCCATAGTCCTCTGACATGTCTCATGTAGCTACTACCTGTCGTAGGTAGTAACCGGGACCAAACGCTTGACGTGCTTGAGGCTGGACCTCTTACTCACGTGGACGGACCCCACTTAGTAACATGGTGGTAGCCAGCCAGCCAGACATAAAAACTGCCCTACCACTAACCAACCACACAGGCACCTTCTAGACCAACGCGAAACATCGTAGGCCACATCATCGCTTACCATCAGGTGACATCGTGGCCAAGCGTTGATCTATATTTAGCCCAAAAAAGTACGGCTAAGTATTCTAGACCTCACGATTGTAAGTGAAAGCATGTAGCTATTAGGCCACGAAGGCGATTGTGGTATGCGTATTCTTGTTAAATTTCAAACCCTCTTTTGTTTAAAATAAAATAATCGGTTGTTAACACAATGAATTGTAATATTTTAGACAGAAGAATTTCTAAACCGCGTTAATATCGAAATTGCGTAGTCATGACATAAGTTGCAAGTTGAATTACCGCAATGGAGTCGTCATTCAATTGTGATAGTTTCGCAAGGCAGGCAGGCGTCTGCGCCGCGCGACTTGCGCAAGCGCAACTGTGGGCGAACAAAGGAAAGCTCCTATGCTGATGAATGATATTGTATCGATCTAGGAAGCTTTCTTGATATACCGTGAATAAGGCAAATTTGAGATATGCTAAAATTTCCCAGGGGTACTAAACTAGTAAAACTTTAACCTCTTCCTCTTACACCTCTTTCTCCTTTCCTCTCTTCTGTAGGTCACCAGTTTATAAGCGCAATAATAATAAAAAATTAAGCTTTCTAAAACCATAGTACAATTATTACTTGATTGACACCAGTATTCACCTGACTGCGCCAGAAAGAAGGATTATGTTTTCGAGTGTATAAATGTACGTATGTGTATTACTTTGGCACGCACTGTAGCCTAAAGGACTTGATGAATTTTAGATTGAGAGGTGTCGTTTGACTCGTCTCAATTGTGAAGGTGACACTGGATATACATATAAAAATATTAAATTAATATAAAAAAAGTAGCGTTTTGTCTTTTCCGTACCTTCAACTATCCCCAAACAAAAATGCTAGTCATTCTGACTCGCTGACGTCATAAAAGAAGGACACAAAAACCAACTTACTTTCGCATTTATAAAATTAGTACGGATATGGATTTTCATGTCGTCACAATCTCGTCTCTTATATCAGAGCCAATGATTAATGAAGGCAGCCTATCCGCCGCCGTGGGGCTTTCTAAAATCCGTAATGTTCTCGAATGTCAAGTCATAATGTTGGCATTAACAAAATACATTCAGGTTTTAGGATTCCGTACGCGAAAAACGAACCCTTATAGATTCACTAGCTTTTGCCCGCGAACTCGTCCGCGTGGTAGTCGGAAATAATTCCACGGGAACTACGTGCTCGATCGGGATAAAAAAAGGCAAATGTTCCAGACCCATTTTCTTTCTTATTTGTTAACACGAAAAATTGTGAAAGCCTTGTGAATGCGGTATCTGACGCCATGCATTTATGTGGTTAAAGATTATCAAAAGAAAATTAAATTTTCATTTAATAAGAAAACTTTGAACTAAAGCACCATATTGCAAAGAAAACGTTTGTAAATAATATTAGATTATAGATATTTTTAAAGTATAGATATAAAACAAAATAAAAAAGAGTGTAGTCATAAAAAAAAGATTTTATACCATAACATACATTTACATAACATTTACGGTAACTGCAAAAATAAAAGTGAATTTAAGAAAAATTAAAAGCATGGTTTAATTATAAAACCATAGATATAGGTAGACAAATACGTGATAATTTAAAAGTAGTTAGCATAATATACATTATACATATAGACAGAATTAGTATTATATAGAAAGCCTATCGCCAACAAACTGTTACATAGTTTGTCGATAAATATGTCAAACAAAATTATATTCTTTTACACGGAAATAAACATATTAAAAGAACACTTTATGAATCATTTCATTTCCAACAACTTAAGCCACAAATTTGCTATAATTGTACAAAATTTCAAGTTGATAGCAGTAGTCATTCCTGAGATAATTAGCTGTGAAGGACGGAAGGACAGACACCAGAGTGAGATTACGAGTATAAAGATTCCGTATTTTTCTTGAATGTTCGGAATATTAAAAAGAGTGAACTGCATTGCACTGTCACAAAGTCTAAACTAAGTACTGTCGTTTGAGTCGAGGCCAGTGAAAAATAGACACTAATCAGCATCAAATGTGACACAAAGTGCGATACACAGCACTTGTCTTTTCTTATTTAATTTGGTACGGAACCCTCGACGCAAGAGTGGCACTCTATTTTGTTTCGTATGTACTTCTGGTATGAGTTTTCATTTTCAATTTTATTATATCACGATATCTCCTGATTTATGTTCCTTTATGTCATGTTGTGAAACGTAAATAATTTATGTTTTAAAGCAATGCTTTTGTTTGTCGAGCACAAAGTTGATTTTCATGCACTCACACTGATTTGTAGTTGTGACGGCCATACCTGTAATAAATGAAAAATTCAATTTGATTAACGGTATTTTATACGGAATATGTAGGCATTTTTCCGGCTTCAGCTTATGTTGGTAGTTATAATTCATCATCAGCCGGGAAACGTCCACTGCTGGACATAGGTCTCCTTTAAGGCAAGCCACATCGACCGGTCCCGCAGCCACCTGCTTCCAACGACTCCCCGCGACTCTAACCAGGTCGTCGGTCCATCCAGTAGGAGGACGGCCTGGTAGACGTTTTCCGGTACGTGGTCGCCACTCTAGCTATAGTTAATTATAATTAAACGCGTAACGTCGGCGTCGTAATTAAGCGGCGACGTAATTAAGCGTCGGTGGCGCAGTGGATTAGGCGCGGACTCTCAATCTGAGGGTACCGGGTTCGAATCCAGCCGTGTACCTATGAGTTGTTTTTCAATTCAAGTACATTATCCGATTGCTTAACGGTGAAGGAAAACATCGTGAGGAAACCTGCATGTCTTGAACAGGCATGTGAAGTCCGCCGATCCGCACTGGGCCCGCGTGGTGGACTATGGCCCATACACTCTCTGTAGGAGAGTAGGCCTGAGCCCCTCCAGTGGGGACGTATATAGGCTGTTGATAATGATGAAACGCGTAACATCACAAAGTCACAATATTAAATTTCTAATCAATATAAACGTCGAATATAAAATGTTTTAAGTCTGTCCAAATTATAATGCTAATAGAAAACATACTTGAGTAGATATATTTAATATAAAGATGTACACATATTTCTTTGTTTTTGACGGGAACTACATATAATATACGATGACGGTTTCATTATTTTCAATAAAAACTTAAGAGGCTATGTTGGTAAGACCACGTGGTCGGTTTCAAGGTTGCATTGTTTTGTAGCTGTCCCTCTCCGAGCCCTATCCTACCCGAGCGCGTACGGTGAGACAGCATACATTACGCGATGTTATCCACCCGTTATTTGAATGTTTCGTAGTCCAGGGATCATTTGAAGGATACAGTATATTATGTAACCATTTTTTTAATACAGTATACTAATGAAATTTCAGATGTCGGTGGTTTTTCCAAATTGTTCTAAATTGATTCATACTCTTGTAAATCAGGTTCAAAGTTGGGGCTTTTTAGTACCGAAAAATACAATATTTTGACGCCCTGCAACTCTGTAAGTATATATTTAAACGAAAATCTGACTCACCACCGACACAGATATTTGTTTTTAGATTGTGTCTTGAAAATTTCATAGATTTTCATAGCTTAATACTCAAAATATGACTGGACTACGTTTGTATGGGCGCTCTTAATGCACTATACTTTGTGCACTCGGTTTGGCCCATTTCACTGTACTCCATGCGTAAGTATATTAGTTGTGTAGGTCTAATGCGTAGTCTGAAAGTGATAGTCTTGCATTATGTGTATTGTGTGGGGTATTTTTTCAGTTTACCTCACCAGACATTGAATTTCGAATCATTTTTCGAATATCGAAATTAGTAAAATCAACTATAAGAACGCCATGATTTACATAGTTCATATTACGTAACATGCTTTGGGTAAGATGTGGAATTCCCCGAAATATTTTTATTGTCTTCCAGTCTATCCAGCCAGAAGTGTGCGAGACGCTTGCACGCCTCCTGGAGTGATCCTTGATTGTCCAGGATCGTCGTCCGTGGTGTGGCAACGCTGCAGGTCGTGAGCACATGGGCGGAAGTTTTCTCGTCGGCCATGCACCCTCGACACAGGGGGCTGTATGCGATGTTCATATGGACGCATTATTTTTATTACGCATGTAAATCAATTTAAAATACCTTTACAAGGTGTTACATTCATAAAAATCGCACCGCCAGAAAAAAACATTTAAAGTATGTTCTAAATATAGTCACTAATAACAAAGGCTCTTAGCGTTGTGACTATAGGGGTATCGTATAGTGAACTTGATAGTGCACACTCTCCGCCTCATTACTAAGAAGTGTTTGAAGAGCCCTGGAGACCGACGGTGCTGCTAATAGGCTGGGCCTATTCTGAGTATCAGGGTCTACTTGAGAGACTCGAGTCTATCTTATGTCGAGAAAGTTTATAGCCGCCAGCGGATATGAAGTGCATTAATTAATTTCCCTGTTTATTAAACTGAATTGTATCTAATCATTTAGATTATTTTAATATTTAATATATCTGCAGGCGCACACAATTTTAAAAAAAGGTTTTGCGCACTGGAATTTTCAATATTTTTTTTTAATATACAGTATAATTTTTTTAATTATTTAGGATAACAACTACACATGCTTTTGATATTAATGCAGTCTAATAGTTCATCTATCCACATTATGATTCCATTATCAGAATTTCGAACATTAGAAATTTTTATTTGGAATTTCTGGAAACAATAAATTTACAATAAACTATGCAAAGAAAAGGTTCTTCAGTGGAAAACGACGCATTTTCCAAGTCTTCAAAAGTACTTCTCAAATAATAAAAGCGTAGAGGGCGACACTAGAGTTTGCATATCATTAAGCATAACCCATAAAGCATTACCCTTTGTACATAGAGATACAATAGTTCTTGCGACAAAGGAAATGCTTTCTGCAGTAATATGGTGGTAAGGAAACCAGTAGTGGTGTTATTATTTTCCAGTAGGTAGAGTAACAAGGATCTCGAGATGAAGTCGACAAAATTGTATAACTACCTTCTATTTTGCGTTTTATCAATAAAGTCTCTTCATATCTTCGATACTCAACTTATATTTCTGTTTCTTTTTTAGATTATTTATTACTGTAGTATTTTTATTAGACCCTATAGAAATCATCTAGATTTATACATGTGGAGACTTATTATTAGTTTATAGATACTCATAAGATACATTATTTATGTATATACTATATACTGTTAGTCTTCCCTAAAATTGTAAAATAAAATAAATAAAATAATTTTTTTATATAATTATTATTGTCCACAACAGTGTCGCTAGACTTCATATCACTTATTAGGTAGTTGACGTAGGATAGACGTGTGCTCACACAAAAGCCTCAACTTAGAAGAAACAAGTTATATCAGTCAATTTCAACAGCCTACGAGTATATGTCCCCACTGCAGAAGCTCAGGCCTACTCTCCTACAGAGAGTGTATGGGACCAGTGCGGATTGGTAGACTTCACACACATCCTCATGATGTTTTCCTTCTACGAAAAGACAATGGTAATGATTTTAATCATTTGTACATACATTCCAAATAACAAATTGGAACTCATTGTTACGAGCCAGGATCGAACCCAGACCTCGATTTTTCAAGGTCTGCCGCTCTACCCAACGGATCTACCATGGAAGTAGTTTATATATGGATTTGTAGGCTTCACAAACACCTTTAAATTTCTTCACAGGAGTGTGCAGGTTTCCTCACGATGTTTTCCTTCTACGAAAAGCCAATGGTAATGATTTTCATCATTCGTACATAAATAACAAATTGTAACTCATAGGTACGAGCCAGGATCCAACCCAAACCTCGTTTGTTCAAGCACTGATGCGCTACCAAACTGAGCAACCACGGTTTCCATTATTCCATTACACTATAGAAATACAAAGAATAAAATCAGATTATCACAACTATAACCAGACACGCAACATCATTGCGACACAGCATAAAGCAGCTTGAATCAGCTAGTACCCAGCATAGACATAGCATCGTGTCGCGTTCTTTAACCTCCGACCGATCGTGACTCCCCATACAAGCCACACACTTCCTGTTGATGTAATAAGTTATCTAGCATTTAAAGTAATGCTTTATTCTAAGCGAAATGGCCCAGGAAATCTATAAATTAAATCAGGCATGGTTCGCTGTCATTTAGAACCCGTAAAAATACCTAACAACTCGGTTACCCCGGGTGGTGTTTCTTTGGCGAAAGCCGCATCTGAAGAGATAGAGCTACGTCAGCCGGACTCTTCAAACAAATGTCGTGATAGCGCTTCCTATTCCCAAAGTTCGAACAGATGACGTTTGTATATACGCGCATGTGTGAGTAAATGCGCCCGCGCCATACTAACGATCCGTATCTGGGTCACTTTCTTGCGGAGAGAGGTGAGGTATCGCGGATCGGCGGGAGGGGGTGACCGGCCATTCTATGGCTATGTGTTAGAGAGAGACCGATCCGTTAAGGTTCATTATTACAAAATCACACCATTATTTTGACGTTGTTGTCACTTTATTTTAAAATCTCTGTATGTGTAGGTATAAGTCTGATTTTATTATTATTTTTTAATTTTAAATTTAATTATATAGTTAGATTAGTTTAGTATTAGTCAAGGCCTATCTGAAAACCAGCGCTGCAATCACTCTGTGGTTGCAGTATAAGCTGAGATAGGCCTTTTCCTTTAGTATATATTTAGTTTATAAATCTCAGTTCTTTCTTCTAACAAAGCAATAAATTTATTTTTCTTTCTTCTTTCTTTCTTTACTCGGTTTGGTTGGTGGTAGAACAATCCGTATGTCAGCCTTGCTAGCTACCACCATGTTACCTAAGTCTGTTGACAAACAGGAGCGTTAATAGCACCGTTGTTGAAGGTAAAAGAGCCAGCTGCACCTCATTAAATGGAGGATTCTCGGTCCAACGGCCTCATCGTCGCTAACCAATTGGTGAGATGAAGGCCGAGTGCAAAAACCCATCATACTTTAAAAATCATTCAGTTAAATATAGATTACTAAGAATATAATTTTTAATGGTAATAAACGGTAAACGCTAGCCTTCATGATGGGCACGGCCGTAGTGTACAGCTTGGAGTAAGATATAAGCTACATTTTGTTCCGGAGCAAGTGGCTCGTGTGGTATAATTTTTGAAATTCATGCAGACGAAGTCACGAGCATACTAACATTAAATAAATATAATCTCATCATACTACTATCCAAAGCCCAAAGATGTTACAACGTAGTTTCGTAGTTGTATTCAAAAAAGATCGTAAAAAACCAACGTCGGGACTGCCTCAACTCGATTCAGATAGGGCAAGGGCGTCGGACTGCCGGAGTGCAACGTCCATAGATCAGTTACACCTTGTAATTGTTCGCAGAACAGACGTGAGCTCTGTGGTATTGTGCCTACGACTTAAAATGTAATTGTGCTGCGTTTATACAACAGCATAATTTTTAAAGATTAATAATCTGTGCTTTTTGTATGTATGTCTAAAATGGAGTTACTATTATACTTCAAATTTGCTTTGTTAGTAATACGTACTAATTTAAATAAACACAATAACGGTATAACATAAATTAAACAAATTTTTACTAATTACATTGTGTTAGAGAACAAAATAAGGTTATAACATTGCGTGTCATTTCATATTACATAAAGATGTTTATACATATTTTTTTTGAAATTGTATGCAAAAATATGTTTACTACTTTTATATTAGATACTTATTTTATTTTTCGCATGGTCTATATTCCAATTTACATAAATCAAGCCGTAGTTTAATTGCTATAAAACTAACTACACAAACGTGAGGTTGGCGCCAGAAATGCACTGTTTAATATTTAGATTCGTGCAGAAGTGTCAGTCAGCTGCATGTTAATGTGTCTAATTTGAATGCACTAGTCACATTTCCTCGTGTGTGAGTCGTGACTTATTAGAATTTATAGTGCAATACTTGGCGCCAAGAATAACATCAGCTCGTACTGCATTTTATTTGTACGTTAACCTTCATTAACTTGTTTTCCGGTATGACGCAACGTATGTAAACGATAAATAGCGTGGAAAATTTATTTAACTGACGCGTAATCAATGGATGTAAAAATTTGAAATTTATTTGCCACGTATTAGCAAGTCGAGAATCCATTAGGATATTAAAAAAATGTAATCAAAGCTTGTATGTAGTGTTATTTAACCCTTCATTTGTAAAGCTTTAAATGAACTGCAATGAATACAGTATTTGATATGTTGAAATTATTTAGTGATCATTTAAAACTGTTTCTTTTGTATCATTCTACCATTTAACATAATAATATCTGCAAAATTTATTCAGATTTTTATGGTTTTCCTTGAAGAAGAAAAAAGAAGGTAATAGTTAATAGCATATTCAATAAATGACCGTCAATCTATCTCTGCATTCTCTCGGAGACGAAATAAACGCAGGCAGAAAACCTTCAAACCTGCGCTTCTCCGTCACATTTACTCTGTGGCAGTCTTGACCCCGCAGCGTGACCAGCGAGAGATCGTTGCCACTGGACTCAATTGGACGAGCTATCTGTTCTATGCGTGTAGATATATACTGCATTGTTGCAGTTCCGTGCCCATTACGTGTTGTTATAGTTAATCTATGTACCGTGGGAGTCTAGTTCGGACGTAATAGCAGTAATAGTAAGGTTCCTTTTCGTGCCTGATCATTTTTGAAATTCAATTGAAATATGTCCGTAGCTTCGAGTGCGTGCACTTCAGTAATTTATCATAAGAAACGGCGTTATAACTATCTTATGCCCATTCTGCTAAGGTAGTGGTTTCCCTGCATGCCAAATTTTATCTCGATCCGTTCTGCCGTTGTGGCGCCAAGTGGTATACAAATTATGAAACACTAAAAATTCTGGCGATTCTCTTCAACTTTCACAACAAAGTAACAGCTACCACATTTTTAGATATTTTTGAAGAGCGAGCACTCCTGGAGTACTTTTAAACCCCTAGTCGAGTACCAATACGTCTGGACTCGTAAAAGTGCCCGTATCACTGTTTTAGTGCCGATAAACTACAATTCCTAACTCTTTCTGAACCGGGCGGGACGAAACGCGCTCCTAAACTTTACTCAAACCAATCGTATCGGAAAATTTGTATTAGATGCCAGTTTCTTTCAAAATGCTACTTGAACTCTTCTGTAAAAATATATCATGTTTTCTTCTGGAAATACAAAACAAGTAAAGGGTTAGGATTTAGTTATCTGACGGTTGTAGAAGGAAGACTTTGGAGTTGAATCGTGTGTCTTTGGCTCGTGTTTAAAATTACGCACAGAAATCGAACGCAATACGCTCTGGATGTTACATTATCATCAACAGCCTATATATGTCCCCACTGCAGGGGCTCAGGCCTACTCGTACTCTCCTACAGAGAGTGTATGCGGCGCATGCTCTGGTGCTTTTCACACCGGCACACAACTATTGACGTCGCTAACATGCTGATATCTGGCCAGGCAGTCTTAGAAATGCTAATTCCCGTACTAAACTAACTACAAATAGATACCGCACTGAGAATCAAATCCAGGACCTAGTATTCTGGCCTTTGGGACACTCTTCTTGTTGAAGATTGTACAACTAGGGTCAAACTAAGATGTCTTGTTCTAGTCAGTTATAATTTGGTAATAGCAGACCTACAAGTCTGAAGAATTTTCGAAAGTGATCAGGAACGAGGGCGATCGCTTTCAGAAGTATGATGTTAAAAAATGTTTTTATTGCGTCATTCTATGCGTTTACCAATACTTACTGTTGCAAACATAAAGACGTTCTGTTAAGAGGCTATGTTGGTAAGACCACGTGGCCGCATTCAAATTTGGATTATTTTGTAGCTGTCTCTATCCGAGCCCTATCCTACCCGAGGGCGTACGGTGAGACAGCATACACTACGCGAAGTTATCCACCCGTTATTTGGATGTTTCGTAGTCCAGGGATCATTTGAAGGATACAGTATATTATGTAACAATTTTTTTAATACAGTATACTAATGAAATTTCAGATGTCGGTGGTTTTTCCAAATTGTTCTAAATCGATTCATACTCTTGTAAATCAGGTTCAAAGTTGGGGCTTTTTACTACCGTAAAATACAATTCTTTGACGCCCTGTAACTCTGAAAGTATATATTTAAACGAAAATCTGACTCACCACTGACACAGATATTTGTTTCTAGATTGTGTATTGAAAATTTCATAGATTTTCATAGCTTAATACTCAAAATATGACTGGACTACGTTTGTATGGGCGCTTTGACACCAGCATATCCTCTTAAGCGGTTTTAATAAATATTATTCTTTAACCCTAAACATGTAATCAATTTTTCACAAAGAAAGCTTTGCTTCAAGACTTTCTAACTGGAATGCTTTTTATATGATGCTCAGGAACCGACTGACCGGCTTCTCTCCGCGCAAATGGTTTTATTGGACTCTACTTTGCTGATATCAGCATAGAGATCCTACTGAGACAGGGTATAACAGTTCTTCGGCTGATGATGATGAATAATTTTAATAATAACAACATTACATTTTCTATACAAAATCCCTAGAAAGTTAACACCAAGAAAGAACATCCTAAAAATCCTTTTGTTTTAGTTCAGAGGGTTTTTTCATTTCCCCTTTGTCTAGAATTAACATTTGTTTGTTCGGCTTTCGAGCTGAGAAATCCCTACAGTCTGGGTTATTGGGAAATAGTTTTTCCTTTTATTTTTTCGTGTAAAGGTACCAAAGGGAGGCGTGATCTCGGAATCCCAATTTATTATAAATGTTTCGCAGGTAACTACTTTGAATTTGAACGATTTCACTAGTTTCAGTGAAAATACGAGTACGTAGAGATTTTTAATTTCTAGTTCAAATTAGAGTCAATAATAATTTTCAGGAGAAGTTTCGTCACGACAGGTCTAACGCATAACTGAGTGTGTTCCTGAGGTATGGGAGCGGTAAGGAAGGGTGTGTTTACGGAACGTCAAACGACGCATAACTACTACAGTTGGGACCTGTAGTCAGCGTCACTTTGCATCCCATAAATATGTATTTTCTCTTTCTTTTCCCCAAAAAATACGTTTGGACTAACTAACCATCAGTGCGTCTACCATGAGTTTACGCAGGCGGTAACGTATATCGAATACTATCGGAAATGCTGCTCAGTCGAGATGCGCGTGACAAGGACAGAGTAAAAGTTAACGATACACGTTATCGCCTGCGTAAACTCATGGTAGATGCACTGGAGGTACCGGATTCGATTACCAGTCAGTCAGTCAAAGTACCTATCGGTTTGGTTGCTCGTAGGTTTTCTATGTCCACCTGGCTACAGGTCTACACATTACTGTATGTTCCTGAGGTATGGGAGCGGTACACACACACCCTGTGTTTACGGAACGTCAAACGATGCGGTTATGCGCTAGACCTGTAGATACCATTATGTTACCTAAGTCAACCGTAAAACAGCAGTGTTAATAGCACTGTCGTGTTCCGGTATGAAATAAAGCATAATACAAACCCATGACCCATTTTAATATATTCTGTGTGTGCTTGCTAGATCTTACGTTTTATATTATACAGCGATACGAAACCCTTCGGCCGGTTTTTAACTTTGCAAATAATTCAAAGTCTTATTTAGTTTTATTCTCTCAATTGTCATGTTCGGTTTTAGCCATATTCTGGTTTACTAATTCTGCGGTTTAGCCGTGTTCTAATACAGGCACAATCTATTTGTGTCATGTTATTATTTAGTAGTTTTCGTAGAAAGGAGATTTGATTTGTAATAAATATGTAATCTAAATGTTTCAAAAAAGAATCATCCATAAATATAAGTTAGGCATTACCTTCACCAATACATGAATTATTCCATAGAGGAGCGTTTACACAATCCTTATCTGTCCTAGCTACTCTTCCCAAAGCCTGTTTGTTCCATCATCTCACCAACTTCCGCCCAAGACTTGTTGATTCAATATTAAAGTTTTCAACTAGAACGCGTCAATAAGTCGAGCATGGAGCGAACTAGCGCTATCTGTGAACGCCAGTTGTGCCGGGAGGTAATCCAACGACGCCAGCGCAGAGGCATAGATTAACCGAACCGAAGGGCCACTTCCTGACTGGCTGCTTGCTTGGAAGGTGCGGTGCTATAGCAAGCGAGCTTCAATTCACAGAATTAATATCTATTAGCGCGTTCAAAAAGAAACAAACCGACATCAACTGCCCTAAGTCTGCAGCATTCATACTCTAAATTGTCACCCTTAGAGGTAGAATTATCCGGGAACATATTTGTTTTTGTTTTTCTCAAAAAGCGCTTTCTATAAAATTTATATTAGACCACCTCAGTATGTTTTATCCAACAAAAAATCATCCAAATCGACTCATAATTGATGGAGTTATCGCTTAGCATAGCGTATAAATACTCGTACATAGAAAAAAATACAGGTTTACAGGTTTTTGATGAATATAGTGAGCTAGTCTCTGCAACTAAAAAAGGACACTCAATTTAACCTTAATAAAATAAAAGGCATTCTGTTGCAAGACGCAACTCAAATTAATATATTTCTCCCTGCGTTTTTTTTTTCATTCTGGAATTGAGTATTTTACTGATACAAATTAATAAAGCGCAGATTTGATTTACAGCTTCAATCGTCGAAAAACATTTTAAAATTCACGTGCCCGTCTATGATTTATATGTTGACAAATAGCTTGCGTATCTACCAGTTTCATGCGCCAAATATTTCAAGCTTTCAAAGTTTGTCACCCCACGCTGACACTGGGACCATACCTCACTAAATTGTTGCATAACTCCGACAGTTTGAAACGTGCCCGTAATTATTATTATTATGGTTTCCAGCCTATTACGTAAACTCTAGGTTATATGCAGTAAGCACAGGCTCTGCTACGCCTATAGCTTTTGTACTCGACAAATATTAACCTAAAAGTTCTAGTATCGAAATTACGCCACCGTTCATTATTTACCAACCTAGCCTAGAAACCCAATTAAAAATTGGATTAATTTTTTAAATGGATAAGTACTATTCGTCCTCGCGCTCCGAGAGTTCCGTCAATAATATTGTCATACTGATCAAAAATAAATCATAAATAACAATAGGTAAGGTAATAATATAATGAGCACCTTGCAATGCTATAAAGAAAGCTTGAGTCTGATTAAAGAAGAAACTTATACCTGCACACCGGATATATTTATAACTATAACGCTTTTAGGACTTTTGTATTTACTTGTTCTATAAGACCTTGCTTCTTGTCAAAATTTAGGATTCTATGTCAGCGCGAAGTACCCTATAAGGTTATGATTCCCATGCGGCATAAACGTAATCTATCTTTTTATTGAGTTGATTTAGAAGCTTAATTTTTTCACAGCTCTAAGGGATTACATACTTGATTACTTGGTATCAATTTTAACCAGAATATCTCCATGCGTTCCTGTGAAAAAAAAACTTGACAAACAGACAGTCGGAAAACGAAATGAGCCTATAAGTCTTCCTTTTTAGGGTTTTGTACCCAAAAGGTAACCAATGGGGCCCTATTACTAAGTCTACTAAGTTACTGTCTATCTGTTCGTCCATCCGTCTGTCTGTCAGCGTGCTATATCTAATGCTCCGTAATAGATTGTCATTTTTCATAGAATGTGTATTTCTGTAGCCGCTATAACAACAAATCACTATCTTCTGTCTGTTTTACCACAGATATAGTTTGCACATTGTAACAACTGTCACACATTGTAACGTAGCTGTTCAGATCTGATTTTAGCCAGTTCTAACAACTGTACCACAAGTAACAAAATTGCATCAACAACAAAGATATCTGTAAATCTAAGTTGTAGACTAAATACCTGAATGGCTCCGTTTCCGCACAGCTGGTAGACTTAGTCAAGTTAGTACTAAGTTAGATCTAAGTTACTCACGCGCAGATTTATGGCGTCCAGTTGTTCGTGGCACAATAACTTGAGTGTACTTGCATAGGTTTGCGTAACCGACCGGTGTGTTGCAAAACCTAACTTAGGGAGATAAATCTGTACTTGATTTAATTTGCACCGTTTGCATTTTTGTCGGTCGGAATAGATCTACTTTTGACCCCTATAACCGAATTTAGGACGTTCTGCTTTTAGGACGTTTTGAGATATATATATAGTTCATTTCACCGCATTCAGATACGAAGGAACTTTTTTGGCTTTCAATGGAGGGATTTCATAAAATGAAACTTACTATTCACGTATTTATTACTAAATATCCATTAGCTAGCATCTGACAGATGCAGCAGTACCATGTTCAGCGCAGACTGTATATGTCGCTGGTTCATATCCGGCTCGAAGGACCACGTACAATTCTCGATTATTCCCCCAAGTAGAACAGCGTAAACGAACACATTTCCTGTTCTGCGTCAAAGTCTGATTTAATATTGCTAGTTGTAGTGTTAACACCTCAACACCGCCATTTAGACTATCACTAGTGCCATCTTTCGACAAATGACTGGAACTAAATTTTTGTACTCTTACATAGAAGTATGAGTGTCATGACGGAACATACGTATATAGATGGAACCTAAAATGTAAACTCTCTCAACAGCCTACATCCTTTATCTACTCATAGTAGAAGCGATAAGAAAGAATGAGACAACTACAGTAACTCGTATACTATGAGTGCTGCAATAAGTAAAAATAGCTTTCTGATAAAAGATAATTATTACGTGTCGGGTTTACACCCTGTAGTAACAAATGCAATAATCATTGATTTGAATAGTTTTCAACACTGATTTCTAATGAACATTTGCCTTTACATATTATATACTCACAACGCGATCCATGTACTACACTTGAACTATCTGCAAAAGTGCGAATCTCCAGTGCAGTAATAGGATGGATAGACACATACCTGAAACACTCTTACACACTCTTACTCACACGTACTCCTTGTACGAGGTTAGTCCACGGCTTAATAAAATATTTATAAAATTGAAAGTCAATAGGAAAAAAATTATCCGTAGATAACAATGTTAGTTAGAAATGAATAAAACATACAAGTATATAAGAGTATCGCCTTTGCCGCCCCGGCTCACGCCACATCTATCAAGCGATGCCGCCGCGTACTCAAAGTAGGCCGGCTACGGCGTAAATCCAATTAACCAGGCACCGCAGCGAGGTAACCCAAAATTGTTTTAAACAGCATGTAGAATTTAAGAAATGTTCAGTGTGTATATTTGCTCCCCATCGGTTATCCGTTCTTAGAGCGATGTGAATTTCCCATTGCCGCTTTGCTCACTGACTCGTCGAGCTATGTGGGTGACCTTAGTTCGTCTACGGATTTTTACATTGTATACCCGCTGAGTGACTTTGAGCTTGTTTATTCGGCCATCAGTACAGGATCATATTTCGGGTCCATATGCCATCACTCTCAATATTTAAAAGTCGAATACAACGACTCCTGACAATGTATCTTGGAAAATAAATAATTACTTACGTATTCCTCTCAAAGAGAAACAATTGTCTGTATGTACTTAACTATACCTATACTGCCATGTCCGCTCGCGGTCATCACTCCCAATAAAGGGGCAGTTCGAATGAATCCCGCATACGATGATGTCATTTCCTACAACGCACATAGTATGACGATTACGTAACGAGTAAACCATCCTTGACCACAACGTCACTTAACATCATGATTAGATTGTGGTCAAATACAAGCCTATGTACTGTTAAAAAATGATATCAAAAAGCAAAGGCATACAAGGCTTCCTAGCTTCGTTGATTAAATACATAAATCGATCAAAATTTTCCCACGGTACAAACATCCGTTTATCAATAATAAAACTATTTGCGAGTTTAAAAAAAACACTTCAATCAACAGGTTCACGTTTATTTCTGGTTCGCTGGAGTGTATACCTACTGAGACACATGATTGTCAAGGTCAATAAGATGGTCACACATAAATCTTATTGATTCGTCTGTAGACCTCTATTTTATTGATTCGCTTCGTCCACGAGGACTTAGAAATTAATTATTCAAGCAACACCTTATCATTAATATTGAAGATAGATCAACATATGACCACAATTTCACCTGATGTTAAGTGACGATGAGGTCGACGAGGTTACGAGTTGGTCTAGAAGGTGACTATTTACTCTTCGTTGGAAGATTCACATGTTTTAATCTTCAGGGAGCATGGAAACAAGTAATGCAATCCATACTTTAGCTGTATGCATGATAAAGTGGAAGCGAAGCGCTTTGTCCGAAATGTTGAAATTGCTACTGAGGGTTGCCGTTCTTCTGTGTTACTGGACAAACGTAATACGGATGATGACTAAATTATTTTTATTCCCCTATTCGAGAGACCGTGTGAAAAGATAAATAGCCTTATTAAAGATTTTTCGATATGATGTATAGTTTTCCTAATATAGCCCATCGAAAAGTGATTCTAGTCACGTGGTGCAAAAACGCTCCATACAAATCGGTACTCAGGCGTGACGTCACGGTTGAGTATTGAAGTATAGATAACGTATGAAACTTTTAACAATATTTGAGTTATCTCGTAAAATAATGTTTTTATGAGACCACGCCATTACTAAAAAATATACACAATGTAATTACAAAGCAAAACGTAAAATAAAAAATTTTATACGAGCAAATTGGTTTTTTAGAATTTTTGCGGGCTTTATAAGTGTAAAAGTCCAGCAAAAAAATTAAATAATATTAGATATTTAAAATTTTATAGGAGCTTTATAATGGCCTTTATGGTTTAAAATACAATTTAACCCCAATCTGATTTGGTGTCATCTAGCCTATTCTCTCTGTCTTACGTTGTTGAGGCACCAAGAGGTAAGAACTGGCCACCCATAATAAGGTAAGTGTGATTATACGTTGGATGGAATTAATTCCATCAAATTTCCGCAAAGTGTCGGCATCTCATATATTCTTGCTCAGGTTCTATCTGCGAGTAAATCTGAACTAATATAGTAAGGCTTCAAGAAATACCGAAGCGTTGGTCGTATTTAATTTCAAAGCACACTATAAGCTGTAAATTCGACGCCTGCACCAATTTGTAAGGCACTCTTACCTCAAGACTCTTCCAATATCGACTGAAGTTAACACATCTGACCTGGCATAGACTGCCTAGATATGGAGAGAGTTTACGACTTGAATATTTGAGAAGCATTTGGCTGAAGTGCCGCGTCGTTAATCTTGATCATATTTACGACCAAATATTTTCATTTGGGCGTCCTAATTAACTCAAGGAGTCCAGCAAAATTGAGCTATGTACCACCAAGGCTTGCTAGTCGTGTGGATTGTCCCTTCGCCATGTCGATTTAGAAAGACAACGCACTGAGAAACGTGTAGCCTCACGATATGGAACGATGGCTTGATGAAGGTCTCCAGGAGCTACTAAATGAAAGAAACAAAGAACTGTGGCTTACAATGGACGCATATGATCAACATCAGCATTTTTTAAATCTAAATTTTCAAGACATAAATACGTAAGTACAAACAAACATACACATAAAATGCACAGAGCACCACAGCTTCAAAAACATCATTCAGATCCCCAACCGATTAAATAAATACTTATCCCATGAACCCAGTGGAAAATTAACTTTTCCGTAGTATACAATACACATAGTTGTATGTGATATGGTAACAGCTTCAATCCAACTAACACCACTTCTGCGAACCGAACTCTAATAGACCGGTATTCACAACATCCGGAATTCCATCTCCGGTGCAATACGCCAGTCGAGTCTCTTCAGTAAATCCAGTATATTCTGGTTGGAACCGGATCGAAGCGGTTACACGAGTGCATCCTAGGTAGATAGACGAAACTCTCAGAACTGATTTAATCGAATTGGAGTTACATATTATTAGAGTGAATGGTTCTAAATTCAAATGCGTCTGCCGAGGCTTTGCTTACTGATGAATGACGATGGTCTTCTGAATGGTCAAATGGATCAATGTTTTAAATTAGTTTTGAGCTCAATCGTTTTGGGGTGTCAATTATTTAGTCATGATAAGCTACTATAACGCTTTATCAAAGCATAGTCAGTAATTTAGCAGTCTTATGCAAGTACCATCCTCGGATAAATTGACATTACACCATTAATTACGATTGTTAAAATAGTATGTCCACGAGTAAAAAAATATGACTGCTTCTTGAAACTACGGTATGATAAAAATACCGAACTCCACCACAAGATTTTAATACGTGCCACGGAAGAAGCCAATGTTCATGTATCCCAGCTGTTGACGATAGTGATGGCAATTTATTATAAGAAAGAAGTTGTTAAATTGCTGATCGAACACTATCAGTTAGAACTTGAGGCTATTTTGTCGAGAATTCGAACGGTCCAATGAGAGAGAGCCTCTCCTTTTGGGGCCAATCAAGGGCATTTCCAGATTTCCACTGCACTGTAAACACTTCTGGTTTGACTGGATTGTTTGTAATGACATAAAAATAACACTCCGCCTATTTCAAAATAGTTTTATTTTTGAAATCGTCGTGAAAGTCGTTGTTAAACTCAGATCTACCATAATCCATACTAATATTATAAATGCGAAATTGAGATTGATGTAACGGATAAAAGTCAATTCCATAGGGAAAAATGAAGGACTGTCAAAAATGAAATTTTATCCCAAACAAGTAGTTCCCAAGGGATAATTTCTTAGAATTCGCCGGAAAAAGCTAGTGTAAAAATAAAGAAAAGCTATTGATAAAATAAAAATTATTAATTGTAGCTACTTTAATCCAAATCGATGGTCCAAACGATCTAAATACATTCCAGATTTAACCCTCAATACCTCCGCACTTTTCAATCTCAAGCGAAGACATGTCCAAACTTATCCGGACATATCCAGCCTTATCCAATCCCAGTGGAATTTATCCCGGATATAAAGTATAAAGAACGGCCATTTTGCCCGGGCAGGGGGGATACCCGGCGGCTTCTTCAGGCGTACCTCTCGGGAGTCCGAATGAAATTGGATTGCAAGATACGCGATGACACTTTGTGTGTCTATTTTTATGTATCTATTTTTAAAGGTGGCTTTCGTAGGTTTTGAAGGTAAAAAGAGTCGAACCAAGTAGCGATATTCTGTTAAAGTTCCATTTTAAACAGACGATGTTATTTTTATAAAAAAATTGCTAAACTCTGCTTGATTGATAGTGGAATTAGCATTAAGACATATTTTACTAAACTTTGGGTAAAAACTAAGTAAAGTGACCTATGTGACCTAATGGCTACAAGCTTGGACTAACAGTCTTAAGGTCCCGGGTTCGATCCCTATTGGTCCTGTCTGTACTCAACTTGGGTGGTGGTAGGGCATTTTATATGTCAGCCTGGTTAACCACCATAATATTTAAGTTTGTCGCCAAACAACAGTGTTAATAGCACGGTATGTATGGTAGCAGATATTGGGCTTTAATAGCCTGAGGCATCTGGGTGCGCACACTTACCATCCAACGGCCTTATGGTCCCTTACCATCAGGTGAGATGAAGGCCAAATGCATATCCATCATATATAAATAAGAAAGTAATGCAGACAAAATACGGATCTAACGCATAACTGAGTCTGTTCCGGAAGTATGGGAGCGGAACGAGAGGGTGTGTTTACGGAACGTCAAACGACGCCTGACTGAAGTTATTCGTGGTTTGACTTTCCGTAAACACCCTCACGCACCGCTACCATACCTCAGGAGCTGACTCAGTTGAACGTTACACCTGTAGCGATTAGCGAATCCTTACTCTTGATTGACAAAACATAAATCAAAATGATCACAATCCTGTACACGAAGACGCGCTATCAAACCAGAAGCCATGTTTTATATAACGCAGCCAAAATCGTTGCGAATTTGCGAACAGAAAGTCAGGTTTCTATGTTACATCACAGAAGTTTATAAAAAGCCACGCACGCGGTACGCAAAACGAATCAATCTCGTTTGTGTGATCTAATACGGGTTTTTGTAGAAATGCAGCGACAGCCCTGGGTACGAGTATGTTACGCGACTACTTTGAAATCGTCGCTCGTGGTCGTCAGAAAGTTGATTGACTAATGCCTTGACTGATTAATTGTGTAGATAAGAGTCGGTTTGCTCAGAGTTGTGAGATACTTTATAATCGTTGCACTAAATTCGTGACTAACACAACTCTAATTATTTTAAACTGGTGAGCGTTTCGTGAATGTGAGCGCGCGCAAACCGCGTAATAAATAGAATGGAAAATTTGTGGTGGAATTATTGGAAACTAGCGTAAGATCACGGCTTCGTTTGTTCGATTGTTATCTTACGGTAACACTTGACTGGGACATGCTTTACAAGATTCAATTTTTGAAAAAAAAAATAATTAAAAAAAAACTTTAATAAAATATAGAATTGAAACACAAAACATTACTGCTATTCTGATTATAATCACTATAAAATCATAACAATCAAATCAATAACCAAAATTAATATACATACATAAACAGTTATAAAGTAGTTAATTGATGCTGTTACAGCATACATTATTCAATTTTGTTTGTTTAATTTTGCATAATTCTCTGCAGTGAAGCGCACTACTTTTAGCACGCTAAACTCGCAAATTACAGACGGTTATAATGATCGCGGAAGTGTGTTTGTTAACACTTGGCTCAACTCGACCACCAATTGTGATGAAATTTGGCATACGGATAGTCTAAGGCATATGAAAGGACGATAGCTTTGTACCGGGGTAAAAATTAGCCTTTGTCTCTTTCCAAATCTAGGCTACCTACACGTCTCATTCCATCTTGAGTTGATCGAGTCTGTATATTATACATAATTTTTGCTACGTCTTCAAATCCCAGAGTCCAAGGGTGTATGGTTGTTGCTTTCAGGTTTCATTTTTTACAAAGTTGTTCCATATTCTTGTTCTATAAAATATATAGTAAACATAATTTCTCTTCGGGAATGCAACCACTAAAACTTCAACGTGTAATATCTGACATAATCCGTGTTAGTAATGAAAAGTCTAGTGTAAAACTAGAGGCGTCGTTAGTAGACCGGACGTGTAAACAAACATATACAAATGATAAGTGCACGGTCCAGATCGCGACCGGTTGCTGATTGTGCGCGGCGACGTGTGCGCACGCAACCGTCGTTGTGTAACCTCGGTGCGATTGGTGGGCGACGAGTTGTCGCGCTATACACACGGGTGGACAGTTTAAAGAGCGGTACACAATATAGGCTATGTTTTACTACATTTCATCACTATCGGTTTATTACATATACATATAGTAGAAGGCTATTGATATGTAGCCGTGCGTTTTTGAAATGATGAGACCGCTATATAAAAACTATATCTTTCTCTTATTTGCAAAATGCGCTTCCAAAATTTGCTGTTAAATCAATACTGTTAAAAATCTAACATAAAAAACTTCGAAGACTTCGAAGACGAAAATATGGCTCCACGTGACGGAGCATAAAATTAAACGCAAAACATTGTCTAAACACTGATTCACCAGAAAACCACACACAAAATCTTGATATAAACTGCCAAATTCACCAGCGGGTGTATGCTACATACATACATTGCGGCATTTAACAAAGGCGACACTATGTAAGCGGATCGACTTAAACTCTTATGCACCCTTTACTTGACTTTTATCTATTTTTTGTTTAAAAGTTTTTGTAGTTCGCCTTCAGTGCGGGTAACATCTCGTTGTGACATTGCGCACGTTCTCAGTCCGCTGCAGCCGTGTGTCGCGGAGCACGTCGCGTGCGCCCGCGCACGTGCTTGCGTCGACGCGACACCAACACACGATCATTGCACTTTCTTTGTTGTATCTTTACTATTAAAATATATATCTATGACTTTTAAATTGAACTGATTACGAAGTACTGCACGAAATTTGGTAAATTACGTATACTAACTGACGATGAAGAATAATCAACTGCAATCGTATAAACACTTGCAACTAGAGGCTGTTAAAGGCAACTCTGAGTCTCATGACTTGCCTGTATAGTTGCGGAGTGAAATTTCACCTGGAACGGTTATCGAATATCTAATTACGCGGTAACCAGACCGTCGCGTCGCATTACATAACGTTACGCCAAGGTCGGACCCAACTAGTAGTGCGTCAAGAATCATACTTGGCTTGGTAACTTGAGACCGAAATATGGTAGTTAACACCAAATCGATTTGGGGTTCAATTGTATGTATTTTATACCATTAATGACATGATAGAACTACAAAAATATTTTTTATTTAACAACTCACTTGAAAATTGAAATCTTTTTAGATTTAAGTAGTTTGTTCATTACATTTTGAAAGAAAAAATAAGGGTGTGGACACATAGACACACTATTTTACGAGATATTTCAAAATGTTAAAAGCTTTATACATTTTAACACTCCAACGAAACGTAGTTCCCAGTCACACATCTGGACTGAGTTCTATGGAACGGTTTTGCACCGCGTGACTAGAATCACTTTTCGATTGATTATACATATTAGAAACAGTATTAAGTCGTATCGAATTTTTTGACTATTTATATTTTTACATCACTCGAACAAGAGCACTTTTTTGTCAACTAGCCAATTGTGACAACAATATATATTGAGTTTAACTAAAACGTGTATTCTCTGTTGATTAAAATAATTAGAGAAATAGAACATCTACATAATCATCACCCAGGAAAGTACCACTGCTGAACCACGTCCCATCCCGAAGCGCTTCCATCCAGAGCGGCTCCCCATGACGGGCACACCATCGGGGTTTATTGTTAGATTAAATATAGTCCAGGTATCCTTGTTATGCTTTCGAATCAACTTTTCCCGACCCTACGAAACGAACGCATCAGTTTTATCGACGCTTAGCAAGTAGTTACGTACAAGCACTATCTGAGAACTGAGCCAGAGATGCTGAGAACGCCTACTGAGAACCTATTACCGGTAGCCATTAGTGCGTTCTGTAGAGGATATACAATAACTCATTTCTTAAAGTAAATTATTATAGTTATACAGAAATATAAAGTTGTTGTTGTTGTGTTTTTTTTTGCGGTAATAAAGATTTTCCTTTCTTTCTTTAAAAAGATCGGCCAAGTGCGTGTCGGACCACGTGCAGTATAGGGTTCCGTGATTTAACTGGTTTTATAAAAATTAATTTTGAGTGAAATTTTCATTTTTACCACTCCATGTATAATTTATAATTTGGTCGCCTATTACTCGTTCACCTTTGAAGCCACCTTAGTCGTGATAGTTTTTATTTAAAATTTAGCATTAGCATATATACTACTACTGGGAATTTTTCAGATTCAGACTGACAAAAATTATCGCTTTAGCTTAATATTTCGCAAACGCAAACCCTCAATCAAAAAGTAGCGTTCACAAACCCTCAATGTTTTTAAAGACCGTTTAAAAAATATTTCATCCCTAGTTACGTGTATAGGAGCCACCCTTACAAAATATTCCACTTCGCCGACGTAATTAATATGTATACCCGAACAAAATTACAATTTCCTAGTAGTAAGATCTCGCCGCTACGCCGCGGACGGACAGACAGATAGACAGAGCAAAGCGAAGTTCCTTGTTTGACTACGGAACTCTAAAAATGCCTTATCAACTGAGTATCATAAATATTCCGCATTGGGAATCGAACCCGATACCTTCCCATTGTGACTCAAACTGTTTAGGCACTGGATAGACCACGGAAGCAGTTAATTCCAAAATACTAAGTGTAAGAATATGAAATCGGCTTCTGGCCACCCTTATATTTTAAAATAAGTGATTCTATACACACAGAGCTCCCAAAAAGTTATCACCATGCCACGAGATAAAAATAAGAATAAAATTCTGTGTTTGTCGCGAGATCCCGGAAAAGTCCTCAGAAACACGAGTCTCGCAGCCAATTTTAACAATTGATAGGCCATGGGGTTCTAGAATGGGGTATTTTCGTTCATTATACATTCACCGTTTAGACGGGGTATATTTTCGAGCCGGCTGCTTCTGACAGACGACATCCGAAAGACTACGTGGTTTGAATGAAATGTAAAAAAGGTCGGTTGGACAGTTAACTTGAATTTATCAACTGTAACCTTGGGACTAGGGAGTGTAGATGTTGGTTGTAGACTTAGAGGCTTTTTCCTAACTTCAAATGGGCGCGGTGGGACAAAATGACACCGGATTATTAATTTTTAGGGTTCCGTATCTCAAAAGGAGAAAGGAACCCTTATATGATCTCTTTGTTGTCCGTCTGTCTGTCTGTTTGTCAAGACCCTTTTTCTCAGCGACTCGTGGAGATATCTAGTTGAAATTAATATCGAATACTCAAGTCTGCTGTATCTGTGAAAAATCAATCTTATAAGTCAACGCAATAAAAAGGATATAGCTGTATTTTAAACAATTTCCATACAAAATTCAAGGGAACCAAAACCTGTAGGGTGCTTTCCATAGACCTAGAATCCTGAAAATAGCTGAAATAACACAGTAAAAATAGCTTTTTCTGATTACAAACTTAGCTTTGCAGTTGAAAGCCATACATCGGGTATGTAATTTAGCCGAATGAAAGTAAACTTGGTTTTTCAATCGGATTTACATTTTCATTAGAGAATTGTTAAGTGCATATTATTATTAATAAGCATGTTAATTGATTCATATTCTGTCCGTTTTTTTTATTGAGTACTTGCTTTTATCCGGTACTTTGAACTAATTCTTCGATCGAGATAAAATGTAGCTCATATATTTCTTCCACCGTTCAAGTCAAGTCATTACAATTCTTCATTACGACACTACGGGCAGGTAGGACACAGAATCGAATTAACTTTCGCATCCATGTTAGTCCCTACCAATATCTTAAATGCGTCAACCTTTAGAATTAGAATTTATAGTATTAGACGGCGTAAAGCTTATATTAAATGACAAGGGTAGTTTCCAAGCTTACACCAAAACACATGACAACACTACAACGTCAAGTGAAGGGTGAACCATAATTCTCGTCGTACCCGCACTCCACCAGAAACCACTATTTCTATTTTTACAACGCCATTAGTGTCGTTCGCAGACAAAAGTAGGGTAAGCGTACCTGTTGCGGCACATATCGCGTGCGCCGGAATTATTATCATAATCCCGGCCGCCATCTTGAATATAACGTGTGTATGTGGGTACAGTCGATTCGCTTAGATAGTGTCGCCTTGTTATGCTCGTGGCACAAGCTGCCTCTAGTCAAAATAAATCTAAGCACGTCGGCTGCGGCGTACACCCACTGGTGAATTTGGAATTTCATATCAAGGCATCATGGAGATAACCACCATATATCCCGTTCGCCTGTACCGACACACTATCTAAGCGAAGACTATACACTAATAACAGCTGAAAGAGTATCGAAATGTACTGGTTTCATACAAAATTCTTCTAATAAACGTCAATATTAATATTTTTGCGCGCACAGCCAGGGAGTGGAACGCATTGCCGGAGTCTGTATTTACAAAGCTACACATTGGATAAAAAGCGTCGGTGGCGCAGTGGATAAGGCGCGGCCTCTCAATCTGAAGGTACCGGGTTCGAATCCAGCCGTGTACCTATGAGTTGTTTTTCAATTCAAGTACATTATCCGATTGCTTAACGGTGAAGGAAAACATCGTGAGGAAACCTGCATGTCTTGAACAGGCATGTGAAGTCCGCCGATCCGCACTGGGCCCGCGTGGTGGACTATGGCCCATACACTGAGTAGGAGAGTAGGCCTGAGCCCCTCCAGTGGGGACATATATAGGCTGGTGATGATGATGACATTTGATAAGACCTTACCAATGACCAATCTTACGAATTACCATGAGTAGAAAATGAAATACAATTGAACATAGACCCCCTTTTTTTCGAAGTCGGTAAAAAAATTCAAGTCACAGCACATATTTCGTGGCCAGATTTCACCATTTTTTCCTCCCGACGCAAAAAGACGGGTGTTATAAGTTTGACGCCTATGTGTCTGTCTATCTGCCTATGGCATCGTAGCTCTCGAACAGATGGACCGATTTTAATGCAGTTTCTGTTACGTGCAAGCAATTTTCTTTGCTTTTCTTCTTAGCTATATATGGTATGATTATTGCATAGAGTTTTTTTATTTTTTATTTTTAATATAATTTACTTTTGATATTCTTCACCAAGATTTTAGCAAACAAATAAGATAGCCGTGAAATGAAATTGGAATATTCTTAATGTTGTCAAAAACAGCTTTAAGGTTTCGTACCTCAAAATGATAGTAATAGCATAGTAATTTGGGACCCTAAAAATGATCCTTATTCTTTAAGGATGGAGGAGGGAAAAGGATGTTTGATGTTGTCATCGCAACGTCCACAGCTAAACATAAGGTCTAGAATAAAATTATTAGTGAAACTATTTAAAAAAATTACAGTTCTATGTGACATAGACTTCAGTCACGTTAGGGCGGGTATACATGGTGGAAATGAGCCCGGGTTTCGATTGGTCGATTTTAATTGGATGATTGAACGCCATTTGTAATAATTTCTTTAATATATAACAAGATTTATGATTTTAGCAATCTTGTATGTAGTCATGTACAGATGTTAGAAATTATATGTAACATAGAAATCTAGTAAGACTTGTCACTATGCTCCAAATATTAACACGCGTATTTTGTTTTGCATAAGAAAGCAAGTTTAAATTGCAAATTTTAATCATGTTTAAAATAAAAATGTGTATCACTAAATCACCGTCTTACATACTGTGTTAATAAGATGAAGATAAATTTTCATATTAATAAGCCTAGAAAAATAATTGCAACATTATTTATAATATGTTTTTAAAAATTACGTTTACATAAGAATATCTAATGTCTACTTTCAAATAATTAAATCGCTAGTTATGTTAGTGTGTATTAGAAGAGTATTATAAATTAATACCTCTACAACTCAGTATTTAAATAAAGTGCATTAATGTCTACATTTTATTCATTAAGAGGCTATGTTGGTAAGACCACGTGGTCGGTTTCAAGGTTGCATTGTTTTGTAGCTGTCCCTCTCCGAGCCCTATCCTACCCGAGCGCGTACGGTGAGACAGCATACATTACGCGATGTTATCCACCCGTTATTTGGATGTTTCGTAGTCCAGGGATCATTTGAAGGATACAGTATATTATGTAACCATTTTTTTAATACAGTATACTAATGAAATTTCAGATGTCGGTGTTTTTTCCAAATTGTTCTAAATTGATTCATACTCTTGTAAATCAGGTTCAAAGTTGGGGCTTTTTATTACCGAAAAATACAATACTTTGACGCCCTGTAACTCTGGAAGTATATATTTAAACGAAAATCTGACTCACCACCGACACAGATATTTGTTTCTAGATTGTGTCTTGAAAATTTCATAGATTTTCATAGCTTAATACTCAAAATATGACTGGACTACGTTTGTATGGGCGCTTTGACAACAGCATACCCTCTTAATGCGTACCTTCCTTTTCAACCGACTTCAAAAAAACAGGATGCTCTCTATTAGTCTGTATGGTTTTTTTTTGTATTTATGTTACGCGATAACTCCGCCAATTATGAATCGATTTTGATAATTCTTTTTGTTTGTTTGGTGGGTAATACTTCAGAGGTAGTCTTATATTATAGCATTTGAAGTCGGTTGCTTATTTCTTTTTGATCGCGTTAATTATATACCTGTAAAATTAATGATGGGTTTGTACTTGGCCTTCATTTCACCTGATGGTAATTTGCGATAAAGCTATTGGATGGTAAGCGAGCGTAGCTGCATACACACTAATGAAGCGCTGTCTCTGCTAGCTTTCATCATCATCATCAGCCGGGAAACGTCCACTGCTGGACATAGGCCTCCCTCATGGTACGCCACATCGACCGGTCCCGAGCCACCTGCATCCAGCGACTCCCCGCGACTCTAACCAGGTAGTCGGTCCATCTAGTAGGGGGACGGCCTGGTAGACGTTTCCCGGTACGTGGTCGCCACTCGAGAACCTTTACTCCCCACCGGTTATCGCATACAGCTTTCATACTGGAACACAACAGTGCTATTAACACTGCTGTTTGTCGGCAGGCTTAGGTAACATGGAGGTAAATTTCACGTCACTTTGACTCTCCGAAACAAACCCACCTTCGCATTTATGATGTTAATAAGTACATAACCCTTCAGAGATGTTTCATCAAAATAACAGTTTTGGACTATCAAAAACTTTTTAACTACTCCAAAAAATAGAACGAAAACTTTTCGTGCCAAACATACTAGTAAAAAGAAAACATGCGTCTTTAAACATTATACAACGAGTATATGATTAATTAGTAACCCCGCCATAAACAAAGATATTACGAGCGTAAGTTTATACTTTTTTATACCACCACCAATTTACGTCGTAAACCTAACACTTAAAACTTTTAACATTAATTCTTTAAATAGCCAATGAATAATGAGTGCCGTAATACTTATGTTTTATAGGTATTTCATTCGGTTGCTGTCTTTCTTACAAGATTACAACTAGGTTACTTTAATGCGTCTTGAAAAATTCACGAAACTTTTCGCTCTAGAGCGCTACTTTAGCACGAAGCCTTCCATACCAGAAATATGACTCTTTTTCCTATGCAATAAGTTTCTGTCCCCTCCCAACAATGCGTGCAAGATATGATTGAAACTATATTTTGACAGCGCGCATTACCTAATAATTACAACATACGGAAAATATACATATGTCTGGGATGGGTGCAATGACCTCTTGCCAAAGTGATACCAACTAGTAAAGTAAATTTTCATGAAAACTATCTTCGGAACAAAGTCAAAAGATTTTTTTTCATTTGTAGCTAGTAAAAAGAAAAACATTCGCTGATGTATATGTATGTATACGTGGAAATGTTCTTAAATTAATCGAATCATATCTTACAAATAGGAAACAAATAACTGAAATAGGCAAAATAGACGTTTTAACTAAAACGGAAAAATTATATCAATCGCAGGAACGAAATGTTAAGTATGGTGTGCCACAAGGGAGTGTGTTGGGCCCTTTGCTGTTTTTATTATATATAAACGATTTGCCAAAGATAACTGAGCAGCACATGACAGTACCGTGACTATAGAATGCAATATAAAAGAAGAATATAAAAATGATATAAATAAAGCTATTACCTCAATTATCACTTGGATGAATAATAATAATTTAAGGATAAATATTGATAAAACAACATTAATACATTTCACCCAACGGATGCCAGTTTCGTGCAACTTAAATATTAACTATGGTAATAAAATAATAAAAGAAGTAAGTGATGTAAAATTTTTAGGTTTAATAATTGATAAAAGACTAGATTGGAAATTACATATTCAAGAGCTATGTAAAAGACTCAGTACGTCTGCATATGCATTATACAAGCTAGCAAAAGTTGTACACGCAGATTCTCTACTAACAGCCTATTATGGAACAGTAGATTCATATTTAAGGTATGGTGTAATATTTTGAGGACATTCAACTGAAAGAGAAATGGCTTTTAAGGCGCAAAAGAGATGTGTCCGATCTATGTTTGGTCTCAAAGTAACTGACAGCTGCAAACCTTATTTTATAAAATATAACATATTGACTTTGCCTTGTTTGTATATCTATGAAATTTCTTTATTTGTCAAAATGAATCCGGGTTTGTTTCAAAGGATCTCTGTACAAATGAATCGCAATAGACGCGATGATGACGCGGTGTGCATACCGAGGGCCAGGACAGCCTTCATGATGAAAAGTGTGTTGTGTATTGCACCAAGAGTTTATAATAAATTGCCAATGTCGATGAGAAACTCACAGCTGAATGAATTTAAAAAACAACTTAGGACTTTTTTGAATTGTAAAAGCTATTATAGTATTACAGAATTAATGCTTGATTCCATAAACTGACCATTAATTGTAATACATACTTTATTTTGACTTGTAATAATAATTATTAATTTTATATTTGTATGCTTATAGCAGAATATTGTGAAACTAAATTGTATATGAACCACCACCTGTAATATTTACCAATATTCACAAATAAATAAATGATTGATGATTGATTGATTGATTGATATGCAGACATCTGCGAATGTTTTTCTTTTTATGTATAACGCACTTGGAATTCGTATAACCTGATGGTAAGTCTAGATGTAACTGCTGAATGAAGGAAAGAGCTCACTCAGAAACCTCGAGCTAAATGATGCGCTGGCTCTAGTACCTTTTATACCGGAACACAACTGTGCTATATTTATAGCTGGTTATATATATAATAGTTCCTGGCAAACAACTTGAACAACAATGGGCATAGTGGGGCTGAGTTCGCGCACCCCGGGCGACACAGGGCCACAAGGAGGGACTGTTCGGCCAATCACGCGCCTCAACGCGTTCGAAATGACATTCCTCTCCCGCGCCCCGCCAAAGAGACCCGTAAATCGTTTACTGCGCAATCAATGTGATTTTTCATGTTGTTTGCGGGAAACTGTAACACTAGGTAGGTAGACATAGAAAAGCCTACCACCGACTGAACCGAGTATCGATAGGTGCCCCGTTGGGAAACGAATCTTGGACTTCCAGAAATTCACATCAATTCGCTAACCCGAATGTACCTGACATGAATGTCCAAAACCGTTAATGACTCATTACGTCACTTCCGAATACAATAACAACAAATTTATTGTTCAATTATATTGTAATGTTATCAACAGTGCTTGTAAACTTTGACCTCATTAATGTTGGCAACATACACAAAGGAATTATGTTTAAAGCTTATCACTGGTTACGTAAAACGTATTTCACACGATGAAGATATATTAACGGGATCCGCTCCGTTCCTTTAAAATAGAATAGCTGGCTTTATGCAGTACTTAATAAAAATAGGACATCAGATTGTGATGATGTACCATTAACATATAAATTTACAGTGAATCACAATTTTCATTTTTACACACTTTTTTTTTTTATTGTTCAAAGCGCCATCTATGGACCATTAGCTGCGAAACTGGTATTGTAGCTAACTATAATTTTGTAAATTAATGATATTTATTTCGCGAAACTATAATTTCATCTCCTATTTTGAGGTAATTAATTGTCAAAGCCAGTTACTGTATCCTATTTTAAAAGATTATGGCAACAAAATTTAAGTATAAATAATAAATGTATTTATTTCTCTACACAGAAATTTTCTGTTCACAGAAAGTTCCTAATTAATATACATTTTTCACTTTTTACGGTGCTATATACTGTCTGTGAGAGACTGATTCTCTCTCTGTGTAGCAGAGTAGGCCTTAGCCCCTGCAGTGGGGACGTACGAGTATATAGGCTGTTGATGATACATTTTGGTAGGTGTGTGTAAAGGGAAGGGGGAAGGGAGAGTACAAGTTGGAGGATGTGTTTTATATATTTTAAAGGATATATACACACCTATTGAGCAGGTTTAATGTTTACAGTACACGCATTTCAAGACCATCTTTACTAAGATTATTACAGTATCACATATGACCGGCCGTCTTCAGTTTTCTGGACCAATTTGTAAAATTGTATTACAACTTTATTCAAATCATGTCCTTTATCAACCCCCATGGGAATACATGGTTTGACCTCATCCAAAGACCACGAGATATGTAAATTTTATCTCATCGAACAATCTAGGTCTCGAATTGAAGCATATGCAAAACTGGCTATATCTCTTACCCTATAACAGCGTAAGGGACTGTTGTGTACCCCTGAGGTGAGATAAGAATAATTCGACTACAAAGGTCGGTATTAATAGATTTTACGATCTACAATAGCTCCTGTATTAAACTGGAAGACAGTTAAAGAATAGAAGACGCATATTAAGGTGATTTCGACGATAAAAGTTTCACACTAAACTTCTTTAGACATAATCTTTTAACATAGGATAGCTGGCTTTTTAGGAGTTCTTGAGTGGCAACCACGTACTGGAAAACTTGTATCGGGTCGTCCCTCTACTAAAGGCGGGGAGTCGCTGAATTCAAGTGGCTTTGGGACCGCTTATTGAAACGCTTGAACCGATTTTGATAACATTTAGTATACACGTAGCCAATGAAATAATTTGAAACCAACGCAGACCTAGTCTACGGCATAAACCTTTTTATCTGTTCATTTGTTTTTGTTAACTATAAATATAACTGCAACCACAATGAATAAAATACGATATGATAAGTTATAAAAAGAAATCACCCGTTCCACCACATCATATGTCCATTAAAACTATCCGCTTAACACATTTTATGGCGTAGTCCATAATTGACTTGACCCTCTTCGCCACCAAGTCATAATATTATTGATGCCTCTCCATTCCCCGGAGCTCTCAATAAATTAATGACATCATAGACGAAACGACAGCTGCATGGACAATCTGGAAAACTAAGCGTCTATTTAAGGCGATGGTTCAACGTAATAATTCCAGAATTTGTGTTGTTTTGGGGGTTGATTTTTACCACTTATGCTCTTGGTAAGGGACGAAAAACACACAGGCTTCATTTCGGTGCCCAGTGACAGAGTCAGCAAAGCTTGGATCTAAAACTGTATACCAATTGGTAGCAAGTTACTCAAACTAGTGCCCCATCTCGCCACACGCCCGTAGAAACATTGACTTGTGTCATTTGAGAAACCAGTTCCCATTGTATAATGACGGCGCTTTTTAGTCACCATTTGCTACCGGCGTCTGTATTCCCTGAAAATTATAACTTGGGTGTCTTCAAGTCGAGGGTGAATGAACCTTCTAGACCAACGCGCACCATCGTAGGCCACATCATCGCTTACCATCAGGTGAGATCGTGGCCAAGCGTTGATCTATATTTAGTAAACAAAAAATCCCAAAAATATCCAAAATTTCAAGCATTGCTGAGATAATCAGCAATAACAGACTACATATAGACACACAGGGTTCCATTTTGTCGTTCGATGCTTTTAACCCTAAACTACAAAAAATAAAATCTTAATAAGATTTTAGTTGCATACATCAAGACATCCATTGTCACCGGCAATATATCTTTCTTTTTAGGGTCCCGTAGCCAAATGGCAAAAAACAGAACCCTTATGGGTTCGCCATGTCTGTCTGTCTGTCTGTCCGTATGTCACAGCCACTTTTTTCTTGGTAAGTAGATGTATTCTGTGAACCGCATTAAGATTTTCACACACACAAAAAAAATTAAAACTGAAACTCAAAATTTATTTTTCATCAAACCCATACGTGTGGGGTATCTATGGATAGGTCTTCAAAAATGATATTGATGTTTTATAATATCATTTTTTTAAACTGAATAGTTTGCGCGAGAGACACTTCCAAAGTGGTAAAATGTGTGTAACTTCTAAAATAAGAAAAAGATAAAACTAAAAAAAGTATATGATGTACATTACCATGCAAACTTCCACCGAAAATTGGTTTGAACGAGATCTAGTAAGTAGTTTTTGAATACGTCATCAATCGTAAACCACAATTTACCATTCATTCAATCAACTCAAATATATATAAAAATACACTATTATTAAAACATCGATCAAAGTTACAACAAACTACAAGAACTTTATATTATGTTACTTGCTGCTACGGAACCCTTCATGGGCGAGTCCGACTTGCCGCTTTTTTTGGCGTGGACAACACTAGACTGATATAGAATTCTTGGTAAGGAAGGTCCAGACAGAATTCTTGGAACAGACACAGTTATCCGAATATGTTTACTGTTGTATATTTTTGTTATAAAAACATAGGCACATCAGACCGCCTAAGTACTATAGTTTCTACCATAGACATACGATAATATGGTCAAAAGGGTGATATAGACATGAAATGACCTCCGTGGCGTAGTTGTTTGATTGTTAGACTAGGTGTGAATCGCACAGTCGGGTCTGATTCCCGCGGGGACATCCTCAAAATCACGTTGTACTTTCCCTAGTTTGGTGAGGACATTGCCGATTGAATCACCTGATTGTCTGAAATGTAAAACGATTCCTTGATTCGGGTAGTAGCTACACGAGCCATGTCAGAGGACTATGTCGGCTCAATACCTCTGACGTACATAATCTAGAAGATAGTGATAAAATATATATGTATACCCAAAAGACTCTTTTGTAGGAGTGGTAGGAATAAGTCGCAATCTTGTAGATAGATAGATAAAAATCTTGTACTGTATGTACCTAAATTCTTGCTCTATTCTAGGCAATCCTACATTCTTTTACCAACTCAGTATCAACTAAATGAAATACCTAAGTATACTTGAATATTTGATCAAATGACATGCAAATGTAATAGCAAAATACAAACCATCTATAATTTGTGAAAATGAAAATAGAAAGCAGAAAAAGGTCTTCATTGAAAGAAACATTATTTTATTCTCTGTCCCTCTAAATTTGCTATCCAAATTTCTATACAAAAATTTATTTTTCAGACCTTTAAAGCTGGTCTAGACTACTAAATTATTCCGTCAGAACCCTTTGTCCCGTTAACCGCGAAAAACACAAAGGTCAATGTGACGCGGTGCTGTGTTTATTTTTTTTATTAACAACTGGTTTAGTCTTTTATTGGTTAATCACCGCTAATGTTAGCAATGCGTGTTTGTTGGTTGGATTGTCCTTTAGTCACGCGCCAACGGAGCTACAGAGTATACTGTAACGGATTGACGTGCTTCTGCATTGAAATCGTTGGAGTGTAAGTCTCTTGGCCTTCATCTCGCCTAATCAAAAAAAAAATATTGATTTCGTTTACAACCTTTACCTAATATGTACAGTAGGTGGAGGCTCTCCTTTAAAGTATGGAAATACTTGTATTAGAAGGCCCCACTCATCCCCGCGGAAAATAGCTGCAGCAGACGGCTGAGTAATGAAATACATTTCAGATTGCTTATAAGTATATAGTATGTAAAAAGAATTTATAATATCAATGTGAAAAGTTTAACAATATTTGAGCTTAAAAATGAATTATGGGAAAAACGTTAAAACTAATAAAATTAATTAATGGATAGTGACAATAAGGCCGTTGATTGGAAAGTATGCCAGACACCTCAATGTAATGATGTGCTGTTTTATTCCCCTCTATCGTTCACACATATGAAATACATCAACGCGCGTGTCTGTGAGTTTGTTTTTAATTATAACACATAATTTGACTTCGAGGATACAATTCATCATGTATGCTCAAAAGCGCATATGTTTGGCGACTGCGGGGGACCCCTGCACACGCCCTCCATTGGCTATTTGTGCTCCGGGACTTGGAGTAAACAAAAATGATTTCTAGTTATTGAGATGCCAATAAAATTGATAACCACAAATAAATTTTAATTTTTTTTAAATGGGTCCGCTTTATGAAGTAATTCGTTACAAAAAAATGACAAGTTCGAGCTAGACTAGCGCCAGCTAGCACACCGAGGGTCAAAAATAATAAAGGTAAATTAATTTTTCACTTATCTCTCAGGAATACCATTAATTTGCAATTTATATGTTTAATTAACTAGTCTTTCTCGTGTAGAATAAGTTTTCTGTTAGCTAAAATTGGCTGCCCGCAACACAGGTCTTCTAGTGCGGGAGCTAATGTAAACTGTATATTTACACACGGTGCTGCACGCCAGTTCTGTTAGCGTGAACTTGGCTTGACACGCTGCCGTAGAAAATAAACATTTTTTTTATTTTGAAGACAAAAAAATTGTTAATATCCTCATTAAAAATAATATTCTTCTATAAGCGACAAGCTATAGTGTCGATATTATTTTCATATTTTCTAAGTTATTTTTATTACTTGTTGTTACAACGGCCACAGAAATACAAATTCTATAAAATTTTCATCTTTCTACCTATCAAGGACCACGAGACACGGCCCATTCAGCGGCGGCTTAGTAAGTGTCCCGTTGGTTACCCTTCGCGTACGGAACCCTAAAAATTTAGGTCACATATCAAAGCAGCTATCACACAAACGGAAGCTCTAATATGTTATCTCAGTCTGTCAGTCTGTATGTCTGCAGAAACGAGCTAATTACGACTTAATTATAGCCATGTTGATTGACGCAATATAGTCATTCATTCAGCGGAGTTTGACGTTGTTGGCTATGTAAGTTTTGGCCTTGTTTTCGTTGATAGGCAACCGATAATGTTCGCCGTTATATTGGGCTGCAATAATTAAGCCCACCGTTGGACTTAAGCCTATCATCGCCAGATCGGCAAGTCGGAGTCTCCACGAGATACTCGTATATGTTCTCGTATAGCCTTCGTTTTTAAACCGGATCGGTGATCACAATAAGATATTGTTGTTACGTAGGACTTCAAACGTATCCCATGCGAACTACATGCTCGATATGGATAAAAGTAGTCCATGTCCTGTTCCGTTCCTTCACCTATCCATTATATCGATTGATAGTTCCCTAGGTTAACTTCTGAAGACGCGGATGACGTGGGAAATCACCCGTGATTTAAAAATAATAACAGTACTACTAAAAATACCTCAAAATATATTCAAACGTATGTTTTATATTCAGTCATTAACCAACATTTTTTTCGCGATTGCAATGAATATGTTTTCTCCTTCAATCTTTTTTAGGGTTTCTTACCCGAAGGGTAACCAACGCGTCCCTATATCTAAGACTCATCTATCTGTCTGTCTGTCTGTCTGTAAGCGATATGTATCTTATGATACGTAATAGAACAGAAACAGAAAAATATTTATTTAACTAAGACACATACAACACAATACAAAAATACAATTGACACATAAATTACGTTCAATTAAAAATAATACATTATTGATGTACAGTACATAGGCATTGTGTTGTAATGTGTCGTCAAAAAGGACTAATCTCAGCATCTGCTATGGCAGTAGACATAGCGCTGGTTTTCAGATAAGCCCTCTAATATGTAATAGGTAGACAATTGAAATTTTCACAGAATGTGTATATGAAAACAAATTAGCAATTACATTTAAATAGCCACTATACGATTATAAACTGTCAAACAATTGCGCGTGATTTTTACTCAGGCGCATTTGTTATAGAATTGTTCAGTGCATTTCTTTTACCTTACCCATTATTTAGTATTATTCACATTCATTACGGAACCCTCGGTGCGCGAGTCAGACTCGCACTTGGCCGGTATTTTTATTAATCAACAGTATTGTGTAGTTATTCTTAGACATAGATTATTCTTAGGATCCTGGAGTGTATTTGAGTGACTGTTGGGTAGTCGTAAATTCTAGACTACAATGGCGGGGTCCAATTCTATCGGAGCACACACGGTCGAGAAAAGCGGAACAATAGCCGAGATTCGTTAGTGATACGTATACGAGACGCGATACTAACGGTTCTCGGTCGGGATTACAAAAGTGAGAACAGAGTGACAATAGCTTTGTGTGTGAGAATTCAGTGACAAGATTTAGGTTTCGTAACTTAGAAAGATACTTCATCATCTGTTGTTATGAGTCTGTTCACGTGGTGATTATTTCAAGGTTATTCGTCGTGGTATTTTTTTAAGATAACGCGCAGTACAATGACATTAAAATTAGGTTGAAACAATTCTTTTACATTTTAGTTTACATCAAAATATGTATCTAGCAACTCTATAATTAATGCTATTCACGATGATATTTTACAGAATGCTTAAAATAGAATTACTGTCATTTAGTGCTCATATACATATTAGTTTAAAAATATTCTTAGATTTTACAATTGTTTTCATTGTATATTAATCATTTTATCATAATTATAACCCTAAAATATGTCTGACTACTGCTATAGTACTGCCATAGAGCCAACTAGTGCCCTTCCTTTAGGTTTACAAAAAGTTTTTGAGTTATAAATGTTGTAACTACGGGTTGGTTGGCTGGACGGATTGTTATAATATTTGATTATTTTCAATTTGTTGCTTCTAATAGCACAAATATTAAATCATGGGATAAATTCACTTCAAAAATTCATTTTTTATACATTCACGACCACATAAAGTCAGAATGACTAGATTTTTTGAAGAGGGATACTTGAAAGGCATATGTTACGTTTTTTTTTTTTTTTAGGCGTATGGCATTTTTGTCGTTCACAGATCTATGTCAAGTTGTTTGGCCCATTGTGCCGCGTCTCTCGGGAGGGAGAATAGATCAACGGGACTACCACAGTATTTTCTGTTGGGGCATTCCTCGATGATATGTGCTACACTCTGCACCAATGCGCCGCAGTCACAACATGGAGAATCTCTCCAGCCACACCGATTCATGTATTCTGCACTTCGTCCGTGTCTCGTGCGCAATCTATTTAGCTGGCACCACTCACGTCTGGGGAGCGAGAACCCTTTCTGTTGCAGTGTGGGGTCGAGGTTGGTTGGAGCGTTTTGGGGCGGATTTGTGGCCCATTCTTGTTTCCATCTGTCCCTGATGTTGAAGTTTTGGGTCAGCATATCTTTGGCGGATAAGTATGGCGGTCGGCGAGACTTTAAGCGGTGTATGGGTGGGTTAAAAAACTCCTTGTGGGCCGGAAGGGATTGGTTTCTGCCTAACTTTGCGGTTTCTCTGAAGAGAGCTTCCTGCCTCCTTAACCGCGGGGGTGGGATGTTGCTGAGCACTGGTAGCCATTGCACTGGTGTCGACTTTATGGTTCCGGATATACATCGCATGGTGTTGTTCAGTTGCACATCAACTCTGTCGGTGTGGGCACTGTTCAGCCACACCGGGGCACAGTACTCAGCCGCTGAGTATACAAGACTGAGGCCGGTTGTACGCAGCACGTCTGCACTGGCGCCCCATTGAGTGCCGGTCAGTTTATGCATGATGTTATTTCGGGTTCCCAGTTTTTTGCTTAACTTTTCCAGGTGTGGCTTAAAGGTGAGTGCTCTGTCCAGCGTCACTCCGAGGTACTTTGGCCGAGGGTTGTATTTAAGGCGTTCATGACGGAGAGTGACGTTTGGCTCGTAATCAGCTTCTTTGTTGTGGAGATGAAAGGTAGATACTTCTGTTTTACTTGCATTAGGAACTAGACGCCACTGTTTGAAGTACTCCGATAATGCTACAATGTCTCTTGTCAGGTGGCACTCTGCCTCTTGGAAAGTACTATTCTGACTTGTGATAGCGATGTCGTCGGCGTACATAAACTTTCTACACAGGGTTTCTGGTAAGTCGTGGGTGTACAGATTAAAAAGTATGGGGGCCAAGACAGACCCTTGGGGAAGGCCGTTTTTTAGCTTTCTCGGCCGGCTTTGCTTATCTCCAAGGTGAACAATGAACTCCCGATCGGTGAGTAAATTATTTATTAATCCAACCAGTTTTCTGCATGGCACCACGCGCATTAGCTTATATATAAGTCCAGTTCTTATATATAAGTACATATAAGCGAACTGGACTTATATGTTACGTTTACTTTTAGTTTATAACTAAATTAAAGGCGAGTTGCTAATGAGAACCCTTAGTACCACTCCATGCATAGTAGTGCGCTAAGTCGAACAATGCGACCGGGAGCTTTGTTTGGTTCGTGTTCCGATCAGACAGCTGCGAGCGAAGACCCGCGTGCTTGCCTAACTAGTACTATTTGACTATACTCGGACCTGCTTATTGTTACTATTTAAACAAGTAAGCCTCATTAATTTGAGGATTCTGTGTAACCACGTTTCTGGTTTACGGTTTTACAGGTGCTGGTGCAGTAAGATTGTCATTTTAAAAAATTGAGTCGCGTGACGGCTTGCAGATGTGAAACTAAATTGAAATTGGGTATGTAAGTTTTTTTTATAAGGTATGAAAATAAAGAATCCCTTTGGAGATATTGTGATTTTACATCATATTTTCTCACTTTTCGAATTAGTTAAAGTTTATGTTATAATTTCTTAAGAAAAACACAATGACATTCATTTGACCCCACACTCATACATTTCGTAATGAAACAGATTTATAATTACTCAAAACTTGCAAAAAAGGATTGACATTGATATTTGACACTTTTTTTACATACGTATAAAATTTACTTCATGGTTTTTATTTATTTTTAATCAAACTAACACGTGGGTCAGCTTCATAGTGTATGAACGTATGACGTCATTAGTTCACGCGGTGTCGTGATCAAGGTAGATCTAAAACCAATGAATAAATCTTATATCTAGTGATCTCAGAAGCAAAATATTCAAAATATTTTCTTAGATTTGTGTTTTCATCCAAAATATCTCATAATATAAACCCGAATAATTTTTTGGCATACCCACGGAAATCGAACCAGGGACCTTTCGTGTATGTTGTGCGTCTAAGTCTAATGCTCAAACAACTGCGTCAGGAAGACCATTAAAACACACACACAAAATATATTTTAAATAAAAAAAATTATACCTTGATGATCAAACTATCCTAGTGAATAAATAATTTATAAAGTTGTGAAAATGCTGTGTTTTTAGAAAAGTTAAAAGTACGATGTTTTTGTAACATTACTTTCTATTGTAGTCCGGTTTATCTATTTGTGGGAGGCATCAAGGACAGAGCAATAGGCATTTTATCTTAATGAGGTTTAAAGCTGATAACATATCTTAATAATGTTTTAAGGTGCGCCTAAGTTTGTCTCTGAGTCATTGTTGCCAGCTTGAATAACTTTACTTATAAATAGATTTTTTTTAATAACTTTGACATTCCTTTACATAATTTTCAACCGACTTCAAAAAAAGAAGTTCTCAATTCGACGCATATGTTTTTATGTGTGTTACGCGATAACTCCGCCAATAGTGAACCGATTTTGATCATTCTTTTTTTGTTTGATAGAACATACATCAGAGGCGGTCCCATATAAATTTTATCCAAACAGATTTATCGTTTTTTGAGAAAATCAACAAAAACCAATTTTTTAAGGCAATTGAAGTCGATTTTTAGTCTTTCTGCACGCGTTAATATAAGTTTATTCAAAAAGAATCAACGTTGTAATGTATCTAATTATAAATAACATACAACAGAAATAGTAAAACACAATGCCATTAAAAAAAGGATTTAACTAATTAAACTGGAGAATGTATTCTAACTTATCAGAGATAGAATACATTCTCCAGATCAACTCCTCGGGGAACGGTGCCCAGAACGCTGGCGACATTCCCGCGCTGGATCGTTAATCCTATTCTTTGCCCGAGATAGTCGCCAGCCCTCCGGTCACCCGTCGCGTCCCTCAGCCGCACGCACAGTTCCTTATACAAACTGCGCGCCTCAGGCCCCCATGGACCCATGGTCTCTACTGCGAACGCGGTGAACGTATAATTGGATCGTTATTATTTAATTATTTTTAAACATTTTATGTTTTAAAAATGTTTTCTTATGTAATAGCAACACAGTTTTTTTGTTTGTTTAGACAGCGTGTCTTCCGCCTTAGTATAAGATTACAACATGAAATTTAATTTGTTCTTACATAAGTATATAGAAAAAAATCGTATGGAATGGGAAACATCTATGAAGGAGGATGTCATGCTCACCATTACAATTTCTAATTTTTGATGGATAACTTGGCCTTCATCTAACCTGATCACAAGTCGAATCCCACGATACAGCGGTAAGGGCAGAATACAACTATACTGTTTGGCGACAGTTAGGTAACGGTGTTAATTAGCTAAGCGGGCATAGAGAATGCCCTACCACCAGCCAAAGCAAGTACCGATAGGTACCCCAGCTGGGAATATAACCCGGGACCTCCGCATTTTGTTCCAATTATAATCATCAATAGCATATATTATATGTCCCCACTCAGGGCTCAGGCCTTATCTCCTACAGAGAGTGTATGGGCTATAATCCACCACGCGAGCCCAATGCGGATTGGTAAACTTCACACACACCTTTGAATTTCTTCTCAGGAATGTGCAAGTTTCCTCACGATGTTTTTCTTCACCGAAAAGCCAATGCTAATGATTTTTATCATTCGTACATAAATAACAAATTGTAACTCATTGGTACGAGCCAGGATCGAACCCAGACCTCGATTGTTCAAGGACTGATGTTCTACCCAACTGAGCTACCATTGCTTCAATACCGATTATAATAAAATACAAAAAATAAAACGCTACGAACCTTATAAAATAATAATTACTTCTTGCCTAACACTGTTCCCAGTTAAAAAACACAACCATAAGACATCTACTCTAAAAAATCGGTCAGTTGAAGTCGCGACCTTGCCACCGATTTAAAAGCGGTCAATATCACCTGCTGCTTTTTTGTTGCCTTTTCGGTTACGCGAGAGCGTGAAGAAATGGCGAGATGGGAGCAAACCGGAATACAAGGGTAGCTGGTTGATGCGCGGGCGCATAATGGAACTAACTGGCAGGTATAATCATGAGGTAGATACCAGCCTAAAATTGATAATTAATTTATATTTTTAACCGACTTCAAAAAGAGGAGGCTATCAATTCGACCTGTATGTATGTAATATTTCCAGAACTGCCCAGATTGCGTATATATTCTTATCAGCTTCTAAATAAGTGTGCCAAATTTCAAAAGTGTATGTATGTATGTATATTTGCCGTCACGAATCTCCGGAACTACAAGATGGATTTAAATAATTTTTTTGTTTTGTTGAACTAGGTATTGTTCAACTTAGGGAAGACTGCAAGTTTCATCAAAATCTATTCAGTAGTTTTTGAAAGTATGTATTGGCTAAATGTTTGTTACCTCAGAACTTTTGACTGGGTAAACCGATTTGGATGATTCTTTTTTTATTTAGAAGCTGGTTATGTGAATAGCATACATGAGAGAAGATATACATCTTAAATTTGCCTCAATAAGAGTAGCCTTTTAGGGCAATTGAAGTCCGTTTATAGTTATTTGTTGCTCATATTTATCATTAAAAGTCTACTATGGTGCAAAGAAAATAATCCATACTAACAATATAAATGTGAAAGCGGATTCGTGTGTTTTTTCCTACGTTCCCGCTGTAACAGAAAGTCAGAATGTCTTGATTTTTTGTAAAGGTATAGTTGAGAGGTCGAAAAAGGACATAAGCTACATTTTATCCCGATCGAGCAAGTAATTACGGTGGGGTAATAACTGAATTCCGAGCGGACGAACTCGTGGGTAAAACGATAGTTAAAATACCTACAATTTAAATTGTACACAATGTGAGTCATCATTTTAAATACTTAACACAAATATCAAAAGAAACCACAACAAACAATGAATGAAATGAAATACCAGACGGCTAATTACCAACCATAAACCTTACCTGAAAGTGGCGCGAAACAGAGACAAACAGTGCGAAACCTAGGACAATTAATCTTTACCATACCTTGCTATACTGTATAAGGACCGGTCGATGTAGCATGCCATGAAGGAGGCCTATGTCCAGCAGTGGACATTTCCCGACTGATAATGATAGGCTGTAATGTGTTGATGTGATGATGAGTTTGCATTTGGCCTTCATCTAACCCGATGGTATGTGACGATAAAGCAGGTGGATTGTGAGCGTGCGCACCTAGAAGTCTCAAGCTAATCTAGATCTGATCTTTTATATCATGGTGGTAGATAGATGGTGGTGGTTAGAAAATGCTCTAAATCCAAACGAAGTACCGATAGATACCCCCAGCGGGAATCGAAACTGGACCGATTGTTATTCCAAGCATGTAGCATTAGGCCACGGAGGCTGAATTGGTGTTGTGATATTGGGTCGCAAACCAAAAATTAAGACCCATGTCATCCCGTGGGTTTCGATCTAGCTGCGATCACCAATCCGCCTGCCATCTGCTCATATACATTCGAATGTGGCGATCTATGAGGGAGGCTCATGGCCAGCAGTGGACTAATGTAGCAGATTATGATGTGATGATGAACCAAACGTAGTACGAAAAAGCAAAACTGAAAAGCACTCTAAAACACTTATGAGGAATCAAATAAATAATGCATGTTGTCATTGTCAAAAGTTAAGTAAAACCTTTAAAATATATTTTGTAAAGTGTGTTTAATTAGGACACGGAACAAAAGGGAGTCATAACTTCTACTGCAGTGGGGTTGAGGACCAAATTCCTCTGATCTGAGCCACAGTGGCATTACTTCATTAAACCGGGGCGATTACCGCACCCACCTCAAATAGGCATTAACGCCTGGGACAACTACTTTGCCCTGCAACTTCCCTAGGCTATATTTCAAGCACATCTGGGTAAACGAAACGCACTGTGCGTTTGCCGAAGCGTTCCTTTCGGTCATCCCCGTTTGACGACTCTAGCCCGCTCGGTACACTAAAGGAATAGATTTAGGACAGCTCTCATACCTTTCATCAACTGTTTCCCTGAGTAGAAACGGACTCTCCACGCTCTAGGCGTTGAAAGTCGTATATATGCTACGCGTAGAAAAAATTTCAATAGCGTGATGTAGGATTTTCTTCCATATCTTTAAAAGTTATACAAATATCCGAACCAATTTTTTTACATATGCTTAGTTTATGCTTAGAAATCTATATCAATTGATATTTTTATTTATATCCGACCGCAAATGTTTTATCTTATCAGCGAGGGAGATAACAAGACGCAGTATCTGCTGAGCGTAACAAGGATAGCGGTGATTCCTAACGATGCGCACCCGAATGGCGCGCCATCTGTTGGTAGATTGAAGAACTATATTTTATTGAGAAAAATGAATGTAGGTATATAAATTGAACTGTGAATCGATTTTTAAATAGTTTTGAATTAAGGGGCAAGGGGAAAATTAGGTAGGAGGTACAAGACATATTGAAGAAAACATTGAAGAAATCCTTTTCAAATTAAATATATTCTTTTCTTGGCCGTCTCCATATCTTTTAATAAGTATTGTTACGATATATAGACTTACCCCGAAGCCACAAAGATTTGCTTTTTGTGGTGTGTTCACAGCTGTAATTTGGTTTCACCCCATGTTATCTCGTAACAGAATAGGATGGAAGCGTGCTTGCTTACCCAGAAACCGTAATTTAACTAATTTCATTAAAATATAAATGGGTATCATTAAAATCCAACTTGATTGAGAATTATAATTTTCATTTATACACACTCGTGTATTATTGTTCAAAACTCCATCCAGCTGACATTAAAGTTGTACGATAATTAATTTCATTTCGCGATTTTATCCTGTATATTCTTCTGTTCTTAGGTAATTTTCATCAAAGCCAGCTTTTCTATTGTAAAAGATTATTGTAAATAAAAGAAAATATAGTGTAAATGCCCGAAAATCGTCGGTGGCGCAATGGATAATGCGCGAGACTCTCAATCTGAGGATTCCGGGTTCGAATCCAGCCGTGTACCTATGAGTTGTTTTTCAATTCAAGTACATTATCCGATTGCTTAACGGTGAAGGAAAACATCGTGAGGAAACCAGCATGTCTTGAACAGGCATGTGAAGTCCGTCAATCCGCACTGGGCCTGCGTGGTGGACTATGGCCCATACACTCTCTGTAGGAGAGTAGGCCTAAGCCCCTTCAGTGGGGACGTATATAGGCTGTTGATGATAATGATGCCCGAAAATCAGAAAAACCACAGACGAGATATTATTTTGTAGATTAATTTAAATTGACTCTTTTTGCTTAGTTTATTTAGGTTAAACGCTCTATAAACCAACCAGCTAGACCAAAGTCCAGAGTAATTTTTACTTATATTCCCAATAATAAATGTATTATACAAATAGGCATACATAATCAGAATACATGCTGGTGTGTAACATTGCGCAAGAGTGGCCGTTTCGATAACGACTGATTGGACTGACCGATGAAAATTGTAGGCACGTGTAAGCTGTATAAATAGATTAAATACATTCATAACTTATATAAGTTTCTGCCTGTGACGGCGTGGACTACAAAGATTATCCAAAGGGATTTACTTGTTTAATTAGTATAAAATATAGCTCATCATTTTCCAGCCCTTCCACTATCCCTACACAAAAATTTTCATTGTTATTTTCTGTTACGACGTAAAGGAAGAACAACCAAACTTACTTTCGTGTTTATAATATCAGTATGGTATATTATAATACATCTAATAGGTCTTTGCCCTACAGCGGGATGAACTATAGGATTCGTGTAGTGATTTTTAACTCATGTACTCGTATTAGAATATTTAAATGAATTTGATTGACATGTAAAATATGAATGAATTTTAATGTAAATTGATGACAAAACCTGTAGGTAGGCTTAACATAATATAATAAAAATAATATTATTAATTATGAAGGGGCCATTTAATGACAACTTTGATGAGGAATATCTCTAGCTCGGACTTGACTACTTTGTGTCTTCGTAAGTTATTTCTTTGTTCAAAGTTTAATATGTTTTGATTCGTTTTTAGCAATCAAGTGGAAAAATTTAATTAGTTCTTTGTTTTTAGATACGTAGACCTATTGCAGCACTATAACGAAATTGGCACAATATATTCATTGCAAGAAATCGACTATGTACACACGGCTACAGATCAAGCAATACATTGCCAGTATGAACTGAACTAGCATCGTGCGATGGTACATTGATTGTGATGTCAGCGTATACTGGTTGTATAGCTTGATGTGGAACAGTGTGTACTACATAACAGAATTTTCAAGTTCCAAATTTCAAGTCTCTAGGATCAGTGGTTTAGGCTCTGCGTTGAGAGTTCACATACGAACTTTCGTCCCCCTTTTCATTCATTTCCATGATAAATATACAGAAACCGAGAAACACGTATTCCGTTATTTTTGACCGAAAGGACAACATTTCATGGATTTATCTTCAAAATGACGGACTTCCATACAAACTTACATCCCTTATTTTACCCTGTTAGGGGTGGAATTTTTTAAAAATCCTATCTTAAACGATGCCTACACTTTACAAAGAACACATTCTCTAAATTTCAAGTCTCTAGGATCAGTGGTTTAGGCTGTGTGTTGATATATCACTCAGTCAGTCAGTCAGTCAGGACTTTGAATTTTATATGTATAGATTCTTGACTCGAAAAAGAACTAATAACGTTTGGGCTACTGAACTCATGAAGGTAAAACATTGTCACCCGTCCGCGAATGCAGGTGGCACATTGAAATCTTTTAAGCTTCATGATTGAACTTGAAATATTTCTTTTTTATGAATCGCGGAAAATTTACAGAACAGAATACAGAAAACTTGACTCAGAAAGGATACAAACTTTTGGTCTATTGAAATAAAAAATAAAATAAAAAAGGAAATAAATATTGAATCCCGTGCAAGAATCCCTTCAAGTTTAAAACTCTGCCTTTATTGAACAGAACTGGGGTTGCAGGGAATCATTCCGCCTCTCCCGATTGTGTGCGAACCGAGGAAGCTGCCAGCAGCTCCTATTTCCAATAGTAACAGTTTTACTGTTCCACGTTTAGTTTACTGGAATGGAATGAAACACTAAGTGAAACTAGTATTGGAAAATGAGCTGAAAGTTTTAGTACTCTCCCGATACTCTTAATGAAACAGTTACGTCAGACTACCTAAGTAATATTAATACGACTACGTTAATAAAAGCGAAATACAGCTAACGAAATCTCTTCACTATAAAGGCTAAAAACTTGAAATGACACGTTCCGCGAATGTATGGCGCCAAGGCCCGAACTTGTACGCTTATAATTTTTAAATATCATTATCTAATAACAGAGATTTAGTTACCGTTTTTGTATATTTTGGTTCAGTTTATTTGTACAAAAACATATAAAACGCACGAAACAGGTAAGACTTAACGTTGAAAACAAAGATGGCGTCAATAAAATGACATTTGACGCTGTCACTTAGTACAAAAAAATGATTTGGTACAATTAAAATAAATGCAAAAATGTAATTCTATTAGTCTTCTATACATATTTAGATATTTAATTGATTTTTTTAAACAGTGTACAAGTGCAGGCCGAATTTGGAACACCTATTTTATCATGATGGTTCCTTACTCATTACGAGGTAGACATTAGTTATGATTTTTCGAAAGATGAGGTAATAATATTCATGAGCTCGTCGCTTTAGACCACTGTTGTACATTCCTTATAGGTCTTCATACAATCTAACATACACATACATGGATTTGGATACCCATATCATGAAAAGAAACATTTAGTGACTCGCCTACTCTTTACGGTGGTCAATGGTCATCTAACACTTCTTGCTCGCAAAATGGCTAGGTTTTTCATAAAGCTTTCTACTTGTGCTAGCCTTTACCCGCGACTTAGTCCGCGTGGACATAAAGTACCCCACGGGAACTACATGCTCGATAAGGATAAAAAGTAGTATGTCATTTTCTGTGCCTTCAACTATCTCTATGCATAAAATCATGACATTCTGGCTCTTCGTTCCGATGTAAAGGAAGTAAAACCAAACAAACTCACTATAGCATTTGACATATTAATATGGACTTGGGCATTATCTGAAACAACAAAATGGCAGTCCGGTATAAATCCGTACCACGGACCAGATAGCGGTACAGTTATAGTTTCTTGTTAGTGGGTCCAGTTTATTGGCAATAAATGCTCAAGTCCACTTAAAGAGAGGGTCGGGTCAGGGGTTGTTGTTTGGTACAAGCGAGAAGACTTTACAAAATATACCTCGAGAAATTCTTTTCCAACACTTCGAGTATCCCGATGCACGATTTCGAGTAATTGTAATGCTCCGCGACAACGTAAAGGATAGGACAAACACTCACTTTCGCATTTATAATATTAGTATGGTATAACATTACAGGAGGATTCTTGGCGCGAACTTGAAAAATGGTGGTTCATTGCAATTTTGTTAATTGAATAATAATACTGTTATGTGTGTTTTTTGTGTTATAATGGTGTGATATAGTGCAAAAAGTGTCATGGACGGTGTTATAGTATCAATTATGCAAAATTGCGAGGGTTTCGACGCGATCCGAAGAGTTTATCATGTCGAGTACATTCGGCATATGGATTCTTTCGAATAATGTTGAAACCAAGGCTGGCCTTTGAAATTCTCGTCAAGAATCCAAATTAAGCGATAAAATGTACACATTATACATTTTATTGAGAAAGCTGAAGAAATGGCTTCGGCATAGTTTATAACCTCAAAATTTGTTCATCTAATTTTGAGGTAAAAGATAGTATTCTTAGGGTTTCACATCGTAATTACTTGAAATGTTAAGTCTGATTGAACAGCAATTAACGTTGGAGATGCTCGGTGATGTATTTACCATGGTATTATTGTGTTAACCTGAATAGCAATACACGTGTACATGACGAGGTTCTAATTTATTCCTAACAGGAGTTTAATTATAAAGAATATAGAATAGATTAAACAGTGACATGAAAGACCTGCTCACTGCTTTATTTTGTAAAAAAAACAACTAAGAGCATGCCTTATAGAGAATTGTTTCTACATATTGGATGAATATTTTAATTATTTTGTTTTGACATTCTAGATGTCATTGTTGTTGTATTTATAAGTTTGTTTTTTGTAAGACCTGACATATTTTAATTTTATTTAGTTTGTATATAATTTTTCAATTTTCGCATACCAGTTTCTGGTTAAATGTTTATAATGTAATATAATGTTTATAAACCAACATATTTATTCAATAAAACCAATGTGTACCACTTTTATTCACAATAAATAATACTTGAACTTGAAGCTGTGAATTTTGTGTCTTCGTAAGATATATCTTTGTATCAAATTTTCTTTGTGTCAATCTTAATTTGTTTTGCTATATATTTGTTTAATTAAACGTTAATACAAACGAACAAAGCAACAAGCTTTCTCATTTATAAAGCATTTGTAAAGTAAGTGTATTCAGAAGCTCACATATTAACGTTTTGGAGGTTACTTTGGGATTTAATTATATCGAGTGAGTATTGTGGATCGGCTGTCTTACCAAAGATAATTTCACCAACATTCATAATCATTTCTCAGAGTCTCTTCAATTCAATTCTCTTCATTCATAACAAACGAGGATGTCGAGAATGAAGTTACATTTGACAGTTTCAACAAACAATGACTATGTACAAAAATGCTATTCTAGTATTGGAACAAGGTTTAGATTATTCCTTCATTTTTCTGGTTCCGTGCCTCAAAAGGAAAAAGTTTAGAGGTAACAAACTGTTTTTTTTAAAAAAAACATACCCATCGCATTGAAGGAAGAAATGAATTGAGAACCTCCTCCTTTTTTGAAGTCGGTTAAAAATAGGGACCCTGATATGATCACAGATACTGCCGTTAAACACACATATTTTAACAAATTCCCCTGCGAGCGCAAGGAATCAAAACCCTATAATGTAATTTCCATTCACCTCGAAACATTAAATTTGGCAAGTAGCAAGGTCTTTGGTTGTGTTGAGTTATATCACAGTAAAAGAAGCTTTTTTACGTTTACAAACTTACATTTGCAGTTGAGGATTGATCGTGATACACAGAGATGTATGAGGTCACATTTTTTTCAAATGCATACTTAAGTTTGTTCTTCAACAAGACTTACATTTTCTTCAAAACGAAGGTCGTTCATTTGGTGTTACGTATTATTTAATGATTGAAAATGAAAATATTTATTTCATAAACTGAAGTAAGAAATTACATTTAACGCTGGAACTTCCTGTTAGACATATAAATACCTGTGGTAGGAAGCCCCGCTCCTCTGCTTTAAACCGTATTTTAAATTTATGAAATACATATTATAGCATAACTTAAATAACCTATGTATAACAAACAACAACATATATACTATTTAAATCTAATTAATTAATAAATATTAGTGTGTATGTGACGTATGACAGCTTATTCACATTCTGTATAGAACCCTCGATGCATAAGTCCGCCTCGCACTTTTTTTTTTTAGATTACGAATGAAAAATAACAATGACTTTGTATGGAGCTGTCTAGTATTCTGGTACCTTACCCTGTCATGACTTGTACCCCATTTCTCAATAAATTAGTGCAACAACCCCTGGCCAGCACTTAGCGGGCGCACCATTATTGTTCACTTAACAAGTACATCTGCACCGGATATTTCGGTCGCTTAACGTCCACCTTGTCATTAACCTGCGCTTCGCTCGGATTAGCCTTTAATGCCTTCTCACAATTGTGGACTTACAAATGGAGTTGAGAATACAGTGGCGTAGCTACCGTCAGGGCTAGGAGGGGTAGTGCCCATGAACGATGTTTGGAAAAGTTTAAGAATGTCCTAGTTGAAACCAAAAATTTTCACTTTGTCCACTCAGGTCTTTTGGACAGTTGTTCCATTGATGTAAAAAAAAACATTTTCCATTGTTAAATGGTTAAAATCTTTCAAATATAATTTGAGGGTGACGTGGATTCCTTCAAAAGACGTAGTTTTGCACCTTTAATGTATGAAGTAGTTTAAATAGGGCCCTAATTTCATTTTGCCCAGGGACCCTCGGTTACATAGCTACGCCACTGTGAGAATGTATTGTGTAAAAACTCTGCATAACATTAAGAAAACAGTCATGTTTAGGATATTTACATGGGATCTGTACCTATAGTTTGATACTATCACGTTTGCATTTATGTCAGACTAGCTTCCGCCCGCGACTTTGTCCGCGTGTATTTCAGGATGTATTCTACTTGTTCGATAGGCACAGGTGACGTATATGACAAATTATTATACAGCATAAGGTACAAAATAGTGTTTATTCTGTTACGTAGTCTAATAATTTAAAGAAACAAAATAAATGTCAATATTTGACGTAGTGCATTCAAATATTCTTCACACCAATATTATAAACGCGAAAGTTTGCATATACAAATTTACATATTCTATGGTCGGTTGCTAGGCTACGCGTTTTTGTTATGCCAAAATTGCCCATGTAATCCCACTAATATTATAAGTGTGATTTTGTACAATTTACACAATATATGTCTTTAGAAATTATAGCCTATATGTTATTCTGATGTATAAGCTATGTTATTGTAAAGTTTCATTCAAATCCATTCAGTAGTTTTTCCGTGAAAGCGTCACAAACATCCAAACATCAAAACATCCAAACATCCAAACTTTCACACTTATAATATTAGTAGGATTTGTATGAAGAATCACAGATCCGTAAATGTGCCGCTAGAGGCGCTGCGCAATTCTTCATACGAATCTGACGTAACGCTACAACTACACTGGCAAGAGGACTCCCAGCCCAGAAATATTTCTTTTTACTTTTGTTAAAGGGTATTTGTTCCATTGAAATAATTCGGGATGACAAAATATAGTTCCTACCATTCATATGACACTATACTTTGCAAGCGCGCATCATAACAAAATGAAGAAAAAAGAACAAGAAGCTTATTTCTGAAGAAAATTTTCGTTTAAATTGAAGTACCTCCGATACAATGGACAGCCAATCCTATTTGCAGAACCCACCAAAACTATCGTAACAAACAAACTACAAAAGGTGATTAGCCGCCCTCGCTCGAAAGAGAGCTTTTACCCCTTTTAAAGTCTCAGTAGAACCCTAAAAAAAGAAACTAAACGATATACGAGACGAGCACGACAAATTGAAAGAAGACAATCGACCGCAGGAAATGAGCGAACGGAGTGAGAAACGAGCGAAAAAATGAGGGTAAAAAGGGGAAATACCAACGGGCTAAAAGTGGGGGGTAAAAAGCGAAACACGTGGAAAGGATTTGTTTTAGTCTATAGGGGTCAAAGCAGCGAAAATGAAGCCTTTTCAAGTTTCCAGACGAGATTTTAATAGATTAACAGGGTTTTAAGAAATGTAGGTTTATGAAAGTAATTAATTATGAGTGCTTAACTTTGGGACCTCGGTTTGAGACTTGGGTGTTCAAAAGGCAGAATTTGAAGGCTTTAGCTATTTTGTGTGCTTTTAGAAAGTTTCAGGACTTTTCTACTATTACTTCGACTAATGAGGCGCTAACTTTGCTAACTTTCATGTCGGAACTCAACAGTGCTACTAACATTACTGTTTGGAGGCAGACTTAGGTAAAATGGTAGTAGTTACCCAGGCAGAATATGTCACCAACCAAACAAAGAAAGAAAGAAGAAAGAAAAGAATTTATTTCACACAGAAATTATAAAAATTAATTATTATTAATTATTAATAATTTATATTGTAATTTGATCATATTTTAATTCAATATCTAGATTATATTATTTATATTAAGCTTTTGCATACCATATCCTGGTAAAACACGCTGTGCCAAACAAAATATTTTTACAACCTGTATACCGTGTAAATAAATAAACATTTCATTTCAATAAAAAGAATACACTTAACACTAGTGTGAGTAAGAAAAAAGCTAAAATACATATTTCTAAACTATTAATAAATAATTTTAAAAAATACGAGAATTATCGGTAACTCCACTGGGAATCGAACCCGGCACATCTGGATTGTTAATCCAAGCATGCAGCCATTAGGCCACGGAGGTGACACAATGTTGTTAACCAATAAAAAATATACTCAGGTCAAAGGTACATGCATACAAACCTCCAAAAGCAAAACTTCACAGCAACATTACCTGTAAACAAAGAAGAACATTACTCAAAGTTAAGTTGAAGAACTAAGCTAACTTCGGCTGCAACTTGGGCGGCCCACAACGAGTACTATCTCAAGCTTAGGTAACTTCAAGTTAATGGTTTGTGATACGAAATACGATGTTTATTTGAACGTGCTATTGGGAAATTCCGTGCGGCTACGGTTTTAGAACAGAAGCACCCCCAACCGTCGCTTTCGTAAAAGGTGACTGCCCAAAATTTAATAAGATGGGTATCAAAATAATCTAACTGATCTCTGATACACCTGTCAAAATTGGCGATTATGGCAACACAAATCAAAAAATCTTTTTTTATATATATTTAGCATAAACCTGCGTCTGTAAATCTATCCTGCTTTCACAAAGGCAATCCGCCTAATGAAGAAACAAGACTGCAATCTTTTTATCAGTATCTCGTAACTACACAATCTGTCAATAACTGAACGAAAAAAGAAGAAGTTGTAAGCCCTAAATACGTTGGTTAATATTTTTATTGTTTGTCAAGATTGATGCTTTAGGGCGGGTGAGACGAATATCCAGCAGTAGAAATTTCCCAAATGATGATGCTATATACCACCCCAATCCTAAATTATGGAGCCTCTGTACAGACGTTGGTGTCTCTGAGAGAGGTTAAAGATCAACCAGCAACAAATATGCTTCGAGTTGGCAACATTTGTTCAACATTGCACGTCAACGGCAACGAATTTCAATAGGTACTTGTATGAACGTGAGATCACATATGCACAGCACATGGATCGGTGCACGGATGGGTTGAACAAAACCCACACGCGCACGTGATCCGGGTAACGAGTTCCGCTTCTGAGTCTATGCACTCCTGGTACCAGCAAATATGTTTAGCGCTTTATTGTGTGAAAATAATACATACTTATAATAAAACCGTAAGGTTTACAAAGTGTGTATATTGAATATATCTGGGAAAAAACTTTTAAAATGACTATAAATGAATGTGTTTAAAAAATATATAAAGAAGTGTTGGGTTGCACCACGTATTTATATATCTTTGGGAAGTACTGGCCCTTTCGAATGCTGTGGTGTTTCCAGAGTATTTATTATCATAGTCTACCTCATCGTCACTTACCATCAGGTGAGATTGAGGTCAAGTGTTGGTCTATCTTCAATAAAAAAAAATAAAAAAAAACTTTAGTAAAGTCTAATTTACACCCAAAATACGTAACTGAAGACCAAATAAACCGCTTCAAACAAATAGCAAACTACAAAAGCGACAGAACCGCAAACGGAACGAAGAAGCTTCAATTTTAAAACACGACAATGCTTACCGGGTAACGTTGAAAAAGCGGAATATTTACTGGAAAATTCACTGAGGACGTTATTTCTCTCAGTGGGAACGATGAAAAACCAACCGCTTCTTGAAACTGAGCGCGGAAACGCATTATGGGAGACAGGGAAAAAGATAATACAAAAAACTCGACTGGTGAATTGAGAACTCCTGGAAGTGAAGGAAAGAAAGTGTCAGTTATTAGTTTGTCGTACCTTTCCCTATATTTCAAAGCCTTAATAACATTCGTTTAAACTATTAGAAAGCTGCATACGAACATAAAAATGACCTTGGTAAAAAACTAACTGGGGCATGCTTATGTCTGTAAATCTTAGAATTGCCCACATCATGAAGTGACCGATCATATCATGAAATATTAGACTCTTTGTTGACCACATTGTGCTGGGTGCTGAATTTCGGAAGATTTTATATATTCATTTTCAAAGTTCATCATCATCATCATCAGCCGGGAAACGTCCACTGCTGGACATAGGCCTCCCTCATGGTACGCCACATCGACCGGTCCGGAGATTCTTCGCACCCCCTGCCCCGCCGTAACCGTGACCACTACCGTAGTCAGGAATAGCGGGGCCGCCGGGGACTGGGGGCCGTAGTAATGGGCGTACTGCCATAAGGGTTTTTTTAGCGTAATCACCACGCTTGCTAGACGGGTTGGTGATCGCAGTACTCGATTTAGTTCTAGTTATTTTCAAAGTTAACAGTCAATAATTAACGCGTTCAAAAAGAACTAGAAACCGACTTCAACTGCCCTAACAGTCTACAGCATTCATCCCCTAAAATGCTCACCCTTAGAGGTAGAATTATCTGGGTACATATTTAGTTTTTGAAAATTTTCTCCTACCGAACAAAAAAGAATCATCGCGTTACAAACTTCAAAAAAATACAGTCAAATTGAGAATCTTTTCCTTTTTGAAGTCGGTTGAAAAGTGTACTTTACTTCATTCTCAATTTTTCATTAAATATTTCATGCCTTCATCATAATTCCAAAACCAATATTGATGTTAATTTTGTTTTTAACGTGTCCAAGTTAGGTCGCCCTGAACCGTGGAAAGTTCTGAAAACGTCAAAAACAATAACTTTGAACAACTTGGCTGCTGAAATAGATTTTTGCCGCGACTAACGTTCCGGGCGAAAAAGAGGGAATTCCAATTTGAACCTCAAAGGAGGCACAAAGAATACTTTTCAAAGGAACTGAAAAACACATCCTGCTGACGTCGATGGAAAACGTAATATTTACTGCAATCATAGAAAACTATGCAAATATATTGGGCAACGGGAGTTTTAGACATTTTCTTCTTTTCTCATTGATGTTGTTGAATATGTTTTTGTATTTTTATTTGATTTTACTGAAGAAAGATCAAAGCTTGTCCACGATCTCGCCTGATGGTAAGCGACGATGGGACGAACAACGGTGCGCGTCGGTTTAGAAGAGTTGTAGCTTTGTGAAAATACGGACGCCGGCAGTGCGTTTCACTCCCTGGCTGTACGAATGATAAAGTTAGCAGCAAAACGCTTAGTGCAAGTTATAGATATGACGAATATGTACTGGTGGAGCCTGCGATGGGTCTGTTAGATGGGCACTTGAATTCGTATATGTTCTCTCTATTAACTTAATACTAACAGATATAAAATAAATTTAATTGTATTTTGTATTGAAATTATTTTCAATACACGAGGATCAAAGGCTATAATATTGTATCTAAGCTAAATAATAAATACCCTATTCTCCCATCGCGTATTAAATACAATAAAATTGAAGTAAACATTAAAGAATGTATGATAAAGTTTGTAAGATAGTGTAAGCTCTATAGTATCATCATCATCAAGTACAGCTTGTGGCAATCCACTGCTGGACATAGGCCTCTCGTAGAGTGCTCTATTAAATTCGGTCGTCTGCTGTCCGCATCCATTCGCGTCCAGATACCCTGCGTAAGTCCAGTCGAGGACTCTTCTGCTCCAGCGATTGTTGCACCTTCGGCCCCTGAGCGTCCCACTGCCACTTCAGCTTGCTAATACGGTCACTTCGTTCCGAATGCACTATTTGTGAGGTATAGGCGAGAAAGCCTAAACAGTGTCGCCTAAGAATTGGTAATATTTTATGATACACTATGTCCTAATAAATAAAGTAATAGATTAATATGCGCGCGATAATTTTTAAAACGAGAAAATTAAACCCAATCTGTCAATTTCGTCCAATCAATTCATTCATTCATTTCTCAAAAAGTAAGTAACGTTAGCGCTTTAATTTTTTTCTTCATTTTTAAGTACAGCAATTATTTTGATATAGTAAAAAAATTGCAAAAATTTGCTTTTTGTTGATTATACTGATTACGATAAAATTTTGTATGGACGTAGTCACATGGACAAGGACATAGGCTTCTCTGTATTCCGGGCCTTTTAGTGGTTCCCGTGTGATAATTTATGAATTCCACGCAGACGAAAGCTCGGCCAAAAACACTAGTACATAATATTTGGTGATATATAGGAAATGTAAACCAAGAGGAAACCCATTGTACCTGGGGTTTTTTCTTCAAAATTGGCCTATTTACCTACACCTGTTCAACAATTTAAATAACCTTTTCATTAACCGTAAAACGTAACAAAAAGGGAAAACCTGAAAATGCTTTGTTAACATAAATTGCGAATTAAAAGAAACGACGTTGGGAAAACATTGGTTTGTTTAGAATTCGGCAACGCAAAATTTCGGCCACGTTTCGAGCCACAATAATTAACAAGCAAAAATTAACTTTTAATGCTGAAATAGGAAATGATGAACGGGGAAAAGGCTTCACTTGCCATTGTTATTTTAAACTCATTCGTAATCTATTGGTTAAATGGTTTGAATAATAATCTATGTGAGTTTTCTTTGCTGATCCGCATATCGGTGGGAAAGTTCAAGTACAGCTATTTAATATAAAATGGAATGTAACCTGGGAGTCAGATGACACGTAATACGTGAATCCTAATGGGTACAGAACCCTTAAAATCTAGCCAAATAACTCATATTATGTAGTGAAGGAATCATGGCTTTGAGTACCATTTTTCACAAAAGTCGTAATATAAAGTATGGCTAAAAACGTGGATACGAAAGCATTAGACAACAAATTGGAAGACTGTTAAAATTTCTCATGATTTATGTACCACGTCTCCTAATTTATCAGGCGTTAAATTTAGAAAATACAGCCGAGTTCGCTGCCATTCATCCCTTGGATTTATATCTTCAATTTCTTTTGGCCTCATTTTCTTGTTTCGCCCGACTTTTGTGCTGCAAAAGTGGATAATGGAATGATAGCGGAATTTGCGAGTTTCACTTGGTGATCTTGGATCTTTTATCTAGTCTCGTTCTCGACAAATGTGACGCTTGCTTATTAACTTGTGTTTCTGATAAAATTCTAGATTTTTGCAAGCCCTGTAACCCGAGACATGGGTGCGCCTATGTTTTCGTTGTAATTTTGTGAACAGCTTATACGCCAGCGCCATCTATTGTTGCACAAATTAAAGTCATTAAGTACGAGATCTACTGGCACTATCATGTAGGCTTTGGTTGAATTGACGGTCGAGGAAGGTCCAAAAGCATCCGGCGTAACAAAGAAAATAAATACATATATGTATTTACAAATCATTTTTTTATTTTTCGATAGTCATAAAGTCAGTAATTCGAGGGACCATTTCAATGCACTTTTCAACAACAAAATATTCTTCCCCTAAAGTCTGTCTTAAGTTTCCAAAAAAAGGCACTAGGGACCCGGTCGAGACTATAAGGCGGTTGTAGATTTTCTTTTGCGAGCAGCATTGGCAATTGAAGCAATTGTCGTGGAGAAGCCGAACACCTCTGCTGAGTTTTCCACGACGCTTCTGCTAGATCGCCTCTCGTAACTGTTCAATAAGAGTGGCGTAGTACTTGCCATTTACCGTGGTATTCCTTTCTTTTATGTCCATCATTAGTGTTCCATGAAAATACCAGAATACCGTACTATACCGACCATGATCGTTATATTAAAATGTAATAATCTAAAAGCTACTCGTATTGCATCCGTGTAGCCATCACCAAGTGTTGCGCTTTCCATAATATTATTATGCACAGAACTAAGGTTTTAGCAGTATTCTTCCGGATTCCATGTTTAACAAAATTTCACTATATAATTAAAATTTGGGACTTTTGAAATCATAGACCAATACTTAAGCACATTCAAAACTTACTGTCGTTGCAGACCAAAAAGTAACAACATCGGTGTAATTAATATAAATAAATAAAAAGAAAATATGTTACGAATGTATTCAATAAATAACTGAAGAATACAGCTTTATTACCAGTAAATGAATAACTTCGGTCATAGAACAATCTCACGTACAACTGCATAACGACCAACTTGGCAATGTCTTAGTCGGTTTTATTAATGCGTTCGTAACAAAGAACCATAATTTCCGTTACATTAAGAAAATGTCTGAGATACATTGGCGCTGGTCCTACGCCAAGAGTCCGCTGCGCTTGCGAGCGAAGACAGTAAACAAATTGTTGCTTCTTCGATGGTTATAAAGTAACGGCTGCTTGCGCAATATTCTTTGTGATGATAAAGATGTGATGAGGAAAATTCGCTCTTTAAATTAACTACAAGACAGGGATTTATAAAGCACCTGGAACCATCTTCTCAACACAAAACTAGGTATGCATCTGATACCGATATATCGGCGATACTTCGGGTTTGCCGATATATCGGTATCGGCGATATTTTTATGGCAGATTCAACGATACTTTTCAAAATACTACAAGTAATGTAAACGCACGTGTTGTCCCATCTATTTTGTTGCAAACGAGGCACGAACGCACCTGAGAGACTATTTTCCACCGCAGGTCTTATTCAAACAGACTTGCGAAATCGCCTTTGCCCGCAAAACTTAAGTATACTTTGTTTTTTAAATAAAAATCTTATAAATGTTAATTTTGATTACTAAAACTATTAATTAATTGTGTTTTATTTATTCTACCTTCTTTTTTGAATTCAATAAGCGTATCGGTATCAGTATCGCCGATGTTTTTATAAGAGTATCGGTATCGTATCGGCAAAAAGGCGTATCGAGGCATCCCTACACAAAACTAACTAATATAGCTAAAACCAACTAATATGTTTTAGGTGGTGTAACTACACGTCAGCGATAAATCTTTCGAAGATATTTTAATAACTGACTCTGTGGGGAGCAACTACTTGTAAATAAATAGAACAGTTCCATTGTAAAATGGAAAACAAAATCTACCCTCTCTACAAGCTAATATCCGGTACCCGGTTGCCTGAAAGAGATCGCATTACTAAACGATAAAGCCTAAAATAATGTAGTACTAACTTTTCAGAAATAATTGTAAGCTCTTTTGAAAATAACAGAAATTTTTGGTAACAACAATTTGTAATGACTGACTGATTGGAATAACAGCGAGCTGATATAACACCAATGAGAGAATAATTTATTTCGTAATGGAAGAAAAACTTTGTTCAGCGAAATGTCGTTCTGAAATATAATAATATATGTAATAATAATAATAATATGAAGATGAAAAGGTGCCTAATGTGCAAAAAATTAAAAGAGAGTGAGAATCACCCCAACATTGTTATCAACACACTTTGGCCTACTTTTCCTACATTCCGTACACGTTTTATCCGAGTGATATTGTCCCGACCTCCAAACTCAAAGTTTAATGAAGACGAATGGCTGAGGAAGTTTGACCGCGGTAAGCCTACTAGAGTTTACATATTAAGTAAATTGGTCTTTCAAGAGTTGCCAACCGTTTATCATATTAAGTGGTTTACTGAGGAAGATTCGAGTTTGCTTCCGTTTTGCTATTTGCTATTATAAGAAAATAACTAATTTGTAAGTTCAGACTTTATTTCCCCTTGAAGTCATTATACAACTAAAGCTCGTGACTTTGCAATCGATTATCGCCTGACATTTTTATGTCAAATTGCAACCTCCTTGCAAGTCTTCGGGTGCAATTCGGAATATCTGATGGATTTATGTAGTAACCCAAATACAAGCAGAAAGCTCCCCTCGTCATTAAATCTTACGGGAAGTATAATACAGTAAAGTGTATTTAAAAAGCCGCATTCCGCTGATATGGAACTTATTGGTGCTGCCTCTTCGAATATAATATAGTTTTCATTCATAATTATTTTTTTCACATCTACAAATCTTTGAATCTCTCTTCAAAGCATGGCGATTGGGAGTGAAGGAAGGGGGTGGAGGGAGGGATGGGGGGGGGGGGGGGCTGCCTAAAATTAATGGCTAAGGTAACTTGAGCCGAACCACAGCCTCTCTAGTGCCTCATTAAATTAGTAAATTAACGTCGAGAGAAAAACATCGTAGCATTCCGCTAATTCGTCAGACATTTCCCAAATACGAAAATACGGACGAGCAACACAATTACCGGCAGTTAATATAGTGATCAAGGTAGATTTTCATGTCACTTCGAACACCGCAAGGGACGGAGACCCTCAGCGACGGTGATGGGATGATTCCATTGATTTATTGGACGCATTTTTCTGGCCCCGTTTCGACCACTTGCACAATTAGGGGGTGGGGAAAAATGGCAAATAGGTGACGGTTTTTCCAGTAGCACCTTCACGCCTTCCGACTTCAAAAAGAGTAGGGTCTTCAACTGTTTGCGTTTGCGTGTATGTTTCCTCATATACGCTAATTTTTAACTGTTTTTTTTTCATTCGATAGAGGTGTTAAGGATTTTAATTTGAAGGAAACATTTTATCCCTAAAAGTGAATTTGTAATTAATGCCGGTTTATTTTCCACTAATGAGGCATTTTTATAGATGTCTGTCAGTTGAGTATTCAAAGGTGTCAATAGATGGCGTGGAAGAGGTAGAAATTAATCTATCATAAAACATTCTAGCAATCCACACATCCCCAAAAAGTTGGTTAACAATTTTGACATATTTATTTTTACACAGTTATACTTTCTCTTTTTAACCGACTTAAAAAATGAGGAGGTTCTCAATTCGACGGGTATGTTTTTTAAATGTTTGTTACCTCAGAACTTTCGACTGGATGAACCGATTTTGATGATTCATTTTTATTTGAAAGCTGGTGATTCATTTCAATTTGGTCCAGTTCTGAGATCCATGAGAAAATATAAATCTTAAATTTGCCTCAATAAAAGTAAACTTTTAGGGCAGACGAAGTCGGTTTCCATTTCTTTTTGAACGCATTTACTTGTTGATAAACTCCTTGAATTGAATTCATACGACAAAATATAAATTTAACAGTTAAATTTTGCTACAACGTTGCCATCTATCCATGCGAATGAAGAACTTTTTAAAAGTACCTCATTGTGAACCCATTTTAATGATTCTTTTTAAAATTAAATACGTTATTTCTCAAATATTCGAGAAATAATCCAATTGAATGAAACGCCTAACCACCTCCGTGGCTCAATAGCTCCACACTTGGACTAAAAGTCCGGCCAGGTGTAGTCATTACGGCAAATCCCTAAAGGATAAGACGGCTCAGTAAACTATGCACCTGATGAAGATGTTACATACGATGGAGCTCATTTCAAAGTTTTCCATAATGCACCCGAAGCTACTTTAATCCGAAAACAAAGGAGCTGAGTTTTAGAACTTATTTAATACGGACTGGCTCACTGAAAGTTGTGTAGCTCATACGAATGAACCAAGTTCGACTGCTCAACGCTTTTACCGTTTTAAGTCTTTTTGGATTATCGGTGAAGGAAAACATCGTGAGGAAACCTGCACCCTCGTGAGAAGAAATTCAAAGGTTATATGAAGTCAACCAATCCGCATTGGGCCTGCGTGGTGGGCCCTTATACTCTCTGTAGGAGAGCAGTGGAGACATATATAGGCTGTTGATGACCGAAACCTAGAGGTTGACAATTAAAGGAGATTACGTTTATTTAGTGAGGGTGAGTGAGTGATATAGATAAAATTTATATATTGTACATCTGATGTATGATCTACCAAACAAAACCGAATCATCAATTATATATTCATAATTGGCGGAATTATCACGTAACATACATACAAAATAAATATAGTTTAAAAAACTAATAAACACGCTTTTAAAGCACTTCACACACTAAAAAGTTAGTATAGTAAATATCCAACAGAGGGCGTGGTTGTCTCACTTGCTCTCACACAGAGGATGTGTGTGATGTGTGTTAAATTATTTAATCCTGGCGATCCTAATCAGGATAATGAGATAAACTTATGAAATTAATTTCTTAATTTCTTAAGTGAATAAATTCTTGATAAGTGTACAAAGTTTGAATTAAATCTGTCCGTCTAAAGTGGGTCAAAATAGAGTCCAAAGGAATCGATTACATACAAACATACAGGTGAAGCTAATAAAAGCGTGTTAAAAATATCCTGTCGATTGAGAACCTTTTCCTTTTTTGAAGTTGAAGTTTTCATTTCCATACCATTATATGTAGTTCCTAAATGTAAGAAATACCGTAAGTTCTCAAGGCGCGTCTATTACCAGTCATTTGCAGATAAGTCGCAGGACCGACGTCCCGTGCCCAACTGCCCGGGGAGAGACATTTCACCTCGTACTCGGGTATACACGAGGGCCTTGTACGGAACTAAGATAAGCCCAAAGCTGACAACAAACTCCCCCTTCAACCGGTTCAAGCTTAAGATACGAGCGATCGACATTTTCTCACTGACAGGTAATAAGTTAACAATAAAAATCTGATTATTTAAAACATACATATTTATAATTTAAACTAGTTTACGTTACATCGAAATCAATGCAGTTTCCCAAGTTTCGAAGCTCTTCAAGTTTAGCTCATTTCGAAATTCAAACGTGCAAGCGTGACATCACTCCATAGAGTCCCGGCTATCGAGTGGCGAGTGCGCCAGCCAAATGACTCGCGTAATGAAGTTAAATCGGGTAACATGATAGCGGCTCGGCCGCAGCAGAAAGAGTGTTTATAATTTTTTATTAAGTTAAAAAACGCAGTTTTATTCGTGATTTTTATTAGATTTTTTTGGCAAACACATTGTACACGGCATACTGGCGATTAATCCAAATGAGACATGCATGAGACATCCAAGGTGCATAGATTAAAAGGATCTACAGCAAGTCAAATTCTTCTACGTTTTTTAATCCTTCTCCTCTACGGCACATTTTTTTAAATGAAAACAATTTGAGTCCCAATTGAGTCCTGAGTTAGGACTCAGGACTCAATCGGGACTCAAAGAGTCCAGAGTCCCTCCATGAATTGAAAGTGATTTTGTAAATTTTTATCATCAAAAAGCTTCCTAAATACTAAACTGATTTCTTGTCTCAGACCACACGGGCCGCCATCATGGCGGATGCGTAATAAGCAATTCACGGAACTGTCCTGCAGATAACGTGACATACATAGACGGACCTTACATAATAGGTATTCCCTTTTCACGACTCCATTAGTTTACTTAAGAACTTTTAACCGATAGTTACACGCCTGGAATAACAATACGGAAGTCCTGGGCACGATTCCCATTGGACCTATCGCTACTCGGTTTGTTTGGCGGTAGGGCATTTTCAATATTTGCCTGGCTAGCCACCATCTTTTGGCCTAAGTCTGCTGCCAAATACCAGTGTTGTGCTCCTGTATGAAGGTAGCAGAGCCAGAGCCTATCCAACGGCCGTGACATAACTTACCATCAGGTGAAAAAAAGGCTAGATGATGCATTTTACGTTTTAAGAATAATAATAATAATTTACCACCTTTTCTTTTAGACTAAAATTCTCATTCTCAATCATGTCGCCGATTTTCCATACTTAAATTATCATTCATTCATAAATAAGATTCATTAAGAAGATAGCGGGAAGCGAGTGGATGAGGACGACTGAGGACCGGAAGGAGTGGCGCACGTTGGGAGAGGCCTATCTTCAGCAGTGGAGAGACACGGGCTGATAAGTCAATTCAAGTCATTAATAAATACATTTTTTTCGACATTATCTGTAATAACAGTAGCTAACTATAAATCCATTCACATAACAACATATTGTAGAATAGAAACATGTCATTGTACATTTTTAGTTTACTCTTCAATACTCGTACATGCGATGTTTTAGAGCTTCAGCTTTACGTGCAACAGTATAAAACGTTGTTGCTTGGTTTAAAACTCCGTGTCGGAATACATTCAGTATTGGTATTCAATAAACGACCTCTCCTGAATATAACTGAAAAGTTTTCTTGCCTTTCCATTTGATACAGTTATATTTTTCTTAAAAGCGAAGTGACATTATCATTTGAACTTTTTTTTTAAATTAATTTGTCAGAAATCTGCCGCCTCTGCCAGAATAGCGTTCTGCATAGAAAAGACTTTATTTAGAGACACAAATATATAAAATTAAATAAATATGTCACATTCATTCGGATTTCGGTCAAGCGCCATTTTCGCTTTTAGTACGGTACTTTACTTTTTCATTAGAAACGGACATGTTTCGAAAACAATTTGGATAACAATTAATCAATGCTTTTTAATTATATATAACATTCTGTTTCATCATTACATTTTGAAATACACAGTGTGAATGTACATTGGTCTTCCCGAAGCCTAAATTAGACACTGGCAGTGATACATTATACTGCTAGAAATCAAAAAGCCGACATAATTAAATCAATCAAGACAAATACGAATGAAATAGAAATAGCTGAAGCCAAACTACATTTTTTCCTCGATGCCTAAAGTAAACCACAGCCCCAAACTTATTTAGCTAAGTGAATAGTAACAGGGAACCCAATTCACTTAACTTAGTCTAAAATGTGTACGCACATAAAGACTACTACAGAATTACTCTTTTTCGAGGAATCTACAATGGCCTATTAAAGTATTAAACAGGGTTAGTTGATGTATATACGCCATAGTATACTCACACTTTGCTAAACGTCAATGTCAAAGTGTCGATAGCTGTCAGTTTCACGAGAGCCGTGGGCGAGAGTGGACGTTTAGTAGTACCGAACACGCGGGCATTGCCGAGCCAGTGAAGTGCTCCTACAAACATCATTAACGTAACAATTTCGATTCCTGGTTCGGGATATCTCTGAAACTCGGTTTGTTTGGTGGTGCGCCATTTTTCTATCTAGAAACCAAGACGTCATTTGTCTGCCCCCCAAAAATAGTGATAGTAGCACCATTGTGCTCCAATTATGAAAGGTAACATAGACAGACCCTCGTTAACTTAAGGTTTTAGCGTGAGGAGGCTTTCTATCCAACGGCCTTATTAAAGTGAGATGAAGGCCAAGTACAAAAATACAGCACTGAAAGTTTGCCTTGTTTTATGATCTTTGAAAAGCAAACCATTCTTAATTCTACTGGACTACTAACTAGTAAAGGTACAAAATTGTACAAGAAGTTAGACCTTGGCCGAACCGATTGGGGATGTTGTAACCAATCGGACCGATGGCTTCGTAAAAGGGGATAATGGGGGGAAAAGGGAAAGGGAACTTAGCAATTGCTAAGTTGAGTGTAGTTGGGAGTTGGATTCGGGATTGCGGGGTCGCTCGTCGGAATCATTGGATTCAATTAACGCTTGATTTGAATATAGAAAAGTTTGACAAGCCACAGTTTTATTGAATGAATAAATGAATCTTTATTTGCTTAAAGTATGGTACATTACAGCATTTTAAAATTACATATAGTGTCAGATCACATATTTTACCAAAATTTAGCTGCAAAACCTATATAAAATTGTTACACTTATAAATTATATTCCACTATATTTAAAAAATCAATCTGGGTTCAATCCTAGGTCGTTCCAATAAGTTCCAATTTGTTATTTGGAATTTATGTACGAACTAGCTTCCGCCCGCGACTTTGTCCGCGTGAACTTCAGGATTTATTCTACTTGTTCGATAGGCATAGAAGGCATCTATCTCCATTTCCAGCATAAGGTACAAAATAGTGTTTATTCTGTTACGTAGGCTAATAGTTTAAAGAAACAAAAGAAATTTCAATATCTGACGTAGTACGAGTACATTCAAAAAGTCTTCACACTAATATTATAAACGCGAAAGTTTGTATATACGAATTACATATTCTATGGTCGGTTGCTAGGCAACGCGTTTTTGTTATGCCCAAATTGCCCATGTAATCCCACTAATATTTTAAGTGTGATTTTGTACAATTTACACAATATGGCTTTATAAATTATAGCCTATATGTTATTCTGATGTATAAGCTATATTATTGTAAAGTTTCATTCAAATCCATTCAGTAGTTTTTCCGTGAAAGCGTCACAAACATCCAAACATCTAAACATCTAAACATCCAATCATCCAAACATCTAAACATCCAAACTTTCACACTTATAATATTAGTAGGATGATACAAATCATTGGCACCATTGGCTTTTTGGTGAAGGAAAACATCTTGAAGAAACCTGTACACTCCTGAGAACAAATTCAAAGGTGTGTGAAGTCTACCAATGCACACTAGACCCGCGTGGTGTACTATGACCCATACACTCTCTGTAGGAGAGTAGGCCTGAGCCCCTGCAGTGGAGACGTATATAGGCTGTTGATGATGATTATAAAAAAAACCACGAAATTTTTAAAAATTAGCATACAAGCGAAGACGGCCACATCTAGACACGCGAGAGCGTGTCCAGTTAATTATTCAAGAAAAATGATTTCGTTTACACGACCGCCATATTTAATTTTCACAACATATTATTCCGTCAAAAACAATATTAAAAAATATTCCGTTCAATTTCATCTCCAACTCGTATGCACCACGGAATGTGGACACATCGCCTCGAATTATTCATTCCCAAAGGCTCATTTTCCCCACAAAGTTCCACTAGAAAGTTGAACTTAAGTAAGTCTGCTCCACTCTTGGTCGGTCGCCAAAGCGAGGTAATATTTCACCGACAATATCAGCTTCACGTAAGTAAATTTGAGGTAATCCTGGAACAGCTGACTGGAACGATCTTCCTGGATCGATCGTCCTGGCCTGGTCGTCTGACGAGGCAGGTATTTTTCATATTAACGGCCGTTTCCGCATTAGTTTCACTTGGCTGGAGGCTAATGGTCGATGAGCGATAGAGGGCAGGGATATTGTGACTCTTTAGCTATCTTTAGGTCGCGCGGTGCTAAAACGATCCATATAAATCGGGTATGAGTTGTGACGTCACACGTCTATAAATTGGAGCGTTAAATGTATGAAGCTTGTTAGATATTTTGATTTATCTCGTAAAAATAATGTTTTTATGTATTTTATACCCCTAGAAAAAATGTTCAAAATGCAATGAGACAACTAAAATTAAATCTAATAAGCATTTTACTATTCGAAGAACTGTTTTTCTCAATTTTTGAAATTGTTGCCAAATAAAAAAATTAAATTTTTTTACGGATTTGTATTTTGGGGTGATTTTTTTAAATGTCCGTTACGGTATAAAATACAATTCAACCCAAAACTAATTAGGTGTCAAGTACTTAATTGTACTAAATGAAAATTTTATATTCAGAAAAAAAACATATATAAGGAAACAGTAGAGCCCTTATGAATTCAAAGTTGTTTTTATTTATTTTTAACATGTATAAAACCTGTTTCAAGTAAGCTACATCATAAATCTTTGTCAACCGTTAAAAGTAAACAAAGAATGTAATTTACGTTAAGAAAAAACCCATGAAAAGCTTTTTCGTTTAAATAAAATATACATCTAAAACTCGTAACGCAAGAGTTACTTCTGAGCAATGTTGCATCCCATGGGATCCAAGTCCCATGGCTCGAACAAACAAAATGACAAGTGAAACAAACTTCTCTTTTCCCCCTTACCCATTTGTTATACCGCACGAGGGTGTTTTGAGGCCTACGGTGGAATGTAAAATGTGGTAACTTTTAAAATTTAGTTATAACTCGTAAATTGTAAATTTTTTTAAAAATATTAACCGCCTTCAGCCAGTCGGACATATAAAAATGTCCTATCTCCAACCAACAGATATAACCCTCACTAGAATCGAACCCACGACATCCGTATTTTGAGTTAAAGTGTTTAGCTAGGCCACGGAGGCGGTGTTAATTCAAAATATCACGTCATGAAATTATTTTATCTTTTAATTTTTTAAATAGAAAACTTGCTTCGCACGGGTGAGATTTATTGATGGGACATCTCTGCTTCTTAGCGGCTTATAAAAATGCAACATGCACTATATTTGATGGTTTACCTCCGGCAATACAATTTTTGAATAAAACCGCATCCAATTCTGTGCGGTAATTTTTGCGTGATGCTCTTACAAACGTACAAAAAGCCTAAATTTTGGCTTCCCTTGCTCTTATTAGCACCTCAAATTATTATTATTTCAAAAGATATTATTGACAACACAATTTGAACACCTAAAACGTACAGATAGATAGGTTGTTTCAGTTTTTGTGTGTGTTGAAAATTCAAGTTGAGAGTTGGTTCGTTTTGCTATCAGGCTGAAGGAAGTAAACCTATCCAGCGAGTATTGGTGACGTGTAATTTTTCAGCCAACCACGGACTATTTGTTTTCCGAAGGTACCATAATACAGTAAGTAAGCTCGACGATATATTCGGGGTTTTCATACGCCACAAATATTTAAAGCAGGTGAGGTAATTTTTACTCAAATAGCGTAGTCGGCGGCGGGCTGCCTCGATCCCAGCCGCATAATTTTACATCAGTAAATTGTAGTTTCGTAAATTTATTTTGTGCGCCGGGATTTATTTTTATTTGATAAATCAAAGTGCCTATTTATACCACTAAATAACTATATTGTTACGGTACAATACTTTTAAGGGATGTTTGTTAATTTTACCTGGATCCAAAGGGAGTTGATCTCAGACACCAGACTCTCACATAGCTATTAAAAACTGAGTTATGATGTTTAAACATGTATCCACTTTTGTACACTCGAGAACAAAATTATGTATGTATATGTAAAATATATGTATACAAAATATGTAAATGTATGTATGTAAATATGTATCTTTTGAATCATGTCACATTTACATTACGCTCACGGTTACGGTTCAATAGGTACGTCCCTGTGTCATATGGACGGACGGACAGTGGACTTAGTACTAAGGTCTCTTTGAATACGGCATTCTAAACATATGGCCTAAGTTTTTCACGCAGTATACCAGTGGAGGGGGCGGGGGCCCCCGCAGTTGCATACGCGAGGAATTTTATACTCATAGTTGTTTTTATTATTATTAAATTATGGCGTTATTATCAAAAGCAAATTATAAAATTTACTGGCGTGGAATGTGTACTGCATTAAGTTACACCTCAGTAGAATAATATTTCACACGTATAAATTAATTTAATAATAAAAAATGTTCTAATTTTGAATTTCTCTCTACGACAAATGTCTTTTCATGTTGTCCCTTTCTGATACACTGACATGAACATTAGCAACGCAACTTGCCTCGCTTCCCGACCTAAATGGCCACATATTTTTTTTCTTCAGAACAAAACCACGTCCAACATACTCCTTAGTCTGAATAAAAGTTGATAACTAGCTCTTGATGCCTTAAAACGTCAGAAATACGCAATTCCATTCCAGAATTCTGAGAGCTCAATCGCAGATCAGGTGGTTCACTTTCATGAACAAGTTTAGTGAACTTCAACACAGAATTCGGACATTACCTTTGAACTGACCAAGTGTCAGAGTGAAAACTAAGAGCTGTTCTAGGAACCACATCCTCAATAATTAGTTGAAGGGTTCAGACAATCCGCAGAGTTAGTAAGTGAATGCCAAGAATGAATTAAACGCGCAACGATATTGATTGATATTCATATCTCTCCATAAAATTTAATAATATAAATCGAAATTACTTATAACTCAAGAACGGCTAAAGTAATCTTTATGATATATTTTTTTAATTTGTCTCCACGCAGAATAGCAGAATAACTATTGAAACTCGGGATAAATTTAAAAAAAATACTATTCATTTCCTCTAACATTTTGCATGCGACGGCTTTTTGTATGATATTGATGATAGTGCCCGCGGACGAAGTCACGTCCAGAAGCTAGTATCTTGTATACAGAGTATCCAATTAAACATTTTCTTTTCATCTGGAATTCGTTACAAAAGTATCCATAAATCTTGTAAAATAAACTGCACGGAGCAGGTTTCCCGCCGGGACTGTACCCTATTCTCAAAATTTCGTTATCCATCCGTTTCCGAGGCACGAGCCTCTTAAAGAGATAAGAAGTGTTACATAAATGAAAGCCTACTCCGCTGAATTGTAAGTTGGCCATCTCTAATGTAGTGCTGGGACATTCAACAAAAAACAAAAACCTATCGATATTTTTTGGGAGAAAATTTTATAGGAAAACCAATGCGAGGTGTATATCTATTATAGTTTTTGAGGAATCATCAAAACCTTGACAAACTTAGTTATGTCTTCGGGAAAATGAACAGTATCTCAAGGTAATAATCACTTTGTTTCTTTTCATGGTTCTTAACCCTTAGTGCGCGAGGCCGACTCGCACTTGGCTAGTTTATTATGGGCTGCCTTGATATTATTATATATAAAAAATCTAGTACTTTCGACCGCGACTTAGTCTGTGAGGACTTCAGAAAATCTCCCATGGGAACCAAACGGACTGTAATAAAAAATATCCCTTACCCGTGCTATGGCAAGTGTATCTCAAAAATCATCACAATTGGTTTTACCGAGGCTCCCAAATGGAATAAAGAAACTCACTCTGGCATTTTAATATTTAGCATGAACGCTTGCTTTTTTTCCCCAGTAGCTATAGATATAGACAGATGGCATTCAAAATACGACACACACGCAGAAAAACTATTTTTAAACTTAAGCTACAAAATGATCTGAATTACAATGTAAAAAAAATAAAGACACACACAATGACATCTTGACTATGCCGCTACCCGTGCCATACAGTGAGCGTAGCAATGGTCTTCACTCATCATATGCTACCATTCAACCGGCTGTATTCGTATCTGAAGTACAACAATGATTTTCAGCGAAGCCTTGATTACCATCTGACACTAAGTACGAATAGTTTCTAAAGTAAACTATATATATTAAATCATAAATAAATACGCAAAATTCAATGTGCAGTAATAAAACTCAATATTGTCTGAGTTCACACTTATTGTAGTCTAACTGTCAAGCCATTGTTAATAAATTACATAACTGGTGACGAATTCTTTAAGTATTCTTTTTTTTTAAAATAATAGTACCTAATCTTATAAGAAGGTTCAACCGTACCGTCTTAGTGTTAAGAGGCTATGTTGGTAAGACCACGTGGTCGATTTCAAGGTAGCATTGTTTTCTAGCTGTCCCTCTCCGAGCCTTATCCTACCCGAGCGCGTACGGTGAGACAGCATACATTACGCGATGTTATCCACCCGTTATTTGGATGTTTCGTAGTCCAGGGATCATTTGAAGGATACAGTATATTATATAACCATTTTTTAATACGGTATACTAATGAAATTTCAGATGTCGGTGGTTTTTCCAAATTGTTCTAAATTGATTCATACTCTTGTAAATCAGGTTCAAAAGTTGGGGCTTTTTATTACCGAAAAATACAATACTTTGACGCCCTGTAACTCTGGAAGTATATATTTAAACGAAAATCTGACTCACCACCGACACAGATATTAATTTCTAGATTGTGTCTTAAAAATTTCATAGATTTTCATAGCTTAATACTCAAAATATGACTGGACTACGTTTGTATGGGCGCTTTGACAACAGCATACCCTCTTAAAACGTCATTGAAAAAAACTAGCATCCAAGACACAGGCTGGGCCTAGTTTGGATGTCAGTGTACAAAATTAATATACAAATATCCTTATTGTGACATAGGCTAAGAGATATAGACAAGTTTAGGTGCCAATATTTTTTTAAAATAAAAAACTGATAATTAATTCTATCGACATCATCCCTGCCCTACGCGAGACGCAAGGCGCCTGGCCCTCTGGTGACTAGGTGAAGGTGACGGTCCATCGATCACTCTCTAAGATATTATTATTATTATACAATTCATGATGAAAGTTAGGAACAATCATTAATTGAAATGGAAGACAGTCATTCTACAATTTGTGTACACTACTTGTACTCGAACAACGCCATCTGTTAAAGATTCTAAGAACTACGTCGAGCTTAGACTTGCAACGCGTGTGCGACAGATTACTGAACTTTTGACAATGACAGTTCGTAGCGAACGTAATCGGCGCCGATTGGCTGGCTGCACTTGTACGAGTTTTACGTTTGCGGACCAATGATTTGGTGCCATTGTACACATATAGTATGTAATATGTCTACGATAACAATATTAATTTCTTCACCTTTATTCTTTCTTTTACCAACCAAGCTGAGTATCAGAGATAACCCCCTGCACTGGCAATCGAAATCAAAGTCAAAGTACTTTATTTGTGGAAATGGCAGATTAAATCGATCGGTAGATTAAATCGATTGTTGTTCAACCGTGTTGACACTTCACTAATGTAGGAACTTTTTATTATTAAAATTTCCCGCGGGATACCTAGCTGGTACTTTATTCGATCGGCGGTCGAGAATTTTTATCTACCCGCTTGGCTATGAAAATTTATATTCACATACCAGCAGGTGGGGCGAAGACCCAGTGCAACCCGTTGTGAATTAAAAATATCTACAAGAACTATCACAAAAAGAATTATAAAATCTTACTGCTAACAACCTCATTACAATCCAAAACTAAGCTAACCTATTAATCATAATTCATTAAACTAAAGACGAATAAGTTGGGCATAAATCGATGACCTTCGACTGTATAGTGTAAAATACAGCTATACCTTTTCCCAGTGCGAGAGAGAGAGGGTCATGCCATCTCAAAGTTTGATTGACAGTCGACGAGATAGGAATCCTCTTTTACACCGAAACGAATACAAAATTCTAGAAGCTCAGGACCGACCAGCAAACCGATCTCATTCATATTTCCAGAAAATGAGAAATTAATTTCTCAAGTATTTAACATTGTACTGAATCTCTACAGGCATTATGTGATAATTTGAATGCTACGTGACTGTATTTCCGTCATTCTACCGGGTTCGATTCCCAATGGGGGTACTTATCGGTATTCTGTTTGTTTACATTTACTATGTCCACCTGGCTAGCTACCATCGTATTACCTAAGTCTGCCGCCCAAAAGCAGTGTTAATAGCACTGTTGTTTTCCGGTACAAAAGGCAGCAGAGCCAGCGCCGCATTAGATTGACGCTTCTGGGTTCACAGGCTTACCATCCAATGGCTTATCTTCACTTATTATCAGATGAGATGAAGGTCAAGTGCAAACCCTTCACATATTGTGGTGAGCACAGTTTTAAGGTAAAGTATTTTATTAAAACAACCAAATGCTTCAGGCAGTAGTCACGCAAGGTTCAATGTCCGTCCGCCATCGCTGTCAGATTGGAAGTGTTGCCAGCAAGAAGGCACTACCATCGAGTGTTTGCGAAATGTAACCGTTGTCCTGTGCACCAGATTTATTGATATGCCACATAGATCACATACAAGTATAATAAATTAAATATTTTAAAAATCCTACGCAATAAATTTAATGCCGAAAATGTCTAACATAAGTTGATACTTGAAAATTTCCTTCACGTTAAAAAAACGTATCAAAATCGGTCCATGCGTTTGAGAGCGTAGCCACAGGCAGACAGACATTGGCGTCAAACTTATGACACCCCTCTGTTTGAGTCGGGGGTTACAAATATTGATGTTCAACAGCCTTACACTACGGTGTAACACACCGGAGGAGCTACGTCCGCGGCCGGCCAGTCTATCCCTGGAGGATCTCGTGTCAGTTTCAAATTGGATTTGACACCCACACGCGCGCCGAGTGCCGAGCGCCGAGCGCCGAGCGCCACTCAATGAGTTAGATTGTGGGTAGGCAGAAAAAAATCCTCTCGAATCACGCGTTTGTGCGTTGATTTTGACAGATTTGATCAACAGCATCCGGTACACCTCAAAGGACTGTCATATTTTCGCCACTTCTATTACGGAGATTCCTCCCCGAATGTTTCTATTCTAAATTTTTGTTGCCATAGTGTTTTAAAATTGAATAGCTGGTATTTGAATATAAAAAGGAGATGAAATTACAGTGTCGCAAAATGAATATCATTAACTTACAACTTTATTGTCCGCTATAATAGCCGTTACGCAGGTAATGGTCCCTAGATGGCGCTTTAAACAATAATCAAAATTGTGATTCACTGTGAAGTCATTTCGCGACATTACAATCCGATCTCTTATTTTTCGATAATTACTGCACAAAGCCAGCTATTCTATTTTAAAAGATTATGGCAACAGTAATTTAGTACGAAATTTTGATCGAGCGGAATCCCGTTAAACACGCAATACTATTATTTATATGCCGTGATGAATTCGGAAACGGCTCATACGACTTTAGGCATATTCTGAAATTATGGGGCTACGGGGTTAATGAATCGCTTGATAAAATCTCATCTTCAAAAAAAGGATCTCTGCCTTGGTCACTCATTCATTTATTTAGTAATTGAAATGTAATTTCAATTAGTAAATGACATGGTACCAATTTTAAAGACTGTCGTCAGGCAGCGTCTCGGCTTTTAGATCAATAAAAGGCACGGACTTGTAAAATAAATCTACTTTTACATCTGTGGATATTATATTTCCTTGTATTATACATGTAATTCTTTGTAGCGCCATCTAGTTACATTTGACGGCTTTTAGTCTAATGAACTGTTTAACTGGTAAGTCACATCCAGAGAGAGAATTTAGTCAGATCAATACGCATTTCTGGTCGTGGTCAGATTCTGGTGATACCTAGTATTAGAAATACAGGACACTATAGAACCTTCCGTGTGTTTTTATAACGCCGTGACGTCAACAGCTACGCCGTAGTCACCCCTTAGCTACGCCGTAGTCAATACTGAGCTACGCGAGGGGAAGATGCGGGCTGTGGGGAAGAAAGACACTCCTGGCATCTCCTGGTTGAGCTCTCAATAAGATCGCAAACGTAAACTATTTAAGAGGGTATGTTGGTGTCAAAGCGCCCATACAAACGTAGTCCAGTCATATTTAGAGTATTAAGCTATGAAAATCTATGAAATTTTCAAGACACAATCTAGAAACAAATATCTGTGTCGGTGGTGAGTCGGATTTTCGTTTAAATATATACTTCCAGAGTTACAGGGCGTCAAAGAATTGTATTTTACGGTAGTAAAAAGCCCCAACTTTGAACCTGATTTACAAGAGTATGAATCAATTTAGAACAATTTGGAAAAACCACCGACATCTGAAATTTCATTAGTATACTGTATTGAAAAAATGGCTACATAATATACTGTATCCTTCAAATGATCACTGGACTACGAAACATCCAAATAACGGGTGGATAACTTCGCGTAGTGTATGCTGTCTCACCGTACGCGCTCGGGTAGGATAGGGCTCGGATAGGGACAGCTACAAAACAATCCAAATTTGAACACGGCCAAGTGGTCTAACCAACATTGTCTCTTAAGCCTTCAGATTATAAGTCCAATCGTGTAATCAACAGGCCACGTAAGCTACTGCCTATCACATGAAAAGTTCGCCTTTTCCTACACCAACGGGCTCTCATGCGGTGATTTACTAAATATCGTTATATTACCTAAGCTATGAACAAAATAAATCCTTCCGTTTCATAATAAATACAGCCACGACAATAAAATCCAGTGGCTTCCCGCGCAGCGTTCAATAAAAGCATTGGTACCACTGTCGGGCTTCAATCTGCAACGAGGTATAGAATTGGATTTCCGCTAAATGCATTCCGACCACTTTTTACCCGCGCTTCGGTGAAATTGAATTAGGCTTCGCATCGTCAAAGCTATGGAAGAGATGCTTTGATATGGGCACTTCGCTTTATTTGGATGTTCATTTTGGAATGCTGATAGTTTTAAAATGGATTTAATTTTCGAAATTAATTAAATTCCATTGTCACAGCTGAAAGCTTATTTTTATCTGCACCACGGTGAAATCGGATAAGGCTCCGCACCATCAAAGCTGTGAGAGATAGGGTTTGATATGGGCATTACATTTTTATTTAGTTGTTCATCTTTGGAGTTATTATGTATTATGGGATTCCACTTGGCCTTTATTTCACCTGCTGGCAAGTGACGACAAGGCCGTTGGATGTAAAGCATGCTGACCCAGAAGCCTCCAGATAATGATTGCGTTGGCTCTGTAGTCTTTTATAGCTGAACACAGAAGTGCCATGAATACAGCTGTTTGGTGACAGATTTACGTAGCAAGGTTGTATTATTAGCAATGCGGACATAGAACATTACCTACCACCCAAACACCAAATCGAGAAACGATTGATACCCTACTGGGAATCGAAACAAGGACTTTTAGATTGTGAGTGCAAGCGAGTAGCCACTGCGCCACAGAGGCGGTTGAACGGTGGCCGTTGCAGCCCATTCCTCAGAAATTCTTCGAAGCCGTCAAAGACAAGTAGTCGTGGTAAATGTGCTAAAATTTTGTGACTCTGATTATTAAAAGTCAAAAACTCATTTATCTCAAACATAACCCGATTTCATCTTTCCTTCGTTCATCAATTTTTGTTCCTCTTTAATAATATAATTATATTGAGATGATGGAAAATTACCCGAGCCGAGCAGCTCAGCGAGATATGAGTAATCCGCCAAAATCCACGCTAACAGAGATAAAATAAAATCGCCGGCGAACAGATTCATAATGAGGTCACGTTACACAATGTTTCTGTTCATTTCGTTCATTCATTTCATTCACTCGTTAATGACTAGCTGGTTCATTTGTCGCTCGTAAGCTCATAAGTGAGAATTGCTGCAGGATCAGCTGAAGGAATAGTAATTACTTCTGAAGTATTACATCGTATTACAAAACGAATTATCGTAGTTGCTTGTTAATGTTCTTAAATTTTGTTTGCGATATTCTACAACTATAATGTGAAAATAGAATTGAAAATAAGATAAAAGAATTCGTTTGTTTGTTCTTTACGTCGTACCAGAGTGTCAAAATAACTTGATTTTTGTGTAGGTATAGTTTAAGGGTTTGAAAATGGTATAACATACTTTTATCCCAATGGAACAAGTAGATACCCTAAGGGAAATTCCAGAAGTCCACGCAGTCGAAGTCAGTTTTTTTTATCATACAATAAAATTCATTCGCCCATCGAGCTAGCCATCGTTTGACACTCAATTTGGCGTTTATTAAATACTAACTATCCAAAAGGATCTAATGGCTCCATTGGGATAAAAGTACAAACAAATTCACTTTCGTATTTTTATTATAATATTGGTATGTGAAATTAACTAGTACGTCACTCTCGTCAAACGAAACAGTGATATAATTTATAAAGCAACTAGAACCAGCGAACCACTAGTTCACATCACACGACGTTTTTGTTTCCATTCATGCATTCACTCACTGATTCATTCGGTCGTTAGTGAAAGTCCGTCATCTAGGATTCGAATGCGATTCAAAACTGGTTCGAACTAACGACCTTCGGAAGTCAAATTTGTGTTGATCTAGATTTATTGTTGTTATGAGATGATTTATTCCGGTTAAGTTACAGTTCGAATTGGGATTCGAGCCAAAGGATCTGTGAATGATTTAGACGAGACAATAATGTTACTTGGCGTACATATATGTCGCAATTGGATGCTGAAACATTTGGTTTTATGTAAATATCCGCAGCATAATTTCTTAGGTTCCGCGGGCGAAGTTGCAGGTAAAACAATAGTAAATTAATAATAATAACTATTTTCACTTAAGTTAGGGTCATTTTAAACTCATAATAATAGTATTATTAACTAAGGTACTTGCCGTTATTGTTTAAAACTAACGACGAAACTACTTAAAAAAATTACAATCCGATGTTTCATTTTACGCTTTTTTTACAAAGCCGTTAGATATTCACCCGCTGCATTGTCGAATGCAAAGTGTTCATACAATTCTGAGTGTTAAAGTGTAAGTATTATGAAAAACTCCTCTTAATTATTATTATCTTTTATTATTTTATATAATTATTATCCTATTAATTATCTCCTTTATCTCCTACCTATCGTAGCACTGTCCTATAGAGTCTGTCATATTGTTCATGTTTATTTCCTTCCTTCATGTTAAACCTTTGTTCCCTTCTATTATATATTTCTTTTTCTTTTCCTTTCACACCTTCTAGGCTCTAGCAGAATTACCAGCGTTGTGGGCTCGTAGTCCACAACACTATGCTGAGCTAGGGCCTTTGCAGGCATGATACATTGCTATAAACTATGCTGTTACTTCTATTGTGTGTTCTTCTTCTTGTGTGTGTGTGTGTGTATTTTGTTTTTATGTGTATTGTGCTGGCAAATAAATGATAATCTTATCTTATCTTAACTGATCAACTTCTTTCGGTTTTTATTTCATTAATTCATCATCATCATCACAAATATACAACTTAATCGTATAATTTGGATAAATTATTGAAATGAAAAATGGATGAAAATATTAATACAAAAGAGACTATTGAACATTTATTTAAACAACTTAATTAAATTAACAGATTTTTATATATAATACAAATTACCGACAACAATGACGGTGCATTAACAACAAAAACCAGTTATTCTCAAACTTTTAATCTCAAGGTGTTATTAATAACAACATAAATAACAATTAATGGCAGCGTAATACGAGGGCATTGTTACAGCGATGTGACAACGGAACATGGCGTAACGATAGCGTAACAAAGATATAATCTTGATCCAATTATAGTTAGACACGGAAGATCTTTCTACGGTCTTGCGAATCATATTTATGTATTAAAATGAACAGAAATGTAATACCAGGACCACTGCATCGCAACACGCGCCGGGTCGAGCATTATAAACAATATTCGAATCATTAATGATGTATTTACGTCTGATCATTTTCCCATGTCAGTAAGCTGCGAACTTGATGCAATTATACCAAAGTTTGTTGTAACACCTAACTCTTTAGTTAATAAGGCTATTTGGGGAGACCGAAATTATAACCAAAAATATGAATATGCAGAACTATGTGATGCATTGTTGTCCTCGTACAGCTGGACTAGTATTGCTTGCGAGGGTGTTTCATGCGACAGTTTAGACCACCACAAGTTAATTGATACCTATTATGATCAAATTGTGAAAAGTATTACGAAAGCGTCTGTAGAAACCTATAGAGGTAAAGGTTGTCAAAACAAGAAAAGAGTGATTGGCTGGAACTGTCACGTGAAGGACCTTCACGGAAAAGCTAGATTGTGTTACCGATTATGGAACTTGTATGGGCGCCCTACAGAGGGGCACATATATAATGACATGCTTAAAAGCCGCAAAGATTTCAAAAACAAAATCAATTGGTGTCAAAGAAATGAAAATAAAATAAAAATGGATATTATAGCCACGCACAGGTATAAAAAGGATTTCGCAAATTTTTGGAATGAAACCAATAAAATGAATCATAAATCTAGTGTACCTCTATCTGTAAATGGTAGTCAGAACCCAAAGGAAATCGCCAACATGTTTGTCAATAAATTTAATCCGCAGCCAGGAGCAGGAGTAGGTGGTGAGGGTCCTGGAGCCCGTGGTGGCCCGGGGCTTCCCGCGCCCGAAACTCCCCCCGCGCACACCGTACCGCGAGACACGCGCCCTCTGCACGTGTCTGCGGATGACGTCTTCCAATGTGTGAAGGGAATGAAGCGAGGCAAGTCCCCGGGACACGACGGACTCAGTGTAGAACATATACTGTTTGCGGGTCGTTTGTTGTATGAAAAAATAGCATTTCTGTTTAACACTTGCATTGACCACAAGTATCTACCTCATGACTTTATGAAGACCACAGTTGTTCCCATTGTAAAAAATAGAACCGGTGACTCATCTAGTCTGTCTAATTATCGTCCTATATCCCTGGCGACTATATTTTCAAAAATATTCGAGCGTCTGATATCTAAACACCTGAACGAAACAAACATTAACTTAAACGAGGCTCAGTTTGGGTTCCGACAGGGTTTATCTACCGATTTGGCTATTTATGCACTCAAAAATACTGTTTTTAACTACCTATCACGGAACACATCAGTCTATGCATGCTTCTTAGATCTAAGCCGCGCTTTTGATACAATTAATTACGATATTCTTTGGAATAAACTAAGAAGCACAAATGTGCCTCCTGATATAGTAAATATTCTAGAGTACTGGTATGCAAATCAGGAAAACCTAGTCAAGTGGGGTAACGCTATGTCGGATTCCTATAAACTGAGATGTGGCGTTAGGCAGGGTGGATTGACTTCACCGATTCTGTTTAATTTATACATAAATGATCTGATAGAGGAACTAAGCAGCACCAGAGCTGGATGCCATGTCGGTGGTGAATGCCTCAATAATCTGAGCTACGCAGACGACATGGTGCTGCTTAGTCCCTCGGTCAATGGCCTAAGAAAACTTATTAATGTATGTGAACGATATGCTGATGCACACCAGCTGGTGTACAATGTAAACAAGACGGAAATTATGGTGTTCAGGTATGGTAAAGGTCCTGATACAATATTACCCGTCACACTAGCAGGTTCTACTCTGAAAATTGTAGATAAGTTTAAATATCTTGGACATGTCCTGACAGACAATTTAAACGACGACTTGGATCTAGAACGACAAAGAAGAGGAATCGCTTGCAAAAGCAACATGCTAGCACGACGTTTTACCCACTGTTCGAAACAAGTCAAGGTCACCCTGTTCAAAGCCTACTGTCAGTCGTTCTACACGAGCCAGCTGTGGTACAAGCACACGAAGAGAGCCTACAGCTGTCTTCGTGTGCAGTACAACAATGCATTCAGAGCCATGCTCAACCTGCCCTGGCGGTGTAGTGCGTCTGGCATGTTTGCTGAGAACAGGGTCGACGACTTTTATGCCGTAATGAGGCGACACAAAGTGTCTTTCTATAACAGACTCGCGAGCAGTCAAAACAAAATTGTGGCCACTGTATTCCTAACTGTTATCCGCTCCATATATATGTGCAATATATGTAAATAAGTAAGGATTAGTTTAATTTAAGTTTAATGTAGTTAAGTTTAGTTTAAATTGTTATATTTTTATAATGTAATATGGGCAATGCCTTTAATAAAGAACTTTATTATTATTATTATTATTAATAAGAATAGAGACTGGAAAGGAGGCTGACGACTTGACATCGCAGCCATTTGATCATCGCCATTTTGGCGCTGATGGTTGCAGTGAGCGTATTGTGAGCGTACTCGGAACTAACGTAAACAACAACTAACAAGCCAATGACAACCTTATTCCTTTGGAAGTGTCAATTTTAGTTCCCGATACGCTCGGTGGGGCGCTGTGACACGGTACAGACAAGTTCTTTCATTTCAGGCGATCCATCTCCATCAAAGTTTCATACTAAATTTCTTTTGCCATAATCTTTTAAAATTTAGCTGGATTTGTGTAGTAACTATCTAAAAATAGGACATCAGATTGTGATGTCGCGAAATGAGTATCATTAACATACAACTTCACAGTGAAACACAATTTTCATTTTAAACACTTTTTTTTCCATTTTTGTTCAAAGCGCCATCTATGCACCATTAATTGCGTAACGGCTATTGTAGCTAACTATAAAGTTGTAGATTCATGATATTTATTTCGCGACACTATAATTTCATCTAGTATTTGTAGTTAATTACTTATCAAAGCCAGCTATTCTGTTTTCAATGATTATGGCAACAGAAATTTAGTATGGAAGCATTAGGAGAGGGATAACATTAAATAAGTACCCATTGCGATTAATTTATGGTTGGTTGATGTATGCATACTGCTTTACGTCAGTAAGGTCTCAGGTATAGTCAAGTCTGACCATACAGTTAATTTGTAGCAAACTAAATCAACATCACATTTAGTCGTCTACTCCAGTCCCCAGAACAAACTCACCCCTTGTTGAGAGATTTCCGGAGATTAGGTTAATTTAATACACCCTCCCAATCTCATTTAAAATATTTCCAAGTTTACAGTGATAATCAAAATATATTTTAAACTAGGTCCTGCCCTCAGCTTCGCCCGCGTGGACTTTAGAATGCCATCCGTGGGAATTACTAGTTTGATCGGGTTAAAAAATAGCATATGTCCTTCCTTGGCCTTTCAACTATGGGGGCGTCCATAAATTACGTGAGATGTTTAAGGCGGGAGGGGTTCGAGTCAAATCTCATCTAATCTTACGTTGGAGAGAGGGGGTCTCGGCAAATATCACGCAATTTTTTTCTGATTGAAACAAAAAAAGTACTATTTCGGTCCATTTAATCCAGATTGTACAATAAAATTGCTTAAATTTAAAAAAAAAACACCTCACGTAATTTATGGACGCCCCCTATCCCACAACAACAAAAATCAAGTCATTTAAAATTACGTCGTTAATGTATGAAAAAAAGGTTTTTCTTCTTAATTTGTCCCATGTTTTAATAGTTATTCTGCTATTCTTGACGGAGATAAATACAACAAATCAAAATCCATGCAAATTGGTCCAGTCGTTCTCTAGATATAAGTGTTCGAATATACGCGACTTGGTTTTATATGTTAAAGAAGATCTCAATAACATGTCAATGTAATTTAAATAAATGTAAAACAGTAAGATTGTAGAAATATGTCACATAATCTGTTTATAATATTCGATAAGTCTGACGACTCTAAATCAGCGGTTTAACACTTATATATAACACAAAATAAGACCTAAATCTCATCTCACTTATCCATCAAAACTAGTTCGTATGTTGAACACATTAGCCATTCATCCTCATCAGCCAGGAAACGACCACTGCTGGACGTAGGCCTCCTTCATGGTACGCCACATCGACCGGTCCCGAGCCACCTGTATCCAGCGACTCCTACACCTGATAGGGGGACGGCCCGGTACACGTTTCCCGGTACGTGGTCGCCACTCGAGAACATCGGTTATCGGTTCATTAGCCACTATTATCGTGAACCGTCTCATCTGATACAAAACAACATTTCGTTCTCGAGTTGCTATTTTGGCATGTCAACGACCTCAGCTGGATTTTCGTCCCGTCTCGTAATTATCGCTAAATATCTTTAATTTTGTAGAAATCGTCTAATTTATTTTCAGCGAAGCGACAAAAAAACATCGGGGTAGCATGACACGAAATTAGCAATTCTCAAAATGCAATTTTGATCGCTACAACGTCGGCACTTTCTCTAGTGTCGAAATTTGGCGTTCTCAGCACAATAGGATACCTAATTTTGTGTCTTATTACCAAAGTAGTAAGGTTACAATATCTACCGCTTAAGAATAGCTTTCGTAAATTATTTTAGATCATGCAATCTATCGTTGTGGACATATGAAGAATATCACGACCGGTTTTGTCACGGAAATAATCCTGTCTGATGCCTACTTATAAAACCGCATATTACGTTTAAATCTTTACCATCTCGTTTTTATCGTAAACAATCATTTTGCCCGCGGTTTCATATGCATTGTCTCCAGCAAGTTAACGCGTTAAAAAAGAACTAGAAGCCAACTTCAACTGCCCTAAAAGTCTACAGAAAATTTAAGATTTATATGGTTTACTAATGGATGCCATTCTCAGAAGACCCAATGTCAGAGACCGCACGGAAAGCACCCGCTTTCAAATAAAAGAATCATCAAGTCGGTTCATCCAGTCGAAATTTGTGAAGTAACAGACATTTAAAAAAAACATACTTGTCGAATTGAGAACCTCTTCCTTTTTTGAAGTCGGTTGAAAATATCAAAAGTCAGACAGACGGTCTTAGTCACTTTCGCGTTTAAAATAACAGACAGATACAAAAAATTTAATGTTTGAACAACACCATATCTCTATCTATGCTTTAGTATTTTAATGCATTTATAAGTTTTTCACTTGGCCTTCATCTCACCTGCTGGTAAGAGATGGTAAGACCGTTGGACGGTAAGCATGCGCAACGCCCTCATGCTAATGAAGCTGGCTCTGTTACCTTTCATACCAGAACACAACAGTGCTATTAGCACTGCTGTTTGGTAACGACTTAGGTGGCGTAGTCGTAGATGGCCAAGCTGATGTAGAAAAGCTAGCACCAACTAAACCGAGTACCGACTGGATATCGAACCTGGGACCTAGTTTAGTAGGATGTTTACATGTATTCAGTCAGTTAGTTTATTAATTTTCCACATGTAAAATATGTTACTTGTTCTCCAAAATTGTCTTCCCGCAACACAGGTCTCCTAGTGCGGGAGATAATGTAAATTGTATGTTTTGTAATAATCAGCAAAATAAACATTTTTGTATTTTTTGTATTTTAGACCAAGCGGGTATCCATAAGGCCACCGAGGCGGTTTGTATGTATGTTGTCAGACATTACTGTAAAAGCATTGTCACGTGGACGCTTTAAACAACAAAGATTCATAGAGCACTATCTTCCACGAGGTACAATTAACCAGAGACGAAGATTAAAACCAAAACAATAAAGTAAACAACAACTTTATCCATTAAACGGTGTATCCGGGAACCAAACCGACCTGAAAATCTGAATTCTCCAAGATAGAACCTTTGCCAAAGTTACAAAGTTGAACGTAAACTTAGACGCGAATGTGTAAGTAAATAAAAAGTTTCGTTTTACATGTTTAAACAACCTACGCTACCTGACTTTGGTTCATGTAGCCCCAGGGCCTTAACAGCTTTAACTAGAAGAATAAATAGACTACACTCACTCAAATTTAAGTTCTTCATCATCATTAAAAAGTCAACGGCTAAACAAAGGCCTCCTCCGTGGTAGGTCACAATGATCAATCCCGAGCCACTTGCATCCGCGAATCCCCACCTTTCGAATCATCGGTCCATATAGCAGGCAGTATACATTTTACCGGTACGTGGTCGCCATTCAAGAACTCTTATTCCCCATCGGTTATTCGTTCTTCTGAGTGCAGCTGAGCTAAGAGTGCAGCTGAACTCAAGTTTTAAAAATATTCTTGATTTGAACCAACATACAACTTTGTGCCTTTTGTGATGGAGACAGCTGGTCCTTGGTGCTCCGAAGCAGAGGCTTTTTAAGTGATCGACCGCCGTTTGAGGGAAAGGGGTTGTCTGCCCCACTCCGGGTCATACCTGACTCAACGTATCTCCCAGGACATGAATCCTGGCAATGGATACATTTGAGCTGGCCTACGATCTGAGTTTGAGATTAGTAAATATAATTTTTAATTGTAATACATACTTAACATTCTATATGTTTTAAATAATTCATATAATCTATATACTTTGTGCGGGCCGGTGCGGTTACGTTTTGCTATCAGCCCGATCAGTGCGTCAACCATGAGTTTACGCAGGCGATACCGTATATCGAATACTATCGGAAATGCTGCTCAGTCGAGGTGCGGGTGACAAGGACAGAGCGATAGTTCACGATATACGTTATCGCCTGCGTAAACTCATGGTAGATGCACAGACATAGCAAGCCTGTGTCGCCAGACCCTCGCCCACCTCTCACACGTGTAACACGCCGTTATCGTTAGGCATATTTGTAATCAAAGCATACAATAAATAGTCAAGTGCGTGATTGGTGTCTATTCATTCTTAAATTCCAGTGATGAACACGAAAATACATTGCTTCGGAGTATAGAGTGACAACGAAATAAAAGTAACAATAACCTCAACAACTTCGAACTGTATTGAACTGTTTGTTTCTTTTGCTATTTTGATAAGGTACCCAGCATCTCGAAACATCTCGGTCGAAATTTTTATCATAGTCTAAACCTAAAAGTTTCTTCTATGGATGTGGAATAAACATGCTTTGAGCGAGGTTTTGCGGGTAATCTCATGTAAAATAATTAATTAATATAACTCCGAGAAATTCCCAGTTTTGTGAATATTCATACATCGTTAAAACAAATGGATTGGATATTATGTATACGAGTAACGATTTGAAATATTATTTATTAACAGTACTTTATAACTACTTTGCTTCGGTAATTTATACGCTTCTCTACACCAAGGTTATTTGATCATGAAAATAATTATTTAAAATGAGACTACTTTTAAATATTCTCGGTTGCCAGGAAGAAATAAGTACTTTCTACAGGTACAACTATTTTCTATATTGTAAAGTGAATTAATTGATTCATCGACTGTATAGTTCGTTATGTATGACACCCACATTCTGACGATACTAATTAACGGGTAATTAAATTAATATCATTTGAATTCGTTAGACATATATTTAAATATAACACTTTTACTTCAGTATGATATCATTATTTTTTAATTAACATAATATTTCCACTTAAAAGATATTCGCTTATGATTTTGTGGACTAGGCTTTCTCTCGTCATCATATATATCATGTAGGTCGATAACCGACCTCACAAATCCTAGTGTCAGCGTTGTTGATCCGCCATAGTCCTCTGACATGTCTCATGTAGCTACTACCTGTAGTAGATAGTAACCGGTAACAACGGATTAACGTGACTAACGAAGCACGGAATCATCTTACTGTTCAGACAATCAGGTGATTCAGACTGCAATGTCCTAAACAAAGTGAAAGTCTCACAAAGTTATTTTGACAATGTCATGAGTCATATATATGTCATTGCCTGTGCCTGTGTGTCATTACGTGTATTGTGTCGTTATGCGTGTGTGTCGTTATGCGTGTGTGTCGTTATGCGTATGTGTCATTGTGCGTGTGTGTCATTATGCGTATGCCTAAATTTGTGTGCAGCTGTCGTTATGCGTGTGATCCAGGCATTCAACGCTCAGACAGTGCGCCACGGAGTCCATGGACTAGACTTAGACAAATCAAGTAGAGATTTTTGAATAAACTATCTTGTGGGGGATACAGATACTATTTGATTCGTGGTCATTTTAGGAAATAACGAATAAAGTGAATAATTTTTGTACAGGAATGTTGAAGGAACTATGATGGAAATATTTTTGGCAAAGACTCATCTTCAAGAAAATTCCATTGCATTTAAACATTTTATAGTTGAAGCTATGACGTCAATACTCAGAAACAAGGTTATTTGTTGTATTTGCAGTAAAATATTGCTTAATAACCTGCTTGCTTATCTATGAGTATATGTTTGGACAGCCGTACGTCACTGGGTCACTGGTAAAACATGATAGGTAACCGATGTTGGACACTTCTATTTTGACGTGACAACGTCTTATAAATTGGTTTGCCGGGTGACACTTCAAGAAACTGCGTTACGCTCCGCTCACGTTATGCGCTCACAATGAGAGCGAGTGAGAGGCACGCGTCCCTTCCACTCGGGCATGGTTAGCCCGCCTAAGAGCGAGAGAGACAGACATAAAAAGTGAAAGGCACGCGTCCCTGAATGAATATTCACATTAAAATTATTTTACCACTCAAAGTCGTTGTCACGTAAAACTTTCGCCCGTATACCGACTTTACAGGCAACCAATTTTTTTTATTGTTTCGTAGGACTCATCACGAAAACTGGGCACGTGTGGATATTTTACTCTATTTTCGAGCAGTTTTTAAGCTGTTTAACACCTAAAGACATGTTTTTATGGTTCCATACTCGAAGGGTAACCAACGGCACCCTTTTACTAAGCGTCCGCTGACCGTCCGTCTGTCAGCGGGCTGTATCTAATGGCCTAAAGTAGTTAGACAGTTGAAATTTTGTCAGAATATGTATTTATGTTGCCGCTATAACAACAAATAATAAAAATAAATTTACAATTATAGGTTTACTAGAAACGTTTTCTTATGATTACAAACTTAACTTTGCTGTTAACTGTACAGTTTTCCTTGAAACGTTTCACTTGTGCGATTTATAATACTAGTGGCGCCATCTAGTAATCGCGTAGAAAAACTAAAGCAAAAATGTTTGTTATTTAGGCGCATTCGTTAGAGAATTATTCGGTGCATTTCAGGATTTTCAGTGTGTTAATTATTCATGTTCTGTACGGAACCCTCGGTGTGCGAGTCTCACTCGCACTTGACCGGTTTTTCCTCATGGTAATATCGTAGAATAGGTAAAACTAATATAAACACATGATATCCCTACACGATCACAAGACGAACAGCTTGCTTACTAAAACAAATATGTTCATGTTCAAAGAAATTCTTGTTTTCATCCAATAAGATTCCTAGGAAGCCCATACGGCCTTAGGGCATTCCCCAAGGCGGTACCCTTGAACCGATCCTTTTCATTCTATCCGCCAAACGGGCCAGACATATACCAATCACCCTCCAGGGACAAAAACCAGGCTGTATCGTTACAGGCATAAGCAAATTCCTGGCGAGATTTTATTATTCGGTATTGGAAGGCGATCAGAGAGTACGCTACTACTGTTATCAGCTAGGAAGGAATTTCACTGTTGACCAAAAGCGCCCTAAATTCATAGATAGCTTTTTGACGGATAAAGGATCTTGAAATTTTTTGAAGGACATAGTGAATAGGATATTTCTAGGTAGGCGCGTAGCATCCTACACTACTTCGACAGCAGGGCCCTGTTTCATAAAAATAAAATTCGTAATGAGCTGACCAACTTCATCCATTTTCACCCTCGGCCGGCCGACAATAGTCCGTGTATAACGAATTGTATTTTTATGAAACAGGGCCCAGGTGTTTGTGGTCAAACGTAACTCGGCAATAATTTCAGAGCACAGTATTCGATCAATTTGGAGCAATTATTGCTAGGAATCTTTAAAACGTGTGGCAATTATTCCACCAATATTGCACCAAGTTATCGATATGAATTACCGAATATTCGGTCGATTAGGTATTCAATTCAATGTGGCACAATATGATGAAACACTGCTGTATACAGCCTAGGTAATGCAGTAAATTGTTTGATGTGTCCGTAAATTTAAATTGCCTGAGTAAGTACAGCTTAAGAGAAAGTGGTTATATTTGTTTGTTTACTAAGTCATAGCGCCTTAGCATTACTACCAGTAAACATGGAATTTGGTACACTCTTGTTATCCTATATAGAAACTTTTTTATTGGTTCATTTCACACAAGTCAATATAGACGAACCCCCGGCCAAAAGCTAGTCGCAAAAAAGTAATTTGGCAGAAGTTAAAGGCTTATTTTGTAATTCATCATATTTATCATCAACAGACTATTATATGTCCCGTGGACTCAGGTCTACTTTCTCTCCTACAGAGAGTGTATGGGCCATAGTCCACCACGCGGGACCAGACCAGTTTCACGATGTTTCCCTTTACCGAAAAGCCAATGGCAATTTCAAATAACAAATTGGAACTCATTGGTACGAGCCAGGATCGCAACCAGAACTCGATTGTTCAAGGACTGACGCTCTACCCAACTGAGCTACCATAGCTACTTTTTTACGATTTTGTTATTATTTTAGAATTCATTGCGTATATCTACGAAAGGTTATTCAACAACAGCTTCTAAGTCAATTACACATCCATCGAGTATTCTCAGTTTCTCATCCTTAGCACTTTCGATTTTACTGTCACAGCCTGAACCTGACCATCGTTTGCGAATGATTAGGTACCTTGCATTCAATCCTATTTAAAATCAAAACCAATCGAATAGCTCTCTAGAGACTGAGGCTACACACAAATTAAAAGTGAAGCTGTATTAGTGGTTATTGGAAGCCAATCAGAGAGGTTTTGAAGTCAGGAATGGTCTTGTGATTTTATGGAATTGCTCCCCGGGGCTAGAAACTCATTCGTCCGTGTCATCAGTCGTTTTATAAAGAGCGGGCGTTATTGATTTAATTCTGATATTGCCTTTCATTTCAATTTAATCTTTCCCCTCTACAGATTTTATTGACGCTCCGTATAAAAGCATCGTGTTGGAGACACTTTTATACTTTATGATTTCTATATTATTCTAACATTGATGCGACAAATCAAGGTTCTGTTTAGAGAGCCTTTCAAGCAATGAGTTAGTAAAACTCTTTGCTAACAAGTTTAGCCATTTCAAACGATTGTCCTGAAATGTGGCAAGAGTAGAAAACCGGATTGTTCTTAAGTGCCTTACAAAATAAAGCTCCAGTTATTAATTTTTTTAAATGGAGCCGTCACGGACTCCTGGCAGAAGGAACTATTTTGTGCTTAAAAATGCATGTAAAGATGGTTTATTAAAAGAAGCAAGTATCACACTATTAATAACAAAGAGAAAAAAAATCGCACTTGTCTATAAATTATTTTTTTTAGTCTAGGTTGGTAAATTTTTACATTTTTATACATTTACAAAGATGCCTTTGGCTATTCTGACTAACTAAACTGCTATACACATTTTTGTTCAAAATATTTCTTATGTTGGTACAAACAAACAGCATTCCTATAGAACTGTACTATTTTCCGTCCCATACAAATTGTAGCACTGTACGTCGCCACGCTGACAGCCGATCTCACCAACAACATCTGTTTCACATACTTCATCTCTTACGCAAGTATTACGCAAATAAGAATCCAATCGAGTTTTACTTAACACAATATTATCCTTCCAATGCAAATCAACAGAGAAAAATATAGAACGCTTCAGTTGCGGCGTTGAACATAATTAAATATTGTGCGTAAAACAATGGTTTTCCGGTACTGAAATAACACTATGATTCACACAGTCACAATTGCTTTATACGGTTTCTGACTCTGTATAATTTTTATACTACACCGAAGTATCGTAGTGTGTCACAATGTCACTATCGGAAATAACATAACACTTTCACTATCGGACATAACAATGTCACTATTGGAAATAACATGTCACTATCGGAAAATAACATAACACTTTCACTATCGGACATAACAATGTCACTATCGGACCTAACAATGTCACTATCGGAAATAACATAACACTTTGTAATAAATTTTAATTGAATGTTCCACTTCGATTGTGGTATAATTATGACTAGTGGTCGCCCAGTTGTCGTAATTTGACCATAATTAATATATATAAAAATATATATTAGTATTCTGCACTCCTTCTCTATATAAACTTTATGTGTGCGAAATTTCATACTCCTCCGTCCACGCAATTTTTGTAAAAAGGGGTACAAAGTTTTGGCTTCACGTATTAATATATATGTAATTAATTATCGTTTATTAAGAAGTCTTCAGGCATTGGTGACAGCAGCTGTTATATATAATACTTGTTTCAAACCCATTCATTCATATGTAGGTACAGTCAAGTCCAAAAATATGAACCCATGTTTTCATCGTGTCATTATAAGCTGCTGCAGGCGGCCACTTTTGGACTTGACATGAGGCTTCCTCATTGATTAATCACCACGCTTGGCAGGCTAATTGGTAATTGCAGAAAATATTGTTACATCATCATCATCAGCCGGGAAACGTCCACTGCTGGACATAGGCCTCCTTCATGGCACGCCACATCGACCGGTCCGAGCCACCTGCATCCAGCGACTAGGTCGTTGGTCCACCTAGTAGGGGGATGTCCCGGTCGACGTTTCCCGGTAGGTGGTCGCCACTCGAGAACTTTTACTCCTCGGTTATCGGTTCTTCAAGCGATGTGGGCTGCCTATTGCCACTTCAGCTCACTGACTCGTCGAGATATGTCGGTGACCTTCGTTCGTCTATGGATTTCCTCATTCCGGATTTTATCACGTAGAAAAATTCCGAGCATAGCTCGTTCCATTGCTCGCTGAGTGACTTTGAGCTTGTTTATTCGGCCCACAGTAAAGGAACACGTTTTGGTTCCGTATGTCATCACTGGCAACACGCACTGATTAAAAACTTGTGTCTTTAGACGCTGAGGTGTTTTGGACGAGAAGATATGCCGTAACTTCCCGAGCGCTGCCCAGCCGAGTTGGATTCTTCGGTTGACCTCTTTGTTGAAGTTGGACCTACCTAGTTGAAGGATCTGTCCTAGGTATACATATTCGTCTACATCTTCGCAACTATTGCTACATAAGTAGGCAAATTTCCCATACACAACCTGAAATGTCATTTCACCATGTCATATTCACGATAAATGAGATTTCGCTCAACACAACACACTACATAGGAACAAGTAAAAGTTGATACACCTTTTTGTACTCGACTGTACAAGTCATAACATAGCGTAATAAGCCGAATAACAGTATATGATCATATGTGACGACACTACGTCTACATCCTATAGTCATTCATCTGGTACGCGTCGGTCATTGACCTATATGGTGGCGGTTTGATTCAGTTTGTACCAGATTATGAGGACAGGACATTATAATATCGTTATATCTGGATTTGTCTACAGTCTTATTGCTAAATGGTCTATTATTAGGGTTCTGTACCCATAAAAGGAACCCTTCTATTATCACTTTGCTGTCCGTCTACTCGTACCTTTCTGTCTGTTAATACCATTTTTCTCAGGAACGCGTGAATATATTAAGTTGAAATTGATATAAAATACTCAGGTCTACAATTCTTTGTAAGATCTCAAAATATGTGGCTTAACGTTATCCCTCTCCTAATGCTTCCATACTAAATTTCTGTTGCCATTATCTTTTAAAATATAATATCTGGCTTTGAAAAGTATTTACCTTAAAATAGGAGATGAAATTACAGTGTCGCAAAATAAATATCATTAATTTACAACTTTATAGTTAACTACAGTAGCCGTTACGTAGCTAATGGTTCATAGATGGCGCTTTGAACGATAATAGAAAAAAAGACTCACTATGAAGTTGTATGTTAATGATACTCATTTCGCGACGTCACAATCTGATGTATAGGACATTTTAGATAGTTACTACACAAAAAAGATTATGTCAACAGAAATTAAGTATTGCAAATTTGAGTATTTAATATTAATTTAAGCCTTCACACGTTCCTGAAGACATTTTCCGTACCTTTTTTCCTTTGAAGTATGTAACCCTAAAAATGATTTTCAATTTTTCAGTCAGTATCAACAACAACGGCCTTGGAAAACGACCACATACATTTATTAAGGCGACAAAAGGACATGAACCTAAATGAACAATACACTAAAACACCAGGAGTCGTAGAAACAATTTGGAACCTAAGGGTCGGAACGTTAAGTACGCAGTTTCGTTAACTAGGCAGATAAGTTCGTCCTTGACGCGGTAAGGGTAAACACCCACCTAGCTAAAATAAAAAAACTTCAGTGTTTTTTGCTTCCTTATCATATCCATATGATGAAATCGACTTATATAATCCACCACTTACGACCTGGTGAAATTATTAAAACGCCTTTAACTTGCGTTTGATTAAACACAATATCATACATAAAGCGACAATCCTACTAATATTATAAATGTGAAAGTTTGGATGTTTTGATGTTTGGACGTTTAGATGTTTGGATGTTTGTGACGCTTTCACGGAAAAACTACTGAATGGATTTGAATGAAACTTTACAATAACATAGCTTATACATCAGAATAACATATAGGCTATAATTTCTAAAGACATATTGTGTAAATTTTACAAAATCACACTTATAATATTAGTGGGATTACATGGGCAATTTTGGCATAACAAAAACTCGTTGCCTAGCAACCGACCATAGAATATGTAAATTCATATATACAAACTTTCGCGTTTATAATATTGGTGTGAAGACTATTTGAATGTACTACGTCAGATATTGAAATTTCTTTTGTTTCTTTAAACTGTTAGCCTACGTAACAGAATAAACACTATTTTGTACCTTATGCTGGAAATGGAGATAGATGCCTTCTATGCCTATCGGACGAGTAGAATAAATCCTGAAGTACACGCGGACAAAGTCGCGGGCGGAAGCTAGTTCACAATAAACTACATAATGTTGTTGAAATAAAATAAATAATACTTTTAAATGTGAGTGACAGATTCTACGTCACTCTTTTGATATTCCTTCTGTAATTTTTAATTGTTTGTTTTGATATAAAACGATACACAAATCCTATAGTTTTCTTTTCGGCTACACGTTGAGGAACTGCCCCAACAAATGTCAGTAATTTTCGCTGTTTCCATATTTTAGTACATTGTCATTTTATAAAACGGGACCCCGATGAGAAATATCATATTCACACGCACACACAGAAGCCGATAGGAAATTCGATTCCTTAGCAGTGTTCATTATAAATAAAGAAGCGCTTTGCTTCTTCCTGTGTGGCGAAATCAATTCATTTTTAATTTTACTAGGAAGTAAGATTAAACAATCATACCCTTATCGGTTGCAAAGGTCAAATCCTGAACATGAGCTAAACGTAAAATCAACTTGAAAAAAAAGGTAAATTTGTGAGTTTCATGTGAACTCACCCCATCTAATAGCTGAGCTCCGCGCTGACTGTACTCGGGCGTTGCGTGTAGCAATGCTAGCGAAGGTTAGATTGAAAGTGAAACGACTTCCGTGCCCTGGTTGGCTAAATGCCTACTTTAGGGCTCCTAGCTAATTGGAGACGTATAGAGAAGCAAATCACTAGATTTCTAATCATGCTGTACATTCCAGATAAGAAACAAAAATCACGTTATTTTCCCAGTGTTAATTTTTGGGACATGTCACTTATTGACTTGAGACTTCTTGTTAGGTCTTTTGAGTACGCTTTCAAAGGCCTTATCTTCACTTACTATAACGTGACATGAAGGCCAAACATGAATCCATTATATATATTTGTTAACCTATTGGCTCAATGTTCATGGAAAGTTGTGTAAGATAACTTACGATTACATGGGATAGAAAATTAAAGGTTTAGTAATGTTAAAATATAATTAAAAATCCAAAGAATATTTTAATTATATTTTTATTTAGCTGGTTTTGAAATCAGTAGCCCAAAACCGTCATAGTGACATACTGATGATGATCTGAAAACAATTTCGAGTATGTTCCACAGAACATATTGTCAGAGGTTTGTATCATCATCACCGGCTATGTCCCCAGTGCTGGGGCTCAAGCCTACCAAATACCCAACTGAGCTACCACGTCTTTTTTGTGGATTATATAGCTAGTTCCAATCCAATACAAAATTTACATAAATAAACAGAAAAATCATCAGCACACAACACTTACTTTGTCTTCTAATTATAATTCACTAAGCTTAGAAATGACAGAGTTACGGCTACCTACTGCCTTATGTGAAGTTTCGGTGTATGTTTGCAATTCTTTATATCGGATTGCATCGAACTTTAGGTGCGTTCGCCGCATCTTATGCCTTTTTATTATAAGTCAAGTGGATCAACTTGTAATAAACAGGCCCTGGGGCCTTGTTTCATGCTGTCACAAACAGATAAAGTAAGTCAGTCAAAAGATTTCACATGCATATCAAACGAAGGCCCGAAACCCGCGTATGATTCTTTTGTCAGTCCCCACAAAGTTCCCATTTCACTCTGTCCGCAAGGATGATGGACGCTTGCGTATACGAGCATGAACTTCCTGATAGATAAGACAAGGGCTCTCGCTGTCAGAACCCATGTAACGCAGCCGCTGTAGAAATTATGGAATTTATGACGTTCCCGCATAGTTGCATTAATGAGAATTTGATTAGCCGTGACTTACATCCGCGGGCTACACGTCTAAAATAGCTATAATTACCTACCTAAATACAGGTTACATTCGAAAGGAGTAGGAGTGCTATTAAGGGTGTAAATAGGGCACGATCTAACTAAAAAATGACACGTTCCTCGAATGTATGGAACCAAGGCCTGGTCTTGTACAATTATAATTTTAAAAGGCCATTATCAAATAAAACTGATTTAGATACCATTTTTGTATATTTCGATTAAGTTTATTTGTACAAAAAAAAACGCACAAAACAAGTAAGGGTCAATTTATACTAGCGCAGAGTCGAAGCGCATCGAAGCGTCAAATTCCTCACAATCAAAGCGAAGTCGCACGAATGCGAATCAGAGTTACTCGCGCGCAGGCGCGCGAATTCCCTCGAATGTGGGTGAATTCGCGCGTCTTTTTTTTTCCTTGGAAGAAATATGTGCATTACATTGTGGAAATAAGGGTGAATTTGCTATATTAAGTTTAGGATTGACGCTTCGATGCGCTTCGACTCTGCGCTAGTATGAATTGACCCTAAGACTTACCGTTGAAAACAAAGATGGCGTCAATAAAATGACATTTGACGCTGTCACTTAGTACAAAACAAATGATTTTGTACAATTAAAATTAATGCAAATATATAATTCTAGTATTTTTCTATACATTCTTAGATTATTACTTGATTTTTTAAATAGTGTACAAGTGCAGGCCAAATTTGAATTTGAAACAACTCTTTTACGCTCTTGATCGATAAGTCAGATGGGTAGATGAATAAAAAATATTATGCTTTCATTCGAGAGACCGTGTGAAAAGATTGTGTCAAATACTTTTTTAGATATATGTCGAAAAGTGACTCTTTTTATGTGGTGAAAAAACGCTCCATACAAATTGGTATAAAGGCGTGACGTAACGGCTAATTTGAAGTTGAAAATGTATGAAACTTTTGAGTTATCTCGTAAAATAATGTGTTTATTTGACCACGCCCTTACCAGACAACCTTCAAACAATTTCATTTGATTAAGTTGGTTTTAAAATTTTGTGGTGTGTGTATGCTGTAAAAATCCAGAAAAACTTCATAACATTTGATATTTTAAATTTTATAGGAGTTTTATGTTGACCTTTATAGTTTAAAATACAAATTAAAGGTTAATTTGTGTCAAAGTGGAAGATGTACAACACATCATCATTAAGTGTTCTAGAAATGCAATGGAGATGATTTAACTGGAAGCTGGTTGATGATGGTATAGCGCTCGATTTGTCACGATTGCAAACTTACATTCGCAGTTAAAGCATGATCGGATTTATGGTATATAATTTTTTTCAATTGGAAAATTAAGTTTGTTTTTCAATCGAACATTGTTCCGTGCTTTTTACCTGACTATTAATTATGATTTTCGATACGTTAATTTATTCATACTCTGTACGGAACCCTCGGTGCGCGAGTTCGACTCGCACTTGTTCGGTTTTTATCTATTTCATGGTCGGGATGTCCTAACTCCCAAGTCGCCACAAATCCGTCAGCGGGCTCTATACAAAACGCGGCATTAGGTACAACCTTGCGGCCTTCCGTTCCGTTCCATGCAACGTACGGAACCTCTCACTAAATAACCTTTGCAGTGTCGCAACCCGACAATTGTCTGAGATGCCGGCCAGAGACGCATTGTTTAGATAATTACCGATCGCAGCTTGAAGTTTACGTATTTCTATTAGATCCATAGATCGATTTCTTTACAACTGACTTCAAACAAGTAAATGCGTTCTAAAAGAAATGGAAACCGACTTCAATTGCCCTAAAAGTCTACATTCACTAAGGCAAATTAAAGATTTATATCGTTTTCTCATGGATGCCGTTGTCAGAACTGGACCAAATTGAAATGGGACCACATTTGAAATAAGAATCATCCAAATCGGTTCATCCAGTCAAAAGTCCTGAGGTAACAAACATTTAAAAAAAATCTCACCCGTCGAATTGATAAACTCCTCCTTTTTTGAAGTTGGTTAAAAGGAGGTGCTCAATTCGACTGTATTTTTTGTATGTATGCTACGCGATAACTATATTCGATTCCTAACGTCAATAATTCACGCGTTCAAAAAGAAATAAAAACCGGCTCAATTGCCTTAAAAATTTGTTTTTTGTCCTTCAATTTCGACAAAATTTATATGGGACCACCTCTGAAGTATGTTCTACCAAACAAAATAGAATTATCTGAATCGGTTCACTACTGGCGGAGTTATCGCGTAACACACATACAAAAAAACATATGCGTCGAATTCAGAATCTCCTCTTTTTTTAAGTCGGTTGAAAAGTCGTGTAACATATTGAATCAATTTTAAAATATATGGATGTAAAATAATATGTTTGCTAGCAAAGTTAGATTTTAAGTTTTAATGTGTAAATTTTTCGCAAAATAAAATTATTATCATTATTTCAAACTATTTTTAATAGACAAATGTAGCAAATTAAAACTACGCCTGTCGCAATAAAGAGTATCGCAATTAAGTGAAAGTCAAGTTTACAACCTTGGTGTCGTGTGCGAGCTCTTTCTTCTGTCAAAACCGATTCAGGAACAGAAGGTCAATCGGTTCTGCAGAAAAAAATGTATTTCGCAAAACTGATTCATACGAGCAAGAATTTCGCATTGACGGCGTCGCAATAAAGTTAGCAAAGTGATAGACAATACACATTTATCGGTCGTTGCTTACAGTCACACTAGTTTGGAAAATTGATCCATTTGATTATGCAATGTGGTAGCTCAGTTGGGTAGAGCGTCAGTCCTTGAACAATCGAGGTCTGGGTTCGATCCTGGCTCGTACGAATGAGTTCCAATTTGTTATATAGAATTTATGTACGAATTATAAAAATCATTACCATTGCATTTTCACTGAAGGAAAGCATTACGAGGAAATCTGCACACTCCTGGGAAGAAATTCTAAGGTGTATTTGAAGTCTACCAATCCGCACTGGGCCCATACACTCTCTGTGTAGAGTAGACCTGAGACCCTGCATTATGATGATGATTTTAAAGATACGCTTTGAAAAGAATTCCGCTTTGTGGGCTCTGTCTTAGAAAAGGACCAAACATGGAGATATTCCAGTGAATGTATTAAAGGGGCTGTAGAACATTCTAGCGACGACGACCACGTCCATCTTACTGCGATCACCAACTTGTCTACGAAGACTGACATTTTGGTGACGTATAATTGCGGCTATTTTTGATGCTCAAGTTTAAAAGTGCAAATGGAGCTGACCAGACTAATAGCAATCAACATGACAAATGCGAATAGAATACTCTTTATTATGGAAATATGTGCTACAATGTTGTTGGGTTGAATACATTCCTAGAATCTCTATTTCATAATTTATATTACAATATCCTAGTGAAGTAATTATTCTACGGTATAAAATATTATAACGTGTCAGAAAAATAATTCAAAATTTATATTAAAAAAATCTTGCGTATTATAACAACAATTCTTAATTAAAATGTCATACAATATGGTTTTAAATAAATTTAGATTGAGATCTTTTCAGGTCAGGTAAATGATTATTCAATTTTGTTCCATTTACATAGAGTGTTTTGCTATAAGTCAAGTTTTGAATGCGAATTTATTTGTTTGTTTTTTACCACTCAGATCCTCAACGGCGTAATCAATCGTGATGAAATTTGACATGTACATAGCTTATGAAATGAAGAAAGTCATGGGCTACTTTTAATAATTTATGAAGTCCATGCGAACATGCGAAAGGAAAATTTCTACTAGATGATAAGCCTGGTTCAAAGCCAGCTCTTTCAGCGAATTTTCATATGTACAATGTACATAATATATCAATGCATACAGAGTTATATAACAACGTACGTACTTCCGGTCCGGTTTTCATAGCCTCGCGCCCAATAGAGCCCTTTTGTTTCGCATTGTTTTATATTTTAATTAACCATTCGTATAATGCGGTGGCCGGTACACTGGCGCGGAAAATTACATTGGAGTTTTACAAAAAACGTTCTGAACAAAAAAGTATGACAAAAATTTCCATGCTGTAATTATCCTTAATATTGTAAACGTTTTCTCCAGTATTTTAATATCGCACGATATCGGTTTTTAAATAGGATCCCTATCTAAATGTTCTTGTTTTTAATGCTAAAAAAACAGTAGTATGCTAAAAATTATATTTTAGAAGATAAGAATGAGATAAAACCATTCTACGCCAACCTAAAACGTTATTTTATCGGAACTTCTTTTTTTATCCCTGAAACTGATAGAAATGTTGCAGTCTTGTTTGCTCATTCAGCAGGTTACTTGTGCGAAAGCGAGATAGATTGACGGACGCAGGTTTATGCTAAATTAGATTATATCTTTCTCGTAGGCGAGCGTAGTTCTTACCTCAAGTAGTTCGCCCCGCAATCCGTCAAAAGCAAACTCTAAATGATTTATATTGGTATATAAAAACATTACCTGTCAGAGAAGTGTTTTATTTTATATGCGTAACATGTTATACGCATAGTGGCTGCATTCATAATATACATATGCATATATAACGCTCAGGTCAAAAGGCGCCGCTCGCGAATTTCGCCTTTCACTTTCTAATCTCGTGCGATTTTTAGACGAGGCCGTATCTAAGCGTATACAGCATAGGCGGTGCGTTTACGATCAAATCGACTTATGTTTATTTGCGTTTAAAATAATTCGTACATAAATTCCAAATAACAAATTGGAACTCATTGGTACGAGCCAGGATCGAACCCAGACCTCGATTGTTCAAAGAATGATAAAAATCATTACCTTACGCTTTTCGGCGAACGAAAACATCGCGAGGAAACCTGCCCAATCCTGAGAAGAAATTCAAAGGTGTGTAAAGTCTACCAATCCGCACTGGGTCCGCGTGGTGGCCCATCGGCTTCGCCCGCGTGGACTTTAGGTTTTATCCCGTGAGAACTACGTCATAACAAAACCTTAAAACCCTTTTTTCGCATTAAAAAGTAGCCTATGTCCTTTCTCAGGGTCTAAAGATTGTCTGTGCCAAATTTCATCAAAATCGATCGAGATATTTAAGCGGGAAAGCGTAACAGACAGACAGAGATACTTTCGCATTTATAATATTAGTAGGGATTTAGTTAAGTTAAAAATAATCTGTACTGTGTTTTTCTCCAAAACTTAAAATAATAAATCAAATGCGAAGATGTTTTAAAATTCATGTCTAGCGAAAGAGCTACATGAAATTTATTAACTCAAAACGTCAGTCATTCATTAAAATACACGTTTAATCATCGTCATCCTAGCGACCTTTACGACCTCGGGGAAGTGCTTTAACCACATAGGGGTCACAATAGATCTATCAAGGTCGCAGTGAGTGGTTGGGTTACCCAAATACCTAAAAAAGACATCTACAAAATATATCTAATACTGTAAAATACATTAGCTTACTGTAACACGACGTAATTCCAGCATAAAAGCGCTGACGTCGAGCGCGTTAAGCGGATAACAAGTGAATAACACGAACTCTTAGCTGGCTAAACATGTAATACCGTTTATTACCAAATGAGCCATTGCACCGGTCAAGTGTAAATTGTTCTACGTTTACATGTTCGTTTCGGAGCCCCGTCCTGGACTTTGAACAACATTTAAGAGGGTATGCTGGTGTCAAAGCGCCCATACAAACGTAGTCCAGTCATATTAGTATATATGAGTATTAAGCTATGAAAATCTATGCAATTTTCAAGACACAATCTAAAAACAAATATATGTGTCGGTGGTGAGTCAGATTTTCGTTTAAATATATACTTCCAGAGTTACAGGGCGTCAAAGTATTGCATTTTTCGGTAGTAAAAAGCCCCAACTTTGAACCTGATTTACAAGAGTATGAATCGATTTAGAACAACTTGGAAAAACCACCGACATATGAAATTTCATTAGTATACTGTATTAAAAAAATGGTTACATAATATACTGTATCCTTCAAATGATCCCTGGACTACGAAACATCCAAATAACGGGTGGATAACTTCGCGTAGTGTATGCTGTCTCACCGTACGCGCTCGGGTAGGATAGGGCTCAGATAGGGACAGCTACAAAACAATGCGACCTTGAACGCGGCCACGTGGTCTTACCAACATAGCCTCTAAAGGCCTCGAGCTTAGTTAGGGAACCAGCTCTCCCACAACTACTATATCACATGTATTAAAAAAGATGTAACTAGATATATGATGTTGTGGACAGAGAAAATAAAAACCTATTTTATTTTTATTATTTATTTTTTTACTTTTAACTTGAAAACGAAATGAACAATACTTCACCAAAATAAAAAACTAATCAAGTGTGAGTCGGACTCGCGCACCGAGGGTTTTATTGTGATATCAGATATAATAGATATAAATATACATACATATTATTATGTATAGATACAATAAGATTTTAATGTTATTTAATTAAATAATTTATAATGAGAAATTTCAAGTCCAGCCACAGATTTTTTTGGCCACGCGATAAAACTTCTCTTTTTATAACTACGCAACGGGAAAATGAGTTAGCATCTAATAACGATTCGTCTTTTGATCAACGACAGGTAAAAATTTTCAAATATTTTAAAGAATGCGTCAAGATAAATGTAGAGATGGGGCTGACGGATAAACACTTGTGACTCTTTTAAAATCTGTATATCGGCCTTTTGTTTTTATTTTACACATTTTTCTCTTACTTTGCACACGTTATTCCTTCGGCAGTCGTCGTCCCTTGTTTTCTCTGCCATTTGTCGTCTCTTTCACTCTTATCAAATCAGTCACATTATATTCTCTTTATTTTTTCTTCTTTCTTCTTAAAACTTTAATGCTTTCACCATCTTTAATACATATATGCATCCCACATACATTGCCACGTAATTTACTGACTCAGCCACGGATTTTACAACTTATAACCTTTTTTTGTTTCACAAACTATCATTTAGGCTTCAATAGGCATCATCTCTAAAATAATACATCATATTCTTTTATCGTGAATATGGCCACTGCACGATTTGGTGCGAGCGCGCGAGATGACAGCAACCGGCCTTTGCACCAATCAGAGAGCGCCATTCGAGTCATCATCACCAGCCAAGAATCTCCACAGTTGGACATAGGCCTCCTCCATGGTACGAAGACAGCTGCATCTAGCGACTCCCCGCGACCTCAACTAGGTCGTCAGTCCATCTGGTAGAGCGACGGCCACTCGAGAACTATAACTCCCCATCGATTACCTGTCCTTCGAGCGATGTGGCCTGCCCATTTCCACTTCCGCTCACTGACTTGTCGAGCTATATTGGTGACTCTTGTTCGTCTACAGATTTACTCTTCCGGATTTTATCACGTAGAGAAATTCCGAGCATAGCTCGTTCTATAGCTCTCTGAGTTTATTTGCGATTATTTATTCGGACAATTTACCAGTACCTACGTATAAATTGATCAATTTTTTAACAAAAAAACCTACGCAATAACCATACAATTACCAAATATATCTAAGAACCATCGCCACGCAAGGAAACTTGCTTTTACGTAAAAACACGCATCGAAATCTGTCTATCCGTTTGAGAACTACAATGCCACAAACAGACAGACATTGGCGTCAAACTTATAACACCCCTCTTTTTGCGATGGGGACTAAAGAGTAACAAACTGTACGTAATGATTCGCTTTAATTTAAATATATCCGAACTTTGTTCATCCATGTTCAATATTGTAACTGGTTTATCGAATAATAATACTCACAACTAATTACTATTGTTGTTAATAACAACAGTTCGTCTCGACAATGTTTGTTTACACGCTCGGCTGATTCATAGTGCAAAGAGTAGACAACCAAACTCGGCTAAACGTATTCCCATTTGGTTGTTCTATTAATAAGTCTCCCAGACTCAGTGGGCACCTAAGAAGATAGTGTAACATAGGTAGCTCTACCTACGGTAACCGGAGCGCGTGGCAACGGGCTCACTTACGAGAAAACGTTACGTCATTGGAACGCATTCACTCGACACAACGTTAACGACTGTACCGGCGCACAGCTGTTTATCGCGTACGGAAGCCAGGCAGAATTATCGCCCTTTTCCTGTCAGAACTATCGAAGGAGACCGTATATCGGTCAGCGTTGAATAACATTGGCCGAAAACAAAACTGACACCAAAAAGATTTGTTATGCTGCGACATTTATAATAAAAAGAGACGGGTGATTGGTGACGATGATATAAATCGATTTACAAAATAAATGTAGTGTCCAAACTTTACCTTAGACGCCGGCAGCGATCGATAAACTCACGTGTTGACAACCACACCTCGGTTGCCGGCGATGATGAAATAAAACCAAATGGGAACCAAAACCAAAGCACTGAAAAACTATGTTTCGCTATCGGAGTAGTCCTTAAACGTCACTGAACAAAAGAGTGCACTATACGTTACTGCGTATTCACTCAATTTTTCAACCACCCGGCGTTTTCCCGGCGAAAATAAAGGAAGGAAAACAAAAAATAAAAACGGAAAACAAAGGGGAAATAGCGCGTTTGGATTGTTTCCGCGCTGCTTGGATGTTTCTTATGCGTTTTAAAACAATAAACACGGAGGAAAGGTTATTCTTTTGCGTGTTTTATCGGTTTTAAGTACTGTTTGGTAGCGGCACGAGACAGCATACGCCTCGATGGCGCGGCCAATACTGAACTCAAGTGAGGGAAAAAACATACTAGCCGACTGAGATGTGATGGGTGTACGGCTGGCGCTTTAAATTGAAAACTGAACGAGGAAAACTAGGCTTGTCCCTTTCACGCTTACCGTCATTAGGAACGGTACATATTCGTTTTCCCTTTTCCGCATGGTGTCGTAGAGCTCTGCGGATTTTGGTAGAGCTACCGCCTGAATCATCTGTGTAGTTCGACTGTATCCAAGATAAGTGCCTGTTTAATAAACACTCGGTTCTAGGCTGGTCTTATTCGAAATTTAAACTAGTTCTGTCTTTTGTTCGCGGGCTCATTCGAACAAGTTTCTAGAATAACTCGAAAAGGGCTTGACTACTAGATGCTACTAGTCATACCCACTTTTTAAATGTATATAAACCATATGTACTCGTACATAGGCTCTGAAATCGTTTATCATTGTCTATATACTAATCATATTGTCAATCTATCATAATCGGCTAGATAAGTATATAAAGGTGTGAAGGCTCATCCTTCTCCACAGATCGTCTCCACGTTGGTCTTCCCTTGAGGGTATTTTGCATAATCACCACGTTGCGCAGGCGGATTAGTGATCGCAATAATTTGTGTTTGTAACGTAAGTAGGTGGTTAATTTCCTGAATAATTTTACATAAGTGCTGAATATAATACGAATACAGGAGCACTGTTTTGGGGTTTCCACTCCACTGTCTCACGGGTTTGTAGGTACTGATATTTTCTTTGACTTCCATACCGGAACAGCTGCTGTTTGGCGGCAGACTTAGGTAACATGGTGGCCAGGAGGACATATAAAATGCCGTTCCACCAACCACATCGAGTACCGATAGGTACCCCCACTGGGAATGGAACCAGGGACCTCCGGTATGTAAGCCCAAGTGTGTAGCCGTTAGGCCACGGAGGCGGTTGGTATTGGACATGCTTTCCTGCAGACGACTCTCTAATGTTCCGTATGATTTAACTCCGACATAAAAAAATCAAGCTTTTAAATCTCTACATGCAATAAGAATAAAATTACAAATATAAATTTTGAATAGGTACATTGATTTTATACACGTGTAATTATTACACAAAAACATTTCTTTTCAACCGACTTCAAGAAAGGACTTTTTTCTCATTATTTTTGTATGCACGTTACGCAATAACTCCGCCAATTATGAATCGATTTTAGTTATTCTTTTCATCCATAATTTTTTTATCGAAATTGATTCATTGCTTTTTGAGAAAATCACCCAAAACTGGCCAAGTGTGAGTCGGACTCGCGCACGAAGGGTTTCGTGCCATTCTCTATAAAAAAAAATACTGACTTACTACTTACTAACTTTATATTTGTTAGTATTTGTTGTTATAGCGGCAACATAAATACATCATCTGTGAAATTTTCAACTCTCTAACTATGACGGTTCATAAGATACAGCCTGGTGACAGGCGGACAGCGGAGTCTCAGTAATAGGGTCCCGTTTTTACCCTTTGGGTACGGAACCCTAAAAAACAAATATGTACCCAGATAATTCCACCTCTAAAGGGTGAACATTACAGGGGATGAATGCTGTAGACGTTTAGAGCATTTGAAGTCTGTTATAAGTTCTTTTTGAACGCGTTAATTTATTATAATATAGTACATATACGTAAGTCAGTTTGTTTGTCCTTCCATCGCGACATCACGGATAATGAGTGATCTTTGGTATGGGGATAGTTGTAGAGCCGGAAAATGACATAGGATTATTTTTATCCCGATCGAGTATGTTCCCGTGGGATTCTTTCCGAATTCCATCCGGACAAAGTCGCGGACAAGAGCTAGTGAAGATCAAATAGTAGAATACCTGCCAAATGCCATTTTATGTATTAGTTCAATAATCATGTTCTTAGCGATTTTAACACTTTAACAATACATCTGACCTTATGACCCACACCCATTAATCCACTCCTTTTAATCTCAGACTAAATGTAAAACCGAGATGATGTCCGTAGTTATTAAGTTGCTCTCTATATTTTTGGGTTTTGTTTTATTCAAAACTAGCTTTTCGCCAATTCGTCTATGCTAACATATTACCAGGACGCAAAATATCCAAACCAAATCAATTTATTTAGTTCGTAAAACTTAGGTGGAGGTACAGTTGGAATTGCTATATAAACATATCGGCTAAGTTTTGCTCTGTAATGGGCGTACGAAAGTTGTTTCTTAAAAACATAAAGTTTACATAATATACAAAATATAAATATAACAACAAATAAGATATCAAATTTAAATGTCAAGTGCTTAGTTATAATATAATTATACAATGTCAAAATACTAACAATAATTTACATGTCATTCATAAAATCTTTGATTCCTACTTATGTATTAATTTAGAACTTATGTACCAAAATAAAACAAACATTGCTCGCCCCATTCACCTCTTTATGAGATCTTCTTAGGATTCCGAACCTCAAAAAGGAAAAAGGGTCACTTTATTGTACATCTGTATCTGTCTGTGAAGAATTTTTTTTTTCAGGAACGCGTATGAAGTTAAAATTAATACTGAATACTCAAGTCTGCAGTCCCTTGGATCTGTAAAAAAATAAAAAAGTTCAACCCAATTAAAAATGCGGCTGACAAAGCCACATTTTTAGACCATTACCAAAGAGAATGCAAGGAACCAAAAAAGTGTAATTCCCGTTAACCTAAAAAACCGAAATATCAACACTGTATGGAAAAAACATACAAACAGACAGAAAGTAGATTTTTGCCGTATTCGCTGAAACGGAGACCTTGTGTTCGCTTCGCTCGCTCGGTCAATTAGCATGGATTTCCATGCAGTACGGATAAATATATTTTAAATAAAATAAATATTTGAGCTGTTTATGAATGACAACAAATTTTGCTTCGTATGCAGGTACCATCGTATAAAATATTCAATAAAGGGACTAGTACATGTGGGTCATCACCAACAGTGACCTTTTGTGATGATGATGACACTAGCTAGCTAGTTCTTCAAGTCTTATTAGCTTGAGGCTAGCATGACTTCCATCCAACGGCCTCGTCACTTCCCATCAGATGTGATGAAGGTACTGTGCAAACCCATAATACATTTTTTTAAATGTTTGTCTGTAAAGTCGGCTTACGGACGATAATTTTAGGTTATAACGTCATACGAAAAGATGCGTGACAAGCCTAGCGCTTAGACCTATCGTGCCTCTCTATCGCTCGCTTGCACGCTCGGCTCAGTCGGAACGTGACACTTTTTCGTGCGTGCAGACGGCGTTGGTCAATTTATAAGACGTTATCACGTAAAAAATATAATGCTATCTCACATTTTGTTGTCGGTTTTAAGGTCTTTATTTTTTATAAGAATTTAAAAAATTCACTTACGTGTACATAAGAAATTTAATACTAAACCAATTATAATATGTACTCGGAACATACAGAACTGACGTGAAACTAAATTAATCTAATATGAGTGAGTAAAATAACATCGATTTTTAATATGTTATGCTGATAATTTCCTCAACGTTTCGTCTAATTTGTTATTTAGTCTGTGGGTCAATATTAAAATTGCAGTATAATTGTAAAATAGCTAATAATTCGCCTGCGGTAAAATAGAACCTTGTAACGACCGCTCACCAACCTTAGCTCGCTCACGAATCTTAATTCTAGACCCAGGTCTTGTGAAAACCTAGGCAGTTTAGAATGTCTTGTGATAAAGGCCTTTGTCTTTGGGCCATTCGATTTAAGTATATTAGTCAGTTAAAAGCTATATAAATGATATGCCGCAAAGAGCACCTAACCAACTTACCGGAACACAACAGTGCTATTACAACTACTGTCTGGAGGCAGACTTCTGGTAACATGGTGGTAGCTAGCCAGGCGGACTTACCGTGTATGTTACGTAATATCTTCGGCAATTCTGAACCGATTTAGATGTTTTTAAAAAATTGAATATGCTATGTCATATCTAAAGGGACTCATCAATCTCCTAATTGTAATAAAATAATTAATAGAATTTAAGGTGATTAAAAGGAGAGAGAGATAATCTTTCTCGAGCGTAAATTGCGTGATTGGCTGTTAGAAAAAGTTTAAGTATATTCAGTTAAATAATTCCTGGATAGCAGTTGAGAAGATTACAGTTTAAGCATCATATTATAGCATATAAAAATAATTTAATTCTCTTTTCTAAGTTTTTAACCGACTTCAAAAAAGAAGGTGGATATCAATTCGACGGGTATGTTTTTTTATGTTTGTTATCTCAGAACTTTTGACTGGGTAAACCGATTTGGATGATTCTTTTTTTATTTGAAGGTGGTGCTTCCCGTGTTATCCCATTTCAATTTGGTCCAGTTCTGACAACGGCATGCATGAGAAAACGATATAAATCTTAAATTTGCCTCAGTAAAACTAGACTTTTAGGGCAAGTCGGTTTCCAGTTATTTTTGAACGCATTTACTTGTAAAATATTATCTTTATCTTAGTCAATAAAATTATTATGCAGTACAAAGTGCACTTGGGAGTTGGATGCACGAAAGCTTGAGGGGATTCATGATTGTAATCTCAATCAAATAAGTTTAAATGCATTAATTTTACAACACTCAAAAATATTAGAACGATACCAGTAAAATCTGCCTTAGTTCAAGAACGCCTATTCAATATTGGTCAGCAAAATTCTGTAATATAGCATTGCTATAACTTAAATAGCAGGCGTTTTGCAAGTAGCAAGCAAAATCTTAATGTTTCTGAAATCACCCACGGACAAATTCGGTCTCAGTTGTAGCCAGTTTAATCTTGAAATACAACGCCACAATGAACTATTGCGCTAGATTGAAAATTGTGGTCAACTGGCTAATTGTGCCGGGCTTAACATAGATATTACAGTTTCCACTACCAACTAGTAACGGAGTTTCTATCGCTAGTTGAATGAAATTAAATCGAAGTAATTATTTCATATCTCTATTTATCGATTACTAGTTTCTGCCCGTGACTTCGCCTGCATGAATTTTCGGATTTATCCCATGAGAACTACTCGTTCGATCAGAACAAACTAGCCTATGCCCTTGGCCTCTCGACTATCCATCTAAAAAATGAAATCTTTCTGTTAGGTTGTAAATGTATATATATGAGAAAATAAATTTTAAATTAAATTAGCCGTTCTTGAGAATGGTGTAACTAACCCGATTTTGTTTTATATTTTAGGTTTTATATATATTTGTAAGTGGGAAGGATATTACTACTCCAAAATTATCTAACCAATTTGAAACAGTTTTCAACGTCGGATAGGATCGCTATTTAGAAAGACTTATTGAAATTGTTAGGTTATGTCAATATCTCATGGGAAATGACACGTTCCGCGATTGTGAATACAAGGCCGTTCGTTGGTTGTAGTTTTAGTTAGTTCGTTGTAGTTTATTTGTGCAAAAAACATATAAAACGCACGAAATAGCTAAGAGTTTACGTTGAAAACAAAGATGGCGTCAATAAAATGACATTTGACGCTGTCAATTAGTGAAAAAAGAACGATTTTGTACAATTAAAATAAATGCAAAAATGTAATTCTAGAATTTTTCTTTACATCTTTATATTAATACTTGATTTTTTAAATAGTGTACAAGTGCAGGCCGAATTCGAAACATTTCTTTTATCTCTAAGCCATGGGAAGTTATGGCAGTCGGCTAGGCGAGATATAATTTGATCAGACAGCACTGCAGGCTTGCGGTGCAGGTCTCTCACCGCATGCCCTCATGTATGCATCTGGCACGCGCTACCTAGACTCCGAGCGATTGTGGTCTTTCGCATATTATACTAGCTTTTGTCCGCGTATTGGTCTGACGTACAAATTATCCTACGGGAACGGGGATAAAAATAGGCTGTCCTTTCCCGGCTCTTCAAATATACGTAAACATAAAACCAAGTCATTCTGACCCTCCGTTTCGACGTGAACGGACAAACAAACTAGCTCACTTTCATTTTTATAATACGTAATAGTATGGGTGCTACGGTAAATGCGCTTGACCACTTGACTGTAGAATTAAATCTTAGCTTGTAACGGCAGCCACGCAATTTTTAACTTTGGGCTTGCAATATTGGCATCTCTTTTACCCTCGAAATCAATACATTATTTCATTTAAAAGAAGAGGGATAGACTTGGTAAACATAATTTGATAAGACTTCAAAATAAACATGTGTTCGTTGCGGCTACACGCTTTCGGTGTTATTACTAAGTGGTTGCAACAGTAAACTTTGTAAATTATCAAATCTAAAGTCCACCGCTGAACATCAGCCTGAGATCATTGGTGGCAGCAAAAGCCAGCGTAAAATATCCAGCTTTTCTAACTTCTACAGCCTTCATTTCAGATACAATGCGATCGTATTACACGACCTGATTCCACCGTTCACTTATTTGTTCCACTGCTACTTAGTTGACATTCCACCATTTCACACAAAGCGTTTTGCTTTTTCATTTATTACACGTACAGCTATGAAGTGGAATTCCCTGTTCTATGCTTCCCGAGCGCTATAACCCGGATGGCTTCAAAGCCAGAGTGAATAGACTATTTCTAGGCACAAGACACGCTCAAAAATATTAACTCGATATGAACGTGATAGATATTTACGAACCTCGCTGTACATGGGCCAGGCAAAAGTCAAGTTTGCAAGTAAATATTCTCAGTTACTGACGCAAATAATAAGATCCCAACACGAGACAAGAATACTGATATTGTGGACGCATATCGTACCATCCAAAAGGTACATGCTTCAGTGGTTTGTTATATGGGTAGCCTTTGGACTGTCGCCAAGTAGCCAGCTATAGCCCTGTGAATTTGTAACGACAATGTAGTCGCTACAATGTCAACATGCAGGATATTATCTTATTTTATTTGTAAATATCTGGGCGACCGAGCTTTTCTCGGAGCTAAAAAATAATTAAAAACTCGAATAAATAAATAAAAACACCCAAAAAAATTAAAATCATTTTCGCGATCAGGATACGAACTCAGATTCTCTGGACGCCTGTAATTTTAAAGCAAGCGCTGTAACCACTCCGCCATGGTTTAATATGTTGGACAGCGTGAAATTTCCCATCATATTTTGCATCGAATATTGCGAAGGAAAAAACGCATTAAAACTCGAAAACGCGCATTTTCCCAGAAATGAGACTAATCTAGATCGATTTTTCGCCCCCGAATACCCCTAAATACCAAATTTCAGCGAAATCGTTGGTGCCGTTTTGGAGATCCGGATTATATATACATATATATACAATAATTGCTCATTTAAAAGCTCATTTACACATCTCTGGTTGAAGTTGTCTCTCCACCTTTTACTTGATCTCCCTATTTTCGTTTTCTTGTCTCTTGATGTTCTTATCATCATCAGCCTATATATCCCCACAGCAGGGGCTCAGGCCTAATCTCCTACAGAGACTGGCTCTGTGAGCCGTATCCCACGCAATTCTGTCTTTCCATAGTGTAAAACGGAATAAAAGTTCATCGAAATATGTCTTCGTTATTTTCTACCCCCCACACCCGATCCCTTGCAGTTTGTGCGGATTAATAAGAGTACACAATAGCTATGTGACATGAAGGAATATTTTTTGAAATGTCTGAAACATAATAATAATAATTTATTTGCTATAAATGTGGTAGAAAAATGTGTTACATCAAAAAAATCACATATCACACATTTAGTCTCGTCATGTCTACACGCAAAAGTTAACATACAATCAAAATATACGGTCAATATCAAATTACATTATATATTACCTCAGTTATTTTTTCTTTCAAAGAATTCCTTAAGGGTATAAAAACATTTATCTACTAACCACTTAGGTAAAGTTTTAGTGAAAACAATTTTTGGTAACTGTCTTACATTAGAGGGGATATTATTATATATTTTGACTACCATATAATGACAGTTTCTACTACTTAGTGCGCTTTTACGTGCAAGCATGATTTTTACGTTTCATGTGAATTTTCATGAAAATCGGTTGAGAAATGCGACCTGTAGCGAACAGCCGGAAATCCGCCGTCTGGACATACGAAAGCGTTTTGCCCGAACTGAAACGGAGACGCTCGATCAATTGAATTAATCAATACTTCGAACAATCCTATTGGTGCTGAAAGTTTACCTTCAAGGACTAACAAGCAATAACATTCACCGAAGTAAACAAGGATATTCTCCAGTAATCGATCACGTGTTTAGATGGAACCGGGAACGCGAGCGTTTCCCCGAAAGTTTAAGAGTTTTCCCAAGGTTCACATTCAACGTGAGTGTTTCAGTATGGCGATGGCGCGAGACTTGTGTTGGAGTTTCAGGAATATTATTTTTTGATTTTTGTATGTACTTCATAACCAGCAGTAAGTCAATTGAAATTTACATTTTGAAATTTGCGAAAATTTTCTACGCTTGCATGATTTGAAAGCGATTAGCGGATCAGGGAAAAAGCATCGAAATAAGAGATAAATTAAATTGAAGCACTCAGGTAAACACACTTCTCCCAAAGTCCGGACACTTCAAACAAATGTCGTGATACTGGCATACTACGAACGGATGATGTTGTATACGCGCGCATGTGACCGTCATTATCTGAGTCAGTATCTTGCGGGGAGGTGAGGCATCGTGGATTGGTGGGAGGCGGTTAACCGTTCTGTAATAAATATGAGTTATGTGCTTCTACACTAAAAAGTTTCACAAAAGAAAGTTTGAACTGAAACACTGGCGAGGTGCTTGCAAGAGGTGCTGTCAGCCATGCACAGGAGAACTGTTTTAAAATAAATCTAATCTCTCATCAATTTACTCGTCTCGGCTTGAATAGTTTACATTACGTTCCAAGAAAATAACACCGAGAATCTCACAAACAGGGTTCCAAACCATCAACAGGTCACCGTGAAACGCCCTGCTTCCAAGTTAAAGCACATCAATTTCCTGTAGCCTAACGCGTAATTGTGGTAATAATAGCCATTTCCTCCACATCGCGGCACCGTCTCGCTGTAAAAACATATTTATGACTATAAAAATTGCCTCGAATTATGAAATGCTTAGCCATTCTGGCAGCGACGTTGCTCAGGAAATCTCGTGAATTACGCAAGTACTCACAGTTGTTGCATAGATTGTTGAATCACAAAAATATTTAGGTAAATATTTGTTAATAGTCGAAATTTTTATTAGTTGCACAAGTCTCAACTGTCTCAACCTTCGTCAATTGCTACAATTAGCTCACCTTTGAACAGTAATAATAAAAAGTTCATCCAAGTCCATATCCAATTTAGCGTGGGGACACATCTGTCTTTGCTGTTCTGATCTGCCTAGAATGACTTAGAACGGGCTTTCTTGATTTGCACAACTACAGGCGTACTGATGTAAATCCCTCTCTCACACATTTATATGGAGTTTGTATGTAATTTGCGCCTCTTTCTGACCGGCCACCACGTCCTCCGGGGATGCTGGCCGTTTGCTTGCTGACCGGGCGTGCTTGACGGTGCGGGTAAACAGGTGTGTCTCGATCGGTACATTTTGTATGGCATTCTAGCCTTCTACTCCAGATGATCCGTGAAGATCAGAACAGCAAAGACAAGTTTGTCCCACGCTAACAACCCATCATGTTTGATAATACCTAAATGTAGAACCGCGCTGTATAAAAATAATTGTTATGATGCTCGTATTTCAATAAGTGTTTAAAATAAGATGCCGAGGTATATAAGAGAACTGCCGAGAATCTTTCTCGAGAAATTGCGTGATCGGCTATTAGAAAACAGTTTCTATTCAGTTTAAGAATTATTGGATAGTAGTTGAGAAGATGACCAGGCCGATAGTTTAAACTATATGCTATTTATAGCATATAAAAATAATTTAATTGGCCATAAAGTAATGGTATCGTGTTAAAATAATATGCATAGTTCTGTAAATAGTCACATAAATTCAAACCATGTTTTTAAAATATTTAACAATATAAAATATTCGCATGCCTCTAAAGGTAGAATGCGAGGAACTGAAATTTTCTGTCTTCTCGTGTACCACATTCGCTGCAAATAAACTTTCCTTTGGTGTATATAAATGACAGTTTTGATTCACTGTGAACTTGTATGTTAATGATACTCATTTCTCTACGTTACAACCCTATGTACTATTTTTAGATAAATAGTGCACAAAGTCAGCCTTTATTAAAAGATAATGGTTAAAAAAATTGTATGTAAATTATCGACGAAATCATCTTCAAGTTGTACGTTAATGAAATTGATTGCCGACAGTCAAAATAGAATGTTCAAGAGTCGTCCGTCCGTCCCCCTTCTAGGTGGAGCGACGACCTGGTTAATGTCGCGGAAAGTCGTTGGATGCAGGTGGCTCGGGACCTGTCGACGTGGCGTACCACGAAGGATGCCTATGTCCAGCAGTGGACGTTTCCTTATCGTAGTCCGGTATCCTATTTTAAAAGATTGTGGTAAAATAAATGTAGTGTAGCATTGTGTATGCATTCCAAGATTCTAAAACAACATATTCCTTGCTTAGTTTAGTGGTTTGAGACGATAGCGTAGAAACTTGAACAAGATAAAACAAACAGTAATTTGTAAATGATCCGAATAGCGGGGTTTTAAACTATTTTAAAGGTAGGGTAGGACTGCGGCGACCCGTGTCGGTTGCGGCGGGTCCGACACGCTCACCAATTTGTCGCTTCCAGGCAGCTGCGGTTGGTGACGTCAGAGGCTACCTCGGTGTTTATAAAATAGCTCATGTTTATATAGAGCCTAACATTTGTAATGCTTTGTATCTTTATCAGCTGTGCAGTAATGTTTTTGGCTTTATATATTTAAAAAAATCATAAATAGACGTGTCATGGCGTGTCTTGCCAAATAGATCTATGGATCGCTGTTGTACAGATGATGATCAATTATGATTTTAGGGTTCCGTACCACAAAATGAAAAAAAATATCTCATGTAGGTCTATCTATCTATCTGTCAAGACCATTTTCTCATTAACGCGTGTAGGCATCAGATTAATATCAAATATTTAAGTCTGCAATCCCTGGGAACTGTAAAAATTAAACTTAAAAGTCAACGCAATATTATGCCGTTTATGCTGCATATTTATACGATTTCCTTTGCTAGTGCAAAGAAATCAAAACCTATGGGGTATTTCTCATTGACCTAGAGTCCTGAAATTTGGCAAGTAGCAGGTTGTTACAGCACAAGTGGACTGAAAGCCAGCGCTGCGGCTTCTACTGCAGCACGTGCTTAGTTCGGGTCCCAGTTGACAAGCGCAACACAACATAAATTATTATTTTACTCTGCTGTTTTCATTTTGTTCATGCCTGTACTATTTCTTTTGTATTTATTTCTTCTGAAAACTTCTATAATATATATTTCTGTGTGTATTTTGCTAAGTTTGTTATTTAATCGAACTTAGACTTTCGTTAGATCATTTATGGGTATAGTTTATGATGTTCAGTATGTTCAATTGTTCATCCTACTAATATTATAAGTGTGAAAGTTTGGATGTTTAGATGTTTGGATGTTTGTGACGCTTTCACGAAAAAACGACTGAATGGATTTGAACGAAACTTGACAATAATATAGCTTATACATCAGAATAACATATAGGCTATAATTTCTAAAGACATATTGTGTAAATTGTCCAAAATCACACTTATAATATTAGTGGGATTACATGAGCAATTATGGCATAACAAAAACGCGTTGCCTAGCAACCGACCATATAATATGTAAATTCGTATATACAAACTTTCGCGTTTATAATATTGGTGTGAAGACTATTTGAATGTACTACGTCAGATATTGAAATTTATTTTGTTTCTTTAAATTATTAGACTACGTAACAGAATAAACACTATTTTGTACCTTATGCTGTATAATAATTTGTCTTAAACGTCACCTGTGCCTATCGAACAAGAAGAATACATCCTGAAGTACACGCGGACAAAGTCGCGGGCGGAAGCTAGTTATTGATAACTCGAACTTACCCGGGTTTTTTAAACAAACGACTGTCTTACCCTGAGTTTTGCTTCAAACTTTTTCACGCGTATTGTGTACATCCAGGCATTATTTCTCTGTCTAGAGAGTGGAGCGAGCTGGCGGCGTCTGTATTTCCTGTATCTGTATTTGCACAAAGCTACAATCTAGGTTTCTCTAAGTCAAGAGTGAACTAACACCATTTAGCTAGATCAACGCATTCCATCGTTTACATAATCTTTCCCACCAGATTTGCCCAACCCACATAGATTTTCTCTTTAGTAAAAAAACTGCAAAAATCATGAAAACCACAAAAACTAAACAGATATGTGCCCGATCCTCTCAGAAGCACGATGTCAGCGAGTAATTTTCTCATCCAATTTACGTCAGCGAGGCGCTCAGACATAGTTTTTCCGGACATCGTATCATCGGCGGCCGTGAGTCAGCTGCTTTTCCGGTTTTCCCGGGCTTTCCGTTTTTCCCGAACCTCATTAAAGTCGTGTGAGTCGTCGAGTATGAAACATGTGCGGTGTCGTGATGCAGGAGAAATGGTGATAAATAATGTGGAAAGGTGTGGCAGCGGGTATCATAGCAATATATTTACAAAAATTTATCATTAACTCGACTGATGCTCATCGACGGTATAATTGACTATTGATATATATAGATATATATTCTAGATAGATTATTTGAATCAGCATCCAAATGACTATATTTTAGCTTTTCTAACATCATTGAATTGGCATAAGACAGAATGAGATAAATAACTACATACATTCTATATCGATAATTACACTTTTCAGAAAAAATGCCATTCTTTATAACTGAATTACTTAACCTACAGTAAAAGTAACAAACATTTCTGTTATTGTTGTCCGAAAACCGGGACACTGTTACAAGACGGTGCAAATGTGGCTATTGCCATCTCTTTCTAATAAACGGAATGACGAGTACTAGTAGACAGTATTATTATTAATTTTTTCAGGCAACAAAGACCCATAATTATATAAGTACAATACATTCCCACCTCCTCTCTGCTCCCACTATTATATCTGTTTTTTTAGCCAGGATCTACAGCGGTACACTTGAAACGTGCCCACGGAAGGTGAATTTCCTACGGGCTCTAAAGCTGTATTGGGACCCCAGACTCGTTTAGAATAAAGAAATAGGATGGAGTGGTAAAGACGTTCCCACTTCACCCATGGTAAATGTATAAAAATATATACAATACAATAAAATACCCCGGTTTCCCGGTATCTGGTCACCACTTGAGACCTTTTACTCGAATAGGTTTTCCATTCTTCGAGCGATGTGCGTCCACTGCCACTTCAGCACACTGATTCGTTGAGCTATGTGGGTTTCTATCTATCTACGGATTTCCTCATTCCGGATTTTATCACGCAGACAAATTCTAAGCATAGCTCGTTCCATAGCTCGCTGCGTGACTGTGAGTTTGTATATTCAGCCCACGGTAAAGGACCACGTTTCGGTTCCGTATGTCATCACTGGCAACACGCACTGATTGAATACTTTTGACTTTAGATGCTGAGCTCCATTCAGTTCACATCTCCCTCACACAATACAATTTTGGGATGGATGTCGACGTGCCAGCCAGTGCTTATGATACAGGACTCAGACCTATTTTAAGCGCCGGCTGATCAATAATATCGTGTGACTCACTGGGTTTTTTGATCAATAAAACATTTTTACTTTTTTACTTTTAGCTGCAAGTTACATGAATGACGCATTGTACAGTACCTGGCAGTCTTGTTTTGTGCATCCTACGTAATGTGAGGTAAAACAACCCCCAAAGCGTAAAATACTATTCACGGCCTTGTGACTCATTGCCCATTACTACGGGGTTGACTCAACGTGACACTAAGTATTTCGTTACGTTTGACTATTAAGTGTACATTTTGAGGGAATGAATGTGTGACTCATTGGGTTTCCCGTGCTATTAGTCATCACATAGCCCGGATTTCCCCTAGACGAGCCTATTTATTGACGATTCCCCTTCGTTATTACCCAAAGAAAACTCGGCCAAGTGCCATTCAAATACAGGTAAGGTATTAAGTACGGAATGTAACGTAAGTCCGATTAAAGAACAAAATTGTGCTCTTGAAAAAAATATTAAATATCACATACGCCTTTACTACGACAAAGAAACAACTGCAAATGTAAGTTTGTAATCGTAAAAAACTGATTTTAATATGATACAATACAGCAAGGAGCTGTCTGTTTGAGCTTGTCTTACAACATAGTATAGGAATAACTTTGAATGGGATATATAGATATTTTTCAACTGCATAGATAGGTTCGTTCTTCAACCGGATTTCGTTAGAGCGTAATTTGGTTTCAGTATGTCAATTATTCATACTCCGTATGGAGCCCGTTGTGTGCCAGTACGACTCGCACTTAACCGTTTTATTAAAATAAATGAAATTGTTTATAATGATAATTCTCTTAGAAAATTCTCATCTAATGCGAATCGTTCTATATACCGATAACCTTACTATCAAATGAGATGATGGTAAAGTGGAAAGAAGACAGAATAACAATATAGTTTTGATTAAGTCATCGTTCAAAATCGACGTGTAAAAATTGTGATATTTCGCCGTCCGCCATTGCCCGGAAGCTCGAAGCACAACAAAGCTTGCTCGCCGGAAATGATGGCCGCAGGATCAGTTCTGGCCGGAAACGGCGGCCATTTGCACGCAGATCCATTTCCGCTAGTTCCGCCAATGTCAAACTGTGCTTAGTCTATTGAATTTGGATTATTTCTTGTTCGAATTCAGGTTGTCGAGTGAAATATTGATGTTCAATAGTCCTAAGGAATTATAAGGTTATCTTATTTCACATAAAACAGGTACAGTAATGGGTAACAAAAAAGTTAATCATCTCTCAACCGCCTCCCTGGCCTAGTGGCTACACCGTAGGACCCACAATCCGGTAGTCGTGAGTTCCATTCTCAGCGTGAGGTATCTCTTGGTTTGATTGATGTTCGGCCATTTTTCTAAGTCCGTTTGCATAGCTACCGACATTTTATCTAAGTTTGTTGCCCAACATTATTTTTAATAGCACTAATTGTGGTGGCAAAAGATACCACACCCAGCGCCTCATAAACTTAAGCCTTCTGGAAGAGCGCGTCACCAGCAGGTGACGTGAAGGCCAAGTTAAAAGCATGTAATATGATAGCTGGCTACAGTCGAGTTGTGACGGAGTTCTCACATTGCACGATGTACGTAACTTCTACTCCTTGCATGGTATCGTTGCATTTTCTATAAAGAACCAGCAATGAATATCGTTTACAATCATCCGTAACCTACTTGGACAGTTCTAAAGATATCGGAATATTAGCGATTTGTTTCTGTAACTCTATACAACAATTTATTTCCCAATAATTTTTTTAAAATAGGATAACTATATACCTAGACGGCTAGACCGATTTAGATGAAATTTGACACGCACCTAGCCCAAGAGATGGAGAAGAACAATGAGTAACAGGTTTCGCTTAGAATACTTTTGGAAGCAATAGCTTGTAAGCCGGTAAGCGACAAGAATATCCGGGTTGATATTGATCAGGTCTCCTTAACAGGTATCCGTATCCAACAGTCCGTTAACCCGACAATTTTCGGCTTCGATAACAGCATTACGCTGAGATAAATTCGTACTCAATCAAAATGTAAATTCTGTAGCCATTGATACATACTAAACATGGACATGCCAAAGTGTCTTGACTAGTAGGTGCTTGGCACTTCTACAGCTCTGTAAAGGGCGTAAACCTTTTACACCTCCAGTTATTGTTTATCTAAATACGTAGTTTGTGCCTTTCTAACCGACCGAACCGGGTATGTTTTTTATTCTCTTTTTTTAAATTCTTTTTTTATGTTTGTTACCTCAGAACTTTTGACAGGGTGAACCGATTTGGATGATTCTTTTTATTTAAAAGGTAGTGCTTCCCGTGTGATCCCATTTGAATTTGGTTTAGTTCTGACACGGGATCCATATGAAAACTATATAAATCTTAATTTTGCCTTGATAAAAGTGGGCTATTGAATTATTAGGGCAATTAGGGAAATATTAGGGCAATTGAAGTCGGTTTCCAGTTCTTTTAGAACGCATTTACTTGTAATTTAAATTACTTTGGTGAATGCAATTAGCGAAAATATGCTGACGGCTTTAAACGGTGAAAACTGACGAACTGATTCATACGGTGATTATAAGTCAAGAGACCATATCAAGTTATTACGATGATAATAATATATCTAATTGTAGTAGCAAAATGCTATCGCACACTACAAATATAAATTTTATAGAAACACAACAAACTCATTAGCTTATATGCACGGAAAATATCTTGATCAGCAGTGAATTCTCGGTAAGTTTATAATTTCATTATCTGCAAGCGCTACAATTTTACTCATCAATGCAAAAATTGTACAAATATATTTAGCAGAAAATGAGAAAGTTTGCATTTTTTGTTAAACATAAAAAATCAGCCAAGTGCGAGTCGGACTCGCGCACGAAGGTTTCCTACCATTATTTATAAAAACGAGAAAAAAACACGTTTGTTGTATTGGAGCCCCCCTCAAATAATTATTTTACTATGTTTTTTTTTTGTTGTCATAGCGGCAACAGAAATACATCATCTGTGAAAATTTTACTGTCTAACTATCATTTATATATTTATCTATATTTATGAGATACAGCCTGATGACAGATGGACAGACAGATGGACGGACGGACAGCCAAGTCTCAGTAATAGGATCCCGTTTTTTACCCTCTGGGTACGGAAACCTAAACACGAAAATGGTTCAGCCGTTATCATGTAATGATATTTCACACATGTGGTTATTGATTTTCATTTGCATAGGCTTAGTACCGCGTCCATACTTTACGTAATTCAATGTCACGGTATCGTATAAAAATCATTTACTCACACCGTTGGATACGTCTCAGCCAAACCCTCATGATAATTTTCGATCAAAAAACCCGAGAGATTTTCGTTTTACTAACTGACATAGTGGAATGAGACACAATATGGTTTTGTGGTCTCATAAGATCACCAAGGAGTATGGCTATAGAATGGGTGGGCAGGTTTTTGTTCTGAAAAAAATCTCCGATTTACGGTGGAAGGCGAGGTGTTAATGTCAGTGTATCAGTGTAAAAGACATCAACGCGCGTGTCTAAGAAATTTAAAATTAGAATATTTTGTTTTATTAAAGTTCAAGGTATTTATTATGCATAAGTGTGGTACAAATTGGTCTTATTGAATAATATGTTAGTTTCTCACATTTAGCCAGAAACTGGCATGCGAAAATTGAAAAATTCTATACAAACTAACTAAAATTAAAAAAAAAAATATGTCAGTTCCAAAACAAACTTATAAATACAACAACATTTTCATTTAGTATGTCAAAACAAAATAATTAAAATATTCATCCAATGTGTAGAAACAATTCTCTATAAGCCATGCTCTTAGTTTTTTACAAAATAATGCAGCGGGCAGGTCTTTCATGTCACTGTTTAATCTATTGTAGATTTTTACCGCCATTGCATATGTGTTTCTGCTCCGCAGTTCTGTCTTCATGGCAGGTGATATTAGCTTGTTAGGATATCTAGTATTAAAAGTACAGTTGTGTGTACGAAATAATTCAGGGTGAGTTTTAACTAAGGTACAGATTTCGTAAATATTAAGGCTAGGAATTGTATACCTGCGCAATATTATCCCACGTTTTGTCCAACTTTAAGCCTAAACTACGCCCAAATAGCTTTAGCTAGGCATTAAACAGTCAAAGAAACTACTTATAGACAGAGTTGCTTTAGAGCTAAGAAGTTATAACAATAGAGTGACAATTCGCTTATCTTATTAATTTACGTCATCAAGTTATGACGCAATACAAACGGGCCCTAATTAATACACCCTTTATCTTAGAGGAGCACGATCTAACAAGCACTGTAGAACTCTATTAACAGTTACCCATTCCGAAATTCATAAATATTTATGAATACAATCCAATTACACGTTCCACTGCGCGCCTCCGTTAATCAAACCCCAGTACATTTTCATCAGAATTCCACCAAAATGACGTACCTTTGTGGATTGAGGACAGCTCAAAAGGACTCCGAATTTCAAACTGTCGTTTTCCTTTTTTGAAGGTACACGACCAAAAAAGGAAATTAGAATATGGCTGCATATTGCATTACTAGAAGTGTCAGGTTTTCGTTTAACCTAGTTTTGTTCAATTTGAATGTCTTTTACTAAACAGCTTCACCGTGTAAAACAGCTGTACAATATCTAGCTGGACTGTCATTGCAGTAATGGGAGAGGTTTTTTTTTAATTTTTAGTTCAAAGTTTTATGATAGATGGCTACACTCCACGTTGGCGATAAACTCTTTAGAGACTACATCTAAGACAATTCCTAAAATGTACCTTCTTAGTGTATTCTATTTGGTAAATGACATTTGCCACATTTTTTCGTCGACTTTGGACTTTGCAGGGAAAATTTTAAAATATATAATTTGATAATTATGCCTAGTAAATGCATTGTGTATAGTTGTGAACATATAGGGGTACATCGTTTTCCAAAGGCGGAAACAGTCAAACTTCAGTGGATAAAAGCTTTAAGACTACAGAAACTTTAAAAAAAATTGGCTCGGTTTGCGCGAGCTCACAATGATATGTTCGGCTCTTTTTACAAAATATGATTTTGAAAATATGTCCAAGTCACATTTAAGTAAGTTACTTTAAGTAATAATCTTATAAATTTTTTCAACATTTGATTTAGGCAGAACAACTGAAGCCCCTTTGCCTCGATTAGGTCGTCAACTGATAACCCTTGGAAACATTCCAAATTGCCTATAATATTCAAAATGAAAATATGAATTGGTGTTTTTGATTATTGCATTGTATTTATGCAGCTGCTTTTGTTTTATTATTGATTTACTTTTTATAAATTATTAAAAATTATAACTGATTTGGTGTACATTCTCGTTTTTCCGACTTGCTTTTTGGAACGTGAACTGAGGAGCGTTTTCTTACGATGGTTATTTTCTTTTCTTCTTGGTAGTTATAGTTCGATTTTTAGAGAATTAATAAATACCCCCCAAAATTTGCGTCGTTTTCTCTCATACTACAAGGTTTATTCGTTAATTTTGACGAACTATGTATATTCCGCTTTGGACGCCATATTGTTTTTATGTCACACAGCGCCGCCAACGACAGTATTGAAAACTAAAATGTTACAATCTGACGTTTCATTTTACGTGAATACATTCCATTCCGCGTGTTAAAGTTCAGCTATAAAGTTGATAAACGTCGTCGAGCTGTTTAACATAACAGATCTGTATAATAAAACAGCTAAGGGCTATGTGAAACAGATAGTTCGTCAAATGTATAGAATCTCCGGCTAAATGTTTGTTAAAAATAAATACGTGGTTTTATTACAACCTAAGTTAGCTCCTCGCAAAGTATCTCTTCCCTATCGGATATTAATTAAACACCGCATCGGTAAGACGTACAAAAGGCCTTCTCTTTAGCCGAAAGTTTCAGAATTAAAAGCGTAATATAAATTAGGGGAGCCGAATTGTTGTTTGAAACAAGTAAACAAGTTTAGCGCCGAATGCTCGCTCTCGGGAGACGAGGCCGAGAGTTCGGTAACGTTTTAAATTCAAATTCAGAGTGACGATTTGGCCGTTAAGTTGATTACGTCATCAGTCGATTACAGCATCGATATACATGTTGTTCTAGGATGTTTAACAAAGCTGGTTACGTATTTACTAGGAGTGAAAAGTTATTTTCAACCGACTTCAAAAAAGGTGGTTCTCAATTCGCCGCGTATATTTTTTGTATGTGGGTTACGCGATAACTCCGCTAATAGTGAACCGATTTTGATAATTTTTTTTGTTCGGTAGAACATACTTCTGAAGTGGTCCTAGATAAATTTTATCGAGATTGATTTAGCGCTTTTTGAGAAAATCAACAATTAACAAATATGTACCCAGATGATTCTACCTCCTACCTACCTAAAGGGTGAACATTTTAGGGGATGAACGATGTTGACTTTTAGGGCAGCTGAAGTCGATCCATTACTTCTTTTTGAACGCATTAATTATGTAAAAAATTCTTATTGGATTTTCGCACTTTTCGGACTTTGCTATCGCACTAATGTTACTACTAATTGTTCTATTTATTATCCATATTATATGCGTTTACTCCACGTATTTTGACTTTTCCTTGGTTCGAACCCCATACGAGTAACTCTTGCGCCCTGATCTACGTCCTTTCTTTACAGTACATACAAAATATTACCGAATATTGAAATCTTGTATTTTTCTAACAGAACGATTTAGTCACAAAGTACAGAGCGACTCTACCTCCAAACATAATATTCACTATAGTCAGCAAAACGTAGAAACAATGACTGTATATCGTACGTTCAAGCCCCGGCAGCCATTTGCTGCACTTTCATCAGACCAATGCCGTATATTTTATGTTTTACCCCCGTTATGGCCTCTTAAAGAAAATATATGTATAGAAAATGTCGCCGAAGACTTCTGCCATACAATATTTTAACCAAGAGACATGTATAGTAAAACATAATTCAGTTAAGTATTCATTTAAATTGTTATATGTATATATCATCATCAGCCGGGAAACGTGCGATATCAAAGTATGAATCCAATAAGAATTTTTTACATAATGCACTGCTGGACATAGGCCTCCTACATGGTACGCCACATCGACCGGTCCCGAGCCGCCTGCATCCAGCGACTCCCCGCGACTCTAACCAGGTCGTCGGTCCATCTAGTAGGGGGACGGCCTGGTACACGTTTCCCGGTACGTGGTCACCACTCGATAACTTTTACTCCCCACCGGTTATTGGTTCATCGAGCGATGTGGCCTGTCCTGTTATATTTTGGATTTCCTGTAAATAAAAAAGGTAATATATATATATATATATATATATATATATATATATATATATATATATATATATATATATATATATATATATATATATATATATATATATATATATATATAACACAATCAAAAAACAAGCAAATGAAATTAAAAATGTAAATAAAGCAATACGAAAAGTGAAATAAATTTAAATTTATTAAAAAAACTACGCAATAATCATACGATAACTAATGCGTTCAAAAAGAACTCGAAACCGACATCAACAGAACTCTACAGCATTCAACCCCTAACTTTTTTGAAGTCGGTTGAAAATAAAAAAATATTCCATTTTATTCAGAAAATGCCTAACATAAGCTAATACTATTCAAACTGCTAAATCAATTTTTACCAAACATAGCTAAAAATAAGAACCACCGCAAGGAAACTTGCTTTCACTTAAAAAAACACGCATCAAAATCGGTCCATTCGTTGGAGAGCTACGATGCCACATATAGACAGAGACACACACACAGACATTGGCGTCAAACTTATAACAACCCTCTGTTTGCGTCGGGGGTTATATATACTTCGCGAGTAGAAAGACGGTTAGTAGGCCGGGAGCATCGCACCGCATTCTTCGCTGATAAGGTCGAATCAATGCACTCGCAATATAGCAGTAAAACGATAACAGAAGGAACTTATTCTTAAACCATTAGAATAAAAGTAGAGGCTCCTGTAATCGAAGATTGTGCTTCCCTGAATGAGTGATTGACTGGCATGTTATGTTAATATGCCTGCGCAAGCCGCTTGCTTCAGAAACCTGTAATTTGGAAAATCTATATCTTGTAGTCTAGAGTTTACTAACGGGGCGAAAAGCATGAAAAGTTTTTAGGCCAAACCACTCAAGTAGAAGTCATATTAAATAAGATTGATTTGGCCATCCGCAATTTGGATTTGGCATGGGCAACGTAGTAAGAAAGTTCGTCCCTACGATTTTGTCTATCACTTCACTGGCTCAACAAAGCTCACGGCTCTCGTGAACTGTCAGTCATCGACACTCTGACACTGACGTTTAGCAGACCAACCCATAGACGTACGAGACAGTGTTAGTATGCTGTACCACATACACTACAGCGAGGTACTTACAATAAATATAATTGATAATGACGTTGGAGTTTATTTTTCGCCGGTAAATCGCTTCGGCGATTAGGTAACTTACTCCCTACCAGCACCAAAGTTTTACTTGCACAAACTCTTCTTCTGTCCATTTTAGATTATGCAGATGTGTCCTACCTTGATTTGACTGAGGAGCTGCTGAGTAAGTTAGAGCGCCTTCAAAACTACTGTATTCGCTTTATATTCGGTTTACGTAAATTTGATCACGTATCAGAATACCGGACTCAACTCAAGTGGCTCCCAGTCCGTCGCCGTAAGGACTTACACATCCTCTCCCTTCTCTATTCCGTCCTCTTTAATCCCTGTACCCCTTCATATCTCAAAGAACGCTTCAGCTTTCACTCGTCTAGTCTTAATCGTGTCCTCCGCTCCTCAGAAACGCTCACACTTGACATCCCTTCCCACCGCACCAGCTTCTACTCTGACTCCTTCACTGCGCGAAGCGTTAGATTGTGTAACTCCCTTCCCGAGGCTATCAGGCAAGCCAAATCTATGGCCACATTCAAATTCCAACTTAAGTCGCATTTTCTCAATAATTAATCCTATGTAGTAATCCTATGTACTAGTATGTATTGTATCCATAAAATAACGTATATTTAATTTGTCTGTATTTATTATTATTATTTAATATTATATATTATTAATATAAGTATACATATGTGTTTATTCAAGTATTTAATTATAATCTATCAATATCTGTCACACCTCCACCCAAATATTGTTACTTATTTCCTCCACCCAAAGGTTGTCTGGTAGAGATCGCTGGCAGCGATAAGACCGCCTTTTGTACATTTTTTATTTATTTTTATTTTATTTTTAACTTAAGCTTTGGTGTACAATAAAGTTATATTGAATTGAGTTTATGTGGTTGCTCTCCAGCGCCTGTGAACTGGCAAGAAAGGGCTCTGGGTCAAAAGTGGTTGGACCCGAATAATCCCAATACCCTTCAACTAACTAACATACTGGATAAAGGAAAGGAATATTAAACAACACGCGACTTACTGGACCGAACTAAAAGACTGTCGCCAAGCGAGAGAGATCACCCCATCACTCTCAAAGTGCCTGTCACGCACCCTTCTCAGTCTCAGTCAGTCTGAATACAATAACCCTAAGTAGAATCATAGGGTTGATAAACGGCCACTGTCCACTTAACACCTACTGTGTCGAGGGTGCATGGCCGACGAGGAAACTCCCGCCCATGTGCTCACGACCTGCAACAGCGTGGCCACATAACGGGCGACGGTCCTAAACAATCTAGGATCCTCTCCTGGAGGAAACTCCAGGAGGCGTGAAGTGACATCAAGTGAATCGCCCTCCGGGAAGAGATCGGCTGGCTGGAATAGCCGCCACCACTTCCATGCCATTCACGCACAATGGCCAACATATGGCTGCGTGCGGAAACCACTCTAGAAAAAAATGCCTGGTGCAAACTCATTGTTCATAAAAACTAATCTCACATTCTAATATTCTTGTCTATATCTTATTAAATTCAACAATTCAGAATTCGTTATTAAACATTACATAATTTCGTAGATTACTCAGATCTCATCAAAGGCTTGCTAGAAAATATCGCTGGAATTTTCTCGAACGGTTACCGAGATGAACACTCCGTCCATCTCCATATACGTGTGGAAAATGCAACGTCGCAAGTTTCCAGCAGGGCGGGCACGCTCAAAAGATCGGATGTGATGACGTCACAAATATTTATGCTTCGGGGAGCCGAGCATCGAGCGTGATTGAACATTTTCGAGTCGCGAACGGAAGAGTTGAGAATAGGGTACGTTGTTGTATTTAAAACGGTGCATTTTTCTTTTTTAATTTATGATGGCCTTGGTACCTGATGGCAAGTGACAATAAGACCGTTGGATGGTAAGTGTGCGCACCCAGAAGCATCCAGATAATCCGGCTCTGGCGATGCTACCTTTCATACCGGTACACAACAGTGCTATTAACACTGATATTTGTTGGCAGACTTTGGTAACTTGGAGGTAGATATAACATAGCCAGGCGAACATAGAAACTGCCCTACCACCAACTTAAGTACCGACTGGAACCCGCACTGGGAATCGAACCCGGGACCTCCGAATTGTAAGTCCAAGTGTGTAGCCATTTGGCTATGGAGGCGATAACATGAGCGCCCGTAATAGAGCGCTTTGTTGGAATTCCCTGCATGAAGGAATTGAAATAATCGCCAAGCTTACAAGGTGGTTTTTTTCTTCTAAGGGACTTTATACGAAATCCGCGAGATGAAATACAGTAGTTATATTCTATAACCGACACCACAAGGTGGAGCTACGCAGCTAATAATTAAAACCAAAATTTTATATCACGTAATACATACGAGTACAACTGAAACATTATTCTAGGTCGGCCAAGTAACATTTACAACAACTATAAAACACTAGCGCTATATTCAAGCAAGCTAACGAGTTTCACGGAGCGCCGCTTGTCGCTATGAATTCGTTTAACACAGCACCAAGCAACCTATATTAAACATTAAAGCTTCAGTGCAGGCACTGCACTGAGGAAACGCTGCGGAAACGCTCGAAAAAAAACGTCGACTTTACTTCTGAAGCAAGAGCAACGTCATGCATTGTGTAGCAAAGCAGTGGGACGCCGATCAAGTTACACTACACCGTTGCATTAGGCCAGCCAAATATTCAAAGAAAACGTCTGACAGAAAAAATATGCCGCTTGCCGCAAGGATTGATCATAAATTTTATCAGTCGTCGGTAACTCATAGTAAATCTATGCGCAGAGTCATAGCATAAGAATACGAATGATACGGAGCGCCGACCCCAAATAAAATGGGAAAGGACTAATCAAAGAAGAAGAGTCATAGCATAAGAATAACTAATTATACAAGTTAGTATTGCAATTGCACTCTCGCTCCGGACGTGTTCAAGGTTACGATACTAGTCTACTTTGTAATTTTCTTAAGCAACAATTGAAGTGTGTATCTGTCAACTTGCCCTATAAGAGTGAATTCGCGGGCGCCATATTACTGCTCCTTGAGCGGGTCACTTTCTTGCGGGGAGAAGTGAGGTATCGCGGATCGGTGCGGGGCGTTGAACAACCGTTCTGTACGTAGTACTATATTAAATCTGAGACGTATGCACAATCACTTTATTATTTACTCGCCATATATGTGTTTATTGAAATATTTAATTATTATTTAACACTATTATTTTTGTTTGTTACACCTCCACTCCACCCAAAATGCTGTATTTCATCTATCCACAGGTTGATCTGGTAGAGATCGCTGTTAGCGATAAGACCGTCTGTTATGCATTTTTTTAAGTTTAATGTTCCAGTTTAGTATTTGGTGTACAATAAAGTTATGCATTTATAAATTGTACGCAAACAATGCATCAATTCATCTGGCGTTATTTTAACCGCCGCGTTTTCTGTACCAAGCACCCAAGACTGTGTCACGGGTTTATTATTCATCCGCCCAAGTGCATACCTTGAGTGCATACCCTTCACTGACGACATTTGATATCCATAGTAGTTCCAGCACTAACTCCAGATTGCAGCTCTAAGTGGTTCTACGTGCAGCTGTTTACAAAGTCACAGAAAGAAACGAGACAAGTGTTTCAACGCTGTTGTTTTATTCCTTGAAAGCTTCTTACCATTTTCTTTTCAGTGGTGCATTTAGTACTGACATTATAGTAAATGCTGTTCAAAATTGTTTGTTTATAATCCTCACACAAAGGGATTCTAAAAATTAATGAGATGTGTCCATTCAGCGCACATAAAATCACCTAAAATTAGAATTTGTATTGAAATTAATCATCAACAGCAGCCAGGAAACATCTACTGCTGGACATAGTCCTCTTCCATGGTATGCCATATTGATCGGTCTCGAGCCAATTGACTTGATACTAGACAGACCAGGATCGCTCCAGGAGGCGTGCAAGGACATCAAACGGTTGCGCACTTCTGGAAGGAGGACTACTGGCTAGAGGAGCTGTCAGCTGGCTAGAGTAGCTTTTTTTTGTTTCCGCCTTCGCCATTCAAGTACCAGTCAAATAGACTATTATTATATATATTCTTAAAACTGGTACCAAGCGTTTCGCTTTCATATTTATCATGCGTACAGCTAAAATATGAAATGCACTACCGGTTTTTCGTCATCCCTAAAAGCTACAACTTGGGAATCTTCAAGAGTAAATAGGCACCTTCTAGACCAACGCGAATGTCGACCTGATCGTAACTTGAGGTGAAGCGTTGGTCTACCTTTTATAAAATAATAACAATATTTTGCAAGTACTCGCTGTTCTCCTTTCCTCAATTCCTAGATCTTAATTACTACACTGTTGTGCCGACTACGCCGCGGAAACCAATTTCAACTTCATTCAACCATTTTGCATTCAACTTGCAATTCACTATCGAAGCCTGCAATCTCACGTATTCGCAGTAGGTATACCTACAGGTACTCTTAGCTATTGTTTCAGTAAACAAGTAACTTTGCCTCAGTTTCAATGGAATTACTAACTCGATTGGAGAAACAAGGATTCCTAGGGAATCCAATTTATGCAAATAGCAACTTTGAATTTCGCGTTATTGTTCTTACTTGTACTTATTGGTCCAGTTTCGTCGTCCCGGTTTTTTTAAACGGATATAGCTTGGTTACTTTAAAAGTTCTATAAATTTGGCATACGCTAAAACTTTCTACGGGATAAGGGCCCTTTGGTTACCAGAACTCGTCTCATCACACCAAAGGTATGTTATAAATTTGTTTCTCTGTTTGTTACTCGTAGTTGTTTTCACGACTAAACGGGTGAACCAATCTTTTTATGTATGTGGTTTGCAGTTGGCTTTCATATCACCTGATGGTAAGTGACGAGAAGTCCTATGGATGGAATGATTGTGTTAATATAACTGGGTTGCAACTTGGCCATGGTGGCAGTTAGATTTTGGTGAAATTTGGCTCACACATAGAATATGCCAAGGATGGAGACTTACTACTTAATATTCCGATGAAAGGTTTTGGTGGTGTAATTGCTGATGTCCACACAGATGAATGTGAAAGTAAAAAGCTATCCCTCAAAAAAATTAAGGCACTCCAAGCGAAAGGCACGTCCATAATGTCCGTTTATTTCTACATAATCCTCAACGCGCAATTTGTTTTGAGGCTCTTGTGAATCTAGCCATAACACTTATTAAGATCATTTACATACTTTCGCTTTGCCTGCCGTTTCGTCCACATGGACTTCAGAAATTATCCCATGGAATAATTTATACTGTTGCTCAAACGGATTAAAAAGACCACGTCCTATTCCGACACTTCAACTATCCCTATACAAAAAATCTAGTAATTCTGACTCTCCGTTAAGACGTAAAGGAAGAACAAACCAACTCACGTTTTCATAATAAATATTAGTATTAATTGATCAATAGTTAATTATGACAAAACATTTAGAAATGCAAGTCGCAAGTTTTTGCAACTACCGAGCTACTGGAAACTTGCCCGGCTGCCCGGCAATTTCTCATTCAAATTATAAAACTTTTAAAATAGCCACTCCAGGCGTTTTACATAGCAATGAATGGAAACACTATTATTTTATGTAAAGCCGTCGTTGTTTTAAATTTTTAAAAGGATTTGCTGCTTGTAGTGCTACCTAATAGGAAAATGGCGGCGTGTTGCAAGGTGAAAAAGTGTTTTGCAGAATTTATCTCTGCGCTTTTGAAAATTTAAAAAGCTTGTGTTTATTATTAGCAACATATAGTTTTTAAAACAATCTCAATAAGTAAGAGGTTGTTAATTCGACTGTTATTTTTGGTGTGATTTGATTTGATTGATTCTTTTGTTTATATATTGTTGCGAGCTCGTAAGTTGGGATTGAAGAAAACACTGTCCAAAGTAAAGAAGTTTCCACGGTACTTAAGAGGGTATGCTGTTGTCAAAGCGGCCATACAAACGTAGTCCAGTCATATTTTGAGTATTAAGCTATGAAAATCTATGAAATTTTCAAGACACAATCTAGAAACAAATATCTGTGTCGGTGGTGTCAGATTTTCGTTTAAATATATACTTCCAGAGTTACAGGGCGTCAAAGTATTGTATTTTTCGGTAATAAAAAGCCCCAACTTTGAACCTGATTTACAAGAGTATTAATCAATTTAGAACAATTTGGAAAAACCACCGACATCTGAAATTTCATTAGTATACTATATTAAAAAAATGGTTACATAATATACTGTATCCTTCAAATGATCCCTGGACTACGAATCATCCAAATAACGGGTGGATAACATCGCATAATGTATGCTGTCTCACCGTACGCGCTCGGGTAGGATAGGGCTCGGAGAGGGACAGCTACAAAACAATGCAATCTTGAAACCGACCACGTGGTCTTACCAACATAGCCTCTTAACACGAAGGGGACAGGAGATTAAAATCTATTTTCATTATTTCTAGACTGTTCGAGAAGTTCCGTGACACTATTATACTGTACACTTTGTAGTTACGTAGGTAGATGATAATGCCTTTTCCTGTTTTCTCATCATCATCAACAGCCTATATGTATATGTCCCCATTGCAGTGGTCAAGCCTACTCTCCTACAGAGAGTGTATGAGAAATACCACCACCATTTCCTCTGCAGGATGCAGGTTTCTCACGATGTTTTCCTTCACTTAAAAGACAATAGTAATATTTTTTTACATTCGTACATAAATTCCAAATAACAAATTGGAACTCATTGGTACGTGCCAGGATCGAACCCAGACCTCGATTGTTCAAGGATTGATGAACTACCCAAATGAGCTACCACGGATTTTCTTCTTATAGCAGTATTTTACTTCCTCCGTGGGATGACAACACATGTACGGCCAGCACAGTACATAAAAAGTGAACTGTGGCGATTTATGAGGTTATTTGAAACCTAGTAAGCCCCTCGAGTTTGTGCTCATGTTGTTTTGACTTGTACTTCGTAGTGCATTACTGGACAAAGAGAGTTTAGGGTTTTTGCACTCGCAGAATATTTTATTTGATTATCAACAATCCAGTGTTCACGTGGAAACCAAAACAATAAACATCAAAAGAATTTAATTCTCTCGTCACCTGTCAGGTTCAACCTGAGTCCGGTTATTCACCGGAACACCGGATCCGGAGACCGGGCGCGTCCGGTTCACTGAACAAGTCAAGAATTACTTCCGGCAAGTGCCCTCGGCCATCCTTTGGGATCTGCATGCTGAAGACATTTTTACGGATTTGGATTCGTCGTTTTGATTGTGAATTCCGATGGAAAAGAGGCTAGAGGCAGGACCTAGATTCATTGTGCCAGGGGAAAACGTTCGAAGATTTTTGTTCCAAAGCTTGGTGAAGTCATCGGCCGCCATATTGATTTGATTGATTTTTTCCAGTGTGTGTGTGTGTGTGTGTGTGTAGACTTGGAAAAAATCAATATGGCGGCCGATATATATATATATATATATATATATATATATATATATATATATATATATGTGTGTTTTTTGCCGCCACACTCGAGTGACGACCACGTACCGGGAAACGTCTACCAGGCCGTCCCCCTACTAGATGGACCGACGACCTGGTTAGAGTCGCGGGGAGTCGCTGGATGCAGGTGGCTTGGGACCGGTCGATTTCCGGACGTTTCCCGGCTGATGATGATGATATGTTTTTTTTTGATATATAGAATATACCGAAATCTGTAATATTTTCAAAATGATCTGAACTCATTTTACAGTGAGCGTATTGACCTAAAAATTGTGTTACAAAAACATAAAGAGGAAAACTTTTACAGATTACAAAGTAAAAAATTTCAACTCGTAAAAACTTTGAGAGTCCGCGCAGTACTCGGCACATCAACATTCTTTGACTTTATAACTTTGTACAATTTAAAACTTCAGTTACCTTACTTTAATGAAAATTTAAGTCTCAAAATTTTTGAACAAAATTCTCGAATGTTCGTTCCTTCAGAATTTGTAATGATTCCTTCCGGAAAGTAGTATTTTGAAATCATCACTGATATGCATTTTGGTGGCGCTATCGCAATCGAGATCGCTGTGAGTGTTTGGCAAGGGCAACAAATTATAAACAATTATGTTTAAGTTAATGATTTAAATGGAAAGAATGTATTTGAAATAAAACACTAAATATCACAAATCAGTTTTAGTCAAACCAGAATAGGAAATATAGCGGGTTTTCACTTAGTCTTCATCTTGATGTGGTGTTCATCATCTGATGTGGTGATCATAGGACCCTTGGATGGTAAACGTGCGCACCCAGAAGCCTTAACCTTATGAGGCGCGGGGCGTTACATTTCATACCGCCACACAATGTTAAGCGGCAGACTTAGGTAACATGATTGTAGTGGCCTTTAGCCATGCGGCCATATAAAATGCCACACCATCAACCAAATCACCAAAACAAAACAAATTACCGATAGTACTACTGGGAATTGAACCCCGGACCTATGGAGTGTAGCCAAGCGTGTAGACACTAGGGCCTAGTGACTAGGCCATGGAGGTGGTTAAAGGTACTTTTAAAAATGTTTAACAAGCATTTTCGATAGCTAGAGAGCAGGGTGTGAGCCTGCGGCTTTACTGGATGTCTCCGAGATCTCCATTCGGCATACATGAATACGGCATTACGATAAAACCAGCGGTAATGCATTCTCGTGTAAGAATTTTTGACACAAATTGCTTTTTATGAGGGTGGCTTTTCCATTTTTAGGGTTCTTTTTACATACAGTTGACAACCTTTCTTTAATAAATAGGTTATTTATTAATGTTATTTGGTTTTTGGGTAGAAAACGACAAATGAATTGACATTTTAGGGTTCTGTAGTAAAAGAAAACAAATTGTAAAATATACTTGGAGTGATCAAAACGAAAATTTCGTACAAATATCATTCAAAATTGCTATTTATATACTCAGTTACGAGTAAACTACAGAAACCCTACACTGCGCGTGGCCCGACACGCACTTGGCTCCTTTTGTAAAACTAATTTTCATTCATGGTTTTGATAAAAACATAATATCTTAGATATGTTTCGACGAAACGACGTTATGTGCGTCGTGTGGCTCAAACAGTATTAAATTGAAATCTTGAAGCATTATTATTAGCCAACCTATACATAAATTGGGATGAATTTGTTTCATCCAGTCTACTCGTATCCCATGGATGTAGGATAGTGGAGTGGGGGTAGATATGTGGCTTGTAGTATCACAAGCGTGACAGCATCTGTGAGTTTTTACTATATAACAACTGAAATAATTTTTTTCAGGTTCCTTGGAGCTAAATCTCGAAATAATTTTCGAATTAGATCAATTGAAAAATTGTGCTATATTGTCCGGACGTCATTACTCAATATTTTTTTATTAGATTTTTTATCAGATTGGGACATTTTGCACTTAAAGTTCTATTGTATCATACCTTCCATATCTTTCGGATTCATTGAAATAACCATCATATATAAACTCTTACAGCTATCCATGTGTAAGTGAGACAGTTGTAAAACACAGCGCACTGCGAATTTACGTCATAAAAATTGCTGATAGTGGTGCCTCGTGGCACAATGAAAACCTTGGGGTTTGTAAGGAAAAACCAATAGTCTATTCCTAGGCAAGATGAAAGTGGACTATAGATAGACTAAGCTGGCTATAAATACGCCCTGTTGAATCAGTAACAAGGTTATTTCCGATGGAGATGGGAAATCGATCGTATCTTCATTGAAAGTAACATCAAGTTCCTTATAATAGCCGCCGCTGGTGAAAACTTTTTATTCCCTACTGGGACTCCATCAGGAATTTAACTCAGGGGATATGATTCACCTGTATTCCTTTTTAAGGTTCCGTACCCAAAGGGTAAAAACGAGACGCTGTCCATCTGTCTGTCTGTCACTAGGCTGTATGTAAAGAACAGTGATAGTTAGCCAGTTGAAATTTTCACAGATGATGTATTTCTGCTGCCGTTACAACAGCAAATACTAAAAAACAGACTAAAATAAATTTTTAAATGGCCTCCTATACAACAAACGTGATTTTTTGCTCGTTTTTGCGGTATATTAATAACGTCAACGTAGACGCTTGAAATATTCACAGAATATTTAGTTATATATTCACTTTAATACTAATTAGTTAAATTAAAATAAAACAAATATTTGAAGGGGGCTCCAATACAACAGACATGATTTTTTGGCAGTTTTTATAGATAATGGTACGGAGCCCGTCGTGCGCGAGACCGTCTCGCCCTAGGCCGGTTTTTATGAAAGATAGGTTTGTACTTGCCTTCATTCTCTGCCTGTTGTCTCTGTCTGCCCTGGCTGAAATAAACAATTTTGACTTTGACTTCATCTGTCTCTTTTCGACGCGAAACATAGTACGAAAACATATCACCGTTCATACTTTACAGCTCTCAAATTTCGATATCATTAAACCCATCATAATATATTTTTATCTCGGCATCCGTTCCATACATTGTGACGCCCACGTATGGACCGAGTTTTTCGTTTGATACGCTCTGTATGTATTATCGAAGTCATAAAAAATTTTATTCCTCGTAAAAACGTTAGTGGTCGTTCCTTTCTGCGCCATATTGGTGAGACGGAATAGGTTTTTGAAGTAGAGATTTGTTTGTTTACAAGAATAGTTCATGGATCAAAGTTCGCATTAAACCGTTGGAGAGGAAAGGTGTTAGATAAGCACGTGTTTATCATTGCACTATGTTAAACTATAGGCATATGTCCAGCAGTGGACGTTTCCCGGCTGATGATGATGTTAAACTAGCATATTGTTTAGTGAGGTGGTCATTATGAAGAATTATATTCTGTTGATAAGTTTTATAGAAGCCCTGTAAGGTTTATTTTGCTTCTGATTCTGACTGTTTACTTTCGCCAATATTTTGCATTGGTGATCGTTGAACGATGGCAAAGTTTTGATTTTTTAAATCACTGTCGTGTCTGCCTGTCCTTTTGTCACAGCTGATCTTTTTTAAATGTACGATGGGTTTGAGCTTGGCCTTCATCGTAGCTGATGGTAAGTGACGATAAGGCCTTTGGATGGTAAGAGTACGCACCTAGAAGCCTCAAACTAATGAGGAGCTGTCTCTGCTACCTTTCGTACAAGAACACAAAAGTGCTATCGACTCTGCTGTTTGGTGGCAGACATAGTAGTGGCTAACCAGGTGGATAAAAATGACATACCACCATCCAAACCAAGTAACGAATCCACTTCACTGGGAATCGAACCCGTTAGTCCATAGTCATAGTCAAGCGGAACATATTTGAAAATAAACGTTCACTGTTTTCGTTTTAGGACTTCTGTCATTAGCTGTATAGAATCACTGCAGCATCAGATACAGCTTGGCGCGGTACCGGCTCGTAATTCAAACGTTTCAGGCGAGCTGTCTGCAAGCCAATTACAGCACACAGCACCAGAGAACTTCGATAATAGGGCTGACTAATTGGGATCTATATAGAGCAGATAGTACCGCAACTTGAGAAAATATCTCTATCGTCCAAATAAGGTACAAAAAAACATTGTGATGTACACCTAAACAGCATCAGACTTGCTTACGACCTAGTGCCGTCAGGATCGCTGAACTAAACGAACTACGGAATCCATACCTATTGGCTTTAATAAATGATTTGTAACTGTAAATAGACAGTTCAACCATATATATCTTGATACCGCTGATGACCGCTACCAATTGGAATTCCCTAACGATTTATGTGTTTCTAGAGCGCTGCAACCCGAATGCCTTCAAAGCTAGGGTTAGTTAGCTATTTACTATCACTTAATATCAGGTGTTATTGTGGTTAAATGTAACATCGAAAAAAATGAAACTAGATATTTAATTAGAAAATCTGGGGTTTTACAATTGAAGATTAAAATTATTATTTTATGAATTTCTACGATATCCTTACTCTAAAGTTAAAACTGTACAACCGCATAGGGGTATTTAACGCCTCTGTATTAAATTGTCGGCCGCATGTTCAGAGCGAGGTCTGGCTATGTCGGCATTGTTTATAATTTTTGAAGAATTCCAAACTAATTAGAACCCCGCTTCAGGCCATTAGTCTTAGTTTAAACTGCTGGCGGACCGACGCCGGAGATAAGTTCAAGACTCCTACAGCTTCTTGTAAGATACTATTGGTATGTTCAGGATTCCTCAGGATTTCTAGATTCTACATTTTCTTTATAGTATGGTAGATAGAAAACAATGCAATAAATGACAATTAGTGTTGGCCCTAAACAACACAATTACATAAATTTGGTTAGTTAATTATTATTATTTTCATACAAAATAATTGAGCACGCAATGTATTAATTACATCTAAAGTTATCGACTGATTGACTAGTCAAGTCAATTTGGACGCAATACATTGCTGCTCGGTCGTACTTTCAAAAATGTTATCTTTATTAATTAAGCTATTTAAGAAAATTGCTTTCAAATATGATTTGTACGGTCTTAAACTATATCTGCATAAATTATTCGCACGTATGAAATATACACTGTGTATAAATACACAACATAAGTTTTTTAAGTCCTATACATGAACCGTTTCTGACACAAGAAATCACACTTCCATAACAAATCTTGTGAGAACTCCTAGTGAATCAATCCCCCATCTCAAATGTAATCGTGGTGTAATCCGGAGCGGTGTTTGCGGAGCTGAAAGGCTTCCAAACACTCGTCCACATGAAATTTTCATAAAGCGCCGCCTCTTGCTCGCACCTATGTGTGTGCTCGATGCATATGTATGGCGGTCTCTTTCCGTTTTTTTGCCACACAAACTCCAGGCTTTTAGTCTTTATTTCAAGTATTTCTATTTATTGTTCCATCTGTGTTTCCACACGTAACAGCATGGAATATAATAACCGTAGACTATTTTATACTTAACGTGTCTCTATTCTCTGAATGTCATAATTAACGCGTTTAAAAAGAACTAAAAACCGACTTCAACTACCCTGAAGATCTACAGCATTCATCCCCTTAAATGTTCATCACCCTTAGAGGTATCGCTTAATATACATCCCAAATAACATACAGTAGAATTGAAAACCACCTCCCTTTTTGAAGTCGGTTGAAAATCGTATCCAAAACATCAATACTTCAGCTCTCTACATTCAACTACATCGAGTTTTCACCATTTTACATTTGAATTTCGAATAAACACTAATCTATCAGCGCGCGAGCACACGCAGCGACAAACGACAATGCGGGTGCGCGTGCGTCGAAATCGATTAAAAATCATAAACAATCGCATTCGCGTAAAACTCAATGGCACAGTCTGCAAGCTATACCGCCGCCATGCTGTCGCGCAAAGAAATTTTTATTTTATTTTCGGTATGTAGTGTTTTTTATTGCTTTGTTACTATAGGATCGAATTGAAGGTTGTTTTTTACACTATTTTCATTTATTGTAAGTTTGATACTATTAAAAGGGTATGCTGGTGTCAAAGCGCCCATACAAACGTAGTCCAGTCATATTTTGAGTGAAGAGAGAAAATCTATGAAATTTTCAAGACACAATCTAGAAACAAATATCTGTGTCGGTGGTGAGTCAGATTTTCGTTTAAATATATACTTCCAGAGTTACAGGACGTCAAAGAATTGTATTTTACGGTAATAAAAAGCCCCAACTTTGAACCTGATTTACAAGAGTGTGAATGAATTTAGAACAATTTGGAAAAACCACCGACATCTGAAATTTCATTAGTACGAGTATACTGTATTAAAAAATGGTTACATAATATACTGTATCCTTCAAATGATCCCTGGACTACGAAACATCCAAATAACGGGTGGATAACTTCGCGTAGTGTATGCTGTCTCACCGTACGCGCTCGGGTAGGATAGGGCTCGGATAGGGACAGCTACAAAACAATCCAAATTTGAACGCGGCCACGTGGTCTAACCAACATAGTCTCTTAATGACAATCTTAAACTCTTCATACAGATAACATTGTTACGATATATGTCTTTATAAATACAAGATGTAAGCTGTGTAGTTTATTTCGGCCTCTGTGTCATAAAATCGTTAAACCGCCTCCATAGCCTAATGGCTAAATCTTGCACTCACAATCCAGAGGTACCGGGATCGAATCCCAGTGGGTGTACCCGTCGGTTGACGATTTGGTTGGTGGTAACATTCTATGTTCGCCTGGCTACCACCATGTTACCTAAGTCTGCCGACTAACCTGAGTAGACATAAATATCAGTATTATTTACTATTTATTTGCATGTGCATATACCTATTTCTATATTGAAATGGTTAACACCTGTCTCGTGAATAAAAACAATAACTTTAATTATACCGTATTGTTACAGTAATTTAATACGCTTGTATTTTGCCTCTATAGGTGAAACGTGATACCTTATTTTGTGTCTGTAATATATGCATGACTCATCATATTATGCTGTACCCATGGATTTGTAGATATATACGGATTACACCACGTCTAACAATGCGCGAGGTCAACAAAAATATACACACACGTGTAACTGAAACGGGCGCTGCATATTGACGGTCGAGTGTCTGACTTTGGTGTAATTTTGTTTGTGTATGCCCTGTACAAACGAAAGTGTCTGACCTAGTTTCTCCATACGTATTCACTGGAACATGACATCACATCAACAGCCTAGATGTATCCACTGCAGGGGCTCAGGCCTACTCTCCTACAGAGAGTGTATGGGCCAAAGTTCCCCACACGAGACCAGTGCGGATTGGTAGACTTCACATACGCCTTTGAATTTCTTCACACACACCTTTGAATTTCTTCTCAGGAGTGTGCAGGTTTCCTATCGATGTTTTCCTTCACCAATGGTAATATTTTTTTTATCATTCGTACATAAATATCAAATTAGAACTCATTGTTACGCGCCAGGATCGAACCCAGACCTCAATCGTTCAAGGACTGACGCTCTACCCAACTGAGCTATCATGGCTACTAGTGTCAGCTGTCAGTGGAACATGGCCTCTGGATATCCTGTAAAAAATAACAGTGTGACTTGTACGTATGTTTTGTGTGCTAAATGTATGTATTTACTTGTCTAAACTATAGATTCAGGTATGCTTGAAATCATGCGGCAAATCTACTTGTATTTTCATGTTACTTCATGCGTAGTTTAATAAATTTCATATGCTTTTCTTTCAGGTAATAATCCTGATAGATTCAAAATACTTGGATGAGGATATGCTGCTCTTTTGGAGACGAAGTAAGTGATACCCAGAGCTAAATATACATCATCATCACCAGCCTGTATACGTCCCCACTGCAGGGGCTCAGGCCTACTCTCCTTCAGAGAATGTATGGGAGAATGTATGTCCACCACGCGGGCCCAGTTCTATTTTGCGGACATCACATGTCTGTTCAAGACATGCAGATTTCCTCACGATGTTTCCTTCACCGTTAAGCAATCGGATAATGTACTTGAATTGAAAAACAACTCATAGGTACACGGCTAGAACCCGAAACCCTCAGATTGAGAGTCCGCGCCTTATCAACTGCGCCACCGATAATATAACTTATTTAAATGCACATAATATAATATCGCGATGCATGCGCAGAGTTTTCAATAAATCACGTTTAGCTATTATTTTTTACCTATACTAATCGTAGCTTACGTTTGTTTTAAAAATAAAGAATGCAGTTACTCTGAGTTATGCACAATAGCTATTGTAAAAAGGCCCTAATGCATCAGCAAATTTGTATTATTAGGTTGCATCAGTAAATTCCGCTGAATGTTGTTATGCAAGATAGAAAAGAATTATCTATTCAATATTGTATTAAATAAATAAAAAATAAAAAGTTTTTAATATAGCCATAAATATGAATCTTAAGTTGAGGCCAAAAATCTATTTTAAGCTCGTACTATAGGTTTTCGCTCTCCCGTTAACTTATAGAAGGTAATTGCAAAAAAGACGGCTTATTAACTAACAAAAAGAAAAACTTATACATCGTACTGCAGTGTGTGAAATGGACAAATTTTTATAAACTATACAATATTATATTTATGTAACTAAGTGAGCGTGTCAAGTCGTGAGTGTGAGTGTGGATGTGTGTGTGTGTGTGTGTGGGGGGGGGGGGGGGGGGGGGGGGGGTTATTAAGGGGTGAAATGATGTGATAATATGTATTTTATTTTGTTATCGAGTGGCTGGTTGTAACTGGCTCGGGACCAGTCCATGTGATGTTTTCCAGCTGATGATGATGTATATCTAAAGGCCACTAGTAGCATCAAAGTTTGAGAGACTACCCAGCCAGCCAACTTTGAACCCGTTTTAATTTATGAACAAATTATATGGTTTAATTTAGGGAGCAATACACAAACGTTTTCTCTTCGTAGCTTTTTTTTAACACTTTTTAAACATAGAACGCTTGTTGTTTCCAGCAGGCACCTCCGGGACCTGTCAGCCCTTCACCAACTTCGAGGTCGCATGCAACCACTGTGTCTGCAGTGCTGATGGCATCGCTTACTGCACAAGAATGGCCTGCAAGAGTTCAGCAACGACAGCCAAAAGAGGTATTCACTATCGGCTTTTTAAATAAACTAGTATGAGCCTCCCCTCATAAATAGAATTCAGATTCAAATCGTTTATTGGTGCCATGGTATTTTCAGATCTTATCATATCATATTATAATTTAAACTTTAAAAAAATATTTTCCTTCCCTAGCACAAAAATCAATAAGATTTTGGTTTGTAACGCCTCTCCCATGGTATCCAACAATGACTCCCTGCGACTAATACTAGATCGTCGTTCCATATAGTAGGGGGACGGCTCGGTACACGTTTCCCGGTACGTGGTCGCAACTAGAGAACTCTTACTTCTCATCGGTTATCCGTTCTTTGTGCGATGTAGCCTACTCATTGCCACTTCAGATCACTGACTCGTCGATCTATGTCGGTGATCTTAGTTCGTCTACGAGGAAATTATTTTGAGTTATTCTGTTTTTGAAAATGTCGAAAAATGTGACAGAATTATTAAATTAAATTGAATTCACTCACTCATTCATTGGGTTCTAGCTTGCATCGATTTCGGCGCCATCTATGCGCGTGCTTTGAAACTAGTATAATGAGTTCAATATGAGACGTACATTTATTGCGCGATTAGAAATTTAGTACAGAAGGCTTAATAGTGACGGTGCTGGTTTACTAGTATATTCACAGATGGCGTTATTCTTCTTAAAATCAATCGTCATTAAAATATTCAGATAATCTCTGAAAAATGCGCATCCTAGGGTGTCATAGGTGAAGAGTAATTAGTGTGTGTCCCCTAAGGATTTCACCACACACAATTGGGTAGACGCGAAAAAAAATATCACCCCCACGTTACGTGTGTGGGAGCTAACCCGCAAAAAATATTTTCCCTATTTTATTCTACCACATTGTTGACGCGATTAATATGTATGTACATATATAGTCGTAACAAATTACAGCTTTCTAGAAGTAAGAGTCTCTAAGCAAAGCCGCGGACAGACAAACGGACAGAGCGAAACTATAAAGGTTCATTGATTGACTGCGGAAACCTAAAAGAGAAGTTGTTACAATGCGGGAAAATTTATTTTTTAATTATGTTTTTAAATTGTTTACTTTGTTACAGATAAAAGCGAATTGGCGTACGGTGAAAACACCAGATAATTAATAAGTTATTTTCATTCTAAATATGTAATTTTTAAATAAAACAGTTAAAATTATAATTTTGGTTTGAAAAGCTCCTACTAATATATGAATAGCAACATATCTTTTTACTTTACATACAGTTTGCTATTAATTTTAACTTGTTTATTGTGTTGTGATATAGAAGTTAACTGCAGTTCATGTTATATGTTTTTTCTTAGTATATAGTATAATTTAAATTCATCGTCATTACAAGCTGCAAAAATAATCATTGTTAGTAAAATGTGTTCTGTTATTGGTTGGAGACACATTTACATTTAAATTTTTACTATATACTTAAATCTCTTCGATCGGAGAAGACGCACTGGACGAGTCTATCTCAGACTACCACGACTGGATGTTTATTAAGAGATTACCCTTAATCACTTATACTTGGCAAGCTAATTATTGGTGACCATAGTCAAATGTTTGAGAAGAAGAAAAAGGCGAGTTGTAACAACTGCATATGAAAAATCTTAGAATAACACTGGTGATATCATACAAAATTCGAGACCGTTTTAAAAAAGTATTGTAGCCCTATTTTCCTCTGACGGTACGACTATATGACGATAAGGCCGTAGGATGGTAATTACTAAGTATCCTGAAGCTGACGTGGCGCTGGCAACTGGCTGGGAGGCTATTTTCGCAACTGTTAGCAGCAGACTTAGGTGACATGGTTAATTAACGATTTGTCCAAACTTATCGATAGTTTAATATTTAAATTTCTTTTATCATGATCTTTACTTATTATGATTATAATGCTAGTAAATTCACATTGGATCACAATTTTCATTTTCACACACGTTTTTGTTTAAAGCGCCATCTAGGGACCATAAAGAGCGTTACGGCTATTGTAGCTTACATTTGAAATCCGACGTTATATCATATTTTGGTTTGCAGACATTTATTTACTCAAAGAAATTTTCATTTCGCGTAATTAAGTGAATTAAAACGAAAACACAAGTAGTTTTTAATAGCTAATACAGGGCATGCAAAGTGGTCTTTTGCCGTCCGCCGTAAGGGTCGGACGCGTCCCCGGGACGCTCCCCGGGTCTGCATTGTATTTATTTTTTCTAAAGTTTCAACTTGTGTTAGTGTAAAAGTTTTACGTTCAATACTGTGGTGTTAATTAGCGTGTTCTACCGGTGCCGATCGATAAACTTACATTTTCAAGAGTTATGTGCGAACCATGGTGTTATTTGTGCGAGACTGAGGAACGCTTTCGTTATAAATACGTAATCAGTGTGCATTGTACGCAAATCTCGTGTCACCGCAAATAATGTCGCATCGCACTGCGCACGCGCTACCTGTCGCGTCGTGACAATGAAACATCCTGAAAACAAGTCGCTAGCTGCTGTAGGCCCTGAACTGAAGAGCATATCGGGTGAGATCGTTTCATATCATTTTTTTCTTCTACTTTCGCACAGGTTGTTATCGTACCTCTATTGTAAACGTGTGTCTAGTCTACGTGTCAAGCAACAATCATCTAAATTTGGCCATCAAATGAAACCCAAACAAAGGTTGTATCGAACAAGCGATGCCGAGTTCATAACTTTATTTTTTAATTCCCCAGGCCTTAGCGTCAAACAATAACAGCCAACAGAATTTCTTATTTCGTCGTTCGCCATATTCCTAGAAAGTTGGTTGTATTATTGAAGGCCGGGAACAAAAACATTACAACATTGACCACGTGTGCGCCAAGTGTCTAGGCGAGCCAGCGCCCATTGTCCGGTCCGTGTCGTTTTTTGCGGAACCTTCCAACTAATGTTTTGAATTGCATAAAGAAAGATAAATTTAGTTTCGAAGCGTTCTTTGTTTGTAGGGGTTTCTTCTGATTTGCCTTCATACTCCTAGTTCATACGTAAATTATAAATTGGTCTCTTCTTAAATTTAATACTAAGTTATAAGTTGTGGCTGGTATAAAATCACAGTAGTAGATTATATTTCAATGGGTTGAATTCAGTATTGTTCCAATAAAGGCAGTTTTCAAGGGTTAAGTGTGTACCACACCAGTAACCAGCCATTTTGGATATTGGTCTAATCCTCCGTTCCCGACTCAATTAAATCCACAATATCATAATCAACAAAATGCGTGCGCATTTTGTTATAAAAGTTTACTTTGCTCTACAGTAACAAGTGTCTAATACAAACTACACACGTTTACACAACTAATTAACACTTGTAAAATCATCTCTAAATTATTATAATAATTATTTATTTAAGGCAGATCAACAGCTAAAGAGACAAAGTATACAGAAATCCTTGAAACAGAAAGCCAATAAATATAAAGGTCAACCCCTCCCGAAAGCGGTATTAATAAAGCATAAATTAATATGTTAAGCCAAGTCAAACCAAACAAAGGCACGGTGTTTAAAAAACCAACGTCATGGTAATAACAACTAAACCTAAACAGCAAGAACAATCTACGCAACTCTCATATACTCGTACCATTCAATTTACAGGCAACTTAAGTCAAACGCATCTAAATTGAATTGTAAACAATTTCGGTAAAACAAGTGTCCCCGGGAAATTGACATTAAGGTGTCTGACACAATACGCCATAAAAGTAATCTGTAATATATAATATTATCCAGAAAGGGGTACGTCTATATTAATATGTAGGCGCGAGTAACTTTAAAGTTAGTTTTTAATTCTGGACTGAATAAATAAATAAATCATAGGTAGTTCGCCGCTTTCATCCAGATTCAAATTTGCCGCCAAACATCGATGGCGCCGCTGTGTTCCGACGGGAGCGGCGGACCATCGCTTCGGCACAGATTAGATATTATTACTGCATATAGATAGGACAGTCTCCGCCTCCCCCCAATCGGAGCTACCTCACCCCGCTGTCAACGAGAGCGTCGCGAGGGCGGAACAAGACACAAGACGCGCGCTCGCCAACGATCGTTTGTTCTGTGTATGTGTTCGATAGTTTAAAGAAAGGTATAAACTCTAAACCATATAAAATAAGGTAAATGTAGGAATAGTGACGTTTTGAAATTAAACGAACTGTACAAAGTCCAGGCTGGGGCCAAATTGCATTGGCGGAATAATTTTTGCGTTTGTATTCAATAAAAATTGGTCCCTCGCGGGATACACCTGGCATAAGATCAATATCGAAACTATTTTATATAGATAAATATTCATGAAAGGATGGTTTATTCAAATAATTAAATATGGCATATAGTACAAAATTATGGCACAACAAAAATTAAAACAATCAAAACATTCTTGCATTTATATAGTAATGATAATAATTATAATTAGTTCATATTTATAAATCATAAAAATGAATAGTATTTTACTGATCACGTTCACACGATACAAATGATAGCTCGCGACAACCCCGCGAGGTGTACAAACGTCACGTGACGTCATCTGGTCGATTCAAAAAGATTCTATGGAGTGTCCGGGCCGTGGCTTCGGCAGCGGCTTGGGGCATCTGTGTGAGCGTGGCTTCAATACATCGGGCGGGGCCTATTATGCATAAAAAAGATTTATTCGAGATGCTGACTCCAACCTCGCGAACCTAGCTCATAGACCACAGCAATGCGGTTTGATATGCTCTATGTATACTAATACTTCCAAATATTTCAACATTATGCTTCAAATCTGAAGCGTAACTATAATGTATCAATACTTGTGTCGGAACATTGCCGTAAGTTCGTTATATTTAATATCGGGAACTACACAAAATCACACGGACTGCACAAGGAGCGGGACAACAACGAGGCGTTTATTGCCCAACCTTTTGTGTATTCCAGGAAACGGTTAGAATAATACCGTCAACGAAACGACCATAAAATTAGTTTCATGTACTACCGACAAAGTTCCCGCCTGACCATCATTAGGGTCAGTTTCGAATACAGTCGTGTCTCGGGCTGCTCCGCCTTGCCAGTTTGGGATAAATCATAAAACTATAAAGAACAAGAAAGCATTTCTTTGAAAGTCCTGCAAGTTGGACGCCACAATGATGCCTGATAAAATGACTCTAAACTATAACTAACTACTACAATGGACCCTTAAAAGTCATAAAAACTCATAAACAAAAGCGTTTTCGTCTCTCCTTATTGAACAAAAGAAAAGTCTAGCTAAGATCGCGACATGCAAGCAACTTGATTTTGAAACTGATCAGGCGAGAGCTTTGTCGATATTACATGTACCACTTTGTTACTTTATACCCGACCCCAAAACGGGAAGGTTAACAATTGGCTCGCCTAACCTTTAGTTAAACAAACCAGTATTGGTTTGCGCTCGTACGTACATGTACATATAATAATTGATCTTGGAAGTACAACTTTGTTTTGTCGATCTTAATATTGTTCTCAGGGACCACTGCTATTATAGTGGTTATATCTTGCGAAACGAGAGTAACAACAAAGGGCTAAGCGGCATTAACTTCAAGTGAAGCTTTCATTACTGAGTTTTGAGTGAAATAATCATTGTTCTTCCCAGGCATTACTACCACGTTCTTACAAACTGGAGTGTAGGCACAGAATTCACAGCGCTTTGTCCTAGGACAATACTCAGAAGAACCCACCTGCCTTCGCCGTAGAAGAATTGCCCTCCTCCGAAATTTTAAGAGTGCGTGCGTGCCGATACCACGTGTCATGGATGCTATATCTTTCCTGAAGTGATATGTGCAAGTTAATTGTTGTGTGTGGGTGTGGTGTTTACAACTTGACGTGGCAAGTGATACGCTACGGGGTGGATAGTGTCATTATATTAGACTGTAGCATGAAACAACAGTACTGCACATACTTCGACAGTCAGAATAAACTCTGAGTACCTGCAACTACAGAACAATTAACCTGAAACTACAATAAGAAAGGATGGAACAGGATCATGAAGAATACTTCGGTCACTCCCTTCAAGTCAAGGCATGTAATATATAATAAGTATAAAGATGCATCGGAGAGGTGCGTTTGTTAAAATTGAAGTGCGGCAGACTACCTCAACATATGATTATCTCCATACGTGGTTTAACCTTCCTCCTCGGCGGTGCAAGCATTCCAGTGATAAACCACTACTACTACCAAAGGTACGCTGCTCCAGGGAGACAAGGAAGATTTATCGTGAAGCTAACGCAAGCTGAGTCACAGCCTCGGACCAGATGGAAACAACAGCCTATGTACGTGGACGGTGACACGAATCCATCCAAGATATGTTTTGCCTACGATCATAGGAACACAGTTACGGAAGTACCGCGGGATACCACGCGCAATCAGTTTTTATTTAAACCCAGAAGGCGCTAACCCAACGGGATTGAATATTTGGCAACGAAGGGCTCAACAAGATACAAGAAATACAATGTATGCAACAGCGTCTTTTGCTGTACATCGGGTGCGGATGTGTAGTGAAGATAAGGCATTTCGAGAATCAACAGCTGACAGATCATCATCATTCGTCAAAGATCCAGACCAACACAATCAAGCTCATCTCAACAACGCTCTATCCTCTACAGAAATTACCCGTCCTCCATCATCCCATGTTGGCTCAAGGCTGCATAGCCGGTTGACTCTGGTCCAATGGCTGCGGCTGCTGGACCTCCTATCCATCTCCCAGAGCGTGTCACTCCTTTACAAATTGCATCCCCCGGTGTGCCGGTTTGACCGGAACAGGCTTGACCTGGCTGGGTGTGGTGCCTATCATCATCATCATCATCATCATCAGCTAATACAGGGCATGCAAAGTAGTTTAACAGATAAAACAAAAATATATAAAATTAGACATATGTACAGGAAGAGGGTATATTTACAAACGGAAAGAGAGCGTTATTATTTACGTGACATGCAGTGCACTCCCAACCGAACCAAAACAATTCTAATAAAAATGATTCGATGACGAATGTTTTAAGTTGTTTTTTTATAAATTTTCGTGGACTTTTGCTCCTTCGTACAAAATTTTCTTTTTTCCCGTAATTCGTCCTAGGGGCAAGAATAGAGATGTTTATTGATGATCAGATGATATTTCTATGTAATATCAAGTTATACTACGAAAAAAATAGCTTTTATGGTGGTACACAACATTCGACGCTAGGCGATAGCAACAGCTCAATGTTTAGTTTTGGAACTTGAGTTCAATAGTAAACAGTCCCTATTCAATTAAGGACTCGTAAACAAATATAAAATCGTTGACCTTTGCCTTAATCTGTGGAGCTTTGATAAACTCAATTACAGGTATTGACAGTAAACGAAGACATTCGTAGAAGTAAACAAATTATATCTGAAGACAAATAAAGATTATACCTTCCAAAGCCGATTTATCAGATTAGTAATATGAAGTCGTAAAATTAATATATAGTATATATGGTTTTTTATGAGTATTATGGAATTATAAGAAAGGCAAGTTCTGTGATAATGCATGGTTTGCTGAAATATATATAGGTACACTCGGGTACAAAAATATGTATCCACTTTTGTACCATGTCACATTCTCCCTTGCTTGTTCCTGGGTAGTGTGGTGAAGGGAATGTCAGTACAAAAGTGGATACATATTTTTGAACTCGAGTGTACCTGTATCACGCATGATATATAAGGTTTTAAGACCACCATGAGCATGACCACCGGTTGCTATTTATAAGGATATATATTATTAACATTTATTTATAACATTGAAAATAGAAACAAAACAATCATCAATATTTTTATTGGAATACTCGTATAAATCATTGTAAGGATTTTCTACACAAACTACAAATAACCAAGCTCAAAGAAGGTGTCCAAAATTCCCTCGACTCTTTCTTTAAATCTTGCCACAGCTTTGGGATCCATAGACGTCACTCTAGACAGCTCAATCATCTGTTCCAAAGGTACATTTGCAGAATCAAAACTGCTGACCAATTTTTCGGCATCATCACATTCCCTCAGCATCACACTCGCTAGCAAAACCGACAATGCCATTGAAAGCTCAGCATTTGTTTTCCTGTCAGTATCGAGTTGGTCTCTGGGATATACCAAGCTTGCTTTCAAGCCGTAATGCTCGAGGCATTTGTCTAATTCAGAATGGTAGTAGTCTACCCAGTCGTTGTAGTGTTTCGATCTCGTTTCGTAGTCTGTGCAGTTAAATATCATGTAGTGAACATCTGAAACAGGGCTTGATACCTTCGAGATTTGGTAGTCAATCATGCAGCACTGGACTGCAGTGTCGTCCTGAAATACATAAACTAGTTGGTCAAGTTTGTCAGAGATAGTGAAGACTAAATACCATTTGTTGGGGCCAATCGATACCAAGGCCGTTTTGTTTCGTTTTATGTTAAGCAGTGGATCATTGTGCAAATAGATTGTAAACTACAGTTTGATGACTGATGATGACTGATGCTTTATTTTTTGGGCATGCTTGCTTTTTATATCATCTATTTATCAATCATTATTTTCTGACCTTATCGTCTAAACGTATGTTTTGGGAACAACGTTATCTCTTATTAAACTACAAAACAAATATTTTTAATATACATACGGATCAATTGATTATCGTAAATACTGAATCACCTAAGAAATTGAGAAACTGTGTCTTTGTACACAGGAGGCCACGTCGAGTCAACAGGACTTTGACTTCCATACCAGATGGATCAAGAAAATGTGCACAAAATATTTGAATGTCTGTTGCGCGCGTTTTGCAATTTTTATCCACAATTTGAGCTAGATAGCATCTTCTGCAAAAGCTTATTCTAGCAACATTGTCTAGGTTTAGCTTAATGTGCTCTCCATCACTCTATGTGTGTGTGTAGCTTTTTCTGTTTGTTACTTACCATCAATCTAAACATGATATTATTGGTCCAACAATCGCCTTGTTGGATCACTGAGTACTTGGATTCCAATTCTATGTTATGGATCTTCGCAGAAAGGGTTGTGATATTACCCACAACTCCTTTTACTGCATTTTTGTATTTATCGTCACTTAACATAGTCATAAGATCTTCCTCCATTTGTTCAAAATAGAATTTAGCTTCGGGCACTTGATCCAAAACCACCCATTGACTTTGAAGTTTTTGTCTGATATCGGCAAATAGCTCTGGGTTTTGTCTTTTCAAAGCAAACGATAGCGAGTGTAGAATCGCAAAGTTTTTAAGCACAAGCTTGACTTCATTGTCTGTAAAAGATGTAAAACGATCTAGCATAACAAAATCAGAAACTTGGAGATCTTCTAGAAGAATTACTTCATATGGAGATTCCGTTAGAGAGCCATAGCATGTTGCAAACCTTAGCCTTTCACTTTCCTGTACACCTGCTTGTTTCTGCATTTCAGCAAATTTTGGCAAGACTTCAGTGTACATTATATGCTCATTATTGAATAATAATTCCGTTTTAAGTACAAGTCGGATAGTTTCAACTGTTGGAGCAATCTTCGCAATCATTTTAAATGTCTCTCCATCTTTTTCTGCTACGATCCTTTTGACATTCGCCATGTAATTGTCTCCAGCTTTACCCATAACTTGAAACTGAACACTGCTGCATTTGAACCCGCGTTCTTCTAATACGCTTCCAATGAACTCAAGTTGTTGAGGAGCTATGCCTTCCGTGGCACCTTCAAATTTAAAATGTGTCATTGTGATTATGTTTTCAAACACCAGTGTCAAAAATACTTGCTAGTGATATCCTTTTATAGAGATTGCTTGTACTTCACATTGAGATAGCTTGTGTTTATTTATTTAAAGATAAGTCGTTGATTAGATTATATTTGCATTTAAAATGTATCGTTGGTACGTCCACGCGCGGCTACTGCGTCGTCACGAACTGATAAAATAATGAATACTGCAAATATTTCCTTTGATAACCCTTTTATGACTTTGAGATAAGTTTATTTTCGATAAGTTGTATTAATCGTGCTCGATTTTAACAAAGAGGTATCCTAAGGCATTAGTAGATTTGGATACTCGATTCGGAAGTTTGAATATAAAACATTATATACAAATCATAAATTAATGGCATGTCGATTTAAAGAGATTTATCTATACGACGTTATATACTATCGTCTGGTAAATAATATAAATGTAATTGTAGACTTTCATCACTTTTTAGGATTCCGCAAAAACGGAACCCTAATGTCACTCTGGCCTCTGTGTGTTTGTCCGTTCTTCTGTCACTGCTGATTATCTCAACAACTTTATAACAACAACAACAATATTTATATATCGACTAGAAATTTCAACCTACACACTTTGAAACGAGCATGGTTGAGCATTTGGCTAAAAATCTATCTAGATTAGTCTTATGTCTGGAAAAACGCATGTTTTCGAGTTTTCACACAGTTTTCTTTCGTATTATTCGACGCAACATATGGACGCTAGTTTCACTCGCTCGGACATAAGGCTCGCCGTCCATTGGTCTAGACGCAACTTCGTTATTCACAGATTTCCGGGTTCAAATCCGAGTGCTTTTTAAAAATTTATTTATTCAAGTTTTTATTTGTTGCTTTTTAAGCCAAATTAAAAATAAAATTGTACTTTTGATCAGAATTTACGAGCAAAGTTCGGTCGCCCAAATACTGGGGTATTCGTGTTGACTTTTAAAAGAGACAAGAGACGACATAAAGCTGTTTTATCGAAGTGACATATTCTTGTATGTCAGAGTCAATGTTAAACGAGATAATAATTTGATAACAATAATTTATTTATTACACAGCTATAGATATCATTTTTTTATCAATACTGTTGTTGCATAGTTAGCAATTACCAGTGATTGATCGGAAAATCACTCAGCGAGCAATGGAACGAGCTATGCTCGGAATTTCTCTACGTGATAAAATCCGGAATCAGGAAATCCGTAATGAAGTAGGGTCACCGACATAGCTCGACGAGTCAGTGAGCTGAAGTGGAAATGAACAGGCCACATCGCTCGAAGAACGGATAACCGATGGGGAGTAAAAGTTCTCGAGTGTCGATCACATACCGGGAAATGTGTACCGGGCCGTCACCCGTCTAGGTTTTGCGGCTACCCGCACAGTGCGTTTGAAAATCACAGATTAAACTTGGTATGGTTGGTGGTAAGTAAAGTTATATCATCTCTGGCTAGCTTCATCATCAGCCGGGAAACGTCCACTGCTGGACATAGGCCTCCCTCATGGTACCGTCGACCGGTCTCGAGCCACCTGCATACAGCGACTCCCTGCGACTCTAACCAGGTCGTTGGTCCATCTAATAGGGGGACGGCCTGGCAGACGTTTCCTGGTACGTGGTCGCCACTCGAGAACCTTTACTCCCCATCGGTTATCGGTTCTTCGAGCGATGTGGCCTGCCCATTGCCACATCAGCTCACTGACTCGTTGAGCTATGTCGGTGACCTTCGTTCGTCTACTCTGGCTAGCTACCACCGTGTAATCTAAGTGCAAACCATCAAACATGTGTTCTAGTAAAGCAATCCATTTATCGAGTACTTCACTATCTTGAGGATGCTAAGCTTCTTAAGGTAAAGAGATAAAGCCCCCCAAACACACACACTCACACACACACACACTCTCACACACACTCACACTCACCCTACTTGTAAAGCATGTTTTTAAAAAATGTTAAAAATATTGTACATAACAAAGCAAAATGACATCCATAGAGAGAGCCTACACCTGTCGCACAGGGCTTCCCCTATGACAGACTGTATGGCTATACTATTGTTACTCAATTGCTTTATCCAATAAATATTTTTGTATTTTTTTTGTATAAAGGCCAGGTGCTAATATTGTGAATGAAAATACTGAAAATTCCAACCCCGCAATATGAACTGTGGATTCAGGTCTGATTGTACTATATGTCCCTATCTGCCTGGATGCCTCCCGTCCCCACCTAAATCAAGGACTCTCTCCAGAGAAAACGCAAATCATATCTGTTAGATTTCTTTAGGGAGCCCTTCCTCACCAAATCTTTTTTTCAACTTTTCGCCGGATTCATTATATGAGACCTCGTATACTCTTAGTGATTCTGTTGTTCCATTACATTATTCGTTTCTTTCTCCTTCTAAATTTAAGTAAGTGTACCAGAGACAAGAATTCCGTGTAGGGAGACCTGGTTACCCATAGCACAGGCCTCGAGCTTAGTTTGGGAACCAGCTCTCCCACAACTACTATATTACTTGTATAAAAAAGTGTAATTAGATATATGATGTTGTGGAGAGGGAAAATAAAATCATATTTTATTATTATTGTTTATACATTATCGCTCTAATTTATTCTGTCTTTTTCTCTTCTCTGATGAAAAGTAGAAGCTTCGCTTCATGCTAATGAGGTACTGGCTCTACTACCTTTCACACCCATATTACGAGTACCCACACTCGACTCGTGACGAAAATTATCACTTTGAAGCGTAATATTTCGCAAACGGATCCCTGTATAGAAAAATGATGTTCATAGACCGTCAGTGTTTTTGAAAGACCTATTCAACGATACCCCACACAATGGGGTAGACGCGAAAAAATATTTCATCCCCATGTTACGTGTATTGTTACGCGTGTGGAGCCTTAAATTTTTTTTTTATATTCTACCATTTTGTCGACGTGATTAATATGTATACCTGTATCAAATTACAGCTCTGTAATAGTAAGGTGTGAGCAAAGCAGTGGACGGACAGACGGACAGAGCGAAGCTACCTTTTTTGACTACGGAACCCTAAAAACGAGTATTAAATAATACAAATAATTTATACAAATTAATACAAATTTATTAAATTTAAATACAACACATTTTGTGTACACGGACCAGTTCCAGATTAAATAAAAAATAGTTGTTTAGTTTTCACAAAGCAAGTCAGGCTTTCCCCGTGGCATGTGTGTGTGAAAATAGATCGTTTGCTTTTTATCTTAGTTTTAAATTGATTAAGATCTTGCTCGTTGACCTTATAATAATCTGATTCGAAATCTGTATCCAACAAAAACATAAACATTGATAATAAGGATAAACATCAAAGAAATTAACCAGACACTATACCACAACCGATGGCAGCATGCCCCTGTGGGTAATGCGTTGTCCATCTAACAAAGATACCCTTACCTATCCAAAGTTCTAACTACAAATTCTGCACTCAATCGCCATCCAATACGACCTACTTCACAGAACACCATTGAAATCCAGCTGCAAATGCCTTGGTCTCGTGTACAATATAGGTGCAATGCGAACACAAAGGCTTTGAAAAGGCAGAATTATACGTTTATTGGGGCAGGTAACGCATGGGAGCTTTGGGAACCATTGCTTGGTGCTCCGTGTGGAAGTAACAGCTCGTTGGTCGTTATCGTTTGATCGTCATTTGTTTTGATGAGCCTACGCACCGGGCGGAATCTATGAGCTGCCTAGATCTACCATCTTTGGGATTGTTCAGCTAGCAACTAGTTGCTTTAGACTCGGCGGAGCGTCGTGCTATGAGACTTCAAAGGTTTTTATTGATGCCGCCTTCGCCATTCTAGTACCCGTATACTGTGGATATTCATACAACTCGCACGAAGCGTGTCGCTTCTACATTTATCTTGCGTAAAACTAAAATATGGAATGCACTACCGGTTTCCGTGTTCCCCGAAAACTACAACTTATATGAATCTTCAAAAGTAACGCAAATAGGCACCTTCTAGCTAGACCAACGTAACATCGTCGACCTCATCGTCACTAATATCAGGTGAGATTGGGGTCAAGCGTTGGGCTGTCTCTTATTTTTAGCCATAATATTAATACATGATCTACGCAATGAGTAATGGTATTTTGGGAATAAAATTCCCAGCAGTCCAGCCATAGGACAACTTCAGTGGAATTACTGTTCCCAGTGGTTTGGTCCAACCAGAAAATGTATGCCTCCCCTATGACAAATGTAAATCCATCTTATCAGTATTCATAACTAAAGAATACGATTTTAATTCCAAAACAAAACACAAGCCACGAAAGCTCGTTGCGTCACATTTCTCCAGTTGTGTACAGAAGAGAGAGAAGCAAAAAACCTCGCTGATAAATCAACGGGCCTTATCCTCGGGGACGAGTCGGTAAAATCGCGAAATCGTCTCAAATGAAATTTCTCACTTCGCTACATAACATACTTGAAAATTTTACTGCGTACCCTAAACCAAAAGAAACCCTAGCACCGAGAAAATACGGCTCCAACTTCATACGTCTCCCTGTGGAGGCTTTTCGCACAGAAACCTTCGCGCTCGCGCGTAAAATGTATTCGGAGAGAGAATTGTGCCTCAAATATAGTGTGACGAACTTACGAGAACTAGACAATGGGGGGATCTAATGGGGATCTTGTATCGACGGGTAGATATGTAGGGATTTTGGATACAATAGTAGGGACAGGTATAGAATCCACAGGGAGTAAAGCGGTGATCCCAAGAACATTTTAAATGCGACATAGGTTTACTGCTTCCATGGCCTTATGGCTTGGAATTACAATCTCTATGTCCGCCTGGCTATCTACCAACATGTAGTTTCGGAGCCTATTCAATACAAACAAACAAACAATCAAATCTTTCATCTTTATAATATTAGTGTAGATTTATACAATTTATTGGAAAATTCATTTAGAGTTACAGTTTTTATGTCATTATAAAGATTATTGAATATTTTTATCGGTATAATTCGGTTGAAAATCTCTATAAAAACACTCCAAAGCCTGTGAACAGCTGCCAGCCGTGATGTATGCAAACAGTGTCACTGGAGGCTTGCAAGTGAAGCGTGCACTGGACTAATTGAACACTCTGAGGAGAGCAAACACTTTGGCGTAAGAGGAGGGTCAGACGAACTTTGCAGCCCAGATTTTACTAGTATCTCCAATAAAGTGTTCGTTTTGGTGTCCAATATTTTAAAGTATGCGGATGTCTACTGCTGGACATTTGAGACGGGCCACCGTAGGCCTTCTGCAACTCTCAGATGAGGCGCAAAATGATCAACATCAGATTTTTCTGGATAACCAATAATGAGGAACTATTTTAAAAATCAAGTAATAAATTAAATATGTATATATAAATACTAAAATTACATTTTTGCATGTATTTTAACTGTACTAAATCATTCTTTTTGTACTGAGTGACAGCGTCAAATGTCATTTTATTGACGCCATCTTTGTTTTCAACGTTAAGTCTTACGTGTTTTGTGTATTTTATACGAACAAAATACAAATAAACTAAACCAAAATATACAAAAATGGTAACTAAATCACTATTATTTGATAATAGCCGTTTAAAATTATAAGTGTACAAGACCTGGCCTTGGCTCCATACATTCGCGGAACGTGTTATTCAGTTTCTCACATTCCACCTTTACAGGCATGCTATTTTAAATTGTTAAATATTTTCATAACACAATTTGAATTTATGTGACTTTTTACAGAACTTATGCATATTATTTTAACACGACTACTTAATACCGAATTAAATTATTTTTATATGCTATTAAAATGATGCGTAAACTAGCGTCTTCTCAACTGCTATCCAGGAATCTTTTTACACTAGTCAATCACTCATATACCTCGGAATCTTATTGTAAACCCTAATTGACATAATATCACGATTCTTTTTATACAGCGCAGTTCTACTAGTGGGTCTCTTTATCTGAATCTTTGATCATTTATCGGATCGGTTTATGTCTCCGAATCAGATTCATTTAAAAACAAAGTTCATTATTAATTTTAATTTTTTTCACGCTATGATATCTAATCGGTCAATTTTCATGACGTACGCTTGTCCCCCTCATTCATTTGCAGATTTTTAAGCATAAAAAACGTTCCATTTGCTTTGCGCTCTAAACTATACTAGTTTTTATAATAGAACACAGCGCAATCTTTCAAATTGGTATCGGAACTTACAGCTTGAGACAAGTGTCCCCAATCCGTGAAAGTATAATACATTAATAATAGATGGCGCTAAAGCTCAGTAACTCCAACAAGTTTTTTCCAGTTTGTTTGACGGCAGTAGTCAATTCCCACGGAGCATTCCGTGCTTGCATTTTGATAAAGTTGTCGCAAACAGACCCTTGGCACGCGACTAGACCCTTCGTTAACTTTGGGGCTATGAAATACGCGAACCTTTAAAAAATTTACAACAGGTTTGCACGTGGCCTTCATCTCAGTTGATGGTAAGAGACGATCAGACTGTTGGATGAAAAGCGTGATATCCCAGAAGCCTCAACCTAACGAATTGGCTGTTTTATTTTCATCTACTACAAAAATACGATTTGAATATTATCTGTATGTTTTAGTCCCACACAGAACAAACACACTGTATACAAAATATCTTTTAAATATTTGGAGAAAAAGAAACACCTAGGAGATAATTTGAAATATTTATATGTAGTACAGTAGATATCTAGAAGATAACTCTATGCCTGCCTTCTAAACATCTTTTAGAGATTTGAAATGCACATTTAGTAGACAAGACACATCTAATAGATAACTACTAGTTAATATATTATGGTAGATATTTTCTAGATTATCTGATAGACTTCTAATATACCTTAAGTTACGTAGAATATCGTCCAGACATCTTCTAGACGACTTGAGTCTGTATACAAGACATTGGTAAGGTTATGTAAAAGACGACATTTTTTAAATAATTATAATGTACTCTTTATCTCGTGAATACATTATCTACATTATTAGTATTAGTAGTAACTATAGTTTACCGTGATTTTTACATCATTTGCACTACTTAAGTGATATACTACTAAAATATGTCTCTGGGGATAGGACTCCAGCCGACTGAAACCTATTCGCCACAAACAATTTGGCGACCACAGATTAAAATGAACTTTGACAGGTCACAGACACACAGCGCCTCTACCGTTAAAGTTTTGGGTTTTCTTCCCCATTACATTTCTGGATATTTACGTTGTTTTGTTTTTAATGTATATATTTTTTGATTCGCCGTGATAAGAACGCACATAAATAAATTGGATATAGTATTCACTACAGGGCAGACTATCTTTACAGAATAGCGCTGCGGAGAAGTTCGCTGTCGCTTATGAGATCGCTTTCGCTCACCATACCGCACACTTCCTGGCCACAACCGAAACGCCATCAAACGGTCGCACGGGACCCACAAGGAACTCCAGTTCACAAGAGAACTTATCATGGGGAGGAAGTCGCTCTTTGACTTCGGTTCGAGAAAAAAAACGTGGTGCGGTTTCCCACGGGACCCATGAGACTTATGAACTTTTTGCACAAATTAGTTGACTGTTTAAATGGGTCATTTAAAAACAATAATAATTAATTTCACTTAGCCCCGTCACATACATACCGATTCTGTCATATTCTAGAATAAATTGAAGTTGGAAGGAGATTACAATACAAAATGTACCAGTGCGAGAATCGTTCCGGTTCGCTCTAGTACTAGGTAGATCAGAACACAATCGGCAGGTCTGTGACGGGGCTTAATCCTGTTTAGTAATTTAATATGTCACTAACGTTAAAGCTTAAAAGCTTGAAATTTGGTAGTATCGAGATACATTTAATAAGCACAAATATAAAGACAATAGCGACAGGAATTCTCATATAATAAAATAAACTTGCCGGCAATGGCTTAGACCCAACTTAGACCAATCTAATTCTATATTATTGACGCATTCTCACGCATTCCACATTAAAAGCTTTTTTTAAATCAAAGATATATTTTTTTCCAATTTTTTTTTGAAAACTTACAGGCTAATAACAAAAATAGAAATTATAAACTTACTTAAAAGTATTCCTAATTACAAGTTTCCATCTGTGGGTGTCTACATAATCTAACGAAATTCTTTAAAATAATGATGTTACATTTTACAGTGTATAGTGAATAAGTATAGAGAAATAAATGTAAATAAGTGAACTAGAAGAAAGAGAAATCGAGAGAACGAAGAAGTGTTTAGACAAACGAAACTTAAAATAAATCAAATAATAATAATTTATACATACATATGTACACTGAACAGTAGGTACACATACTATTTTTATTTTATTATTATTTATCTTGGAAGAAAGCATTAGCAAGCCTTCTAGCAACTACAACTACAGATACTGCCAACTATACGCATCTACAGAGATGCAACCAGGTAGATTAACTGCTCTACATTTCTTATATAATATGATAACTTATTGACGATCAGCTGAGTATGAGCAAATCACCTGTCCTCAAATAACACAATGACCCCAGATCCTAGCACGCGACCACACTTACCCCTCCGTGTCCCACAGACTCATTTCACAACTTAGTTGCTAATCCTGACGTCATGGGCACGACCCACAGTGACCCGCCTCTATTTTCACACGATACGATTCTGTGGGAATGGTTATTTCATGGGAATAATTTTTGTGGTTTCCCTGTGTGTAGTTGATATTTATAAATTAAATACAATAAGTATGAGAACGAATGAATTTTTTTAGATAGAATAATGGGTGTCTGAGTGAATTATTAAGTAAAGTAATTCATTAAATAAGTTCAGCAAGAGAAAGTCATTTATTGATAAAATTGTGATAGTTTTATATGGTCTATTACTAACACAGAAAGCACAAACTTCATTCGTGAATTTAAAAAGTTAATTAAAAAACAATCGAAGTACAAATCGAAAAATCGTTTCGGCCTTCACTGACAACAGGCACAATTTAAAGTACACTAAGAAAAATCAGAAAACTGTTAATGGAAAATTTGGTAGGCGCTCACTACTAATATTGGACTCTTAAATTTTATTAGCACGATTAAATTTATCAGCGCCGTGATTGTTATGTCACAGCATGACACATATTCCAAGTCAGATATTTTACTGAATTTTAGTATGATAAAATTCGATGTTGTAGTCTGACTACCATCACACACAAAAAACATAAGAGCTATTTACACGCACTTTAACCCTAATAGCTACTACATTTGACAACAACTGGCGCGTGTCAACCCCCCGGGCGCGGTGTTTCCCACGGCCGCCGGCTACCTGACATGGGAGCCGAGCGGAGTCCGTGAGAAAAGTAAACGGCGAGAATAGTCGTTAGCCATAAATAATCACATTCACTTATGTAAAGAATCATTTAATATTTTAACAAGCTGTTAAATAAGCTATTGAAAGATTAAAATGAAGTTTTAAAATGTTAGCTTCAATTACAAAAAGATGTTAGCTTCAATTACAAAAAGATGTTAGCTTCTATTAGAGATTAGAAATATTTGAGTGGTTCACAGGAAATTCATTCTTTACGCCTCGGTCAAGTCATCAAGTGATACCTGCATGGACAAGTCAGTGGCTTCGTTTTATATGCTATGCTTACTTGTCATGCGTAGACTCAGGGTTTTAATTATGCTATTAATTTATAATATGTATTACATGTGTTCGGAAAATAAATAATGTATTTAGTTATAATTAATTTTTGTTGTTGGATATTGTAAATTTGTATCAGATTACTTACTTGACAGTTGAAAAATAAAATATTGGTAATACCTATTTAGCGGAACTAAAATTATGGGGGTTCCAAATTGTCATTATTGATTAAACCAAATATTAAAATAAAAATAGTTCCAGTTCTACGATTCTTAATCAACGGAATTTAGTAATCATATTAGGTTTGAATTTTTTAGATGTAGATGAGATGAAGTTTATTTGCATCGAACATGGATACATATGATGACAGTCAGATATATTTTTTTCTGCCACTCCACCGTTGGAAGAATGTTAAATTGTTAAACATTTTAATAATTTTAAATTTCGGTAGCACAATAGGTACATTTCAGTTTAGCGTTTAAATATAAGACCTCTTTATATGGCTGTTGTCAATACACCCATCATTCTATGAGAAACGCTTGATTTAATGAGAATTATTAATTTATCAATTATCATTCAACTCGAGTCCACCTAATCCTTTACGTAAAGGCGTGTTAGCTACAAGTCCCACCATCAATCATGCAATCAACCCTTAAATCGTCGCACAACTTCTCTATATGGCGTCCCGCGGTAAATATTCTGACTCCGCCCGTCAGCGGTCGCGTGCCGTGTAACACCACATTTATTATCGGCTTTAGTAAGAAGTGGGGTTGTGTCCTATTGAAAGCTATGCTACTTTAAACTGTTGATAGTTCAAAATTGATTGTGCAGTCTCTTCTCGCAGCATGAACATGCGACTCACAGCTTTCCCATTTCCAAATTTCATGCAAAGTCAGTTAGCTATACAGATTAGTTTTTGGCCGTAAAGTTTGGTGCTTCAAGCCGGATTTGGTGTAAACTCAGATAAATTACTATTAAATATTAAAAGTTACATTTTGGTACAAGAAGAAATATATTTTTTGAAATACTCGTAATAATCTGCTGTTTTGTACCTTTTCACTATAAGTTCGAATACGGATTTTATTTTACAGTAAATAAATAATAACATGTTACATTAATGTGTACTCAGTTACATTTTATAAGGAGTTCGTAAACACAAAACTCCTAAGAAATGTTTTATCATTATCATCAGCCAGGTATCTACTCCCCTGCTAGACATAGGCTTCCTCCATGGTGTGCTAGGCAACATTGACCTACGCTACGCTACGCTTGCATACAGTCACTCCCCGCACTATTTACAAATTTTTATTGCACTACATTTTTCGTTTCGTGATGAATATAGCTTACAATATCTCACAATCCTAATAACTTCTGTGCGTATATTTGCGTGGGAATCTCCCGGGGCACGTGGGAATTTTTATTAACGGCTCCTTTTGCCCCGAGGCAGAGGGGTTAACATGTTTATTGAGTGCCGGGGGTTCAATTAGGTAACTGTTTGTACGCTATTTAATGAAGTGGTACCTTTTGTATTTTGGTGTAGGTATAATTAAAATACTTGTTTCTTCTTATGAGATACAAACTCCACAAACACTTTTTTGTTCGAGAATGTCAATGGAAGCGGGTTAATGTATTATAAATATAACCTACTTCCTCAATTATTTAAATAAAAAACAGGTTGCCTGTAAGTAATCGCTGAAGCAATAGGGCCACCTATATGAACTGAAATTTTTTAATCTCAAATTTATTAATTAATGTGTGTCTCAAGTAACAATAACATTTAAATTATAATCATTACATTTAAATGTCAAAGGCACTAAGCTAAAGTCAATGGATATATAAAACAAAATCATATAGGTCAAATAACCTTTCTAAGATGAGTTCTTTTTTCTAAGATGAGTTCTTTTTCATTAAAGCTAATTTAAGTTTTGTTTTAAAGTTTGTAGTACTATAAGTAAAGCATACTTACTTAGTCACAAACGCAAAGCCAACAAAAATAAACTAACTCAAGTTTTACGAAAAAATTCAAAACGTCCAGTAAGATTTCTCACACAACATAATTCCCACGAAAGTGTCGGTTCACATAGGAAACCGTGCCATCCGATGGGAACACATCGTCCTTGCCTGTTGACCTGACATGATAATTCTCGTGGGGGCAAAAAATACCGCCGTTTTGGTCCCACAGTGCGCCACAACGGAATTTCACACGGGCGCTTTGGGAACGTATTATCACATTACTACCATTTATTATTAACAACATTATTATTACCGGTTCTTTGATAGCAATAACGATTATTGAGAACAACAAAAATTATAGTCTGTCATTAATTTCATAAAAGGTGTTTGGATTTTGGTTTCAGTTCATTTAAAAAACATAACTACATTGGATGGAAAGCGTGCTCATCTAGAAGCCTCTGGCGCTGGCTGTGTACTATTTCGTCACTGGAACACAGCAGTGCGATTGCTGGCACCAGAATTCTGTAACATGGTAGTAGCTAGCCAGGGTGGCATATCAAATGCCTTACCAATAACAAAACTGAGTACGTAATCTGTAAATCTCTGTAATGTTCCACTGTATGGCCACTAGGCCACGGAGGCGGTTATAAATCAAGATTTCTTTTATAAATAAATAAATTGATGGTGGTAGAGCAGTTCCTATTCTTGCCTGGATAGCTACTTCAGTGTTACCTAAGTCTGCCGCCAAACAGCAGTGTTAGTAGCACTGTTATGTTCCAGTATGAAAGGTAGCAGAGCCAGCGTCCCATTAGCTTAAAGCTTCTGGGTGCTCACACATACCACCCAACAGCCTGATCCTCACTTACCATCAAGCGAAATAAAGGTTAAGTGCAAACGCCTCGCATAAGTAGATGTACAACTTGTTCAAAAGCCTAAAAAAGCAAAACAACCAAAAAATAAACATGGCAGCATAATTTTAAATGCTAAAGCCAAAAGCATTATAAATTTCGTTGTACATTCCTTGGGTTTATGCAAATATCTGTGTACAATATTTATAAACATTATTTAACAGTTACGAAAAGCACCTTTCAAATCAGAGATAAATGAAGTATGCAAATTATTTTATTTCTGAACATACAATAATTTTAAGCAAGGATGCATTTAGCACTTTTTACTGCTTTCGAATCGATAACAACAAATAGTTTTCATATTGATTTGATATCATAATATCTTTTTTGGGATTAATCCAATTCAATTAATAGAAGTAGTAAATAATAATAAGAAAAATTTAACAATAAATTAATATGTATAGTTTTGATGCAAGTGGTTAGGGACCGTCACAATGGCGTTACGTTTAGTGTCCATTTCAGATTTAAAAAAATCCTGCCAGTGTACCAAGTATATCTTTCTGATCATTATCTCAATACCAAAATTTAAATAACCAGCTATTTTAAAAGAAGTACGATCAGTATGATAACTCAAATATTGACATACGAATCTTGCAACGGTGTCAACTGTCAACAACCGTGCGTTCTCACGATCTTGCAAAAAAACCTGCAAATATCAGTTACGTATATAAGAGGATATCTTATCCATTTAGATTTTAAGTCGAGATTTCAATGATTAAATTCGAATTCAACAAATCGGTTCTCATAGGAAATCTCAATCGTGTGGGAACGAAATTTTGTGGGAAATATTCGGGGTGGTGTGGTGTTGAGCGCGTGCCGGCCGGCGACCGAAGGGTTATAGTGCGTTAAGTATGGGGGATTAATTGGGGTGTTCGTGCCAATAACATATAACGTGTAATTTATTTAATATTTATTTATTTGACTTTTATTGTAGTTTAGAATTAATAAAATGTGTAAATACCTCAGTTTTTAAAAAAAGCGCAACTTTGGATGTTCGCAATTAGATCAACTTACCGGGAAACGTCTACCAGGCCGTCCCACCACTAGATGGACCGACGACCTTGTTAGAGTCGCAGGGAGTCGCTGGATGCAGGTGGCTCGGGACCGGTCGATGTGGCGTACCATGAGGGAGGCATAGGTCCAACAGTGGACGTTTCCCGGCTGATGATGATGAATTAGATCAAAAGATAAAAACACTGGTACGTTAACAGATTTACAAACTCTTTGATTATGTTTATTCTGAAACGATAAATGTGCAAGCGCAACAAATTTGTTCATTTGATTAATTAATTTTTATCGCTTAGCTCCTCAAAGCCACAGCCGACCATGATGCCGAACACCAAGCTGACGAAGAGGACAAAAGCAATCATAATCATAAAAGTAATATATCATATCATAAAAAGTAATATATAATATAAAATATAAAATAAAATCGAAATGGTATTATTTATTAATCAATTGGTACATTTTCTTAATATAATATGGTCTAACATAGCAAGTTGAGCCTTCTGAGTGCGTTTACCATACAATAGCCTCATCGTCACTTATCATCAGCATCAAGTGGGATGAAGGCCAAGTACTGTGCCTAAAGGACTCATCATACATCATGTATAAAATTTCAAATAGCTATTTTTATATGTATTTGAGGAAAGGTTTACCAAAGGTTGCGATAAATATTTAACAAAAAAATCTTAAGTTAAAAGTTTCGCTAAACAGAATAAGTTGGTTAGTTAGTAATAATTTCTTACTTCGAAACTTAATTAAATATCATGAAAAATATATAAATTTGGATTCGAGATCTTGATAGGGAGATAATAAAAATACTTTAAAATGTATTAATACTTTCACAAGTGCACTATGTTGGAATGTGATTTTACAATATAGTTTCCCACGGCGTTCCGGTGGGTTCTCACGGTGAGACACGGCGTGACGTGAGAACAAACACGGCCTTCACCCTACACATTTCACGAAGAATTTACTAACGAGAAACGTTTTCTGTTTCTTACAAAGAGTGAGTCGTTGTGAATTATACTTGGGTGGTTTTAATTTCAAATCTGGAACATATCTCGCCTCCGTCCATATTTCGTTCAGTTTGTTTCCCATGATGTCTCTCTCACGACCATAGAGCGTGAAAGTGACACCCTTATGTAACCTTTATACATTATACCGATAGTTTGACGTAACGGCTGCCTTTTAATAAGGTACTGCACGAAATTTTGTAAATTAAAGTCACTACTATTATGCGATGAATTAGCTTCATACAATGAAAGGACTTATTTAGGTTAGGACCAGAGAGATTTAAATATAGTAATAGGTTATAGAGCGGTCATTGGGAAACGTTTCATATAAACATTTTGATCTCAAAAGTCAACGGTATGTCAAATGTCTTGTACGGCCGCGTGACGTGATGTGACACTAGATTAAGTAACTTATTACCAATTGGTAAAGTTTAGGATCAAAATGTTTGTTTGCTTTGTCCGGTCTATTAATATTAAATGTCTTTGGTCAGGACGACGCTTGAACAAGGGCACGCGCTTGTTGACATTTGAGACAAACATTAATTACATCTAGAAAAAAATAAATTTATTGAGATATCATAAATGTAAACGTGGACTATCGATCGGGATAAAAAGAAGCCTATGTCCTTTTCCAGCCCGTCAATAACCCCTGTACAAAAAATAAAGCCATTCTGACTCTCCGTTACGGTCAAAAGTAAGGATAAACAAACTAACTTTCGCATTTATAATATTATGTAAGTATGGATTAGATTGGCTGATTTATATCTAAATATATTACAATTTGTAAATCGTCTCGCCAAACTCCGAATAGCAAAAAATTCTATACTATTCTATATATATATTCTATATATACTCGTATGAAGCCAAATGCTGATTATTCGGTTCCATGGTAAGTTTCCCACGGTCAAAGAGCGTGAAAGTATCGCCCTTATTTAACCACACTTAACGGATGCAGCAAGGAATTCTTCATGGCCCACGGAAGTTTGATATGATGCCAATAGAAATGCTAATCTCCAATCTGTTCTGTTATTTTATATACACTGCGTAGGCACAGTTGCCAATAAAGCTAACGCCCTACCTGTCAGTTATCATATGGTGACCAATTTCCGATGCGAACGGAATACAACCGGTAGCTAATTGTCAAAGCGTTAGCCCTAGACTAGGGAGAGACACAGTTTCAATTGACTCAATAAAATTTGGACTTAGTTGATTTTCTCAAAGAGCGATCAATCAATTTCGATAAAATTTATATCGGACCACTATTGAAGCCTCTACCAAACAAAAAAGTAATTATTAAAATCGGTTCACTATTTGGTGGATTTATCGCGTAACACACATACAAAAAACATACGCGTTGAATTCAGAAAATCCTCCTTTTTTAATGTCGGTTGAAAAGTTAACTCGTAGCATGATAGAAAAAAATTAGCGTATGTTTACAATACATACACTTTTGTTTCATTTGGGTTAGTTTATTTTGTTGTTGTTTATTTGGATGTAAAAACTACTAATATGTTTCAAAAGTATGTGTTTCAGTCATGTTCTTATTTGGATATATATTTTTATTGTTAAAATTATCAATACATTTTCTGGCAAAATGTGTATCGTTTTCAGTATAGCTGCCGCGAACGGCATTTCTACTAACTGTTAATTTCGATTTCTGTGTTCCAGTAATAACCACAAACTGAGTGGTATAAATAGAGCTGCGTACAATTTAATCTTTCATTTGGTATTAGGTTGTTGAATGTGACAGTAACTATTAAAGAAAAAAAATAGGGTTTTCTCAATAATATTTATTAACAGTACTTGTTATATTGAAGAAGAAAAAACGGTTTTATTCGATATTAATTTGATACCTCCACGCGTTCCTGCCAAAAAAGTCTTGACAGACGGACAAAAAAGTGATCCTATAAGGGTTGCCTTTTTCCTTTAGAGGTACGGAACCCTAAAATTATTCAATTGGCTTTTGCAATATTTGAAATTCTTCATTAGCCTATGTCCACTGCTGAACATAGACCTCCTTCATGGTACGTCACATCGACCGGTCCCGAGCCACCTGCATCCAGCGACTCCCTGCGACTCTAACCAGGTCTTCGGTCCACCTAGCAGGGTGACGGCCCGGTAGACGTTTCCCGATACGTAATCGCCACTCGGGAACTCTAAAATTAAACAACCTGAATTTTAATTACATACTCTTCGCATTGAAGCACTAAAAGCTTTTTCAATATACCCAGCACCAAGGGTACATAAATTAAGGTTTCAAGGTACATACTCGAAAAAGTCAATTTCGTCCGACTCTCGGCTTGATTAACGTCAAGAATGGATAGCTTTATCTGTCCGTTTTAAATGGAAGGCGCCGCTGTTTCTTTCAATGTTTCTCTGAATATCGTTTCGTCATTATTGGCTTCTTGGCACAAAATGTTTATAATATAAAAAGTATGTACACTTTTCTACAAATTATATGAGTACCCACTTTTGTAACATCCCACATTCGCATTTTCTTATTCATATATATAGTTTTGAGTTAAATGACAATTGAGAGTGGAAATGACATTGTTTTATAGTCGGTATATATTTTTGGCCCCTGCTGGCTGCAAGTAGCTCAAGACAGAGACAACTGGAATTCTTTAGAGGAGGCCTTCACCTTCGCCTGAGGAGGGGTTCTTGCATAGGATTTTTTATTTATTATTTTAATTATATTTTTCCTTAGTTTTAAAAACAAATTTAACTTTCTTTCAAGAAATAAAAGGCTTTTTATTTTCATATATTTTTGGATCCAAGTGTACATTAATAATAATTTTGGCGTACAAGTAGTTACTCGTATGTAATGTATCTAAATATAAATTATCTTAAAATTGTTATTTTCTGAAGCATGATTTTCTTGCTGGCAACCTTGGTAAACGGGGGAAAGCTATCCTTATTGAAATGATTATCTCGCCCAGCGCAAGCACTGAGAAAGCGAGATAGTCGAGATTGGTACATAACAGCCCTCCGTTATCCGTTTTAACAAGTCCGAGAAAAATCTCTTTTGTACCGAATACAAATGAATGTGAAGATTAAAATCATTATGCAGTACTGGGCACTTGCCTTTATGGACTCGCGTTATGGTTGGAGCAGTCGATCCGAACTCAGATCAGGAATTTCAGGCTCTGCATGTATAACGGTTTTCATTTCATTTTATGGTTGGACGGAAAGCATGCTCACCCAGAAGTCTCCAGCTAACGAGACGATATATGTTACCTTCTATACCAGAACACAATAGTGCTATTAGCATTGTGTTTTGCGTCAAGCTTAGGCCTTCTGACGTTTCAGAGGTGGCGTGCGTGATATTCAACATTGAGGATGCATGAATAATTTGACGGTCTTGTGGACTTTACAAATTATTCCATTGAGCCTTCTTTATATTTACTTTTATCACTGTCCGAGCCATAAGTTTGTATAAAACCTACGACGAACCGGTGCGGTGCTACTTAAAAGGGACAAATCAACCACCAAACACACAACTAAAACCATGCCATCCTGCATGCTGAAATGTCTGGACAGATTTGGATGAAGTTTGGTAGAGAGGATAGATCATGCCCTGGATTAACACAAAGGCTACTGTTATCCCAATTTCTGGAGTCCACGTACAATATCAATATGTGTAAAACATTTACTATGATATTAAATTGTTTTTATTTTCAATGTGGTTCATTCAGTCTCGTAGAGCGCATGGGTGACACTCGGGGCAGATTTCGACACTGTCACCCCAACTTATAATGAACTTATAATTTTAATGAAGTTCCGATTTCATTTAAATGATAAAATGATGAGTCAGTAATGAAATCCAATTGGAATCATTTACAAAAAAAGCATTGGGTTAATTACATTATGAAAAACCAAACCATTAAACACAAATAACACTTAGCTTATAGATAGTATAAGGAACTGCGCTTGCGGCTGAGGGACGCGACGGATGACCGGAGGGCTGGCGACTATCTCGGGCAAAGAATAGGATTAACGAACCAGCGCGGGAATGTCGCCAGCGTTCTGGGCACCGTTCCCCAAGGAGTTGATCTGGAGAATGTATTCTATCTCTGATAAGTAAGAATATATTCTCCAGTTTAATTAGTTAAATCCTTTTTTTTAATGACATTGTGTTTTGTTTTACTATTTCTCATGTATTATGTCCATTACATAAAATTTAACAATTAGTATATCTGACGTTGAAGACTCGATATACTCAGTGCTTTAAGCTAAACGTTAACCTTAAATATCTCGGGTTATGGTCGTTTTAGGAAAGTTTTACCAAAGAACATTTTAGGTTTATCATCATACCTTCTTTCAAATTTAACATGTTTGGACTGCGGACAGAAAATCATGGATTTTTTAAGATGTCCGACAGTAACTATGCCACTCTTGTCCCATGGCCTAACTTACTTATTTAGGCATAGGCATACAGTGATCTTAGGTAGATGACTGAATTTCTTTAGTTCATAAATAATGTGTATAACCAACACTCATCATCATGGAATTTCATGCTTATTCGAGGTTTCTCGAAGTGTCTCACGTTGATGTCTATTATATGGAATTTCATGCTTATTCGAGGTTTCTCGAAGTGTCTCACGTTGATGTCTATTATATGGAATTTCATGCTTATTCGAGGTTTCTCGAAGTGTCTCACGTTGATGTCTATTATATGGAATTTCATGCTTATTCGAGGTTTCTCGAAGTGTCTCACGTTGATGTCTATTATATGGAATTTCATGCTTATTCGAGGTTTCTCGAAGTGTCTCACGTTGATGTCTATTATATGGAATTTCATGCCTATTCGAGGTTTCTCGAAGTGTCTCACGTTGATGTCTATTATATGGAATTTCATGCCTATTCGAGGTTTCTCGAAGTGTCTCACGTTGATGTCTATTATATGGAATTTCATGCCTATTCGAGGTTTCTCGAAGTGTCTCACGTTGATGTCTATTATATGGAATTTCATGCCTATTCGAGGTTTCTCGAAGTGTCTCACGTTGATGTCTATTATATGGAATTTCATGCCTATTCGAGGTTTCTCGAAGTGTCTCACGTTGATGTCTATTATATGGAATTTCATGCTTATTCGAGGTTTCTCGAAGTGTCTCACGTTGATGTCTATTATATGGAATTTCATGCTTATTCGAGGTTTCTCGAAGTGTCTCACGTTGATGTCTATTATATGGAATTTCATGCTTATTCGAGGTTTCTCGAAGTGTCTCACGTTGATGTCTATTATATGGAATTTCATGCTTATTCGAGGTTTCTCGAAGTGTCTCACGTTGATGTCTATTATATGGAATTTCATGCTTATTCGAGGTTTCTCGAAGTGTCTCACGTTGATGTCTATTATATGGAATTTCATGCTTATTCGAGGTTTCTCGAAGTGTCTCACGTTGATGTCTATTATATGGAATTTCATGCTTATTCGAGGTTTCTCGAAGTGTCTCACGTTGATGTCTATTGTATGGAATTTCATGCTTATTCGAGGTTTCTCGAAGTGTCTCACGTTGATGTCTATTGTATGGAATTTCATGCTTATTCGAGGTTTCTCGAAGTGTCTCACGTTGATGTCTATTGTATGGAATTTCATGCTTATTCGAGGTTTCTCGAAGTGTCTCACGTTGATGTCTATTGTATGGAATTTCATGCTTATTCGAGGTTTCTCGAAGTGTCTCACGTTGATGTCTATTGTATGGAATTTCATGCTTATTCGAGGTTTCTCGAAGTGTCTCACGTTGATGTCTATTGTATGGAATTTCATGCTTATTCGAGGTTTCTCGAAGTGTCTCACGTTGATGTCTATTGTATGGAATTTCATGCTTATTCGAGGTTTCTCGAAGTGTCTCACGTTGATGTCTATTATATGGAATTTCATGCTTATTCGAGGTTTCTCGAAGTGTCTCACGTTGATGTCTATTGTATGGAATTTCATGCTTATTCGAGGTTTCTCGAAGTGTCTCACGTTGATGTCTATTATATGGAATTTCATGCTTATTCGAGGTTTCTCGAAGTGTCTCACGTTGATGTCTATTGTATGGAATTTCATGCTTATTCGAGGTTTCTCGAAGTGTCTCACGTTGATGTCTATTATATGGAATTTCATGCTTATTCGAGGTTTCTCGAAGTGTCTCACGTTGATGTCTATTGTATGGAATTTCATGCTTATTCGAGGTTTCTCGAAGTGTCTCACGTTGATGTCTATTATATGGAATTTCATGCTTATTCGAGGTTTCTCGAAGTGTCTCACGTTGATGTCTATTATATGGAATTTCATGCTTATTCGAGGTTTCTCGAAGTGTCTCACGTTGATGTCTATTATATGGAATTTCATGCTTATTCGAGGTTTCTCGAAGTGTCTCACGTTGATGTCTATTGTATGGAATTTCATGCTTATTCGAGGTTTCTCGAAGTGTCTCACGTTGATGTCTATTATATGGAATTTCATGCTTATTCGAGGTTTCTCGAAGTGTCTCACGTTGATGTCTATTGTATGGAATTTCATGCTTATTCGAGGTTTCTCGAAGTGTCTCACGTTGATGTCTATTGTATGGAATTTCATGCTTATTCGAGGTTTCTCGAAGTGTCTCACGTTGATGTCTATTATATGGAATTTCATGCTTATTCGAGGTTTCTCGAAGTGTCTCACGTTGATGTCTATTATATGGAATTTCATGCTTATTCGAGGTTTCTCGAAGTGTCTCACGTTGATGTCTATTATATGGAATTTCATGCTTATTCGAGGTTTCTCGAAGTGTCTCACGTTGATGTCTATTATATGGAATTTCATGCTTATTCGAGGTTTCTCGAAGTGTCTCACGTTGATGTCTATTATATGGAATTTCATGCTTATTCGAGGTTTCTCGAAGTGTCTCACGTTGATGTCTATTATATGGAATTTCATGCTTATTCGAGGTTTCTCGAAGTGTCTCACGTTGATGTCTATTATATGGAATTTCATGCTTATTCGAGGTTTCTCGAAGTGTCTCACGTTGATGTCTATTATATGGAATTTCATGCTTATTCGAGGTTTCTCGAAGTGTCTCACGTTGATGTCTATTATATGGAATTTCATGCTTATTCGAGGTTTCTCGAAGTGTCTCACGTTGATGTCTATTATATGGAATTTCATGCTTATTCGAGGTTTCTCGAAGTGTCTCACGTTGATGTCTATTATATGGAATTTCATGCTTATTCGAGGTTTCTCGAAGTGTCTCACGTTGATGTCTATTATATGGAATTTCATGCTTATTCGAGGTTTCTCGAAGTGTCTCACGTTGATGTCTATTGTATGGAATTTCATGCTTATTCGAGGTTTCTCGAAGTGTCTCACGTTGATGTCTATTATATGGAATTTCATGCTTATTCGAGGTTTCTCGAAGTGTCTCACGTTGATGTCTATTATATGGAATTTCATGCTTATTCGAGGTTTCTCGAAGTGTCTCACGTTGATGTCTATTATATGGAATTTCATGCTTATTCGAGGTTTCTCGAAGTGTCTCACGTTGATGTCTATTATATGGAATTTCATGCTTATTCGAGGTTTCTCGAAGTGTCTCACGTTGATGTCTATTATATGGAATTTCATGCTTAGATATTACCGTAGATACCTACTAGTTTTACAAAAGCGGCTGCCATCTGATCCTCCAACCCAGAAAGGAGGATATGTTTTTGGAGGCCTATCATCTAATGACTGCTGTCAAAGACAACAACTGGGATCATTCATGCCTTAGAAAGCACGGAATGATCTTACTTTTTAGACAATCAGGCGATTCAGCCTGCAATCATCATCAGCCAGGAAAAGTCAACTGCTGAACATAGGCCACCTTCATGGCACGCCACATCGACCGGTCCCGAGCCACCTGCGTCCAGCGACTTCCCGCGGCTCTAACCAGGTCGTCGGTCCATCTAACAGGGGGACGGCCTGGTAGACGTTTTCGGGTACGTGGTTGCCACTCGAGAACCTTTACTCCCCACCGGTTATCGGCGGTATTCGAGCTATGAGGCCTGCCCATTGCCACTTCAGCTCACTGTGGGTGACCTTCGTTCGTCTACGGATTTCCTCATTCCAGACCTTATCACGTATAGGAATTCCGAGCATAGCTCGTTCCATTGCTCGCTGAGTGACTTTGAGCTTGTTTATTCGGCCCACAGTAAAGGACCACGTTTCGGTTCCGTATGTCATCACTGGCAACACGCACTGATTAAAGACTTTTGTCTTTAGACGCTGAGGTATTTTGGACAGCCTGCAATATCCTAACAAAACTGCGGGAACCCGGAAACTTTAGCTTGTATTGCGCGTCTAAGTCTAACATACAGTCTCAGTTGTGTATTTCTAAATATCGTATCTAATCATTTTGTCATTGACGAGAGTGACTCCGTTCATCTCCCGTAACTTCTGTCTCTGGGAGTATTATTCAAATCGGACTCCGCTAGAGAAAATGTCCAATAAAAATGCAAAGAGGCCCCTCTATTCTTTCTTTGAGCTAGCTAACTAAATCGCTGTTCTAAAGCCGGAGGTGTATTCGGTGCGAAAGGAAAACGACCGACCTGGAAAATCGAACGGTTTGAGCTGGATGTATCACTGTCCTTAAGAGGGTATGCTGGTGTCAAAGCGCCCATACAAACGTAGACCAGTCATATTTTGAGTATAAAGCTATGAAAATCTATGAAATTTTCAAGACACAATCTAGAAACAAATATCTGTGTCGGTGGTGAGTCAGATTTTCGTTTAAATATATACTTCCAGAGTTACAGGGCGTCAAAGAATTGTATTTTACGGTAATAAAAAGCCCCAACTATGAACCTGATTTATAAGAGTATGAATCAATTTAGAACAATTTGAAAAAACCACTGACATCTGAAATTTCATTAGTATACTGTATTAAAAAATGGTTACCTAATATACTGTATCCTTCAAATGATCCCTGGACTACGAAACATCCAAATAACGGGTGGATAACTTCGCGTAGTGTATGCTGTCTCACCGTACGCGCTCGGGTAGGACAGGGCTCGGATAGGGACAGCTACAAAACAATCCAAATTTGTATGCGGCCACGTGGTCTAACCAACATAGCCTCTTAAGGGTATTCGATTGATAATAGATTCATGATCTTTTAAAATAGGAAAGCTGGCTTTGTGCAGTAATTATATAAAATAGGACATCGAATTATAATATCGCGAAATGAGTATCATTGTCATTCATAGTGAATCACAATCTTAATTTTGACACACGATTTTTAAATATTGTTCAAAACGCCATCTAGGGACCATTAGCTGCGTAACGGTTATTATAGCTATCTATAAAGTTGTACGCTAAAGATATTCATTTCGGGACACTATAATTACATCTCCTATTTTAGGTTATTACTTATCAAAGCCAGCTATTCTATTTTAAAAATTATGGCTATTTTAAATCCCGTTAATGTTTAATTCACAATATGTCTACAGTTTAAAGAACGCACGTATAAAACATTTACCCGAGATAACAAAAGGGATAATATTCATTTTGTCGGATAATTTTAATACAAGGATAATTGGCCCTTCACGACCCCCACACTTATGACGAAATTGTGTTTTGAAATTCTATGTGTGATATATTAGTGTGTGAAAACATAGTTATTATTAGCACAAATCAAGATAAATTATAGCATTAATTACATGAATTCGTAATTAAAGTAAAAATATATGGTAAAAATACTAACACTGACATAACATAGGCATAGTATCACAAAAAAGAGAGCTAGAAACTGGACGACGTAGATAGAGAGTCAGTAAGAAAGTATTTTACGCAACTACCTTTAAGAAACAAAAGAAGGGGTGAACAGTTTTTTATAGGCAAACCACTAAGATATAATATTTGAAACAGCTTGAAATATCAACACATTCGATCCAAAGGACCACTAATAGTAATTTAAAAAAATTAGCTCACTTTGGTTATAGAACATTGCTGAATCACCTGATTGTCTGAAAAGTCAAATGATCCCGTGGGTTGAAAGGTTTGCAAAGCTGTGGAATTCGGTTGTTTTATATGACAGCAATTTTTAGGCCAAGATGGCCTTCTAACAGCCTAAACCCAAAAATAGGCACTTGTTTCCCCTCTAGATTAGATGATCGGATTTCAGTCTCTTCAGTACAAACTTAGTATTTAAGCCAGTGCTTTGGGTTTAAGACTAGGGAAATGATTTCGACCTTATTGCCAACATTTCCTCTTGAAATTTACTGTAAATTGTTATTTTTGAGATGTTCAACAAGAGAAATAAAAATCTAACAAAAAGCTGCAATATTTTGTCAGGTCCCACCGAGATTTGAACTCGGATCGTTGGATTCAGAGTCCAAAGTGCTAACCATTACACCATGGGACCGCTCGCGAAATTCCTGAAACGACCTATCTTTAGTCGCAAGCTATCTAATACGCATGACTTCAGTATTTCGTCTTTGTTGCGCGGAGAGTGTTGTCTTCCTCTCGCTCGTGGCGACGTGGTGCGCGTTCAATACAAGGCTGTAAGAGTTCTTTGGATGGGCTACCCATCCTTTGTAATTGTGAATCTGTTGTGTAGGCTATAAGGTTTCATTCATTTCGATGGTGATTTGAAATTCAGAAACTTTTTACTTTTGCAAAGACTTAAGAAAAATTGTGGGCCAAAATTTTAATACTCCTATTCAACTCCTATTTATTTTCATATTATTTAAAAAGTTTCAAAACATATTCATCAACAGCCTATATACGTCCCCACTGCAGGCGCTCAGGCCTACTTTGCTACAGAGTGTATGGGCCATAATCCACCACGCGGGCCCAGTGTGGATTGTCGGACTTCACATGCCTGTTCAAGACATGCAGGTTTCCTTCACCGTTAAGCAATCGGATAATGTACTTGAATTGAAAAACCGCTCATAGATACACGGCTGGATTCCGGATGGAGAGTCCGTGCCTCGTCCACTGCGCCACCGATGCTTCAAAACTTGAATCACAGCAAATCTTGCGAAGTTTTCATGTTGGACACATTCTTAAGCAACCACAAAATCTTAAAAGGACTGAAATACATGATTATAAAATAAACTTTCCACACAAACTGACTTCAATTAAATAACATTTTTCATTTTAATTATCAATTAATTGTAGCTAGGAAAAGCACAGAACAAAATACAATGCAAAATAAACCGCTTACTTCGAATAGTAAATTCCTACAGCAGACCTGAAACAAAAGAGATTGCAGAAGTTTCTCCGTAATATTTAAAAGTTTTAGTTAAATATTGTTTGTTTGTGTCCAAAACATCGTGACGTTGAGACAAAAATATAATACAGCTTCGAAATGAAATTATAAAAAAACATTGCGAGGTTTTACTATAGAAGAAAGTTATATGAATTCCGAAATCATTTCATGATAACTCTTCAATACCTTTACGATTATTTCAACTTGAAAAATCCATTACTGCACATTAGCATAATTTTGTATGTAGTTACAGGTAGATTGTTGACGGGTTGCCAATCGCAGCAATATGTTAGGTAGGCGCTGATTCCTCGACAATATTTTACGTTACTCATCATCATCAGCCTGTATATGTCCCCACTGCAGGGACTCAGGCTTACTCTCCTACAGAGAGTGTATGGGACATGGTACACCACGCGGGACCAGTGCGGATTGGTAGACTTCACACACACCTTTGAATTTCTTCTCAGGAGTGAGCAGGTTTCCTCACGATGTGTTCCTTCAACGAAGAATAATGATTTTTATCATTCCCTACATAAATTCCAAATAACAAATTGGAACTAATTGGTACGAGCCAGGTTTGAATCCACATCTCGATTGTTCAAGAACTGACGCGCCACCCAGCTGAGCTACCATGAGCATGAGACTACTCGCAGCAAACAAAATACAAACTACACCTACGCGAGCGCGACGTAAGTGCGACGTAAATGCGACGAAAACGCAGCGCTGGCGTAATCTACGCGACATCAGTTGCGGGTCCAACGCGACGTTGTATGAAGCGCTATATATCAAGAAGGCACTAAATGTAGCAACAATTTACCAGTTCCTTAGACAAACACCGACAGCAATTTCTCGAGAGAGCTAGCACTTAGTGTAGTGAGGTGGAATTCATTTAACTCCCCCGATGCGGTCGGGATCAATTTATAGCAAACGGGGTTGGGGGCATGCATATAGGGTCGAATTTAGGGTAACAAATATATTGTATACAGGTCCAATTTTAACTTTTCTTAAAACTAGTTGGTAAAGTTATTTTCTAAATTGTCAATTTCATGTAAATAAATTGTTCTACGATAATAATAACAAATCGAATAGAAGATTCAAATTTTTACCCGAGTGCGCCGGAAGGAGGGTTATGTTTTTCGAGAGTATGTGTGTATATAATTGTCTGGCACGCACTGCGGCCTAAAGGGCTCAATGGATTTTAGCTTGAGAGGTGTCGTTAGATTTGTATTTACTGTGAGAGTTACTCTGGGTATATCGAAATCATAAAAAGTTACAAAAATTACGCAGTTGGTTTTTCTTCTCTCTTTTGATTCTCGAGTGGAGACCTCGGACCGGCAGACGTGGGGTGGGACAACCTCAAGAAGATAGCGGGAAGCGAGTGGATGAGGACGACGGAGGACCGGAAGGAGTGGCGCAAGTTGGGAGAGGCCTATCTTCAGCAGTGGAGAGACACGGGCTGATAAGTAAGGGTTTTTTTAAATTTACTTTTCATTTACTTGTTTCTGTAGGGCGCTGAAACGTATATCTACCCATGTCCATCAAAATATAAAAAGATTGACGCCTTTGAGATTTGGTGCTGGAGGCGCTTACTGAGAATAAAATAGACTGCCCACTGAACTAACGTTTCCATTCTGAAAGAGCTTCGCATTAAACAAAGTCAGTCAATCTCCAAGTCGAATCCTAAAGATGTTTGGACATATCATCCGCAACGAAAGCTCATTGGAACGATTAAAATGGTAAAGGAAAGTGTATACAGTAGACGGTCAACATTCTCGAAGCCGATGAACCAACAAGACGGACGAAGTGTTGCTTTAATGCATGTGTACATACAATGCCACGAAAAGAGAGAGATGGAGAAGTCCGCAAAAGCCGCAACCAACCTATAAAACGACACGAGAAGAATAGAGAGAGAAGATCACCAAAGAGTTTGATAATTCATATCAATACGAGTATCTGTCACACCTCCACCCAAATATTGTTACTTATTTCCTGTACCCAAAGGGTGTCTGGTAGAGATCGCTGTAAGCGATGAGACCGCCTCTTGTACATTTTTATTTAATTTTTTAACTTAAGCTTGTATTGGTGTTCATCATCATCATCAGCCGGGAAACGTCCACTGCTGGACATAGGCCTCCCTCATGGTACGCCACATTGACCGGTCCCGAGCCATCTGCATCCAGCGACTCCCCGCGACTCTAACCAGGTCGTCGGTCCATCTAGTAGGGGGACGGCCTGGTAGACGTTTCCCGGTACGTGGTCGCCACTCGAGAACCTTTACTCCCCACCGGTTATCGGTTATTCGAGCGATGTGGCCTGCCCATTGCCACTTCAGCTCACTGACTCGTCGAGCTATGTCGGTGACCTTCGTTCGTCTACGGATTTCCTCATTCCGGACCTTATCACGTAGAGAAATTCCGAGCATAGCTCGTTCCATTGCTCGCTGAGTGACTTTGAGCTTGTTTATTCGGCCCACAGTAAAAGTTGTATTGGTGTACAATAAAGTAGTATTGAATTGAATTCATATTTCAAGTCTCAAGAGGTTTGGGCTAAGGCGATATATCAATGCGTCAGTCAGGAAATCTTAGAGGCATAACACTTCCAGAAAATGTTGGTATAAGAATCTTTGGCTAAGTTCCTCACGCTTCGCGCTGAGAACTAAAATTAATTTAACCGCTCGAGCTCTGAGTGGAATCAATTTGTCTCGAGCGAATGCATCGATTCACTTAATGTAAGGCGATTAGCCCTCGCCAACTCTCTAGCTCCCGTAATCTTATTAAAGTGCCTCTTGCTTTACATCCATGGACGGAATTCCTCGTAGACTAAGCCTAGAGGATACGCAGATGGGTTGTTGATTCGGAGGTTCCGTTCGATTCCCTGTAGGGCTCAGTGTAATTGTGCAGCGCCTCTAGCGGCACGTTTACGAAACTGTGATTCTTCATACAAATCTGACGTAATCGCAAACTAGAGTTACAGAACGCCAGTAAACAGTGGCGGCGACTTTATGGGTGTTGCCAGTGATAGTAATGACATACGGAACCGAAACGTGGTCCTTTACAGTTGGCTGAATAAGCAAGTTCAAAGTCGCTCAGCGGGCTATGGAACTAGCTATGCTCGGAATTTCTCTGAATGAGGAAGTCCGTCGACGAAGTAACTAACGAAACTAGGTGGTAAGTGGAAATGGGTAGATCACATCTCTTAAAGAACGAATAACCGATGGGAAGTATAAGTTTGCGAGAGGCGAACACCTACCGGGAAGCGTGTACCGGACCGTCCCTCTACTAGATGGACCGACGACCAAGAAAACGTAGTGTTGAATCGCTGGATGCAAATGGCTTGACCGGTCATTGTGTCATAACATGGAGTAGGTATATGTCCAGCAGTGGACGTTTCCCGGCTGATGATGATGATCATATTATAAGTATTTTTGAGTAAAATAATGATGTGTTGCACATCAAATACAGTTACGCTTTAAAAAGGCTAGAATCACTGTTCTAGACATCTGTTTAAATACTGCACTACGCCGGAGCTGAATTTTAAACTGTCTGAAAATTTATAGCCCCCGTCTTTAGTCGTAAAACAAAGGAAATGGGACGGATAGTGAATAATTTAAAATAATAAGGATACGTGTGGTTTTAAAAGGAATTTCCCCCAAAGTGCTAGTGAATTCAAACCTACGTTTGATTTTATGGATTTCCTAAAAAAAACTTGGGTGTGAATGACCACACAATGACTACTGAAGATGTCGCTGGCGTTCAGATTAATAATTTTCATATTGTTAACGACATCTAAAATTACTTACGATAGACGAGACAAAGTGAATAAAATCGGTGATCCTGAAACTTGTTACTGTAGATAACAAGTCATTCAGTCTATTCACACGCTCTTTTGACGCACTATTTACTTTCGAAAACAAAGTATTTCTATTTAAAAAATTCCCAGTGCCCACTCCATAACCTGTTGTGACAGTTTTTCTTTGTTTCTACTTCAGCATAGTATTTAGATTTAACTATGCTTCGAGTCGTCTCCTATTCACGCGAAACCATTTAAAGTTTTGAATTACTGTCATCAAATCTTTTAAAAAACCGGCCAAGTGTGATTCAGACTCGCGAACCGATGGTCCCGTACAGAATAGGAATATAATTATAATACTGAAAATCATATTTTATAAGAAAAAGTTGTGCCTGGCGAGAAACACGACTGACTGTTTAAAATTAACACTTTGAAATACAAAGGCGCTTTAACAGTTTGTAATCTTAAAAATTACATGAAACATAATTTAAAAGTTACACTTTTCATATTTATTCCTATACTTGTGTGCTGTAAGACCTTGCTTTTTGCCAAATTTCAAGATTCTAGGTCAATGTAAAGTACCCTATATAGACTTTGATTCTCTATACACCGAAAAATGATGCTTAAACAGCCGTGTCTTTGCGTTGACCTGGCAGCTTGATTTTTTCACAAATCCAAGGGACTGCACACTTGCATATTCAACATTAATTTCAACTTGATACCTCCACGCGATCTTGAGAAAATGGGTCTTGACATACAGACAGACGTACAACAAAGTGCGCCAATACAAGAGTTCCTTTTTTAACCGACGGCGCCAGAAGAGGGCTATGTATTTCAAAAGTATGAATGTATAATTGTTTGGCACGCTCTGCGGACTGAACAGCTCGATGGATTTTAGCTAGAGAGGTGTCGCTAGATTCGTATTTACTGAGTGACACTGAGTATATCAAAATCATGAAAAGTTAGGAAAAATACGCAGGCGTTTTTTTTAAAAAACTTTTCATTCAAACATTCACTTGTTCTTTTTGCAGTAAGGAACCCAAAAAAGGTAGATTTGTCATCGTTATGAAAAATCTTCATACAAACTTACACTATAATGTATTAAAATAACAGCCTTCGTGGTGTAGTTTTCTGTTTTCCATTGTTCCAAACATTGGTTCCAAACAACAACTGTGTAAGATTGTTTTTCTAAAGGTTAAGGAGAAAGAAATTTTGTATGAAATCAATAATTTTTGTATTCACAATAGCAAATGCAATCAACGCCGCGTATTGTATTACGGCGTGTTTAATTTAGACGTAGCACGTCACCAAAACTATTTGTCCAGGTGAATGTTTCAGGCGAGGTCGCACAAGTTATTGTAGATTGCTTATTCTTATGACGACTTGATCTCATTGAAATTAAACGTGATAAAATTGTAATCGGACCGCAACAATATCACCGCTTAACGCAGGCTTCTACGCACATCATTTTTTTAAAACATATCATATCTATAATATATATACAGTAAGCTCTAAAACCAACAGATATAAAACCTTCCGACCTGACAGCATACTACCTTAAACGTCAATTTACCTGAACTCTATTTTTCAACCGACATAAAAAAGGAGTAGATTTTCATTTTGACTGTATGTTGTTTTCTGTAAATATGTTACGCGATAACTCCGCCAGATATAAACCGATTTTGATGATAATTTTTTAGTTTTGGTCGACCATAACTTCAGAGGTGGTCCAATATAAATTTTATTGAAATTGATTGTACTTTTTTATAAAACCATATATGTACCTAGATAATTCTACCTCTAAAGGTGAACATTTTTAAGGCAGTTGAAGTCGGTTTTAAGTTATTATTTCTATAAAACCACATAAAACTAATTTACCAGACCTTCGTTTTTTCGTTCGGAACCGAGACCCTAGTTGTGAAATTTTGACAGATTGCCCATCATACAAAGAAGTAACGATTTCAGTAAAAACGTCTAAGAAATCATAAAAAATAATGTCATAGATACATTTGAATCAGGATCCAAATAACCTATATTTTTATACAATATTGAGTAAAAATGAAGCAAACGGCACCATTTGTTTTGGAAAAAATGCTTCTCTAACAAACATGTCAGTTGTCAAAAACCGGGGCGCTGTGCCACAAGACGTACAAATTTGGCTATTGTCATCTCTTTTTAATACATGCTGTCTTTAAAATGACGGTGTGTGTGTGTGTGTGTGTGATACCATATTTCATAATATCTGCGAAAGAGATCGCTTACAATGAGATACTTACACTACAACGACAAGTTCGTTATAAATTCTCTATACTCGTAATCCACTGTATGAGGGAAACTATCGACCGAACGAAGACAAACGAAACATGCCTCGAACGGTGATCAATTCCTGGGGAAAGTTTTGATTGTGCAATCACTAACGTTAATGCTCTCCATTGTGGAGTTTGAGCATCGCTGTCTTCCACTTGTAGTTCCCGGATGCTAATAGATAAAAGTGTCCGTGGCACAGTGACTACACGCTTGTATTTACTTAGAAATCCTAAGGTCCCGGGTTAAATTCCCATCGAGGGTACTGTAAGTACTTTGTTTGGTTGATGGTAGACCACTAAATTTCATAATATAAAATTCAAATTCACGAATATCCCTAATTATCAAATTATCATGGGCTTATAATAAACTCAAATGATCTAAATTTAAAATTGTTTCATTCTTAAAATGAACGAAAGTTATTGAAATTCGGTCATATTAAGATGTGTTTAAGAACACAATTAGGCATTCTGCAATTTAGCTATTTTGAGACCCAGAAGTTTTGAGATCTAGGAATCTTGATTAAGAGTTAAAATGCAATTTTGTAGTTATAAGTCCAAAGCGAATATACAAACAAATCCCTTTAGTAACTCAACTTTTAAATAACGCGATTTGGCCGTTTTAAAATAAAAATATTTTACAAATTATTTCATTTGAGGCACCTGTTAGTCACCATTTGCCATAACTACTGCAAGCTTCAAGTGGATAGCATTAGTTTCTGAGTTAATAAGCTGTGACAGACGGACGGCCAGATAGACACCAGAGTTTATAATCTTATAAAATGGATAAGTTTTTTTATAAATCAAAATAACTTTGACCCCTCATTAAACTCCTTGCGGAATTGACTAATCAAAAACCGTAACACAGTACGCCACATAAAGTACCCAATACCATAAGGCTCTTCAATAAATAAGGCAATACCGTCGAGCGAAACATGCGCTATAGCGCGTCGCCACCGCAGCAATAGCGCATTGTGAAACTATGCCAAAAATCTCCCGACGCCCTAGCGGCTCGCAAGCAATAAATATCCTGTAAAGAGACTGTGCGGAGGCCACTGAAAACGTTTAGCAGATTTTCTGGCGTGTAACTATTTGAACAGTCTCAAAACTCGATTCAGAATGCTCGGAGTGCCAATCATGCATCGGAAATGTGGATGCAAAAAAGGGCCGTGTTGTAGTTGGAATATCCCTGTATTCAACAGTCAACGTTTTCCAGCTTATGAAAATGATACGTTTATAAGTAAAAGATACAAATAAATCTTTACCTTTGTAAATGTTATATGAACTACGCATTACCTTGGTATGGTTGTCATTTTCCTTGAATTACTACGCAGTAACATTACATGTCTGTTAATACCTAAATGCATAATTTTTGACTGGTTGAACCGATTTGGATGATTTTTTAAAGCTGGTGCTTTCCCTGTGGCCCCATTTCAATTTGGTCCAGTTCTGACAATGGCAACCATGAGAAAACTATATAAATCTTAAATTTTCCTCAATAAAAGTTGACTTTTAGGGCAATTGAAGTCGGTTTCCAGTTCTTTTTGAACGTATTTACTTGTTTACAAAATAATTAACGCGTTCAAAAAGAACTAAAAAAACGACTTCAATTGCCTTAAAAATTTGGACTTTGTTGATTTTCTTAAAGAGCGATAAATCACTTTCGATAAAATTTATACGGGACCACCCTGAAGTATGCTCTACCAAACAAAATAGGAATTATCAAATTGGCGGAGTTCTCGCATAAAACACATACAAAAAAACATATACGTCGAATTGATAACCTCCTCCTTTTTTGAAGTCAGTTGAAAACTCGCCAATCTTTCCATATTCAGTTGATGTATACCGGCCATTGTAACTTATCAAGTAGAGCGCCCGTGGTTACAATGTAAACAATCCTTTTTTTTCTTTTTTCAGTTGCTCACACGCAGTATTTTATTTTAATCTCTCTTTTCCTATTGCTTTAGACACATAAGCACCATTTTTTTCTTGCTCTGAAACTAGGCTGTCATTTTTTTACAACGCGGGCGGGCGATGGATTTCGCGTCACGGGACCGGGCACCGCTGCGTGTAGGCCTATGTCATAATCCTTATCACGTCAGTGAGAACTGTTAGTACCACTTTTACAAGCTAGGACAGAATAAGAAGAAGCCTTGTGTAGTGGATGGAATGTCGGCCGGATGTAGAGCGACGAGCGATATCAAATATTTGTTGGTCGGTCGGCCGTGCAGCGCACGCCGTCAGACGACGCGAGATGTTTGAGTGGACATGACCTGTTCTGTATTAAACAAATAATATCTGGGCGACCGAGCTTTGCTCGTAGTTCTTTAAAAACAAACAAAAACTGTATTTCTGCCCCTGGTTAGCCATAAAGAGTGGAAAAATTTGCCACTAAAAAAAATTACAAAATTGAATAAATAAATAAAAACACACACAAAAAAAAGCAGTTTTCCAACTGGGATTTGAACGCGGATATCTCGGACGGAATGACACGTGTGAACCACTCGGCTAAAGTGATTAATGTGTTTGACAGCGTGAAATTTCCCATCATATTTTGAGTCGAATAATGCGAAGGAAAAAGCGCATGAAAACGCGCGTTTTCCCAGACAAGACTAATTTAGATCGATTTTTCGCCCCCAAAACCCCCTAAATACCAAATTATAAAAATTATAAAAATATATATATATACAAGAATTGCTCGTAAGGTAAGGTTAAAGGTATAAGATAATTTTTATATGTATATATCTACATAATGGGCTCGCTAATCTGGGAGCACTTGGCAGTCGCACTAAATCAAATCTAAATCAATCAAGAGTTAGAAGTTATCTTCAAAAGGAACATTATGTCTGCGAAGGCACGTCGCCTTTCCAGTGGAAGAAAATGATGCTTCCTACAAAATCCTACGAAGCAACCGGGTATATATTGGTGTCTCTTTCACGTCAACAAAGATGCAGTCCATTAATTCTCCACGTGTATCTGCTATAAACACGTTATTTTCTTTTTTTAATAATATAATATCTGGGCGACCGAGCTTTGCTCGGAGTTAAAAAAAATTAAAAACTTGACTAAATAAATAAAAACACCCAAAAATAAAAATTAAAAACATTTTCGCGATCGGGATACGAACTCACTCTGGACGCCTGTGATATTAAAGCAAGTGCCCGCCAATCCAAACCACTCCGCCATGGTTTCTTATATTTGACAGCGTGAAATTTCCCATCATATTTTGCATCAAATAATGCGAAGGAAAAAACGCATTAAAACTCGAAAACGCGCATTTTCCCAGACATGAGACTAATCTAGATTGATTTTTCGCCGCCAAATACCCCCAAATACCAAATTTCAGCGTATTAGTGCCGTTTTGGAGATCCGGATAATATATATATATATATATACAAGAATTGCTCGTTTAAAGGTATTAGATGTCAACCTGAGCAACAAACAATGTGGCGAAAAATGAATATTTTTACAACACTAGTAAATTAAATGCGTTCAAAAAGAACTGGAAACCGACTTCAATTGCCCTAAAAGTCTACTCTTACTAAGTCAAATAGCAGATTTATATCGTTTTCGCATGGATGCCGTTGTCAGAACTGGACCAGATTTAAATAGGACCACACGAAAAGCACCACCTTTCAAATAAAAAAAGAATCACCCTAATCGGTTCACCTTGTCAAAATTTCTGAGGTAACAAACATTTAAAAATACTTTTAAAAAATTGATACTACGAAAATTTTAATAGAAAAGGAATACGTACGTTTTACTTTAGTGCACGGAGAAATCCGTTGTTTCTTCGGTTCAAAAGATGCACAGGTTCGTGTATATTCACTATGCACTCACTTCACAGCACGTGTCATCGTTACATTTATTGAAAATTTACTGATTTCACACGATTATAGCGGCGATACCGACTATTTACAAATATAAGAAGAAAAAAATATAGAAATTTTATATTGACTATGATTTATTTCCGGCTTAGAATGAAACCACCCCATCTCTTCCCGTGTTTGTTGTAAGAGGCGACTAAGGGAAACAATACCACAGGGACAGCTGCCTCGTCCTGAAGAACTAAAGCGAATATTGCGATCACGAACCCGTCTGGCAAGCATGGTGATTATGCCATGTACCTTCCTAAACAGAAGGCCTATGTCCAGCAGTGGATGTTTCTTGGCTGATGATGATTAGCTAGCTATGATTAAATTTATATCGTAGCCAAGTAGAAAATAAGTTTTATCTTAGAATATTTGTTGAGCCTGGGTTAGAAAAGCGGTGACCGTGTGGTCTTGAGGCACTTTAGCACTTGCTCCATATTTAACACACTTTCTACAAACGTTCGTGGACATGGTTGGATTCTTATTTCTTTGTTATTTCTTTAAAAATACATGTAATGAAAATGAAAACTCCAATGGTAGGAAAATCTAACTAATATGTCAAAAATTTGTCAAAAATGACAAAATCGAATAGTATTGCCAAATTGGGTGACTTTATTTATCCTAAAAATTAGAAATAGCATGTCAATATAGTGATACGCTGGTATCAATTGACAAACTACCCACAAATACATAATATGGAATTTTGAAGAGGACCACAGATGTTAGAGAAGAAGAAGAAGAGACGGGACTCCATAAAGCAAATAATCCTACCAAATCTCAAACGGGGCAAAATCAACATCCATTCTCTACCATACATAATGTAGGGACAGTGGCGCCAACACTGCGCTAGTAGCGCCTTTGTTGCTTTACCATGTTTCATACATTTTGTCATAAAATTTGTAACTAATTTGCGTCACACTGAAAGAGAACACCGTGATACCGACTCGAACTGACAGCTCGTTCAATCGACGCGGGTAGGTAAAAATGGTGGGTAGTGTTACCGACGATCACATCCGGTGCAAGGGCGCTACCAGCGACATCTATGAAGTGATATGACAACCTCGCCAGCAGGTGTCCGCGACGACGTCACATCAAAACAATAGTCATAGATACATGACTAAAGAATATGATAATCTAGTGATAAATGTTTTACAATCATTGATTTTGTATTTATGTTTTGTATATGAGATTTTTTTAGAGAGAATGAATAACTTGTCCCGTCATCTCCGGAACGCTGCTTCAACCACTACAGTTTATCTAATTTTAAGAATAAATATGTGATTAAACAATATGTGCATCTATAATAGTAACAAATATTGAATATAATTGTCCATTTTGGAATTGCAGTAGTAACGTGATTGCTTATAGGGATTAATTAATATTGTATAACTGTGCCTGTTTTGATTCACAAAGTTGTTGTTTTCGAAGTAAGAACTGACGATGGTGGGAGCTATGGAGATCGTATTATAAAACTGATGAACACTCATTTTGTAAATTTTGTTGAAATAGTACTAGTAAACGTTACTCTGCCCTACTGTGTGTTGAGAATAAAATGAAGAATGGTGGCCTGGTTTATTGAATCAACTAAGAGTTTTATTACTGAAAACCTGAATGCACACACACACGCCATTTTCCTTGTAAAACTAAGGAATGAGAGTATGAAGTTAACATTGTAGTAGACAAAGTTAATCGTTTTGTTATTCATAAAATCAGTAGAGAAACGCCTAATAATAAACATATTGTGCCACGCTACTATCGCGTATGTCGGGGCCCAGTGCGTCTATCATGAGTTTACGCAGGCGATAACGTATATCGAATACTATCGGAAATGTTACTCAGTCGAGATGCGGGTGACAAGGACAGAGCGATTGTCGCCTGTGTAAACTCATGGTAGATGTACTGAGACCCTTGCATCCTGATTATCGGTCCGTCTAGTGGGAGATCAGCCCAGTATACGTTGAGTATACGTTTCCCTTTGCGCTACTCGAGAACTTTTTCTTACCACAGGATACCGTTGACTATTTATTTAAATGTTATTGGTGATTGGTGATGAAATCACCATGTAAAAGATTATTAGTATCGAGACTTAAATCGGAAAAGTACACTGAGTGTTTTTGAGAATACAGACTGCCTGCTGATAAGATTAGTAAGTAAGAATTCCGTCAAAGTCAAAACCATGTCCACACAACGCTTTCCCCACTGCAGTACAACAGAAATGTAAAAACAAGCAAAAGAGCATTTGCCGAGGCCGGAGCTTCGGTGCCGAATTTTTACTTATTCACGGAGTTACATACACTCGTGACCGGACTTCCCTTGAGTGCAGCTGTACCTAAGACATATGCCTTGTTTATTCGTCTGAAAAATTAATCCGTGTCAGGTAAAACCACCGACCTTTAATTCTTTAGCTTAGACTAGGAGAAACACAAAGATACAGCGAAAAGTCAAATCGCTGTCTTATATATGTCTTAGTCGTATTTCAAAAAGGTAACCCTCAAAAATTGCATAGAAACGGAAGAATTACACCTAATAAAAATAGTACATGGAGTTTTACGTCGGTAAAATTCATTTTCCGCCATGCTTTTTCTTATCGTTTAAGGTGTGGTGTAATGTCGCATGACTGACCTCACAATCCCTATCTAGTATCAGAGTAAAGTTGTTAAGCTGTGGCATGGTATCTTACTTTTCAGGCAATCAGGTAATTCAGACTTCAACGTTCATACAAAAATGGGGAAAGTCGCACAAATACATATTTTTGAAAATGTCCCGGCTGGGAATCGAATGCTCAGAAAACTGCGCCATGGTGGCGCTTTTCCCTTATTAAATCATAAAAAGTTAGTCTCCTTCCTGAACTGTACAGAAGAAGGTATTTGCCCAGGCGTACACCAGCTAATAAAAATAATAATTAAAATCAGTCAACGAAAAGAATCAGAAACTTTAATCAACTACATTTATCACATACTTTTATCCCCTCGAAGATAGAATACTTTCGAGACTTTGGTTGGAATTTTACCTTCACAAATGTATTTATGTGTCCAAAGTTTTTTTCTTAGTCTAAGTGTGAACTTTGGTAGTTTACTTTGGAATATTTTAGTGATTTGTTTGCTGGTTAACACCTGGCTGTTCGCGGTAGCGACCGGCGATGTGCCAAAGCTAAGTTAGGCAATGTAATATGCAATTGAAATGGTGGTTCGAAAGGCAAGCTAATTTTAGATTTGTCGACAAAATAAACAAAATTAATAGAATTAGTTTTGACATAATAAACTTTACAGGTAGTTTGCTTGCTAGTCTGGCGATAGAGCCGGAACCTGGTCATTAGAGCTCTTAAACTACGCGTGATAAACCCACCGTTGTTGTACTCATTTGATTTGTCCTAGAGGATATTGCGTAGATCCGATGCCAAAAATAAAGTACCATCAATGCAAACAATTGTACAAAAAAGGACATTTTACTGACAGCTTATGTTTGTTTATTCATAACTAGGGCATTGTTTTTGTGGTGAATGTATATACTCAAATAAAATGATGTATTTTACATGTTTTTAATGCAAAATGGGCTGCAATTGTAAAACTATTTGAATCATATTTTTTTTTCATTGAAGAGAGTATATTTCACTGCAAAGGGTGAAAAATTAGGGGATGAATTGCTGTGATTACTGTTTCACCTCCTTAAGGTAAACTGAATATTTTAAACTAGTAAATATTCTATTACAACGATCTCGTGGGTAAACTTTGGTTACTTAATTCTGAATCCCTTTGTGAATTTTTAAAACTGTATTCAAAAATACCTGGTAAAATTTGTACGCTCCACTGAAAAATCTGAACCGAAAATTCAAAGGTGTATGAACAAGGGAAATTTTAAAATAACTCCACTACTGGCACCAGCAAACAAACTTACAAAAACTCGAAGTGCTGTTTGTACTACCCTCCGTTTTTAAAATTCCCTATACGCTGCAGTGCCGGCTGCATTTTTCATCGACTCTCAAACAACCAGGAGAGCTCATAAAGTGCTGGTTTTTATAACCTACGAAGTAATTTGGGGCTCGTATATATGTTATTTGAAATGTAATATTGACTAGGACTCATATTTAAAGCGACTCATCATCATATAGAGCTATATACTTTTTAAACTTTATTGATTAAATCCTATTATCTATGTTAGTACTTATATTCTACTACAGATTTTGTTATTGTAATATGATGCCACATCAGTGGGCAATCGAATCTTCCAGCAATCCTCAGAACGCGGTTAGTGCTTCCTCTAACTCTACGTAGCAGCGACGCTGCTTTTTTTCTTAGGATAGCGCTAAAACCATCTGTTCGCGCCTCCGCAAACATAGTTTATGCGCTACAAAACCAGGAAAACCTTAACAGCGGCCTATGCTATGCCTGATATGAATTACAATTTTAATTGAGAATTGAAGAAACGTTTTGACATACCTAAGACTATTGGCTCTGTGGATAGCGTCACTATAAATACATGATATCCAAATTTTTCGTACATTCTTAATTATATTCTATGTACATACATTGAAAAATAAAAATAGCTTCTAATTGTTTTCTTCACTAACTTTTTAAAAGCCACAAAAAATACATTAAATACTTTAATGTGATCGTTGAATGAAGTTATTGAAAATTGTATGGAGATCTTACCATGGTGCATTGTTAATTTGTATGTATTTAATAACTATAAGTCAAATTACAGTAGAAAAAACCGTGTGTGTGAACAACACACGATTGACTTTATCATCTGAGTCACGCAGGTTTACTCAGGATTTATGCCTACACTGAAAAGCCTGCGTCCCCGGCCTGCCGTCAAACATCATAAAAGTGTACGTTCCAAATACAAGCTGCAACTTTGGCTCGGCTCCCTTGTAACCGAATAAAAATGAATGTTTAATTTCACTCGGATGCAGCTGCTCTTTTATGTGCGGAGAATGGTTTGTCTGTCTGTTGCATGTTTAACAGTAGATGTAGTTGCAGGATGCAATTTGAAGGTGTTTATAATTCTGACGTCACCATTCTTATGTCCACCAATCAGGTCCGTAGACAGACCTGACTGTGGACGGGGTTTCCCATATCAAATGATATCTGTTTCAATCCGCCGTGCGTACTGCTAACTAAACTTGACACATCATCGAAGAAAATTAGTTCCAAGTACGCTCAAAATACGCTCAACACAAAAGGCTGCTAAGTCAAATCGTCTGTCTTTTTACAGCGTCTATTACCATTACATTTCAGTGTGTTCGTAAAAGAATGTAGCCTCATTCCCTAAATATCGAAAGCTCTTGGATAAAAGCGAGCTCATCCAGCTTTTGAACTGCAAAAATATTGTTGAATTGGTGTTATTTTAGATTAATAAATCGCACGATTAGATTAGATAGAGAGGGATTCAAGGATAGATATTAGTGTACCAGCTAGAACCATTCAAATACAGACGTACAGTACTCGCAAACTAAATTTGCCCCTATGAAGTTACGTAGCTACAAAAGGGCTGCGAAGTATCAATTACTAACGTATAAATGGGAGGCAAGGCATGTTAGCGGGTGGAAAGAAATGTACTAGTGTTTTATGTCATCTAGAAATAGTTATTATCGAAAATAATACACACACATTCCGACTGTACATGTGCGAAATTCCAGAGAGCTACCTCAGAGGGGCAAACATTGTGTGCGAGTACTATATCTCCTGTCTAAACTTTAGCGATGTACTTGTACTGTAAATTAAACTTCAGGAACCTCACTACGCGGTGTGAGTCGTAGACATGGACATAGTCACGGACATGGACATGGACAAAATTTCACATCAGTTATTTGCTTTCACCCAGCACTATGCGGTAGTATTTGTTGCTGTGAAAACTGCATACTGCGCCGAATTAATTGTTGATGGGGCAACGAGCAAAAAGCATGAACACCGTGCAGCTGAAAAATATAGGGCTATTAAAAAGACATGTGGGCGTTGGCGCCAAGTTTTAGAAATGTGTCCGTAAAAAAAACTTTGGGTGAAATGGTGCCGAGTGACGAGTTTTAGAACTAATAAGAGTTATAAGTCCGATGCTTGAGTGGGTGTACTAATAATGTGCTAATTGTACTAATAATGCACTAATAATGCACTAATAATGTAATAATAATGTACTAATAATGTACTAATAATGTATACCGTTTAAGTGAGTGAACACACAGCCAGCTTCAAAATTATAATTTTAAGTGATAAAATGCAAATGCAAGTAGACATTGTGTGTAATAGTTTAAGGTCAATATTATATAACTTCAGTCATTTAAAACATATAGTAAATAGAGCAACAATGTATATGCTTTATTATGCTTTAGTGGATGCTGTATTGAGCTACGGTTTAAATGCATATGGCCGGACTTTTCCTACATATCTTGACAAAATCAAAAATTTACAAATTAGATTTCTAAAACAGCTAGTTGATAAAAACACAAAAAATAACTGTAAAAATAACTACGATGACCTATTTAAAAAATGTTCAATTCTTCCAGTTCATGAAAAGGTCAAGTATTTAATAGCAGAAGAACAATTCCAAAAAACTGAATTGAAAATAAGCAAAGAGTGTGGAAACCTCAGGAAAAATTTTCGAACGCAATATATTGAGCCCTGTGTCACTAATTATTACGGAGAGAGAACAGTAAGGTATCTGACGCCACGCCTTTACAATGATTTTCAATGCGAAGATGACTGCAAAAATAAAAGAGAATTTAAGAAAAAATTAAAGGCATGGTTGTTGGATACCTTTAATGATAAAATAGTAGATAGATAAATATTATATTAAAATATTTAGTTTATACATATAGAATATAGAATAAGTATATAGAGCGCCTATCGCCAACAAACTGTTCTACAGTTTGGCGATTAATGTATATATATGTAAAAATTGTATTCTTTTATAAAGTAATAAACATATTAAAAAATATATATTAATACTTTATATCCAATTATTGTAAACTATGAATATTTTGATAATAATAAATGTTTTACTCCAAAAATGTATATGGATTTTCTGCGGCATAAATACTCTTTGTTGTCAGAAAGAAAATACTGTATTACCCGGTAAAATTCAGAATGTATACGCCCATAACTTTTGCCGCATGAGTTCAGTGTGTTGTACTAGTAGATTTTAAAACAACGTTTTCTTTCTAAAATAAAACCTTGTTTTCAGAGCAACGTGATAATTTCAATAACCAGTGTAACCGTAACTATATAAAAATCAAGTCATTGTGACTGTTCGTTGCGTTGGGAAAAAAGGACTTATAGACAGACTCACTTTCGCATTTGCTATATCAGTATGGATTAACATTCATTCATAATCGGCTGCATGAGTTGGACATGAGCTTGTATTGTATTTTCCATGAGATAACTGCCATAATCGCAGTAAGATGTTGTTGTTACATATGCAGCAACCTATTTCCTAGTTACGTTTTCATTTGGTTGCCTTTTACGACACTCATGGCATGACATGGGATTATAAAGCTGAGGGCACACGGTAAACTTACATTGTTCAGCACGTGTGTTCTCAACTTTAGAATAGGATAACCCCAAGTCATCCCGTGGATATAATAAAACGTGAAGGGCAATCAAACAAACTTTTCTTTGATAACTAATCTGGGCTTTTTATTACTGACTATTGGTTAATGTATTTTGGATTTATGTATTTTATATTTATTGAATTGATATAATTTGACTTTATTGACTTCATCTAATTAAATTTTGAATTTAATTGTTTGTTACGTAATAATAAACCAAAGTAACTAATTATAAAACACAACTTTCCGGTTTATATTGGTAAGAGAAGCAGCGACAGCTCCTATGTGCATAGACTATACGAAAGACATCAACGCGCGCGTGTTAGATATTAAAAAATGCTTAAACCAAAATCATATAATATTTATTAACACAGTTGAATGAAATAAGCCTTGGACATCTCGTTACCTGAACCATTACTTTATTCATCAGCATCAACAGCCTAGATGCCTCCACTGCAGGGGCTCAGGCTTGCTCTCCTACAGAGAGTGTATGGGACATAGTCCACCACGCGGGCCCAGTGCGGATTGGTAAACTTCACAAATGCCTTTGAATTTCTTTCCAGGAGTGTGCAGGGATCATCCCGATGGTTTCCATAACCGAAAAGCCAATGGTAATGATTTTATCATTCATACATAAATTCCAAATAACAAATAGAAACTTACTGGTACCTTAAGCCAGTTCCGTCTGAGCGCCTTCCACGCCCGAAAATTGTCCGGAGAAACTGTGATGGCCGCTGGACCAACAGCATGAAGTCAATAAAACATACAATATATATATATATATATATATACATATAAATAGTAAGTAAACATTCATTTTGATGGCAGATACTGGAAACGGTGTATAGAAAGAAATAAAAAAGCTTTTTCATTTTCAGTCCGAGGATGATTTACTAAATCCGTTGTAGAACTTCGGTTTTGCGAGGTCACTATATTTCACAGTCCATCCCTTGTAAAATTCTGAAAAAGAAACAAATATCAATCTCGAGTTTTTAGACGTAGGTAGTAGTTTCCTACTCTCTGCCCTGGAGTTCGATCAAAGAGGCGCTGATCTACCATGGCATGCCACCATATCTGCGGAACGTCATTGGATCGTATCTGTCTGACAGAAGCATTTGCTACGTGGGTCGGTATGGAAGCATCCAGCAGAGGAGGGTGGTGTGCGGGGTGCCACAGGGCTCAGTGTTGGGCCCTCTATTGTGGAACCTCGCATACGACGCCGTCCTGCGGGTGGACCTGCCTGAAGGCGTCAGTGTCGTGTGTTATGCGGACGATACTTTGGTGCTCACTGAAGGGGAGTCCTTCGACGGAACTATAAGCCTGGCTGAACTTGGGATAGGCTGTGTTGTGAAAAAGATCTGCGAGCTGGGGCTACAAGTGGCACCCCATAAGACCGAAGCGTTATGGTTTTATAAACCACGCAGAGGCATAGTCCCCCCAAGCTCTCGAGTGCGGGTGGGTGACGCTGAGGTCCAAGTAAGCCAGCACATGAAATATCTGGGCCTAGTTCTGGATGGCCGATGGAGTTTCGAAGAGCACTTCGACCGCCTGATTCCCCGAATCAGAAGAGTAGCAGGTGCTATGCACGGGCTGCTTCCCAATCTTGGGGGACCGAGGGAAGAAGTTCGCCGTCTATACGCGGGGGTGGTGCGATCCATTGCGCTGTACGGGGCTCCCGTATGGTCGCATAGACTTATGGGAGTTCGGCGTCTTGCAGCTAAGCTGAACGCTGCACAGCGCCACATTGCAATTAGGATCGCTAGAGGTTACAGAACAATTTCGTTCGACGCGGCAACTGTCCTGGCCAGGTTCCCTCCCTTAGACATTTTAGCGGATATGGACGCGAGGGTATATGCCCGGATTCGCGACCTCCGCCAGAGGGAGGGAGTCGTGCCAGAAAGGTCGGTCGTGGAGCTCCGGCGGAGAGCCCACCAACGCGCTTTAAATCGCTGGCGTGAGCGGCTGCACGAGCCGCGAAGTGCGCAACAGCGCGCAGTGATGGCAATCCTGCCAAGCTTTCAGGCCTGGCTGGAACGGGATGGACGCGTCACCTACCGACTGACTCAGGTGCTCACTGGACATGGTTGTTTTGGTGAGTATCTTAGTAGAATAGGAAGAGAAGATACAGCTAAGTGTCATCACTGTGGTGACAATCAGGACTCTGCCCAGCACACGCTCGAGCAATGCCCAGCATGGAACACCGAGCGGCAAGTCCTGATTCAAATTACCGGAATGGATCTATCCCCACCGGCCCTTATTGCGGCGATGTTGGGGAGTCGGGTGGCGTGGGATGCCGCGGTCGCATTCTGCGAGGCCGTCATGCTCCAGAAGGAGGAAGCAGAACGTGACCGCGAACGTTCCGATCCCACTCGTAGACGGCGACGTCGGGGAGGCGCAAACGCTCCCCCGCGTCACAACGATGCCCCAGATTAGGGGTGCCTGGGGTCGCGGGCGGCCAGAGTAGGAGCTCTGGTCGTTCTTTTGGTGCAAACCGGCGACCACTAGAAGGCAGCGGTAGTACGGCGTGGTCCCGTCCCGCTGCAGCCCGGAGCTGCGGAGACGTCATGGCTCACTGGTCAAGGGAAGGGCTGATTGCGAAGCGCTAGAGGAGTTCTGGTGTGTTCTTAAGAGATCCCAGGGCTCTTCTAATTGCGCGGAGGACGACCACCGAGGGGGTTTTAGTGGATAAAAATTTCACATAACCCGGCTTCTCTCCTAAGGAGTCGGGTATCTTCAGAAGATTTCCCCCTCGAAAAAAAAAAAAAAAAAAAGGCATATCAGTATGCTTATTAATCGCAGTAAGATGTCGGACCATCCTCCTGTTTCGTCTTACCCACGACCCATGCAATGATTAAGGTGATACTCTAGCCCGGAATACACGCAGTTTGCAGAAAGATTTTTTAAATGAGATAATTTTTTTCCTGATTAACGAAGTTTAACGGGAAGTGAGTGAAATTCAACAAACCTGATTTATCCCTTAGGTACGAGTATAAGGTTGGAAAGGTTGGAATTGCCACCACCTTCTAATTTAATAAAAAAGAGATAGAATATTACATAAGAGATATGCAATCAAATTGCAAACAGTAATGATTTTTTTGACTTTTCTATTTCGTTCATTTCCTTTTATAAGTACTTACAACATTTTTACGAGTTTGTTATAATAAAACATATTTTCTAATATTATGGCATACCTTCCGCGCGTTCTAGAAGAAATTAAATGCAAATTACAACATAAGTTAATGATCTGAAAGTTATATATCTATAAACATATTGAAATTACATTGTTTATGAAAATAATAGTGAGCTATATTGACCGTAACATACTCAGCCTTTTTTACGGAGTGGAAATCTTCAACAGATACCCGGCGCTTCGGAGAAAGCCGGGTTATGCTGGATTCTTACCAGCTAAAACCACTCCGGTATCCCTCTCTCGCCTTTGGTTGCCGAGTCACGGGGACTTCCCTCTCTTCCGCAACTAGGTAGGCGGCCCCATACATTCCGTCTCAACCATACATCAACCAATCTTTGGAATAATAGGTACTTATTTTAATTTCGATTGTTAACTATCTAAAACTCAATAATTACATTTATTAAATAAAATTTACAACTTTTTATTACAAATATATGTGCATGGAAATTGGCCGTCGATCAAATAAAGTTATGCTTACATACTATATTTTTAAAATTCAAATTTTATTAAAAAAATTCTAGAATTCATACCTGTAGTACTTCGACTTGGCGAAAAGAAATCCCATAAGAGTAACGCTGGAACGGAATTATTATTTACTAGCAACTATCAAACCAATTATATGTATTATAATTTTTGTATATATGAACACCGCGAAACGTCCACTGCTGGACATGCATCCTCAATGGCATGCCACAGTGACTGGTCACCAGCCACTGGCATCCAGACATTTTCCACAACCTTTCTAGGTCGTCGGTCTATCTAATAGGGGGACGTCTCGATATACGTTTTGCGGTACGTGATAGCCACTCGAGAATTTTTACTTACGTAACCATAGTTCATTTACGAATATCTTCAAGCCAAATCTAATCATAATGAGAAATTCTGAGCTTAGCTTGTTCCGTAGCTCACTGAGTTACTTTGAGCTATGTTGGAACCTTGCTTCTTGCCAAATTTCATGATTCTGAGTCAATGGGATGTACCTTATTGGTTGTCAATTCCACCTTAGTCGAAATTTGCGGCTAATTTGGCTGTTTCTTTTTATTACGTTTAGTTAGAAGCTTGATTTATTAATTTTAACTTTGAACATATTGTACTGTTATTTACGGGCGTAAAATATATTAAATAAAACCACCATTTTTGGGTTCCATGAATGTACTGTAAAAAACAAAAACTAAACGTATAAAAAACAAAAGAATAAAAAGCTTCATAGACAATTATTCTAAGAAGTTCGGCGTCGGCAACATCGCGGGCCCCGTGCAGCGCACAACTTAGTAGGCGACGTCGCCGAACAAATTTAGAGGGAATTTAAAGTGAGGAGCCCAACACCACGAGCTTCCTAGTAGGGCGCCGTAACACCCCAGCTGCTGTAGTCACGTCTGCGACACGAATTACGTTGTCTTTGCCCGGGTAGACGTTGGAGACGCGACCTCTAGGCCACACACCGCGTGGCAGGTTGCCATCTGCTATCAGCACAACGTCTCCTACCTTAAGAGGCGACGACACAGAGTTGACGGACGGGCGAGGGGTTAATATTGGCAAATACTCCTTTACCCATCTTGCCCAAAAACGTTGCCGACGCCGAACTTCTTAGAATAATTGTCTATGAAGCTTTTTATTCTTTTGTTTTTTATACGTTTAGTTTTTGTTTTTACAGTACATTCATGGAACCCAAAAATGGTGGTTTTATTTAATATATTTTACGCCCGTAAATAACATTGGTGTCAGAAGTGGTGTATATTAAATAACATTGGTGTCAGAAGTGGTGTATATTAAATAACATTGGTGTCAGAAGTGGTGTATATTAAATAATATTGAGCGTTCCTTTAGCGTCGCATTCAGCGCAACCTTCACGGTACGGACGAGACGCTCCCAGCATCCTCCCATGAACGGTGAGGCTGGGGGAATAAAGCGCCACTCAAAACGTAATGTACTTGCTGCAGTTTGCATATCCACTTGATATAGATGTTTGAGAGTTGTATCTGCTCCAACAAAAGCTGTGCCGTTATCAGAATATATCCGTGTAGGACAGCCGCGCCGGGCCACGAAGCGACGTAAAGCCATAATTGCGGAATCTGAAGAAAGGCTACTCACAACTTCCAAATGGACCGCTCGAATCGTTAGGCAGGTAAACAGAGCCACGTATCGCTTTTCTCTACGCCGTCCAATTGTCACAGTGATAGGGCCAAAGTAATCTAAGCCAGTAAATGTGAATGGCTTACTGCCGAAGGCAAGACGATCTGCAGGCAAATCTCCCATTGGTGGAGTAGACGGCAAACCTCTGTGTATCCTGCACCAATAGCATGCTTTTACAAAGCGCCGCACAGCTGGTCGCAATCCAAAAATGTAAAATTTCTGACGCATTTCGTTTACGACTGTTTCTATATTGGCGTGAGCGTATCTTCTATGATAATGGCCAATCAATAGTTGCGTGACGGGATGCTTGGCAATTAATACAATCGGATTTGGTCGAAAAGATTTTACTTGAACAGCTGCAGTCCTCCCGGATAAAACTAGAAGTCCATTTTCATCTATAGTCACGTCCAATTTGCGTAGTGGACTTCTGCTGGGAAACGGAGAGCTTGATTTTAAGTGTTCATATTCTTCTCGAAACGAATCCAGTTGAGACTTGAGGAGCAGGTTTCTTTCCGCTTTATCCATATCAGAAGAATTTAGAATTTTGTAATTTTGAGGTATAGTCTGAACCAAATTAAGCCGAAATAATCTAGCAGCCAAAAAAATGCTAGCTGTAGCGCGAAGTAAACGCAACCAATCGCTAAAATGCGATATATCTGCCACAACCGGTGAAGGTAGCGATACAGCGGTTTCAATAACTCCCACCTGCTCTGTTTGTTTCAGTTCATCCAGAACAGGTGGAAAGTTGAGCTCATCGAACGGTAGCTTAGGCCAAGTTGCCGCGGCTTTGGTCAAAAATTCAGGGCCAGAAAACCAACGTGACGAAATTTCGAATTTAGATTTAGTTTTGGTAGCATCATCGGCAACGTTTAAAGAGCTTGGGACATATCTCCATTGATGTCCTTTTGTTGTCTCTAGAATTTCACCCACTCTATGGGCCACAAAAGGTTTAAATGTTCGAGCATCACTTCGAAGCCATCTCAGTACGGTTACACTGTCGCTCCAAAAGACAGTAGATGCGACTGTGTATCTGTGAGCTTCCAGGATATAAGTTGCCAGGCGAGTGGCAATAAGGGCTGCTTGTAATTCCAAACGTGGAATAGAGACTGGCTTCAAAGGAGTAAGTCTTGCCTTGCCAGCGATCAAAGCCAGCTTTATGCTTTTGTCAAGGTATTGAAAGCGCCAATAAGCCACACAAGCATACGCAAGCTCACTCGCGTCGGCAAAAACGTGGAGCTGAATCTCGCAAGGATCATTACAATCTACGTAACAACGTGGAATAGACCCGACAGATAGATCCACTAAGTCTCGGAACCATGACTTCCACAATTCTATAAAACGTTCCGGAAGGATAGAGTCCCAGTCAGCTACCAATTTCCAGGTCTGCTGAAACAAAATGCGTCCGCGGATAATTATTGGCGTTAGAAAGCCTAGAGGATCATAAACCTTCATTAAGTGTGAGAGCATGGACCGTTTCGTAAAAAGATCTGGTTGATCACGTAAGTCTCGTAAGAAAACTAAAGAGTCATCGCATATATTCCATGTGACACCCAGAACACGAACGCGCTCGCTGGACGGCCCTAAAGAAACTTCACGAACTTCGGGAGCCCGAGCTTCAGGGGAAAGCCGTGAAAGTGCTTGCTTGCAGTTTGAGACCCACGACCGCATCTCCAATCCAGCACGAGAGTGCACCTCTACAATGTCGTGAGCTAGCTGAGCTGCTTCCTCCACAGTATTTAGACTACCCAAATAATCATCCATGTAGTGGTTAGTGATGATCTCTTCAGCCGCCAGCGGGAACAAATGCCTATGATCCTCAGCGTTAAGATTTTTTAGGTAAATTGCTGTAAAGGGACTTGAGACAGCACCAAAAATCATCGAGGACATTCTAAATTCACGCAGAGGCTCTTCTGATGTATTACGCCATAGAAATCTCTGCGCATCGCGATCCTCTACCCTAATCCTGGTCTGCGGAAACATTTCCCTAATGTCTGCTGTAAGCGCCACTAAACCTTCCCTGAATCTCATTAGGATTCCCAGCAGTGGTTGCAATAGATCAGGTCCGGCCAATAATAATGAGTTAAGGCTAACACCCATAACTCTGGCGGCGGCATCGTGTACCACCCGCAGCTTCTTTTTTTGAGGGTGAATAACACCAAAGTGCGGCAAATACCATTTGACACCGTCAGGATTCGGTGGGGCATCACAAAGTTCAGCGTAACCCTTTTCAATAGTGCTATTTACGTTATCGCGGTATAATTTTGCGTATACTGGATCTTTTTCAAACTTCCTTTCGAGAGACCGAAAGCGCGACAGTGCTAAATTGTAACTATCCGGGACATTCAAATTATCAGCACACCATAATAAACCGGTAGAAAAACGACCTGAATCTAAGCGACATGTAGTTCTTTGCAAAATGTTGAACGCACGTTTGTCGTTTTCAGAGGGAAAGTCTTTTTTCGTAATGCCAATAGAGTCCAGACTGTAATGTTGTTTTATAAGTTCGTCTAAAGAATTTTCAGTTTTATGAGACATTGTTACGTGATTAAAAATGTCGACCGGAGCGGTTTTACTCGAAGTGTAACCGAATAGGACCCAACCGAGTAGAGTTTCGACTGCTACCGGTTGATGACGAGTACCACGACGCACTGACAATGGAATCGTAAGATGCCAGTTATCGGCTCCGATCAAAACTGTAGGCTTTGCATTTTCGTAACAAAGCGTAGGTGCTATGTCGGCCAAGTGAGTAAAAGCCTTAATTTCATCGAGAGAAATAGACTGAGGTCGTATGCCCAGGTTTGAAATAGCCCGTGCATTTCTGAGCACATGTGAATCCGAACTATTTTGACCTTTTACGGTCACATCGACAAAACTTATTTCAGATTCTTTTGAAAGACCGCCTATGCAGTTTACCTTGATAGATGAAGTAGGACCCCGAGCACCAACAGCTGCTGCGACTTCTTCATCTATTAGTGTTGCCGTGGAACCGTCATCCAGCAGCGCGTACGTAGCCACGCTACCTAGAGGACCAGATACTGTGATAGGTACCACCTTAAGTACCACCGGCAACAGCTGCGAGCAGTCTGGGAAAGAATGTGCCACTGACACATCAGGGAAATCTTTCTTCAATGAAGTACTCGGCTGTGCTACAGACGAAGATGGGACACATGTAGAGTCAAAGTGATTAGAACATTCTGGTTCTCGATGAAGAAGCGTGTGATGACTACGAGCTCGATGACAACTAGGAGCCTTGCAATAAGGCATGCGCCTACATGTATACACGTTGTGAGAGGCGGGCCTAAGGCATTTCCTACATATTTTATTATTAACTACATACTGCCACCTGTCGTCAACGCTCAGAACTAGAAATTTCTTACAGTCAATCAGAAAATGACAACCATCTTTACAAAGGGAGCATACAGTAGCTACAGAGTTCGAGGACTTTCGAAAAGATGTCGCTGTTTTGCCTGGGTATATAGAGGAAGACCGTTGCGTACTCACATGTTTAATCTCCTCGTCACCAACCTCTTTACTCAAAATGACATCGTTCAAAGAATGAATTTTGACACATTTGTCTGATTTATGTTTGTCAAGATGCAAATCGGGTATGAAAGCCAGTTGCAGATGCAAACTCACCTCTTGAGAGAGATATTCTGCCATCAGCTCGATCTTGGTTTTCCCACTATTAAGTTTAGGAGCTGCGTAGTCGACAAATCGAGCTCTCAACAACGGTGTCAATTTTACCAACACCGCAGTGTAGAGCTCTGGTGAAGATAAAAACTCTGTTCTTTTCATCAGTTTAATAGACTCTACGCAATTCCTAACCTTAGAGGCGAAAATATTTAGTTCTTTACCAACCTCATTGGGTAGCTTGGGTAGAGCACGTATCGACGCTATTTCATGCATGATGATGAATTCTGGTTGTGCAAACCTTCGCTGCAACTCCATCATGACGAGATCAGGATCTTGCGCAGAAATAATGAGACTACTAACGGTTTCACGTGCTGAGCCGCGAAGCGCAGCGTTTAGCCTTGCTAAGTTCCCTGCTGCAGTGAACGCCGCCTTTGAGTCTTCGTAGCACTTTTGGAAGAGAAGCCACTCAGTGACGCGCCCATCGAACAGCGGCAAGCGCGAATCTAAGGATTTAGAACAATCACCAACCTTATTGTCCGTTAGCTTCTTGAGGATTTGCACGAGGGTGGCCTTGAAGTCTTGCTCTTCATTTTGTGTAGCCTGACCACTATCTAGTATTTTATTTTTGTTACAAGTTTGTGTTTGTGTGCCTATTCTATTTAGTGAGTGTTTATCGGCGCTGCCAGAGGGCGGAGACGGCAATGGTAATGGCGGGCACGCTAGCTCGCTCATTTCCACGCCGTGGTTACCTGAAAACATGACTTGTGTCGTGTCTAACCAATCCTCTACCCTGGCTCGACTGGAGGCGCGACTTCCACGAGAAGCGGCTTCAATGGCCGCAAGCTCCGCTTGCAGCTCTAGCTCCGCCACGGCGCGTTTGCGCTCGGCGGTGCGAGCGGCAACTGCAGCGCGCTCCTTCTCCTCTTCAGCTATTGCAAGGAGACGCGCATGCCGCGCCTTAGCGGCAAGCTGTTTTACAATGGTGCTAGACGAAGTACTAGCTGTGGATTCTGGTCGAGAAGAGACGGGCGTACAGGGCGTGCCGCCGGCGGCGGCCGCCGTTTCAACTGTGCCCATAGGCCCCGCGATACCCGAAGGTCCCGCAGTTGGGGCTTGAGCCTCTTCTACAACAGCGCCTGGGCGCTCCACTTTTGCGGCTTCGCCTGTTTGGCTTCGAGTTAGCACCATATTACACTGCAAAACTATTAAAACGCACTATTACCGCGCACTATAACACAATATTGCACTAGCACATCAAATATACACCACTTCTGACACCAATATTATTTAATATACACCACTTCTGACACCAATGTTATTTACGGGCGTAAAATATATTAAATAAAACCACCATTTTTGGGTTCCATGAATGTACTGTGAAAACAAAAACTAAACGTATAAAAAACAAAAGAATAAAAAGCTTCATAGACAATTATTCTAAGAAGTTCGGCGTCGGCAACATCGCGGGCCCCGTGCAGCGCACAACTTAGTAGGCGACGTCGCCGAACAAATTTAGAGGGAATTTAAAGTGAGGAGCCCAACACCACGAGCTTCCTAGTAGGGCGCCGTAACACCCCAGCTGCTGTAGTCACGTCTGCGACACGAATTACGTTGTCTTTGCCCGGGTAGACGTTGGAGACGCGACCTCTAGGCCACACACCGCGTGGCAGGTTGCCATCTGCTATCAGCACAACGTCTCCTACCTTAAGAGGCGACGACACAGAGTTGACGGACGGGCGAGGGGTTAATATTGGCAAATACTCCTTTACCCATCTTGCCCAAAAATGATCCGCCAGGCGAAGCCCCTTACGCCAATTTACCCTTCGAATAAGATCTGTGTCATCGACCCGAGCAAGTGGCCAATATGGCGATGATTGCCCCAACAAAAAATGGTTCGGTGTGATGGACTCTTCGGAGCTTGGTTCCGTGGAAACGTGCGTTAAGGGCCGCGAATTTACCAACGCCTCCGCTTCTAACAAAAGCGTATAAAAAACTTCTTCACTAGGTGAGCGTTCCTTTAGCGTCGCATTCAGCGCAACCTTCACGGTACGGACGAGACTCTCCCAGCATCCTCCCATGAACGGTGAGGCTGGGGAAATAAAGCGCCACTCAAAACGTAATGTACTTGCTGCAGTTTGCATATCCACTTGATATAGATGTTTGAGAGTTGTATCTGCTCCAACAAAAGCTGTGCCGTTATCAGAATATATCCGTGTAGGACAGCCGCGCCGGGCCACGAAGCGACGTAAAGCCATAACTGCGGAATCTGATGAAAGGCTACTCACAACTTCCAAATGGACCGCTCGAATCGTTAGGCAGGTAAACAGAGCCACGTATCGCTTTTCTCTACGCCGTCCAATTGTCACAGTGATAGGGCCAAAGTAATCTAAGCCAGTAAATGTGAATGGCTTACTGCCGAAGGCAAGACGATCTGCAGGCAAATCTCCCATTGGTGGAGTAGACGGCAAACCTCTGTGTATCCTGCACCAATAGCATGCTTTTACAAAGCGCCGCACAGCTGGTCGCAATCCAAAAATGTAAAATTTCTGACGCATTTCGTTTACGACTGTTTCTATATTGGCGTGAGCGTATCTTCTATGATAATGGCCAATCAATAGTTGCGTGACGGGATGCTTGGCAATTAATACAATCGGATTTGGTCGAAAAGATTTTACTTGAACAGCTGCAGTCCTCCCGGATAAAACTAGAAGTCCGTTTTCATCTATAGTCACGTCCAATTTTCGTAGTGGACTTCTGCTGGGAAACGGAGAGCTTGATTTTAAGTGTTCATATTCTTCTCGAAATGAATCCAGTTGAGACTTGAGGAGCAGGTTTCTTTCCGCTTTATCCATATCTGAAGAATTTAGAATTTTGTAATTTTGAGGTATAGTCTGAACCAAATTAAGCCGAAATAATCTAGCAGCCAAAAAAATGCTAGCTGTAGCGCGAAGTAAACGCAACCAATCGCTAAAATGCGATATATCTGCCACAACCGGTGAAGGTAGCGATACAGCGGTTTCAATAACTCCCACCTGCTCTGTTTGTTTCAGTTCATCCAGAACAGGTGGAAAGTTGAGCTCATCGAACGGTAGCTTAGGCCAAGTTGCCGCGGCTTTGGTCAAAAATTCAGGGCCAGAAAACCAACGTGACGAAATTTCGAATTTAGATTTAGTTTTGGTAGCATCATCGGCAACGTTTAAAGAGCTTGGGACATATCTCCATTGATGTCCTTTTGTTGTCTCTAGAATTTCACCCACTCTATGGGCCACAAAAGGTTTAAATGTTCGAGCATCACTTCGAAGCCATCTCAGTACGGTTACACTGTCGCTCCAAAAGACAGTAGATGCGACTGTGTATCTGTGAGCTTCCAGGATATAAGTTGCCAGGCGAGTGGCAATAAGGGCTGCTTGTAATTCCAAACGTGGAATAGAGACTGGCTTCAAAGGAGTAAGTCTTGCCTTGCCAGCGATCAGAGTCAGCTTTATGCTTTTGTCAAGGTATTGAAAGCGCCAATAAGCCACACAAGCATACGCAAGCTCACTCGCGTCGGCAAAAACGTGAAGCTGAATCTCGCAAGGATCATTACAATCTACGTAACAACGTGGAATAGACCCGATAGACAGATCCACTAAGTCTCGGAACCATGACTTCCACAATTCTATAAAACGTTCCGGAAGGATAGAGTCCCAGTCAGCTACCAATTTCCAGGTCAGCTGAAACAAAATGCGTCCGCGGATAATTATTGGCGTTAGAAAGCCTAGAGGATCATAAACCTTCATTAAGTGTGAGAGCATGGACCGTTTCGTAAAAAGATCTGGTTGATCACGTAAGTCTCGTAAGAAAACTAAAGAGTCATCGCATATATTCCATGTGACACCCAGAACACGAACGCGCTCGCTGGACGGCCCTAAAGAAACTTCACGAACTTCGGGAGCCCGAGCTTCAGGGGAAAGCCGTGAAAGTGCTTGCTTGCAGTTTGAGACCCACGACCGCATCTCCAATCCAGCACGAGAGTGCACCTCTACAATGTCGTGAGCTAGCTGAGCTGCTTCCTCCACAGTATTTAGACTACCCAAATAATCATCCATGTAGTGGTTAGTGATGATCTCTTCAGCCGCCAGCGGGAACAAATGCCTATGATCCTCAGCGTTAAGATTTTTTAGGTAAATTGCTGTAAAGGGACTCGAGACAGCACCAAAAATCATCGAGGACATTCTAAATTCACGCAGAGGCTCTTCTGATGTATTACGCCATAGAAATCTCTGCGCATCGCGATCCTCTACCCTAATCCTGGTCTGCGGAAACATTTCCCTAATGTCTGCTGTAAGCGCCACTAAACCTTCCCTGAATCTCATTAGGATTCCCAGCAGTGGTTGCAATAGATCAGGTCCGGCCAATAATAATGAGTTAAGGCTAACACCCATAACTCTGGCGGCGGCATCGTGTACCACCCGCAGCTTCTTTTTTTGAGGGTGAATAACACCAAAGTGCGGGAAATACCATTTGACACCGTCAGGATTCGGTGGGGCATCACAAAGTTCAGCGTAACCCTTTTCAATAGTGCTATTTACGTTATCGCGGTATAATTTTGCGTATACTGGATCTTTTTCAAACTTCCTTTCGAGAGACCGAAAGCGCGACAGTGCTAAATTGTAACTATCCGGGACATTCAAATTATCAGCACACCATAATAAACCGGTAGAAAAACGACCTGAATCTAAGCGACATGTAGTTCTTTGCAAAATGTTGAACGCACGTTTGTCGTTTTCAGAGGGAAAGTCTTTTTTCGTAATGCCAATAGAGTCCAGACTGTAATGTTGTTTTATAAGTTCGTCTAAAGAATTTTCAATTTTATGAGACATTGTTACGTGATTAAAAAATGTCGACCGGAGCGGTTTTACTCGAAGTGTAACCGAATAGGACCCAACCGAGTAGAGTTTCGACTGCTACCGGTTGATGACGAGTACCACGACGCACTGACAATGGAATCGTAAGATGCCAGTTATCGGCTCCGATCAAAACTGTAGGCTTTGCATTTTCGTAACAAAGCGTAGGTGCTATGTCGGCCAAGTGAGTAAAAGCCTTAATTTCATCGAGAGAAATAGACTGAGGTCGTATGCCCAGGTTTGAAATAGCCCGTGCATTTCTGAGCACATGTGAATCCGAACTATTTTGACCTTTTACGGTCACATCGACAAAACTTATTTCAGATTCTTTTGAAAGACCGCCTATGCAGTTTACCTTGATAGATGAAGTAGGACCCCGAGCACCAACAGCTGCTGCGACTTCTTCATCTATTAGTGTTGCCGTGGAACCGTCATCCAGCAGCGCGTACGTAGCCACGCTACCTAGAGGACCAGATACTGTGATAGGTACCACCTTAAGTACCACCGGCAACAGCTGCGAGCAGTCTGGGAAAGAATGTGCCACTGACACATCAGGGAAATCTTTCTTCAATGAAGTACTCGGCTGTGCTACAGACGAAGATGGGACACATGTAGAGTCAAAGTGATTAGAACATTCTGGTTCTCGATGAAGAAGCGTGTGATGACTACGAGCTCGATGACAACTAGGAGCCTTGCAATAAGGCATGCGCCTACATGTATACACGTTGTGAGAGGCGGGCCTAAGGCATTTCCTACATATTTTATTATTAACTACATACTGCCACCTGTCGTCAACGCTCAGAACTAGAAATTTCTTACAGTCAATCAGAAAATGACAACCATCTTTACAAAGGGAGCATACAGTAGCTACAGAGTTCGAGGACTTTCGAAAAGATGTCGCTGTTTTGCCTGGGTATATAGAGGAAGACCGTTGCGTACTCACATGTTTAATCTCCTCGTCACCAACCTCTTTACTCAAAATGACATCGTTCAAAGAATGAATTTTGACACATTTGTCTGATTTATGTTTGTCAAGATGCAAATCGGGTATGAAAGCCAGTTGCAGATGCAAACTCACCTCTTGAGAGAGATATTCTGCCATCAGCTCGATCTTGGTTTTCCCACTATTAAGTTTAGGAGCTGCGTAGTCGACAAATCGAGCTCTCAACAACGGTGTCAATTTTACCAACACCGCAGTGTAGAGCTCTGGTGAAGATAAAAACTCTGTTCTTTTCATCAGTTTAATAGACTCTACGCAATTCCTAACCTTAGAGGCGAAAATATTTAGTTCTTTACCAACCTCATTGGGTAGCTTGGGTAGAGCACGTATCGACGCTATTTCATGCATGATGATGAATTCTGGTTGTGCAAACCTTCGCTGCAACTCCATCATGACGAGATCAGGATCTTGCGCAGAAATAATGAGACTACTAACGGTTTCACGTGCTGAGCCGCGAAGCGCAGCGTTTAGCCTTGCTAAGTTCCCTGCTGCAGTGAACGCCGCCTTTGAGTCTTCGTAGCACTTTTGGAAGAGAAGCCACTCAGTGACGCGCCCATCGAACAGCGGCAAGCGCGAATCTAAGGATTTAGAACAATCACCAACCTTATTGTCCGTTAGCTTCTTGAGGATTTGCACGAGGGTGGCCTTGAAGTCTTGCTCTTCATTTTGTGTAGCCTGACCACTATCTAGTATTTTATTTTTGTTACAAGTTTGTGTTTGTGTGCCTATTCTATTTAGTGAGTGTTTATCGGCGCTGCCAGAGGGCGGAGACGGCAATGGTAATGGCGGGCACGCTAGCTCGCTCATTTCCACGCCGTGGTTACCTGAAAACATGACTTGTGTCGTGTCTAACCAATCCTCTACCCTGGCTCGACTGGAGGCGCGACTTCCACGAGAAGCGGCTTCAATGGCCGCAAGCTCCGCTTGCAGCTCTAGCTCCGCCACGGCGCGTTTGCGCTCGGCGGTGCGAGCGGCAACTGCAGCGCGCTCCTTCTCCTCTTCAGCTATTACAAGGAGACGCGCATGCCGCGCCTTAGCGGCAAGCTGTTTTACAATGGTGCTAGACGAAGTACTAGCTGTGGATTCTGGTCGAGAAGAGACGGGCGTACAGGGCGTGCCGCCGGCGGCGGCCGCCGTTTCAACTGTGCCCATAGGCCCCGCGATACCCGAAGGTCCCGCAGTTGAGGCTTGAGCCTCTTCTACAACAGCGCCTGGGCGCTCCACTTTTGCGGCTTCGCCTGTTTGGCTTCGAGTTAGCACCATATTACACTGCAAAACTATTAAAACGCACTATTACCGCGCACTATAACACAATATTGCACTAGCACATCAAATATACACCAATTCTGACACCAATGTTATTTAATATATCCCACTTCTGACACCAATGTTATTTACGGGCGTAAAATATATTAAATAAAACCACCATTTTTGGGTTCCATGAATGTACTGTAAAAACAAAAACTAAACGTATAAAAAACAAAAGAATAAAAAGCTTCATAGACAATTATTCTAAGAAGTTCGGCGTCGGCAACATCGCGGGCCCCGTGCAGCGCACAACTTAGTAGGCGACGTCGCCGAACAAATTTAGAGGGAATTTAAAGTGAGGAGCCCAACACCACGAGCTTCCTAGTAGGGCGCCGTAACACCCCAGCTGCTGTAGTCACGTCTGCGACACGAATTACGTTGTCTTTGCCCGGGTAGACGTTGGAGACGCGACCTCTAGGCCACACACCGCGTGGCAGGTTGCCATCTGCTATCAGCACAACGTCTCCTACCTTAAGAGGCGACGACACAGAGTTGACGGACGGGCGAGGGGTTAATATTGGCAAATACTCCTTTACCCATCTTGCCCAAAAATGATCCGCCAGGCGAAGCCCCTTACGCCAATTTACCCTTCGAATAAGATCTGTGTCATCGACCCGAGCAAGTGGCCAATATGGCGATGATTGCCCCAACAAAAAATGGTTCGGTGTGATGGACTCTTCGGAGCTTGGTTCCGTGGAAACGTGCGTTAAGGGCCGCGAATTTACCAACGCCTCCGCTTCTAACAAAAGCGTATAAAAAACTTCTTCACTAGGTGAGCGTTCCTTTAGCGTCGCATTCAGCGCAACCTTCACGGTACGGACGAGACGCTCCCAGCATCCTCCCATGAACGGTGAGGCTGGGGGAATAAAGCGCCACTCAAAACGTAATGTACTTGCTGCAGTTTGCATATCCACTTGATATAGATGTTTGAGAGTTGTATCTGCTCCAACAAAAGCTGTGCCGTTATCAGAATATATCCGTGTAGGACAGCCGCGCCGGGCCACGAAGCGACGTAAAGCCATAATTGCGGAATCTGAAGAAAGGCTACTCACAACTTCCAAATGGACCGCTCGAATCGTTAGGCAGGTAAACAGAGCCACGTATCGCTTTTCTCTACGCCGTCCAATTGTCACAGTGATAGGGCCAAAGTAATCTAAGCCAGTAAATGTGAATGGCTTACTGCCGAAGGCAAGACGATCTGCAGGCAAATCTCCCATTGGTGGAGTAGACGGCAAACCTCTGTGTATCCTGCACCAATAGCATGCTTTTACAAAGCGCCGCACAGCTGGTCGCAATCCAAAAATGTAAAATTTCTGACGCATTTCGTTTACGACTGTTTCTATATTGGCGTGAGCGTATCTTCTATGATAATGGCCAATCAATAGTTGCGTGACGGGATGCTTGGCAATTAATACAATCGGATTTGGTCGAAAAGATTTTACTTGAACAGCTGCAGTCCTCCCGGATAAAACTAGAAGTCCATTTTCATCTATAGTCACGTCCAATTTGCGTAGTGGACTTCTGCTGGGAAACGGAGAGCTTGATTTTAAGTGTTCATATTCTTCTCGAAACGAATCCAGTTGAGACTTGAGGAGCAGGTTTCTTTCCGCTTTATCCATATCAGAAGAATTTAGAATTTTGTAATTTTGAGGTATAGTCTGAACCAAATTAAGCCGAAATAATCTAGCAGCCAAAAAAATGCTAGCTGTAGCGCGAAGTAAACGCAACCAATCGCTAAAATGCGATATATCTGCCACAACCGGTGAAGGTAGCGATACAGCGGTTTCAATAACTCCCACCTGCTCTGTTTGTTTCAGTTCATCCAGAACAGGTGGAAAGTTGAGCTCATCGAACGGTAGCTTAGGCCAAGTTGCCGCGGCTTTGGTCAAAAATTCAGGGCCAGAAAACCAACGTGACGAAATTTCGAATTTAGATTTAGTTTTGGTAGCATCATCGGCAACGTTTAAAGAGCTTGGGACATATCTCCATTGATGTCCTTTTGTTGTCTCTAGAATTTCACCCACTCTATGGGCCACAAAAGGTTTAAATGTTCGAGCATCACTTCGAAGCCATCTCAGTACGGTTACACTGTCGCTCCAAAAGACAGTAGATGCGACTGTGTATCTGTGAGCTTCCAGGATATAAGTTGCCAGGCGAGTGGCAATAAGGGCTGCTTGTAATTCCAAACGTGGAATAGAGACTGGCTTCAAAGGAGTAAGTCTTGCCTTGCCAGCGATCAAAGCCAGCTTTATGCTTTTGTCAAGGTATTGAAAGCGCCAATAAGCCACACAAGCATACGCAAGCTCACTCGCGTCGGCAAAAACGTGGAGCTGAATCTCGCAAGGATCATTACAATCTACGTAACAACGTGGAATAGACCCGACAGATAGATCCACTAAGTCTCGGAACCATGACTTCCACAATTCTATAAAACGTTCCGGAAGGATAGAGTCCCAGTCAGCTACCAATTTCCAGGTCTGCTGAAACAAAATGCGTCCGCGGATAATTATTGGCGTTAGAAAGCCTAGAGGATCATAAACCTTCATTAAGTGTGAGAGCATGGACCGTTTCGTAAAAAGATCTGGTTGATCACGTAAGTCTCGTAAGAAAACTAAAGAGTCATCGCATATATTCCATGTGACACCCAGAACACGAACGCGCTCGCTGGACGGCCCTAAGGAAACTTCACGAACTTCGGGAGCCCGAGCTTCAGGGGAAAGCCGTGAAAGTGCTTGCTTGCAGTTTGAGACCCACGACCGCATCTCCAATCCAGCACGAGAGTGCACCTCTACAATGTCGTGAGCTAGCTGAGCTGCTTCCTCCACAGTATTTAGACTACCCAAATAATCATCCATGTAGTGGTTAGTGATGATCTCTTCAGCCGCCAGCGGGAACAAATGCCTATGATCCTCAGCGTTAAGATTTTTTAGGTAAATTGCTGTAAAGGGACTTGAGACAGCACCAAAAATCATCGAGGACATTCTAAATTCACGCAGAGGCTCTTCTGATGTATTACGCCATAGAAATCTCTGCGCATCGCGATCCTCTACCCTAATCCTGGTCTGCGGAAACATTTCCCTAATGTCTGCTGTAAGCGCCACTAAACCTTCCCTGAATCTCATTAGGATTCCCAGCAGTGGTTGCAATAGATCAGGTCCGGCCAATAATAATGAGTTAAGGCTAACACCCATAACTCTGGCGGCGGCATCGTGTACCACCCGCAGCTTCTTTTTTTGAGGGTGAATAACACCAAAGTGCGGCAAATACCATTTGACACCGTCAGGATTCGGTGGGGCATCACAAAGTTCAGCGTAACCCTTTTCAATAGTGCTATTTACGTTATCGCGGTATAATTTTGCGTATACTGGATCTTTTTCAAACTTCCTTTCGAGAGACCGAAAGCGCGACAGTGCTAAATTGTAACTATCCGGGACATTCAAATTATCAGCACACCATAATAAACCGGTAGAAAAACGACCTGAATCTAAGCGACATGTAGTTCTTTGCAAAATGTTGAACGCACGTTTGTCGTTTTCAGAGGGAAAGTCTTTTTTCGTAATGCCAATAGAGTCCAGACTGTAATGTTGTTTTATAAGTTCGTCTAAAGAATTTTCAGTTTTATGAGACATTGTTACGTGATTAAAAATGTCGACCGGAGCGGTTTTACTCGAAGTGTAACCGAATAGGACCCAACCGAGTAGAGTTTCGACTGCTACCGGTTGATGACGAGTACCACGACGCACTGACAATGGAATCGTAAGATGCCAGTTATCGGCTCCGATCAAAACTGTAGGCTTTGCATTTTCGTAACAAAGAGTAGGTGCTATGTCGGCCAAGTGAGTAAAAGCCTTAATTTCATCGAGAGAAATAGACTGAGGTCGTATGCCTAGGTTTGAAATATCCCGTGCATTTTTGAGCACATGTGAATCCGAACTATTTTGACCTTTTACGGTCACATCGACAAAACTTATTTCAGATTCTTTTGAAAGACCGCCTATGCAGTTTACCTTGATAGATGAAGTAGGACCCCGAGCACCAACAGCTGCTGTGACTTCTTCATCTATTAGTGTTGCCGTGGAACCGTCATCCAGCAGCGCGTACGTAGCCACGCTACCTAGAGGACCAGATACTGTGATAGGTACCACCTTAAGTACCACCGGCAACAGCTGCGAGCAGTCTGGGAAAGAATGTGCCACTGACACATCAGGGAAATCTTTCTTCAATGAAGTACTCGGCTGTGCTACAGACGAAGATGGGACACATGTAGAGTCAAAGTGATTAGAACATTCTGGTTCTCGATGAAGAAGCGTGTGATGACTACGAGCTCGATGACAACTAGGAGCCTTGCAATAAGGCATGCGCCTACATGTATACACGTTGTGAGAGGCGGGCCTAAGGCATTTCCTACATATTTTATTATTAACTACATACTGCCACCTGTCGTCAACGCTCAGAACTAGAAATTTCTTACAGTCAATCAGAAAATGACAACCATCTTTACAAAGGGAGCATACAGTAGCTACAGAGTTCGAGGACTTTCGAAAAGATGTCGCTGTTTTGCCTGGGTATATAGAGGAAGACCGTTGCGTACTCACATGTTTAATCTCCTCGTCACCAACCTCTTTACTCAAAATGACATCGTTCAAAGAATGAATTTTGACACATTTGTCTGATTTATGTTTGTCAAGATGCAAATCGGGTATGAAAGCCAGTTGCAGATGCAAACTCACCTCTTGAGAGAGATATTCTGCCATCAGCTCGATCTTGGTTTTCCCACTATTAAGTTTAGGAGCTGCGTAGTCGACAAATCGAGCTCTCAACAACGGTGTCAATTTTACCAACACCGCAGTGTAGAGCTCTGGTGAAGATAAAAACTCTGTTCTTTTCATCAGTTTAATAGACTCTACGCAATTCCTAACCTTAGAGGCGAAAATATTTAGTTCTTTACCAACCTCATTGGGTAGCTTGGGTAGAGCACGTATCGACGCTATTTCATGCATGATGATGAATTCTGGTTGTGCAAACCTTCGCTGCAACTCCATCATGACGAGATCAGGATCTTGCGCAGAAATAATGAGACTACTAACGGTTTCACGTGCTGAGCCGCGAAGCGCAGCGTTTAGCCTTGCTAAGTTCCCTGCTGCAGTGAACGCCGCCTTTGAGTCTTCGTAGCACTTTTGGAAGAGAAGCCACTCAGTGACGCGCCCATCGAACAGCGGCAAGCGCGAATCTAAGGATTTAGAACAATCACCAACCTTATTGTCCGTTAGCTTCTTGAGGATTTGCACGAGGGTGGCCTTGAAGTCTTGTTCTTCATTTTGTGTAGCCTGACCACTATCTAGTATTTTATTTTTGTTACAAGTTTGTGTTTGTGTGCCTATTCTATTTAGTGAGTGTTTATCGGCGCTGCCAGAGGGCGGAGACGGCAATGGTAATGGCGGGCACGCTAGCTCGCTCATTTCCACGCCGTGGTTACCTGAAAACATGACTTGTGTCGTGTCTAACCAATCCTCTACCCTGGCTCGACTGGAGGCGCGACTTCCACGAGAAGCGGCTTCAATGGCCGCAAGCTCCGCTTGCAGCTCTAGCTCCGCCACGGCGCGTTTGCGCTCGGCGGTGCGAGCGGCAACTGCAGCGCGCTCCTTCTCCTCTTCAGCTATTACAAGGAGACGCGCATGCCGCGCCTTAGCGGCAAGCTGTTTTACAATGGTGCTAGACGAAGTACTAGCTGTGGATTCTGGTCGAGAAGAGACGGGCGTACAGGGCGTGCCGCCGGCGGCGGCCGCCGTTTCAACTGTGCCCATAGGCCCCGCGATACCCGAAGGTCCCGCAGTTGAGGCTTGAGCCTCTTCTACAACAGCGCCTGGGCGCTCCACTAAGACAACGTAATTCGTGTCGCAGACGTGACTACAGCAGCTGGGGTGTTACGGCGCCCTACTAGGAAGCTCGTGGTGTTGGGCTCCTCACTTTAAATTCCCTCTAAATTTGTTCGGCGACGTCGCCTACTAAGTTGTGCGCTGCACGGGGCCCGCGATGTTGCCGACGCCGAACTTCTTAGAATAATTGTCTATGAAGCTTTTTATTCTTTTGTTTTTTATACGTTTAGTTTTTGTTTTTACAGTACATTCATGGAACCCAAAAATGGTGGTTTTATTTAATATATTTTACGCCCGTAAATAACATTGGTGTCAGAAGTGGTGTATATTAAATAACATTGGTGTCAGAAGTGGTGTATATTAAATAACATTGGTGTCAGAATTGGTGTATATTTGATGTGCTAGTGCAATATTGTGTTATAGTGCGCGGTAATAGTGCGTTTTAATAGTTTTGCAGTGTAATATGGTGCTAACTCGAAGCCAAACAGGCGAAGCCGCAAAAGTGGAGCGCCCAGGCGCTGTTGTAGAAGAGGCTCAAGCCTCAACTGCGGGACCTTCGGGTATCGCGGGGCCTATGGGCACAGTTGAAACGGCGGCCGCCGCCGGCGGCACGCCCTGTACGCCCGTCTCTTCTCGACCAGAATCCACAGCTAGTACTTCGTCTAGCACCATTGTAAAACAGCTTGCCGCTAAGGCGCGGCATGCGCGTCTCCTTGTAATAGCTGAAGAGGAGAAGGAGCGCGCTGCAGTTGCCGCTCGCACCGCCGAGCGCAAACGCGCCGTGGCGGAGCTAGAGCTGCAAGCGGAGCTTGCGGCCATTGAAGCCGCTTCTCGTGGAAGTCGCGCCTCCAGTCGAGCCAGGGTAGAGGATTGGTTAGACACGACACAAGTCATGTTTTCAGGTAACCACGGCGTGGAAATGAGCGAGCTAGCGTGCCCGCCATTACCATTGCCGTCTCCGCCCTCTGGCAGCGCCGATAAACACTCACTAAATAGAATAGGCACACAAACACAAACTTGTAACAAAAATAAAATACTAGATAGTGGTCAGGCTACACAAAATGAAGAACAAGACTTCAAGGCCACCCTCGTGCAAATCCTCAAGAAGCTAACGGACAATAAGGTTGGTGATTGTTCTAAATCCTTAGATTCGCGCTTGCCGCTGTTCGATGGGCGCGTCACTGAGTGGCTTCTCTTCCAAAAGTGCTACGAAGACTCAAAGGCGGCGTTCACTGCAGCAGGGAACTTAGCAAGGCTAAACGCTGCGCTTCGCGGCTCAGCACGTGAAACCGTTAGTAGTCTCATTATTTCTGCGCAAGATCCTGATCTCGTCATGATGGAGTTGCAGCGAAGGTTTGCACAACCAGAATTCATCATCATGCATGAAATAGCGTCGATACGTGCTCTACCCAAGCTACCCAATGAGGTTGGTAAAGAACTAAATATTTTCGCCTCTAAGGTTAGGAATTGCGTAGAGTCTATTAAACTGATGAAAAGAACAGAGTTTTTATCTTCACCAGAGCTCTACACTGCGGTGTTGGTAAAATTGACACCGTTGTTGAGAGCTCGATTTGTCGACTACGCAGCTCCTAAACTTAATAGTGGGAAAACCAAGATCGAGCTGATGGCAGAATATCTCTCTCAAGAGGTGAGTTTGCATCTGCAACTGGCTTTCATACCCGATTTGCATCTTGACAAACATAAATCAGACAAATGTGTCAAAATTCATTCTTTGAACGATGTCATTTTGAGTAAAGAGGTTGGTGACGAGGAGATTAAACATGTGAGTACGCAACGGTCTTCCTCTATATACCCAGGCAAAACAGCGACATCTTTTCGAAAGTCCTCGAACTCTGTAGCTACTGTATGCTCCCTTTGTAAAGATGGTTGTCATTTTCTGATTGACTGTAAGAAATTTCTAGTTCTGAGCGTTGACGACAGGTGGCAGTATGTAGTTAATAATAAAATATGTAGGAAATGCCTTAGGCCCGCCTCTCACAACGTGTATACATGTAGGCGCATGCCTTATTGCAAGGCTCCTAGTTGTCATCGAGCTCGTAGTCATCACACGCTTCTTCATCGAGAACCAGAATGTTCTAATCACTTTGACTCTACATGTGTCCCATCTTCGTCTGTAGCACAGCCGAGTACTTCATTGAAGAAAGATTTCCCTGATGTGTCAGTGGCACATTCTTTCCCAGACTGCTCGCAGCTGTTGCCGGTGGTACTTAAGGTGGTACCTATCACAGTATCTGGTCCTCTAGGTAGCGTGGCTACGTACGCGCTGCTGGATGACGGTTCCACGGCAACACTAATAGATGAAGAAGTCGCAGCAGCTGTTGGTGCTCGGGGTCCTACTTCATCTATCAAGGTAAACTGCATAGGCGGTCTTTCAAAAGAATCTGAAATAAGTTTTGTCGATGTGACCGTAAAAGGTCAAAATAGTTCGGATTCACATGTGCTCAGAAATGCACGGGCTATTTCAAACCTGGGCATACGACCTCAGTCTATTTCTCTCGATGAAATTAAGGCTTTTACTCACTTGGCCGACATAGCACCTACGCTTTGTTACGAAAATGCAAAGCCTACAGTTTTGATCGGAGCCGATAACTGGCATCTTACGATTCCATTGTCAGTGCGTCGTGGTACTCGTCATCAACCGGTAGCAGTCGAAACTCTACTCGGTTGGGTCCTATTCGGTTACACTTCGAGTAAAACCGCTCCGGTCGACATTTTTAATCACGTAACAATGTCTCATAAAACTGAAAATTCTTTAGACGAACTTATAAAACAACATTACAGTCTGGACTCTATTGGCATTACGAAAAAAGACTTTCCCTCTGAAAACGACAAACGTGCGTTCAACATTTTGCAAAGAACTACATGTCGCTTAGATTCAGGTCGTTTTTCTACCGGTTTATTATGGTGTGCTGATAATTTGAATGTCCCGGATAGTTACAATTTAGCACTGTCGCGCTTTCGGTCTCTCGAAAGGAAGTTTGAAAAAGATCCAGTATACGCAAAATTATACCGCGATAACGTAAATAGCACTATTGAAAAGGGTTACGCTGAACTTTGTGATGCCCCACCGAATCCTGACGGTGTCAAATGGTATTTGCCGCACTTTGGTGTTATTCACCCTCAAAAAAAGAAGCTGCGGGTGGTACACGATGCCGCCGCCAGAGTTATGGGTGTTAGCCTTAACTCATTATTATTGGCCGGACCTGATCTATTGCAACCACTGCTGGGAATCCTAATGAGATTCAGGGAAGGTTTAGTGGCGCTTACAGCAGACATTAGGGAAATGTTTCCGCAGACCAGGATTAGGGTAGAGGATCGCGATGCGCAGAGATTTCTATGGCGTAATACATCAGAAGAGCCTCTGCGTGAATTTAGAATGTCCTCGATGATTTTTGGTGCTGTCTCAAGTCCCTTTACAGCAATTTACCTAAAAAATCTTAACGCTGAGGATCATAGGCATTTGTTCCCGCTGGCGGCTGAAGAGATCATCACTAACCACTACATGGATGATTATTTGGGTAGTCTAAATACTGTGGAGGAAGCAGCTCAGCTAGCTCACGACATTGTAGAGGTGCACTCTCGTGCTGGATTGGAGATGCGGTCGTGGGTCTCAAACTGCAAGCAAGCACTTTCACGGCTTTCCCCTGAAGCTCGGGCTCCCGAAGTTCGTGAAGTTTCTTTAGGGCCGTCCAGCGAGCGCGTTCGTGTTCTGGGTGTCACATGGAATATATGCGATGACTCTTTAGTTTTCTTACGAGACTTACGTGATCAACCAGATCTTTTTACGAAACGGTCCATGCTCTCACACTTAATGAAGGTTTATGATCCTCTAGGCTTTCTAACGCCAATAATTATCCGCGGACGCATTTTGTTTCAGCAGACCTGGAAATTGGTAGCTGACTGGGACTCTATCCTTCCGGAACGTTTTATAGAATTGTGGAAGTCATGGTTCCGAGACTTAGTGGATCTATCTGTCGGGTCTATTCCACGTTGTTACGTAGATTGTAATGATCCTTGCGAGATTCAGCTCCACGTTTTTGCCGACGCGAGTGAGCTTGCGTATGCTTGTGTGGCTTATTGGCGCTTTCAATACCTTGACAAAAGCATAAAGCTGGCTTTGATCGCTGGCAAGGCAAGACTTACTCCTTTGAAGCCAGTCTCTATTCCACGTTTGGAATTACAAGCAGCCCTTATTGCCACTCGCCTGGCAACTTATATCCTGGAAGCTCACAGATACACAGTCGCATCTACTGTCTTTTGGAGCGACAGTGTAACCGTACTGAGATGGCTTCGAAGTGATGCTCGAACATTTAAACCTTTTGTGGCCCATAGAGTGGGTGAAATTCTAGAGACAACAAAAGGACATCAATGGAGATATGTCCCAAGCTCTTTAAACGTTGCCGATGATGCTACCAAAACTAAATCTAAATTCGAAATTTCGTCACGTTGGTTTTCTGGCCCTGAATTTTTGACCAAAGCCGCGGCAACTTGGCCTAAGCTACCGTTCGATGAGCTCAACTTTCCACCTGTTCTAAATAGCACTATTGAAAAGGGTTACGCTGAACTTTGTGATGCCCCACCGAATCCTGACGGTGTCAAATGGTATTTGCCGCACTTTGGTGTTATTCACCCTCAAAAAAAGAAGCTGCGGGTGGTACACGATGCCGCCGCCAGAGTTATGGGTGTTAGCCTTAACTCATTATTATTGGCCGGACCTGATCTATTGCAACCACTGCTGGGAATCCTAATGAGATTCAGGGAAGGTTTAGTGGCGCTTACAGCAGACATTAGGGAAATGTTTCCGCAGACCAGGATTAGGGTAGAGGATCGCGATGCGCAGAGATTTCTATGGCGTAATACATCAGAAGAGCCTCTGCGTGAATTTAGAATGTCCTCGATGATTTTTGGTGCTGTCTCAAGTCCCTTTACAGCAATTTACCTAAAAAATCTTAACGCTGAGGATCATAGGCATTTGTTCCCGCTGGCGGCTGAAGAGATCATCACTAACCACTACATGGATGATTATTTGGGTAGTCTAAATACTGTGGAGGAAGCAGCTCAGCTAGCTCACGACATTGTAGAGGTGCACTCTCGTGCTGGATTGGAGATGCGGTCGTGGGTCTCAAACTGCAAGCAAGCACTTTCACGGCTTTCCCCTGAAGCTCGGGCTCCCGAAGTTCGTGAAGTTTCTTTAGGGCCGTCCAGCGAGCGCGTTCGTGTTCTGGGTGTCACATGGAATATATGCGATGACTCTTTAGTTTTCTTACGAGACTTACGTGATCAACCAGATCTTTTTACGAAACGGTCCATGCTCTCACACTTAATGAAGGTTTATGATCCTCTAGGCTTTCTAACGCCAATAATTATCCGCGGACGCATTTTGTTTCAGCAGACCTGGAAATTGGTAGCTGACTGGGACTCTATCCTTCCGGAACGTTTTATAGAATTGTGGAAGTCATGGTTCCGAGACTTAGTGGATCTATCTGTCGGGTCTATTCCACGTTGTTACGTAGATTGTAATGATCCTTGCGAGATTCAGCTCCACGTTTTTGCCGACGCGAGTGAGCTTGCGTATGCTTGTGTGGCTT